>CM060906.1:234796806-236143056 GCA_030737815.1 Allium fistulosum | reverse complement strand
AGCTCCGACCTAACGAGTTTGAGGAAAGCGAGCTAAAACAAGGAGATAGGTCGCTGGAACGACCTAACACACTTTTAGGTTGCGTACGACCTAGCGAGATAGGAAAGAGGGGGCTGGAACGAGCTAATGGGGTGCTCCGACCTAACAAATCACGACCTATGTTAGGTCGCATGAAAAGGACTCAACAGATGATAGGTCGCGGGGTGAACTGGGAGTTAAGTCGCAAGGACTTAGGTCGCAAAGGCTTAGGTCGCAAGGACTTAGGTCGCGAAGGCTTAGGTCGCAAAGTCTTAAGTCGCGAAGAAAGTCTGGAACCGCTTACCTTTTTTAGGTCGCAAAGCCCTGGATGTCGTTGATTCCTATACCGCATTGATCTCTGCCGTTGATTCTTAAGCCGCCGAAGGAAGCGGATGTATTGAAGATAGGTCGTGTGTTGTTTAAGTCGTAGGTCGTTCACGACCTAAGGGTTGTTGTAATTTGTTAAGTCGAAAGCTATGTTTCTTAAGTCGTATGTTTTCTTGTATGTTGGTTGCATTGTAATATGTTAGGTCGCTGCCGACCTATACTAAGCCGTATCTGTTCTTAGGTCGCGCCATGTTAGGTCGTAGGTCGTTTTCGACCTAAGTACTTGTAATATTTTGAAGTTTTTCTGCTGTGTTGAGTTGTAGCCTATAAATAGGCGTGTATGGTCATTTTGTAAAGGTTGTTGAATATTGAATAAAATTCTCTTTGATTGCTTTGTGCTTTCATTCCAATTGGTAGTTGAGTGTAATCTCCTATCTCCTCTTTCGGATAATCGAGTGCGCTCGATTCAACGATTGTAGAAGCCGATTCGCGGAATCAAGTGCGCTTGATCAACGCTTGAAGAATTGAAGATCTTTGAACCCGGTATCGTGCGCGATCAACGAGTTCGAGATAGCTAGAGTTCGGTATCTTCGGATCAACGAATTCATTCATTTCAGCATTCATCAATCCATCGACTGCTACATTCATCGTATTATCTTTGTTTTGTATTATCCGCTGCGTCACACTTAGGGCTTCAAATGAGGTGAATCCTACTGTTTTTGACGTCGCAGGTTCTGGAATTCAAGCTTCCGAGAAAGTAGTGAAGGTGGGTGGTGGATTGCAAGGTGATGGTAATAATGCACAGCAAGATAACTATGACATGCATAAAATTTCATAGGAACTTGATTTATTACATGAATCCAACAATTCCCAAAGACTTAAGGCTTCAAAAATAAAGGCATGTGCTAGCGTTTTTGCAGATAGGAGGAGGAACAAGTTTAAGGCTTCAAAAGACGTAGAGTATGGTGTAGGTGATATGCATGGGTCTGATAAACTAGCTCAACTTGACAATGCACATAATAATTATAACACAACCCAAGAAGCAATGGACGTGACTTGCAGGAATTCAGAAAAGGTGCCTTATTCCCTCAATGACATGGTGATATTTAGTGCTTCCAGCATTCCCATAACCAAAGAAAAGAAGGTAGTTGTTGCCTGTGATGCTGAAGGCAAGGTGCTTGGTGAGGACAAGGCAGCGGTGAATCTCGATTCTTCATTGAAAAACGGGGAAATATGCAATAAAAAAATGGAACAGAAAATAGCATAAAATAATTTAGAAAATAAAGTGCCTATTGCTAAAGATGGAACTGAGAATACAATGGAAGGGGTAAAAAAAGGTAAAAGCAAATTTACATTTTCTGACAACTCTGATACTTCACATAGTCTTGATGAATTCGAAGATGACATTAATACTTTTGATGTGGATAATATATTTATTGAAAATATTGCAAATGCCATTGATGATAGCCCCTCAAACAACGAGCCAGTCAAGGATTTTTCAAGGTATGTTAGTGACAATCTGGATTATAAAATTGGAATGTCGAAAGGGGGAAGAAAGAAAAAACTGATGTAATTGTTCCACGTAAAAGAGATAACTTAAGGAGCAGCAATAAAATTAAATGACAATATTGAGCTGGAACGTTAGGGGAATGAACTCGGACAATATATATAATGATGTTATGAAACTCCTAACATATCATAAACCGAATATAGTTAGCCTATTGGAAAATAAACTTACTATAAAAGGTATAGAAAAGATTCGACCACTCACAAATTGGAGTTTAATTCACAATAAGCAAACAATATATTAGTTGCAATGTATCTAATAAGGGAGAATGTGAATTTCGTATTTCATTTATCTATGCAAGCAATAAACAAAAAGATGGAGAAATGTCACGGGAGTGCTCAAGTAAGAGACCAATTTGACTGATAAACCTATAATTCTTATGGGTGACTTTAACAACGCCTTACATGCTAATGATAAAAACGGTGGCCTAGCTATTTCTTTTAGTCATTTAAGAGGTTTTAGTAATTTCTTGATGGAATCTTGTTTAGTAGATACAAAACTTCTGGGATTTAAATCTACTTGGAGGAAAAAAGGAATAGACACTAAGATAGATAGATCAGTATTAACGAAGGATTTATTCCTCAATCTTTTTCCCTAAATAGTTTCGATTTTTCTTCCAAATTATTCCAGTGACAATAATCCTATTCTGGTTTAATTTCAACCTTCTAGCAATAACATTAAGGAATCACCTTTTAGATATTGTAACTTTTGGCATCTATTAGACAACTATCAATCATGTTTCAAGCCTAGATTTGAATATCACATTTGGGGCTTTGTTCAATATATTTTGATTCATAAGTTGCGAGAAGTCAATAAGGAACTTAAAAAGCGGAATAGAACTAGAGAGAAGGAGAATCAGAATATAATGAATAATGAATTGAATTTTCAAATGGCTTTGAAGGAGTCAGATGATAATCCTACAAATTTGACTTTATGTAACATCCCCCCGCTTGGAGTCCCAAAACTAACGGCTACGGATGCTGCAGTCATCCATAGTTATTAATCCTTGGCGACCAAACACGGCAATATTAGATACGTTGATACACAGAAACACAAGAATATGGAAAAAATTAAACAACAAAACAAATTCCACATTCCATTTCAAAATATTCCAAATTGATTACATAATCCCAATTCGCGGACTACGTTCAGATAACATATAATTATTACAAAATACGCCAAGAGCGACATATGAAGATGCCCCCTTGGTAGATCAGAGTATAAAGACAGGCAAGAAAACATTTTTCCTTTACAAACAAACACACAGTGGAAATAAAAGAACTCTAATAACAATATCGCCTCATGCACGTCCTCGGAAGCTTTATTCGTCTAAAGGAACACCTGGAAACCTTAACTCTCAACCTACTCAAAATCAATTGACTACCCTTCGAGTCAGAAAAAAGCCTGGTATGAATAATAATTTATTTTCTTAAACCATTTGGATATCTAGTGAGACCATGCCGCTTAGCGGGACGGGTTTTCCCCTCACTAGTATCCTAAAACATATATAAAACCATATAATATGCTCCTGCATCCACAATGGTTAAAAACATAGTATTTCAAAACATTATAATGATGTGCAAAACAATTAAGTCAATTCTGGATTACCCATCCCCATTCATTCTGACTATCTGTCTCAATTATAGTTTCTAGGGTTACTATTAACTTGTTAAATGTTAAGGACTATCTGTCAAATTACTTAGTTTTCATGGGATCACTAAGAACCTTTTGGTACCTCAAATATCTTATTTCTTATCCTAGTTTTCATGGGCTAACTAGGAACCTATTAGCTGACTGCCAATATCTTAATCCGGATATAGTTTTCATGGGCTAACAACAAACCTATTGGCCCCTGCCAGTATCAAATCATAGTTTTTATAGGCTGACTATGAACCTATTGGCCCCAACCAATACCATACAGTTTTCATGGACTTACTGTAAACCTATTTCCCCGCCAATATCTTTAAATTAAGAATTTAACATATGTTAAGTTATATTCACTACTGGGTCATTCTGCCCTTTCCTAAAGTTCAGTTATGTGTTGAAAACAATGTGAATAACACATCAAAATCTTTATTTATTTATGCCATGGTTTTTCCTTAAAAATGAGAATGGGTTATTTGTTTTGAAACCTTAAAACATCACTTTCGAAACCCCAGGACAACCTCCTTCGAAAGCTTAGAAATCCTCTTTCCAAAACTCTAAGTATGTATATACCTTTCGAAACTAATAAGACCTTTCGATGGTATCAGGAAAACGTTCTTTAAAACATAAATTTCGAAACAAATGAAATACCCTTTCAAAAGCATTGGGTTTTACTCTTAAAACATAATTTGGGTCAAGATGGTTGTATATGAAAGTATCTCTTTCGAAACCAACCAAAAACTAGTTTGGGGAAAAATTGATGGTGTTAGAGCCATCTAGTTTGAAAGCAAAAGACTTAAAAATCAAAACTTCGAAGGTCTGGGTCGAAACCCCCTTTCGACTCCATCTCATTTGAAACCCCAACCCCTTTCGAAAACAATAAGGTAAAACAAGAGCAACCCCTTAGAAAGCATTATTAGACAACATGGTCGAAAGGTAGAGTAGCGGCTAGGCTTCGACTAGGTCGAAACCAACCCCTTTCGAAAGCTTTTATTTAAAAGAAAAAGATCTCCTTCAAAAGCTAGTACTTTCAGTATAACATGGCAACCTTCTTTGAAAGCTAAACATACACCCTTTCGAAAACAATAAGTTTCGACTAAGTCAAAAGCTTTGAGCAAAACAAGGCAAGGACTTTAACTTAACTTAACCTATAAAACAAAGTAGGGTTTCGACCCCATCGGACGCTTACCCTTCGACACCAAAGCTGCCGCCCATCTTCCAATCTACTACGTACCTTCCAGGAGATACCATGTGTATTGGTTTCGCTTATGAAGGTTTTGACTTTGATGGTTTCAACTATAATAGGGCAGAACCAAAGGTGTCGGAAGGTATCTTCCATTAAAGGTGAAACACCTTTTTCTGATTTAAAGGCTGTATCATAGCAACTTTAAGTAATTTCTTTTTAACAACTTGCCTAATTGGAAAACACTGATTGGCTGCTATAAAACTTTTCAATTACTTTATTTCTAAAATTGTTGCATTTATTCAGATCCTAAATTAAAAGATTTAAACGTTAAAACCCTTCCAAATAACATAAATCCGACATTTGCAGAAAAGCCCCTTTTTCAAAATAATTTATTTCCCTTAGTAAATCAATTGGAAAAATCCCCAAAAATCATAGAAATTCAAATTAATCATGTAATCAAACATATTATAATTTTAGACCTAATTTCTTCCTGAAATTCACAAAATAAATATTTAACCCAATCGTATCATATTTTCCATCAAAAATTTATAATAAAATTTCGATAGCTTGGAAAATTCTGAAAATTAAAACCCATCTCCAAAATTATGTTTTACTTAACATAAAAAATTTCCATGGCATTTGAAAATCAATATCTCACGGTGTTACTCTTAAAACCAGACGAATTATATATATAAGGTAATTGTTTGAATCAAACAATTCATAATTTAAGCATATCATCATCCAAAATTTCATAGAAATGAAATAAAACATAATATGAAATCATAGGATTATATAAACCAAAAAGAGATGTAATAAATTATTATTCACCTTAAATTTGATAAGGAACATGAGATTTGTTGTTGATTAATCCTTCCTAGATCTTTAGCTTTTGATAAATTTCTTCATTTCTTCCTTGATAATGGCCGGCTTTAGTTTTAGATTTGTGTATGTGATCGTGAGAAAATGAAACGTGAATGGAAAAAATGAGAAGTAATAGCCGTGTGTAATAAGGAGGCTATTTTACTAATATGCCCATGTGTAAGTTAATTAACTAATAACCCAATTTGAAGCCCATTTATCTTATGGTTAAGCATGACCCTATATGTTTTATTCAAATCTCAATCTCCTTATCAACATTATTCTATTTAGTTAATCTAATTAAATCTTCTGAATAATTTTATCAAAAATTAGGGATGTTACAGGCTCTCCCCTTAAAGAATTTCGTCCTCGAAATTCAGTAAGGATTAAATACTAAACATAGCAATCATCTATAACAACTCCTAACAACCATACTAGTCTAACTGACTAGCAACTATTTATATAAATCCAGTATAGACATACCCTCAAAGAAAATCAGGATAAGTATCTCTAATCATGTCCTCTGTCTCCCAAGTATAGTCCTTTTCGTTGTCGCTCCACTGAACTTTCACCAACTTGATTGTCTTATTCCTTATTCTTTTCTCATCTCTAGTTACAACCCGAACTGGTTGTCTAACAAAAGTCAAATTAGGCTCTACTACTAAATCATCCAACCCTGTCAGAGGAATAGTAGTCTTTGGATCATGCACATACTTACGAAGATGATACACATCAAATACATCATGGACACTGGCCAAACTGCTCGGCAACTCTATTCTGTATGCGAGCTTTCCAATCCTTTCTAAAATCTGGAATGGACCAGCATATCTCGAGGCTAACTTCCCAGACTTTCCAAATTGTACCACACCTTTCATAGGTGATACTTTAATGAAAACCTTATCTCCAACTGAGAAATCTAAGTCTCTACCCCTCTTATCTGCGTAACTCTTCTGTCTTGACTGAGCTTCCTTCATCCTCTCTCGGATTAACTCAATCTTCCCCGACGCCTCTCTGACCAAATCTAGACCTAAAACTAATCTGTCTCCAGTCTCCAACCAACATGCTAGTGATTTACATGGTCTTTCATACAAAGCTTCAAATGGCCCCATTCCTATACTAGTCTGGTAACTATTGTTATAGGAAAACTCAACCAAATGTAGGTGATCTTCCCAATATCCACAAAGTCCAACACACAAGCTCTTAATAAATCTTTGAGTACCTTATTGACTCTCTCTGTCCGCCCATCTATTTGAGGGTGATATGCAGTACTCATATTAAGCTTGGTACCCATTACTTCCTGTAGACTCTTCCAAGAATTCACTAGTGAACAATGCATCTCTGTCACTGACTATACTATTAGGAACTCCATGCAGTCCAACTATATTCTTCAGGAACAACTTAGCTAAAACAAGTGCCGTTCTAATTGACTTAACTGGAATGAAATTGGCACTCTTGATCAATCTGTCCACTATAACCCATATACTTTCATTACCTCTATTTGACCTTGGCAACCCGTCTATTAAATCCGAATCCCAATTCCAAACTGGAATCTCTAAAGGCTGTAGCAATCCACTGGGCTTCTGATGTTCAGCTTTCACTTGTTGACAGTTTGTACATTGTCTAACCCACAAGCCAACATCCCTCTTCATGCCTTCCCAATAGAAGCTCCTTTTCATATCCTGATACATCTTGGTTCCTCCAGGATGAATCGTAAACTTGGATCGATGACATTCTACAAGAACTTCTTTCCTTAAGTCTTCCACATTTGGAACACATAACCGTTCCTTTTTTTCTCAGCCACCCTCTCTGGTCAAGGCTAATATCCTTTAAATCATCGATCTCTGTTCCAACCTCAAGTCTTATGAGCCTCTCAGCTAGTACTAGATCTTCTTTCTGCTTAGAAGCAATTTTCTCAATCAATACTGGTCGAGAGTCTAAACAAGACAACCGAGCGGTACTCTAGCTAAAACCAGTAGTCGATCTTAACTACACACCGCAACTGGCTAAAGCTTCCAAATCTTTCCCCTCAGCCAACATAGTCAACATCACATTATGATGTTTCCTGCTAAGAGCATCTACCACCTTATTACCTTTTCTTGGTGTATATTCTGTACGAAAATCATATGTAGCCAAAAACTCCAGCCACCTCTGCTGTCTCATATTCAACTCCTTCTGAGATAATAAACACCGTAAAGACTTATGATCGGTATATAACTCAAATTTCTCTCCTAAGAGATAATGTCTCCAAATCTTTAATGCGAAAATCACAGCTGCCAACTCTAAATCATAAGTAGGGTATCTAACTTCATGCGGTCTAAGCTGCCTTGATGCGTAGGCAATGACTTTACCACTCTACATCAACAACGCTCCTAATCCAGTTCCACATGCATCAGTATACACCACTAATCCTTGGTTTTCGTCTGGAACTACTAACAGTGGTGCATTGGTCAACAAATTCTTTAACTTAAGGAATGCCTCCTCATATTTGTCGGACTAAACAAATATCGCTTCCTTTCTGGTTAGCTTAGTTAAGGGTGCTGCTATCCGCAAGAAATCCTTAATGAATCTCCAGTAGTAGCCAACAAGTCCAAGAAAGCTCCTGATCTCAGTCACTGTCTCTGGTCTCTTCCAATTATTCACAGCTTCAATCTTATCTGGATCGATTAACAACCCTTTCTCTGAAACCATGTAACCAAGAAACTTTACCTCCTTCTTCTAGAAATGACACTTGGTAAACTTCGTCTTTAGTTGATTCTGCCTTAGTGTCTCAAGCACCACTCTAAGATAAACTTCATGTTCCCTCTCATCCTTAGAGTATACTAGGATGTCATCTATGAACACCAGAACAAACCTATCCAAGTATTCTCGGAAAACTCGATTCATCAAATCTATGAAGAAAGCAGGTGCGTTCATCAATCCAAATGGCATCACCAACCACTCGTATGAACCATATCTAGTCCGAAATGTTGTTAAAGAAATATTATCCTCCGCCACTCTCAACTGATGGAAACCTGTCGCTAAATCCAACTGGGAAAACACTCTGGCTCCACTCAACCGATCAAACAAATCATCTATTCTTGGCAAAGGATACTTATTCTTAATTGTCCTTTCATTTAACTTACGATAGTCAATACACATCCTTAACGATCCATCTGGTTTCTTCACGAACACCGCGGCCGCTCCCTAAGGCGAACTGCTTGGTCTAATAAAATTCCATCCTTCTAGATCCACTAGCTGCACCTTCAATTCTTTCATCTCAGTTGGTGTCATCCTGCTAGGCGGTCTACTTACAGGTTCAGCTCCTGGCATAAGATCTATTCTAAACTCAACGACTCTTTTCGGGGGGTAGTCCAGTGACTGGCTCAAAGACATCTGCAAATTCTCTTGCTACCTGAACCTGACTTAACTCGTTTCCTACCTCCATAGCATTAAGCATAGCACTAACACTCCGGTTAGTATTCTCTACCTAGAATATCACTCGATTATGACTATCAAGGTGTCTCAGTGATATTTCTCTATCCTGGCAAAATATTCTAGCCTCATACCAACTCAACCAATCCATACCCAAAATGATCCCGAACTCTACGAAATCAATAACATACAAACTTCATGCAAACTTATGACCTAACAATTCAAGTTCTAACTGGCCACATCTTAACCCAAGAGTTACATACCCTCCTATTGGATTAGCAACCCTTAAGGAAGTAATAAGGTAGGTGGGTTCTAGACATAATCTATCAACCAAACAATGAGATATAAATGAATGTGATGCATCAGTATCAAAAAGTACTCTAACTGAAATACTCTGAATCAAAAGCGTACCTTCCATCACAATATTTCCTTTATCAGCTGCAGTAAGCCTAGTTGATCCAATAGCAAAGACCTTTCCTTTGTCTTCCCTAATTGGCTCTGGACGCTAATTCTTGTAATGCCCAACTTGATCACAGTTGAATAATTTCACATTCTTCTTAACTGCAGCCTTCTTTCCATTTCCTGACCGGCATTCATTTGCAAAGTGACCCTTCTTGTCACACTTATAACAAACTACCTCAACCTTCGACCTCTTAGCTGTGTCTCCCTTCTGGGCTCCCGTATTTTTAAAGAACTTCCTCTTCTTCCCTTGAGAACCCTGGGTTTCCACTAACTTTTCTTTAGCTAAATCACAAGAACCTCTTCATAGCGAATGACCATCTCCACTACTATATTACAAGGATCACAGACATGTGTCATGGTCATTCTAGCAAGCTCGGGCCTCATTCCCCGAATGAAATTCTCATTCCATTTGATGTCAGTATCTAAAAGAGCATACCCATATCTAGACAGCTCTTCAAACTTAGTAACATATTCAACTACAGACATATCTCCTTGCACTAAATCCATAAATTTCCTCATCAGCTCAGACTTGGCAAACTCAGATACAAACTTCTGCTCAAATCTTGTTTTAAAATCAGCCCAAGTTAACTGCTCTTTCGGCATTTTGATAGTAACACTGTTCCACCAATGTATTGCTGACCCTTGTAACTGACTAGAGGCCAATCTTCTCTTTTATCCGTCATTCAGACCCATATCAATAAATATTCGCTCGCAATACAATAGCCAATTCTGAACCTCTATAGCACTCTCCGTTCCCAAGAATGGCTTCCCACCCAAACTGGTGTAATCTCTACTTAGCACAGCAATATTCCCAACTGGAGCCATAGGATTAGCTCCTCCTACATTTCCAGCAACACCAGCAGCAGCTCCAGCTTACATCAAACCGGCAAAGAACTGATACATCGCCCCTATATCTACTGGTGTATTTCCAGTACTCACATTAGCTTCTGCATTTTGGTTGCTAGCATTAGACGATCGACCCGGGTTTCTCCTGGTAGTGGGTCGAGCATTTCCATTAGTTGTGGTGCTTCCTCCACCGAGAATTCCTCTTCCATTTCCTGCTTCCATATCTCCTTTCTCGTAAATATGCATACGAGCCTTAGTAAGATACAGAAGAATGGTCTAAGAGAGCGGGGTAAACATACTTATATATAACTATATATATCAAATACTAGTACGTTATTATAGCATTAACCCAAACCCTAATCTTATTATCTGATTCATTGGATTATGTTTGAAATATCTTTTAGGTTAAATTTTCTTTTAAAGTTTCATAAACCATGTTCTGATACCAACTTGTAACATCCCCCTGCTTGGAGGCCCAAAACTAACGGCTATGGATGCTGCAGTAATCCATAGTTATTAACCCTCGGCGACCAAACACGGCGATATTAGATACACTGATGCACAGAAACACAAGAATATGGAAAAAATTTAAACAACAAAACAAATTCCATATTCTATTTCAAATTATTCCAAATTGATTACATAATCCCAATTCGCAGACCACGTTCAGATAACATATAATTATTATAAAATACGCTAAGAGCGACATGTGAAGATGCCCCCTTGGTAGATCATAGTATAAAGACAGGCAAGAAAACATTTTTCCTTTACAAACAAACACACAATAGAAATAAAAGAACTCTTATAACAATATCGCCTCCTGCACGTACTCAGAAGCTTTATTCATCTAAAGGAACACCTGGAAACCTTAACTCTCAACCTACTCAAAATCAATTGAGTACCCGAGAGTTTAAGGGAAAAACAAAAACTTCGAGTCAGATAAAAAGCCTGGTATGAATAATAATTTACCATCTCAAACCATTTGGATATCTAGTGAGACCACGCCGCTTAGCGGAATGGGTTTTCCCCTCACTAGTATCCTAAAACATATATAAAACCATATATTGTGCTCCTGCATCCACAATGGTTAAAAACATAGTGTTTCAAAACATTATGATGATATGCAAAACAATTAAATGAATTCTGGATTACCCATCCTCATTCATTATGCTATCTGTCTCAATTATAGTTTCTAGGGTTACTATTAACCTGTTAAATGTTAAGGACTATCTGTCCAATTACTTAGTTTTCATGGGATCACTAAGAACCTATTGGTAACTCCGATATCTTATTTCTTATCCTAGTTTTCATGGGCTAACTAGGAACCTATTGGCTGACTGCCAATATCTTAATCCAGATATAGTTTTTATAGGCTAACTACAAACCTACTGGCCCCTGCCAGTATCAAATCATAGTTTTCATGGGCTGACTATGAAACTATTGGCCCCTTCCAATATCATACAATTTTCATGGGCTTACTGTAAACCTATTGGTCTCTGCCAATTCTGTAAATTAAAAATTTAACATCGGTTAAGTTATATTTACTACTGGGTCAGCCTAGCTAGTCATTCTGCCCTTTCCCAAAGTTCAGCTATGGGTTGAAAACAATGTGAATAACACATCAAAATCTTTATTTATTGATGCCATGGTTTTTCCTTAAAAATGAGAATGGGTTATTTGTTTTGAAACCTTAAAACATCACTTTCGAAACCCCTGGATGACCTCCTTCGAAAGCTTAGAAATCCTCTTTCCAAAACTCTAAGTATATACATACATTTCGAAACCAATAAGACCTTCCGATGGTATCAGGAAAACGTTCTTTAAAACATAGATTTCGAAACAAATGAAATACCCTTTCAAAAGCATTGGGATTTACTCTTAAAACATAATTTAGGTCAAGATGGTTGTATACGAAAGTATCTCTTTTGAAACCAACAATAATTAGTTGGGGGAAAAATTGATGGTGTCAGAGCCATCTACTTCGAAAGCAAAAGACTTAAAAATCAAAACTTCGAAGGTCTGGGTCGAAACCCCCTTTCGACTCCATCTCCTTCGAAACCCCAACCCCTTTCGAAAACAATAAGGAAAAAGGTTTGGTTTAAGGCAAAACAAGAGCAACCCTTTCGTAAGCATTATTGGACAACATGGTCGAAAGGTAGAGTAGTGGCTAGGCTTCGACTAGGTCGAAACCAACCCCTTTCGAAAGCTTTTATTTAAAAGAAAAGGATCTCCTTCAAAAGCTAGTACTTTCAGTATAACATGGCAACCTTCTTTGAAAGCTAAACATACACCGTTTCGAAAACAATATGTTTTGACTAATTCGAAAGCTTTGAGCAAAACAAGGTAAGGACTTTAACTTAACTTAACCTATAAAACAAAGTAGGGTTTCGACCCCATCGGACGCTTACCCTTCGACACCAAAGCTGCCGCCCATCTTCCAATCCACCACGTACCTTCCAGGAGATACCATGTGTATTGGTTTCGCTTATGAAGGTTTCAACTTTGATGGTTTCAACTATAATGGGGCGGAACCAAAGGTGTCGGAAGGTATCTTCCATTAAAGGCGAAACACCTTTTTCTGATTTAAAGGCTGTATCATAGCAACTTTAAGTAATTTCTTTTTAACAACTTGCCTAATTGGAAAACACTGATTGGCTCCCATAAAACTTTTCAATTACTTTATTTCTAAAATTGTTGCATTTATTCAGATCCTAAATTAAAAGATTTAAACGTTAAAACCCTTCCAAATAACATAAATCCGACATTTGCAAAAAAACCCCTCTTTTAAAATAATTTATTTCCCTTAGTAAATCAATTGGAAAAAATCCCCAAAAATCATAGAAATTCAAATTAATCATGTAATCAAACATATTAAAATTTTAGACCTAATTTCTTCCTGAAATTCACAAAATAAATATTTAACCTAATCATATCATATTTTCCATCAAAAATTCATAATAAAATTTCCATAGCTTGGAAAATTCTGAAAATTAAAACCCATCTCCAAAATTAGGTTTTACTTAACATAAAAAAATTTCATGGCATTTAAAAATCAATATCTCATAGTTTTACCCTTTAAACCGGACGAATTATATATATAAGGTAATTGTTTGAATCAAACAATTCATAATTTAAGCATATCATCATCCAAAATTTCATAGAAATGAAATAAAACATAATCCAAAATCATAGGATTATATAAACTAAAAAGAGATGTAATAAATTATTATTCACCTTAAATTTGATAAGGAACATGAGATTTGTTGTTGATTAATCCTTCCTAGATCTTTAGCTTTTGATAAATTTCTTCCTTTCTTATTTGATAATGGCCGGCTTTAGTTTTAGGTTTTAGATTTGTTTATGTGATCGTGAGAAAATGAAATGTGAATGGACAAATGAGAAGTAATAGCCGTGTATAATAAGGAGGCTATTTTACTAATATGCCCATGTGTAAGTTAATTAACCAATAACCCAACTTGAAGCCCATTTATCTTATGTTTAAGCACGACCCTATATGTTTTATTCAAATCTCAATCTCCTTATCAACATTATTCTATTTAATTTATCTAATTAAATCTTCTGAATAATGTTATCAAAAATTGAGGATGTTGCACTTTATTTGATAATTTGTTCAAGCTAATAGTAACATGAATTATGTTCGAAGGCTTTTTATGACAATGTTAAACAAAAGTCTAAAATTTCATGGTTTCAAGATGAGGAAACTAATTCTGATTCTTTCATACTAAAATATCGATGAGAAGACATAGAAATAGTTTATAAGCACTTCTTAATGAACAAGGGGATCTGATCTATAATGCTAATAATATTTAAAAGGATGCCATTAAATTTTATTCTAATCTCTTTAATGAGAAAATTAAGCAAAATCGCTGTTTTTCAATAATACAGTGTAGACGAAAGATAAATGAAAAGGCATGGAATTTCTTTCTGAAGGTGTATCCATGGAAGAAATAAAGGAACCTGTTTTCTCTACATCAAACGATAAGAGCCTAGGCCCTGATGGATTTACAGCTAAATTTTTCAAAATTCATTGGGAAGACATCAAAGACATTCTTTTTGAGGCCATTAAAGAAGTGTTTGAAACATGCAAATTGGAAAAAGGAGTTAACCATTCTTTCATAACCCGTGTCCCAAAGAAAGATAAGTCTATTGCTATTTCTGAGTATCGTCCGATATATTGTTGCAATATGTGTTACAAAATTATTTCTAAAATAACCAGTAATATAATTAAATGTCTGCTTCCTATATTAATTTCAGAAAATCAATTGACATTCATCCAAGGAAGATAACATTGCAGAGAATATTTTGCTTGCACATGAACTTCTCAGGAGCTTCAAGGGAAAGGGCTTAGATAAGCTGTGTATGAAAATTGATTTACAAAAGGCTTATGACCGGATTAACAGATTTTTCATTTGTCATATGCTTAAAATGATGGGTTTTCCCTTCAAATTGATTAACCTTATCAAAGAATGTATTACTACCTCGTCCTTCTCTATTCTAATTCAAGGGATACCTAAGAGTTTCTTTACTAGCAATTATGGAATTAGACAAGGAGATCCTCTCTCTCTATACCTTTTCTGCATAGCTATGGAATACTTCTCTATTCTCATGGAAGAGTACATTGATGATGGAAAAATAAGTCTAATAAATAAAATCTCCCCTACTATTTCTCATTTATTTTATCCAGATGTTTGATGATTTTTTGTAAAGTAGATGAGAATTGTACTAACAATTTAAAAGATATTTTGAGTCATCTTGAATTTAAAGCAAGGTTGAATATTAATCAAAATAAATCCAAACTATATTTCAACAATGGCTACAGGAATAGAATTCTGATTAAAAGTATGTTGAGAGTAGAAGAAGATTATTTTCCTGTTAAATACTTGGGAATTCCTTTATCTTCAAATTATTTACACTACTCCGATTGTAGGAATCTCCTATATAGAATAAATGAAAGAATGGATAACTAGGACAACAAATTATTATGAATTGATGGGAGAGCGGAACTTATTCATTCAGTTATTACCCACATGTTTCTGTATTGGTTGTTGATTTATCAAATCCTTATGGATTCAATTAGAAAAATCAACAAAATATGTGCAGACTTTTTTGAGTAGGTAAACATCATAAAATGGCATGAGAGGTGATATGTAAACTAAAGAAGGAGGGCGACACTTGTAACGATACCGCAAATCCGTCTTCCGAAAACCCGACACAGATACGTCCACTGTATCAAATGCCGCGCAATCGAATGCCGGAAAACCGAACCATTAGGGTTAAAAGAAGAGGTAGAAGAAGACAGAAGAAGAAAAAGAACAGAAAAAAATAGAAACAACAACAGAATCTCACATTCGCAGCGGAACATTATATAATAGATAATCACTAGTCTTTTAAAACAAAGAACTATATCAGTTTATACATACATCAATCAGAGTCAATATACAACTCAATACAACAATGGACAGTTATATAAATCTGTCCTCATACAGAATACACAGCGGAAATAATAAACAAGTACGAGAGTACGTCTCGCCATCCATCTCATCTCCAAAGCTCCAGAATATCCTGATAAAATAACTCTAGGCTGCCCGTGTGGAAAATTATGGGCACCCAGAGTTTAGAAGGGAACAATAAACTCCGAGTCAGTCATGGTGACTGGTGTGAGATCGTAAAACAGTTATTTTCACAAAGAAAATAAAACAGATTCGCAATGCTTTTGGAAAATGAAACTACCATAAGACCTCCCGCCACACACACAATGCAAACGCAGAATTGGAGGAGATTTCTTCTTATGATAGTCAAAGATGCTTACTATGCCAATTATTTGATTATTATTATTAATGTCTAGTGTAGAAAACATTTTGAAAGTATAATATTAACCTTAGCCAACATACGACCAGTATCGTATGCCTACTATAGCTACCATCTAAACAGTGGTGACCACCGTACGTAAATGGCAGGTTCTACAACTAAAACCGTACAATTTCGTATTGGGAAATGGATTTCCAACAAATGGTCAGGCTAAGGAACTTCCTTTCCTCCTGTCGAATGGGATCGCCTCTGGCTGGACGTCCCGAGAGACAAACTGCTCTCTGCCAAACAAGGCCGGGTTACCCCTGTAACAGGTAACTCACGAATATGTCATCACCCGGTCCTTTGGGACCTTTATCCGAGCGCTCGGTAACCATCATCACACATAATAAATAAGTGTATCCACATGAGTAAGTATCTGGGCTCCATACCATGATACCACCCCTTTCCAGAAGGAAATGACTTACCCTAAAGGGCGCGACCCTCATAACCTTGCCGCAACATTCATGTTTCGACCATTTCCGGATTGTGAGGCCTGACGAAGTCTCATCCACAAAGCTACGTTTTTTCACAAAGCCGTGCTTTGATCACAAATGATCAAATAAATGATCATTGTCACAGCAACACTCAGCATGCCACATTACCGAATTGGGAATATATCGCTGATAAATTTCAACTACATAACCTCTGAGCTCGTACGTCTCAGAGAAGGGTGTTAAGCTAAGAGAATAAATTCTCCGCCACCAACAGAAATGTATTTGAAAGAAATCAGCTTTATCTCTCAAAACGTAATGTCAGACACGTAACCATACAAGTCTGTTCCGGGTTCGAACAGAACCGAAGGCACTTCCAAAGAAGCCCTTGCAAATCCGGATATTCACAATCCCGATAAAACTTCCCATCACAAAGGAAATCTCAATACCGTAGCTAACGGTGCAGAGACAATCGATTGGTCATCCTACCGTTTTCACAAATATCCGGTCTTCAATACGATCCATAACGTCGTATTATTATTCGGAATGGGTTATCTGACACAAAGGTCCTTTCCCGGCTAAACCGAATAATAAGCGTTTGTTTTAAAAACAAATTCAAGTGCCATTTCAAAGGCAATATTGATAGTCGGTGATTTAACTATCAATAATATTCACAACAATCATCAGATTTAAATAATTTTCCCAAATTATTAAATTTCACATATCTTCCCGATATATGGTTTATACTTCAACCATTTGAAAACAATTTCCAAATCACATTCATTTAAACCCTTCAAATAAATCCTTATCGATTTATTTTAAATTTACATCCCAATCAGTAAATTTATTTCCACACTTCATCACTTTGAAAATAAATTTCAAATCACTTTTCCTTACACGGAATATATTTCCAAATATATCTTTTCAAAAACCAGCTTTAGAACCTTTAAATTTTATTTTAAAAAAACTACTTTGGAAAATATACTCAGCTTTATAATGAAAATACAATTCCACTTCAAAATGGTCCATTTAAACCAATTTAATAAATCCTTATCGATTTATCTCAAATTTACGTTCAAAATCCGTAAATTTACTTTCACACTTTAAAATAAATCAGCGTTTATTTTTAAAACAAATTTCACTTCCATTTCATAAATTTCAATTTGAATTTACATTTCCAAATATCCACTTTTAACCCCAAAACCCAATTCCAATTGATTTCAAATTTTATCTCAATATCAAATCGATTACAATGCAAATGTAAGTTTTATTTCAATAGAACAAAACATTGCCAATTTATTTCTAGGTTTAATTCTAATTAACAAATCATTTGCAAATCGACTTTCAGATTTATTTCTCAAACACTAAATCAATTTCAAATAAATTTTCCAATGATTTATTTTCCATTACCAAATTAATTACAAATTTGACTTCCAAATTTTATTTTTTCAAATCCAAATAAATTTTCCAAATCGATTTCCCAAAGATTCATTTTCAAATACCAAATCATTTACAAATTGATTTCTAGAAGTTTATCACTTTTAAATAAATTCCTTTGTTCTTTCCAAATTATTCAAAATTCCATTTTTAAATGAATTCTTCAACTTTTAAACTATATTATTCAAAACTCAATTTTTTTCCATATTTTGCAATTTATTCGGTAAGATTTCGAAAATCAAATTTTAATACTTTAAAATTTCTTCTTTCAATAAATTCAATTCTTAACAATAAATTCACTTAAAATTTTCCACTTTAATTTCAAAATCCAATTTATATTCATTTCTGGTATCCAACGATACCAAAAATACATTCGGCTAAATTTTAGCCTTCACAATTTCAATTATCAATAAATCATTCACAGATTATCAATAAATCACATCATTCACATATGAAATAATATTCAAACAATTTGAGGAATCCAGTTGGATCCCTCCAACCTGTTTCCCTGCATCCACAGATGTTAGCACAATACCAATTCCACTTTGAGGTGGAATATCGCGGTATATAGGATTTTATAAAATATCATCCGCTTACTAACGGCGCAATAGGGTCTCATCCGCTATACAAGGCGGGAAATCAATCAATCCAATATATACATATGCCAATATGTATATATTGCTATATATATATAGATATATCCTACATATCTAATATCACATCCAAACAGAAATCAACACAATCAATAACTGCAATTCAATTTTAAATCTGAGTGAGAAGATCTCACCTTTGATTTTATTTTGCAATCCCTTTCCATACCAGATTGTTTTCTCGATTTATAAACCTTGTATAAACAATTTACAATTTATTAATATTCGAAATGATCTAACTATTAATTTAGTTTTAACTAATAACTTCCTCAATGACAGTCATTTCGTAATTTAAAATAAATTGAACATGTTAATTCGAACAAATTTATCACTAAATTGCATTTCCCACAACTGGTCCATATACATATATATTCACCGGTTACATACATATTTACTAAATTTCAAATGAAAAAATAAAAATTTCCTTTCTAACTTATACATATTAAATTTAAAACAGAATGGGCATAAATATATATATATATATATATTTTTAATTTTTTATAATTTACAAAAATAAGAAATTTCTTTACTGTTTACATTTCTAATCTACATATGAATATTTGTTTAAATAAATTTAAATTAAACAGTCATACCTGCTCTCGAATTCGAATCTAGTAACCATCTCTACTTCTCTTCGTTCTCACCGGCCCCACATCATTGCCAGACTTCGAACCCTAAGTCGAACAACAATGTCGCGAAAAATTTGAACGACCCCAAGCCTCACGAACCACCACTGCCCTTTCGAGCTCGCAGTCTCGACTTGCCCCAATGATCGAATTGCTCGCCTGCATCGCCACAGGCTCGAAAACCCACGCGCTATCGCAAGTCGCGATTCCACCTTCACTCTCTCATGCGCGAGTGATTCGAACGAACTTGATTCGTTGATCGAGCGAGCGAGCGCCCTAGCTCGATTTTATTTTTGCTGAAGTCGGCTATGGGAATCGATTCCAATGAATTCGTAAAATTTTTATTTTGTGAAGTTTAAAATTGCCATTCATTTTTGTTTAAAATGTTTCTCGGCTGAATGAAAAGGTAGAGGGATTCGATTTTTTTTTAAAGAGGAAGAGAAGAGGATCCTTCGACCATTTTCTTATTATTTATTTTAGACGCGTGTTGAAATTGAAGACAGGTGTTATATTAGGGGGAGCACGTGTTGATGGAGAAAGAATTCTAGTTGAAAAGAAAGAACGTGATTAAGCAGAGAAAAAGTAAGTCGGCTGATGGAAAAGAAACCTTTGATAGATGAAATGATAAACGATATTTAAATTAAAACGATTAATTATTTCTAGGCGTTTTTATACCGTACGCTCACATAATGACTCTGAACGCTACGAAAATTGAAATCCGGTAATAATTCAATATTACGGATCCAATGGAACTGGTTTCGTCGAAATCCGAGACTGTGCTCCGGAACGCTATTTTCAAATTCAATTTAAACAACAGAATTTCTAAACTGAACAAAACACTTTCAAATTCATTTCCGAAAGTGCCAATATCTTCAGAATTATTAATATAAATTTTCTAAGCCTTGGAAATATTTTTAATCAGCTTAAAACTGAAGATTCAACATTTTTTTCCCCAATTGCCATAATTAAATTCAGAAATTTAATCGCCAAATTCATTCTGATATTTAAATTTTCAAATTAAATTATCATTCGAATATTTAAACTCAATTAAATATTCACAATTTAAATGTCAAAAATTCAGGATCGTTACAATCTTCCCCCCTTAAAAGAATTTCGTCCCGAAATTACAAGTAAAGAAGAATAATCCAATACCCGTTAACTATTTTCTTAAATCCAAATAGTTTTAACCAATTTTCAAACCCAAATCTTTTTATTAAAGATTTGTTATCACTTCAACTAACTTTCCAAACATTTTCATAGTTTCAAACAACTTCATTTTACTTCACAATTCAAATTTAAATTCGAATTCAAATTTTGAATTATCCAAAATTTCTCAAAAATTTTCTAACTCTCGAAATTTTCGAAAAATTTTGCCAGCGTCTCCTTTGCGCGGCTAATACGGTACGACTACAAAACGTCCCTACGGACTCTCAGATCTCAAAAGAAAACAAAATGCCAAGTGGCAAAACCAGAATCTCATCAAATTTCATACTGAAATTCAAATACATACCTTTGCCGAGCAAATTCAAATTTACCTTCAAAATTTAAAATCCAATTCCATTTTCTTCGCCTTTACAATGCCTGTATATTTTACTGAATGATAATGCCTAAATTCACTTATTGGATTTCCCAATACCCATTTTACTTAAGAATTCCACCATTCATTCCTTTCTTAAGTTCAATATAATTATCTATTTTCACTTTACAAACAAAGTTATACATTCTTTTCCATTCAACTTTGCAGTTTCAATTCTATTTGAATTCAATTGACAATTTCAATTTTATTTGAATTCATTTCAAATCTCAATGCTTATATTTCCAAATTTTTTCATTCAGAATTTCATTTCGAATTTTACTTGAATTCGATTCATCTTCTAATTTCAAATATTGAGTTTTATTCACTTTTATCTCAATTCTCGATTTTTAAATCTTCTGTCGTTAGTGAAAAACTTTCAAAAATTCCAAAATTTTTCTAACTCCCAAATTTTCAGAAAATTTTGGCGGAGTCTACTTTGTACGGAGGAGCTTTTGCAATTTGACAAAAGATATAATTATATATACATCGACCCACTCGGTCGGAAAAGCAGAAAAACAGTTCATATTTCCTATTTTTATTGCGTAGGCGTACCTTTTTAGCATTTTTTAAGCAACGATTATTTTATTAGCATTTACGCAACCCAAAATGCAGCTAAACGGCTTCTAAAACCTGCACTTACTCAATTTAAACAGGTAAGTGACAAATATAGGAAATCTATTTAACAATTCACATATTTCAATAACAAATACATAGATTTCATAAGCAATAGATTCAAAATAAATTCCATTAGCAATTTATAAAATTTCAATTCAACTTAAATCGCTTCCATCTAATTCACATTCAATTTCTATTCAATTCAAGTGATTAACAACTCACTTTCTTATATTCAATTCATTTCTAAGTGAAGCTAACTCATATCTATTTCAATTGATACAAAAATCAATTTCTATTTGCTTTTATTAACTCATAGAATTTATACAATCTCGTTTTTATCAAACGATAATTTTTTTCTATTCAGATTTGTTAATATTCATGCAACTAAATGATTACTT
The DNA here is from genome assembly GCA_030737815.1 of Allium fistulosum. Classification (NCBI taxonomy): domain Eukaryota; kingdom Viridiplantae; phylum Streptophyta; class Magnoliopsida; order Asparagales; family Amaryllidaceae; genus Allium; species Allium fistulosum. The sequence continues at coordinate 236,121,133 of CM060906.1, read as the reverse complement.
GAGCTAACAATCATTTAAATTGATTCCATTCAATTTAACTTGCATTCCATATTCACAAAACCATTCGATTTGTTCAAAACCATCATACAAAACTCGACAACAACAATGCAAATATTTATATACACTTCTTGTATTTATTTTCACTTCATTACTGAAGTTATACATTTATCACTATTTAATTTCGCATTTCAACTTATTAATCAACTAAGTTTCTATTTAACCATTTCAAAGCTTCATTTAAATTTGAGTTACTGTCCAATATTTACTTAAGCTATATCAATTCAAAACTCAAGTTTATAATTTTGTTTATTTTTTATTTTCCATAAACAATTTTCAATTTATTTTCTTTGATTGGTTTTCATTTATCGAATTTATTCCATTTACTAATTCAATTCAATTAGTACATTCACTTATTCATTTTAAATTTCAAATTTCCATATTCAATTCATCTCGAATTTACTTAATTAATAACAAGGAAATTACAATTAATTTCTACTTACTTGAATTTATTTTCAAATTCAACCCATTTTAAATTTAGTTCACAACTCAACTTTAATTTAACTAACTTCCAATTCATTACTTCATGAATTAATAAATTATCAAGTTTAATTACTTGAATTCAATCCATTTCATTATTCAATTCCGATTCATTCATTTACAATTGTAGCTTCATTTGTTTACTCATAAATTCATTCTTTTACAATTTGAATTTCATTCCAAATCAATTTTCACTTTATTTAATTGATTCACTTATACTCACCATCCTTTAAGTTAAATCTATTCTATCAAAATTCAAATTGTATAAGTTATCAACTCATTTATTATTTCATTAATGAATTTATTTTCAAATATTCTCTTCGGAATTCTATTTCAATTATAAATCTCATTACAATTTATATTTACAAATTCCATTCATATATGAATTTATTTTCTTATCTTTCAATTTACATTTATAAATTTCATTTGTGAAATGAATTTATTTCCAAATATTTGGTTATACATTTTAATTTCTTATTCAATTTCAATATAACAATGATAATATTTCAATGTTATTACTTCCTAACAACCATGCAACCATATACTATAGTAATTCATAGAAAATCATATCTTTTCTATACAAAAATGGTTTTGGGCAAAATTATTTTGTTTACCCTATTTAAAACAATATTGTGCCGAATTGTTCTATTCAAATGTTTAGAAACCCCTTCGATGCAGTTTTGCAGACTGTGTCGACGAAGGTTCATATACCACTCAATAAACCAATCATCACAATACAAAGCAATTTATATTCATTAACAAATACGCGCTCATAACTATTATTACACTCAACTCATTCTAGAGTACTACTGACTCTATCTTTAATGAGTAACACCCAATAGAGCAGGGTTGTCACTTAACCGGATGCTCTGATACCACTTGTAACGATACCGCAAATCCGTCTTCCGAAAACCCGACATAGATACGTCCACTGTATCAAATGCCGCGCAATCGAATGCCGGAAAACCGAACCATTAGGGTTAAAAGAAGAGGTAGAAGAAGACAGAAGAAGAAAAAGAATAGAAAAAAAACAGAAACAACAACAGAATCTCACATTCGCAGCGGAACATTATATAATAGATAATCACTAGTCTTTTAAAACAAAGAACTATATCAGTTTATACATACATCAATCAGAGTCAATATACAACTCAATACAACAATGGACAGTTATATAAATCTGTCCTCATACAGAATACACAGCGGAAATAATAAACAAGTACGAGAGTACGTCTCGCCATCCAGCTCATCTCCAAAGCTCCAGAATATCCTGATAAAATAACTCTAGGCTGCCCGTGTGGAAAATTATGGGCACCCAGAGTTTAGAAGGGAACAATAAACTCCGAGCCAGTCATGGTGACTGGTGTGAGATCGTAAAACAGTTATTTTCACAAAGAAAATAAAACAGATTCGCAATGCTTTTGGAAAATGAAACTACCATAAGACCTCCCGCCACACACATAATGCAAACGCAGAATTGGAGGAGATTTCTTCTTATGATAGTCAAAGATGCTTACTACGCCAATCATTGGATTATTATTATTAATGTCTAGTGTAGAAAACATTTTGAAAGTATAATATTAACCTTAGCCAACATACGACCAGTATCGTATGCCTACTATAGCTACCATCTAAACAGTGGTGACCACCGTACGTAAATGGCAGGTTCTACAACTAAAACCGTACAATTTCGTATTGGGAAATGGATTTCCAACAAATGGTCAGGCTAAGGAACTTCCTTTCCTCCTGCCGAATGGGATCTCCTCTGGCTGGACGTCCCGAGAGACAAACTGCTCTCTGCCAAACAAGGCCGGGTTACCCCTGTAACAGGTAACTCACGAATATGTCATCACCCGGTCCTTTGGGACCTTTATCCGAGCGCTCGGTAACCATCATCACACATAATAAATAAGTGTATCCACATGAGTAAGTATCTGGGCTCCATACCATGATACCACCCCTTTCCAGAAGGAAATGACATACCCTAAAGGGCGCGACCCTCATAACCTTGCCGCAACATTCCTGTTTCGACCATTTTCGGGTTGTGAGGCCTGACGAAGTCTCGTCCACAAAGCTACGCTTTTTCACAAAGCCGTGCTTTGATCACAAATGATCAAATAAATGATCATTGTCACAGCAACACTCAGCATGCCAAATTACCGAATTGGGAATATATCGCTGATAAATTTCAACTACATAACTTCTGAGCTCGTACGTCTCAGAGAAGGGTGTTAAGCTAAGAGAATAAATTCTCCGCCACCAACAGAAATGTATTTGAAAGAAATCAGCTTTATCTCTCAAAACGTAATGTCAGACACGTAACCATACAAGTCTGTTCCGGGTTCGAACAGAACCGAAGGCACTTCCAAAGAAGCCCTTGCAAATCCGGATATTCACAATCCCGATAAAACTTCCCATCACAAAGGAAATCTCAATACCGTAGCTAACGGTTCAGAGACAATCGATTGGTCATCCTACCGTTTTCACAAATACCCGATCTTCATCACCGGTCTTCAATACGATCCATAACGTCGTATTATTATTCGGAATGGGTTATCTGACACAAAGGTCCTTTCCCGGCTAAACCGAATAATAAGCGTTTGTTTTAAAAACAAATTCAAGTGCCATTTCAAAGGCAATATTGATAGTCGGTGATTTAACTATCAATAATATTCACAACAATCATCAGATTTAAATAATTTTCCCAAATTATTAAATTTCACATATCTTCCCGATATATGGTTTATACTTCAACCATTTGAAAACAATTTCCAAATCACATTCATTTAAACCCTTCAAATAAATCCTTATCGATTTATTTTAAATTTACATCCCAATCAGTAAATTTATTTCCACACTTCATCACTTTGAAAATAAATTTCAAATCACTTTTCCTTACACGGAATATATTTCCAAATATATCTTTTCAAAAACCAGCTTTAGAACCTTTAAATTTTATTTTAAAAAAACTACTTTGGAAAATATACTCAGCTTTATAATGAAAATACAATTTCACTTCAAAATGGTCCATTTAAACCAATTTAATAAATCCTTATCGATTTATCTCAAATTTACGTTCAAAATCCGTAAATTTACTTTCACACTTTAAAATAAATCAGCGTTTATTTTTAAAACAAATTTCACTTCCATTTCATAAATTCCAATTTGAATTTACATTTCCAAATATCCACTTTTAACCCCAAAACCCAATTCCAATTGATTTCAAATTTTATCTCAATATCAAATCGATTACAATGCAAATGTAAGTTTTATTTCAATAGAACAAAACATTGCCAATTTATTTCTAGGTTTAATTCTAATTAACAAATCATTTGCAAATCGACTTTCAGATTTATTTCTCAAACACTAAATCAATTTCAAATAAATTTTCCAATGATTTATTTTCCATTACCAAATTAATTACAAATTTGACTTCCAAATTTTATTTTTTCAAATCCAAATAAATTTTCCAAATCGATTTCCCAAAGATTCATTTTCAAATACCAAATCATTTACAAATTGATTTCTAGAAGTTTATCACTTTTAAATAAATTCCTTTGTTCTTTCCAAATTATTCAAAATTCCATTTTTAAATGAATTCTTCAACTTTTAAACTATATTATTCAAAACTCAATTTTTTTCCATATTTTGCAATTTATTCGGTAAGATTTCGAAAATCAAATTTTAATACTTTAAAATTTCTTCTTTCAATAAATTCAATTCTTAACAATAAATTCACTTAAAATTTTCCACTTTAATTTCAAAATCCAATTTATATTCATTTCTGGTATCCAACGATACCAAAAATACATTCGGCTAAATTTTAGCCTTCACAATTTCAATTATCAATAAATCATTCACAGATTATCAATAAATCACATCATTCACATATGAAATAATATTCAAACAATTTGAGGAATCCAGTTGGATCCCTCCAACCTGTTTCCCTGCATCCACAGATGTTAGCACAATACCAATTCCACTTCGAGGTGGAATATCGCGGTATATAGGATTTTATAAAATATCATCCGCTTACTAACGGCGCAATAGGGTCTCATCCGCTATACAAGGCGGGAAATCAATCAATCCAATATATACATATGCCAATATGTATATATTGCTATATATATAGATATATCCTACATATCTAATATCACATCCAAACAGAAATCAATACAATCAATAACTGCAATTCAATTTTAAATATGAGTGAGAAGATCTCACCTTTGATTTTATTTTGCAATCCCTTTCCATACCAGATTGTTTTCTCGATTTATAAACCTTGTATAAACAATTTTTCAATTTATTAATATTCGAATTGATCTAACTATTAATTTAGTTTTAACTAATAACTTCCTCAATGACAGTCATTTCGTAATTTAAAATAAATTGAACATGTTAATTCGAAGAAATTTATCACTAAATTCCATTTCCCACAACTGTCCATATACATATATATTCACTGGTTTCATACATATTTACTAAATTTCAAATGAAAAAATAAAAAATTCCTTTCTAACTTATACATATTAAATTTAAAACAGAATGGGCATAAATATATATATATATATTAATTTTTTATAATTTACAAAAATACGAAATTTCTTTACTGTTTACATTTCTAATCTACATATGAATATTTGTTTAAATAAATTTAAATTAAACAGTCATACCTGCTCTCGAATTCGAATCTAGTAACCATCTCTACTTCTCTTCGTTCTCACCGGCCCCACATCATTGCCAGACTTCGAACCCTAAGTCGAACAACAATGTCGCGAAAAATCTGAACGACCCCAAGCCTCACGAACCACCACTGCCCTTTCGAGCTCGCAGTCTCGACTTGCCCCAACGATCGAATTGCTCGCCTGCATCGCCACAGGCTCGAAAACCCACGCGCTATCGCAAGTCACGATTCCACCTTCACTCTCTCATGCACGAGTGATTCGAACGAACTCGATTCGTTGATCGAGCGAGCGAGCGCCCTATCTCGATTTTATTTTTGCTGAAGTCGGCTATGGGAATCGATTCCAATGAATTCGTAAAATTTTGATTTTATGAAGTTTAAAATTGCCATTCCTTTTTGTTTAAAATGTTTCTCGGCTGAATGAAAAGGTAGAGGGATTCGATTTTTTTTAAAGAGGAAGAGAAGAGGATCCTTCGGCCATTTTCTTATTATTTATTTTAGACGCGTGTTGAAATTGAAGACAGGTGTTAGATTAGGGGGAGCACGTGTTGATGGAGAAAGAATTCTAGTTGAAAAGAAAGAACGTGATTAAGCAGAGAAAAAGTAAGTCGGCTGATGGAAAAGAAACCTTTGACAGATGAAATGATAAACGATATTTAAATTAAAACGATTAATTATTTCTAGGCGTTTTTATACCGTACGCTCACATAATGACTCTGAACGCTACGAAAATTGAAATCCGGTAATAATTCAATATTACGGATCCAATGGAACTGGTTTCGTCGAAATCCGAGACTGTGCTCCGGAACGCTATTTTCAAATTCAATTTAAACAACAGAATTTCTAAACTGAACAAAACACTTTCAAATTCATTTCCGAAAGTGCCAATATCTTCAGAATTATTAATATAAATTTTCTAAGCCTTGAAAATATTTTTAATCAGCTTAAAACTGAAGATTCAACATTTTTTCCCCAATTGCCATAATTAAATTCAGAAATTTAATCGCCAAATTCATTCTGATATTTAAATTTTCAAATTAAATTATCATTCGAATATTTAAACTCAATTAAATATTCACATTTTAAATATCAAAAATTCAGGATCATTACAGCACGGGTTTAAAAAATATTACTGAGCTTAGAAAAACTACTGGTATGAAACTTTTGTGGCAATTCTTGACTAAAAATAATATATGGTCTAAATGGCTTCATAACAAATTTGCTTGAATAAAAAAATTTGGGCTATGAATATTGATAATAGTAGCTCTTCCACTAGGAAAAATATTCAAGCTAGAGATAAAGGTATGCTTTATATTAGGAGAATTATTTCAAATGGAGAGACTGCCTCTTTATGGTTTGACCCTTGGATTTATGGCAAATTGATAGTTGATCTTTTAGGGTGGGATAGGTTTGAAACCAATGGGTTAGCAGACAATAAAGTTAGTAGTATTATTAGAAATAATTAACTGGACCTATCAATTTTTCTAAAAAAAGAGAACTTAAAGCTTCAATTAAACAAATAACCATATGTACCAATAGAAGAGAAGATTACTGGGAATGAGATTAAGGAAAATTTTCATTTAAAGATGCTTGGGAAAAATTAAGAACACATCATGATATACAACCTTAGGCAAATGTTGTATGGCATAATATTATTAGTTGAAAAATGGCTTCCTGCGCTTATCAAGCTTTTATTGGCAGAGTCAACACGAAAGACAAACTATCTCTTTGGGATGATTCTATTGATCCTAAATGCATTCTTTGTGATTTAGAAAATGAAAGCATAGATCATCTCTTTATAACTGTAATTTTAGTGCTTTCATTTGGGTCTCCATCCGTCTTAAACTCAAACTCCCTCCACATAGCTCTCTAAATATGTTAGATGAACTGAATGAGATAACTAGACATTTCAAATAAAAAGATGAGGTCCAAGATCTAGCAAGATGTAGTTTTGGTAATTCTATTTACTAGATCGGGAAAGAAAGGAATTCATGTATCTTTGACAGCTGTAAACATGATATATTGAAGCTTACTAGAAGAATTATTGTCGATGTAAATTATCAAGTAATGGCTTCAACTAGAAGAATAGATAGTAATGCTTTCGATCGTGAAATCTTAACTAGGTAGGGTATTGATTTGAAAGATGAAGGATGAATTTAATGTCTCACGTAGGCTAAACTCTGATCCGTCTGAGATTGTTGAGAATTTATAATTCCAAAATAATTCTAGTCGGTGCATTAACCTTGAATTTATTAATTATGAGGGGGATGAATTTCTGAACCATAGTTGATAAATGAACCTGATTGGAGATTTTGGTTGTGGATTTTAAGAGGCAATCTTTTGAAGAGAGAAAGAAAAGATTTCTTTTGGAATAGTAGCATGGATTACTATGTTTTCGTTTTCTTTTATGCTATCATGTATTTTGCTTGCTTTTGTATATATTATTGCTATGTATTGATTGTAAACACTTTTGATTAGCAATAAAGAAACCACACTCTTTTTCCCTGTACAATACTACTCTGGTATTGTACAGTTTTTTAATAAGGCGGTAGTACCAAATTTCAAATAAAATTGGTTCATTTTTATTGCTTTTTCAAATATATTACTATACATAATATAGAATAACATAATACACAACTCATGTTGAGTCACTTTCATCTAGTTATATATATTAGCAACATCGAATAAATGTAACACATAAAGCTACACATATTTAGTAAGTAATATCTAGTGCATATCTCCCCTCCAACCATGAGTTAATTAAACACTTGTGGCATATATTCATCATGTTACCTCTATGTTAGATCACCATACTTAATATAGTTATAATGTTTGTATTATAAATATGAACATATAATATTATCAAAATATAAATAAAAGAAAAATTAAATTACTAGTAAAATATTATGATTAAAACATACTAAACATAAATACAATTTTATTTTACAAATTAATCAAATTAAAATAATATCCTAAACTCTTTATTAATCAATATTAAATATGATTTTGCTAAAATTATTTTTCATATAAACACAAAATATGACCTTATGCAAATTAATAAAAGGATTTTTTATGAAATTGCCCATTTTAACCCGCTCCTAATGCCCTTGATCCTACAATGGTATCTGAACCCTAATTGTGTTCATGTGAATAGTTAACCAACACGTAGGGATGTCTTTTGGAAAAACCAATTAGATGAGTATCCAAGGAAAAAGTGCTTAAACAAAGGAGAATGTTACTCTAATTAAGGAATGTTGTTATGAATGAAAAACCTCCCCATCTCCTGGCCTTTACTTAGCTCGTCGAAGTGGTATGTTCCATGGGTATGCCCTTATGGAAGGCTAGAAAGTGTTTTAAGCCTTAGGTTTATTAAAATATGCATATTTGAATTTTAGAAAGTTTGAAATTTATTTCAATTTAAATAAAGTAATATATTATTTTATAAGGATTATAAAATGAAAATTTTAAAATTGTTCCAAATTTATATAAATATAAATTTTAAATTAATTTATATAAATATAAATTTTATATTTATAATTAAATAAAATGTTTAATTAGTAAAAGGACACACACACACAGATATATATATATATATATATATATATATATTAAAAAACCTACTGAATTGTAAATGTTATAATAAATTTAAATATATATATATATATGTTATACGTATAATGAAAATGGAAGGTTTAAATAAAATTAAAAACCACACTGACTTAAGGGGGTATACATTGGAATGTATATAGACATAGGATGTTATGAGTTATAATATAGATAGAGTAAAATACATACCATAGTTTTCAAGCACCCTTAAGCCATAGAATATTTATATCGATGTTTATATTACCACTGGCTAGGTAATAATATTAAGCTACTTTGTTGAGCACCCTTAAGGTTACATAATTACCCATAGGATATCATGAAATGATGGGTTTAAGGTATATAATGATCTTTATGATTTGTTAAGCACCGTCAAGGCCATAGAGACGATTATGAGAAAAGTAAAAGGAATATTATGAATTATATATGAGATATAATTAGTAAAGTGTTACTTACCATTTATGGGGACTACAATTTGTTGAGCACCCTCAAGATTATAGTAACATGATAAATGGGTCCTAACACGCATTGAAGGAATTTATGCAATTCACATATCTCCTTTAATGTTTTTGAGAGATGTAGAATTTAGCAGGAGCCTTATTAGATAAGTACAATAAACCAATCTAATAAGTATAAGAACATACCAATGAATTTGCACAGCTCAAATGACAATAATGAAGCTATATCTAGACAAAAACACACTAACTGACAGAAACTATAAAAACAGGTTAAGGAACTTTAAAATTGTGCTCACCTATAAAAAAATCTGGTGTATTGCCCCTAACAAGCCAATGGATAAACCCGATAAGGATGCCACAATCAAACAAGTAAAGAAAACCGGTCAATATACTTTTAGCTTTCCCAATGGTATGTGTTGGCCGGTATAAGCATCACAAAAATACGAATGTACAAGATATATTCAAAAACCTAAAAATTTTATATGGTTAGCAGTCTCATATCACAAGGTACGAGATCTCATGGAAACTGTTTGATGCGAAGATGAGAAAGGGCATTTATGTCCAAGATTGTGCACTTAGTATGATATGGTACGTTGAGAGGTTGGCCAAGTTAGGAACGACTCTCGACACTGAGCTATAGACTGATTTGATCAATATGAACTCGTTGAAGTACACTGTCATGGAGCTCCTTAATATGTTAAGTACAACTGAGAGTAAGTTCATGAAGGAATCGAGTATAGTGCTTGTTGTTAAGTGTACCTATTTCTCGAATAGTTCAAAGAAGAGAAAACATAGGCCTAAGGGGGGCAGGGATAAAGCCAAGGCTAGTCATGAGAAGGGTGAATGTCACTTTTTCTCAAAGAAGGGAAACTAGAAGAGGAGCTGTTCAAACAATTTGAGGATGCTCAAGGGGATGGAATCTGATTTCACTACTAAAGGATTTTCCTTATAAAAATTGTTTATATACAATTGCTTCTAATTAGGTTTTAGATACTGGATCTAGAACTCATATCTGTAATTCATTAGAGGGACTAAAGAAGCAAGAGGCCCATAGCAAGAGGGAGCATGGAATTCCAAGTTGCAAACAGAGCTACCATAATTGCCACCGTAATAGGAAATTACCATGTGAAACTTGCTAGTGGACACGTTTTTATTTTATATAATTGTTATATTATATTGAACTTTACTAATGGAATAATTTCCATTTCTTGTTTGATTGGAAACCATATATAATTTTATTTGTAATAACCGTATTATGAATATTTGTTATGATAATAAAATAGTTTGTTTTGGTACTCTAAGTAATGGCATTTATATGATTAATCGTAGTCCTATATTTGCTACAAAAAGTAATAATGTGCCTAAAGTAAATGATAATTACCTTTGTCATTATAAACTGGGCCACATTAGTAAGAAATGATTGAATATGTTAATAAACCATGGTTTTCTACCATCTTTTGATTCTGAATCATTTCATACTTGTACATCATGTCTTAAAAGTAAAATAGCCAAGCACCCATTAAGTGAGAGCAATGAAAGAGTTGATGAAGTCCTAGGATTAGCACATACTGATGTATATGGTCCTATGTTTACCACTACCAAAGGTGGAACCTATTACTTTGTTATGTTCGCCGATAATTTATTTGGATACGAATATGTCTACCTTATGAAACACAAATCAAAGGACTATGATAAATTTATAGAATTAAAAACGAAATAGAAACAAGACGAATAAGAAAATAAAAAATATTTTGATCCGATCGAGAATGGTGAGTACATTGGATTTGAGCTCCAAGAGTACCTAAAAGAGAAAGGAGTTCTCTCTCTACTCCATATACTCCTCAACACAAAGATGCTTCAGAAAGGAGGAACCGAATTTTGTTAGACATGGTTAAATCGGTGATGCGTGACATAGCATTGCCACTTTCCTTTTGGGGATATGCACTAGAAAATATGACATATGTGTCGAATTCCATACCATCTAAATATGTGCCAAAGTCCCCATATGAGTTATACACTGGTAAGAAACCCCATCTTAATTACCTTAAGGTGTGGGTTGTTCGACTTACATTAAGAACGTAAACCCTAGTAAACTTAAGACAAGATCAGTTTTATTTAAGTTTATATGGTATTCGAGAAATTCTTATGGATGCATATTCTATCACACCATGGAATAAAAAGTTTTTATTTTGAGACATGCCACTTTTTTATAAAAGGAAAATTTCTTTCATGAAGAGATCAATAGAAACTGAATATTTTGATAGTAATTCGACACCCGTAGAAGATACACAACCTATTAGAATATATAGTAGGGAACCTCATGTGTTAGAGAGATATTACGGGTTTCTCACTGTAACGACCCGTAAATTTAACTGGTTTTAATAACGTAATTAGTTGAAATTTTATGAAATTTTAAACGATAAAATTTTGAAATATAAATTTGATATTTGGAATGCGTCTAGTTAAACATAGCAACTGGTAAATTTTCGTCCGAAAATATGAAAGTTTATTTCGCGCGTAAATTTACTTCAATTTAATCAGTTAAAAAGCGATGAAAATAAAATGTTTTCGGAACCTAAATATTTTTACATGGAAAAATTCTAAACCATCTTCTGAGCAAACGTCATTTTTCGTTTTTCCAAATTCGGACTTCTTTAGCTCCGTCGATCTTATTTTTCTGCGTTTTTGCTGCATTTTCCGCTAGTAGAAAATTCGAATTTTTATAATTCAATCGAATTACTAATATCTATATACCGTTTTGATCGTCTCGTTGCACTGATCTCTACAGTACATTCATTTTTGTGTTTTGAAGTTCGGAACACGACGAAATTGGTGAACCGATCAGTCGTACCGGTTACGCATCCGAGACTTTTGGTTTCTTTTTGCCTTTTTGGTTACCCACGTGATATCATTTCATGGTCATCAATAATGTTGTATTTAGCTTGTTTGTTTCAATGTGCTTGGCATTCTAAAGGTCACGTGAATGGATGTTACGGAAATGAGAAGCCACATCTTTACATTGAATTACACGTTCATTATATTGCCTGACTTCTCATTTCTTTCTCCTTCCTTCTCATGTTCTTCTTCTGAAAAAAATTACAGTAAGCTTCTTTCTCCTTTTCCATTCTATCTAATAAAAAAAATAAAATTCTCTACTTTCTTCCTTATATTTTCGGCCATTACTTGCCACCACCTTCTCCGCTCCAATAGCCGACCTCTTCTCCTTGCCTACCATCATCTCTTGATCGACCACCTCATCACCATCACCCTAGGCCGAAACCTCTCCACCATCCAAACATTGCCGTGACCTTTTCTCCTCTCCTCCTGCCGTTCTTCATTTCCAAGCACTGTTGTAGCCTCTGTTCTTTTATTCTTTACGTGTAAGTATGTATTTGTTTATTTATACATGAGTTTGGCTTTAGATTGGTAAATATATATGGGTTCTGATACTATACAAAGTTTATATAAGTTTAGTTTATTATATGTTAGTTGCCTCAGTTTGTAGTCTGTTTATTTTACATATGTTATTACAAAAGTATTGTATTTATACTGTTAGTAAGTTTTAAAAGAAGTTATAGATTGTAGTAGCTGTTCAAATATTTTGGTCTGTAAGTTATGTACATTCTTTTAAGTCGCAGTCATATATATATTGTTTAAACCGAGAAATAGGCATAATTTTAGTATGACAGCTTACATATGTTTTGCAGCAGTATATCTTCAAAGTATATGATATTGAGTATTATATATGGGGGTTTGGAAGTATTTATATATATATATATATATTTCAGGTTTTGTAAAACTTTACAGTGAAGTATATATGTATTCTATGTTAAGGTTTATGATAGTTTATATATAAAAGGTTAGATTTATATACTATGTTTGTTATATGCTCATTTATATGTACTATAGGGAATGTATATAATATATATCTTACTCATGACAGTTTTGTGTAAAGTGTATGTTAATATATATATTTTAGTTGCAATTCCTATAACTATGTAAGAATAAATTACTTATTTCAAGTGCTTCTTTCCTAGTTTATAATATGAAGACTTTTGTTTCCTGTTGATAGGCCAAAGGCTATGTATATATATGTTATACTTTATTTTTATTTTTTTTGTTTGAAAGTTGAGATTCTCTTGTATATGCCTGAAAATTTTCATTTCATTCGAATGTAATTTGTTACACCGTTTTGTGTCCGTAAGTTGGACTGTTGAATGTTTTCAGCTGTACTTAGAATTATTCGCGCTGTTACAAACACGACCAGTGTCCATGTTTGACGCAGCGTATCTCTTTCATTTCCTATCGAAATTCAACGATTCTTTTTTTGATTGCAAGATGAGATTCTCTAGTTTACGTATGTAAAATTTCAGTCCAATTCAAGGCCGTTTGGTCCTCTGTTTATACCTGAAAGTTGCAACCAAACTAATTTTGCACTTGTTTGCATGTTTATTTTTTTTTTCTGAACACCAGTTAGACTTCATGTTCACGATATCATATCTCACTCATGTTTTATCGGAATGGGTTGATTTTATTTTTAAAAAAGAGTCGAAGTTACCTAGTTTATGCATGTCAAATTCCAGCAAAATCCGACATCGTTTGATTAGTGGTCGAGGATCTGGAAGTTTGACCCAAGCAGCTGTTCTTTTGTACTTGAAATTATTTTACACTGCTGCAAACACGACCTGAGTTCATGTTTGACGCATCGTATCTCTTCCGTCTTACGTCGGAATATAGTGATTCCCTTTTTGTTTAAAAGATAAAGTTTTCTACTTTCTGTATATAAAATTTTAGCTTCATACGAGGTGGTCCAGTCCTCTGTTTCTTACCTGAAAGTCAGACCCAGAGGGGTTTTCAGACCTGAACATTTGACAGTCGCAACATGGCCTGAGTCTATGTTTGTGACATCGTAACTTTTCTCGTCTCTTGTCCAAATCAAGTGATTTGTTTTTCAGTTTGAAATACAAGTTTTGATCTTTATTCATACCAAATTTCAGACCATTTCGATCTCGGTAGCACATAGAATTATATTGTTAAACTTTAACGCAAGACATGTTTTTTTATTTGTTGCTATGTTGAATGTTTTGATTTGATTTCGGCAATTCCTATTTAACAGCATTGCTCGTCGATTCGTGCCAATCTAGTTTATTTCGGAAGTAGTGCTTGCAATTCGTAACTCCTTTCATTGTCAAACCGCTCTAGCCTCGAAAGGTGAGCAATCACTCACGATTAATGTTCTATTAATTATTAAATTTGATTTCAATTGAAACGACAATTGAAATATGCTGCAGTTAGTTATTTACACTGTTTTATATATGCTATTACCTGTATCAGTTCACCTATGACATCTGACACCATTATCTGTTAATTATTTATGCGATGATAAGACAGTTTGGCTGACAATTGATTGATTGTTGATGTTTATATTAGACGTTAAATTGTTAATGTTAAAGTGATAAATAGTATGCAATTGAATTTGATATAGGGTAGTTAAATTTGTATAATGTGACCCCTTTAAATGTTAAATAAATTGACACGTAGAAATAGTGTTAACTACACCTTGAACCATTGAATGTATGTTGTATAAATTGATATAGTATGAAATTGAATAGTGGATATCAAGTAAAAAACCATATAAATATTTGTGTAATAATCTTTAATCTACATGAAAAGATAGTGTAGATTGTAGAAATAATTATATTCATTTACACAAATAACAATGTGAATTAATACGGTTATTTCAGGATTATTTGAATTGATTATTGGATTGTTATTGATTGTTGTTATTACTTGTTTATTTACTTTGACACCATCCCAGTTATCACACTACAAGTTTCCTTTGCTATGCTTTGATTTTGAATTGAATTGGAATCGGGTTGAAATGATAAATACCCAAATTAAACTTTGACTTAGGATAGAGAATTAAATAAAACCCGATTGGTCAATAATTTGATTTTTAAAATAAAATAAAGATTCTATTTGAATAAATAATACGGTTTTGAAATGAGGTTGAAATTTGAATTTTAATCAAAGGAAAATGTTAATATTTAATAATCTGAAACAAAATATTAACATAGTAGTTGATGAAAGAACGTTGGTTAAAATTTGGAATTATAAATAATTAAGTTTGAAATTATTTAATAATTAAGTTTTGAATTTATATAATAATTAAGTTTTGAAATTATTTAATAATTAAATAAGATTGAATTATTTAATAATTAAATAAAATTGAATTCTTTGTTAAGTAAAATTGAACTTCTTGAATAAGTGAAATTAAGTTTCTTTAAAAATTGAGTTTTGAAATTGTAACTAAGTAAATAAATAAGTGAAATTGAATTTTCTTTAACAAGCAATAAAATGTGTTTATTGAAATTAATGTAAGACTTGAAATGTAAAGAATTTGATTTGGTGAATTTAATTTAATGCTATTTGTAAGTTTTGATACAATGGAGTTGAACTTAAATAATTGATTTAATAAATTGGAAGTTAAATAGAAATTGTTTTGAAGGATAAATTTACTCAGCGAATACTGAATGAAATCGATAAATGAACTTAAATTGATTTGAGTGTAGATTAAATCATTTTAAATGATTTCGGAATGAAACTTATATACGAACTTGAAGCAATATTTGAATTGTTTTAAATAGAAATTGAAATCGAATTATAAGATCTTGAAATTATGAATTTGGAAGTTTTGAAACGTAAATTATGGAAATTGTTTTAGAAAGACAAATGAAATGTTGATTTACAAATTCTAATTGAAATTGTAATTGATTTGGTTTTGAAAGTTATTAAATGACCAATCGGTGTAATAATCACGAAAGTTATTAAAGAGACCGGAATCGGTTAGGGACATACTCACTGTCTAAACCGAAAACCACTTTAATAACTACACGCGGAGTGTGATCTAGAATGAAGTGGTTGGAATGATGTACGCGATGATTGAATAAAGTGAACGATAATGGATAGCCTTGACACTTGTGTCAAATTGGAAATGACTAAAACAGGAGTCGTGCCGGGCCAAATGGGGGTTAGCTACCTCGAGCGAACACACTTCTTCGAAAACTATTCATTACTTGTTGTCGATTGGTGCACCCTTGATTTTGGGAGTGTTGTTTCGCGGTGTTGCGATCGCTGCCTCTGTGCGTTCTCACCAGTCCGGATCAGGCAAACGGTAGTTTCACTACCTTGGGTACTGCCTCATGTGCCTTGTCATACTTGTATCCCTGTATACGCGACCACTATGATTTGTTTTATGTTATACCTATGGAGTACTCCCTGATATCCCACTAGTTTACGGTGGAGTTTACAGTGCTGTATAGACTATAATGCTTATATAAAATGTGTTAAGGGGGATAATGGTAACGCCTTAACACTATTTTGATACTTTATATTACCGATAGGCATTATCTACTTATCGTACACTACTACATAGTAGATAGTTTAACGGATCCTTAAAGGATGGTTATTCCAAACATCCTTTGAGTTACTTGTATTTCAGTTGCTACTTCACTTGAGTTGGATTTAATGATATAAGAATGTTAATCCTGACTCGAGTGTTTTGTGTTTTGCTTTACGCTCGGGTCAGACCGAGTGTACCAGTATTCGAGACTCACCTTTGGAGTTGGAGCTTCGCTTGGAGATCCAGCTATCTATCCAGCTTTCAGATATTCAGTTGATTCCACTGATGTATTCTGATATTGTATTTGATTATTGTATTCGAGACATCTATTGTACCTTATTTAACTCTGATATGTATATAGTAGCTTCATGAACTACTATCTTTTGTTTCCGCTGCATTTATTACTCTGTATCTGTGATCTGTGTTCTATTTATTTACTGTATATGCTCAGTTTTGCCAAATTTAAATTAACAATTCGGTATTTTGAATTATTCAAGTCCGACATGTGCGGGTGCGAATAGTCCAAAATAGCGGGTCGTTACAGTTGGTATCAGAGCTTTGGTAGCTCTAGGTAAAACTTAGCATATATGGTAAATGCATTTACAGAATCACTCTCATTCGAGTTGAATCTCTCCGTTTTTACTCGATTCCTTTGAATTTTGGAACATTCCCTGCGGTTCCGAAATTCATTTTTGTCCCTCACTATTCGTATTCTTCTGAATTCTGGCGTATCACATAACTCCACTTCAAAAGATCTTTATAATGAGTTGGCGGTCCCGCCAATCTCAAATTGATTTGTAAAGGGGTGAAACTCTTTTACGATAGAATCGATTCACCGGAGATTTATATATCCTCGGTTTAGATGCTGACATCTTTGGTTAAGCCAAATTCTATTTCTTGAGATCAAATGTAGATTTGCCTCGAAATTCTGCATCGATCTTATTCTTGAAGTCATGGTCGACCTGGTTAAGGTTGCCCGCGATTTATATAAACTTATCAATCTTCCCACTTTGTTATTTAATCATCATATCTTTGTTTCGAACTTATCTTCGAATCAAAATTCTATTTGATTTGAGCCCATTAAATTTGAATCTCTATCCTTGCCTTGAAATCCATTATTGTATCGTCGAGTGGGGAAGTGTATTTGTAAATTAATATTAAAAATGTTTTATACATTGTGTTGTTTGAGTTGTTGATGTTGGTTTGGATTTTCGATCGATTCGTCTGATCAACGCTATCGATAGGATTTTCAAAACACTTGAACAGAGCAAACTGACACAACATTGATTTCAAATTTGGTAAATGAAATAATTTTGTATGATTATATTATAAATATATAAGTAAAATTTTCTGGAATGAAAAAAAAGAGGTTAATTAATTGGTTGTTTGAAATGATAATATTTGATTATCATTTATTGTTCTAAATGAATTTATAAACATGGTATAAATTGATTTGGAATTTAAATAAATTTAAATCAGGAATTTGAGTTTAATTTCTGACGGTTCCAAACTCTGGTATTAAAAATTTAAATGTATATTATATAAAGTATTTTCGAATATAAATGATTTCCAAAGAATTTTAAATGTTTAAATAAGTTCCCTTCTCTTTGTCGCTGGAAAATAATTTCGGTGATGGCGGTCGCATCATCGACATTCATTTTCGAGTTTCGAAGTGGAGAGACTATTCTGTAGCTTTGCTACGGTTTTGTTTTGAAAAAATATTTTGATTTGAATTTCTTCAGTATAATTTGGTTTATATATATATATAGGTATCTTATTTTAAAAATTTAATTTGATTTGATATAAATATATAGATATATCTCTAAATAGTTTGAAGTAAATCGGAGATTTAAATTCTTAAATTTTACGTTAAAGACGATTTCAATTATAAACTGAAGTCAAAATTCTTGGATAAGTATTTAACTTGAAATAACTGGATTGTGGAAAAAATTTTATTTGTATAATACTCAATTTCATTTCAATATAACTTACCTAAATTATTCAGAAGTTAAAATGTAATTGGATAATGTACAATAAGAAATGTCTTTATAAATAAAATTTGAGTGTTTATAATAAATGTTATACACTAAATTTTGATTATAAAGATGTTAATAGAGTTAGATAGGATAATAAGTGAAACACAGTTAATAATGGAATAAATTTGTTTTGAAAGAATTAATAAATTGAAATTTGATCAACTTATGAAAATACCTTGAATTTAAAATCAATTGGTAAATATAAATTAATTTAAATCGAAACTTTTATGATTTAAATTAATTTATATGGGTTAAATATATGTGATTAGATATATTAAGTAGAATAAATTTAACAATAATTTGGAATAAAGAAGAATTTAAATTGCTGAAAAAAAATGATTATAATAAAAGACTATTCAAATTTATGGTTTTAGAAATTGTAAATTGAAGATAATTGGATAATAAGATAATGAATTTAGAAATAGTTGAGATTGATTTTAGTGAAATCAAATGGATTAAATCAATTATTGAATATCAATTAATTGAAATTTGAATTTATATGGTTTAAATTAATTGTTATTTTGTATTTCAAATCTGTTTTTCTTTCTGGTTGTTTCTATTCTCCTACCTCGTTCCTTTTCGGGGACGAAAAGTTTTGAGTGGGGGAGAGTGTAACGACCCGTAAATTTAACTGGTTTTAATAACGTAATTAGTTGAAATTTTGTGAAATTTTAAATGATAAAATTTTGAAATATAAATTTGATATTTGGAATGCGTCTAGTTAAATATAGCAACTGGTAAATTTTCGTCCGAAAATATGAAAGTTTATTTCGCGCGTAAATTTACTTCAATTTAATCAGTTAAAAAGCGATGAAAATAAAATGTTTTCGGAACCTAAATATTTTTACATGGAAAAATTCTAAACCATCTTCTGAGCAAACATCATTTTTCGTTTTACCAAATTCGGACTTCTTTAGCTCCATCGATCTTATTTTTCTGCGTTTTTGCTGCATTTTCCGTTAGTAGAAAATTCGAATTTTTATAATTCAATCGAATTACTAATATCTATATACCGTTTTGATCGTCTCGTTGCGCTGATCTCTACCGTACATTCATTTGTGTGTTTCGAAGTTCGGAACACGACGAAATCGGTGAACCGATCAGTCGTACCGGTTTCGCATCCGAGACTTTTGGTTTCTTTTTGCCTTTTCGGTTACCCACGTGATATCATTACATGGTCATCAACAATGTTGTATTTAGCTTGTTTGTTTCAATGTGCTTGGCATTCTAAAGGTCACGTGAATGGATGTTACGGAAATGAGAAGCCACATCTTTACATTGAATTACACGTTCATTATATTGCCTGACTTCTCATTTCTTTCTCCTTCCTTCTCATGTTTTTCTTCTGAAAAAAATTACAGTAAGCTTCTTTCTCCTTTTCCATTCTATCTAATAAAAAAAAATTCTCTACTTTCTTCCTTATGTTTTCGGCCATTACTTGCCACCACCTTCTCCGCTCCAATAGCCGACCTCTTCTCCTTGCCTACCATCATCTCTTGATCGACCACCTCCTCACCATCATCCTAGGCCGAAACCTCTCCACCATCCAAACATTGCCGTGACCTTTCCTCCTCTCCTCCTGCCGTGCTTCATTTCCAAGCACTGTTGTAGCCTCTGTTCTTTTATTCTTTACGTGTAAGTATGTATTTGTTTATTTATACATGAGTTTGGCTTTAGATTGGTAAATATAAATGGGTTCTGATACTATATAAAGTATATATAAGTTTAGTTTATTATATGTTAGTTGCCTCAGTTTGCAGTCTGTTTATTTTACATATGTTATTACAAAAGTATTGTATTTATACTGTTAGTAAGTTTTAAAAGAAGTTATAGATTGTAGTTGATGTTCAAATATTTTGGTCTGTAAGTTATGTACATTGTTTTCAGTCGCAGTCATATATATATTGTTTAAACCGAGAAATAGGCATAATTTTAGTATGACAGCTTACATATGTTTTGCAGCAGTATATCTTCAAAGTATATGATATTGAGTATTATATATGGGGGTTTGGAAGTATTTATATATATATTTCAGGTTTTGTAAAACTTTACAGTGAAGTATATATGCATTCTATGTTAAGGTTTATGATAGTTTATATATAAAAGGTTAGATTTATATACTATGTTTGTTATATGCTCATTTATATGTACTATAGGGAATGTATATAATATATATCTTACTCATGACAGTTTTGTGTAAAGTGTATGTTAATATATATATTTTAGTTGCAATTCCTATAACTATGTAAGAATAAATTACTTATTTCAAGTGCTTCTTTCCTAGTTTATAATATGAAGACTTTTGTTTCCTGTTGATAGGCCGAAGGCTATGTATATATATGTTATACTTTATTTTTATTTTTTTTGTTTGAAAGTTGAGATTCTCTTGTATATGCCTGAAAAATTTCATTTCATTCGAATGTAATTTGTTACACCGTTTTGTGTCCGTAAGTTGGACTGCTGAATGTTTTCAGCTGTACTTAGAATTATTCGCGCTGTTACAAACACGACCAGTGTCCATGTTTGACGCAGCGTATCTCTTTCATTTCCTATCGAAATTCAACGATTCTTTTTTTGATTGAAAGATAAGATTCCCTAGTTTACGTATGTAAAATTGCAGTCCAATTCAAGGCCGTTTGGTCCTCTGTTTTATACCTGAAAGTTGCAACCAAACTGATTTTGCACTTGTTTGCATGTTTATTTTTTTTTCTTCTGAACAGCAGTTAGACTTCATGTTCACGATATCATATCTCACTCATGTTTTATCGGAATGGGTTGATTCTATTTTTACAAAAGAGTCGAAGTTAATTAGTTTATGAATGTCAAATTCCAGCAAAATCCGACATCGTTTGATTAGTGGTCGAGGATCTGGAAGTTTGACCCAGGCAGCTGTTCTTTTGTACTTGAAATTATTTTACACTGCTGCAAACACGACCTGAGTTCATGTTTGACGCATCGTATCTCTTCCGTCTTACGTCGGAATACAGTGATTCCTTTTTTGTTTAAATGATCAAGTTTTCTACTTTCTGTATATAAAATTTTAGCTTCATACGAGGTGGTTCAGTCCTCTGTTTCTTACCTGAAAGTCAGACCCAGAGGGGTTTTCAGACCTGAACATTTGACAGTCGCAACATGGCCTGAGTCTATGTTCGTGACATCGTAACTTTTCTCGTCTCTTGTCCAAATCAAGTGATTCTTTTTCAGTTTGAAATACAAGTTTTGATCTTTATTCATACCAAATTTCAGACCATTTCGATCTCGGTAGCACATAGAATTATATTGTTAAACTTTGATGCAAGACATGTTTTTTTTATTTGTTCCTATGTTGAATGTTTTGATTTGATTTCGGCAATTCCTATTTAACAACTTTGCTCGTCGATTCGTGCCAATCTAGTTTATTTCGTAAGTAGTGCTTGCAATTCGTAACTCCTTTCATTGTCAAACCGCTCTAGCCTCGAAAGGTGAGCAATCACTCACGATTAATGTTCTTTTATTTATTAAATTTGATTTCAATTGAAACGACAATTGAAATATGTTGCAGTTAGTTATTTACACTATTTTATATATGCTATTACATGTATCAGTTCACCTATGACATCTGACACCATTATTTGTTAATTATTTATGCGATGATAAGACAGTTTGGCTGACAATTGATTGATTTTTGATGTTTATATTAGACGTTAAATTGTTAATGTTAAAGTGATAAATAGTATGCAATTGAATTTGATATATGATAGTTAAATTTGTATAATGTGACCCCCTTTAAATGTTAAATAAATTGACACGTAGAAATAGTGTTAACTACACCTTGAACCATTGAATGTATGTTGTATAAATTGATATAGTATGAAATTGAATAGTGGATATCAAGTGAAAAACCGTATAAATATTTGTGTAATAATCTTTAATCTACATGAAATGATAGTGTAGATTCTAGAAATAATTATATTCATTTACACAAATAACAATGTGAATTAATACGGTTATTTCGGGATTATTTGAATTGATTATTGGATTGTTATTGATTGTTGTTATTACTTGTTTATTTACTTTGACACCATCCTAGTTATCACACTGCAAGTTCCCTTTGCTATGCTTTGATTTTGAATTGAATTGGAATCGGGTTGAAATGATAAATACCCAAATTAAACTTTGACTTAGGATAGAGAATTAAATAAAACCCGATTGGTCAATAATTTGATTTTTAAAATAAAATAAAGATTTTATTTGAATAAATGATACGGTTTTGAAATGAGGTTGAAATTTGAATTTTAATCAAAGGAAAATGTTAATATTTAATAATCTGAAATAAAATATTAACATAGTAGTTGATGAAAGAACGTTGGTTAAAATTTGGAATTATAAATAATTAAGTTTGAAATTATTTAATAATTAAGTTTTGAAATTATTTAATAATTAAGTTTTGAAATTATTTAATAATTAAATAAGATTGAATTATTTAATAATTAAATAAAATTGAATTCTTTGTTAAGTAAAATTGAACTTCTTGAATAAGTGAAATTAAGTTTCTTTAAAAATTGAGTTTTGAAATTGTAACTAAGTAAATAAATAAGTGAAATTGAATTTTCTTTAATAAGAAATAAAATGTGTTTATTGAAATTAATGTAAGACTTGAAATGTAAAGAATTTGATTTGGTGAATTTAATTTAATGCTATTTGTAAGTTTTGATACAATGGAGTTGAACTTAAATAATTGATTTAATAAATTGGAAGTTAAATAGAAATTGTTTTGAAGGATAAATTTACTCAGCAAATACTGAATGAAATCGATAAATGAACTTAAATTGATTTGAATGTAGATTAAATCATTTTAAATGATTTCGGAATGAAACTTATATACGAACTTGAAGCAATATTTGAATTGTTTTAAATAGAAATTGAAATCGAATGATAAGATCTTGAAATTATGAATTTGGAAGTTTTGAAACGTAAATTATGGAAATTGTTTTAGAAAGACAAATGAAATGTTGATTTACAAATTCTAATTGAAATTGTAATTGATTTGGTTTTGAAAGTTATTAAATGACCAATCGGTGTAATAATCACGAAAGTTATTAAAGAGACCGGAATCGGTTAGGGACATACTCACTGTCTAAACCGAAAACCACTTTAATAGCTACACGCGGAGTGTGATCCAGAATGAAGTGGTTGGAATGATGTACGTGATGATTGAAGAAAGTGAATGATAATGGATAGCCTTAACACTTGTGTCAAATTGGAAATGACTAAAACAGGAGCCGTGCCGGGCCAAATGGGGGTTAGCTACCTCGAGCGAACACACTTCTTCGAAAACTATTCATTACTTGTTGTCGATTGGTGCACCCTTGATTTTGGGAGTGTTGTTTCGCAGTGTTGCGATCGCTGCGGCGGTGCGTTCTCACCAGTCCGGATCAGGCAAATGGTAGTTTCACTACCTTGGGTACTGCCTCATGTGCCTTGTCATACTTGTATCCCTGTATACGCGACCACTACGATTTGTTTTGTGTTATACCTATGGAGTACTCCCTGATAACCCACTAGTTTACGGTGGAGTTTACAGTGCTGTATAGACTATAATGCTTATATAAAATGTGTTAAGGGGGATAATGGTAACGCCTTAACACTATTTTGATACTTTATATTACTGATAGGCATTATCTACTTATCGTACACTACTACATAGTAGATAGTTTAACGGATCCTTAAAGGATGGTTATTCCAAACATCCTTTGAGTTACTTGTATTTCAGTTGCTACTTCACTTGAGTTGGATTTAATGATATAAGAATGTTAATCCTGACTCGAGTGTTTTGTGTTTTGCTTTACGCTCGGGTCAGACCGAGTGTACCATTATTCGAGACTCACCTTTGGAGTTGGAGCTTCGCTTGGAGATCCAGCTATCTATCCAGCTTTCAGATATTCAGTTGATTCCAGTGATGTATTCTGATATTGTATTTGATTATTGTATTCGAGACATCTGTTTTACCTTATTTAACTCTGATATGTATATAGTAGCTTCATGAACTACTATCTTTTGTTTCCGCTGCATTTATTACTCTGTGTCTGTGATCCGTGTTCTATTTATTTACTGTATATGCTCAGTTTTGCCAAATTTAAATTAACAATTTGGTATTTTGAATTATTCAAGTCCGACATGTGCGGGTGCGAATAGTCCAAAATAGCGGGTCGTTACAGTTGGTATCAGAACTTTGGTAGCTCTAGGTAAAACTTAGCATATATGGTAAATGTATTTACAGAATCACTCTCATTCGAGTTGAATCTCTCCCTTTTTACTCGATTCCTTTGAATTTTGGAACATTCCTTGCGGTTCCGAAATTCATTCTTGTCCCTCACTATTCTTATTATTCTGAATTCTGGAGTATCACATAACTCCACTTCGAATAATCTTTATAATGAGTTGGCGGTCCCGCCAATCTTAAATTGATTTGTAAAGGGGTGAAACTCTTTTACGATAGAATCGATTCACCGGAGATTTATATATCCTCGGTTTAGATGCTGACATCTTTGGTTAAACCAAATTCTATTTCTTGAGATCAAATGTAGATTTGCCTCGAAATTCTGCATCGATCTTATTCTTGAAGTCATGGTCGACCTGGTTAAGGTTGCCTGCGATTTATATAAACTTATCAATCTTCCCACTTTGTTATTTAATCATCATATCTTTGTTTCAAACTTATCTTCGAATCAAAATTCTATTTGATTTGAGCCCATTAAATTTGAATCTCTATCCTTGCCTTGAAATCCATTATTGTATCGTCGAGTGAGGAAGTGTATTTGTAAATTAATATTAAATATGTTTTATACATTGTGTTGTTTGAGTTGTTGATGTTGGTTTGGATTTTCGATCGATTCGTCTGATCAACGCTATCGATAGGATTTTCAAAACACTTGAACAGAGCAAACTGACACAACATTGATTTCAAATTTGGTAAATGAAATAATTTTGTATGATTATATTATAAATATATAAGTAAAATTTTCTGGAATGAAAAAAAAAGAGGTTAATTAATTGGTTGTTTGAAATGATAATATTTGATTATCATTTATTGTTCTAAATGAATTTATAAACATGGTCTAAATTGATTTGGAATTTAAATAAATTTAAATCAGGAATTTGAGTTTAATTTCTGACGGTTCCAAACTCTGGTTTTAAAAATTTAAATGTATATTATATAAAGTATTTTCGAATATAAATGATTTCCAAAGAATTTTAAATGTTTAAATAAGTGCTCTTCTCTTTGTCGCTGGAAAATAATTTCGGTGATGGCGGTCGCATCATCGACATTCATTTTCGAGTTTCGAAGTGGAGAGACTATTCTGTAGCTTTGCTACGGTTTTGTTTTGAAAAAAAATATTTTGATTTGAATTTCTTTAGTATAATTTGACTTATATATATATAGGTATCTTATTTTAAAAATTTAATTTGATTTGATAGAAATATATAGATATATCTCTAAATTGTTGAAGTAAATCGGAGATTTAAATTCTTAAATTTTAGGTTAAAGATGATTTCAATTATAAACTGAAGTCAAAATTCTTGGATAAGTATTTAACTTGAAATAACTGGATTGTGGAAAAAAAATTATTTGTATAATACTCAATTTCATTTCAATATAACTTACCTAAATTATTCAGAAGTTAAAATGTAATTGGATGATGTACAATAAGAAATGTCTTTATAAATAAAATTTGAGTGTTTATAATAAATGTTATACACTAAATTTTGATTATAAAGATGTTAATAGAGTTAGATAGGATAATAAGTAAAACAGAGTTAATAATGGAATAAATTTGTTTTGAAAGAATTAATAAATTGAAATTTGATCAACTTATGAAAATACATTGAATTTAAAACCAATTGGTAAATATAAATTAATTTAAATCGAAACTTTTATGGTTTAAATTAATTTATATGGGTTAAATATATGTGATTAGATATATTAAGTAGAATAAATTTAACAATAATTTGGAATAAAGAAGAATTTAAATTGCTGAAAAAAAATGATTATAATAAAAGACTATTCAAATTTATGGTTTTAGAAATTGTAAATTGAAGATAATTGGATAATAAGATAATGAATTTAGAAATAGTTGAGATTGATTTTAGTGAAATCAAATGGATTAAATTAATTATTGAATATCAATTAATTGAAATTTGAATTTATATGGTTTAAATTAATTGTTATTTTGTATTTCAAATCTGTTTTTCTTTCTGGTTGTTTCTATTCTCCTACCTCGTTCCTTTTCGAGGACGAAAAGTTTTGAGTGGGGGAGAGTGTAACGACCCGTAAATTTAACTGGTTTTAATAACGTAATTAGTTGAAATTTTGTGAAATTTTAAACGAAAAAATTTTGAAATATAAATTTGATATTTGGAATGCGTCTAGTTAAACATAGCAACTGGTAAATTTTCGTCCGAAAATATGAAAGTTTATTTCGTGCGTAAATTTACTTCAATTTAATCAGTTAAAAAGCGATGAAAATAAATTTTTTCGGAACCTAAATAGTTTTACATGGAAAATTCTAAACCATCTTCTGAGCAAACATCATTTTTCGTTTTTCCAAATTCGGACTTCTTTAGCTCCGTCGATCTTATTTTTCTGCGTTTTTGCTGCATTTTCCGCTAGTAGAAAATTCGAATTTATATAATTCAATCGAATTACTAATATCTATATACCATTTTGATTGTCTCGTTGCGCCGATCTCTACAGTACATTCATTTGTGTGTTTCAAAGTTCGGAACACGACGAAATCGGTGAACCGATCAGTCGTACCGGTTTCGCATCCGAGACTTTTGGTTTCTTTTTGCCTTTTCGGTTACCCACGTGATATCATTTCATGGTCATCAACAATGTTGTATTTAGCTTGTTTGTTTCAATGTGCTTGGCATTCTAAAGGTCACGTGAATGGATGTTACGGAAATGAGAAGCCACATCTTTACATTGAATTACACGTTCATTATATTGCCTGACTTCTCATTTCTTTCTCCTTCCTTCTCATGTTCTTCTTCTGAAAAAAATTACAGTAAGCTTCTTTCTCCTTTTCCATTCTATCTAATAAAAAAAATAAAATTCTCTACTTTATTCCTTATGTTTTCGGCCATTACTTGCCACCACCTTCTCCGCTCCAATAGCCGACCTCTTCTCCTTGCCTACCATCATCTCTTGATCGACCACCTCCTCACCATCACCCTAGGCCGAAACCTCTCCACCATCCAAACATTGCCGTGACCTTTTCTCCTCTCCTCCTGCCGTTCTTCATTTCCAAGCACTGTTGTAGCCTCTGTTCTTTTATTCTTTACGTGTAAGTATGTATTTGTTTATTTATACATGAGTTTGGCTTTAGATTGGTAAATATATATGGGTTCTGATACTATACAAAGTTTATATAAGTTTAGTTTATTATATGTTAGTTGCCTCAGTTTATAGTCTGTTTATTTTACATATGTTATTACAAAAGTATTGTATTTATACTGTTAGTAAGTTTTAAAAGAAGTTATAGATTGTAGTTGCTGTTCAAATATTTTGGTCTGTAAGTTATGTACATTCTTTTAAGTCGCAGTCATATATATATTGTTTAAACCGAGAAATAGGCATAATTTTAGTATGACAGCTTACATATGTTTTGCAACAGTATATCTTCAAAGTATATGATATTGAGTATTATATATGGGGGTTTGGAAGTATTTATATATATATATATATATTTCAGGTTTTGTAAAACTTTACAGTGAAGTATATATGTATTCTATGTTAAGGTTTATGATAGTTTATATATAAAAGGTTAGATTTATATACTATGTTTGTTATATGCTCATTTATATGTACTATAGGGAATGTATATAATATATATCTTACTCATGACAGTTTTGTGTAAAGTGTATGTTAATATATATATTTTAGTTGCAATTCCTATAACTATGTAAGAATAAATTACTTATTTCAAGTGCTTCTTTCCTAGTTTATAATATGAAGACTTTTGTTTCCTGTTGATAGGCCGAAGGCTATGTATATATATGTTATACTTTATTTTTATTTTTTTTGTTTGAAAGTTGAGATTCTCTTGTATATGCCTGAAAAATTTCATTTCATTCGAATGTAATTTGTTACACCGTTTTGTGTCCGTAAGTTGGACTGTTGAATGTTTTCAGCTGTACTTAGAATTATTCGCGCTGTTATAAACACGACCAGTGTCCATGTTTGACGCAGCGTATCTCTTTCATTTCCTATCGAAATTCAACGATTCTTTTTTTGATTGAAAGATGAGATTCTCTAGTTTACGTATGTAAAATTGCAGTCCAATTCAAGGCCGTTTGGTCCTCTGTTTATACCTGAAAGTTGCAACCAAACTGATTTTGCACTTGTTTGCATGTTTATTTTTTTTTCTGAACACCAGTTAGACTTCATGTTCACGATATCATATCTCACTCATGTTTTATCGGAATGGGTTGATTTTATTTTTACAAAAGAGTCGAAGTTACCTAGTTTATGCATGTCAAATTCCAGCAAAATCCGACATCGTTTGATTAGTGGTCGAGGATCTGGAAGTTTGACCCAAGCAGCTGTTCTTTTGTACTTGAAATTGTTTTACACTGCTGCAAACACGACCTGAGTTCATGTTTGACGCATCGTATCTCTTCCGTCTTACGTCGGAATACAGTGATTCCTTTTTTGTTTAAAAGATAAAGTTTTCTACTTTCTGTATATAAAATTTTAGCTTCAGACGAGGTGGTTCAGTCCTCTGTTTCTTACCTGAAAGTCAGACACAGAGGGGTTTTCTGACCTGAACATTTGACAGTCGCAACATGGCCTGAGTCTATGTTCGTGACATCGTAACTTTTCTCGTCTCTTGTCCAAATCAAGTGATTCTTTTGCAGTTTGAAATACAAGTTTTGATCTTTATTCATACCAAATTTCAGACCATTTCGATCTCGGTAGCACATAGAATTATATTGTTAAACTTTGACGCAAGACATGTTTTTTTATTTGTTGCTATGTTGAATGTTTTGATTTGATTTCGGCAATTCCTATTTAACAGCTTTGCTCGTCGATTCGTGCCAATCTAGTTTATTTCGGAAGTAGTGCTTGCAATTCGTAACTCCTTTCATTGTCAAACCGCTCTAGCCTCGAAAGGTGAGCAATCACTCACGATTAATGTTCTTTTATTTATTAAATTTGATTTCAATTGAAACGACAATTGAAATATGCTGCAGTTAGTTATTTACACTGTTTTATATATGTTATTACCTGTATCAGTTCACCTGTGACATCTGACACCATTATCTGTTAATTATTTATGCGATGATAAGACAGTTTGGCTGACAATTGATTGATTGTTGATGTTTATATTAGACGTTAAATTGTTAATGTTAAAGTGATAAATAGTATGCAATTGAATTTGATATAAGATAGTTAAATTTGTATAATGTGACCCCCTTTAAATGTTAAATAAATTGACACGTAGAAATAGTGTTAACTACACCTTGAACCATTGAATGTATGTTGTATAAATTGATATAGTATGAAATTGAATAGTGGATATCATGTGAAAAACCGTATAAATATTTGTGTAATAATCTTTAATCTACATGAAATGATAGTGTAGATTGTAGAAATAATTATATTAATTTACACAAATAACAATGTGAATTAATACGGTTATTTCGGGATTATTTGAATTGATTATTGGATTGTTATTGATTGTTGTTATTACTTGTTTATTTACCTTGACACCATCCCAGTTATCACACTGCAAGTTCCCTTTGCTATGCTTTGATTTTGAATTGAATTGGAATCGGGTTGAAATGATAAATACCCAAATTAAACTTTGACTTAGGATAGAGAATTAAATAAAACCCGATTGGTCAATAATTTGATTTTTAAAATAAAATAAAGATTTTATTTG
The DNA here is from genome assembly GCA_030737815.1 of Allium fistulosum. Lineage (NCBI taxonomy): Eukaryota > Viridiplantae > Streptophyta > Magnoliopsida > Asparagales > Amaryllidaceae > Allium > Allium fistulosum. The sequence goes on along the minus strand of CM060906.1, from coordinate 236,090,486 downwards.
AATAAATAATATGGTTTTGAAATGAGGTTGAAATTTGAATTTTAATCAAAGGAAAATGTTAATATTTAATAATCTGAAACAAAATATTAACATAGTAGTTGATGAAAGAACGTTGGTTAAAATTTGGAATTATAAATAATTAAGTTTGAAATTATTTAATAATTAAGTTTTGAAATTATTTAATAATTAAGTTTTGAAATTATTTAATAATTAAATAAGATTGAATTATTTAATAATTAAATAAAATTGAATTCTTTGTTATGTAAAATTGAACTTCTTGAATAAGTGAAATTAAGTTTCTTTAAAAATTGAGTTTTGAAATTGTAACTATGTAAATAAATAAGTGAAATTGAATTTTCTTTAACAAGAAATAAAATGTGTTTATTGAAATTAATGTAAGACTTGAAATGTAAAGAATTTGATTTGGTGAATTTAATTTAATGCTATTTGTAAGTTTTGATACAATAGAGTTGAACTTAAATAATTGATTTAATAAATTGGAAGTTAAATAGAAATTGTTTTGAAGGATAAATTTACTCAGCGAATACTGAATGAAATCGATAAATGAACTTAAATTGATTTGATTGTAGATTAAATCATTTTAAATGATTTCGGAATGAAACTTATATACGAACTTGAAGCAATATTTGAATTGTTTTAAATAGAAATTGAAATCGAATGATAAGATCTTGAAATTATGAATTTGGAAGTTTTGAAACGTAAATTATGGAAATTGTTTTAGAAAGACAAATGAAATGTTGATTTACAAATTCTAATTGAAATTGTAATTGATTTGGTTTTGAAAGTTATTAAATGACCAATCGGTGTAATAATCACGAAAGTTATTAAAGAGACCGGAATCGGTTAGGGACATACTCACTGTCTAAACCGAAAACCACTTTAATAACTACACGCGGAGTGTGATCCAGAATGAAGTGGTTGGAATGATGTACGTGATGATTGAAGAAAGTGAACGATAATGGATAGCCTTAACACTTGTGTCAAATTGGAAATGACTAAAACAGGAGCCGTGCCGGGCCAAATGGGGGTTAGCTACCTCGAGCGAACACACTTCTTCGAAAACTATTCATTACTTGTTGTCGATCGGTGCACCCTTGATTTTGGGAGTGTTGTTTCGCGGTGTTGCGATCGCTGCGGCGGTGCGTTCTCACCAGTCCGGATCAGGCAAACGGTAGTTTCACTACCTTGGGTATTGCCTCATGTGCCTTGTCATACTTGTATCCCTGTATACGCGACCACTACGATTTGTTTTGTGTTATACCTATGGAGTACTCCCTGATAACCCACTAGTTTACGGTGGAGTTTACAGTGCTGTATAGACTATAATGCTTATATAAAATGTGTTAAGGGGGATAATGGTAACGCCTTAACACTATTTTGATACTTTATATTACTGATACGCATTATCTACTTATCGTACACTACTACATAGTAGATAGTTTAACGGATCCTTAAAGGATGGTTATTCCAAACATCCTTTGAGTTACTTGTATTTCAGTTGCTACTTCACTTGAGTTGGATTTAATGATATAAGAATGTTAATCCTAACTTGAGTGTTTTGTGTTTTGCTTTACGCTCGGGTCAGACCGAGTGTACCAGTATTCGAGACTCACCTTTGGAGTTGGAGCTTCGCTTGGAGATCCAGCTATCTATCCAGCTTTCAGATATTCAGTTGATTCCAGTGATGTATTCTGATATTGTATTTGATTATTGTATTCGAGACATCTGTTGTATCTTATTTAACTTTGATATGTATATAGTAGCTTCATGAACTACTATCTTTTGTTTCCGCTGCATTTATTCTCTATGTCTGTGATCTGTGTTCTATTTATTTACTGTATATGCTCAGTTTTGCCAAATTTAAATTAACAATTCGGTATTTTGAATTATTCAAGTCCGACATGTGCGGGTGCGAATAGTCCAAAATAGCGGGTCGTTACACTCACTGAGGGTAAGAATGCGGATTCCATCATTCATGACGTCTAACCTTCCTCATACTGATAACCCTTCGAGAGTAAAGACTCTGCCTTATGGCTATATGTTATGAAATCCAAAATAGTTCCATGCACAAAAATAAAGTTTGGACTATGGATAATTTGCTTGAAGGGGTGAAACCCATCGATTGTAGGTGGATCTTTAAGAAAAAGATTGGTGTAAATGGAAAGGTAGAGATCTATAAAGAAAGGTTAGAGGTGAAATGTTTCCATCAAGTTAAATGTGACGCCCCACCTCTATGCTCACAATAACATAGGTTATTATAAGGAATAACATCTGCTATTGTGAAGAATAAGGCTTGTTAGAAGCGACCATCCGTAAGTTATGCCTTAGACGAGTATTGATTACATCGATAGGAGTTGTTTAAATTACTCCCAACGATATACATTCAATCCAAATCTAAAACGAAACTACGGTGGCTTATGAAAAATTCAGAACAACTCATAATAGCAACAACAAAGATAGTATAATCACATCAAAACAGAAATATCAGATATATATAGCGGAAGACAAGTCTGGATACATGCTACAACAATCGATAGTTCACATGAACCAAATGTACATATACATAGTCATCATACATACATGAGACGAGAGTCTATATACCAAAAGTAACACCTCGAAGCCTAAACAAAAGATGAGGTGAAATCCCAAAAAGCTGAAGCAGCAACTGAATCGGAGATAGCGATTATCCTGAAATAACTCGGTCTAACCCGAGTATTATTTAAAAGAAAATAATAAACGGATCAGTCTAATTTAAATTTAGAAGTGAATGCATCATAAACAACATCAAAGCAAATCAATCATAGTCTCGAATGAGACTATTCAGCATAAATAATCAACATAGCTTAAATGTAGAAATCTCATTAAACTCCATCTAATCAACTTTCAAATTCACAATTGAATTCAAAACAACAATTCACAAAATCTAGAAATCAAAAATAGAAAACTAGAAAATCAGCATAAAAGTGGATCGATCCCAGCATACGGCGAGTCTAAGCTACGTCACACGTGCATCTCATATGGCCGAAGCCTACCAAGTACTGTTATCATAATATTTGGCGCCCAACAAATGACCCGAAGGTCCAACAAATCACCCGAAGGTCTAGTACTGGTAATTGACCCAAAGGTCCATCAGATGACCCGAAGGTCCAGCAGAGTGGCTCGAAAGCCCAACAAAATCAACAAAATCTTCAAACAGCAAATCCCCAGCAAATATTTCAATTAACGAGTCCGGAATTAACCGAAATAGTAAAAGTGTGGTTCCATACTCTGCACTTTTGCTAAATCGTTTAAATCTCTTCATCGTTTCCTTGAAAGTGCAAAATTGTGTATTTTATAAATAACATTTTACGTTCTCAAATGGACAAGTCTGAAATTAACCGAATCAGTAAAAGTAAGGGTTCATAGTCCTTAATTTTGCCGAAGCGTTTAAATCGCTTCCTCATTCTTTTGAAAGCGTAAATTGTTAAATTTTTTGGAAACAATTTTATTTTAAAACGATTTGAAAACACGTGACTAAAACAACAACATCTATAGCAATTTCGACAAGGAAATTGCGCTTCACAAAACACTGTAAAAGCGGATATCAAATCAGCGTTGCGGGATAACCGCTTAAAAATTCACTTTAGATTGACGGTTACTGAAGTGAAAACAACAGTAATTTTTATTCGTCAAAAATCTCATCAAAACAACACGCTTCAAAAATATATCACCGGAGTAAAAATTTCGTTATAAAAATAACGGCAACAAAATTTGTTTTAAAACCAATCACCGGTTCAACGTAAATTAAACAGTAGACTGCACTACTATATATTCATCAAATATTGGATAGCCTGGACTTAGTTTGTTTGCAACACATAAATTGACAAAAGGTCTAGACTACACTTATGTAAAGAATACTTTTGCACAAAAATGAAAGTTACAAAGTTTTAAAGTAACCTGGACCATGCACGCACTAATGCATTTGAAGAATAACCCGGGTAATATAATATATGCATGCACGCACCTTTCAAAAAAAATGCTTGAATTATTCACACGCATAGAGTACAAAAAAATATCAACGACGGGGATTGTTTGTGCACTTTAACTTGGCACTGCCTAGGCTTAGTAACCATATTCGCGCACGCTCATACAGAAAACAAAAAAAAGCAACGGTCTTATTAATGGCTACTTTTCTCTGAGCAATTTTCTCTTAATCGTTTACCCCTGCTCCTCTTCTCTCTTCGCTCTATCATTCTGCGCCCTATTTACTGTCGATCTTTGGCTTCTCCAGATCTGCGGTTTCGTGGGTGTCTCGATGCCTTTCTCGGGTGTTGCCGAGTTTGCTCTCTCAGCCAAGTTCTTGTGTGATTGCCCTCCGTTTGTCGCTATTGCCTCGGCTTTATTGGCGGAGGTGGCTTCTCCTATTTCGGTTACTTTTTCTGGTGATAGCTCAGTGGACATCAGGGTTTTCTCTTTGAGCCAATTTGGGGCTTTGTCTAGATCTCGATTCTTGTTGGTTGACAATTGTTTTATGGAAATTTTGCCGGTTTTCACCGATGATTTGGTGTCGCGCCCTTCTCCTTTCTGGCGTGGGTCTTTTGTTGACTTGTTGTTGTCGGAGGCTTGTTCTGGCAATTCTGGGTATGGCCAGAGGCAGGATTTCATCGCCCGTTTTGAGCCCTGTCTGAATTTCTCACCGGCTTGCGCCTTTTTGCCTTGTGGGGAGGAGGGGGTGACGGTGGGTTCGGTGAATTGCTTATTTGGGTGTGTGGCTAGTGAGAAGATCGATGGGGGTTTAATCGCCTCATCAAACTCTGCTCTACCTACTTCATTGCCCCCGCCTATGTTCGTTTCTGATGGTTTTGTGCTGCCTTCTGATGGTTGTGCGGTTAGCGTTGGGGGGTTCTTGGATGCCACCGCGGTTGATGGGGATTTCACCACCCCATGTAGCCATGAGATCGGTGATTTCTTGCCTCGCTTGCAGCTTGCTGTAGTGCCCTCTGGGCCAGAGAACGGTGATGTCTTGACCGATGTTTCCGCTGTCTCGTACCAGGCATTCCCTATGTTCGATGGATTTTGTGTTTCTTTGGTTGGTGGCGGGGACTCGACCACTTTCTTGGGATTGTCGGAGTTTGTGGTATCTGCTTACCATACTTTTCGGGCTGCTGAGGATCATGGTTGGAAGGTTTGCTTCTCTTGTTTGATTTCTATTTTTGTTGATGTTGCTGGATTGCCTTTTTACTTTTGGTGGCTATTCACCGATGTCGTTTCTGTTTTACTGAGCCATGACACATTTAGGTGTGTGCACCCTGATATTACTGTCACTTTCGAGTCTGCTAGTATGTCAGGTCACGATTGCGAGTGTCTGGGTTTCGCTTGTTTGGTTATTGGGTGGAGTCACTACGACCCTTTGTTTTTATTGTCAGTGACTTCCTGTTGGTTTTGTGTTTTTTTTCGGCCGGTTAGTCTTCGACTTGATGAGGGGTTGCTTCGGGCCTGGAGCGGCTGGTTTGTGCGATCTCCCTGCTCTGGTCGTATAGCGATCATTTTTGACCATTATACGGACAGTATGGGCTATTGCCAGCCTTCGTTGTTCTGCTCGGAGGTTACCCCTGAGATGCGACTTCTACCCACAGCGCGGGACTGTTTGATTAGTGACAGCCCGGCAGTGGTAGGACTCCTACAGCAACCTGGGAAGCAATTAGTTTGCGGTTCCACATTTTTATGCCAGGCGATCTGTTATTCGCCTGATGGTCCCGTCACCTCTTTCCCCACTCTCCCGACCCTATCCTCTTGTCATCCTCCAGGGATCTCTGTTTTGTCATCTGTTTTCGACTTTTCCTCTTATTATGATTCACCCTCTTGTGCTTTTACCCTTCCCTATCCTGACTGTTTCTCTTGTCTGTATGGATTGCGAGTGGTTCGCATCCCTTCTCTTTTTCGTTTTCCCTATGATTCCGCGGAGTGTAGGGCTCCAATTCCCGTGCGATGCTCTTCGAAGTGCTCGCTCCCCTCCTCTGCTTTCCCTCTGTCCATCTCCATTCCTCTGATGAGTAAGGCAGAGATAGCGCTCCTTAATGAGCGTCTAGATTGCTTAGCTAGGAACTCATCTCCTTCGTCTTCATCGGTTAGCTCCTCCTTTTCTCCTTATGCATCGCCCACCCCACCCTCTCGCGCGGCGAGGCGGAGGCAGAGGAGAGTTCCTCCTATCCTTTGCACCATTCGCACATGCTCTATAGCGGCGTCCGAGCGGATCGACAGATCTGCTCGATCTTCGCTGTATCTGATTTGAGGTTGTGCTTGTTCTGATCCCTGAGGGTGGTGTTCTGTTTTCGCTTTTTTCTACCTCTTCTCTTCTTTCTCGCTCCTATGGCGAACTTTCTCTTCTGGAATGTTCGTGGCATCGGTAACGATGCGACTTTGGCTAGGCTAAAACACATTGTTAGAAAGCACTCGGTTGGTTTGGTCGCTATCCTGGAACCCCTTATTGACCAGGCAGGCATTACCAAGATTGTCTTATCCTTAGGATTTGGCGGTGGTTCTGCAAATGTCTCAAGTAAGATTTGGATTTTATGGTCCAAATCTATTGCGACTCGACCTATTTTTGATTCCCCTCAGCTCTACTCGGTGGCGTGCACGTCCACGTCCATGGCTGTTCCTTTTCTCTTCTCCGCAGTTTACGCCAAGTGTGATCGCTCGAAGAGAGCTGTTCTTTGGTCTGACATTCTTGCTCTTGATTCTCTGGGTCTCTCTCCTTCTGTGTTAGGTGGCGATTTTAATATCGTCGCGAGCCAAGCAGAAAAACGGGGCGGAGCGGCCATCAATAGAGGGGCAATGGCGGATTTCAACTCGTTCATTGCCTCCTCTGGCCTCGCTGAGCTCCCTTTTGTCGGCTTTGCTTTCACCTGGTCTAACAACCAAGCTGGACCGAATCGTATCCTCTCTAGACTTGACCGCGTATTCGGTTCGGAGGATTGGTTTCGTCTTCCCTTTTCCTTCTCTATCGTCCATCTCCATCGTTCTTTTTCGGACCATGCCCCTTTGATTGTTCGCTGCTCTCCTCTGTCGCTGTCTAGGCCCTCCTCCTTTCGATTTCAGAGCATGTGGAAATCCCACCACTCCTTCCTTCAGGTGGTAGCTGACTCTTGGAGCGTCCCTATTTCTGCCTCCCCCTGTGCTGCTTTCGGGCGAAAGCTCTCTCGTCTTAAGGCTTGCCTTAAGGTTTGGAACGTTGAAGTTTTCAAGAACATCTTCGACCGCGTCCGTAGGGCAGAGGAGGCGCTTATCGTCGCCGAATCCTTGCTAGACGAGCATCCTTCTGCCGACAACAAGGAGGCGTGGTTATTGCCCAAACTGCCTTCTCTTCGGAATTGCGTGTTGAGAATGACTACCTCCGTCAAAAGGCGAGGGTCAAATGGGTAGTCGTCGGAGATGCGAACTCCAAATTCTTCCACTCTTCTATTCGGAAGAAGAATAATCTTCTAGCGATTCGCGAGATTTTGAAGCCCGATCGTACTTCGGCTTCATCGCCTGAGGAAGTCAAAGACTTAATCTTCTCACATTTCCAATCTTTTCTGGGCTCTCCCTCGGTCTCGTTGTCCGATCCGACACTTTTAGCTTTCATCCCACCAGTGGTCCTCCCTTCGAAAGGTACCATGATTGCGGATATCCCATCCACGGAGGAGATCCGCGCTTGTGTCTTCGCTCTTAGCAAGGATAGTGCCAGTGGCCCTGATGGCTTCAACGGTGTCTTTTATAGGTGTTCTTGGCCTATTATCCAAGCTGATTTTTGTCTTGCCATCCAATCCTTCTTCGCCGGGGGAAATCTTCCAGCTGGATGGACTTCCACCAACCTTATTCTTATTCCGAAGTATGATAGCCCGAAGACTTGTGCAGATTTTTGGCCTATTAGTCTGTGCAACTTCTCTAATAAGGTTATTTCTAAAATTCTGGCCTCTCGCTTGGCTCCTTTCCTTGAACGCATCATTTCTCCTTCTCAAGCTGGGTTTGTTAAGGGGCGTCTTATCTCTGACAATGTCCTTCTCGCCCAGGAACTGATCTCCCAAATTGATCGGAAAGTTTGGGGCTCTAATGTTGTCTTCAAACTGGACATGGCTAAGGCCTACGACCGCATGTCCTGGTTCTTCGTTATCAAGGTGTTGAGAACTTTCGGTTTTCCGGAGACTCTTATTGATCTGGTATGGAGGCTCATCTCCAACTGCTGGTTCTCTGTCCTCATTAACGGCTCGGCCCATGGGTATTTCAAGGCTGGGAGGGGCTTACGTCAGGGCGACCCTCTTTCGCCTTCTCTTTTTGTTATTGCAGCCGAGACCTTTATTCGCGGTCTCCAATCCTTAACCATTTACGGTCAAATCCAACGATTCGAGATTCCTAGGGGTTGTCCCCTCATCTCCTCTTTATCCTTTGCAGACGACATTGTCATTTTCTCCAATGGCAGCCGTTCCTCTGTTAGGCGGCTTCTCAGGTTCCTCCATCAATACGAGAGGTCTTCGGGCCAACTCGTTAATTCCTCCAAGTGTTGCTTTGTCCACTCGAAGGACATGTCTCTCTCCCGTGCCTGCTGGATCGAGACTATCTCCGGATTCAAGAAAACTTCCCTTCCCCTTCCCTATCTTAGGATTATCCTGTACCGGGGTAGGAAACTTAACGCAGTTTTCGACCCCTTAACAAACAAAGTAAGGGGGAAGATTTTACGATGGAACTCGTCTATTCTTTCCCAAGCCGGCAGACTTGTTCTTATCAAATCCGTCTTAGATTCGATGGAATCTCATATTTTCGCGACTATGACCCCTACCTCATCTTTTTTTCGATCTTACCGGTCTATGGCCTCGTCTTTCTTCTGGGGAAACAAGGACAACGACCGTCGTCACCACTGGGTGTCTTAGGATTCGATTTGTCGGCCCAAAACTGAAGGTGGCTTGGGTCTTCGTAATCCCAGAGACATTTGTGCGGCTTTTGCTTGTAAGTTGTGGAACAGGTTCGGCGCCAACAACTCCTTATGGGCGTCTTTCCTCCATGCTAAGTGCCACAGACTTGCGAGTTCGAACTTTTCGGGCACTCCTTCCTATGCTAGCGAGACCTGGAAGCACATGCAGTCAGTGAAGCTTTTAGCTGACTCTCATGGTGGGTTGTCAGGATGGGATGGCGCTACGTTTTCCATTCAGAAAGCCTGGTCCTCCATCAGAGCTCCTTTTTCCATTCGCCATGAATTCTCCTTCATTTGGGATTCTCGCATTCCACCCAAGGTATCCCAATTAATGTGGCGTTTGCTACATGATGGGTTACCGTTGGACGAGAATCTGCAAAAGATCGGCATTCCTTCTGTTTCCCGCTGTAGATGCTGCGGAAACGGTGATTCAGAGTCTTTGAACCACTTGTTTTTTGGCGGTTTCACGGCCAGAGCTTGCTGGAATTATTTTGGCAATCTTGTCGGTGTTCGGTGTCCGGCCATTTATCCTCTTCAACTCCTCAATTCGTGGTGGAATGGGAACTCTGGGAGATCCCTTCGGTCTATCGTTTTCCGTTTAATTCCTAGTCTCATCTGCTGGCACGTCTGGTGTGCGCGGAATAAGGCTACTTTCGAGAGCATTTTGATGGATCCTCGGTCTATTATCCACCAGGTGAGGAATGACGTATTCCTGGCTTTCCGGGGTAGACCATTCAGGGGTACTCTAAGTCATTGCTCTAGGAGGCTTGTTGGTATTCTGTCGATTTCTTGCTCTCCTAATGCCGCTAGACTAGGCGTTGGTTAGGCCTCTGCCTTGGGGTGGTGTCCTCCCCTCTGCGCTCCTCTCCCCCCCTTTTTATTTTTAATTTGGTTGCTTGTTTTAGTTTCAGGTGCTTCTGCTGTCTCCCTGTTGCGTTTTTGCTTAGGACGGATTCGCTTTTGAGATCTGGCTTCTTCTGGCTTGAGCGCTTGGTTCTCCTTCGTCGTCTCTTGTAGTTGAGGACTATTGCTCCCTCTATGGTGATCTCCTATCACTTTTTTCTGTCTACACCATTGGACGGTGGCCTTGCCGGAGCTCGATGGTGTGGGCAGGAGGGCAGATGCCTAGGATCTTTCTTAGTTTGATTTGCTGTTTCTGCCTGGCTGCTCGATGGGCGTGTTGGATGGTGGTGGTTTGTTGGGTGGACTGGCCTTCACCTTCTGGTTGAGGCGGGAGAGTGGGAGAGCGGGTTTCTGGATTATTTCTTCTTTTTGGGCTTCGTCCTAGCTTCTTGGCTGCCCGGTGTCTTTGAGTTGTTTTATTTGTTCGATTATCTTCTTTTTCTGGTTTTTTCTAGGGAGGTTATGCGCTTCGCCTAATGCTGTGAGCCTCCGGAGGAAGGCTTTCTCCTCCTATTGTTATTTATATATATTTCTTCTTTAAAAAAAAAATATTCGCGCACGCATGAAAATGGGAAGTTCTGGACGACGTTACAACACGCAAACACGTGTATGCAATATTTTCCTGAACCATATTTTCTATGCTATACAACTTGCAAAAGTGAAGTAATGAAAATGGCCCATAGTATAAGCACGCATGGATTAAAATTTAATATCAGGACAATACTATAAGCGCACGTAAAAATTGACCTGGACATTAAACAATTTGCATGCACAGTATAACATTTTTACGCATGATCAACCTGGGCAATATTTTTAGAGAATGCAACTTATACTTTTTGCACGCATGAATTTATAAAAAGGTCAGAACCACATTCTGCACACTAGCCTGGACACACGAAACAAGTGTGTAATGTAATACTCGTGCATAAAGATCTGGCCATATAATTTTTGCATGTAAAAATGAAATAGGAATGGAACGAATTAATAACACCAGGCAATAAAATTTTCCACACGCAAAAATGAATGGTGAATAAATTAGATGTGTGAGTTTCGAACTCACCTTAAATTCGCTTTAAAATCAGTAAGCAACCCGAATCCAAAAGAGAGTAAGAAATTTATGAACCTCCATTAATGCGTTTGCTGATCAACTGGAAATTTGACAAAATGAAACCAACTAAAAATGGTTGAAGACTACTGGAATTTGAAAACTATAGAAAGATGCAGCCTACTTTTCTCCAATTTGTGTACAAGTCAAAGAATGAAGTGTGCTGGCATCTTTTATGGTACATATGCATTAAAGTGGACGTGCTTCAGTGGAGAACAAGGACACAACAAGCATTTAATAGAAATGTTCTTCAGGTAAATAATGGACACGGCTAGCCTATAAAATGATGATGGCAACAGAGTTCAAGCTTTAGTGATAAATGAAGTGTTCACATATTTTGCTTTAAAAACTGGACCCTATTTCTCCTGCGTGAAGGTTAATGCGGTATACATTTTATAAAAAAAATTTGATATAGTTAATTGACTTAGCAACAGATTTTGCATCATTTTTTTTTCGAATTTGAATTTTTTAAAATTTCTATTTAAAATATTTATTTCGACAGTAATTCAAAAACAGGGTTGTTACATTAAAGGTTTTGATTATGATGAAACATTTTCACCAGGCTTAAATCAGTTTGCATTATACTTGTAGTTGCAGCTTATTATGACTATGAAATATGGTAGACAGACGTTAAAACAATATTTCTAAATTGTGATTTAAAAGAGATTGTTTATATGTCGCAGTCAGAGGGTATTGAGGTCAGTGGGAGCAACGACAAGGCACATGGACTCTTAAGATTAATCTATGGCTTTAAGTAAGCATCTAGGAGTTGGAATAAACGTTTTAACAAGGTAATCAATGTTCATAGATACCATACTAAGATGTTTTAATATGGAAAATTTCTAGCGTAGAAATTTTCCGATGCAACATGGAATTGTCCTTTCTAATAAGGACTCCCCATCTATGTATGAGGAAAAACCACGGATGACTCAGGTTCCTTATGCTTTGACAATAGAACCATCAAGTATGATATGCTATGAACGAGGCCAGATGTTGCTTTTGCACTAGGTACTAGGTGTGGTTAACCGATATTAGCCAAATTTGGTAGAAAATCATTGGATGGAAGTTAAGGTCATCTTTAAATATTTGAGAAATATCATGGACTTGTTTCTTATGTATGGAAACAATGAACTCCTTATGAAAGGGCACTCCGTCATTAGTATTCAAAACGATGCCGATGACAACAAATTGGTCTTAAGTTTCACATTTCCTTCAATAAAGGGGCGTTTGTTAGAAAAGTTCCAAACAAGAAGTTGTGGCCGATTCAACCACGGAGGCTGAGTACACGTCCTTGAACGATGTCATAAAAGAAGCAGCGTAGTTAGGCATTAAGGAACTAGGAGTGATCCCAAGAATTGAAGGCCTATTGCTTATGTATTGTTCAATAATGTAGCAATACAAACTTCCAAGGAAACAAAAGCTCACAAGAAGTTAAGGCACATCCTCTGTAAGTTCCAAATGATAAGGCAGTTTATCAGTACAGGGAGATTGTAATCGAGAGAGTAGATAATAAAGATAACATCGCAAATCCATTTACTAAGCCCTTTCTTAGTCTAATTTAGGTATAATAATTGAAGGCATGGGGATGAGACTCCATAGTTGGCCTCAAGTGCAAGAGGGAGATTGGTAGAGTTAAGGGTGTTCCCAAGGTGTATTTATGTAAACAGCTATATAACCAAACTCTGTAAATAATCTTATTCGAAATAAATAATTCTTTTGGTTTTGTTTTCTTTTAGATGTGTTTTTATATAGAGATATAAATAATGATAATTACATCAAACATATAGAAGCATAAAATTCTTAAGAGAAGTAATTACTTGATTGTTGTTATGAATAGTACATAACTATGAGTATTGAATCGATATCTAAATACATACTTCTAAAATGTTACTAGTCAAGATGTATCGAGAAAAGGATATCGATATGTTGAGACTGGTGTATGTAATGCCCTCCATACCATGGTCAGTTAATTACTCATGACCATCGAGGGGCACCAAGGGGTTACATACAAGGGGTTGTTTGGAACAAAAGGAGAACAACTTGAGGAGAGTCTTTTGTAGGTTAATACGACCAAGTTAAAATAGAAGATCTCAAGGTAACAACCTACATTAAATTTTAGACTTGAGGGCACCGTCGATCTTGAGTAGCCAGGATATACATCGATTATGGTCAATCACATGGAATAGCGATCATGTTACGACCATAGTTGGGTGTACATCGAACTACTTGGTGTGAAACACTATTCAAGAGTGTATTCATCTCTATTATTATAGAAAGTCAGTATCACCGTAATTGGTAGTGAACATAAAGACAAAATCTCCGGCCAGAGTAGATCGGTTAATCGATAAATATTATTAGACAATATTTAGGAGTTTAAAGTGGTCGACGCGATTAACTATAAATATTAGAACAGTTTTTAACCTTAGACCAAACTCTAGATATCTTAGTAATACAATGTTCACGAAAAGAATACATGCGCAAAATGTCGTTACTAGGTGCTACTTAATAAAGATTAAAAATTAAAATTTGCCTAAGTGATCTATAAAAGATGGAATTTTTGCCTAATATTGTACTTCAACAAAGCCCATATGGGCTTCAGTATTTAAATTGTTTCAATATTGATCGAGGGTCGAGTTCACACCAGTGAGTCAACACAACCGTGCTCTTAGTTAATTTCCGAGTCCGACCAATGTAAAGTTAATTTATAAATGTTATAAATCAATAATAAAATTAAATACAAATGTCATATTAAAATTTAATGGCATTTTAATTATTTATTTAAAGCTTGAAAATTAATTAAAATGACATATAAAAGTTATACATTAATTTAATTAATTAACAAGCCTGAATAAATAAATTAAATAATTGATTTAAATGTTGAATCAATTAGGTATGAAATCTGAAAGCCCAGATGTAAGGGGAGGCGGAGAGGTGGTGGAGAGGGAGGAGCGGCCATAGCATGTAATAGGAGGGAGGGAACTTGGTCTTCAAAGGCAAGAAAGAAAAGGGTTATATATTTGTGATCTAGTTGGCTATATATAGCCACCTTATTCATTCTCTCTTTACACTAAACCAAACCCTACCCTAGCCTCCATTATTGATGATTGGTGAAGCTTTGTGGACAGAGTTGCATCTAGCCGCCAAGGAAGAGGAAAAAAAGTTCGAGGAAGGAAACAACTAATGACCAAGGCGATCGATAATCGGCAAGATCACGGTAAGGAGGTAAATTCTGTTTTTAAATTTATTCATATGCATGATTATAACCATATACGCTTCTCGGTACCTTTATTTAATTCAGTCAGAATTATTATTTTTAAAACGAAATTAAATATAATTTTAATCAAATAAATAAGTAAAATGTTTAATACACACACATATAAAAATTCTTTTTAGTTTTAGTAATATATATATATATATATATATTTCAGATCCATATACACATACATAAATATATAAAAAATCATTTTGTTTCGGCTTCAGAAATTAAAAAATTAAAAAAATTATTTCAGATTATACATTATACATATACATAATTTTTTTGCACGAATTTATATTTATAATAAATAATTTCTCATGGGTTTTGGATAATAAAAAACCATTTTTATTTTGAATAAGTCCAATATTTTAAAATTAAAATTTTTGAACAAATCAAATATATATGTATAACTATAACTATAGGGATTATATTTAGAGTAAACAAAAAAATGTGTTCATGGGTTTGAAGTTTAAAAAATATTTTTAACTTTGAAAAATTAAAATTATTTTAAGTTTAAAAATTTAAATTACCAAATATATAAATATTTATAAGTAATTAATACAACCATATATATATTTATATTGATTATTAAGTTTAAATATTTATTTTAAGTATATGGAGAGAGAGAAATGGTAGACCTTTTGGTCACTTTAAGGGCTCTCAAGGAATAAGGCAGGGGATCATATTTCATCTTCTCTATTCATAATTGTTATGGAGTACTTTAGTTGTAAACTCAATAAACACGCCATGCGTAGAAATCTACAGCGTTATCCCAAATGCAGACTATCCCTAATAACTAATCTCTTATTTGATGATGATCTCATATGCTTTACTAAACCCACCAAATCAAATATTGACTGTATTTTTCGAACCATGAAGCATTCTCAGATGTTATTTGACCTCAATATTAACCCTCAAAAGTAATATTCTTATAGCTAGGCTCCCCCATCATCGAAGGTATTTAATCATGCAACACTTATAATGACCCGACTTTTCGACCCTCAAATGTCGATACCAAATGCATCCACGATATTCGTGTGCCGAGCACTTAAATGCCGAAAAGATAGAAAGTTAGGGTAAAATAAAAAAAATTGAATAGAACAAGAAAGAGAGAACAAAATATCAGAATCTCACAATAGAAGGATAATGTATAATATCAAAGTAACAGTACAAAGGGTTACTCCAAATATATAAATTTCAGAGTTATGAAACCTAGGTACTATCATCAGCCTGGATAGCTATAACTGCATATCCTTATAAAACTAATGTATACAATACAGAAATGCAGTAGAAATAAGAATACTATGGTAGGTAATCATCCAGCTCTTCTCCATAAGCTACAAAGCGTCCAAAGCTAAATCTGGAAACATATACGGAGATGACTTGAGCATCATAAGAAAATAACACCTGGATTAGGCTGGTAAACCAGCGTGAGAAACTCAAGAAATATGAGAAAAGTAAAAGTAACCATTGAGACCGTACAGATTATCGTAACGGTTTTCCCCTCAAATGAAACCAGCTATTCATTAAGTTTAACATATAATGATATGAAAGATACTGTCTATAGTGTAACTCAAAAATCATATCAAATAGATGTCGTGTGAATGTCACAACAATAATAGGTATACAATTAATATCACTAAGGCGCGTTTGCATATGGATTTTCCACAGAGATCTCCTCGATTTGGCTACATCCAAACTCCATGACAAGGATCAAAAACTACCTTTCGAGCATCGTATATATCCAAAGAGGATATACTCTAAGGTAAACATAAATGGTCCACTCTCGGTGTATGGTCTGTGCCATATCAACTCCGGCTAGCAACAATCGATAAGCATCTCTAGATATGGAGTTGATATACCCTCGAGGTTCGCTAAACCCCCTTAGCCATGTCCCTTCTCCGTTATCTGTCATTTTCCCGATGTCAAGGCTATGTTCGGCATCTTTCATATGAGTCTTCATCACTCGAATAGAATATGAATCCCCAAATGGATTCCATCATCTCCAACAGATCACGAATCACTACATGGATTCGAGCATCTCGAATAGATCTCGAACCTCCATATAGGTTCCTAGCATAAGTCCTCCGACGAATGCTAATGATGCCCTTTCTCTTGGAATACTACTTAAGATAGACAGTCCCACACGATAGCATCGTTTGAAATGTTAACACTGACCCTCTCCCTTAGACTTAACCTTAGGGTAGACAATTCAACTCTATAGCATTCCACTTCACAACCGCTTTTAGAACAAAGATCGCATATAAGGTTTTGAAGTGATTACGAGTTTGAGTCATCTTATATAAGTACACTCCTCCAGCTTAATGGGCTCTTCAAAACCAATCGATGAATTTTCAGTTAACTCAATTCCAGTTCTCTTAAAAGTAAGCGAAAGCTAGAGACGTTTCATACCAATACTCCTCCCCAGAGGTTCTCATTGGTATGAAATCGTGAAGCCTTTCAATAACTTCTTAAGTCGATATTTGGTTCCTAATAGATTATCTAGTCAAAACAATTGATTATACAAATCAATATTCGTACGCTTAACTCATTTTCGATATTTCAACTTAACCGTTCCTCGTTCAAGAGTGAAGCCAAGTAAGTTAGAGCACTGGTTGCATCAAAGCCTTGCCTAGACACTTCATTCTTGAATCTCACAAATATATAAGTCTACCTCGTTGGCTTTTAGTGTTAAGTACAGTATTAACGATTTCCATAAACATGTAAGAAATCAACACGATTAACACGTTCCCAACATTTTTTTGACTTACTATTCCTTAGTCAAGAGGGAAGCCAATAGGTTAGAGCTTTATTGCTCCATCCTTACATGAACGCCAATCTTAACTCTCACAAATAAATGAGCCTTACTTCATTGGCTTTTAATGTTATACACAGTTAATTACTTTTCAAACAAGTAATTAAACAATTACCTATTTGGCCATTAAGCAATTCCCAACCCCTTTCTAAACCTGTTGTTTATACTATTAAAACTCTTTTTAAAATGATACAAATGTATAGTAATTTATTTAGCAAAACTTGATATGTAAATAAACAAGTCAAAGATATTTTATTCCATAAGATATAAAATAGTTACATTTTTCTAAAAACTATATATACTTAAAATTGCTTTTAAAATACTTCATAATACCTGTAATAGTTTTCAAAACATTTACTCAAAATATTAATTGAAATTAACAAGTTTATAATTTCCTTAAAAACTTGGAAAAACAAGTTTTATTATAAAATCCTCTTCTTTAAATATTCATATCTCAACCACTTTTGAAATACTCTAATATGAGTTAGTAAACACTTTTAAAAAGAATGAAACAAAATACATAAATTTAAATATCTTTCAAACCTTTAAAGTCCAAAATCAAGGCTAAACGAGGCAGTTTTGCACAAGTGAAGTTTTGGCCACTTTTCAGGATGTTACTTAACTTTTTTACTATCCAAGCGTTTAATAGTAACAAACATACATATAAAACATTATAAATATGGTGAGAAACCCTTGTCCTCTTGCTATAAGTGCACTTTCAAATCCGAGTCCAATCTAAACCAAAGTCCATTTATAACCTATATGATTTGTTCCAAGGTCTTGTCGCAAGTCCTACAAGTCCATTTCAAGTCCACAGACATGGATCATATATACTTCTTATTTTCAAAACGAGAATTAAACCATTGTTTTCAACAATGTCACTAACAATTCAACAACTTCAACACAATCAAACACAACATATATATATATATTATATTTTCCATTCAAAGAGGTGTGTTAACTCACCTTTAACCCAGAAAAACCAAGATCCAAGCTAAAAATGTCCAAACACAACCTTGCAACACCTTTCCCATTCCTCCTCTTGCTTTCCACTTGTTTTTCCTCCCTCCACTCCACTCCTTTGCTCACGATCTTCCCAGGTAGGGGGAGTGTAACTTCGTTACTTCAACTTCTAACTAAGTAGAATGTTTTGCAATGTTGTAGTAAGGCTTCACTCCAAATTTGAGTTGATTTGGATTTGATTTGCAGTTATTTTGGTTTAGGAATTTAGAGATGATGATGAAGAAGAAGCCATTAAAGAGAGCATGGTTTTTGTTTGTGAATTTGTGATTTATTCCTAAGGTTGTGCCCTCCTTTTATAAGCTTTATATGGTATTGCCTAAGCTTGCCTTCACCCCCCACCATGCCATGGAAGACTCACCTCCCATCACTTCTCCTTTACATCACTTCTGCTTTATGCTAATTTCCATTATACCCCTCTCATGATAATATCTCTTATCCTAATGGAAGTTTCTAGAATATTCCAAGCTTTATGAAGAGGAGAGTGTATTAATTAGTTTCTAATGTGTTCATTTAATTATTAGATAAGTGCCAAAGAGTTTGATCAACTTATAACGATAAAAAAGTTGTATACCAATAAACCGATTTCCAAGCACTTTATCGATTTTCCATCAAAGAATATATTTTTGTAAACAAATTTCAAAAGCAAGTTTCTTATCATTATTCATTAACTAAATGATGTCTAACAAGGTTATAAAATAATATTTATAACACTTGAATATATTTCAAAACGTTTTAATATTTAAAGATAAAGTGTTCAGATTTCAAGGTCGTTCTCCCCCACTTAGAACATTTCTTCCTCGAAACAAAATAAGAACGATAATCAAAGGACATAGAAGAAACAAGATTTATATATAGAGTTCTGCTGAAACTATATACAAACTAAACTGCAACCCAAAATGCATACTAAGCGACTCCACCTCAAGCGGTGGGTACACTACAAAAGATGTATGATACTAAGATAAGAATGAATCCTAGTCTATAAATAACCCTGGATGGATCTCCTTCAAAATGCCCTTCGTCTTCTTTGTACCATCCCGAGCATCCTCGCTCCTCGGCACTTCTAACCTTAACAAAGGAACAAGCACACAAATACTCAAATAATGTTCACAATACTAGCAACCAATGCTCATGGTTCGCTCAGGTTCAAAACCCTCCCATCATCCGAGGTTGATAAACAATCTACTAAGCATACCATATGCTCAACAGTCTCAGGTCATTACTTAGACAATTATTCATGCTACCACATAATAAATCAAAGAGTCATTCCCCAAACTCTTCATAAGCTAACAAATATAGTGTACTAAAGCCTGTACGATGCACATGAACCATCCGTATGCAATATCTGATTCGATCACTTACTCGATCACATAAATTTCACTTTCAAACTAGTATAGATCACTTGACCTCTCTAGTGCGGACTTTGATTTGGTTCCTTGATTAGAAACCTTTGTTCTCCTTGCATAGCCATGTACTATGATAGAAAACATTGAGATCATATCACGAATCTGTATCAAGTGTTCACTGTCATGATTCGAGTGAAAATCCTTGTTCGGACTGGTGTAAACCACCTCGAAAACATGTACTCGAATACTGAATTAAGAACAGTCATGCGAATAAACTGATCTGCGTACAACTTACGTATTGATCCTATTGGTTCCTTAACTATAGAAATTTCTTTTTAATCACCTTCATTTATACAATTAGTATGTCATTAAATACTAAATCATTTATGCATCATTTCATAAATCATAACTTCAAGTTTATAATCATTTTATAAATTAAGTTTGTACTCGTATAATACTTTATTACATCCTAAAAGCATATACAAAACATCATTTTGTTTGACTTAACAAGTATGTTTAACCATTTAACACTTGTTTTAACTTACCACCTTTTACAATTCAAGTGTTATATAAACTCATCTTTATACTTTTCATAAAAACACTTAGCTTCAAGTTCTATAACAATTCGGAAGTTCTCGATTATCCAAAATCGTCTAAAATTCCATTTCATTTTAACAAATGAAAACTATCAATCTACATATCATACAAATGCACAAACCACTTTGTCCAAATGCATGAGATACACGTGTCCAAAAAATAACTTAACAATAAAACTTTAAAACTAAACACTGTTTTTTGTTTGAAATAATTTTGAAATAATATATACATATAACTTTTGTATATCAAATCTCACTTGGGAATAAATCAAAATCCATTTTACCAAAACAACTTTGTAGCATACCATATTTAGAAACCCGAAAATGAATGCAGATGATGCTGCAGTCATCACCGAAATTATTTTCAAGCAACAAAAGTGAGTTCAGTATATCCAAACCATACTTTTGGTATTTAAACAAAATCATTCCAAAGCGGTATCAAATACTTCATATAATAATACTAAGTATCATAACCTTAACCTCTTAAACCAACTTCCTAAATATTTACTTTCAAATAATACTATTAATATTTTCGCCAAAATCTTGAAAACATTTTCAAAAACACTGGGGTTTAATTTCTCAAATTCTTTGTTTAGATCCTTTTCGTTTATAAACCAAATTTTATAAACCATACTATATAAAATTACTTTCTTACATAAATCTTTTCATAAATATTTATTTCCTATAATATTCCGTCTTTCCTTTTGATTATAGTAAACATCTTTTACTAACTTTCTAACTTTTAACCTAACATTATCACTGAACGTCTTATAGTCAAATCGTGAAACTTAATTCACAAGGTGCTTGTTTCAAATGCTTTACCTTTATGCTTGATGACTTCCTTACCTTTATCATTCATATAGCTATAGCTCTTTGGTGTTAAGAAGTATCCTTTTCTGATTTTATCTTCCTGTTTCATTTTACCTAAGATCGTGGAGGAAACTTTATCATCTGGCAGTGGGCTTCCTAGAATTGCAGAGTCAGTATGAGTGTAGTAAGAATCATCTCTGGAATTGTATTTGTACGCGCCCACAATTACTGTTTACCCAACCCATGATGTAGAAAGATAAAACCGCTCATAAATTGGTTGAGCACAAATTAATAACAAACGGTAAATAATGTTCCTAACATGCCGAGAATGACTAAACAATCAGCGTTATAGGGTATTAAACTATGAAAAGCACATAGTCAAACAAACACGAATAGGAAAGCCAAATAGTATACCCTCAAGAATCTGTTTTCCCTTATCAGCTGCAGGAATAGCAAAGACTCTAGGTTCTTCCTCTTTCTTGAGCATGTGACAATCTCTTATAAAATGGCTAGGCTGATGGCAACTGTAGCAACTCTTCAATGAAAACTGTGGTACCTCCCCTATTGATGCCTTTACCATTTGTCCTCCTCCCCCTTCTTAAAGTTTTTAGCAAAGTGGCCCTTCTTCCCACGCCGATGGAAAACAAGGATGGACATATACTTCAACTGTTGAAACTTTCGCTTATTACTCCTAATTGGTATAAAAGCAAGTGGCTTTGGTGCAGAAACAACAGGTTTCGGTGCCAAACTCTCGAACCTCATACCCATATTCACCAAATTCACAAAAGACCACAAAAGGTGATTAGTCATACCCCATTGGAACTCAGGGCGCATACCTGCAATGAACATCTTGTTCTTCTTCAGTGGTGTGTCAACCAATCCTAACCCCAACCGAGGTAATGCAATGAACCAATTCTCATACTCCGCCATGGTCATGGCCCTCTGCTTCAGATCCAAGAAGTTCCTAAATAACAAATTCTTTTCGGCTTCTGGAACAAACTTTATCTCAAACTCATCTTTTAATTGGGCCCAAGAGAAGTCATTCTCTTGGACATCAGTTGTTAAAAAAACTCCACCAATCCATGGCTGCATCCGTTAGATGTCGCAAGGCCAATTTACACTTCATTGTGTCATTTAATCTATATCTCCACTAATCCGGTCGCATAGTCTGACCTAAGACTGGACTACTATAATTGTCTCCATACCACTAAAACTCTTACCCCCAGCCTCTCATAATCACGACAAAACAAAGAAAAACTCATATAAGGTCTGATCTACATGAACTCCCTTACGACATTCTCCGTCGGTTCCTCAACTGGTGCAACATTCCTCGATGATCGATCCCCTTCATTCATGATAGTTCTACCTCGACCACCTCTAGCATTGGCAGCTCTAGCACTAATGGTTCTTACTACCTAATCAAAGCGAAACAACTTTAGGAAACTAAATGATAAAGTTACTTCAAAGAGAGGGTTTCGAAGAAAGAGATATTCCTAAGGAATAATTAAAAGTCTAGTTTTCAAAATACAAATATGCTCTTATATGTATAATACACTAGATTCATTCTAGGGTGTCACTTACCCTGCCTTTAATGAGCCATACCCAACCAAAACCAAGGTGTTCGCTCAACCTTGTGCTTTGATACCAAATGTAACGGCCCGATTTTTCGACCCTTAAATGTCGACACTAAATACGTCTACGGTATTCATGTACCGAGCACCCAAGTGTCGGAAGACAAAAAGTTAGGGTAAAATAAAAAAATAGAATAGAACAAGAAAGAGAGAACAAAATATTAGAATCTCATAACAGAATGATAATATATAATATCAAAGAAACAGTATAAAGGATTTACTCCGAATACAGAAATTTCAGTGCTATAAAACCTAAGCACTATCATCAGCCTAGATAGTGATAACTTCTTATCCTCACAATGTTGATATGTACAATACAAAAATGCAACGAAAATAAGAATATTATGGTAGGTAACCATCCAGCTCTTCTCTATAAGCTCCAAAGTATCCAAAGCTAAATATGGAAACATACACGAGGCTGACCTGAGCATTATAAGAAAATAACACATGGATCAGTCTGGTAAACTGGCGTGAGAAACTCAAGAAATATGAGACAAGTAATAGTAACCATTGAGACCATACGGACTTTCGTAACGGTTTTCCCCTCAAATGAAACTAACCATCCATTAAGTTTAACATATAGTGATATGATAGATAATGTCTTGAGTGTAGCACATAAATCATATAAAATAGCTGTCGTGTGCACGCCACAACAATAATAGGTATACAATCAATACCGCTAAGGCGCGTTCGCATATATGGATTTTCCATGGAGATCTCCTTGGTCGGGGTGCATCCGAACTCCATGACAAGGATCAGAAACTACCTTCCGAGTATCGTATATCTCTAGATAGGATATACTCTAAAGTAAACATAACTGGTCCACACTTAGTGTGTGTTCTGAATCATATCAACTCTTACTAGCAACAATCGATAAGCATCTCTGGATATGGAGTTGATATACCTTTGAGGTTGGCTAAACCCCCTTATCCATGTCCCTCCTCGGTTATCTATCATTTTCATGATGTCGAGGCTACGTTCATCATCTTTCACATGAGTCTTCATCACTCGAAAAGAGTATGAATCCCCAAATGGATTCCATCATGTCGAAAAGATCACGAATCACTACATGGATTCGAGCATCTTGAACCTCCATATAGGTTCCCCATATAAGTCCTTCGATAAACGCTAAGGTTGTCCTCTCTCCTGGAATACTTCTCGAGATAGACAGTCCCACACGATAACATTGTTTGAAATGTTAACACTAACATCTGGATAGACAGTTCAACTCTATAACATTCCACTTCATAGCCACTTGCAAAACATAGATTGTGTATATGGTTCTGAAGCGGTTACAGGTTTGAGTCATCTCATATAAGTACACTCTTCCCACTTACTAGACTCTCCAAAACCAATCGATGAATTTTCGATTAACTCAATTCCATTTCTCTCAGAAGTAAGCGAAAGTTAGAGATGTTTCATACTAATACTCCTCCCTGGGGTTTCTCATTGGTATGAAATCATGAAGCATTTCGATAACTTCTTAGGTTAATATTTAGTTAAGTTCAATAATCGACTAATCGATTATCTAGTCGAAACAATTACTTATATAAATAAATATTTGTACACTTAACTCATTTTCGACATTCCAACTTAATCAATTTTCATTCAAGAGTGAAGCCAAGTAAGTTAGAGCACCGGTTGCATCGAAGCCTTGCCTAGACACTTCATTCTTGAATCTCACGCATAGATGTCTACCTCGTCGACTTTTAGTGTTAAGTATAGTATTAATGATTTCCATAAACAAGTAAGAAATCAACACGATTAATACATTTTCTGACTTACTATTCCATGGTCAAGAGGGAAGCCGGTAGGTTAGAGCTCTATTGCTTCATCCCTACTCAGACATCAATCTTAACTCTCACAAATAGATAAGCCTTACTTCGTCAGCTTTTAGTGTTAAGAAAAGTTAATTACTTTTTAAACAAGAAATTAAACAATTATCTATTGGCTATTAAGTAATTCCTAACCCTTTTCTAAACCTTCTGTATGTACTTTTAAAACCCTTTTTAAAATGTTACATATGTATAGTAATTTATTTACCAAAACTAGATATGTAAATAAACAAGTCAAAGATATTTTATTCCACAAGATATAAAATAGTTAACATATTTTCTAAAATCTATATATACTTAAAAATACTTTTAAAATATTTTATAATACTTATAATAGGTTTTAAAAGATTTACTCAATATATTGCTTGAAATTAACAAGTTTATAATTTTCTTAAAAACTTTGAAAAACAAGTTTTATTATAAAATCCTCCTATTTAAAAATTCACAACTACTTCTTAAAGCTTTATAAATATCTCAAACCACTTTTTAAATACTCTAATACGAGTTAGTAAACACTTGTAAAATGAATGAAACAAAATACTTAAATTTAAATATCTTATTAAACCTTTGAAGCTCAAAAATCAAGGCTAAACGGGGTAGTTTTGCCCCAGTGAAGTTTTGGTCACTTTTCAAGATGTTACTTAACTTTTTACTATCCAAGATTTTAATAGAAACAAACATACATATAAATAATAATAATTATGGTGAGAAACCACTAAGGATCTCTCTACAAAATTCCATAGAATTTGCCGAAAACAAGGCAATCCTGAACCACATCTATAACGACTATCGCTATAAGTGCACTTTCAAATCCGAGTCCAATCTAAACCAAAGTCCATCTATAACCTATATGTTGTGTTCCAAGGTCTTGTGACAAGTCATACAAGTCCGTTTAAGCCCATTCCAAGTCCATAGACATGGATCACATATACTTCTTGTTTTCAAAACAAGAGTTAAACCAATGTCTTCAATAATGTCAATAACAATTCAGCAACTTTAACACAATCAAACACAATATATATGTTATATTTTCCATTCAAAGTGGTGATTTAACTCACCTTTAACCCAACAAAAACCAAGATCCAAGCTAATAAAGTCCAAACCCACCTTGCAACATCATTTCTCCTTCCTCCTCTTGCTTTCCTCTTGTTTTTCCCTCCCTGCACTCCACTCCTTTGCTCACGGCCTTCCAAGGTAGAGGAGTGTGGTTTGTTTCTTCAAGTTATAACTAGGTAGGATGTTTTGCAATGTTATAGTAGGCTTCACTTCAAATTTGAGTTGATTTGGATTTGATTTGCAATTGTTTTTCTTTAGAAATTTAGAGACGATGAAGAAGAAGAAGTCATTAAAGAGAGTTTGGTTTTGGTTTGTGAATTTGTGATTTATTCCTAAAGGTGTGTCCTTTCTTTTATAAGCTTCATATGGTGTTGCCTAAGATATCCTTCACCCCCACTATGCCATGGAAGACTCACCTCCCATCACTTCTCCTTTATATCACTTCTCCTTCATGCTAATTACTATTATACCCCTCTCAAGATAATATCTCTTGTCCTAATGGAAGCTTCTAGAATGTTCCAAGCTTTATGAAAAGGAGACTATGTTAGTTCGAGCAACTTATATTGATTAAAAAGCTGTATACCGATAAATCATATTTATAACACTTAATTATATTTCAAAACATTTCGATATTCAAAGATGAAGTGTTCGAATTTTAGGGTCAATACTGCACTCCTCTCTACTGTAAAGCCTCAAAACGCCTACTATCTTGAAATTTCTTCGATTTCTGCTCGAATCTCTTACTCAAATTGTCTTCCTCTTAATGACAAGATCACAAAGGAACTATCCAGCAGGACTAATAATAAGCTATCACAGCTGGTAAATTACTCATTAGCAATTTATTGCAACTGCCACGACCACTTATTAGACCGAACTTATGTCCTTCCCACTAAGCTAATTGCTATAGTGAGTAGATCCCTTAACAACTTCGTTTGGCATTGGGATCCCTTTTGCAGAGAAGCTTATTCCAATAGCATTCTACAGAATCCATATTCCAAAAGTAATATGGTGCCTTGTGCATTATGAATACGGAGCTCCAAAATACAATGGCTATATTGAGATACTTTGAATTGATTCTTAATGGCAGTGATAAGCTTTGGGTTAAGTGGATTAATTCTTATCTAATCAAGAATACTGATTTTTGGGCAATGTAATCCCCTCTTAATGCTTGCTGGAGCTGTTATCAAACTGGTCAAGGACCACTAGCTCAAGTGTACCTAGAGGTCATAGGTTCGAACCTCCAAGACATCCAAATGAGTGCTCAACTTGAATAAGGTACCACTCTTATTATACATAAAAAGGTTTAACGAACTAATTACTTTAAAGAGAAAATTTTAAAGATGAATTAATTTGGCATTGAGATCTATTTCATTGAGTTTGTAATTTCGTTAAATACGAAAAACATATAAAGTCTGTTAAAATCAAATAAGATTACTAAAATAGTAAGAAAGGAGAAATTGGGGAAAAAATGGTCATTTGGCCATAATCTCTGTTTATAGTTTCTAAAATGAATCCATAAATTCATTTACTTTCTATTCATCTTATTCTTCATTTATTTCTTAAATAAGAAAATGTTTTCTTAACTTTAAATCCATATAACTTCTTCATATCTCAATGAAAATTTCTAAATTAAATAACTAAATACAATTTAGAAGATTCTCTTCAAATCTATACAATCAAGTTTATATTTTTGAGAAGATAGAGATCGAATTCAGAAATCAAAGAAAAGGTTTGATTTGGGTTTAATTTAGGCTTAGAATTCCAAGGAATTTGGTGAGTAGGGTCTCTTCTCTAAGCTATATAATCATTTGACTTGTTAAAATCATGATAAATGCTAAATAATGATTAGGGCTTGATTGGGATTTTAGAGATGGGAATATTGTTAAATGAATGTTTAGAAACATAAATTATATAATTTGATGTGTTAGGATGTTTGGTATGAATCGAATTGTGTTTTTTGATTCATGGTTAGTGATAGATAGAGTTGTTTAGTACTAATTCCATTATAGTTAAAAATGGTCATTGAATGGTGGAAATATGTGGTTGAAGTGGTTGATCAAAGTAGTTAGACTCGTATGGTTTGGAAAGTGTATGAGTTCGAACGATTTATCGAATTATCATCTAGCGGTATTTGTCCCATGGTGGATCATTGAAGATGTGAACTCGAGTGCGAGGTGTAGGAGGTGGGTGTAAGGTCACGAAGTCGTGAGGCTTGATGTCGGGGCAAGGAAAGCCGAGGCGATGGCGAGCAAAGCTTAAATTGTAGGATAAATCTCCTTAAAGAAATTAACCCCATCTAGGTTCAGAATCACGTTCCAATAAGCGAAAAGTTGACTGGCCAATGTACATCAATTGACTGATTACAAAGGGTGTGCAGGGTGGAGTGGCTGAACGAAAATAGGCTAAAAAATAACCTATAATAGTTGACTGGCTAAGTTCAACGAGTCGACTGTACAAGAGATCAGTCGACTGGTAAACCTTGACCAGTATATTGTTCAACTATAGCCAAAACTGGGTAGAGCGATTCATTTGAATGACCAGTTTGATTTAGTCGACTAATCAGCGGTAGCACGTAAATTTTGAGCATTTCATCGAGGTTTTTGGGTGAACTTCAGGACACGATATCTTTTGAATACGAACTCGGATCGATATGTGATTTAAAGAAATGGTTATAATTTTCTATGGACAATGATCCATGAAGTTTTGATAAGTTTTGGAGCAAATTTAGTTCGTAGCCCAAGTGGGATCCACTCCAACACATATTCAGAAACTATAGATTTTGAGATAGAATGAAAGGGTGTATCGAGGTCTTGATATGATATGAATTTAGCGTTCTACATATTTATGTTGATATTATAATATATCCTTCCGCTATGAAAATTAGTTAGTGTGGTAGATATGCTCTATGCTATCTATTATTGTTTATATATTTTACCATTAATGGAACGTCGTCCATGACACGGTTGGAGAATCTGGTTGCTTGCATGCATGAATTCTGGGTATTACGAGAGGCGAACATTACACAAATGCTAAATATGATCTGAAATTCTGGAAGTCACCATGGATTGGTATTGGTTTATTGCTCTTTGAAATGCTACCTCCTAACCTCCAAGATTTAACAGGTATCCCTCAAAATGCTCTGGCATCTAATTATATGCACAACCATTATGTAAATCTTTTATACTCAAGCTCTCTAGTCATCAGATACATTTGGTTTTCCATCTCCTCAAACCCCATGCTTGATCATCAACAACTAGTTCTTTGGGCTGCAAAGCGCAGTAATCACTTAATATCTTTAGTCTTTAACTCACTTCTGGACCTAAGAGATGTCTTCCCCTGAGAAACTATAATCTAGAACACTGGTGGGATAATAAAGGATAATCTTTTTTGGTATGGACGACCAAGAGCAAGCTTGCTGGAAAAGGATTAATTGATAATGCTCTTTTCCCTCTTTGGAGCAATCATCCTGAGACCAATAACTATATATTTTTTGAATGTCACAACTCTTTAAATATATGGTGTAGACTTCTAGCTAATGGTAATTTTCATCCGCCCTCAACTTGCAGTAAAGTTGAATATTTCATGATTTTTAAAGCAACAAGATGGAAATTAAACTCATCAGTCCAAAACTATGCTTTTATTACTAAAGAGATTTATTATCGTAATTTGGAAGGAAAGAAATAATCGAGTCTTTCTTTCTCAAAGTAAAACCATCTCAACAACTTACTTTATTATACACAAATTGTACTTGAGGGATATTCGTAAGCTAAGGAATGATAATCATTATATTGTCTAATCTAGATTAGGATGATTTTCATTTCTCTTCAATATTGTTTGTCCTTTCGTTTTTGATGGCCTTTTTTGGATTTTTCTTTTATTTACTTGTATGTAATTTTGACTTTAATAGATATGAGTCGGGCTCCCAATAAATTACCCACCTTGCCTTTTAAGAAAAATTATATTATAATATATATGTATATTAAAATTTTAAATTACGTTATACATACATACATGCATACATATATTATTGATTAATTAATGGTTGAATTATATATATATGTATGTATTAATAGTTTATATTAATCTAAGTATAAATGTTTATATATGCTTATGACATCAAACCAATTCATTAATCTAATATGATAAGGATTAATCACACACCTATGACATATATTCATCATGTTAGCCCTAGGTTAGATCACCATACTTAATATAGTTATAATGTTTGCATTATGAATATGAACATATTGTATTATCAAAGCAAATTTAAATTTACAACAAAATATTATTATTAAAACATAAAAAACAAACATAAAATTCTAATTTACAAATTAATCAAATTAAATAATATCCCAAACTCATTTAGTAATCAATACTAAATATGATTTAGTATAAAATTATTATTCATATAAACACAAAATATGATCTTGTGCAAACTAATAAAAATAATATTTTATGAAATTTCCCATTTAAACCTAACTACCAATGTACCTGATCCAACAACTTCTACAATATGCATGTATCAGCTTGACTTGTTACATAAAATGACATCACTACCTTAGCTATCTTCTATAACATCCTCGGGTATAATGATCTTTCTACTTAGGAGCTAAGGTACCTCTACAACATTAGCGAACTAAACTCCAGAGTTGGAAACATTCCTCTTTATTTTGTTCAAGTCCGTAAAAAATAGCCTCCAACTAACTTCATCAACAAAGTCCATATTTGTTAATTCTTCTACATTCCTGCTTTGGATCCACATATTATCATCGCCTTTACCAAGCTATTAATTCATTATTTTTCTATTTTAATTATATTATTTCTTAGTGTTAACACTAATTTGTTCATTTTTATTATAGATAAACTCAACAAGTTAAGGACTCACCCTACTAATGGTCCTCATATAAAAGAGGTGTGCAACCCATATTCTGAAACTAAGAAGTATGTGGTCTTGATAGCCATCAAAATTCTTTAAGCCTATGGTCTCATCCTACCTTTGGTTTCTTTCCAAAGAATTCCATTTCCTCAAGGACCAAAAAATTCCCTAAGATTAGTGTGATAGCAACAAGGACCACATAAATAAGAGGATGAAAAAGAAAACTTTCAACCATCATAACAGAAGAATTTATAGATCTTTTTGAAATCGGAAAATATTATGTCCCCATGGGTATACCTTGGGCCAATAATCCACATAGCTATTTTAGGATTTAATGACTATTTTATTATATAGTTACTACCTTTGTTGTTACCTCTTTATAATACTTAATATCTAACTTTATCTTTTGTTTCATAGTGAATTTTTTTATTGGGGAACTTATTCTTGTGATAACACTAAAAGACCAAACTCTAAAGTACCCATCATGCTGCAAATTGCCACCACCTTGTCTAAATGGGAGTCCATTGAGACTCTTGCTTCAAACCCAAAGAATCTCAAGAAGAACGAACCTCCAAAGGGTGTTCGTATCAACATTTTTCATCTTTTTCCTCTAATCTGCTCTCCACATAAAGAATTACCTAAGGCATCTCGCAAAGTCATGATCGTTTCTATCTCCGGTGAGTTAGAATAGCTATCCTCTGTGGTTGCTTCTCACATTATCTCATATTTTATTAATCCTTCTATTAAGGATTACTAGGAAATCATCGGAATGTTGATATTTACTCCATGGTAAATTTTGTAATTTAAAATATTATATTAATTTATAACAAAAATAACTACTATACTTGACAAATTTTATATCTTATGGAGACTTGCTCAAGTCCTTGCAATTCAATAAGGCTTCAATATTCTCTTAAGGGTTTGCCTCTAAAGTAGAGAGTGAAGCTAAACAAAAGGCCATAAAATCCCATCTCTTTTTGAAGGAGCTGGAAGTGTCAAAAAACAAACTTTATGAAGCCTGAAAGAAAATTGAGTCCATCGAAGCATCTCCTACCTTAGCCAACATAATACTGACCAACCAAGTTGTCGCTCATGAGAGTACCATCTCAGATCTTTATGTTCTCTTCTCTGCCTACTTTATAGATCATGAAGCTAGCCAAGAATTAAATCCCCCCTTTCTAAAGGATAGTAAAAGTCTCATTTGTCCTACTTCATTAAGACATATGAAGAGAAGAAGAAGACTTAGGATGGTACTTTTTTCCAGTCCACCATCTCTCCTTCAAACTAATCTCTAGAAACACCAGAGGATGGAGCAATAACATCGAGGAGGAAAACATCACAGTATAAAACTAAAATTTCTATTATTTTGTATCATGTTTAACAATCATGCACTAAATTATGCAATCTATGAAATTAAATTTCTTGTTCCAATGTCTACTCATTTTACTTATACTTAGCTCATTTTTATACTAAAACAAGAAAATCATCCTCACCTTCAGATAATACTCATAACTATTTTCCTCTAAACCAAAGTAAAACTACGTGTTCCTAACTTACAATAGACATTGCACATCCCGAATGCTGACTTCATGCTAGCAGACTTCATAACATTCGTTTAATTGACCAAATAACCGAAGTAAGGGAAACTCATAACAAACAATATACTCAATAGTTTCGATCTCCTAGGTTAAAACACCCTAGACTAAAAATCCAAATTATTGGCATACTCCGTATAGTCCAATTTTTTCCTAAGATCAGAATAATTTTTTATTGAGAACTTCTATTGCAATCAAGGTGTTTCCATAATGACGAGGTTCCTAGGCAAAAACAATTAGATTTCTCTCGAAGGCTTTAAGGATTTTCAAATATAATTATACCACCATCATCCATTCCTAAAGATGCTTGAAAGGGAAAGTCCATCACCTAATAGTAAAGTAAACGTGGGTTTGATAGACATGCACAATCATATTCCCCTAGCAATGGGTTTTCCATCCAGGTCTTGGGGTACCTCATCAACATCATCTAGGCTTTCGTTATCTAACATGTCTTGCGGCTAGGGCAATTTCATATCCTAATACTAAAGATCAAATCATATCTATCTTGTTCTTTGCCATGTTCTCATCCTAAGTAGCCAAGGATTTTTTAAATAAAAATAAACAATAACTTTGTATTTAGATAATTATTAATGCTCATATTTCAGCTATTACCGTATACTCCTTACTTATGAAAGAGCAAATTTTACTTTCCTATTTCTGTTTTTATTATTATATTATTATTTTCAAAATACTAAGTGTCGAAAATGTTTAAAGCATAAGATGCATCAACATCAATCAATTCTACATGTAATTATTGTGTTGAACATATAAAGATATCGAAAAAAAATCAAATGGTATTCTACAAGCAAAAGTGAATCAACTACAATCAATCTATATGCTAGCAATTATAACATGTAGTTATTAACAAAATATGTCAAGCTTAGAACATCACTTCGAAGTTTGCAAGATCAAGTTAACTCAACTCATATTCGAAGGTCATCCTTGTAACAAAAAATGCCTTGACACAACTCACTTTAGGGTTTTAGATGCAAACATATTTCTATGGAGTAAGCTAGACAAAGCCTAAGAGTATTAATAAAAAGATAAATCTCTGAGATTAATGCCAATGCTAGTAGTTAAGGAGTAACCATAGCTTATATCCTCGAAACCTTAAGAGGAAGATGTAAGGGGTTTAAATCTCCACCCATGCCAAAAACCAAAGTTCTTACTTCGAGATAACCCACCCTCTAAAGTCAAACAACTCTTTTGGAGAATACACATCAACATCTGATCTATGAAAAATGTAAATCAATAGTTGATTTGAGTAATTTTAGATGTACCAGTGGTAAATAAAGAAGGAAAACTTGTACCTTTATAGAAGTACAAGGAGGAATAGGTATTCAAGAAATGCAAGCAACTTAAGAAGCATTGGATGGAAATCTTCATCAATCTCCTAGCTAATGATGACAAGAAAGTCAATCAAATGCATGAGTATCTTTTGAGTAATTAAGGTTACTATGAATATGTCCTTGTAGCTTTGATTGCCTACGAATTTCCTCTTTGTCTATTGTTTATTATGTAGGAAGGTGATATTGATCGCATTCTCTGTATCTCTTTATTGCACTAGCTTCGTATCGTAATGCACAATCTGCATAACAGTCATTTTCATTTCCTTGAAGGGTTGGTCATTGTTAGTCCTTGAGATGATGGTTTTGATGACAAAAACCTTAGAATAAGATTATAAAATATAAATACTAACATTATAGTTTAGATATATATGTATATGCATGATTTAACCATGCAGGTACAAAAAATGAAGACTGTACAGTATAGAGATTCAAGATATCAAGATTGAAGACTTATGAGTATCAAGAATATCAAGATTATCAAGAGTTAAAGATTTCAAGATAAGTATTGAGTCTAGAATTATCTTCTCTTACAACATACTTTGACCCCAAGATCGGGAAATTTTAACAATCCTACTTCAAAAGTGTGCAAAGCACTTTTTGCTATTTTCGGAAATTATGATATCAATTGGGCGCAAGTTATTTTGGATGAACTTTGTCCTAAAAATTTTGAAATGGGAGAAAACACTTTATAACATGGAATTTATCTCACTCGGATTTCAACTATTTTGGAGTGGATTTCAAAGGAGAAGAATTTATTACAAGAAAAGTTTTTAATATTTCAAACATTTCTCTCATGAAAATCCCATATGTTTTCCAACCTTATGAAACCCTTACCGAAAAGGAAGAGAGTTTGGCTCATGAGGAAATGGAAGAAGAGGAAGAGGAAGAAAGATAAGAAGGGGATGAAATGGAAATAAAAGAAGAAGAAGAAGGAGAAACATCCCTAGAAAGTATTGAATATCCTTCCAATCCATCCAACAAAACCCTTCTCAAAAACCAAAAGATAATTGTGGAGAACCAACGGATTTTAAAACGATCCGTTAGTAAGAAGTTGGATAACATGTCTTCAAAGATTAACAAGTTCTTTTCAAAAGTCAGCAACAAACTTGGACTATCTTCATCATCTTCATCTTCTAACTAGTTTTATCTTTTAGTATCTTATTGTATTTGTCTTAGTTTTATTTCGAATGTCCGTGTAGTTCATTATGCTTAATTTTTGTATTATCGTAATGAAATGAAATTTCCTTTCTGTTATCTATCTTATCTTATCTCTAGAATAAATGTTAGTATATTATATAAATATATACATATACACAATTATTCACAAAATCAAAGTTGTCATAAATTTTCACTGAAGTATGTCGACATACTCCCCTTGACCATGTCGACATGTACTGGTCAGAAGTGATTATTGATTTTGAATTTGAAATTTGAATAACTACCAAATGTCTATTCATTTCAAACGAATTTCTACACCTATATATACCTTTTTCTTCCAGAAATCTTCACTGAAATTTATTTCTCATTATCTATATCCTTCATTTCTTTCTCTAATTCAATTTTGGCCAATCCTATTCACAATCTATTTGAAAATCTGGAAGAAACACTCAATTCCTTCAAGAATATTCTATCTATCATTCTCCGTAATCAGCGTCACTTAGAATTGAGTCAAATGTAGATGATCAAGGAACAAGAGAAACACTTCGATGCAATACGATGGATGATCTCCTCTCTACACAAGGATTATAATGAAGCACATCCTCCTGTTTCTCTATCTATTGATAATGAGAATTGGGATGCCATCAAACAAGACCCTATCTTTGTAGAAGAAGGATGGGTAGATGTTCCTCGCAACGTTTGATTTTCTTTCTTTGTTTGATTTATTTGAATTAATTTGTTTGATTTAATTTGGTTTGGATTGATACTTTGTGTGGATTGATTTTATTTGGTTTGAAGTTTGGTGTGTGAAACACACACACACACACAACAACCTTAGAATAGATTATAAAATATAAATACTAACATTACAAGTTTAGATATATATGTATATGCAGGATCTAACCATGCAGGTATCAAGAATGAAGACTGTACAGTATAGAGATTCAAGATATAGAGATAGAAGACTCATGATTATCAAGATTATCAAGAGTTCAAGATTTCAAGGTTAAGTTAGTTTTATTAGGAATATTTGTTAAAACTCGTAGAAAAGCACTGGCATCTTAATATCCAATTTATTCGTGGAATGGAATCCACTTCGAGCCCCATTAAAGGGATGGAACCCTAAGTAGGATGGAACCTACGAAAATCTAGTGGGACATTGTTTTGTATCCACTAATTTTAATTCAAAAGATTTTACAAAATTATCTTGTTTTCAAAATGATTTTAAAACTTTCCTTTTAAAAGATTCAAAACTCCCTATCCTGATTTTAAATAATTTTAGCCTCAAAACATCTTTATTTTAAGAGTCAAAATTTCTTCTGATTTTAAACTATCTTTTCAAATAATATATTTCACTTTTAAATTAATTATACTTTGATTTAAATTATAGTTAAATAATATATATATTGTTCTTTATATTTACTTATGAATTTCAACTATATTAATATTTATAAAGTTTTAAATAGTTTTTATATAAGATAAATATTATTTTTATATAAATTCAAAACATCAATTTTGGCTGAGGGATGTCGACATGACCCTAGGCACTATGTCGACATGGTGACAGTTGAAGTTCAAATTCAAATTTCAAAAGAAGTGTCTATTCGCCATAACTCTTCATGAATGGTCATGGTTGTTGATCTTCTATAAATAGGGGTCAGTTTCAACGAATTTTTAATCACTTTCTGGTTTTCACTTCTCTTCTTCCGCATTTCTTAATACAAAATCATACCATTACTCTGCCAAAATCAACATCGAATCATACTCGATTATTTCTGGTTTTGATTCTCTCCACTATCTTTACAAGATCCAACTGCTAATATTAGTTATAGACTTTTTGTAATCAATTAAGTGAGAAAATGTGTGATTGTAGCCTTGCAAATCAATCAAGCGAGAGAAGGTGTGATTGTAGCCCTAGAAATCAATTGGGTGAACTTGTTGCCTCGAAAATCAAGTATCTCTACCCAGGGGATTGTGATTCTGGAGGGTGTACCTCATAGCCTTGAAACCAAGGGTTGTAATTGTTGAATTGAGTTTGAAAGGAAATCCGTACTTGGTTGTGCGGGACTGGATGTAGGGTAACTCCGAACCAGTATAAAATCCGGTGTGTTCTTTCCTTTACTGCTTTTATTTTATATTTGCATCTGTGTTTGATTCTGTATTCATATCTGTGTCTGATTAGTGTATACATTGTTAATAAAGTTAGATAAACTCGAAAAGATTAACAAATTTCTTAAAACACTATTCACCCCCCCTCTAGCGTTAATTCTAGCCTTAAGATCCTTAATCCGCATTTCTCACAATTTGATGATGTATATCTCTCTCTAGAAGCTTTATATGATATTGACAAATGGATTTATTGAATAGTTAAGATTATATAGTAACAAAGTATTGTTACTACATGTATCTAAAGCCTTTCTTTCAAGGTTGATCTATATTTAGTGTTTTTCTAGGTGTTTGTAACCAATAAGCCTGAGAAATACGACCCTCAAACCTCGACATTCAGCGTTATGTACTTTATATAAAGATTAGAACAATAGAGGGACGAATATTATCATCCTTAGATTATTATACCCTTCGGTCAATGAATATTTTAGAGTTTTTAACACAAATCCGACAAACATATATAAATGGGGCTTAACATATTAATCCTTTTGACATTTTGGCTGTAAGAGTTAAACACTTCACTTAGCTTATATTAGGGCTGGAAAATTCTTTAACTTTACTGTGTTAAACTAATTTTTGGCCCAACATAATATTATTTTAAAAGAAATGAAATTCAAATAAAATTCCAAATATGCATATAATCAAAATAAAATAAATTCGAAATATCCAAAATTCCCAAAATGTATAAAGTACAAGTCATTCTTCTCTCATATGAAAATGGTATGAAATTCAAGTATATATGCAATGTTCATTGTCCAATGGTCGATATGCAAAAAATACAAGTCATCCGCTTTGTTCCAGCCTAAAAATATGCAAATTCCTATTTCTAAAGGTCCTTATGTTCAAATTTTCAAGTCATCTTCTTCTTTATCGGCTATTAAATGAGGTCTCAAGCACTCAAAGAGAGCTTAGAAATGTCAACTTCCAAATAATGATTTGTGCTAAGAAAGAGAAAGAGGAGGGGATCCCAATGTCATCATCTCAGGCTTATAGCAGTTCACGTGGATCACTATGATGGCTATAGTAACAACAAAGGTGGCATGGTTGTATAGGAGTGCTTTGAAGCATTATTACATGGAATTCCCTCCACATTAATACACTATCTCTTCACATGACTCATTGTTATTCCTTGAGGATAAGCATTTCCCACATCTTCCTTTTTCGCATATCTTTAAATTGACTATGTTTAATGTGGAAACACCAGTGCACTTTAATAAATATCCCTCAATATGGTGCCCTTAACCTACAATAGTTTATAATGTCGACTTGCGATAGGTTGGGTTATATTTTCAATTTTTGATAGCTTATATTTGTCATCCTTTGATAGCTCATATTCGTCAACCTTCGATGGCTTTATTTTTCAAACTTTGATAGCTCATGTTCATCAACCTTCGTTAGCTTATATTCATAAAACTTTGATAGAACATATTTGTCAACCTTCGATAGCTCATATTCATCAACCTTCGATAGCTTATATTTTTCATCCTTCGATAGCTCATATTCATCAAGCTTCGATTGCTTTATTTGTCAACCCTCAATAGCTTTATTCATCAACCTTCGATAGCTTATATTTGTCATCATTCGATAACTCATATTCATCAACCTTCCATAGCTTAGATTTGACATCCTTCGATAGCTTATATTCATCAACCTTCAATAGCTTTTATTCATTAATCTTTGATAGCTTATATTTGTAATCCTTCGATAGCTCATATTCATCAACCTTCGATAGCTTTATTTGTCCTTTGATAGCTCGTATTCATCAACCATCGATAGCTCGTATTCATCAAAGTACACTTCTGTGAGTTCTAGAGTTTACTTGCATGAAAGATCTAAAGAAAATAAATGCAGAAATTTAAGAAATACTATCAAGAGATTTTGATTAAAAGAAGATGGTAATATAATTGGAGAAGAGGATAATAAGATGACAAACACACAAAGTGGATGCTGGTTGACTCACGATTATAAAAGGTAAGACAGGTGGTAGGAAAGTTATTCCACCAAGCCAATTGTTCGGTGAGTTATTCTAAATGTTCATAGTTTATAATTCTTACCCACTAAAGTGTGGAAATGCACAGTTTATCCTATAATTGGTTGCAATAATTGAACTAATGGATGGACCTTATTTATTTGAAGCCAAAAGGGTAAGTTAAGACATGTGGGTTACGGTCGAATGGCATACTAAAAATGTCCATTTTATTTGAGTAAGAAGTGATAGGGTCACAACATCATTAATACCAATGAATGTAAAAGGGAAGCTTCTAGTAATTGTTTCTTTTAGGTTATTTGGGTTGTAATCACTAGTTATCTCTTTCTAGGTATTGAAAATGTGTATGATATACTATGAGACATGTTCCTATATTATTACTGTGCTGAATTTTTGGATGAGCTTTAACCATTATATATATATATATATTGAAAAACGATACAAATAGGGAAATCTCATATAAAAAACGCTTAACTAAGGATAAACGACTTTCTGGGTTGTTGCGAAACCCACGGATCACTATTCTATACCTTAAAGGCTAAAATGTATGAATGTACTTGTGTATTGCTTGTTGTTCTGAAATAAAAGAAAAGTTCTCAAAAATTTAATATTAACTGTGTAATATGCTATGGTCAATCATACACGTTAACTCATTGACCGAATCCCGATTACATTAAAATGTGGCTTGATTTGTCTTAAAGCTGAAAAGACAAATACTTCAGAAATTTTGTTCAAAAAAGGGGGAAAATCAAATTATTTTATGGGTTTAATTGGAAGGAAAAAGATTTTTGAATGAAAAATGAGAAAACCTCCGATATTAAATTGCTACAGGGTTAGCGTAGAGAGGGCCGATCTGCTAGCAAATATGAATTTTACTGTTTAGTAAGTGGGACAGTATACAAAAAAAAAAAGAATGAGGGAAAAACCTATTTTAGCTTTGGAATTTCTATTTCCATACCTTGTTGACACTAAAGAAAACTGGTATTTAAAATTAATTCTATTTTAAAATTATAAAATAAACCTCATCATGCGAATTGTACTTGGAAAAGATTTGGGGGGCAAAAGAGAAAGTACTAAGGTACAACAGAATTAGTACACAAAGGAAGGGTGGAAATATAAATATAAAAGTCTCCATTCAAATTCCTTTTTTGACATAAGAGTATAGATTTAGGAAACCTGAATTTTCAAAATTGTGGATGTTAGAAATGGCGTGTTAGGTATTGGATGATTGGTATTGGATGCAAAATTGGTTGAACCATATTCCTATTCGTAGGAGTTTGGAAATTGTTATGTGAAAATAAAGATTTTGATTTATTTTAAACTTTCATACATATAGAACTGGCAGTATATATAGGTTGTCTACACCATATTTTCAAAATTGTTTTAAAGAATGCATCTATATAGAAGGCACCAAATTAGTAATATTCAGCATACATATCATATTTGTGTGATACACCATGCACTTGTACTCGATTGGCTGCAAAATTGGTTGTACACTAATTGGTTGGATAGTTTAGTATAGTTTCACGCTATGATAGAAGATTCAATCCTTAAGGAATTTCGAGGATGTAATTCTTTTAAGGAAGAAGAATGTAACACCCCGTAAAATAAATAGTATTTAATTAAAAGAATTAATGAATAAATTTATAAGGCTAAAAAATGGAATTTGAGCAAACATCGGAATTTGACCATGAAATTGAACTATTGTGTTTGTGGTGATTTACTGAGCAACTTTCATATATAAAGCTTCGCGATCGAAGTATAAAGGGAGAAGTATTGACGTTAGAAGATTTTTGGTCGAAAATAATTCAAAATAGAATTAAGAAAATAAATAGTAATCTTTACTACTAATAATGAGAATTCCTTGAATAGGAATTCAACCGTGTCTTTTTGAAATACCAGAAATACCCCTCATTATAATAATGGAAATCGTTCACTCTATCATTACTACTAATAAAGAGAATTCATTGAATAGAT
Source organism: Allium fistulosum (assembly GCA_030737815.1). Lineage (NCBI taxonomy): Eukaryota > Viridiplantae > Streptophyta > Magnoliopsida > Asparagales > Amaryllidaceae > Allium > Allium fistulosum. The sequence goes on along the minus strand of CM060906.1, from coordinate 236,050,058 downwards.
TTACTCAGTGTCTTTTTGAAATTCCAAATATACCCTTTTACATCTTATAGAGAAATAGTATTCAAATATGAGAATATAGCCTGTTATTTTCTAAGTACAACTGTCAGTCCCCATGGAGAACTACAGTGTACGTTCACAAGATGAAGTATCCAAGTGTTTCATATTGTCCGTAATTTAGGTGGGAGTTAATCGGTCGAAGTCTCGCCGGATTCCGACTTAGTATGAAGAAAATATTGCGGTCTGAACAAAAAAAATAGCGGCTTCTGCACTAGGTGGAGTTCAAATATGGGGATGTGGTAGCCTATTATTTTCTAAGTACAACTGTCAGTGCCCATGGGGAACTACAGTGTACGTTCACAAGATGAAGTATCCGAGTGTTTCATATTGTCCGTAATTTAGGTGGAAGTTAATCGGTCGAAGTCTCGCCGGATTCCGAGTTAGTGTGAAGAAAATATTGAAGTCTGAACAAAAAAAATAGCGGCTTCTGCACTAGGCGGAGTTCAAATATGGGGATGTGGTAGCCTGTTATTTTCTAAGTACAACTGTCAGTCCCCATGGAGAACTACAGTGTCCGTTCACAAGATGAAGTATCCGAGTGTTTCATATTGTCCGTAATTTAGGTGGGAGTTAATCGGTCGAAGTCTCGCCGGATTCCGAGTTAGTATGAAGAAAATATTGCAGTCTGAACAAAAAAAATAGCGGCTTCTGCACTAGGCGGAGTTCAAATATGGGGATGTGGTATCCTGTTATTTTCTAAGTACAACTGTCAGTGCCCATGGAGAACTACAGTGTGCGTTCACAAGATGAAGTATCCGAGTGTTCCATATTTTCCGAAATTTAGGTGGGAGTTAATTGGTCGAAGTCTCTCCGGATTCTGAATTAGTATGAAGAAGTTATTGCAGTTTGAACAAAAAAAATAGCAGCTTCTGCACTAGGCGGAGTTCAAATATGGGGATGTGGTAGCCTGTTATTTTCTAAGTACAACTGTCAGTCCCCATGGAGAACTACAGTGTACGTTCACAAGATGAAGTATCTGAGTGTTTCATATTGTCCGTAATTTAGGTGGGAGTTAATCGGTTGAAGTCTCGCCGGATTCCGAGTTAGTGTGAAGAAAATATTGCGGTCTGAACAAAAAAATAGCGGCTTCTCCACTAGGCGGAGTTCAAATATGGGGATGTGGTAGCCTGTTATTTTCTAAATACAATTGTCAGTCCCCATGGATTGTTATGTCAACATCACATATCTTTACTACTAATCTTTATCTTTACTATTAATAATGAGAATTCCTTGAATAGGAATTCAACCGTGTCTTTTTGAAATACCAGAAATACCCCTCATTATAATAATGGAAATCGTTCACTCTATCATTACTACTAATAAAGAGAATTCACTGAATAGATTTACTCAGTGTCTTTTTGAAATTCCAAATATACCCTTTTACATCTTATCTTATAGAGAAATAGTATTCAAATATGGGAATATAGCCTGTTATTTTCTAAGTACAACTGTCAGTCCCCATGGAGAACTACAGTGTACGTTCACAAGATGAAGTATCCGAGTGTTTCATATTGTCCGTAATTTAGGTGGGAGTTGATCGGTCGAAGTCTCGCCGGATTCTGAGTTAGTGTGAAGAAAATATTGCGGTCTGAACAAAAAAATAGCAGCTTCTGCACTAGGCGGAGTTCAAATATGAGGATGTGGTAGCCTGTTATTTTCTAAGTACAATTGTCAGTCCCCATGGATTGTTATGTCAACATCACATATCTTTACTACTAATCTTTATCTTTATCTTTACTACTAATAATGAGAATTCCTTGAATAGGAATTCAACCGTGTCTTTTTGAAATACCAGAAATACCCCTCATCTTTACTACTAATAAAGAGAATTCATTCTATTGATTTACTCGGTGTCTTTTTGAAATACCGATAATGCCCTTTACATATATAAAGCATCAGTAGTGGTACGTAATTGAGCTGCAGGGAAGGCAAGCGTTCTGCAATCAGAAAAAAGCATTCTGCAATCAGAAAAGGCCGGAATTCGCTTCCCAATTTACAAGTACCATCCAAGCTAAGAACGTGCTAATTTTCTAAACCACTTTCGTATGTTGGATTTGTCCCTTAAATTATATACACTAACAAATGACATATATTGAACGATGTGGGACTACTTATCTCAACATCACATCGTCAACTCTTCTCCACTACTGAACTGGACAACAGTACAAACTCAGTATTTACCTGGCTCATGTTGTTGCTTAAGCAATCAATTGCTCTCATTTGATTATATGAATGTGTTTATTCTTTTCAGATTTGACTTCAATACTGAAATATTTGACTTTTAAGCTCCAAAGCATGCTTCTAACAGCAACAAAATTTGAAATGAATTCAATTATTCAGAAAAAAACATAGATATTGTTGTACGCATAGTGTATATTAATAATGAAATAATGCTTAGCCAAGAAATAGGCCTTTAATAGGTTGCTTCAACCTTCAAGTCCAAGTTTATGGATACAGTCATCTAAAACTATTGATTTTTGTTGTTCCTATTCCCCACATTTAGTCTATTTTCCAAGTTGCATAAAAATAGAAAATATGAGAAAGCAGAGTTAACATTAAAGTGGCAATTGCAACAAATGCTAGGTCTGTTAGTCCACTGAACCATCCTGCTTTGATCGGTTCAAAATTCTTGATTGAGCCAGAGTTGATAGGTTTGTGGTTAAAAGAAGTAAAGGTAACTTCGATATTTATACCCAACTAGCTAAAATTTTGTTTTTTTCCTCCAATTTTGGTTCCAATGCAGGAATACTTCCAGTAAAACATTATCCACATTATCCATTGGTCTTAGAAACTGGGCATACGCAAAACCTGCCTGTTAATAATCATAAAAGTATTCAACATTTTATTTAGATGTTTTTCCACTCAGTGTCATCGTTATTATTTCGAAATATAAGTTGATTTTGTGGATTAGTTTGCATTTCAGAGGAACATTATACCATGCATCTTGACATGCCTGGGATTTCTTATGTATTATATGTCTAGATTCTAATGAAAGTAACGTTATTGTTGCCTTAAAAAGGAATGTAAGTGGAAGATATAATGAATATTATGGGATTTTACTTTCTAGCATATTACTATCTTACCTATTAGTTTGATTGTTGAATCATTGTGTAAAGCATATGTTGTTGTTTCAGATCCAAAGATCTTCTGTTGTGACTCAAAGCATGACGTACATGGTCATAAGTTACTATTTGTTAATTAAACATTTTTCTATTGTACAAATATACAATAATGCTTATATTTTTGTTGCATTTACATATGCAGTAATATGATTAAGCATGATCTCTGTAGTCAGTTTCAGTTAGCGATTCACACCATTGTAATACATATTATTTTCCACTATTATTCATACGCTTAATTGATCATACCTGCGTGCACACAACTGAGTATGCAAAACAGACAGGAAGCTAAAGCTGCTGCCTTTGAATTGGGAAAGGGAAACATAAAGTCAAGCAGAGGTGAAGGATGCAATTTGCAATAAAAAAGAGTCCCAAGAGGGTAAGCTATGAATACCTGTCTGACTCTAAATGATGTTTTGAACAAATAGGCACGTCAGAGGCCTTACTACATTCGAAGGACTACATTATGAAAACATCGATGTCTGTATGATAACAACAAACTTATTGTGTTCAGTATACTAACCCATATTGGACGTGGACATGGAAATTGCCCCAATGATAAATCATTCACTGTTTTTTTTTGTATTATCCATGGGCATAAAAAAAACAAGGATTATAAGCTGTATAAGAATTATAAATATAAACTAGAGCAAATATGAAGTTCTGATGCTATTCAACATGGATTAGATTTAATGAGACCGCTATGAAATTTAATTTCGTAGTGATTTTGTCCGTTTAAGTTCAGTACTTTTACTTTAGCTATGCATGAATGCATCGGCTATGCTTGCTTTAAAAATAATAAGAAGAAGAGACGTGTGAGTTGTTCCATATCCACTAATATAATGCTTAATTAAAATGACTCAAAATTCAATATAATACATATCTAAACAAATGATGCGACAAAGTTGCTAGAATATGTTATTAATACAGACAAAGCAAGTGCATTACTTCAAATTTTGCTTGGTCAATTATCCTTGCTCATATGGAAAAACTGGACAAAAATTCTAGCTTAAAGAAACTCAACATAGAAATAAATTGTCAAACCATGATTCTAAGTGGAGGTGATGGGCTACTCATAGTACTCCATTGTTTTAAAGACTTCTAAGTGATCAAATTTGTAAGTAATTATATTACGTGTTTACTTTGATCTTGGCTTTATTTGGTATATAATGTGCATTTGGCTGTGTTGAAGCATATGTAGTCAGCTCAATTTGTTGTGCATTTGCCTATGTTGAAGCATATGCAGTCACCTGAATATGTTTATTTCTAAATTGTAAAATAATTCTTTTTTTATTACATGAGTCGTCTTTGTACTTTCATACAAGATTCAAATTTGACCATAGCCGAGCAATACTTAAAGCATTTGTTGGCACTGGCTATGGAGGTGAGTAACAATTCACTTCACTTTTTTCTACTGATAACCCAATTTTATGCTGTAATTATGTAGGAAATAACAGTATTACTGTTAAGAATTCCACTGTAGATACGTCAATATTACTCTTTTACAAACAAGCTTTTAATATATTATTTATTACCGTGGTGTGGATAGGTCTAAAGATTTAATTATTCGAAGTTTGGGTATCCTACCAACAATCTGATTTCTATTGTATTGTCCAATTTATTTTCAATTGTTAGTTTACGATTTATTAGAAGAGTGGTGAAGCTAAAAACAATAATATGCAATGTTTTACTTCTTTAATAAATTCATTGCCAAAGTCAATGCTTCGTAGAATAGGAGATGATGATACTTCATGGAATAGGCAATTTATTTTTTTCCTTCATATTTGTTATTAGTAAAATCAGCAGACCACTTCTCTTTGATATTCGTTTTTTCTCTATTTAAGATTTTAGTTTGTCTATGCTAATCGTTTTGTTATTAATTGATGTTATATTATGTCTACTATATAGTATGTGGTAACGCTACATAAATGTATTATTGAATTAATTCAGTATGAACAAAAAAAATAGCGGTTTCTGCCTAGGCGGCGTTGAAATGTGGGGATGCTACTTTCAAATCTACTTCCACGGATATAAATAAAAATGCATGCACATTATAGTTAAATGCAGGCCCACCTGGACGTGCATATGTACTCGTAACTAATAATAATAACGTTTAAAACAACGTAAAAAGGGGAATAAATCACCGACCCACCACCGGTCGACACCTAAGTAGAGCCGATCGACTACTAGCGGTCACACGCTCCAATTGACTAACTAGGTAGGATCGGTGCACAATGAACTTAGGCCTGAATGGCCTGGATTTAATAAATAATAATCTAACATACTGAAAAGATTCAAGGGCCTTTAAATATAGGCCTAGCCCCTCACTTCTCTTCTCATATTTTCTGTATCGAGTAGCAAAGCTCTGCCATTTCTCCTTCTCCACTTTTCTAGAAATTATAGAAATATTATATATACATATAAAAGAGAAGAGAAGGAGGGGTGAATCAATTCTACGAAAGAAGTAAATTTAAATTATATAATTTAGATTCAATTTAAACTCAATTCTTCCATCATATCTGAAATTCTAATGGGTATGTATATGTAATGACTCAGAATTTTGGTTATTTGAAATTGGAATATTTAATTGATTTTAAATATTTAAAGTTAATTTTATAGGTTAAATAACTTAAATTCCAAAAATAGCGATTTATTGGATAGTTTAATTGTTGAATTTAATAATTGAAATTGTTTAAATAATTGATATATTTTTATTTGGATAAAAATGATTTAAAGGCTTATTAAATCTGTACTAATAAGAATGAAGGTAATAAAACTTTTAAAATTGATTTAAAAGTGATTTAACTAATTTTGGAATTACTTGTTTTAATTAAAATATAAAAATAGCCTACCGGGGCACTGTCTCGGACTCTAACGAAACTAGTGTCGTTGGGTCCATAATAATGAATTACAACAACAACAACAACAACTAAGCCATTATTCCCAAACAAGTTGGGGTCGGCTAGAGATGGAACCCAAAACTAAATGAAAAAATCAATTAAAAAGTTATAATAATAACAATAGCAATAATAAAATAAAGTCAAATAAGTAAATTAATAATAATAGCTAAGTAAAGTAAAATAAAATAAAAATATATATGTATATATAAGAGGAATGGTAATAATTATAATACTAATAGCGATAATAATACTAATAGTAATATTGGTCAAAGGCCAAACCTACGTCTTAGGCTCATGTTTCCTAGTCCTATAATCTAAGACTTATAAAACTCAACGCTCATGGTTCTGGTACGTGAATCGCTAACTTCCACTCGCTCTGATCCGTCACCAGCTCTTCGAATATACCCCAATCCTTCAAATCTCTTTTTACTACTTCCTCCCATGTCAACCTTGGTCGACCTCTACCTCTCTTTGGGCATTCAACACGGCCTATAATTCCAACACGCACAGGTGCCTCGGGCGGCCTTCGTTGATGATGTCCAAACCATCTTAAGCGATGTTGAATTAGTTTCTCCTCAATTGGTGCTACTCCAAGTTAATCACGTATATCATCATTTCTAATTCGGTCTCTTCTTGTATGACCGCAGCTCCATCATAGCATACGCATCTCTGCTATGCTTATCTTTTGGACGTGTTGGCTTTTAGTAGGCCAACATTCTGCACCATACAACATCTCAGGCCTGATTGCCATTTTGTAGAACTTTCCTTTAAGCTTTTGTGGGACCTTCTTGTCACAGAGAATCCCAGACGCTTGTCACCATTTCACCTATCCCGCTCGAATTCTAAAATTAACATCTTCATCAATCTCACTATTATACTGCAACATTGATCCTAGATATCGAAATGATTCCTTCTTGGGAACTATTTGTCCAGCCAGAGTAATATCTCCATCTTCCGACCTGACACCGCTGAACCCGCACTTCATATACTCTGTTTTAGTTTTGCTAAGCCTAAAACCCTTTGATTCTAAAGTCTGTCTCCACAGCTCTAGTTGTCTATCAACCCCAATCCTACTTTCATCAGTTAGCACAACATCATCAGCAAATAACATACACCAATGAATCTCACCTTGTATACCCTTCGTAACCTCATCCATCACTAGAGCAAAAATGTAGCGGCTCAAAGCTGACCCTTGATGTAATCCTATGTTAATGGGAAAGTCACCGGTTTCACCATCGCATGCTCTGACACTAGTCACAACATCATCGTACATATCCTTGATAAGTGTAATGTACTTTGTTGGGACTCTCTTCTTTTCCAGGGTCCACCATATCACCTTTCGCGGTACCTTGTCATAAGCTTTCTCCAAATCGATAAATACCATGTGTAGGTTCTTCTTTTGCTCCCTAAACCTCTCCATAAGTTGTCTTATCAAGAAAATCGCCTCTGTGGTCGACCTCCCGGGCATGAAGCCAAATTGGTTTTTTGAAACACTTGTCATTCTCCTTAGTCTATGATCAATGACTCTCTCACAAAGCTTCATTGTATGACTCATAAGCTTAATTCCTCTGTAGTTTGTGCAACTTTGGATATCTCCTTTATTCTTAAAAATTGGAACTAGTATGATTTTCCTCCACTCATCTGGCATCTTGTTTGATTTGAAAATATTATTGAACAAATTAGTAGCGATTAGATGCACCGTTTGGTCGTACAGGATAGAAACACGTTGAATTAATATCGGAAATTGAATATAATAATTGGGTTCAAAAAGTTATCTTCTCTGTATGATCGAATTGGGGCTTGAGACTTATTCTATTGCGTTCAAAGTAGGGGTATAACATTAGAAACACTGGGCAACACGCCTCGATCGGGGTTTGGAATTAAATATCTAAATATTTTGGATTTTAAATAATATATTTCCTTCGATTTAACTTCATAGCCATTTTTCTATCTCTATTAGCCACCCTACCCCTACGAGCCCACACCCTCTCGTCCTTTCCCATCCTTCTTCATGCTATATAACACTGCCTTCCTATTAATAAAAGAAGAGAAAGCCAGATTTTGAAAAATTAAAATTTAATGTTATAGTCATCTAAAAATCTGGAAATTTGCTTTAAAAAGCTCATCTCAGCTTGGTCTTCGATGCTATATTTGTTTTTGAGATTTACGTATGAGTTTTTGTAAAGAAACAGTGGCCATGGTTATGGAGCTGTAAATTAGGGTTGTGATTTAGGCTTGATTTAGAGATCGATGTGGGAATTGGAGGTTGGATTCAAGTTCAAGGTGGATGAGAGCATCAGCGACCAAAATATTGTGAGGTTCGATCGCCTATTAGAAGTCGCGACATTATACAGTCATGTTTGAGCATAGGCAGGTCGCGATATCATGGGGTGCTCCGGGGTTGTGATCGAGGGTATGGCTGAGTCGAGTTCGCGACAAGCGATGCGTCGGCGAAGGCGAATTCGAGTTTTGTGGTGCGTAGCTCCATGTCGTCCATTTTCATGCATGGCATACATAGGTGCGTGCATAGGGAGGAGACAGTGTTTTGGGGGGAAGAAGATAGAGGGGCAATGTGGTAAATTAGTGGAAGTTTATATGAATTATTTAATTATTGGTTAATAAAAAAATCGATAACTTAAAATCTCATATCTCCTTTATACGAGGTCCGATTAGAACGAAACTTTTTGCGTTGCGCTCGTGACGATGAGAGCTTCGCAATGGAACCAGTTTGGTTGGATTTAAAGACAGTTGATTTTTAGGCTAAAATCGGACGTCGTCCAGTTTTAGTTCCAAACTGGAACGCCTCGGCGACAATAAAAAATAAATGTGAGTAAATCTCACTCATTTTGGATAATTGGTTTTATTTTAAATAGTTAAAATTATTTATTGGTTGATTGGATGGATTGATAAATTATTATCAGTTGGATGTTATATTATATATATTAGTATATATATATTAGTTGGTTTGGATATATTCCCGCCGATTGGAGCGGATGAGACACTATGCGCCCTGCATAATAGCAGATGGCCCTTTTTATTGCGATATCCTGCCTCGAAGCGGTGATTATATTTTTGTGATTATATAACATCTGCAGTTGCAGGGAAACAGGTTGGAGAAATCCAACTGGATACCTCAAAAATGTTGATTTTAAATTTCATATGTAGTGATATATGATGTGTTTGAATAACCTATGATAGATTATGATTTGATTTATTGAATGTTACAGTAGCACTGGCCTTAATCTTGGTATTTTAAATACCATTAATATCATTTTTGAATTTGAAAGAAATTAAAAGGCAATTTTGGAAGTGAAATATTTATATTAAATTTTGGATTAATTAAAAAGGAATTTATTTAAATAAAATAAATGATTTGATTTTAAATTTGTACTTAACTATTTCGTGAAATATTTTAAATGGAGATTTTGAAATAATGTATATAAAAGATTTTTAAATAATAAATTTTATGTGATATTTGTTTAAATGTAAAAGGGTTTTTAAAATCGATATTTAAATAGATTGGGAGAATAAGGGAATTTATAAAGGACTATATTTATAAATGGAGTTGTTTAATATGAATATGTTATTAACAAAGATAAATTGGGAACGAGTTTAGGAATTTATAAACAATGGTTATAAATAAAGTGGAATGATTATCATTTGATAAATTGGGAATATAAATTCGCAGTGTGAATTTAAAATGAGATACGGAAATCGGTTTAGAAAGAAATAGTGGATTCTATTTTAGAATTTGAAAATAGTTAGGAATTGGAAATGTAAAAGAATTGGAAATTAGTTATCGTTGTCTATTTAAAAGGGTTTTGATGTTTTAAATAATTACTTAAACATGTTTTGAAAATAAATAATTATTCTTTAAAAATACATATTATTTTTATATATAGGACTTAAAGGTAAGTGTTTGAAATTTATGTATAAATCCTCTCGGGATTTGCGAACCATGATTGTTTTACGAATGAAATTTGATAAGAGAAATATTATAAAGGAATTCTGGAAATTTATGAGAATTTCCAAAATGTCTAGATATGGGAACTTCGAAAATGAATCTGAATTCATAAAAAGAAGTTAAAATTTTTTTAGTTGGATTATAAATAAGTATAATCGAGTTTGTTGGAAATTGTAAAAAGGAATTAATAAAAATTATGAAGATTTATGAGATAAGTTATGAAATATTTACTATATTTATATTAGAAATGATTTGGAAAATATACTTATAATATTTTCCTAAGTATTGAAATGAATGGTTTTGGAAATATTGTAACTACAAAATGATTATATAGAAATATTTTTTTCTAAGTAATGGATTACATATTGAAATTGGAGATATTTCTAAGTGTTGATATGGTTTGGAAATATCCTGTTATGGATATAAGAATTTGAAATTGTTTTCAAATATTGAAAAACTAGAATAGATTTGAATATATATCTTTGTAAAGATATTTCAAATAAATGTTGAAAGATTTATAATATAGGCCTAGTGACTGCTTATGTGTGTAATTTGATAGTTAAATAGTCGACTACCAAAATTTGGCCAAATTCGTTGATCGTTTTGAAAAGACCGATATCGGATTTGATTATCTGAAAACCACTTCGATCCGATTTGAGCGTTACGAATTATGAAATCTTGAGGGTAATGAAGACGGTGATCTTTGAAGAGGTTGGTTTGTTCAAACCCAAAACAACTTGTATGGATGAATGCTATCATTGCATTGTTGCCTTGAAGGCAGTGTTAGCATTCCAAGTGGAATTGCTATTCAAAAGGTAAAACGTAGCCTCAAGCCTCATCAACCGGGAATGACTGAAAATCAGGGGAGATGTAGCGAGTCTAAGTGGGTCGCACCCATTAGGGTATGCTGTCACCTTTTTAGATACCTTACATCTACATATTTATGGATTGGTTGTCCATGAGATCTCAATAAAATGTTGGGAACAACCGAGGTGATGACATTTCTGTACTATCCAATAAGGGGTAGGCCGGTCTTGTGTTAGCAGGTATCGATAGGTTCAATCTCGGTACATTTTTCTAGAGGTGTACTGTGATGGGTGGTACCCCAGTGCCCAGTCATTGTATGGAATCCATTCTCCAATAAGTGTTGTACGGTATCAGGTTATACCAAATATGCTGAAACGTGAGATGCAAGCATTTTAGCTATTTTATAGTATATTTTCTATAGACACTATTATAATATCAGATGATTTGATATAAAAGTTTTTGGTTATCGTAAGATAAAACCCATCGTATTTATGTGTGGTGTGGTCTTACGAGATACCTTTTTTTTTCAAAAGGACTTTTTTGAAAATAATTAAATTCAAATTGAGTGTGTTTTCTCACGCTGGTTTTCCAAACTGACTCGGGTGTTATTTTATTATAATGCTCGGGTCAGACCGAGCATATTACATATTAGTTTGGATGCTTGGGGCTTTAGGAGACGAGTTGGAGGCCTAGAGAGTATTCATGTAGATGGTTATTTTCCGCTATATTCATTGTTGTGTTTATCTGCAATTGTGAGGATAGGATGTTATAACTGTCCAGGCTGAAATAGGTTAGTATACTCTGATTGATGTTTGTATATACACTTATTACAGTTTTGTTTTTGTGTAAAGATTTATGGTATATTATAGATTATTCGTTCCACTGGGAGATTCTGTGTTGTTTAGTTTTCTTCTAGTCTTTTATCTTCTTTCTTTCCCCTAACTATCCGCCTTTCCGTTCAATTTGGGTTGGACATGTGTGGTTCCTTGTCAGCTTAAACTGTACGAAAAAGTGGTTCGTTGCACTAGGTATCAGAGCTGAAGGTTAAGCAAGAACCTTGGCTTTGATGGGGTAACTTATTAGAGATAGGGTCAGTAGCACCCTAGAACGAGTTTGAGTGTGTGTGTATGTGTTAGTTATTATTTGTTGGTGATATAAAAAAATTATTTTATATTGTGTTGGTTGATCTATTGAGCGGCTTATGGATTCTACTCAATACGAGTAATTAACGTTATTGATAGGGATCTCTAAACACTTGAACATTGTAACGACCCAGAATTTTGACCAAATTAAATTGAGAATATTTAATTAATTTTAAATATTTGAATGATGATTTAATTTGAATCCCCGATATAATTTTGAAATTTGCGATTAAACTTTAAAATTTAATCGATTGAAAGTTGAATAGAAATTTAAATCTTCAATTTACAGTTGAAGAAAAATAGTTCGAGAGTTTCTAAAATTCGTATTTATAATGCTGAAGATAACAGAAGCTTCAGAATCGAATTTGGAAGTGAATTGTTCAGTTTGAAATTATATCGTTTGAATCAACAGTCAAAAATAGCCGTCCGAGGCGCAGTCTCGGAATTCGACGAAACCAGTTCCATTGGATCCGTAATATTGTATTATTACCGGATTTTCAATTTCGTATTTTTCAGAGTCGTTATGTGTGCACACGATAGATAAACGCATTGAAGTTTTAAAACGAATTCGATTTAAATTTGAATTTGTATTTGGTCAACATCAGCACTTTTTGCCTCAACTCAAAACACTGTAGCATGTTAACTTCAGCACGCAAATGTCTCCTCTCCTACAAAACACCATCATCTCGTTCCCTGGAATCACGTCTTCTTCTGTTTCGATTCAGAGAAAAATTTCAAACAAATTATTTTCGTTCGTTCGTTCGAGAATTAAAAATGGCGAATGATACTCCCCTTTCCAGTTTTAAAAATCAAACGAAAATGGCCAAGAAAAAAATTCTTCTAGTTTAAATCGATATTCCCATCGTTTTCATTTTCAATTTCAAAATCGATTCGCAGAGAAAAAAAAATCAATGGCGACATCTTTTCTTCTTCCCGGCATCAATTCATTCGAATCGCTCGCGCATTCAAAGGGAAACTCGCGACTCAATATTATCGCGATGGGCAGGAAGCTCAAGCTCTCCCTAGGGTTCGCGGAGATGAGTATCGCGGTGACCTGGGAGGCGTGGAAGGAGGCGGTGTGCGATGGTGATGGAAATTCGCGTGGGTGAAGCGAATTAGGGTTTCACGAGTGGATGGTCGATGGCCGCGTGTGCGTTCGCGTGGAACTGGAGACGTTCGCGGTGAAGCTCGCGACTGGGTTTGGTTGATGGTCGACAAGTGGCAACTTCGGCGATGGCAAGAGCTCGCGGTGGAGAAATTCGTCGAGCTCGAGTACGATGTCGAGGCCGCGCAAGGGGATTAGGATTCAACGTCGTTCTTGATGTCGCGTTCTGGTGACAGATACTGGCGATGTGGTGTTTGTTCGATCGAAAATGGCAGTAAGGTATTCTTTAGTTTCTGCAATTTAATGTTGAAGTTTAATGAATTACTGTTGAGTTTTAAATTATGTACAGAGAGATATATATTTACAGTAGCATATATACAGTCAGACTGTTTTAAATCTAATATACATAAGTTTTTGAAGAAAATAAATAAAATAGATAGACAGTAACAGAAAATAAATATATAAAAGATGATGATATTTATATGGATATATATATATATAAGGTTTTAAGTGAAAAAGGAAATTTTTAAGTGAAATGATTTATTTATGGAAATTTGGTTTTAAAATTTTTAGTTAAATAAAATTTATTAAAGAAGATTAGTTTTGAATTTAAATTTTGTTAAATCAAATTGTTAAAAAGAATTTGTTAGTCAAGATAAAATCACAAGTTAATTAAATTATCAAGTGGAATTTAATAGTTCGATTTTATCTGAATATTTATCGATTGTATAAAATTGTCTATACAAGGTTTATAAATCAAGAAAACAAACTGGAATGGAAATGGATGGCAAATTAAAAGCTAAGGTGAGATTATTTTCTCACTCAAAATGAATTGCAGTTATTGATTGATTTGATTGCTATTGGATGTGATATTAGATATAGTAGGATATATCTATATATATATATAGCAATATATACATATTGGCATATGTATATATTGGATTGATGATTTCCCGCCTCGTATAGCGGATGAGACCCTATTGCGCCGTTAGTAAGCGGATATTTTTATAAAACCCATATACCGCGATATTCCACCTCGAAGTGGAATTGGTATTGTGCTAACGTCTTTGGATGCAGGGAAACAGGTTGGAGGGATCCAACTGGATTCCTCACCAGTATTTATTTATTTGCAGAAATTGATGTATATTCTGTTATCATATGTTGATATATGATGTTTGATGTTGTGATTGACTAATTGGTGCTGTTGCATCATCGGATTCAAGTTTTAAAAATAACGACTTTTAATTTAAAAGGATTTTTTAAGTGATCTTTGAAATTATACGTTTTATTAAATTTTTGAAGTGATTTATTTTAAATAAATAAACGTTCAAATTTTAAAGTTATAAAAGTTAAGATCTTTGTGAAATATAACCGAAAAGTGATTTTTGGAATAAATAGTTGATTGATTTATAAAATGGTTTAAATTGAGATTTTTAAAATATTATAAACGGTTTACTTAAAAGGTTTATAAAGTTGATATTTATAACTTTAAAATGTTGGTATTATAAAACGAGTTTTTATAAGCGTTAAAATGAATTTTTAAGAATTTATAAATAAATGAAATTTATAAATTGTGAACTTATAAATGGAAACGATTTCTTTTAAAATAAATGAATTGTAAGTTATTAACTTATAAGATGGACCTTTGGTATATACATTGAGTTATAAATTGAATAGGTCATTAAAGAAGATTTATAAATCGAATTATTAATAAAGAAGATTTATTAAATTGAAGTCGTTAGAAAATAGAAATAGAATTCATAAACGTTGTTTTATAAATTCGAAATCAATTGAATTTGATAAATTAAATGTAGGAGGTTATTAAAGAAGATATATTCGCGATTTTGGATAGCGAATCTTTATTGAAATAAAATGTGTAGAGATGATTGAAATTTGGTTAAGTGAATTATATTCACGATTTTGGACAGTGAATATATTGTTAAATAAAAATGGATTTATTTTTGAAGAAGTGATATTAAAAATGAAGTTAAACATTTTAAAGATGTTTTAAAATGTATTATGAATCGAAAGCACAGATTTCAACGTTCATTGTTGAAATAGGCGTTTTCGAAAATATAAGGAAATGATGGACTATAACACTGTTGTTATAGTAAATGATTTCCGAAAGGAAATGTTTTGATGTAGTATTGGGATTTATATATATATCTATCAAAAGTTTGAATCCCTATACTAATAATTTTGAGTCGTCGTAACGATGTTTTACGTAACATTCGTTTTGACTCAAATAGATGTTGTTATAGTAAATGATTTCCTTAAAGAATGAAATGTATACTTAATTTTGATTTAAGTATAACGAATATTTTCCAAGTGTTGAAAATAAATGATTTGGGAAACACTTATTTTTAAATAAGTATGGAATTGCTTTTCCAATATGAAATGAAACGTTTTGGGATTTTATCTTCTTAAAGATAAATTGAAATTGAATATTGAAATCGATTGAAAATCGTATATCAGTAGATATTGAAAAGATAAATTCACTATGGAATTTATAAAAGAAATGGAAATTCGTTTTGAAAATAAATATTGATTTATTTTTGAAGTGTGGAAATTTTATATCTAGTAAAGATATTTTTGAAGATGAAATAATTTGGAAAATTATTTGGAATCTGATGATGTTGCGCATCTTTATTGATAGTTAAATAACCGACTATCAATAATTACCTTTAGATAGGTATTTGTTGTGAATTGGATGAATTTGAATGCCACACTTATTTTTGAATAAGCGCTCACTATTCGAGTTAGCCGGGAAAGGACCATGGGGTCGTATAACCCATTCCGAATATGTGATACGTCGTTATGAATTGCATTTGAAGACCGGTGTTGAAGACCGGATATTTTTGAAAACGGAAGGATTACCGTCGAGTTACTCTACATCGGCTGATCTCCGATTTAGAGGTTTTATCACCCTTAGTGACGGGAAGTCCGGACGTGATTAGAAATTTATCCGGATATGCAAGGGCTTCGTGAGAAGTGCCTTCGGTTCTGTTCGATCCCGGAACAGACTTGTATGGATTGTGTGTCTGACGTTACAATTTGAGATATAAAGCTGATTTCTTTCAAATACATTTCTGTTGGTAGCGGAGAATTTATTCTCTTAGCTTAACACCCTTCTCTGAGACGTACGAGCTCAGAGGTTATGTAGTTGAAATTTATCAGCGATATATCCCAATTTGGTAAAGTGGCATACTAAGTGTTGCTGTGAAATGATCAGTGTTTGATCATTTGCGATATGATCATTTGTTTGATCTTATATCTTTGTGATCATAGGTTGATCATTTTGTTTGACCCGAAGCATGGCTTTGTTGAAAGCGTAGCTTTGTGGACGAGACTTCGTCGAGCCTCACACCCCGGAAATGGTCGAAACAGGAAGGATGCAGCAAGGTTCTAGGGAGTAGCGCCCCTTAGTGTATGTCATTCCTTCTGGATAAAGGTGGTATCATGGTATGGAGCCCAGATACTTAACCTCTGTGGTTGCTGAAAATTTATTACTTTGTGGTTTGTTGGAAATCGGGGATCCTCGGGAAGATCGGTGACGATCGGGGGATGGCATACGCGTGTCAGTAGTTACCTATTTTTGCAGAGGTAACCCGGCCTTGTGTTGGCAGAGATCCGGTTAGGTTCTCGGGTCGTCTATTCCAGGGACGTACCCATCGTGGAAAAGGAAGTTCCTTAGCCTGATCATTTGTTGGAAATCCAAAGAAACAATACGAGCCTTTACGATCTCAATTGTATAACCTGTCTCCTCAGGAGGCAGCTATAGCAGGCATAATATAATGGTACCTATGCTGGCTAAGATTTATATTCTACTTTCGAAATGTTTTCCACTATGCACTAATAATAATATCCAAAATGATTTGATTTTGCGTAGTAAGCATCTTTGACTAACATAAGAAGAAATCTCCTCCAAGTCTGCGTTTGCATTGTGTGTGTGGTGGGAGGTCTTATGGTAGTTTCATTTTCCAAAAGCATTGCGAATTTGACATTAAAGTTTTCCTGTTGTTTATTTTAAAGATAACTGTTTTACGATCTCACACCAGTCACCATGACTGACTCGGAGTTTATTGTTTCCCTTCTAAACTCTGGGTGCCCACAAATTTTCCACACGGGCAGCCTAGAGTTATGTTATCAGGATATTCTGGAGCTTGGAGATAAGCCGGATGATGAGACGTAGTATTTGTATCTGATATATATTATTCCGTTGTGTATTCTGTATGAGGACAAGTTTATATAACTGTCCATTGTCGTATATTGACTCTGATTGATGTTTGTACAAACTGATATAGTTCTTTGTTTTAAAAGACCAGTGTTTATCTATTATATATTGTTCCGCTGCGATATGTGAGATTCTGATATTGTTTCTGTTTCTGATGTTGTTCTGTTCTTTCTTCTTCTTCTCTTTTCTTCTATTTTTTTCTTCTACCTCTTTTTCTTAAAACCCTCACTATTGGAGTTTCCGGCACTCGATTTCTCGGCAGTCGATAAAGTGAGTATCGATGTCGAATTTTCGAAAGTCGAAAATTTCGGTACGTGACAGCATGGTATCAGAGCATATGGTTAAGCGACAACCCTGCTCTGTTGGGTGTTACTCATTAGAGATAGAGTCTGCAGTACTCTAGAATGAGTTGAGTGTAATAATAGATATGAGCGCGTATTTGTTATTGAATATAAAAATTGTTTTGTATTGTGTTGACTTATCGGTTGATTGTTTATAGATTCTGGTCGGTGCAGTCTAGCTAACTGTAATCGATAGGGGTTTCTAAACTCTAAACAAGATAATCCGACATAGTATTGATTTTAAAGCAGGTAGATGAGATAATTTTACCTAAAACTATTTTCGTATGTAAAGGAAATAATTTTCTGTAAATTATTACAGTATATGGTTGCATGGTTGCTAGAAGTAATAATATTAAATTATTCCCATTGGAATTAAATAAGAAATTGAAATCATAACTCCAAAGTTAAGAAATAAATTCACATACAAATGAAATTTGAGAATATAAATTATAAATGTGAATTGTAATTTGAAACGGAATTCCAGAGAAGTATTTGGAAATGTTTTGAAAAGAATTTGAAAATTTTGGAGATTTAGAAAGTTTAAATCCTTTTGGAGTTGAAAATGGATTTCAAAGGTTTTAAAAAGTATTTTGGAGAGATTAAAGCTCTAAACTCTTTTCGGTCGCTGGAAAATAATTCCGATGATGATCGCGACATCACCGGTGTTCATTTTCGGGTTTCCAGAAGAGGAATTGCTGCCGATTGTTTTAAATGAAAGTTGTTTGGAAAATTTGGATTTTGTTTTAGAAAATTCAAAAGATAATTTGATTTGTTTTCAAAAAATGATTTTTGAAATGTTAGTAAGACTCTGGAATACTATATAAGAATATTTATGGAATATTAATGAGTTGATAACCTATACAAATTGAATTGTGATAGAATAAACTTAACTTAAAGAATGAAGTTAAATCAAAGCAAGTATAAGTGAATCAATTAAATGAAAATGAAATTGAAAGTTGAAATTCATTTCGAATTCGTAAGCAAATGAATTGAATTGAATAATTGTAAATGAAAGATGAATTAAAATTCGTATGGAAATTGGAAATCCAGTTTAAATGTAAGTAGATTTAATCGAAGTAAAATTAAAATAAATTGAATTGATATCAATTTGAATTAGTAATTGGAACTAATTTAAAATAGTGCAGTTATGAATGAAAGATAATTGATAAATTCAAATATTTCAGAATTGAAGATAAATTGAATTCAAGTAGAATTGAAATGGTGAATTGAATTTAAATGAAATTTGAAATGTAAAATTGAATGATAATAGATATGTAACTTCAACAGTGAAGTAAAAATGTATAAGCAGTTTATATTGAAAATTTTGTAATAAATTTGCAAAATGGTTTGAATATGTAACTAGATATTATGGCTAGTAGGATATGCAGGTGTTAGGAATTGGAAATTTTGATTTCAAAGATAATTTGAATTGCTCGACTAAAGGTATGTATTTTAATTTCTATATGAGATTTGATGACTTTCTTGTCTAGCCGCTTGGCTTTTTCTTTTTCTTTTTGAAATCTGAGAGTCCGTAGGGACGTTTTGTAGTAGTGCCGTATTAGCCGCGCAAAGGAGACACTGGCAAAATTTTTCGAAAATATCGAGTGTTAGAAAAATTTTGAGAAATTTTTGATAAATTTAAATTTGAATTGTTAAGAAAACAATGTTGTTCGAAAACTTATAATTAGAATTGGAAAATTAGTTGAATTGATAACGAATCTTTAGTAGAAAGATTTGTTTTGAAAAAAGTTGATAAAACTATTGGATTGTGAAAAATAGTAGACGAGTTAAGGACCATTTTTTCCTAACTTGTAATTTCGAGGACGAAATTCTTTTAAGGAGGGAAGTCTGTAACGACCCAGAATTTTGACCAAATTAAATTGAGAATATTTAATTAATTTTAAATATTTGAATGATGATTTAATTTGAATCTCCGATATAATTTTGAAATTTGCGATTAAACTTTAAAATTTAATCGATTGAAAGTTGAATAGAAAATTAAATCTTCAATTTACAGTTGAAGAAAAATAGTTCGAGAGTTTCTAAAATTCGTATTTATAATGCTGAAGATAACAGAAGCTTCAGAATCGAATTTGGAAGTGAATTGTTCAGTTTGAAATTATATCGTTTGAATCAACAGTCAAAAATAGCCGTCCGAGGCGCAGTCTCGGAATTCGACGAAACCATTCCATTGGGTCCGTAATATTGTATTATTACCGGATTTTCAATTTCGTATTTTTCAGAGTCGTTATGTGTGCACACGATAGATAAACGCATTGAAGTTTTAAAACGAATTCGATTTAAATTTGAATTTGTATTTGGTCAACATCAGCACTTTTGGCCTCAACTCAAAACACTGTAGCCTGTTAACTTCAGCACGCAAATGTCTCCTCTCGTACAAAACACCATCATCTCGTTCCCTGGAATCACGTCTTCTTCTGTTTCGATTCAGAGAAAAATTTCAAACAAATTATTTTCGTTCGTTCGTTCGAGAATTAAAAATGGCGAACGATACTCCCCTTTCCAGTTTTAAAAATCAAACGAAAATGGCCAAGAAAAAAATTCTTCTAGTTTAAATCGATATTTCCCTCGTTTTCATTTTCAATTTCAAAATCGATTCGCAGAGAAAAAAAAAATCAATGGCGACATCTTTTCTTCTTCCCGGCATCAATTCGTTCGAATCGCTCACGACATCAAAGGGAAACTCGCGACTCAATATTATCGCGATGGGCAGGAAGCTCGAGCTTTCCCTAGGGTTCGCGGAGATGAGTATCGCGGTGACCTGGGAGGCGTGGAAGGAGGCGGTGTGCGATGGTGATGGAAATTCGCGTGGGTGAAGCGAATTAGAGTTTCACGAGTGGATGGTCGATGGCCGCGTGTGCGTTCGCGTGGAACTGGAGACGTTCGCGGTGAAGCTCGCGACTGGGTTTGGTGGATGGTCGACAAGTGGCAACTTCGGCGATGGCAAGAGCTCGCGGTGGAGAAATTCGTCGAGCTCGAGTACGATGTCGAGGCCGCGCAAGGGGATTAGATTTCAACGTCGTTCTTGAAGTCGCGTTCTGGTGACAGATACTGGCGATGTGGTGTTTGTTCGATCGAAAATGGCAGTAAGGTATTCTTTAGTTTCTGCAATTTAATGTTGAAGTTTAATGAATTACTGTTGAGTTTTAAATTATGTACAGAGAGATATATATTTACAGTAGCATATATACAGTCAAACTGTTTTAAATCTAATATACATAAGTTTTTGAAGAAAATAAATAAAATAGATAGACAGTAACAGAAAATAAATATATAAAAGATGATGATATTTATATGGATATATATATATATATAAGGTTTTAAGTGAAAAAGGAAATTTTTAAGTGAAATGATTTATTTATGGAAATTTGGTTTTAAAATTTTTAGTTAAATAAAATTTATTAAAGAAGATTAGTTTTGAATTTAAATTTTGTTAAATCAAATTGTTAAAAAGAATTTGTTAGTCAAGATAAAATCACAAGTTAATTAAATTATCAAGTGGAATTTAATAGTTTGATTTTATCTGAATATTTATCGATTGTATAAAATTGTCTATACAAGGTTTATAAATCAAGAAAACAAACTGGAATGGAATTGGATGGCAAATTAAAAGCTAAGGTGAGATTATTTTCTCACTCAAAATGAATTGCAGTTATTGATTGATTTGATTGCTATTGGATGTGATATTAGATATAGTAGGATATATCTATATATATATAGCAATATATACATATTGGCATATGTATATATTGGATTGATGATTTCCCGCCTCGTATAGCGGATGAGACCCTATTGCGCCGTTAGTAAGCGGATATTTTTATAAAACCCATATACCGCGATATTCCACCTCGAAGTGGAATTGGTATTGTGCTAACGTCTTTGGATGCAGGGAAACAGGTTGGAGGGATCCAACTGGATTCCTCACCAGTATTTATTTATTTGCAGATATTGATGTATATTCTGTTATCATATGTTGATATATGATGTTTGATGTTGTGATTGACTAATTGGTGCTGTTGCATCATCGGATTCAAGTTTTAAAAATAACGACTTTTAATTTAAAAGGATTTTTTAAGTGATCTTTGAAATTATACGTTTTATTAAATTTTTGAAGTGATTTATTTTAAATAAATAAACGTTCAAATTTTAAAGTTATAAAAGTTAAGATCTTTGTGAAATATAACCGAAAAGTGATTTTTGGAATAAATAGTTGATTGATTTATAAAATGGTTTAAATTGAGATTTTTAAAATATTATAAACGGTTTACTTAAAAGGTTTATAAAGTTGATATTTATAACTTTAAAATGTTGGTATTATAAAACGAGTTTTTATAAGCGTTAAAATGAATTTTTAAGAATTTATAAATAAATGAAATTTATAAATTGTGAACTTATAAATGGAAACGATTTCTTTTAAAATAAATGAATTGTAAGTTATTAACTTATAAGATGGACCTTTGGTATATACATTGAGTTATAAATTGAATAGGTCATTAAAGAAGATTTATAAATCGAATTATTAAAAAAGAAGATTTATTAAATTGAAGTCGTTAGAAAATAGAAATAGAATTCATAAACGTTGTTTTATAAATTCGAAATCAATTGAATTTGATAAATTAAATGTAGGAGGTTATTAAAGAAGATATATTCGCGATTTTGGATAGCGAATCTTTATTGAAATAAAATGTGTAGAGATGATTGAAATTTGGTTAAGTGAATTATATTCACGATTTTGGACAGTGAATATATTGTTAAATAAAAATGGATTTATTTTTGAAGAAGTGATATTAAAAATGAAGTTAAACATTTTAAAGATGTTTTAAAATGTATTATGAATCGAAAGCACAGATTTCAACGTTCATTGTTGAAATAAGCGTTTTCGAAAATATAAGGAAATGATGGACTATAACACTGTTGTTATAGTAAATGATTTCCGAAAGGAAATGTTTTGATGTAGTATTGGGATTTATATATATATCTATCAAAAGTTTGAATCCCTATACTAATAATTTTGAGTCGTCGTAACGATGTTTTACGTAACATTCGTTTTGACTCAAATAGATGTTGTTATAGTAAATGATTTCCTTAAAGAATGAAATGTATACTTAATTTTGATTTAAGTATAACGAATATTTTCCAAGTGTTGAAAATAAATGATTTGGGAAACACTTATTTTTAAATAAGTATGGAATTGCTTTTCCAATATGAAATGAAACGTTTTGGGATTTTATCTTCTTAAAGATAAATTGAAATTGAATATTGAAATCGATTGAAAATCGTATATCAGTAGATATTGAAAAGATAAATTCACTATGGAATTTATAAAAGAAATGGAAATTCGTTTTGAAAATAAATATTGATTTATTTTTGAAGTGTGGAAATTTTATATCTAGTAAAGATATTTTTGAAGATGAAATAATTTGGAAAATTATTTGGAATCTGATGATGTTGCGCATCTTTATTGATAGTTAAATAACCGACTATCAATAATTACCTTTAGATAGGTATTTGTTGTGAATTGGATGAATTTGAATGCCACACTTATTTTTGAATAAGCGCTTACTATTCGGGTTAGCCGGGAAAGGACCATGGGGTCGTATAACCCATTCCGAATATGTGATACGTCGTTATGAATTGCATTTGAAGACCGGTGTTGAAGACCGGATATTTTTGAAAACGGAAGGATTACCGTCGAGTTACTCTACATCGGCTGATCTCCGATTTAGAGGTTTTATCACCCTTAGTGACGGGAAGTCCGGACGTGATTAGAAATTTATCCGGATATGCAAGGGCTTCGTGAGAAGTGCCTTCGGTTCTGTTCGATCCCGGAACAGACTTGTATGGATTGTGTGTCTAACGTTACAATTTGAGATATAAAGCTGATTTCTTTCAAATACATTTCTGTTGGTGGCGGAGAATTTATTCTCTTAGCTTAACACCCTTCTCTGAGACGTACGAGCTCAGAGGTTATGTAGTTGAAATTTATCAGCGATATATCCCAATTTGGTAACGTGGCATACTAAGTGTTGCTGTGAAATGATCAGTGTTTGATCATTTGCGATATGATCATTTGTTTGATCTTATATCTTTGTGATCATAGGTTGATCATTTTGTTTGACCCGAAGCATGGCTTTGTAGAAAGCGTAGCTTTGTGGACGAGACTTCATCGAGCCTCACACCCCGGAAATGGTCGAAACAGGAAGGATGCAGCAAGGTTCTAGGGAGTAGCGCCCCTTAGTGTATGTCATTCCTTCTGGATAAAGGTGGTATCATGGTATGGAGCCCAGATACTTAACCTCTGTGGTTGCTGCAAATTTATTACTTTGTGGTTTGTTGGAAATCGGGGATCCTCGGGAAGATCGGTGACGATCGGGGGATGGCATACGCGTGTCAGTAGTTACCTATTTTTGCAGAGGTAACCCGGCCTTGTGTTGGCAGAGATCCGGTTAGGTTCTCGGGTCGTCTATTCCAGGGACGTACCCATCGTGGAAAAGGAAGTTCCTTAGCCTGATCATTTGTTGGAAATCCAAAGAAACAATACGAGCCTTTACGATCTCAATTGTATAACCTGTCTCCTCAGGAGGCAGCTATAGCAGGCATAATATAATGGTACCTATGCTGGCTAAGATTTATATTCTACTTTCGAAATGTTTTCCACTATGCACTAATAATAATATCCAAAATGATTTGATTTTGCGTAGTAAGCATCTTTGACTAACATAAGAAGAAATCTCCTCCAAGTCTGCGTTTGCATTGTGTGTGTGGTGGGAGGTCTTATGGTAGTTTCATTTTCCAAAAGCATTGCGAATTTGACATTAAAGTTTTCCTGTTGTTTATTTTAAAGATAACTGTTTTACGATCTCACACCAGTCACCATGACTGACTCGGAGTTTATTGTTTCCCTTCTAAACTCTGGGTGCCCACAAATTTTCCACACGGGCAGCCTAGAGTTATGTTATCAGGATATTCTGGAGCTTGGAGATAAGCCGGATGACGAGACGTAGTATTTGTATCTGATATATATTATTCCGTTGTGTATTCTGTATGAGGACAAGTTTATATAACTGTCCATTGTTGTATATTGACTCTGATTGATGTATGTACAAACTGATAGTTCTTTGTTTTAAAAGACTAGTGTTTATCTATTATATATTGTTCCGCTGCGATATGTGAGATTCTGATATTGTTTCTGTTTCTGATGTTGTTCTGTTCTTTCTTCTTCTTCTCTTTTCTTCTATTTTTTCTTCTACCTCTTTTTCTTAAAACCCTCACTATTGGAGTTTCCGGCACTCGATTTCTCGGCAGTCGATAAAGTGAGTATCGATGTCGAATTTTCGAAAGTCGAAAATTTCGGTACGTGACAGCGTGGTATCAGAGCATATGGTTAAGCGACAACCCTGCTCTGTTGGGTGTTACTCATTAGAGATAGAGTCAGCAGTACTCTAGAATGAGTTGAGTGTAATAATAGATATGAGCGCGTATTTGTTATTGAATATAAAAATTGTTTTGTATTGTGTTGACTTATCGGTTGATTGTTTATAGATTCTGGTCGGTGCAGTCTAGCTAACTGTAATCGATAGAGGTTTCTAAACTCTAAACAAGATAAACCGACATAGTATTGATTTTAAAGCAGGTAGATGAGATAATTTTACCTAAAACTATTTTCGTATGTAAAGGAAATAATTTTCTGTAAATTATTACAGTATATGGTTGCATGGTTGCTAGAAGTAATAATATTAAATTATTCCCATTGGAATTAAATAAGAAATTGAAATCATAACTCCAAAGTTAAGAAATAAATTCACATACAAATGAAATTTGAGAATATAAATTATAAATGTGAATTGTAATTTGAAACGGAATTCCAGAGAAGTATTTGGAAATGTTTTGAAAAGAATTTGAAAATTTTGGAGATTTAGAAAGTTTAAATCCTTTTGGAGTTGAAAATGGATTTCAAAGGTTTTGAAAAGTATTTTGGAGAGATTAAAGCTCTAAACTCTTTTCGGTCGCTGGAAAATAATTCCGATGATGATCGCGACATCACCGGTGTTCATTTTCGGGTTTCCAGAAGAGGAATTGCTGCCGATTGTTTTAAATGAAAGTTGTTTGGAAAATTTGGATTTTGTTTTAGAAAATTCAAAAGATAATTTGATTTGTTTTCAAAAAATGATTTTTGAAATGTTAGTAAGACTCTGGAATACTATATAAGAATATTTATGGAATATTAATGAGTTGATAACCTATACAAATTGAATTGTGATAGAATAAACTTAACTTAAAGAATGAAGTTAAATCAAAGCAAGTATAAGTGAATCAATTAAATGAAAATGAAATTGAAAGTTGAAATTCATTTCGAATTCGTAAGCAAATGAATTGAATTGAATAATTGTAAATGAAAGATGAATTAAAATTCGTATGGAAATTGGAAATCCAGTTTAAATGTAAGTAGATTTAATCGAAGTAAAATTAAAATAAATTGAATTGATATCAATTTGAATTAGTAATTGGAACTAATTTAAAATAGTGCAGTTATGAATGAAAGATAATTGATAAATTCAAATATTTCAGAATTGAAGATAAATTGAATTCAAGTAGAATTGAAATGGTGAATTGAATTTAAATGAAATTTGAAATGTAAAATTGAATGATAATAGATATGTAACTTCAACAGTGAAGTAAAAATGTATAAGCAGTTTATATTGAAAATTTTGTAATAAATTTGCAAAATGGTTTGAATATGTAACTAGATATTATGGCTAGTAGGATATGCAGGTGTTAGGAATTGGAAATTTTGATTTCAAAGATAATTTGAATTGCTCGACTAAAGGTATGTATTTTAATTTCTATATGAGATTTGATGACTTTCTTGTCTAGCCGCTTGGCTTTTTCTTTTTCTTTTTGAAATCTGAGAGTCCGTAGGGACGTTTTGTAGTAGTGCCGTATTAGCCGCGCAAAGGAGACGCTGGCAAAAATTTTCGAAAATATCGAGTGTTAGAAAAATTTTGAGAAATTTTTGATAAATTTAAATTTGAATTGTTAAGAAAACAATGTTGTTCGAAAACTTATAATTAGAATTGGAAAATTAGTTGAATTGATAACGAATCTTTAGTAGAAAGATTTGTTTTGAAAAAAGTTGATAAAACTATTGGATTGTGAAAAATAGTAGACGAGTTAAGGACCATTTTTTCCTAACTTGTAATTTCGAGGACGAAATTCTTTTAAGGAGGGAAGTCTGTAACGACCCAGAATTTTGACCAAATTAAACTGAGAATATTTAATTAATTTTAAATATTTGAATGATGATTTAATTTGAATCCCTGATATAATTTTGAAATTTGCGATTAAACTTTAAAATTTAATCGATTGAAAGTTGAATAGAAATTTAAATCTTCAATTTACAGTTGAAGAAAAATAGTTCGAGAGTTTCTAAAATTCGTATTTATAATGCTGAAGATAACAGAAGCTTCAGAATCGAATTTGGAAGTGAATTGTTCAGTTTGAAATTATATCGTTTGAATCAACAGTCAAAAATAGCCGTCTGAGGCGCAGTCTCGGAATTCGACGAAACCATTCCATTGGGTCCGTAATATTGTATTATTACCGGATTTTCAATTTCGTATTTTTCAGAGTCGTTATGTGTGCACACGATAGATAAACGCATTGAAGTTTTAAAACGAATTCGATTTAAATTTGAATTTGTATTTGGTCAACATCAGCACTTTTGGCCTCAACTCAAAACACTGTAGCCTGTTAACTTCAGCACGCAAATGTCTCCTCTCGTACAAAACACCATCATCTCGTTCCCTGGAATCACGTCTTCTTCTGTTTCGATTCAGAGAAAAATTTCAAACAAATTATTTTCGTTCGTTCGTTCGAGAATTAAAAATGGCGAACGATACTCCCCTTTCCAGTTTTAAAAATCAAACGAAAATGGCCAAGAAAAAAATTCTTCTAGTTTAAATCGATATTCCCCTTGTTTTCATTTTCAATTTCAAAATCTATTCGTAGAGAAAAAAAAATCAATGGCGACATCTTTTCTTCTTCCCGGCATCAATTCGTTCGAATCGCTCGCGACATCAAAGGGAAACTCGCGACTCAATATTATCACGATGGGCAGGAAGCTCGAGCTCTCCCTAGGGTTCGCGGAGATGAGTATCGCGGTGACCTGGGAGGCGTGGAAGGAGGCAGTGTGCGATGGTGATGGAAATTCGCGTGGGTGAAGCGAATTAGGGTTTCACGAGTGGATGGTCGATGGCCGTGTGTGCGTTCGCGTGGAACTGGAGACGTTCGCGGTGAAGCTCGCGACTGGGATTCTCTATCATAGTATATGGCTATGCAAGGAGAATGATGGTTTCTAATTAAGGAACCGGATCTGAGTCTGTGCTAGAGTGGTCATGTGAACGATACTAGTTCGGAAGTGAAATTGTGTGATCGAGCGAGCGATCGGATTAGATATTGCATACGGATGATATATGTACATCGTACTGTTTTAGTAAAGCAAATATTGGAAATTGAAAATGCAAAATGATATGATTATGAACTATATGATTTGATATCATTGGTAAATAAGATGCAGGTATATAAAAGCAAGAGCTAATTTGATGCCTTTGATTTCATAAGAAAATTTGGTCGCCCAACAAAAAGGTACATATTTATATTGTTGATTGATTTGATGGTTTTATGATTGGGCCACTTGGCTTTGTTTTCCTTGTTGGTTTGGCCCGTAGTGGCGATTTGTAGTTGTTCTAATCTAGCCGTGCAAAGGAGACACTGGCGAAATTTTTCCAAAATCTAAAGAGTTAGAAATTTTGAAGAAATTTATGATAACTAAAATCTGATTTTGAATTATAACTTGAAATGATTGAATGAATAATATTACTTGGGATCTATGAATAGATTGGAAACTTAGTAAAAGTAATAACAAGGTTTCAACAAATTTATTTTAGAAAGTTAAGGACCTAAATGCATTTGGGAAGTTATTTCAACTGATTTGTTTTAGAAAAGAAATGGGTTCGGGCATTTTCCCTATCCTGGCAATTTTGAGGACAAAAATTCTTTTAAGGGGGGAAGAATGTAATGACCCAGAATTTTGGTTATTTGAAATTAGAATATTTAATTAATTTTAAATATTTAAAGTTAAATTTATAGGTTAAATAACTTAAATTCCAAAAATAGCGATTTATTGGATAGTTTAATTATTGAATTTAATACTTGAAATTGTTTAAATAATTGAATCATTGGATTTTTATTTTGAAAAAAAATGATTTAAAGGCTTATTAAATCTGTACTGATAAGAATGAAGGTAATAAAACTTTGAAATTTGATTTAAAGCGATTTAACTAATTATGGAATTAACTCGTTTTAATTAACATATAAAAATAGCCTTCCAGGGCACTGTCTTAGATTTCGACGAACGCAGTGTAATTGGGTCCGTAATAATGAATTACAATACAACGTCAAACTTTGTAGCGATCAGATGCACTGTTTGATCGTACGGGATAGAAACACGTTGAATTAATATCAAAAATTTAATATAATAATTGAGTTCAAAAAGCTATCTTCTCCATATGATCGAATTGGGACTCGAGACTTGTTCCATTGCGTTTGGAATAGAGGTATAACATTAGAAATGTCGGGCGACATGCCTCCATCGGGGTTCAGAATTAAATATCTAGATATTTTGGATTTTAAATAATATATTTCCTTCGATTTAACTCCATAGCCGTTTTTCTATCTCTATCAGCCACCCTACCCCTATGAGCCCACACCCTCTTGTCCTTTCCCATCCTTCTTCAGGCTATATAACACTGCCTGCCTATTAATAAAAAAAGAAGATAAATCCAAATTTTGAAAAATTAAAACTTAATGTTATAGTCGACTAAAAATCTGGAAATTTGCTTTAAAAACATCATCTTAGCTAGGTCTTCGATCCAATATTTGTTTTTGAGAGTTACGTACGAGTTTTTGTAAAGCGCAGTAGCCATGGTTATGGAGCTGTAAACTAGGGTTGTGATTTAGGCTTGATTTAGAGATTGATGTGGGAATTGGAGGTTGGATTCGAGTTCAGGGTGGATGAGAGCATCGACGACCAAAATATTGTGAGGTCCGATCGCCTATTGGAAGTTGCGACATTATACAGTCGCGTTTGAGCACGGTCAGGTCGCGATTTCATGGGGTGCTCCGGGGTTGTGATCGAGGGTATGGCCGAGTCGAGTTCGCGACGAGCGATGCGTCGGCGAAGGCGAATTTGAATTTTGTGGTGCATAGCTCCATGTCGTCCATTTTCATGCATGGCATACATAGGTTTGTGCACAGGGAGGAGACAGTGTTTTAGGGGGAAGAAGATAGAGGGGCAATGTGGTAAATTAGTTGAAGTTTATATGAATTATTTAATTATTGGTTAATAAAAAAAATCGATAACTTAAAATTTTCATATCTCCTTCATACGAGGTCTGATTGGAACGAAACTTTTTGCATTGCACTTGAGACGATAAGAGCTTCACAATGGAACCCGTTTTGTTAGATTTGGAGACAGTTGAATTTTGGTCTAAAATCGGACTTTGTCCAGTTTTAGTTCCAAACTGGAATGCTTCGGCGACAACAGAAAATAAATGTGAGTAAATCTCACTCATTTTGGATAATTGGTTTTATTTTAAATAGTTAAAATTATTTATTGGTTGATTGGATGGATTGATAAATTATTATCAGTTGGATGTTATATAATATATATTAGTTGGTTCGGATATATTTCCACCGATTGGAGTGGATAAGACACTATGCACCCCACATAATAGCGGATGACCCTATTTATTGCGATATCCCAACTCGAAGCGGTGATTATAATTTTGTGATTATATAACATCTGTGGTTGCAGGGAAACGGATTGGAGGGATCCAACTGGATTCCTCAAAAATGTTGATTTTAAATTCATATATAGTGATATATGATGTGTTTGAATAACCTGTGATAGATTATGTAATGACCCTAAAATAAAAATAAAATGATATATATTTATATTAGAAAATTCTGAGATAGATATATATATATATATATATATATATAAGTATATATATATATATATTGCATTAAAACAGAAAAGAATTTGGCAATAAATAAAATTAAATGGGAGCAAGGTTTCAAATCTCGGCTGTCTCGGGCGATATTTAAAAGACTTATAACTAACCAAGCTGCCAAATCTCGGATTTTGGCTAATATCTCGGATTTTCATCTCGGTTGATCTCGGGGAGATTTAAAACCTCGAATGGGAGCTTCTGTTTGATAAAATGCAAGGAATTAAGGTAATTAGAAGAAAAATTGGAACTCAAAATAAATATAGCTTTATGTTCAAAGAATTATGTAAATATATATACACATTTAATATATATGGGGTGTTTGCTGTTTTATATGAAGATAAAATAAAATGAAGTTTAATATAAAGGTTTATATGTCTTATAATTGTGCCAGAAAATAATTAGCATAATATATGTGATTTTTAATTTAAAAGGAAGTTGACTGATTTGACATAAAGGCAGAAATATATATATATATATATACATGTACAGAATCAAATAAAATTTCCATACCATATTTATTCCAAGCAAATAATTTGTGTAAATGATTTTACATTACAAAGTATGGTAGTATGTCTGATTTAATGGAGGTAATAGATAGGTAGAAAAAAATATATACAAAGTAGATTTTCAGATTTCCTTAAAACTTATAAAAAGAAATAATGAACTGAGGGTCACATGCTTATTTCATGAGTAGAAAAGAGTCATGAAAATAGTATTGAGTGTCTAAAAATGCATGATCCCCGAAATAGCTAATTAAAGTGTGCATTTCCAATTTATGATCACACAGAAATATGATGTGTACATAAACATCTAAGGGTATCAAGGGAATTACCCATTTTCTAAAACCCTAGAATGGATTTATAAATAACTGCACATAGCCAAGACCATCACTCTCTCGGGATAAAAAACAAAATAAAATAAACAAGGAGAAACACTAGCTTGAGGCTTTGGGGGATTTGCTGTTCTAAGAAATTAAGGCAGTGAAAGGAGAAACATTATGTGAGTATTTATCTTTTGTATGCAATGGCATTAAGTCCTATTGCAGGCAGCCTAAAAATACTATGAGTTATTTGAATCTCTGAAATGATTTGTTATGGGTGATATGGATGTTTGTTTGTGCATTTTTGTTTGGAGCATTGATCTGTAATTTGGCTTTCAGAGTTAACATGTTTTAAGTATTCTTGTTCTATCATCATTAAACATGGATCAAGATTAATAGGGGAACATAGGGTTGAGCCAGAAAATATGCAGGCAGTCATATTTCTCTGATATATGAAAAGAAAAAAAAAACTAAATTGGTCACTTGGGGGTAGTCAATGATCTGCTTACTTCAGGTGGAAGCAAGTATATGCATGGTGCAACTGCACCCTGAGGCCTTTGTGTGTTGGAATAATTTAAACAACCTGGGAGTTTCCATCACAATGCATACATAGTGTTCATTTGACAAGGAGTTAAAGACCATAAAATAAATGGGGGTAGGGGTTTAAAAATCTGGGTTATAAACTTTCAGATTTGGTGTTAGATTTAATCAAGATAAATATTGTTTATTGATTAATTGCTGGGTGGAAGTTTGGAGTATAAATCAGTGATTACTTATCCAAGATTTGATGAGGATGAATTAAAATTGTACACATGATTAATCTTAACTGACTGTTGTGCATTGTATAATTTGTTGAGTGTGATATTGTGTCTTCTTGCATGAACCAAAACTTGCTAAGTATAAGACCTGTTAATCTAGGAAGGCATTGCGAGATTACTACAATTATGTACATGTATACAAAATTGATAAATGCTCATACCGGTGTAAACTGACCCTTTCGGTTGCCCTTGCAATCATCTGGGTGTCTCAAAAATTATTTGGGGCAGCTAAATGATTTGCTTGCAGGAAATTGAAGTTGGCTTGATGAGTAAAGAAGGCATTGTCTGCTAGTATAAATAAGAGAGACTTGTTTTAAATTTGCAGTTGCTTTGTAATGGAATTACTAGACAAATTCTATTTTCTGTAATTGAAGTACTTGTAGGAAACTTTCTAAGTATTTGGGGTTGAAAACTTGTACTTAAGTAAAATTCATTTTGAATGATATATGATGGGGTTTGATTTTTATTGATTCTATGATCCTCTGATTTGGAGAAAACAAGGGGATGGATATAACACATAAATATAAAATGTGAATGTAATGATCTCTGGTTTTATTGCCTGAGTTTATTCTATGATTTTCTTTAAAAAAAATTACAATAGATTTGACAAGATTTGAATAAGAAATACTCAAGTGGAATAAAATGTATGCATGTCAGATAACTGATACTGAAATATATATATATATATATATATATATTTGAATCTCTGATTTCTATTGTTTATATTTTGTCTTATGGAAATTAAACAGCTAAGGGGATTTAATTTTTGAAATGAACTCTCAAAGATTTTAGCAGAACATTCAAGCAAAATGAATTTGTGCATGGCAAGTAAATGATACTAGCAGGTGCATAAATTCTGGAAATTTGTATGGATTTGAGCATTTAAAAAAAGGATCTTTGAGAATAGTAGACCTGGAAGGGTAATGGACTTTGGATATTTGGTTGAACACTTATAAGAAAGTATTTTCCAGAAAACTTGAACTAGGCATAAAAAGGCTTGGAAATTTAGGAGTAGGAATTTTGTAAAAGCTTGTCAAAATGAAGGGTATGGGTTTGCAAGTGGTAAAAGGGGGACTATGGCTGGTCTAGGTGGCCATGGGTCAAACCCTTGGAGCCTGGAATCTCTTCATTTCAATTGATGAAGTGTGAGTGCAGCCGGGACAAAACCAAGAAAAACACCAAGCAACCCTCATATAACACCAAGCAATTTTAGAGATATACCAAGCAACTAAAAATCTGTACCATTTCAAATATAGAAATGCAATCTAACTTCAATTGTTTAATTTGAGACAGTGATTAGGAAATCACTTTTAATGTTCCTAACTACAAGTAGGATCTTGAAATAATTTTATGCATAAGCCTAATAACTGTCACAAGAACAAATAAATGCAAATAGCCTTATTTAGGCAGATTAATATTTATATATAGTCAGATAACAAGTTTAGGTATTATAATTTGCTAAAAATATGCCTCTGGCAGTAGAATAAGATTTAAATAGGAAATAAGTGGCTTGTCAATAGCTTGTATGATATTTTGTTTTCAAATTGATTTAAATTGACTCTGACATATATATATAAAAATATATATAAATAATAATAAAGAAACTATTGTATATCATCAAATATATAATTGGTTTAATCTTTGTATACTGATATGATTATATTAGTAATTCCAGGGTCTTGGGAAAAATATTTGGAAACTATATAAAAATTTAAATATAAAAGTATTTGGGGTTTAGTGGTGAGTTCCTTTTGAATAAAAAAAAATCTAAGTGATTTTAAAGATGAGGGTCACCACAGTTGGTATCAGAGCTATGTTTTAAATAACATAGTAAATGTTGTTGTATGCATATGGATGTTTGAATGCATTGTTTGAATTGTTGGTGTTGAATGTTTTTGCTTTATGTCAAGAAATATATGTGTGTACATGTGACACATGCACAGTGTGCACAGAAATGAAAATGAACCAAGTAAAGACAACAAAAACTGATAGGAGTAAATAAACTAACATAACAATCATATTTATAGCATTATAGTAGGACCAAGGCATCACACAGGTGCAGGATCATCACGTGAGCCACCTGTGATGAGCATGGAGGATTTTGTGAGAGCTTTAAGGGATGGAATGGCACCAAGGCAAGACAATCCTCATGAGGAACTCTCCAAACTGCTTAAGACTTGTGCCACTTTGGGAGGAAAGGATTTTGAAGGTACTGAAGGAGCTATAGGTGTTCAAACTTGGATAAAAACTATGGAGAGGGTCTTCACAGATATGCAAATCAATGACCAAAGGAAGAGACAGATAGCTTCAAGGAAATTGAAGGGGGTTGCACTGGATTGGTGGGAAGTTGTGACAGCAGGAAGACAAGAGGATACCATTACTTGGAATAATTTCAAGGACATGCTTGAGGCCAGATTTCTCCCAGCATCTGCCAAGGCCACACTACTTGAAGTCTTTATTAGATTAAGGCAAGGAAGCATGAGTGTGAATGAATACACTCAGAAGTTTGAAGCATTATCCAAGTATGGACTGGTGTTAATAGGGAATGCGGAAGCAAAGAATGCAAGGTACATTCAAGGCTTGAACCCTAGTTTGTCAAGGGCAATGTTGCCATACAAGGACAAAACCTTTGATCAAGTAATTGATCTAACTCTCTCATTTGAGCAACATGACACTGCAAGAGAGAAATTCAGGAATATGAAGCTCAACAAAAAGAAGGGTGGTCAGAACAAAGTGCAACCTTATGACAAGAGAAATGCAAGTAAAGGGGCTAAGAAAGGGGAAGGAGCAACAGCACCTGAAAGCAAGAAGTTTACTCATTGTTTTAATTGTGGAAAAGCTGGACATTATAGTAACCAATGCCCTGACCCCAAGATACCCAGAGGAGGCTGCTATAACTGTGGAAAGATGGGTCATCTCAAGAAGGATTGCCCAGAAACCAATAAGGGAACAGCAAGGGTAGGAGCTTTGGCAGCAAGTAACACTGGGAATGTTGGGCAACTTGAAGGTATAATTTTTATTCATACCCAACCAATATCAGTCATATATGACACTGGTGCCTCACATTCACTAATATCTTTGGAAATTGTAAAGAAGTTAACACATGCATGTGTTTCCATTGATCAGCCCTTGGTTGTACACAGTCCCATAGGGAGTCATTGTATGTTGGGGATGAAGTGTTTGGGTCTGAAATTAATTATAGGGGGTTATGAATTTAATTCAGATTTATATACCTTAAATTATCCTGGTATTGGGATTATTTTGGGGGTAGATTAGTTAATGAGAAATAAAGCAATTTTAAATTTAGAAAACCTTACTATTTCTTTGGAAACAAATGAAGGCAAAAGAATTACCATCTTAAGTGAAATAGCAAAGAATACATGTTTTAATAAAATCTTGAGTATTAATGAAGTTCAAAAGGAATTAAAAATAGAGGAAATCCCAGTAGTCAATGAATATGTAGATGTGTTTGGAGAAGTGAAAGGAATTCCTCAAAACAGACCAGTTGAATTTAAAATAAAATTAATTCCTGGAACAAATCCAATCATTAAGAAACCTTATAGAATGGGTCCAAAAGAGTTGGTAGAATTAAAACATCAACTAGAAGAATTAGAAGAGAAAGGATTTATAAGATCAAGTAGTTCCAGTTGGGGTTCCCCAGTGCTATTTGTCAAAAAACATGATGGAACAATGAGGTTGTGTGTAGACTACAGAGATTTAAACAAGGTGACTATTAAAAATAAGTACCCACTGCCTAGAATAGATGATCTATTTGATCAATTGCATGGGGCTAAAATATTTTCAAGGCTAGACTTAGCCTCTGGATTTCATCAGATGAAAGTTGCAGAGGAAAGCATTGAGTACACAGCCTTTAATACAAGGTATGGCCTTTATGAATTTCTAGTAATGCCATTTGGCTTGACCAATGCTCCATCCTATTTTGTAGACTTGATGAATAGAATTTTTAGAGACTTTTTGGATAAGTTTGTCTTGGTGTTTATAGATGACATATTAATTTATTCAAAGACAGAAAATGATCATGCCATGCACCTACGTTTAGTATTATCCAGACTTGGAGAACATGAATTAAAAGCCAAGTATTCAAAGTGTACCTTTTGGCAACATGAAGTAAAATTCTTAGGACACATAGTGTCACAGCAGGGAGTAAGTGTAGATCCAAGCAAGGTCATTGCAGTTCAATCATGGAGTAGACCCAAAATAGTGACTGAGGTGAGGTCATTCTTAGGTTTGGCAGGGTATTATAGGAGGTTCATCAAGGATTTTTCAAGAATAGCCGCACCAATGACCAAACTAACCAAGAAGAACCAACCATATGTGTGGACTGAGCAGTGTGAACAAGCTTTTGAGAAATTGAAGCAAGCATTGGTGGAAGCTCCTGTCCTACAAATCCCAGAAGAAAATGAAGGAATGGTTGTATACACTGATGCTAGTGGGTCTGGGTTAGGTGCAGTGCTTATGCAACATGGCAAGGTAGTGGCATATGCATCAAGACAGCTTAAACCCAATGAAACCAAATATGCAACTCATGATCTAGAATTAGCTGCAATAGTGTTTGCACTAAAACTATGGAGGCATTATTTGCTTGGGGCAAAATTTGAATTATTCACAGATCATCAAGCATTGAAATATTTATTTTCTCAAAAAGATTTAAATATGAAGCAAGCAAGGTGGTTGGAGTTTCTAGCTGCATATGATTTAGATATATTGTACACTCCTGGAAAAGCTAATAGAGTAGCAGATGCTTTGAGCAGAAATCATGTTAGATTAGCCAGTTTGATGATTGATGAGTTTAAAAATCTTGCAGTGCTTGGGGAGGCAGATATATACAGCAAGGATGCAGTGAATTTTAAAGAGCATGGTGATATGGTGGAGTATGGTACACTGGGAATAATCACAGTGAAGTCTAATCTGGTGGAGAAAGTTGGTAGCATGCAAGATCAAGATCAAAGTCTGAAGGAGAAGAAAGAAATGTTATTAAATAACATTGAGCCAGAGAATTTTAAAATAGATTCCCAAGGTTATTTGAGGAAAAATGATAAGCTTTGTGTACCAAACATTGCAGAATTGAAGGAAGAAATCATGAATGAGCATCACAAGACCAGGTACACCATACACCCTGGTGGTACTAAGATGTATCATGATTTAAAAAGAGGCTACTGGTGGCCAGGAATGAAGCAAGCAGTGGCAAGATATGTGGCAAAATGTTCCACATGTCAACAAATTAAAGCAGACCACCAAAAGCCCTCTGGCATGTTGCAACCTTTGGAGGTACCTCAGTGGAAGTGGGAAAGCATTTCCATGGATTTTGTGGATGGTTTGCCTAGAACTAAGAAAGGCAATGATAGTATATGGGTAATTGTTGATAGACTAACCAAATCAGCTCACTTTGTTCCTGTCAGGTCAGATAGAAATGCATCTAGGCTTGCACAATTGTTTATTAAAGAATTGGTGAGGCTACATGGCATACCCAAGACTATTGTAAGTGATAGAGACACTTTGTTCACCTCAAGATTTTGGGAAAGTTTCCAAGAAGCAATGGGAACACAACTTTGTTTAAGCACTGCCTACCATCCTCAAAGTGATGAGCAAACAGAAATAGTGAATAAAATATTGGCAGATTTACTTAGAGCATGTGTGCTTGATTTTGGGGGTAATTGGGAGGACCATATCCACTTGGCAGAATTCACTTACAACAATAGCTATCAATCAACCATAGGAATGGCTCCCTTTGAAGCCTTGTATGGGAGACCTTGTATGTCTCCTGCCTGTTGGTTGGAAGCAGGAGAGGGTGTAATGTTGGGGCCAGATCATGTTAAAGAAACTTCCAACATGATTGAATTGGTTAGGCATAGAATGAAGGCAGCACAATCAAGACAAAAGTCTTATGCAGATAGAAAGAGAAAGCCAATGGAGTTTGAAGTAGGAGAGCATGTTTTTCTGAAAGTATCGCCAATGAAGAAAGTGTTCAGGTTTGGAAAATCTGGTAAGTTATCACCAAGATTTGTAGGACCATATGAAATTATGCAGAGAATTGGTGCTATGGCCTACAGACTTAAGTTACCTGAGGAGTTGAGTGGTGTGCATCCTGTATTTCATGTTTCTCAATTGAGAAAATGGGTGCATGATGAAGGAGCAATTCTGGAGTCACCTACTCGAGTTCAAGTCCAGAAAATTTGGTATATACAAATGAACCAGTAGGGATAGTTGCCAAGGAAGAGAAAAAGTTGAGGAACAAGGTGATCAAACTGGTGAAAATCCAATGGAGCTTGGACACTAATGATTGTACATGGGAGGTTGAAGATAAAATGAGGGCTAAATACCCCAATTTGTTTACTGATGAAGAGGTATGTTTAAGCAGCCTAAGATAATTTTTCGAAATATACTTATACATTGTTTGTTTTCATAAATTATGGGGTTATGGAGTTAAAACAGGCTATGGATTAGTGCTTTTAATTGGAGAAATTAGGTGAAATTATGGGGACATAATTCCTTTAAGGGGGAGGGTATGTAATGACCCTAAAATAAAAATAAAATGATATATATTTATATTAGAAAATTCTGAGATAGATATATTTATATAAGTATATATATATT
This sequence comes from Allium fistulosum, assembly GCA_030737815.1. Classification (NCBI taxonomy): domain Eukaryota; kingdom Viridiplantae; phylum Streptophyta; class Magnoliopsida; order Asparagales; family Amaryllidaceae; genus Allium; species Allium fistulosum. Next base: position 236,011,042 of record CM060906.1, on the reverse strand, counting down.
GCATTAAAACAGAAAAGAATTTGGCAATAAATAAAATTAAATGGGAGCTTCTGTTTGATAAAATGCAAGGAATTAAGGTAATTAGAAGAAAAATTGGAACTCAAAATAAATATAGCTTTATGTTCAAAGAATTATGTAAATATATATACACATTTAATATATATGGGGTGTTTGCTGTTTTATATGAAGATAAAATAAAATGAAGTTTAATATAAAGGTTTATATGTCTTATAATTGTGCCAGAAAATAATTAGCATAATATATGTGATTTTTAATTTAAAAGGAAGTTGACTGATTTGACATAAAGGCAGAAATATATATATATATATATATATATACATGTACAGAATCAAATAAAATTTCCATACCATATTTATTCCAAGCAAATAATTTGTGTAAATGATTTTACATTACAAAGTATGGTAGTATGTCTGATTTAATGGAGGTAATAGATAGGTAGAAAAAAAATATACAAAGTAGATTTTCAGATTTCCTTAAAACTTATAAAAAGAAATAATGAACTGAGGGTCACATGCTTATTGCATGAGTAGAAAAGAGTCATGAAAATAGTATTGAGTGTCTAAAAATGCATGATCCCCGAAATAGCTAATTAAAGTGTGCATTTCCAATTTATGATCACACAGAAATATGATGTGTACATAAACATCTAAGGGTATCAGGGGAATTACCCATTTTCTAAAACCCTAGAATGGATTTATAAATAACTGCACATAGCCAAGACCATCACTCTCTCGGGATCAAAAACAAAATAAAATAAACAAGGAGAAACACTAGCTTGAGGCTTTGGGGGATTTGCTGTTCTAAGAAATTAAGGCAGTGAAAGGAGAAACATTATGTGAGTATTTATCTTTTGTATGCAATGGCATTAAGTCCTATTGCAGGCAGCCTAAAAATACTATGAGTTATTTGAATCTCTGAAATGATTTGTTATGGGTGATATGGATGTTTGTTTGTGCATTTTTGTTTGGAGCATTGATCTGTAATTTGGCTTTCAGAGTTAACATGTTTTAAGTATTCTTGTTCTATCATCATTAAACATGGATCAAGATTAATGGGGAACATGGGGTTGAGCCAGAAAATATGCAGGCAGTCATATTTCTCTGATATATGAAAAGAAAAAAAAACTAAATTGGTCACTTGGGGGTAGTCAATGATCTGCTTACTTCAGGTGGAAGCAAGTATATGCATGGTGCAACTGCACCCTGAGGCCTTTGTGTGTTGGAATAATTTAAACAACCTGGGAGTTTCCATCACAATGCATACATAGTGTTCATTTGACAAGGAGTTAAAGACAATAAAATAAATGGGGGTAGGGGTTTAAAAATCTGGGTTATAAACTTTCAGATTTGGTGTTAGATTTAATCAAGATAAATATTATTTATTGATTAATTGCTGGGTGGAAGTTTGGAGTATAAATCAGTGATTACTTATCCAAGATTTGATGAGGATGAATTAAAATTGTACACATGATTAATCTTAACTGACTGTTGTGCATTGTATAATTTGTTGAGTGTGATATTGTGTCTTCTTGCATGAACCAAAACTTGCTAAGTATAAGACCTGTTAATCTAGGAAGGCATTGCGAGATTACTACAATTATGTACATGTATACAAAATTGATAAATGCTCATACCAGTGTAAGCTGACCCTTTCGGTTGCCCTTGCAATCATCTGGGTGTCTCAAAAATTATTTGGGGCAGCTAAATGATTTTCTTGCAGGAAATTGAAGTTGGCTTGATGAGTAAAGAAGGCATTGGCTGCTAGTATAAATAAGAGAGACTTGTTTTAAATTTGCAGTTGCTTTGTAATGGAATTACTAGACAAATTCTATTTTCTGTAATTGAAGTACTTGTAGGAAACTTTCTAAGTATTTGGGGTTGAAAACTTGTACTTAAGTAAAATTCATTTTGAATGATATATGATGGGGTTTGATTTTTATTGATTCTATGATCCTCTGATTTGGAGAAAACAAGGGGATGGATATAACACATAAATATAAAATGTGAATGTAATGATCTCTGGTTTTATTGCCTGAGTTTATTCTATGATTTTCTTTAAAAAAAATTACAATAGATTTGACAAGATTTGAATAAGAAATACTCAAGTGGAATAAAATGTATGCATGTCAGATAACTGATACTGAAATATATATATATATATATATATATTTGAATCTCTGATTTCTATTGTTTATATTTTGTCTTATGGAAATTAAACAGCTAAGGGGATTTAATTTTTGAAATGAACTCTCAAAGATTTTAGCAGAACATTCAAGCAAAATGAATTTGTGCATGGCAAGTAAATGATACTGGCAGGTGCATAAATTCTGGAAATTTGTATGGATTTGAGCATTTAAAAAAAAAGGATCTTTGAGAATAGTAGACCTGGAAGGGTAATGGACTTTGGATATTTGGTTGAACACTTATAAGAAAGTATTTTCCAGAAAACTTGAACTAGGCATAAAAAGGCTTGGAAATTTAGGAGTAGGAATTTTGTAAAAGCTTGTCAAAATGAAGGGTATGGGTTTGCAAGTGGTAAAAGGGGGACTATGGCTGGTCTAGGTGGCCATGGGTCAAACCCTTGGAGCCTGGAATCTCTTCATTTCAATTGATGAAGTGTGAGTGCATCCGGGACAAAACCAAGAAAAACACCAAGCAACCCTCATATAACACCAAGCAATTTTAGAGATATACCAAGCAACTAAAAATCTGTACCATGTCAAATATAGAAATGCAATCTAACTTCAATTGTTTAATTTGAGACAGTGATTGGGAAATCACTTTTAATGTTCCTAACTACAAGTAGGATCTTGAAATAATTTTATGCATAAGCCTAATAACTGTCACAAGAACAAATAAATGCAAATAGCCTTATTTAGGCAGATTAATATTTATATATAGTCAGATAACAAGTTTAGGTATTATAATTTGCTAAAAATATGCCTCTGGCAGTAGAATAAGATTTAAATAGGAAATAAGTGGCTTGTCAATAGCTTGTATGATATTTTGTTTTCAAATTGATTTAAATTGACACTGACATATATATATAAAAATATATATAAATAATAATAAAGAAACAATTGTATATCATCAAATATATAATTGGTTTAATCTTTGTATACTGATATGATTATATTAGTAATTCCAGGGTCTTGGGAAAAATATTTGGAAACTATATAAAAATTTAAATATAAAAGTATTTGGGGTTTAGTGGTGAGTTCCTTTTGAATAAAAAAAATCTAAGTGATTTTAAAGATGAGGGTCACCACAGATTATGATATGAATTGATTTATTGGATGCTATAGTAGCACTGGCCTCAATTTTGGTATTTTAAATACCATAAATATCATTTTTGAATTTGAAAGAAATTAAAAGGCGATTTAGGAAGTGAAATATTTATATTGAATATTGGATTAATTAAAAAGGAATTTATTTGGATAAAATAAATGATTTGATTTTAAATTTGTACTTAACTATTTCGTGAAATATTTTAAATGGAGATTTTGAAATAATGTATATAAAAGATTGTTAAACAATAAATTTTAAGTGATATTTGTTTAAATGTAAAAGGGTATTTTAAATCGATATTTAAATAGATTGGGAGAATAAGGGAAATTTATAAAGGACTATATTTATAAATGGAGTTGTTTAATATGAATATGTTATTAAAAAGGATAAATTGGGAACGAGTTTAAGAATTTATATACAATGGTTATAAATAAAGTGGAATGATTATCATTTGATAAATTAGAAATATAAATTCACAGTGTGAATTTAAAATGAGATATGGAAATCGGTTTAGAAAGAAATAGTGGATTCTATTTTGGAATTTGGAAATAGTTATGAATTAGAAACGTAAAAGAATTGGAAATTAGTTATCGTTGTTTATTTTAAAGGGTTTTGATGTTTTAAATAATTACTTAAACATGTTTTGAAAATAAATTATTATTCTTTAAAAATACTTATTATTTTTATATATAGGATTTAAAGTCAAGTGTTTGTACTTTATTTATAAATCCTCTCGAGATTTGTAAACCAGGTTTATTTTACAGATGAAATTTGATATGAGAATTCTTATAAAGGAATTTTGGAAATTTAAGAGAATTTCCAAAATGTTTAAATACAGAAACTTCGAAAATGAACCTGAATTCATAAAAAGAAGTTAAAAATTTTTAGTTGGATTATAAATAAGTGTAATCTAGTTTGTTGGAAACTGTAAAAAGGAATTAACAAAAATTCTGAAGATTTATGAGATAAGTTATGAACTATTTCCTGTATTGATATTAGAAATGATTTGGAAAATATACTTATAATATTTTCCTATGTATTGAAATGAATGGTTTTGGAAATATTGTAACTACGAAATGATTTTACAGAAATATTTTTTCTAAATAATGGATTACAAATTGAAATTGGAGATATTTCTATGTGTTGATATGGTTTGGAAATATCCTGTTATGGATATAAGAATTTGAAATTGTTTTCAAATATTGAAAAACTGGAAGAGATTTGAATATATACCTCTGTAAAGATATTTGAAATAAATGTTGAAGATTTATAATATAGGCCTAGTGACTGCTTATATGTGTAACTTGATAGTTAAATAACCGATTATCAAAATCTGGCCAAATTCGTTGATCGTTAAGAAAAGACTGAGATCAGATTTGATTATCTGAAAACCACTTCAATCCGATTGAGCGTTACGAATTGTGAAATCTTGAGGGTAATGAAGACGGTGATCTTTGAAGAGATTGGTTTGTTCAGACCCAGAACAACTTGTATGGATGAATGCTATCTTTGCATTATTGCTTGGAAGGCAGTGTTAGCATTCCAAGTAGAATTTCTATTCAAAAGGTAAAACGTAGCCTCAAGCTTCATCAACCGGGAATGACTGGAAATCAGGGGAAATGCAACGAGTCTAAGTGGGTCACACCCATTAGGGTATGTTGTCACCTTTCTAGTTACCCTACATCTACATATTTATGGATTGGTTGTGCATGAGATCTCAGTAAAAAGGTTGGGAACAACTGGGGTGATGACATATTCGGTACTATCCAGTAAGGGGTAGGCCAGTCTTGTGTTGGCAGGGATCGATAGGTATGATCTCGGTACATTTTTCTAGGGGTGTACTATGATGGGTGGTACCCCAATGCCCAGTCATTGTATGGAATCCATTCTCCAATAAGCGTTGTATAGTTTTAGTTGTATACCAAATATGCTGAAACGTGAGATGCAAGCATTTTAGCTATTTTATATTTTATTTTCTATTGACACTATTATAATATCAAATGATTTGAAATAAAAGTTTTTGGTTATCGTAAGGTAAAACCCGTCGTATTTATGTGTGGCGTGGTCTTACGAGATACCTTTGTTTTTCAAAAGGAATTTTTTGAAAATAATTAAATTCAAATTGAGTGTGTTTTCTCACGTTGGTTTTCCAGACTGACTCGGATGTTATTTTATTATAATGCTCGTGTCAGATCGAGCATATTACAGATTAGTTTGGATGCTTAGAGCTTCTGGAGACGAGTTGGTGGCCCAGAGACGTATTCAAGTAGATGGTTATTTTCGGCTGTATTCATTGTTTTGTTTATCATCAATTGTGAGGACAGGCTGTTATAACTGTCTAGGATAAAATAGGTTAGTATACTCTGATTAATGTTTGTATGTACACATATTACAGTTTTGTTTTTGTGTAAAGATTTATGGTATATTATAGATTATTCGTTCTGCTAGGAGATTCTGTGTTGTTTAGTTTTCTTCTGGTCTTCTATCTTCTTTCTATCCCCTAACTATCCACCTTTCCGTTCAATTTGGGTTGGACATGTGTGGTTCATTGTTAGCTTAAACTGTACGGAAAAGTGGGTCATTACAGTATATGTATTTTGGTTGAAAAAGAAAAGGAGTCAAATAAAAGGAATGGATTTGGATCTGGAGATTTGAAAGCCATAAGATTAGTGGGAAATGACATGATTTACATAATACTAATTCTGTATCATTGAAATTCCATTTTTGTTATTATAACAAGGTGAAAACCACTGAATTGTCAGCTTAAATAGATGAATTTAATTTGAAATCTTTGCCTACATATTCAATAAATTATTCAACTTTGATGAAATGGTATGTACACCCTAGATTTGGAATTTTGTGAGAATAATCCCTAAAATTTGTGAAATATAATATTGATAGAATTGGGTAGTTATTTCCAGATTTTTGTTATTTGGGTTTAATTGTCAATCATTTATTTGGGATGTTCTAATTTGATTTGGGATCCTAATTTTCTATATTTTACTCGTCGAAATTGTAGAATGCCATAAGGACTTCCATAAACTATCCAATCTTATTATATATATATGAAAACTGCATTGTTTGAAATAATAAGGAATATTCACATATAATAAAAGCAATAAGAGATAATTCCTTGTAATTACAAATGCAGCACAATCCCACTTTTGGTAGTTTATGGAAGGTCGGTAATATTTCCCTGTTGGGAAAGATACAATCCCAATACATTAAAGTTAGAAATAAATATATTTTTTATGGAATTTATGCATAAGTGTATATTCATAGATTCCTAAATATAGAATCTAAATTGGTACAAATAAAAATATAAATAATCCTATTTCCAGTTAAATACATATAAAGAAAATTATAAGTTTAATAAATATATTAATAAATGTCACTTATCATACAAATTACAAATAAAACATTAAAATACGAATAATGTAATAAATTAAGGAGTTAAGGGGGAATTAAAGCAATTAATTAAATATAGGTATTAACCCATTTAATGGCTTTAATTACAAAGATTGTATGATATTGGTAAAGGAAATTAAATAGGCATGATAAATTAAATTTGACATGTATAAATAAATGTCGTTAATAATTGTTCGATTTGAATTTAAAAGACCATGTATAAAGAACATTAATTAGAGTAAAAGAAGTAGTAAATGACATTTAATAACATTAATGAGGATAGAAGTTAAAGATAGTAAGCATATAAAATAAAAGAAAGTTCATAAAAAATAAATAAATTAGTAATAATAAATAAACTTAGGAGGCGTAATAATTTCCACTGTTGAAATTATATGGCCTCAATAATGCATTTGTGACAGATGAATTAGTGGGCTTAGTCCAACATTTGGGTTAATTATGAATGACTTGGTTTAGTATGGATTGGGAAATGTGACGACCCACCTTTTTGGACGGTTTAAATTGACAATAAACCACATATGCCTAATTCAAACCATTCAAAAAAGGGAGGATTGTCAATGGGATTTAATAAGAAAATAAGAGAAAAGAAGGAAAACAAAATACAAAATCTCACAGTGGAATGACAAAATACAATAATCAAACAAATAGTTCATGAAGCTGTTTTACCTTATACATTTGATTACATAATTTATACAACATAATCAGGGTATAAACAATAACATACCAATAATGATGCAGTGGAATAATACTAATAATATAATATACCAAACTCCGTCTTCGTCCTTTAAAAATAATATCTTCAAACACTGAAATGCTCAGGCTGACCCGAGTGTAATGAAAAGACAAAACACTCGAGTTAGAACTAAAAGTTTTTATGTAAGTTAAATCAATAACAAGTAAATATGAGTGTGATAGCTTCAGAAATGTTTACGGGATTTTACATCTCCTATCCAGTGTATAACGTGAGTGCAATAACTTAAGAGATGTTATGGGATTTTCCATCTCCTAAGGACCCGTTAAACCATCTATATGTATTATGATACGCTATATATGTAGTGTCTAATCAGTAAAATAAATGTAACAACCCGCATATTTGTCGATTTTATATTTAAATATTTTATTTAAATATAACATCGTTCGTCGGATTTTAGTCCGAAAAGCTACTTTTTGCAAACAGTCGAATTGGGATTCGAGACCACCCCCATTAAGTCCAAAATTACGTTTGCGATCTTTTTGAGTGTAAACTTCGATATGTTTGGAGTAAGTCGAATTTTGCTACTTTTTCTATTGGGTTTTGAGTTTGGGTTCAACCCACTAGCCAACTTAATACCCCAAACTGAAACCCCCTTCTTCATTCACTCCCTCTTCCTCCACTTTTCAGTTCTAAGAAGATTAATGGAGGAGAAGAAAAAGAATTAAAACTCCAAGCCCTAGTTCTCTCTTGCAAATCAAATTCTAGCTCCAAATCCAAGTTGAAGCCATTGGTAAGCATCCTCTTCTCCTTCTCCAACTCTTTCTCCTTTCAATCTCAGAAATTTCATAAACCTAAATTCGGGAAATGTTTCTCTTTTAGCTTAGATTCAAGCTTGTTAAGTTGGAATTGAAGAGTGATTGCTCTTGCCATTGCTTCAAAGCTTCTTCTTCATTTGTTTGGGTTCAAAGGTGAGATTTTTATCTCACATCTTAATCTATATTTATCTTCGATTGTTAGGTATGAATTCCTAACACTTATTCTTGTGCAATTGCTTTTGGTTTGGATTGATTTGGTGAATATTCCAATTTTTAGTGTTTTGAGTTCAATTCTTTAAAAATCCAAACTTTGATCTTTGATCATGATTTTTGTGATGCATTGAAGAGCGTATATGGCCGGGTAGTCGATTGGCGTAAACCCTTAGTGTCGTTGCTCGACCGATTGCATTTCGGAAGTGTTTGGCATTCATTTGATTGGCATGGGAGTGCTGGAAACAGGCTCCGGTCGACCGACCTCAGAGTCCGGTCGACCGACCTGCTACTCTAGCATCTCCCTGCCTCTGTTTGGAAGTGCAGGTTACAGGCTTCGGCCGACCGACCTCAGAGTCCGGTCAACCGACCTGCTACTCGAGCATTTCTGTCTCTGGTCCGGTCAGCCGACTCAGGGAGCCCGGTTGACCGACCTGCTCCTATTTGCCATTTTTTCCTATATTGCTTATTTGTTTGAATTTCCAACTTTAATCGATTCGTGTGGTCTCCTATTTGTTGTTATCATTTCTTAAGACTTTGATGACTCCTCTTTCGGGATGGTACCTATTCGTGTGGTCTCCTATTTGTTGTTATCATTTCTGCGTAGGCAATCTTATCTGAAAAACATTCAACAGAACTTCTTACTTTGATGGTTTTGGGAATTGATTTCTTTGGATTTTATTCACGTCTTCGAATGTGAATTTTAATGCTTGATTGTTTCTACAATCATTTCTATGATTTGTCACTTTAAAATATAAAGGTTTTCTATACTAGTAGTAAATATCAAAACCCTTTCATTAAAACGATTTCAACTCTATTTTCAATATCAAAGCTCGTTTCTTAAAACCGTTTTCCAATCTATTAGTATATACAAACCTTTACCTCATTCGTATGAGAAAATCTAATTAAACGGCTTAGCAAAACAAGTGGTATGAAACGCTTGCGTTTACTTCGTCGGTTAATTTATGGACTTGTTCGATTGAAACTCTTGTGACAATTTTCTAGTGCAGATCTACAATTTGTTCGTAAATATTTGAGTTAAGCAAGTGGTTATGGGACATGAAGCTAAACTCTTATATTTACTAGCTTAGTATAATCGACACTTCTTTATGATCGATGACGATCATTTTTATGATTTAGACTAGCAATGTGCGATGTCTCTCGTCCGTGTGTTCGGACTTGCCTTTCTCGTCCGTGTGTTCGGACTTGCCTTTCTCGTCCGTGTGTTCGAACTTGCCTTTCTCGTCCGTGTGTTCGGACTTGCCTTTCTTGTCCGTGTGTTCGGACTTGCCTTCGGGCCATCCGTGTGTTCGGAAAATTAAATGGATAGCTTCCATGAGATAGCTTCTCGTCCGTGTGCTCGGACTTCCCCCTTTTTGTGACTTCTAGATTTCGTGTGTTGATTTCTGAATTAAATGTTTCACCAGCTTTTACAATTGGCATTAATATGTATGTCATTTATTGTGGCTTGGTGAATTAAATAAAGAATATGATATTCTTTTTGATGCTATGAGATTCATGAGATTTTGTATGACTTTCGTGATTTTCTAATGTATACTTATCATAGTATGACTTCATCGTTATCATACGTATTATTTTCATATCTCATATTCTATATCACTTTATCTGATAATTATAGCTAGACTGATCCGTTTATTATTTTCTTCTTAAATAATACTCGGGTCAGACTGAGATTTTACAGGTGCTTCTTCATGACTTCCTATCTGGAACCATCATCTGACTTTTGGCTAACTACTCTAGTTTAGTAGTTTTTTGTTGTATACATTTGAGATTAGACTCCTTGATGTATACATATTCTATTGTCTTGCACTTGTATCTATTCTTTTGTGTTATTGTGGATCTTACTTGACCACTACTCTGATGAACACTTTCATGTGTGTTATATATTCATATCTATTTCCGCCTTTGTGATATGAATTGTCTGTGACTGATTTGTGTTATGTTTATTTCTATATCTGTTTCCGAAGATTAAATATAGCCACCGGGTGATAGCTTTGTGTTTGTATCGGTATGTTGGATTTCCTCTTTTAAAGATATGCATTCCATTCTATCTGACATATCGGTGCTCGCACAAAGAAGTTACACGGATGGTCGCTCCTAAACAGCCTTATTCTCCGTGCTAATTGACAGCACTACACCGTAGTGTTCTTGGTTAGCGTGGGCATAGAGGTGGGGCGTCACAATAAATATTTTTCCTAGCGTTAGGGCTTTACATTAATCCCCCTTAACACATTTTTAAGCATTGTCCTACAATTTGCCTTTGATACCACCAGTAACGTCGGTAATCAGGGAGACGTCGTGATAAGACAAACAAAATTGTAATGGTCACGTATAAGGATAAAAGTATGACAAGGTACGTGAGGCAATGCCCAAGGTAGGATTCTACCAGTTTATCCTTTTTGGCTGGTGGTAACGCATCGTAGCTACGACCGCCCACCGAGTCCACCACCCCCAAATCAAATCTAGGTGCACTGATCAAGTCCAAAATCAATATAATAATATGAAGGGGTGATGGCCCTTAAAGGTTGCGAACCCCTTGGCCAAACATAGGCTCATGTTTTAGTCATTTTAAATTGGCACAAGTGCCGAGGTCATCCATCATCGTTCTCTTTCTTCAAATCCAGCAAACGTTCACCAAATCCAACCACTTCATTCTGGATCATTCACTACGTACATAGTTGTTAAAGTGGTTCCAATATTGATAGAGAGTATGCTAATAAGAGGCCCCGGTCTCTTTAATAACCAAACGTCATTTTTCACACTGGTAGGTTCTTTTACATTTCAAAACCGATTCATATTTGATATCAAAATATCATATTCACTTCAAAAATATCACTTCATTTCAAAATACCATATTTACTCAAAATATGTCATTTCCACTTGAAAGTATCATTTCAAATTTCAACTTAGGTTATAACCTCAATTAACCACATTCGCATTTAAATCAACGATTTAAATATAAACATTCCAACTTTACACAGTTTGAAATTGTAGAAAATAGTTTGAATAGTTAAAATAGTTTAAAGACTTAAAACAGTTTGATATAAAATGGTTTGAGTATTGAAAGTGGTTTACATAGTAAAATAGTTTGGAAAATCTAAATAATTTGAATATTAAAAAGAATAGATTTTAAACAATTTATATTAAAATAATTTATTTTGAAATAGTATCAAATCAAACTGTTTCTTTCGATTTCAACAAATCTGGACCCATGTCCAATTTCAAATCAACAAATTCCAATCTTTCAATTCAATTGACTCAAATTAGATTTAATGTCAAATCACTTAATTTCAATTTCAATTTGAATTAACTTCATTTTTTGAAACGTTCATTTTTAACTTCAAATTCGATTCAACAAACCCATTTAATGATTTAAATTTAAATTTAATTCTTATTTTAACCATTTCAATTTATATCAATTTCAAGTCCAATTTCAATTTACTGATTTAAACACTTAAATCAAATTGAACCTCATTGTTCAATTTTAAGATCCAAATATTTAAAATAATTCAATTTTCCGAATTAAAGTCAAATATCAATTATAACTTCACATTTCCAATTCAATTCTTTAAAATAATTTCCTTTTAACCAATTTCAGTTTCCACATTTCCAAGCTTGAATAAGAATAATTCACTTCATATAAAACCACAATTTATTACCTTTTAAAATAATTTCATTTAACCAAAAATCCAAAAATCAAGATTTTAAAATCATTGAATTTAACCAATCCGGTGTCCGTATCTAATTTTCTACCCTATAGCCAAGTGATCAGTTATTTCAATTTTAATTATAGGGATGGATATATATCACTTCAATCCAAATCAAGGTCTCATAGGTATACATCATTTCAACCTATTTCTTAATTTATTCGAAATGATTTAAATAACAGTTTATATGCTTTCAATTAATACACAGGGTAATAACAGGAAGATATATAAAAATAAATAAACATCCAATCATCCAAAATGTCAACAAATAAACATCCATCATAATCAACATCCAAATCCGCCAATAATTCACAACAATTTACTGGTTATCAATATCAGGTATTTAACTAGCAATTAAATTCTATATTAATTTAAATGTTAATTTATTTCAATATAAAATTCAATTACAATTAAAATGTCAATTTAAACTACCAAATAGCAATCAATAAATTTTTTATCACATCATAAATTTAATTCAACTAACATAAGAAGGTTTAGTACTGCGTGAGTGGGTTAAATCACTCACCTTTGATTTATAGTCGATTAAAAATCCAAATAAAGTCCAAAATTTGAATAGTCTCCAAATTCAACCAAACAAGTTCCATGTTGTCCTGAATTTCAATATGATCCCAACGGAAGAAACCTCGTGTCAAACCGAGTTCGTATGCTAAAGTTATAGGCGTTAGAACATTGAAAATTTAAATTAAAAATAAAACAAAGGGTAAAATTGGAATTCGTTTTCTCGAACACTTCATTCAACACGAACACGCATACACCACAAGAAGCCGCCACCCTATTTCACGTCGTCGCCGTGCCTACGCGTAACCGATCATCGATCGGAGGTCGCCAACGTCCAGCCGTGACCGAGCCGCGCCCCCAGGCCCCAACGCCTTCGCCTTCGGTCGTCTCGAGAGCCAGCGCCGCCGCCATCTTTGATCGTCGATTTCGGCAAATATAGATGCCTTTGACAAGATCGAACCCCATGGATGCACTCCTTTCAGCCTCCTTTGTGAGAAATGCGGATTAAGAATCTTAAGGCTAGAATTAACACTAGAGGGGGGGTGAATAGTGTTTTAAGAAATTTGTTAATCTTTTTGAGTTTATCTTACTTTATTAACAATGTATACACTAATCAGACACAGATATGAACACAGAATCAAACACAGATACAAATATAAAGTAAAAGCAGTAAAGGAAAGAACACACCGGATTTTATACTGGTTCGGAGTTACCCTACATCCAGTCCCGCACAACTAAGTATGGATTTCCTTTCAAAAGCAATTCAACAATTACAACCCTCGATTTCAAGGCTAAGAGGTACACCCTCCAGAATACCAATCCTCTGGGTAGGGATACTTGATTTACCGGGCAACAAGTTCACCCAATTGATTTCCAGGGCTACAATCACACCTTTTCTCGCTTGATTGATTTCAAAGGCTACAATCACACCTTTTCTCGCTAATATATTACAAAGAAACCTATAACTCTGAGTAGCACTGAGAACCTTGTAGAGATAGTGATGTAGAATCAAACTAGAAGTAATCGAGTATGATTCGATGTTGATTTTGGTAGAGTAATGGTATGATTTTGTAATAAGAAATGTGGAAGATGAAGAGGAGTGAAAACCAGAAAAAAGTGATTAAAAATTCGTTGAAACTGACCCCTATTTATAGAAAACCAATAGCCATGACCATTCATGAAGAGTTATGGCGAATAGACACTTCTTTTGAAATTTGAATTTGAACTTCAACTGTCACTATGTCGACATACTACCTAGGGGCATGTCGACATCCCTCAACCAAAAATGATATTTTGAATTTCTATAAAAACAATATTTATCTTATATAAAAACTATTTAAAACTTTATAAATATACTTGAATATAGTTGAAATTCATAAGTAAATATAAAGAACAATATATACATAATTTAACTATAATTTTATATTTAAATCTAAGTATAATATTAAAAGTTAAATATATTATTTGAAAAGACATTTAAAATCAGGAGTATTTTGATTTTGAATTTAAAGATGTTTTGAGGCTAAAATTATTTAAAATCAGGATAGAGAGTTTTGAATCTTTTAAAAGGAAAGTTTTGAAATCATTTTGAAAACAAGATAATTTTGTAAAATCATTTGAATTAAAATTAGTGGATACAAAACAATGTCCCACTAGATTTTCGTAGGTTCCATCCTACTTAGAGTTCCATCCCTTTAACGGGCTCGAAGTGGATTCCATTCCACGAATAAATTAGATATTAAGATGCCAGTGCTTTTCTACGAGTTTTAACAAATATTCCTAATAAAACAAACTTAACCTTGAACTCTTGATAATCTTGATAATCTTGATACTCATGAGTCTTCTATCTCTGTATCTTGAATCTTTATACTGTACAGTCTTCATTCTTGATACCTGCATGGTTAGATTCTGCAATTACATATATATCTAAACTTGTAATGTTAGTATTTATATTTTATAATCTATTCTAAGGTTGTTGTCATCAAAACCATCATCTCAAGGACTAACAATCTCCCCCTTTTTGATGATGACAACCTTTGTTTATAAAATATCATTTCTATCCTAATAACTCCCCCTAAAACTAACAACTCCCCCTTAATCTATGCCTAACTATCCTATTTTATATTTCTCCCCCTTTGTCATCAACAAAAACTATCTCTAAACTATATAACTCCCCCTAAAACTTATCACTCTATGACGTGTGATTATAATGATAGTGTTATCATAAATAATCAACACTTAAATCTAAAACTAAAACTTAGTCCTAAACCACTAACTATAAAACTCCCCCTTAAACTAATACTAGAACAAAGTATGGTAAATGAATTGTGAAAGATATTAACTTAATTATACTATAATTATTCAATAAATACGTATAAATATATTTCAGACAATATAATCAACACATACATCAAAACCAATCATGTCAGACAGGTCAAACAAATCAATCAATTCAAACAAGTTAAACAAGTCAATCAAGTCAATCAAATCAAACAAGTCAATCAAGTCAAACAATTCAAACAAGTCAATCAAATCAACCGAAAACTAATAATCCTATATTATAAGACAATACTACAAACTCCTCCTAAATAAGATACACTCGTTATGTATACATGTATGCAATATGTAGTTTGTAAAGCAGTATGAAGTGTATAACATATGCAACGTAGCATGAGATAATATGCGAAATGAAGTGCGACTTGTGATGCAAATGATTATGATATGCATTGTAATTTATGATGTAATATGCAATGAAATGTGATATGAAATAGGATGCATAATGATATGTAGTAAAATGATAATGAAGTAAAATAATTTGCAAAATGATATGATGATATATATAATATGGTAAGAGATGTTCAGACTATAAGATAAACATGAGTAATAAGTAATATCTAGTTGACAAGCATATATATATATTTGTGTATGTGTGTGTGTATGTGTGTGTCTATATATGTATGTATACATATATCAAACTATTTACTATAAATCACTTCAACCAAACAAAGGTAAAACACACCAATTACTAGACTTAAGTTAAGGAAACTAATGAATGAGACTAAAAGAGTTGTAAAGAAAGAGTTTGAAGGTAATAAATGGTATTAAAACTATAACATACTCATGAAAGGTAGTAATCACACTCAATATCAAAATCAAATTGATAAGAAATATGGACTTTAAACTGCATATATGATCAAATATGGTTTTTTTAAAATTAATACCCTAATTATTTAATTTATTTAAAATGATTTTTTATTAACTTGGTTGTTAAGAATCCAAACTTCCATGTTCTTAACTTACTAATTAAAACCTTTATACCAAATTATTATTGATTTAAATATTTAGAAACATGTTTAAACATCTTTTCAATTAAAAAATATCATAATGAAATATTAAATAAAATAATAAAGATTGAAAAACTAAAATAAACATGTGTTACATTAAGGCTTCTTACATTAAAAATTTAATTAATTAGAAAAATATTTTAAACATGAAATTACTTTTTAAATATTCTAATATAAGTTAGAAAATAACTCTAAAAAGAATAGAGAAAAATACATAGTTTAAATATCATTTTTTTTTATAATTTAAAATTTCAAACAGAAAAGACAGCATTTACAGAATGCTATAAAAAGTTTTTGCAATAAAATATATTCAAAACATTATAAAATAGAAACTGTAGCTTTTACCAAATGCTGTGTAAAGTTTCTGAAACTCTACAGCGTTTCAAAGCACAGAAATGCTATAAAAACGAATCTGTAGTACTTACAAAACATTACAAAAGAAAAGAAGCATTTTAGAAATGCTATCTAAAATTCCGGTCACGTGATGTGGTGCAATCTTATTAATTGAAGAAAAATATATAAATAGAGCCTTATTCTAACATTCTAAATTCATTCTACTAATTTCTTAAAGATATAAAATTAGTATCTTAAAAAAATAGAGTATGAGAAGTAAAAATAGAATTAGAAAAGTTGAAATCATGAATGAATGTGTGCTTTTCTACTTAGTATAGTTGTAATAAATTAGTTGTAGATTTTATTTGAAAGAAAACACATTTTAAAAGACTTTTTTTTTAAATTTAGACTTGTATAACGATATTTATACTATGGTGTGTCAATATATGAACCAAAATATCAAAACTTATAAAAGAGATAAATTTCTATACCTAACTAAATGCATAGATATATATTTCTAAATGCAAAAAAAAAAGATGAAATAATAGTAAAGCGTACCAATTTTTGCATTCCATCTTTCTAACTTTGTTGTTCCTTCATTGTCATGAACCATACATTTATATCTTTCCGAATTTGATGACCAGATCTGTTATGTTGCGACGGGCTCGTTTTTCTGATCATTGTAGTATATTCATTTGCTGAATTTGAAGACCGTATGAGAAAGATACGGATGATTTAATGGATCGATCAACTTGGCGCCAAAACTTTGAATTCGAATTTTGAATGAATGGATACTTCAACCACTATAAATAAGCCCAATGGTCACCACTTTTCATAAGAATTCCTTCTCTTCATCTTCTTCCCGTTTTCTATATACTATCAAACATCTAGAGGGCATATCTCCTTCGTTTCTTAACGAAATTGGATGAAACCAGCGGCAAATCGAAGAGGAAGACAAGAACTATGATCTAGTAGTACTTTGGTGTCGAATTTGGATGGTATTGTGATGCAACAGGCCGAACAGTAGAAGAAATGCAGAAGATCCCGTACACAGTTTTTCAGTTTTGGGTAGTCAACTTCAAAATGTCATATCTCACTTATTTTGATCGGAATTTGATGATCCACCCATCAAAACGACCGCGAGAACAAGAACTACAATCTTGAAAAGGATTGGGAACAAAATACTCAAATCTATGTATGCATTTTGAAGAATACCTTTGACAATTTTGCCTTCCTTTTCTCTTTGTTCACCAAAACTTCATTTGACCATAACTTGGTCATTTCTTGACGGATTCACACGAAACCAGTGACATTGAGAAGCAGATAGAGAGAAGTACAATATCAAATCAAGTTCTAGATGAGAACCCAAAGTTTTGAATTGATCTGGTACCCATTTCTTTGTCGATTTCCATTATATATCCATTTGTTCTTCTTGATCGATGAATGATTATCTGGTATCTTTTAACCAACAATCATTAGACATAACTCTTCTCCTTTTGAATTGACTCCAAAGTTAACCAATCCTCCGTCTTTGTGTATTATATCATTCAGTATATCTGGATTCCTAGTCATGTGTCTAGAACATCTACTATCGAGTATCCATTTGTTCTTTTTGATCTGAACAGTTTGTTTGTTCAAGATTTATTCATCAACTCCCATAAAGCATGATTCCTGCACATCAAACAATCTTAGTAGACAACATGTATTTGAATATTGATTATATGCAGACTCAAGAGACAATGATGATCTGAATATTTCTAAACATAGCCATTTTAAAAAAATACTTTTTCAAAAATCAGATTATGAAACTTTTGAAAACCAATGCTCTGATACCAAATGTGAGAAATGCGGATTAAGGATCTTAAGGCTAGAATTAACACTAGAGGGGGGGTGAATAGTATTTTAAGAAATTTGTTAATCTTTTTGAGTTTATCTTACTTTATTAACAATGTATACACTAATCAGACACAGATATGAACACAGAATCAAACACAAATGCAAATATAAAGTAAAAGCAGTAAAGGAAAGAACATACCGGATTTTATACTGGTTCGGAGTTACCCTACATCCAGTCCCGCACAACTAAGTACGGATTTCCTTTCAAAAGCAATTCAACAATTACAACCCTCGATTTCAAGGCTACGAGGTACACCCTCCAGAATACCAATCCTCTGGGTAGGGATACTTGATTTACCGGGCAACAAGTTCACCCAATTGATTTCCAGGGCTACAATCACACCTTTTCTCGCTTGATTGATTTCAAAGGCTATAATCACACCTTTTCTCGCTAATATATTACAAAGAAACCTATAACTCTGAGTAGCACCGAGAACCTTGTAGAGATAGTGATGTAGAATCAAACTAGAAGTAATCGAGTATGATTCGATGTTGATTTCGCAGAGTAATGGTATGATTTTGTAATAAGAAATGTGGAAGATGAAGAGGAGTGAAAACCAGAAAAAAGTGATTAAAAATTCGTTGAAACTAACCCCTATTTATAGAAAACCAACAGCCATGACCATTCATGAAGAGTTATGGCGAATAGACACTTCATTTGAAATTTGAATTTGAACTTCAACTGTCACTATGTCGACATACTACCTAGGGGCATGTCGACATCCCTCAGCCAAAAATGATATTTTGAATTTCTATAAAAACAATATTTATCTTATATAAAAACTATTTAAAACTTTATAAATATACTTGAATATAGTTGAAATTCATAAGTAAATATAAAGAACAATATATACATAATTTAACTATAATTTTATATTTAAATCTAAGTATAGATATTAAAAGTTAAATATATTATTTGAAAAGACATTTAAAATCAGGAGTATTTTGATTTTGAAATTAAAGATGTTTTGAGGCTAAAATTATTTAAAATCAGGATAGAGAGTTTTGAATCTTTTAAAAGGAAAGTTTTGAAATCATTTTGAAAACAAGATAATTTTGTAAAATCATTTGAATTAAAATTAGTGGATACAAAACAATGTCCCACTAGATTTTCGTAGGTTCCATCCTACTTAGGGTTCCATCCCTTTAACGGGCTCGAAGTGGATTCCATTCCACGAATAAATTGGATATTAAGATGCCAGTGCTTTTCTACGAGTTTTAACAAATATTCCTAATAAAACAAACTTAACCTTGAACTCTTGATAATCTTGATAATCTTGATACTCATGAGTCTTCTATCTCTGTATCTTGAATCTTTATACTGTACAGTCTTCATTCTTGATACCTGCATGGTTAGATTCTGCAAATACATATATATCTAAACTTGTAATGTTAGTATTTATATTTTATAATCTATTCTAAGGTTATTGTCATCAAAACCATCATCTCAAGGACTAACATCCTCTACGTCGTAGTTCTCGCCGATCGCTCCAAAGTCGAAGATCCACTGTCGAAACAAAACCATAGTTTCAACGGTTGAGAATGATTCGCTGATTTCTGGACAAGCTGAAACTCGATTACAAAAATGAACTGCAGACGCAGATTACGTTCATTGAGAGCTCCACGATGATATATTATATGACATGATTTGAGCAGTTTGAATTTTGGGGTTTGATTTGGAATTGTAATTAGGGTTTGAGATGTATGCCATTGAGAAGAAGCAGATGAGATAGAAATTGTACGTACGGAAAATGGAATAAAAGACTGCTAGTTTTTATAACAACCTATATATAGACAGAGATTGAATAGCAATGGATGGAACAGATCGAATGGGGTCAAAGTGATAATAATGGCCCGAAAAGCCTATTTCGTTCCCAAAACGAAAATAGGTCATCCCATATATCGAAATATAGGTTTTCAATATTTAAAAACTCAATGAAACTAGTTTCAAACCCAAATTCTATTGTATACAACAGTTAGCCTTTAAAATCAAATTATATTCATTTAAATGTCAGCATTATGTACCGGTATTTATGGAGTAGGGCTGGGCGTAGGTCGAGGCCTCCGTCGGTCCCGCGCGGGCGTTAGCAAAGGCTCGGGTTAAGCTTGTATGCATTACACTTCCTACTGGTGTAGAGTCCGTATGGGATATGCATTGGCATCAAAGTTTGATTGTTTGTTTATTTGATTGGAGGTTGGCTAGTTAATCCTTAGATGAGTCATTTGAAATGCATTAGTAGTACGACTAGTTTAAATTATAAAGCCGTGTTTAGGAGTCACCAGCTTCTGTAGTTAGGGACGATTGAGCATCGATTACGTTATCGAGGTTTCTTTTTTGGAAGTACAATGACGCTCATCTACACACACACACATATTTGTATATATACTTATACCTTGGAGTAGGTTAGACATATCATATGCATATATGGAGTTAAAACCTCTAATCCATAAATAGAAGACGTAACATTTGAATGGAAAGCAATTGGCATAAATTAGTGTTATGAATAAAGTATGTAATTTACCAGTCACCAGAACATTTTTCTGACACCCTCCTCATTACAACCTACATAATAGATTTAGAGGGCCATGATACTGGTACAAGTCCGGCACGATAGATGGACATGTCTTCTCTTTCATGCACAACACTAACAAGGCAACTAGATATCTAAAGAATATATTGGTTCCAAGGCGGTGGCATTAGTCGTTATATATGTTTTATTATATTTTGCTACTCTACCGTGAATTCATACAGATGGCTTTCTGATATACTTATGTTTATTACAGGTTATCAACACCAACGATCCATACTCTAATGTACTTGGCTTTTCAATTTAGTCGAAGATCCGGCCCATTAAGATGTGAGTTGTTCATACCCTATTTAGCACTTTTGTAGAATGACAATCTACCACTAGAACACCACTTTTTAAAGTAGTAATTATGCTTATTGGTCAGGTAGGATGAAAATTTACTTATAGTGTAACGGTTTAGATACATGGACTATCACACAAACTAAGTACACCGAGCCCCATACCAATTATGCATAATGGTCCGATGAGGAAAAGGCCAAGCATTCAACAATTCAAAGGCAATAAATATTTTATTTTACGCCCCAGATAAAAATGAGTTCAATAAAATGTCTTTTTATAAAAGTGCATATGAAATTTGGAGGACATTACAAGTCACATACGAAGGCACTAGTAAGATTAAGCTAATCAAGATTTCTATGTTAACTAACTCGTTTCGGTTATTTAAAATGAAACCCAATAAATCTATTTTTGAAATGTATTCTATATTTTAAGATATATTGCATGCTTTAATTCCACTAGGAAAAATTTTTACTACTGAAGACCAAGTCCAAATAATTCTAAATTAACTTTCAAGTGAATGAGACCAAAAGACTTTGTCAATAGAAAAGACTAACAATATAAGTACTATGAGAGTAGAAAAATTAATTGGTAATTTGATGTCATATGAAATTTAGTTGCAGGGAAGAAAGGAAAGCCAGGAAAATGAATATAAGTCGCTTGCTTTTAACGCTACAACTGAATAACAAGAATAAAATGACGACAATTAAGAGATAGTATTTATGGCAAGGAATTTCGGAAGATTCCTGAAATATAGAAAGAGAAAAAAATTCAAAAGGATGGACAACAGTAATAATAACAACAATAACAACTCTAAGAATACAGCAAAATGCTTCGAATGCGACAAAATTAGACATCTGAAAAGGGGTTATCCAATACTGAAGAAATCAAAGGACTCTCCTAACATATATTCGATAAAAAAGAGAAAATGAGCATTCACGACAACTTGGAATGATTCCAACACCACTTCAAGCAACACAAGTTCAGATGCAGAAAATGCAAATCTGTGCTTTATGGTAGAAGAAGAACAAAGCTTCGGATATTTCGGTAACACTAAACCCTACCTAAATATTTTTACACATAGGCATATTTATGTTTGTTATAAGAATAAACTAAATAATAGAATTAAAACTAAAAGGACACTTCAAACAGATAATAATATAAGATTACTTTTTAAAAAAATTCAATATATAAAAGTAAATACAAATAAATTTAAATTTGTTAAAACAAATTCTTGAATAGATCAAACAAATTAAAAATAAGAATAAATATAATTAAATATATAAACTGATTAAATAAAATACTTGTACTTATAGGAATGAAATGTATAGAATATTTGTAAATAATAAATAAGAATAATAGCATATTTAAATGGTCCAAAAAAATTTCTTACTACGTTTAAATGATAAACTCCGTTAATGGTGATTGTTCCTAGGCTTGCTCGTAGCCGGTTCTTAAATCACGCTCCCTTTGCCTACTGCACCTTCTCCTCTCCTCCCTATCATTTAGTAACCCCATGAAAAAGGGATTCTTTAAATTCCCCAATCTGGCATCGCCTTGTCAATTGCAGCTAGATGCGCCCACCACTAGATCTGGAAAGTCATACAAACCACTCACATTAACTAACAACTATTTCCCCTTACTGGCTATCTCGATGTCGAAGCCGCATCCACAATGTAAATTTAAGGCATCGTCTTTTGTTTCTCCATCACCCTACTACCATGTTTCTCTCCCCCAGTTCTTGCCTGATATCAACCCAACTGCTTTGCATGACATGAGCGTTCGTGGTGGCATTTCCAGTTAGGGGGTTAAGTTTATTAGAGATTTTGATGTTGCCTTGCTCAAAAAGTGCTTTTGTCCATTGGTTTCAATTCGATAGAAGATATTTGTTCTGTCTGAATTACTGTAACTAATGATGGCAATGCCCGGATGGAAAGCGGTGTTGATAATGTCCCTGCTCTGAATATGAGTAAACATACATGGTCTTTGCTCTTTTCCAACAAGCCGCATAATGCAGGAAGATATGTCTCCAAATGATATAATATCTGTAATAATGTTGATGAAGTCTTATTTCCTCCTCAAGAAGTAGTTAGTGCCAAGCTTTTTGGTGAAATACTCTAATAGGTTTCTTTCTGGATAATGGACATTCATATTATGTTGTTAAGAAACACCTTAGGGCCAAATAGAAGCCAAAGGTTCATTGAATGTAAGATTTGATAGCGACATGTATTTTTAGTTATTTTGGAGATGAGGAGGAAAGACGAATGGTATTGGAAGTGGATCCCTGTATTATTGACGAGAAAGTTTTCATTGTAACCAAATGGAGCTCATTAGTCGACTTTGCACATGGGCAGATCTTGTCCATTCCAGTTTAGGCAAAGTTTTCTAGTTATCCATCTTCACTCTAGTTTCTGGAGGGCCTCAACTAGTTCTCTAGTTATATTGGTGAGCTTATTTGTTTTGATGAAAATATCGAACATAGAGACCAAACAGGCTTTGCTGTAGCTCTTATTGAAATCATCCCATATCATATTTTGCCTACCCGACTAGGTAGCCATCTCTAGAAATAGAACCGGAAAAGTTAATATCTCGTACTTATGGCAATCTCCTATCTACATGTACTGCCACTTATTTAAGGCACTCTGATTCCTCCTGCTCATGCCAACCTGGAGAAGATGTTTCTACTCCCCCTCCGATGCCTGACAAAGTGCCTCTTCAAAAGCCTAACCCGACAATAGAAGTATCAATCCTTTCTCAAACTATTCCCACTGAACCCATTGACAATACTAGCTATAATTCTTTCCTCACCACTATTTTTGCCTCTAATCCTCGTCTCAATGATCCCCCCACCCGGTTATAAATGATAAATTTGATATATCATTGACCCTCCTCCTGAGACCAATGTTCTACGAGCACATACCACTTCCCAATCACCTTAAGTAAGCATACTTAGGTGATAATGAAACGTTGCCCGTCATAATTTTCGCAACTCTCTCTCTTGATCAAGAAACCTCCTTACTTTCTATTCTTTCGAAAAACAGAGAAGTAATTGGGTGGTCCATTACCGGTATTAAGGGAATTAGCCCTGCTATTGTCCAACATCGCATTCACTTAATTGACGAAGCCAAACCCATTCACGATGCACAACGGAGGCTTAACCCAAAAATGAAAGATGCGGTTCGCGATGAAATTCTTAAGCTCCTCGATAACGCTATCAGTCACGTTGTACCGAAAAAGTTTGGGCTAACTGTTGTCAAGAACGATTCAAACAAACTTATTCGAACTCGTACTCAAACGGGTTGGCGTGTTTGCATTGACTATCGAAAAATAAATGCCGCAACACGTAAGGATCACTTCCCTCTTCCCTTTATTGACCAAACTCTACTGCTTCCTTAATGGTTATTCTGGCTATAACCAAATTCCAATCGCTCCGGAAGATCAAGAGAAAACGACTTTCATGTGTCCATTCGGTACCTTTGCTTATCGACGTATGCCATTCAGACTTTGTACGCTCCTACGACTTTCCAACGATGCATAGTTGGCATTTTTTCTGACATGATTAAACGCTTTCTAGAAGTTTTTATGGACGATTTCTCTATCTTTGGCGATTCTTTTTCCCAATGTTTACATCATCTCGAGTTGGTTCTAAATCGATGTAAAGAAAAACATTTGACTATGAATTGGGAATAATGCCACTTTGTGGTCAAACAAGGCATAGTCCTTGGACACATCATCTCAAATAAAGGCATTGAGGTAGATAAAGCAAAAGTTGACGTAATTGCAAATCTACTTATTCCCAAATCTGTTAAGGGCATTCGATCATTTCTAGGACACGCTGGCTTTTACCGACGCTTTGTGAAAGACTTTAGCAAAATCGCTTGTCCTTTGACGACTCTTCTTGGAAAAGACGTTCCTTTCGATTTTAACTCTGATTGTATCTCTTCTTTCGAACGTCTCAAAAACGAAGTCATTTCTGCTCCAATCATTTGCGCATCCAATTGGGATCTCCCATTTGAAATAATGTATGGCGCTTCTAACTTTGCGGTTGGTGCTGTCTTAGGACAACGCGTCAACAAAATCCTTCATGTCATTTACTACGCGAGTATTATTGAATATGCAAGTATATGATTTTTGTTTGATGATAATAAACATACATATATATATATATATATTCATTTAAATGTATTTGTTAATGTACTATTTTATTTTCACATATTTAAATAAGTATTAGTTGAATAAAATAAATAACTCAGAATTTAAATTCAAACGGATATTTTATTCAAACAAATATTTTATTACAATTTTGAATAGTACAAATTGAGCTCTTACTATATATATACACAATTTCAATTACAATACAATTTCGATTACATCACAATTTTTAATTTACATTTGGACCTCACTACATATCACTCATTCGCTCGTATTTATCTTCAACTCTATTCCAGATTGAATCCAGCATCTGAATTATCTGCAAAAATAAACACTGACGCAGTAAAATTGAAAAGGTAATATTTTTGCAGTGTAAAATAAAATGTATTTTTTTGAAAATATTATTTGCCTCAGTTATTTGGGTTGTTCGTCATCATTTATTTTGAATTCATCATACACGAACAACTTATGACATGCACAATGTATCACTGTACATGCTACAAGGCCGTGCACACCAATATACACTTGATAAAATTGCAGGGACAAGTGAGCACAAGGTCAAACCCAATCAAAACCCAGGTTCAACTCAAGTGCAATACAAATAAAGTCATGACACGAGCACAAGGTCAAACCCGAGCTATAAGCTGGATTCAACACAGGTGCAATCCAAATGTACAAGTTCAATAAAATGGTCAAGACAGCTAAAACAACTCGACCAGTCCAAAATCAAATATGACCAAGTACAAAAGGTAGTGAACAGCACATAAAGGAGGCAAACAAGTATACACATGACTCAACACTTCAACATGCTCATATTTACACAGTGAAGTCATACGTTGAACAAGATAATCTGCCTCGAAGCAACAAACCAGTGCAGACTCGAAGAACAGTGGACAGAACTCAATGCAAACTGGTATAGTTGCAAATACAAGTCGATGAGCAAGGCCAAATGAAGACACGGTGCAGAATATTCAACATTTCAGACAACAAGTGCAGGTACAAAAGTGAAGACTACATGAAGTCTAATCATGACTCAAGTGCAATCAGACTCATTGAAACAAAGGAGCAACCAGACAGCAGTGGAATCAGAACAAGCTAATGAACAAACAAAAGGACCTGGCAACATGAACTACTCGAACACAGGTACATATATGAACACACATGTATGCAGTGCACAACAACTATCCATAGCAAGCTCGAATGAACAAGTGCACCAGGGCAGTACACAAAAAGACAGTGAATAATGAATTGTCAGCAGTAAAGAGAAGCAGTTCATAACAAGTCGAAATCAAATATTATCACAGTATAACATGAATATATACATGCGCAGTGAAGCCAGAGGCAACAGCAAATAAATGCTCAAATATACAGAACAATGCATATTGGAACATGCACAAGTTTAAGACATTTGTCAGAGCAATACAAATACATGTATACATATATGCGTATATATGCATAGATATATATATCGTTGAAACTGTAGCAGGTTGAACCAGCATAAGCAAGTGTAACAGCAGTTTCAAATCAAGTCGAAGCCGTGAGTTAAACAAATTTCAAAAAGAGATATATACAGTAAATCGAACAAAGTCGAGAAATCATTTCAAATGGCCGAAGTCAACCATGACCAAAGTCAAGAAAAATCAACATCGTTAGAGAATTCAAAGCCATGGTAATCAAGGAATCGAGCAAGTTCAAAATCAAAGCCGTGATAATCAAGTAATCACAAAATATACGAATTTGAACAAGTCATTACAAATCACAAGCATTGATGCAAAATCAACGGCCGAGCCAAATTTTTAACAAACGAATTCAAAATATATTTGAACGTAAATTTAGGGTTTTCATCCCTATATAAACCTTCTACATCATCGACATGAAAATTATCGAGTTCAAGGAAATTAACCAGTAAAGCAAAGAGCATAAAATCACATACCAATTCATACCAAACTCGATGAATTGAAGCGACCGTGTGCAAATCGAAGTGAGTCGATTGCCGAAGCAAATCAAAGCAATAGTCATGGTAATCGACCAACAATCTGTTGGCGTCTTCAATTTATCAAAATTCCTAATTTTATTAAGAGGAACAAACGAGCAGAAGAACGTAGCCATACCTTTTAACGCAAAGGATACAAGGCCAGGTCGAAGAAATAAAAAGATAAAGGGGACATTCTTTTACTATATTTGGTTTTGGGCCGGCCTTTATAATTGGGCTCTTAATTTTTATATTAGGGTTTTTATTTTTGTAACAACCCGCATATTTATCGATTTTACATTTAAATATTTTATTTAAATATTTCATCGTTCGTCGGATTTTGGTCCGAAAAGCTACTTTTTGCAAACAGTCGAATTGGGACTCGAGACCACCTCCATTGAGTCCAAAATGCCGTTTGCGACCTTTTTGAGTATAAACTTTGATATGTTTGGAGCTAGTCAAAAATTTGACCATTTGCACTTTGGGTTTGGTTTTGGGTTCAGCCCCTGTGCCAACTTAACCCCCAAATCTGAACCACTCCTCCCCATTCTCCCTCACTTCCTCCTCATTTCAGTCTCAAAGCAAAAATGGTGGGAGAGATGGGAAATTAGAATTCCCAAGCCCTAGTTTCCACTTGCAAACTAAGTTCTAGCTCCATATTCAAAGAGACCCCATTGGTAAGCTTCATCTCCTTCTTCTCCAACTCTTTCTCTTTCCAATTTCAGTTTATTTCCTAAACCTAAATTTGGGAAATGCTTGTTTTGATCTTAGTTGGAGCTTCTTGTGTTGAGAGTGAAGAGTAATTGCTCTTGACATTGCTTCAAAGCTTCTCCTTCATTTGTTTGGGTTCAAAGGTGAGATTTTTATCTCACATCTAAGTCAATAATTATCTTCGATTGTTAGGTATGAATTCCTAACACTTATCCTTGTGCAATTCCTTAGTCGTTGTTGCTCGACCGATCGTTATCGATGTCGTTTGGCCATTTTTTGGCCTAGGTTCAGGGAATGCCCTGAATAACAGTTTCAGCCGTCTGAACGTATGGTTCAGACGTCTGAATGGAATACTGGGAATTTTCTTCTCCCAGCATTCAGACGTCTGAATCAAAATTTAAGACGTCTGAATTGGTTCGTTTTGAACCAGAAAAGGAATAGGCTAAAAAGTGCCTATTTCAGACGTCTGAAATCTAGGATTCAGACGTCTGAATTCTGTTCTGGAAAATAGTTTATTTTCCAGATTCAGACGTCTGAATTCTTGATCTCAGACGTCTGAATCTGCTGTGTTTTTCCTAGTTGTTTTTTTAGCTTGAATATCCAACTCTAATCAAATCGGGTTGATTCCCTTTTTGTTGTTATCATTTATTATCGGCCACTTTGTTAAGTCGCCCGCCTTTTTAAACTTAGGTCGCTTGTCTTCACTAAGTCGTACCGTTTTGACGGGGCGCTGCCCCCTGGACCCCCGCATTACTCTGCGTAGGCAATCTTATCTGAAAAGCATTCATCAGAACTTCCACTTTGATGCATTTTGAGCTGATTTCCTTGGATTTTATTCACGTCTCCGAATGTGAATTTTTGTGATAGATTGTTCCAACAATCGTTTTATGACTTGTCACTTTAAAGATATGAAGGTTTTAATACTAGTAGTAAATATCAAAACTCTTTCATCAAATCGATTTCAACACTATTTTTAATATCAAAAGTTCGTTTTCTCAAACCAATTTCCAATCTACTAATATATATAAGCCTTTACTTCACTCGAATGAGAAATCGACTTAAACGACTTAGTAAAACGAGTGGTATGAAACGCTTGCGTTCACTTCGTCGATTAGCTCTTGGACTTGTTCGATTGAACCCTTTTTGTGACAATTTCCTAGTGAAGATTTACAGCTTGTTCGTAAATATTTAAGTTAAGCAAGTGGTTATGGGACATGAAGCTAAACTCATATATTTACTAGCTTGGTGTAATTGACACTTCCTTATGATCATGACGATCATTCTTGTGATTTAGACTAGCAATGTGCGATGTCTCTTTAATTCGGTTCATCGGACGTTACGCTGTACGACGTCGTTGTTCCGTTTATCGTGATTTGGTTCATCGGACGTTACGCTGTACGACGTCGTTGTTCCATTTTACTGTGTTTTGGTTCATCTGACGTTACGCTGTACGACGTCGTTGTTCCTTTTCTTTTTATGGTGATTTGGTTCATCGGACGTTACGCTGTACGACGTCGTTGTTCCATTTTACTGTGTTTTGGTTCATCGGACGTTACGCTGTACGACGTCGTTGTTCCTTTTCTTTTTATGGTGATTTGGTTCATCGGACGTTACGCTGTACGACGTCGTTGTTCCATTTCGCTACGTGTTGGTTCATCGGATGTTACGCTGTACGACATCGTTGTTCCTTTTCTTTTTTATTGTGTTTTGGTTCATCGGACGTTACGCTGTACGACGTCGTTGTTCCATTTTCCTATGCTTTGGTTCACCGGATGTTACGCTGTACGACATCGTTGTTCCTTTTATTTGTGCTTTGGTTCATCGGACGTTACGCTGTACGACGTCGTTGTTCCTATTTATTTATGTCTCTGGATCATCGGACGTTACGCTGTACGACGTCGTTGCTTCGGATTATTTGATTTCTGGATATTGATTTCTGGAATTTATGTTTCACCAGCATTTACGATGGGCATTGATATGTATGTCATTTATTGTGGCTTGGTGAATTAAATAGAGAATATGACATTCTTTTTAATCTTTGAGAAGATTCTTGTGATATTGATTAATCTCTTGTTGATTTTCAATCACGTACTTATCACAGTATGGTATTATGGTTATGATACGTTTTTGTCATACCTCTTATTCTATATCACTTTATCTGATATTTATAGCTAGACTGATCCGTTTATTATTTTCTTCTTAAATAATACTCGGGTCAGACTGAGGTTTACAGGTGCTTCCTTATGACTTCTTATCTGGAGCCATCTTCTGACTTTTGGCTAACTACTCTAGTTTAGTAGTTTTTGTTTGTATACATTTGAGAGTAGACTCCTTGATGTATACATATTCTTTTGGTTAGCACTTGTATCTATTCTTTTGTGTTATTGTGGATCTTATTTGACCACTACTTTGATGTACACTTTCATGTGTTATATTCATATCTATTTCCGCCTTTGTGATATGAATTGTCTGTGACTGATTTATGTTACATTTATTTCTATGTTTGTTTCCGAAGATTATATATAGCCACCGTGTGATAGCTTTGTGTTTGTATCAGTATGTCGGATTTCCTCCTTAAAAGATATGCATTCTATTCTATCTGACATATCGGTGCTCGCACAAAGAAGTTACATGGATGGTCGCTCCTCAACAGCCTTATTCTCCGTGCTAATTGACAGCACTACACCGTAGTGTTCTTGGTTAGCGTGGGTATAGAGGTGGGGCGTCACAATTTTTAAATTGCTTTTATTTTGTATCTTACTTTTAAACTTTTGTAAATTCTAGTCGTGTGACTAGGGGACGAACTACGGTGGTGTAGTTCGAGAATTCGTAATTCAGTGGCTGAGTTGTGGCAGAGTTTTGAGCGTAGAGTTAGGTTAGTCAATAGCGGGTGTCGCGAGTTTACGTGTGTAAGCGTCTGACTACTTAATTTCTAGTAGAAACCTTGGGGGCAGCACGTAGGCAAGGTTTTTCCGAAGCTGGGTAAATCTGTGTGTTCTATTTTCTGCTTTTTATATTCTGCTATTATCTATGTTGCTATTATTCTGCTATTATCAGTGCTGCAATTATTTTATATACTTCCGCATTAAATTTTTATAATTATTAGTATCACCCTATTCACCCTCCCCAGGATGAAATCAATCCTACAAGTAGTATCAGAGTTAGGAATAAAAGCCAATTTTTGTTTCAAAAATTTGATTTTTTCAAAAACAAATTTTTGTTTTAAAATTTTTAAATGGCTTCGTTTAATAATGCTTTTGCTGAGGGTCAATCCATAGTTAGACTACCAATGTTCAATGGTGAATATGCTTACTGGAAAAATAGAATGAAATTTTTTCTGAAAACCATTTATGCTTGGAATATAGTTGAGACAGGATATAGGACACCAATTATAATGGCCCCCTGATTGTTCTTTCTCTAATCACCGCCTTTGTTCTCAACATTTGCATCCACATTTTCGGAATTCCCTTTGG
The DNA here is from genome assembly GCA_030737815.1 of Allium fistulosum. Taxonomy (NCBI): domain Eukaryota; kingdom Viridiplantae; phylum Streptophyta; class Magnoliopsida; order Asparagales; family Amaryllidaceae; genus Allium; species Allium fistulosum. Next base: position 235,979,597 of record CM060906.1, on the reverse strand, counting down.
ACTGCATAACTGCAATATTACTCTGAACCACCGCGGCTGCGGCACTGACTTTCCTGGTGGTAGTACTTGCCTCTTCTAAGCACAAGAACTGATTTGCTTTTCTATAAAACACATCCATCGTTTTTCGAGGTTTTATTCAACCATCTCCCAAAAATAGTATCAGGATGAATCCCCTTGTTAGAGCTATCAAAACAATATCTTCTTGTGCATTACTCACTTCCATCTTAGCCATGTTAAATTTGCTCAAGAAATCTTTCAACGACTCTCCCGCTTAGTAGAAGAGGTTCGATGGTGACATTACATACTTAGGACGAGTAATGTGCAAGTGGAACTGATCAACATATTTCTACACTAACTGGTCAAAAGACTATATGGATTTTGGTGAAAGCTGGGTGAACCACATCGCTACAATGCCTTCAAGAAAAATTGGGAAGCAACGACACCTGACAACATCGATCCCTCTGGCTGAATCCATATGCCATTCGTACTTCATCAAATGCTGCCTCGAAGACGTCCTTCCATTATACTATGGCATCATTGGCATCACAAACCTCCTGGGATACTCTTTTTGTAGTATCTATTTAATGAATCGGTTCAGCTAGGAGAAGAGCCCTATTAATCGTTACTACAATATTGAGTTTCATTCACCAACTTTCTCACCATCTCAGCCAAATATTCTGGCACTATGGGATTTGCTGAACGGCGGTAATCATGGTCCACCCTGAGTGTTTGGCCCTGCAAACAGTCTCGGTTAGGCTCATGATATCTTAATTCTCCTGACTCCGAAAGAACAATTCATCTAGTAGTTCCATTAGTTCGGTTCCTGAGCGATGGATCGACAGCAGCCGCCTGATCTCCAGCATTCTGGCCATCGACAACATGACCAGTCGTAGCACCAACATCATCATCCAAGACATCAACTTGCTTATTTACCAAGTCAAGAACTGATGGTTCGATACCGATCCCTACTTGGGGTTCAGTACCGATCCTTAAACTTTGGCCACGACCGGACTCCAATCTCTGCCTTGAAGTGTTAGTTTCCTTTCTTACCATCTTCTTCTTTCCATCCCAAATCTTTTGTCCAGATGATGAAGAACTATCATACTCTGAATCAAAAGGCGTCAACTCCTTCCTGCTCCTTCTGCAATTACAGGCCAGTTGATTCAATAAGTTGAGACTCTCCTGCATTAGCTACTTTATTTCATCGCGACTCTCCTACAGCTTGTCGTTCATCTGCTTCATCATTCGGTCCATCTCAACCCTCGTTATCATATCCAATGGGTTTTGTATTTCAATGTCGATCGGTTATGCAACTTCTTCGACATGTTGGGATTTGGTGTTCTCGGCATTACTAACGGGTCTGGAATCGGTGAATTTTTCTTTTCGTGGTGCAATAAGTCAAGTTACTCCTTCGATAGATTCTGCTAGAATCTGAATAGTCTCAGGTTCCAAAAATAAAACTAATAGATCTACCTTATGGATTTAAGCTATCCAAAAGAAGAAACTAAATCCTAACAGATTAAAATCAACTTTCTCAATGGAAGCACCAAAAAATTTATAACAAAAAAGGGCACAAACACCAAGAGAATGAAAGTAGAGAATTAAGTGAAGAAAGTAAATTAAAATGAGAAATAACAAATCATACAAACTTTATAGTAGTTCAGCTAATCGTTGCCTATGTCCACTTAACTTTGTTGATGATTTGATTGCTTCTTACAAGAGTTGTTCTTACGGATTGGTGATGATCCCTGAAATTAAAGGAGCAATATCTAAATTCGTAAAAAATTGAAAAATATCCCTCAAAACATCACTTTACCCTTCTATTTATAGCCATCGGTCATGAAATCATCTCCACCACATTCATACCCACATTTCCCATGTCCAAGAAGTGAAATGTTAGGAAGACCGTGGCCATATTAGCCTCAATGAGGGATCAATACCGATCCAATCTCAGGGATCAGTACCGATCCATGAGATTTCTTCATGGGTCTCCTCCACGGCCTTAGGTTGGCATGACTTGCTTGGGCCTTCATCTTTTCCACCTTATTTTCTTTGCTAGAAGCTTAGTACTGGGTAAGTTTCTTGGTTCGGGGATGGAATGTGGTACTTGGCTTCATGCGTATGTAGCATTCGATGGTAATTGCTTGCGAACGATCCAACAAAGCTTGGAGTGGGTTATGAGCATCCTAGCTTGATAGTAGATGGGATGGATGTCAATGTTGGTAGAATTTTGGGGATAGATACCAAAATCTGACTAGGATCGGTACCGATCCAACACTTTGGTAAGATGTTGGTTCGTGTGTTGTTGCTCATGGGCATAGGGCATGTAGGCTTCTTTTTGAGATTGATTGCTATGTTTTGGGCTTGTTCCCTTGGTTGCACTTGGCATTTGAGTTTGCTAGTTATCACTCTAGATCTCTGCCTCAATAACCTTTGAGTTGGACTGATCAAATTTTTTCGAATACAGCCTAGTCACGTGGTTGGATAACAGGGCAAAAAATGGGAAATAGCCCAAGTCAAACCTTGATACTTATCCCATTCCTCATTCTTCATTCATTTTCAAAAATAAAAATCCTTCTTCATTATCATGTCCTCTCTTACTCTCTATTAAAATTTTCCAAAGTAAAATAAAATGAAGATCCCACTCAAAAACTTGAAAAAGGTAGATCTTAGGCATATCTCTCAATCCCTAAACCATTCTAGGTGAGTAATATCGCTATCATTGCATTTTTCTACCTATTAATTTCGGATTTATGTTTTGAATGAAAAGTTTTAGTTGTTTGAAATGAATTTTGGTTTATATAGGAATATAGATGATACTAAGTATGTATATGTTGAATATCATAAAAAGGAAAAAGCATTTAACTTGTAATAACTTGTATATGTATCCCAATTCGCGTGATTCATATAAGCTTTATAACATGTTTTTAAAGATGACTTTTTGATTTAAAGATGAAGAATCATTTACACATTTGTTATAAACTTTTAAAGGAAAAAATGTGCTCCATTCTAAATTAAAAATAGCTTAGAGATTCAAAAAAGAGTATTTTTTTGTAGATCCAATATATTATATGGAAAAATGTGATTTTTAATTTAAAAAATTTTCTAGTATTTTTACTATATTTTGATATTTATGTCACAAAGTGTCTTTGAATTTAATTAAATAGGTAATACTAAAAAAATGATTGGTTGAGGAATAAGTTCTTAAAACCGTTGGAAATGGAAGACTAAAATTTCTAACAAGAGCCATGCAAACCACTAAGAATTTAACATGTGTCTTGGTTAGGTAAAAATGCATGAATTATGGATTAATTATGATTCTACACTTTGATAAAAAGCAACAACCATAACATAAAACTGTAATAAATCGTAATGAACTTAAGTTTATAACAATTGGGGACCTTATTACAAAACCTAAGATAGTTTGTCTACGATGGATATAACTTGTAATAGTGATTGTTTGCGACAACTATAACTAGCGGTAACCATAAGGCTCAACATTTACCAACTTATGGTAGATATGGGGTTGAAAACTATAGAATGTGGTAACCTATTAAGTTATAACATGTGATAGCACCGGTTAAAATAACTTGCAATAGCTATATGTTATAATATATAGTAACCTACTAATGTATAAAATGTGGTATTAAATAACTTATGATAAGTATAGGTTGCAATAACCTTTATTTTATAAGTTTCGGTAACTTAAGTTTTATACACTACGGTAATGTATGCTTTCATAACTTGCGATAGTCATTGATTTTAAAAGTGGAATGACTTATTTTCAAAGCATGCAAAAGCCTTTATAACTTATGATGGATCTTATTCTAAGGTAGAAATGTCCCGTGATTCTTAACATACAATGACCCTTGGTTTGAAAACATGCAATGGCTTTATAAGTAACTCGCAATAGCCTTATTTAATTAAAAAATGCTGCAACATGGAACTTTATAACATGTTGTAGAGTCTATATTATACAGAAACAATTTATGTTTTATTGATACATTGGTTATGTGTTAAAATATGTGGTAGCTAATAACTACAAGTTTTTATTTTCTTTAAAACCAATACATTAATGAATGCCATTTAATAAAATCAAAATTGAAATTGAATGGAATAACCAACATTAAGGTAGCTCCTTAGATCATGGCTCCTTTGCCTTAGAGCCACAAGGTCAACAACTCCTAATGCACAAGCACTGATAAAAGAATAAATAATGAGTACATGGAGTGGGTTGAGTGGGGACACTCATTAATGAATATGGCAAGTTGGTCTAGGATGCCTATAATGGAAAGAAAAATTCCTAATTAAGACCAAAGTTGACCCAATAAGTTTCCAGTCATCCTGCAAAACTTTCAAGTTATTGGTGACCCTAAAGGAAAAACTAATACGATTTCTTAACACTTGATATAATGTATGGGTGACTTTATAAACCCGATAATATGATTCAATGAATTCTTGAAACAAGCTAGATTTGAGCCACTATAGATAATTTTTATGTTAAAATCAATTTTATGTTCATGATAGTATCATTATGTGCTAATTTTTGCAATTCAAATAAAGGTCAAGTATGAATTTCATTTATGTTTATGAAGATAAACACTTATCCTTAAATATTCCCAATCAAAGGTGTTTTGAGAATGGGATATCGATACATCACATATATTAGTGTATGTAATGCTCTCTATAAGGTAGACCACGATTTATTCATGATCACTAGGGGCACCAAGCGGTTACATACTTGTAGTTGTCATGGAACAACTATGATATGACTCACCGAGAGTCTTTTGCACATTATTGTATTTAAGTTAAAACAGAAGATCTCAAGCGATGATGTGTAGTAAAATTTCGACTTAATTACTATGAATCTTATATATTGAGACAACACTTTGATTATTGTCAACCGCATAACATTGAATCGTGCTATAGCTATAGTTGGGTATTAGTTGAGAATCATGAAGTGAAACACTACCCAAGGGAGAATTCACCCAATATCATTGTTGTTGGAGTTGGATATTAAGTCATAAATCCTTAAATAGAGTAATATGACCAATCGATAAATGTTATCATATTGGACTAACTGACTTTAAAGACCAACTTCGCAAGTAATTACGGACGTTATTAGAGTTTTAACCATTGTACCAACTTTTGACGTTTAACTGACATTGTTTTAACGATGAGAAAAAACCTACACACCGTAACTTATGGGTGCCACTTTAAAAATGATTATGAAGTACGACTTCATCTAAATAATCTATAAGTGTTTTATTTCATGTCCACACCATGCTTCAAAAAATTATATATAGGATTTAGTGCTTTTAATTGTTCAACTGTTGATAAGGATCAAAGTTGCTCTAAGGAGTTAAACAATCACAACTCTCAGTATCCGACTGAAATAGTTTAATAAAACAATTAATTTTTTTTAGCTAGTATGCATATAATTACATATAATGATTATGTATTTATTTAATTGTTTTAGGCTTCAAACTAAAATTTGGTATATAGAATGTTACATTGAATGTTTAGTTCAAATGAGGTCCTCTCAATGCTCTAACGCCCGCACCGGATATGGACCGAACTGTCTCACGATGTTTTTAACCCAGCTCACGTACCGCTTTAATGGGCGAACAGCCCAACCCTTGGAACATACTACATCCCCAGGTGGCGAAGAGCCGACATCGAGGTGCCAAACCTTCCTGTCGATGTGAACTCTTTGGGAAGATCAGCCTGTTATCCCTAGAGTAACTTTTATCCGTTGAGCGACAGCCCTTCCACTCGACACCGTCGGATCACTAAGGCTGACTTTCGTCCCTGCTCGACGGGTGGGTCTTGCAGTCAAGCTCCCTTATGCCTTTGCACTCGAGGGTGATAATAACCCATTATTTGGTAGTCTAATTACATAATAGTTCCATGTGTATGGGCATCCATATTTGTAGGGTTAGATAGTTCAAATGCAGTGCATAGGTTATTAATGGTTAATCCATGAGTTGCTAGTGGTTGAGATTCTAACTTTCGCTACAAAGAAACTTCAATAAAGCATCCATTTTTTCAATGTTATTTCTCTTCTGCTCCCATCTACCATTAAATTCAAATCTAAAAATAATTGAAAACACTATTGGAATTCAAACCAGTTTCTAAAAGGAGATATTGATGGTATAACGTGTACAACGTGGGCTCGATCATCAAAATAAGACATTCATAATTATATTTTAATATGTCACCATTCCCTTACATATATCATTTCGATCGTAAAACATTTTTCTTTAAAGAATTTTGTTTTGAATAAATAAACAATTTATGTGTATTAATGTTTGCGATAGTAATATTAAAAAATTGATTTCAGTAATTTGATGTCATAAATTATATAATTACAAAAAACTTATATTATTTTTTTGGAATTAAATCAATTTAATTTTCAGGTTCTTTTAGTAAATAATTTCAGCTATCAAACTAATTTTCACACAAACACACACAAATATATGAATATTTGTAATGGCAATAAAATAATATATATTTAAAACATAGTAAAATTGTGGTTATATGAAATCTAATGTTTTGTGTTTATGTGTATCATAAATTAATTAAAATAATGATATTATGTAACTTGTAATTTATAAACAACTAATTATATACAATTGTGAAAGTTACAAATTATAAACAATTAATAATGGTATTATGTAACTTATACTATGCAACTAATTATGTAACTTTTAAATCATGCTAAAATATTATGTAATTTATATTACCTAATTCTCTATGAAATCTATAGTAATTAAAACTGAGTTGGTTAAACTAAATTCTAACATATTTTGTAAGGGATGATTAAATGAAACTCTATTTTTTATGTAATTCATAGTTGGGTAGTTTAAATGAAACTTTAATGTTTATTATCAATAAATAATTTTCATCGGTGATGGAATAATTTTGTAACACTCCTAATTTTGATTAATTTTATTTAGGAGATTTAATTAGTTAAATTAAATAAAATAATGTGTTGTGATAAGGATAATGAGATTTGATAATTAAATTGGTTGTGCCTCAAGTAATCAAGTAATAAAAAAAATTAAACTAGAAAAGGAAAGGAATAATGAGAAGGGAAAAATAGGAATAGTTCCTTATTTTCATATTCTAAACCCCACCTTTCTCATTATCATTTCATTCTCATACAATAGAAGAGGAAATCTAAAAGCATTTAAAAGAAAAGGCCAAGGGGAATTAATTAACTATAAACCAATCTCTTTATCCAATCTAAGGGTGAATAATAGTTAACCATCTCACCTTTAAATGCTTGAATTCGGAATTTATGACTATTTCCAAATTATTTTATGTTTTTTGCCATGTTATGATTGATTGCTTCATTATATGATTAAATGATGATTTATTGGGTTTATATGAAATTAATTTGATAGGTTTTATGGGTTGAAACCTAATTTATGGTCTCCAAATGAGTTGAAATTTTAATATGATGTATAAAACATTATTTTGGAGATGGGTTTTAATTTCATAATTTCTTAAGTTTATATGAATATTTTGTGAATTTCCTAGGAGAATAAAAGGTTTATTTCGGGTTTTGATTATTAAAAATAATTAAATAATGATTTTTGACCTCGAAACTTTTATACATAAAAATATATTTTAATTCTGATTTTTGATGATTTTGGGGATTCTTTTCATGTGGTTATGATTTCTATACATTTATTTAGCTAGAAAACTTTAATTAATAATATTATTTAATGGATTTGCAAATCGTTTTGGGGAAGGTAAACTGACCTTCCAGCAGTTTTCAGAAAAGAAAATAAAAAGTATTTTGCTATCCAATAGAAAGTTGACAAGGTATATAAGAGTTGATGAAAAGAATTGTCTTTTTAAAGAAATAAATCAGTTTTAAGTTTATTTACGAAAATGCCACGTCACCAACAAAGAGGTTCGAAACCCTTGTTAAAAGCCGATACCTTGTATTGTGCCTATAAGTTTGTCATCTATATAAAATGATACATGCAATATCTACCTTGTAGATATGTGATGTATCTGTTTGTATAGAAGTTCAACACTAAGTCTATAGGGGTACGATATCTCTAGTTGTAGAGATCTGATACCCAAGGGTTTCGTCACTCTACATGGTTCTTTTAAAAGATTGACATCATTCTATTTTAAGGATCTAATACCTTCCAATGTTAGACGATCGGCATCCTCACTATTTTAAAATCTAACATTCCTTGCCTCCTATATTTTCGATATTTACTTTAAGTGGCATGGATGCCATGTGTTTTCAAATCCAATATCCTAGTTTTATTGGCTAGTAAGCATTATGTTATGCAAACCGAAAGCTAAGTTTTTATAGGTACGACAACCTATATATTTTAGAAATTCGACAGCTACCTATTTTTGGCCTTATAGCTTATGTTTTACAAAGCCGAATACTTGTTTAGAGACTCCATATGTAGAGGCTCGATATTCTATTTCGGCGGTATAGATGTCGCATGTTTTAAATATAATGGCTTTACTTAGGCTTGATAGCCAAGTGTTTTAGGGATTTGATAACCTCCTTTTTGATACCGGATGTGTAGAAAGCTATTTCAAAGAAGATAGTATTTTGTCATAAGATTTTGATTAAGTAAAGGGCTATGTTTTCCTTGTATTAAAATATGATTTTAAGGGATAAATCAATTACAAATACAAATGTTTTTAAGGAAATAAATGGGTATTTCAGCCCAATGTTTTATAAGGAAATTATTATTCTTATCACCATAGATAAATTGTGATAAAATATTTTGACTCATGGATTTAGAAAACTAGATAGTGTGGGACTAGTATAGGGTTGCGCCCTATGCATCAGTTGTTAGTTCCCAGTAAATAAAGGTCCACAATTCAGTGCATAGGGCTTTGTCAAGGGTAAAGACTAAAAGTAGGTTTACATACGGAAGGGAACTTATAGCTCAGATAGGTTATTGGTTGGTCTGCAAAAACTATAGGCTCATAGTGATCCTAGGAAAAACTATGAGTTAGACAAATAGTCAGAGTGACCTTAAGAAAATTAGGTTTGGACGGACAGTCCAGTTTCATCCTAACCTACTAGGAGATTTTGGTATATCTGGTAGGCACGAGTCAGCCATAGAGGTTTGTAGTAACCCTGGTGAAAACTCTGATGGTAGGGACAGATAGTCCATTGATTGAGATAGATTAATCAGGTTTACACATGTTGCATGCATGCATAGGATTATTTTATGTTATGTTTTAATCAATGTGGTTGCAGGTGCATAGTTTATAATTGACATATTTTTAGAAGATACAAGTGAGGTGAAAACCGGTTCCGCTCAGCGGTGTGGCCTTACTAGATATCTGTTTGACTCAAGATGACATATTATTATTCACATCAGACATTTTGTATGACCCAAAGTTTTTGTTTTTCCCCATAAACTCCCAGGTGCTCACTTGAGTAGGCCGAGAGTATGGTTTCCAGGTTTTCGGGTTTGACGAATAAGCTTCCGGAGACGTGCAGGAGGAAACCTAGCTATATTGGAGCTTCATTTTCCGCTGTGTTGTTGTTTTATTTTGCTTGAATGATTGTAATGGCAGATTGTACAACTGTCAATTAGTAGACCCTGAACCTAGGCAAAAAATGGGATTATGTAATGAATATGAAAGTTGATTATGAAATATGTTTTGAAAATTTTCATATTTCTTTGCTTCTGATGTTAATGATATTATTAAATGATCTCAATTCATCACTGGAAAATAATACTATTAATGGCTACAGCATCAGTAGCACTTATCTTTGGGCCTCGAAATAGGGGATGTTACAAAAAAATTCATGTATATGTTTATGTCTATGTGTGTGTTTTATACCATGCGTATGCACTAAATACCAAATATATATATGCAATAGTGCATGTTACTAACATACATGCATCTGTAGTTATAGGACTCAATAACCCCACACACACATATAAAGAAATGTATGTATGTATGTGTATGTGACGCCCTATCTCAAGTGATTAAATTATCAAAGGGAGTTTACCATCCGATAGCTTAGGTCAAAGGAAATGGAAAGAGAAATCTCTCGTATACACTACTTTGAGTCAACACAGATATGTTTCAGTACCTGAATACTTCTGAAATAGTATATATCACATCTTGACATGGAGTAATGTACACGAGTTTTAGAATTGAACACTCACATATTAGGAACACATATAAGTAAATGATGACACAAGCATCGATATTACAGGGAAATGGTAAGATGTACACACATGGATATATATATATATATATGTTGTTGACGCCAAAAACGGATCGATGCCCAAAAAATAGATGAAAACCCCAGTTCAAGTAAAAATAAAGCAAAATTCAGTAAAGGGAGACACAAGAATTTTATAGTGGTTCAGCGTAATCTCCGGCACATGTCCACTTTAATCTTTTTTTTTATTAGTTGTTCTCACTCTGGATTATAACTTATTTATCGGATCTAACCAAATCTAATGGATCTCGGATTTACAATGGAGTTTCTAGAATGTTTGAGAGTCACCGGTACTAGTAATTTGCTTATCTAAGTCCTAGAACAACAACTAGTCATTTCTTACGTGACTATTGAGAGGGAGGTAGGAGATAATGAAGAGAAGCAGAGTTCAAATCCTTCTTTAGTTAGAGCAGGGTTTGTATTTATAGGAGAACTGAGGTACTAGATTAGAAGTTCAATTGGAACAGGGTCCAGATTGTCGGACCAGGGTTGTACAAGAAGCCTCGAAGTCACCCGAGTTGAATATATCACTTGTTACCGAGTCAAATGAATCGGTACCGAGTTATTTCCTTAAGTGGAAATGACTCCTCCCCTATTGCACTTCCTTTTTATCTTCGAGTAGATGTGTTTCATGACTTTTCTCTTGTAATTTGGTCAGTGTTGGTGATAGTTCATACATCTCTTAGATTACTTTTCTATTTGAGTTGTTCTCTCTTCAAACTTGATGATAGGTCAAAATCTCATGAAAACACTTAGGCACACTCTAGGGAAGTAGAAAATAGGTTGTATGAAGTTGGTGAGTCGATTTGAGATGAAAAAATGAGTCGGAGTTGAGTGACTTCCTTAGGCAACCTTAGGGTAAAACTTTCCAAGATCTCTTCTTTCCCTCTTTAAAGCATGCCTGCCAAGTTTCAAGTCGTTTCATCCTCGTTTTAATCTTCTAGGTTCAGTTGAAATCTGCTTTGGCTCAAAAGTGGGTTAACATTTGCCCCCCCCCCCAAAATACGCCTTTTGAATGTAAGGTGTGCTTTGCTCAAGAATAAGTGCAAGCAATAAGTCTTTGATGGTTGAGCTCTCCGGCTATCCATTGATCTTAATCTTGCAAATCATAGGCCGTTCTGAACCTACTGTAGCTAAAGACCCTAGTCTCTGTTTAAGTGTTGTTTATACATCATAACATTCCGAATTCATTCAGAGCTATTACATCACATATAAAAATCGTCCCGTGCTCATACATGATTTATTTATTTTATTCTAAGTATAAGGCGTTCAAATCCTTTTATCAAATTTGTTTTTGTCTAAGGTTTAATCTCTCTAGATCGTTTTGCATTCAGTTTAACGTGCGATCTCTTCGAATCGTTCATGATCCAATCTATGATTCGACCTCTCTGGACCGTTTAACTTCTAATCTAGGATTTGACCTCTTCGGATCGTTTAACGTTCTAGTTAGGAGGCAATCTCTCTAGATTGTTCGACGTTATATATTGGGTTTTGATCTCTCTGGTTCAATGTGGATTTTTTAAAATTCAAATATTCAAATTAAATCAAAGAAAACAAGCAGAAATCCTAAGTGTTCATCCAGACATCCGACTCAGAGCGTTCCTAGAGAGCAATCTAGGTCTCATACACATGTAAGTGATCCAAGGTTACTATCTCCAACATAGTCATCTTAGGCACCCAAATCAGAGCGTGCCTAGGGACCGTTCGGGATCTCATACACATGTAAGCAGCCTGAGGTTATTATTGTCTTTATTGCTTAACACAAAAGGTAAAGTGAAAGAAATGAAACAAAAAAGAAAAGCGCGGGAATCAGATTTGACTCCCATTCATTTTGATCATGGGATTTCAAGTCTCGGACCAGATCCCTGGTTGTTCCTTGATGCATTTGATGTAATAATGGTTGTTTTGGCCTCACTATTGCAGTTCGATTTCTCACATATTGTTGTAGTTGGTTGCTCCGAACTAGTTCCTCTATCAGATCATGAAGGTGTCGACACTCGTTTGTTTTATGTCCCTCCAGCTCATGGAAGATGCAAAACTTTCAAAATCTTTTCTCTCGATCAGCGGGTTCTCTCCTAGCCGGCTTTCGATAGGGATCTGCCCCCTAATGTCAAGATATATCCTATCCAGGGTCTCTATTAAATTATTCTAAGAAGAAAATTTCGTCTCCCTTTTTTGTCATTTCGGTTCCTCGAAATCATAATCAATTTTATTTTTCCTTTTTCCTTTCCATTTCCTGCTCTGGACAGTCCCATATCATCCACAACATTAATTTCAATGTCCTTAGCTTCAGCGTCTTCCTGACGCAAATATCTCTCAGTTTCATGGTAGAATTCTGCAAGATCCATCGGTAGATCCCTTTCTAGTGCAACTTTAAAGTCAGTCTTGCTTGCGACTCTAGACACTGCCGCTATTAAGATTTTTGATGGATCCGGCTTATCGACGGCTGGAGCTGCCACATCGATCTTGTCAAATAGTTTCTCAAGGTATCTCCTAGTTTTTGTTTCATGCTTGATAGCATCATCACATTCTTTGATCGCGAGACGTGAACTCTGAACTGCCCTAAGAACTTACTCACCAAGCCGGTCCCTGTGCTAATGGACCCATTCTCTAACTGTTTAAACCACACTGCCACCAAATTCATTTAGTATAATGTGAAGCACTATCCCATTACCTCCTTAGAAGCACCTAACACCTCCATATGTCCGATGTACCTCATTAGATGAACCGTCGGATTCGAGTTTCCGTCGTACATTTCCAAAGTCGAAAGCTTGAAATTGGGAGGATTTCTCGCATTCCGAATATTAGAAGTGAATGGATTCCTGTTTACATCCTCCAAACTTTGGTCTACAGTCCACCTATAACTATTCGCCTTACCAATTCTGCAATTCGGTTTTCACAGTCCAATGAAGGTTTTCAACAAAAAGCGATATTCAGCCCCATGCTCCTTTGGGGAAACTTCAGCATATATTCTGGTACGTACTCCTCTTAATGCACGTTAGCATTCTGACTTGCTCCTCTGGTTTCATTCGGTCCTCTGTTCCTATGGAGAGGTTCTGGCATATACTCTTCCGGTCGTTGCCCATTCACATTCTGATTTGCGTTTCTAACTCCAGCATCGTTTGCTTCTGGCATTCCAGCACGTTCCAAGTTCACACCAGCATTTCCCCCAGGTATAATTGTCTCGGTACCAAGTAGATTTTGGTCGGTACCGAGTGGTTCTATTTTTGGGGGCATCGTTCCAGTTTGCTCTGCTCTAACAGTTGTTCCTGCATTAGCTTCTAATAGTTGGTTCTGAATTCCTGCAGCTCTAGTTATTCCCTGTTGTCCCATTCTTTGGAAAAATCTTTCAAGCATTTCCTATTATCGAGTCATTAATCCATCTTGCATCTCCTTCATTATTTTTTCCATCCCTTCTTTAGTCACATAGATGGATTGATGAGAATTTGAGAACACCTCTCGGTTGCCCCCATGCTCTAGTTGGCTTGTTCCAACCTTGGATCGAGTGTTAGGTCTTCTCATCTTCTCCAAATCTCATATTCAAGCTTTTAGGTTGTAAAATCTATCTTTGTTCTTAGTGAAAGCATAAAAATGTTGATGCCAAAAATGGATCAACACCTAGAAAACAGATGAAAGCACTAGTTCAAGTAAAATTAAAGAAAAAATCAAAAAAGTAAAGGGAGGCACAAGAATTTTATGGTGGTTTGGTGTAATCTACGGCCTACGTCCACTTTAATTTTTTTATTAGTTGTTCTCTCTCCGGATTACAACTTATTTATCAGATTTAACCACAATCTAGTGGATCTCAAATTTACAATAGAGTTTCTAGAGAGTTTGAGAGTCATTAGTACTTGGAATTTGCTGATTTAAGTCCTAAAACAGCAACTAGTCATTTCTTAGGTGACTATTGGGAGGGAGGTAGGAGATAATATAGAGAAGCAGAGTTCAGGTCTTTCTTTGGTTGGAGTGGGGTTTGTATTTATAAGGGAACTTTGGTACTGGGTCAGAAGTTCAGTTGGAACAAAGTCCAGATGTCGGTCCAGGGTTGTACAAGAAGACTCGAAGTCATTCGAATTGAATATATCACTTAGTACCGAGTTAAATGACTCGGTACCAAGTCATTTCCTTAAGTGGAAATAACTCCTTCCCTTTTGCACTTCCTTTCTATCTTTGAGTATATGTGTTTCATGCCTTTTCTCTAGTAATTTGGCTAGTGTTGGTGATAGTTTTTACATCACTTGGATTGCTTTGCTATTTGAGTTTTCTCTCTCTTCAAACTTGATGATAGGTCGTCAAAATCTTATAAAAACACTTAGTACAATCTTAGGAAGTAGAAAATAGAAGATGAAGAAAGTGGAGGACAAAGACTATACCCCAAAAAGTCCTTTTCCAGTACCCATAATGCTTCTATTTTTAGCAGAATCGCTCAGCAAGGCTGCTAGATCATGAAAGACCAGCTAAAATTCTAGGTCTGAGAAATTAGAAGGGAAAAATGAGTCGTCCCATAAGAAAAATCATCTCGGTGCCAATCAGAGTTTTGGTCAATACCGACCTAATTTATGTCATGTCATTTGAGACCTTCCTTCCACACATGCTTGAATCTCCAAGTCTTCAAGCTTCGTCCATGGTTTTGCCTATTAAATCATGTCAGTACTAATATGATTTATCCTATATGGGACTTGTCTTTCTCTGAATATCTTTGGAGTTGTTTACCTATTTATTTAGAGATGAACCCCTCACATATAATAAATTTAGCACATTACTCCATTCCTTTGTAAGGTGACAAGGCAATAAAGAGTAGATAGAGATTCCTCGGGGAAATCATATCAGTACCGATCACTTTTCGTTTGCCCATTCTCATTCCAATTTCTTTCAGCTATCTCCTTAATCCATAATGAGCTTACCCCCAAGTTCTTAAACCATCACGTCTTTGTCTCGACCCTCAGATCCACTTAGAAGCTACGTGGTTCGAATGTTGGCTAACACTTGCCCTTAAAGTTCGCTTCTATAGAAAACAAAGGAGGCTTTGGATCAATGCAAGCGGCATATAGTTGTCTGCATTGACTTCGCTGGATGTCCACCATCCCTTTAAATTGTCACTTTTATTCCAAGAGCATCCATTCAATAACTTCAAATAGTCGAAGTACCACTCTTTACACCAAGGTCTAGATCCACATTATAACAAAGATCACTCTATGCCTTGGCCAAGTGAGTACTCTTCCTTCTTTTCTTTTTTCTTTTTAAAATCATCTCGGTACCGATCACTTTTGATCGGTACTAATATTATTTTTGAGTGGCATTTTATCCCATACAAATGCTTGGGACTTAGAATTTTTTATTCTCACTTTCATTTGCTCAGCCCTGACTAGTTTGTAACTTGCGGTTTCAAGCCCCTGTCTGCCACTGTTCTCATTCCTTCTCATTGCCACTAAGTTGTCAACTCTTCCACTTCCTTAATGACCGCTATTGCCATCGTTTCAGTTGATACCTCCATCACTTCCCAGCCCTTTATTCTCAGGTTTATTGAATTCAAGGTGGGTTCTCAATTTGGATGCCATTAGGCTGCCGTAGGAGATGTTTCTATGGTCACCATCATTGTCATCATGCCATGGTTGATGACGTGGTCGTCGTTAATCTATGACTGATCATAAATCGGAGATCTTCATCACAAAGTTGAATTGTGGTAAAGGGCTTGTGATGGTTCAATCTTCATGAGGTCGACACCAAGCAACTTCAGAAATTCCTCCAAATTTTATGAACTTCTTTTTCTTGCTGGCGACTCCGAATTCCAAGGCTTTTGCTTCAAATCATTTCATGACTAAATCTCGATTTTGAATATGCATTATTCTTGTACACACAACAATGGTATGGTTGACTTTATCAAACTTCAATCGAATTTGGATCGATGTCCTGATTTCGATGAGATTGTTCTGAGGAATGGTCGCATCGAATGCACTCCGACATCCGAGTAGACCATTTAAGTCAATATCACAAATCACAACGCAGTCTTGTGTCCCTGCAAAGAAGGCTCCATGTCACTCTATAAAATGGTTCTATTATCGTTTACTCTATGATAATTCATAAGATCTGACACACAGTTCCATCGTGTGATGGAGCTCATTTGCTAGCATGAGCGAGATATCCACATAGAGTGTTTCATACATCATGCTCTGGAAATAAGACGCATACCACAAAGATTGACACTTTACGTTGCCCCGGTCGATGTTCAGAACCCGATTGGTCAACACACGTCGACATCCGTTGGATTCTACACATCGGTCACATAGGTTCTAATTAAAACAAACATTAAAGTAATACATACCTGACTACGTTCATATCAAGCTTTCAATTCAGAATGACTAGGAAATCTACTCACTTTAAAGTAAGTCCTGATACTTCTACTCCTCATGATGTTAGTTCTTCTATTACTTAGATCTCCATGTCTACTCCATCTAGAGCAAGGCATTCTATAACAGTCGAACTTCAAGGCTAAATCATTCCAGTGGCACCTATCAAAAATCGGCCTCCACCATTGAGCGAGCATCATACCCCAAGATTCTTAGACAACCCTCCAAACCAAACACCATCTTTACTAACTGCAGAATCACTCCATTCGATCTTTCTTAAGTATGGCATACCAGAGGATGATGTCTTATCGCCCGAGATTCATCAACTAGCATACAATTTGCCATAGGGGTACACCGCATGCAACAAGTACATGTGTTTAGGTTGAGTTGTCCCGCGCTTCGATGAATTCATCAAATTCTTTCTGTAAGAGATTAGGTTGGCTCTAACACATATGTATCACAATGGTTACACTCTACTCAATTCCATGTACGTCACGTTCATGATGCGATTGAACCATGCTCCTAATTTTGAAAAGCTGGCACGTCTTTTAAGCTTCAAAAAAAGAGCAAACACGCCTTCTCTTTTAACCATTGAGGCTTATAATCATTGTAAGATCATAGGAGCACTTCACAATAAGTAGAGATACCTCAAAAGACAATACTTCTCTATCCGTTTGGCTTCACCCACCTTTTGTTGTCTGGATGTAAGTTCCCTTCTCTAATGTCCTTTCTATACTTGGATTTTCTTCATCCAAGCGCCTAACTTCTTTCCTATACTCTTCACAGACCTTCTCGATTGGGATTCTAGCGATCCACATTCCAACACGTTAGAGACTTCAAAGAGTGTTGACTTTGAATTTGGCACCATCACCTTCCTTCTTACTAATAAGAAGCTCCGTTGGTATGGCCTTCTTCACCCCGACAGATATGTCGCTCCCCTTCTACTTACTTTCCAAGATGTCTTGGGCTACTCTCAGGTCCTATGCCCCCACTCGTGACTCTAACGATGATAATCAAAGGGATGATGGAGACCAAGTTGGCAAGATAACTATTAATGAAGGATAGAAGAGACTGGTATAGTAAAATGTGGTCAACATAGAAGTAGAGGAAAGAGGAGGAAGAGATGAGGAAAGAAAAGAAGAATGAGAAATATAAGAGAAAGGAGAGGGCAATGAGGCCAATGAGTATGACGACGAAGACAAGGACTTCGATATAGGAGAGAGAAAATCATATAGGGAAACATCCTCGAAGGTGGTACGCCCTTATACTATGTCGTTCGAAGCGATTAGTAATGTAGTCTTCATAGCAAGTACCCAATCCAGGCTTAGCCCAGTTGTAGATGCAAATCTTCCCCCATGGGCTCCTTTGAAAATATTTTTGGTTCTCTATGCGATCTGGACATCCCAAGTGAGAACAATCTTAATGAGAGTTCCAAAGATTTAAGCTTTCCATCAAGGGATCTCTTAGCCGAAGGTGATGAAACCCCATCATTACAAATCGCTGAGCACGGTCCATAGAATACTTAGGGCAATATCAGCACCTCACACACTTTTAGGAACACAAATACCAACATTCTGCATTTGTCCTTAATTAAGTGTGTTAGTTCTAATATACCTCCTTCTTTCTTTTCAGGTACAATGGAAAGGGACCGTATGAACTATCTCCATTTGAGCATTAATCAACATTGCTTGTCCACACCGGGTCTTTACTGACAATGTCCCAGCTCACATTAAGAGATAGAGGAGGAGAGGAGAAGGAGAAAGGATAAATAATATTAGGAGAATGAAGATAGAAGGACGCGTCGAATAGAGGAGAAAGAGCATCATGATTTGGGGAAGAAACCATGCGATTCTCATGACCGCTCATGGCCGGTCTCTGCCTCGCCTCAGCCACACACTCAACCCCAAGCTCTTCTGCATCAACTTTTAGCAACTTAGCTTCTGGTCACCACCATATCAGACTCCCATAAATCCAAATAAGTTTCAACCCATACTGCTCTTCCACCACCCCATTTAGGCTCATCCACTTCTATTAACACCAAGATGCAGGCCTCTTTACCCAGCTATTGCTTAATAAGGGTGATGTTTGATCGTGATATAAAGGACATCTCTTGTTAGGATGCCAACCATAGGGGCGAAGGGGTTAACAAAATAGTCGACCAATGCTTTGAGTGGAAAAAACTTACCAAATCCCTCTCCGACCTTAACCAAATTTATCATGTAACTATTCATTCATTCAAGTCAGAGAGGAGAACTCATGACAGCATTGTGGTGGGTTACAAATCCGAGCTAGAGGAGGTCATAAAGCAAAGAGACGAGGCTCTCAAATCATCCTGCATGCCAAAAAATTAAACGCAGTGCTGGGAGCGAATCAAACTCAACCTCTTAACGTCGTAAATAACCAGCTCAAGAAAAGCCATTAAGAGAGTGGTTTGCTTACCACGCAAGTCAAGGGTATGGAAAAGGTGCTTCAGACCAAAGATGCCGAGCTCAAAATACTTCAAGTTGAAGTTGATGGGCTCAAGGCCGATTTGAAAGCGGAAACATACTCCTAGGCCCAGGTTTAGGGCGACCTTGCCATGGCTGAAGTCGAAATCAAAGAGCTCAAAGAGAAGGCCAAAAAGAGTAATAAGGTAATGAATGCCAACCTCCGATAATTATTTGCAAATGTAATCAAGGACAAGAATCTAAAATTGTTGGGGGATAGCTATCCAGTTAATCTTGCTGATGCTTGGGAGGAGATTCTCCGCCGGTCGGTTGAGGCTGGCGAAGGCCTGACTGAAGATGAGCTAAAAGCAAAATTCATGGACGAGGAATATATATTAGCTATAGAAAAAGGAAAGGATATCCTAGTTGAAGAGAGCATGGTTGCAGGAAAGACAATTAATAAGGTTTCAACCAATCCTAGCGCATTGGAACAACTAGAACCATTGACACCAAAATCTAAGGAGCCCGCAACGGAACTCACAACTCCTACGGTGTCCAGCTCTGAGCCTGCCCACATCAACACTCTTGTCTTTGCTGCTATAACTACCATTGATCCCTATATTCCTCTCCCTACTATGCAGCCCCTTTAATCATAAATTAAGGATGTTAAAATTTCCAAGTCGCCAATCATAGAAGCTTCGCCGGGCGAAGGTATTTCTCTCGTCCTCCAGTGTTCAAGAAGCTTCAGTTCTCACTTGAGATAGTTTCTAACCTTTACTTCACTATCTATTAACTTACATGTCATCCATCGCTTCCTCCTCCGCCGCTAGCAACTCAGGGCTTGGGTTATAGTGCTATCTCTACCACATCAATCTTCATCGCTATAAAGCCAATCGTTCCCAACTCCCTCTTCCAGCTTCCACCCTAGTCCTAATTCAAAGAAAATAGGGGCATTGGAAGGGTTGGAGGTTGTCCGTCAATCTCAAGAGGAAGATATTACTATCATAAGCAAGAAGGATCCAGATGATCATATCACGATGTAGAGAGGTCAAAGATTGACCACGAGAAGATCAAAATTAAGCTTGGCCCAGGAACTAAAAAGCCTACCACCGGTTCCAACAAGCCAAGGCTTATTCCCAATCTTCCTCCCTTGAAATTCAAGCCCCTAAAAGCTTATGGCATCATCGATGCCTCAAAATCCTCTAACTTTACATTTGACAAGCTCGAATACCCTTCATTGCAACCACCAAAGGGAGAGACTATACATCTGAGGGTAGCACTTTAGAAAACGGGAAGGCTAAGGATGGAAAAGGTATGAAAAAGCACCCAGTGAAGGACGATTCTAAGGGCAGCAGCAAGCGGGGAAAGAAGAAGTAGAATTTCAGCTTGGGTTTTTGTAAAAGTAGCTTCCTTGCCTTTTGATATACTTTGTCTTTCTTTTCAAATAGGCCAGCATTATGTGGGAGAGGCCCCCACAATCCTTGTATAAAAAATGTGAACGTAAATAAAATACTATTTTTATGTACAACCTTTGTCATATTTACATATCCGTAATTTTATTTATTTTTTCTTTATATTATTGCATGCATATATAATATAGTTATATGTGATGCTTGATCGTTTATATTATACACGCCTATGTCTGTGCAATGCCATTGCTTATTGTAGCTCTATACCTATAAGTATATTTCTGCAATTGCATAGTAATATTTTATTACATAGTTCTATTTACCATTGAAAGTATTTCTTTATTGGATAAGAAAACTTGTTATTCATTTGACCAACCCTGTGTCCAACCCTATTTACTCTAGGTCGAGTTCTATCTGACCGTAAGCAAGTTTGTGGTTGGAGAAGCATCCAGCTTCGTATTCTGCCTTTGGGAAACAGCATTCTGGGTGACTATCTCTGGACATCGGACTTCAATATTGCCTATCTACAAGTGCTAATCGAATTCGTTCTTTGACCTTCATCACATATCATCGATCGGGCCATAAGTGTGGTCATATTTGCAGATAGTTCACTCATCCATCAACCCTTATCTCCAAGGATCGACGTTTCTGATGCTTGACTCTAAGCATCGATTTTAGATCTCGCCTATCTCTATGCGTTGATCGAAAAATAACTCAAAAACCATCATCGTTTATCTTTGATCGGGCATGTCTTTTTGGGTTATAAACGTTGTCATGTAAGTTTCGATTGCACACTAGTTCCTATCTCTGGGAAATGGTGTTTGGGTTTCCTAACTCTATGCATCCCTTATTGACTTTGCCTATCTTCGGGCATTAGTCAAAGATCGGAGGGATACGGGCGAATTGTCTGATCGACCCTTATGTCATTATACTCCCCTGACCCAATCATGGTCAAAGGAGTTAGTCGGTACCCATCTCTGAGTACATGGTTGTACTGCTAATTGCACAACACAAGGTTAAGCTTACAAGAACACAGTTTCATTGGTTCTAGAAGCTAGCTTTATTTATAAACAGAGGAAACGGCATGTCCTGCCTTATTACATTGCCCCCAGTTTGCTAGGGTAGCTTATTTGTAGAAAATAAAATAAATAAATCTAAGTGAAATAGCGTTATAAGTTTTCACTATTCCATGCTCGTGGGATTGGGATCCCATCAACGGTTGCTAGCTTGAAAGTTACATCTCCAAGCTTCTGTTCAATAGCATAGGGACCTTCCCGATTCAAGCCAAGTGCCCTAATACTAGGGAGGGCTTATTTAAAAACGAGATCCCCTACCTCAAAGGTAGTATGATCACTAGTGGGCCACATTCCTAAAATTATTTTCTAGATCCATTTATTAATTATTTCAACTTTTTATCAAGTTACAAATAATTTTTCATAATTCAAATACATTTGAGATTCAAATTTCCTTGATTTGAATTCCAACAATCTATTTATTCATTTAAATTCCCAATTGAAATCCTATAAATAATATATATTATTATTAATCATCAATTAGCGGGATGTTAAAGATTCTCCTGCTCAAAGAAGTCGCGTCCTCGTAATTTATCGAAGAGTACTATAACTTATTTTCTAACGTTTAAAAAGTTCTATACATCCACGCAAACAACAACCAAACCAAGTTAATCGGAATCGATCAAATATCCATGACTCGATCAAAATTTAAACTAGTATATCAACGAGTCAAAACTAATTGGGTCATGTCCGTGGAATTAGCTCTTTAATCTTCTATATATAATCTCTAGGGTTACTTAATCTTTGAACCTTTATTATACCAACGGAACATTTTTACTTTTCAACTACTTTATCTTCCCCTTTTTGTTTTATAAGCTTATCCAAATCTCCAATATATCTTAGTATCTCAAGTTATTATATCAATTATTGTATAAATATAAACCTTTTATAGTTCTGCAATACTCCACAAAAATTAACTGGAAATTTATTAAAGGAAATTAATTTATTAATAATAAAAATAAAAGTGGAATTTGAACAAAGGTTAGAATTTGGCCATGAAAGTTGCACCTTTGCATTCATGACGATTTTCTGGACAATTTTCATATACAAAGTTTTGTAATCAGAATTAATATGAAAATAATTAAAGTTTAAAGATTTGAAATCGAAAATAATTAAAATATAAAAAAAGGAAATAAAATTTTAAATTTGGAACATTAATTAGTCAACGCCATCATTGGGATCGGTCGACACCTAGTGGTCAACCGCCAATGAACCAGTCGACCAGTCAAACATTTTCGGCTAGGGTTAGCCTAGGTCGAATGGTCTGGATTTTATTTTATTAAATCTAATGATCGACATTGATTTCAGCTTTTATAAATATCTCACAATAATTGTTCAAAGAACACTAATCTAAGTAGTACACTCTAAACTCTCTGTCTCCTCAAAACAATTTCTGAAACAAAAATTTAGGCAATAATCAAATTAGAGAGGTAAAAAATCAAACTAAAAGGGATCAACAAACCAACAAGGGGACGATTCAAGTCAGGATAAAAAGAGGAAAAGCTCTTAAGAGGTGATATTTATTATTATTAAATTAAGTTGATTTATAGGTAACTGGGTTTATTTATACATCTATTTGATTTAATTTTGATTAAAGTAAAGAAGTTGATTTGGATCTAAAGTAAAATTTTGAGGTATGATTGAAATTGATTCAACTTGGTTTTAATATGAATGCACCCTTTTATTCACCTTAAATTGAATATGAAATCTAATATGTATATACCATATTAATTTAACCCTAAACTGGTTTTGAAATGTAAATATACATATGTGATTATGGAATTGATAAATAGAAATCGTGTAAAGTTATACATGAAAATTATTGGAATTATATGCAATATATATATATATAAACAAATAAGTGAAATCTGGTCAGAAGTTGAGGGATAACCACTATTAAACAAAGTACAATATACCGTTAAGAATACGATTAACATTAACAAAGGAAAAAAAATCAAAACTCGACCAGTCGATGTGCTTATTGTAGCTTGTCGACAATAAGTGGTCGACCACTATAAAAGTCAGTGATCGACCAGTCAACGTATTTCACGCGCAACTTAAACCTCGGTCTATGGCCGAGGTTTGAAATATATATTAGTATATATATTATAATATAAGTAAGGGAAGTTAGTTCCCTAATTCTTGACTTTTGGATACTACAAGACTAGGTAGATGTGTATGTAGGCAATAAGGCCTAGACACTATTTATTCAGCGAATTTGATATTCGATATAAGGCATTTTCGATCGTGAGGGTGTGTTAAGCACAAGACACTATAGGATGTTCCTTGGTGTATGCGTGACGTTGTTGGTGCATGGTCCGACACTAATGGGAGGTTCCTCGTTGCATATGGCAATCAAGACGTGATAGTGTTGGTGGATGTCCAGTGTGGTGCAATGAGTGGCGTTACCATTGATTTTTGGACACGAATGCTTCAACAGACCCTAAGTTGTCTTTGACGTAGGTCGGCATTGTGGGATCCTTTCAATGTGTAAGTACGATATATTATAGTCGTAGTTTGGGTACTGCAGTCCCAAGGGTGATATTTTATTTGATCGTATGTTAGGAATATACCTACAGGTTATTAGTTTGATCCATCATTGGTCAGTTGTCCAATCCATTGATGATTAGTGGTTCGATTTTGTTCCACACCTAAGTATAAACCTCCACAAGGTGTTTAGGTGTAGGTGTATTGGAACTATATTCCTTGGGTTAGTGTGAACAACCCTAGTAGTAACTCATAAACACAAATAAATGAAGTCAGATGCATGTGATCACCATATATTAGTAATATAACTCATTTATTAGGCTTTGTCCGACCCACTCCTTCCTTTTTCCCCAACCACAGGAGGACATGGAAACAGGTGATTGACCAAGATCTAGTACGTGGAGAAGTGAGCTTGGTGTTGGCATTGCATATTATTCTTCATTTTTCTCCATGTAACTATCTATTTTATTTAGTATTTATCAGAATTTATGTTGTTATTTTGTAAACTCGGGATTTTTGACTACGTATATTTTGAGACTATGTTTATGGGATATTTTTTGAGATGATTATTTTCTATATTTATATTTTATTACCTTCTGCTGTGAGATCTGAAAGTGTAGAATTTCTTAGATTTTCCTTGTAACCATGTCCTGTAATGTCTTATAAACCAACAGCTCGTACTTCTTGGCATGACGCGATTTCGAAATTCACCTTAGGCTTTGGACCGGTATGTCGGAAGGTGTGGGTTGTTACATTTGGTATCAAAGCTTAGGTTTAAGATTCCTTAGGAGCTAGACACGTATTGAGAGAATGTGCTTGAATATCTTGAAAAAGGGTTTTTTTAAGGGTTTTCAATATATATATATATATATATAGTTTTCCAAAGGTTTAACATGAAATAACGTGATTGCTTATTCTTGCTAATACTATATGCGGAAAAGTTGCCAATAATTTCTAATCACAGAATATAGAGAATGAGCAACTCTGTTGAATGCAGCTCAGGTGAAGCAGCTAAGATTCTGGGAATGAACATCCTGATATGGTTCCGCGGGTATTGCAAGTTATAGGACAAGCTGAGTTTAACCCAAACAGGGGACACATAGAGTAGGCGCCAAGTGCAGTTCCTGCAAATCCACATGCCGCTGATTTCGTTAAGTTGTGTAAGGACTTTGTGAGTCTAGGAGAGAAGCCATATGTGGGGACTAAATCTTTTGTAGATTCGAAGGCATGAATTCATACTTGTGAGAGGATTTTCAGATTGATGGGCCTTGGAGATGCCATTAGGAGATAGCTTGCTGCTCGGCATTTACAAGGAGAGGATCTAAATTAGTGGGACGTGGTAGTGGCAGAAACCAATGAGGAAGAGATAACTTAAGGAGAGTTTAGGGGGTGTTTTGAGATGGGATTTCTTTCCATAGCAGAGCAAGGAGTACAGCTGGAGAAGTTCATACATTTTCAGTAAGGAGATATGTCGGTGAGGGACTATGTAAATCAGTTCAATGAGTTGGTTAAGTTTGGACAGGATCTGATAAATACCCCTCACATGAAAGCTTTGAAGCTTGCAAAGGGCCTGAATAAACCTCATTAAGATTTTTTTCTTAGTCATATTCCCATGGGGCTGACTTATAAGGGTTTGGTAGAAATGACTTTGCTGAATACTATTTCCAAATAAGAGGTGAGGAGTGAGCCTAAGAAGTCAGGAGTAAAGACACCCCAGCAGAATTAGTGCGAGGGCGGAGTGGGGACCCAAGAAAAGATTAAGAAGCAGGAAATCAAGTGCAGAATATGCGATAGGAAGAGGCATGTCATATAGGATTGCAGGATGGACATTTCAAGGATCAAATGCCACAACTGCAATCAACTCGAGCACATAAGGAGGGAGTGTCCGACTACACTGAAGATCTATACCCAAGTGGTTTCGGCTTATGCACTGAATTTTGTTCCTAGCTTGAATGCGCCTTGAGTAGCGGATAAGGGAAAGAAGGTCGTAATTGAAGGTGTGTTAACTTTATCTAATCTATATGTTCATAGATTATTTTACACTAGGGCATCACACTCTTTTATTTCAAATAGACTTGTAGATAAGTTGCACTTAGACACTAGCATAGTTATTGACTCGGTAGTTGTATCAAACCTTATTAGAGGATCGGCTCATTTATCTATTATTTTTAAGGGTTTGAAATTGTTTATTTTAGGGGTCAAATTTTATTGCGATGCTTTTGTCTTGGGATTTTCCGAGTTTGGTTTGATTTTGGGTATGGACTGGATGACCATGTATGAGGCTGTCTTAGATTGTAATAGGAAGGTCATTCATTTGAGTACTTGTAGTGGACATATTCTTGAGGTTTATTGCAACCCCAGAAGTTCAGTTATGTTGAGTTAGCTATATCTTTAGACCTACCACACAATGAGTTAGGTTCAGTGCCAGTAGTTCAAGACTACCCAAATGTCTTTTTCGAAATTATCGGTCTTCCATCCTAGAGAGAGATTGAATATCAAACTTACCTCGAGGAGAACGCCAGACCTGTTGCCTTACCATTGAGGCATATGGTTCCTAAAGAAAGATGCAAGCTGAATAAGCAAATGAATGAGCTGTTGGAAAAGGCTTCGTTAGAAGGAGTATTTTAGAGTGGGGAGCAACAACTGTATTTGCCACCAAGACAGATGGCTCACTGAGGCTTTGCGTCAAATACCGTGAGCTAAATAAACCGACAAAGAAGAATTGTCACTAGTTCCCCCATATAAAGAAACACTTTTATTGGCTAGTTCGAGCGAAGGCGTTCTCTCAGCTTGAATTGGTTTCCAGGTTCCATCAATTGTGTGTAGCCGAAGATAGTATTCAGAAAATTGCTTTTCGCACACCTGACGGACTATATGAGTGGTTAGTCATGCACTTTGGACTAACCAATGCACTTGCCTATTTTGTTGATCCGATGAGTCGAGTTTTTATAGGGTTGCTAAATAAGTTCATGGTGGTATTTGTTGACGACGTATTGGTCTATTCGAAAAGCGAAGAGGAGCATAGGTTTTATGTAGGAGAAGTGCTCAATACTCTCTGTGGGCATAAGTTCAAGGAAAAGTTTTCCAAATGTCACTTTTGGTGGAAGAAGGTTCGTTTTTCGGACACATTATCTTTGAACATGGGCTGGCGGTCGATCCTAGTAAAGTTGTTGCAGTATAGGATTGACATATACCAAAGAATGCCACGGAGGTGAGGAGTTTCCTTGGTTTGGCAGGCTACTATAGGAAGTTCATTAAGGACTTTGCTAAAATTTTTGCCCCTTTGACCCGCCTTACCAAGAGGAATTTGTTTTCCTCGTGGGTCTCAAAGTGTGAGGATGTTTTTATTAAGCTGAAGGACTCATTGACTAGTGCATCCATTTTGGTATTATCGGATGGTTTGAAGGCATTCACAGTGTATACTAATGCTTGCTATATGGGATTGGGCATGGTTTTGAAACGGGAGGGAAGAGTAGTGAGCCATGCTAGTCGATAATCGAAAGTTCACGAGAGAAATTATCTTCTTCATGATGTCGAGTTTGTAGCAATTATTTTTGCAATCAAGTCACTGAGACACTATCTACTAGGAGAGCGGTTTGAGTTGTTCAAGGATCATTAGTCTCTAAAGTATTTTTTCTCCCAAAAGTATTTGAATTTAAGGCAGCAAAGATGAATGGAGTTCTTGGCATCGTATGATTTTGATATCTCCTATACTTTAGGCAAGGGCAATTTTGTACCCGATGCCTTGAGTAGGAAGCATGCGATGTTCGGTCCTATGTTCTTAGAGTAGAAGCACTTGGATTTTATTTCTATATTTGACTTTCGACCTTCGTCAGACATCACTCTAGGATTGTTAGTAGCTTTAGATGTGCAGCCTACACTCATGGACCGCATTGGGTCAAGTCAGAAGCAAGATACGAAGTTATTTGATATTTTAGAGAAGCTTGGTAAATGAGAGCAGTTGAGTTATTTAAGGCATTATACCATTGACTCGAAAGGGTGGTTACAATGGGATGGTAGATTACGTGTTCCTCTCATTAGGGATTTGACTAACACGTTACTAGTTGAGTCCCATCGCTCGATGAAGACAAAATGTATTGTGATGTGAATAGAGTCTTTATTAGCCTGGTATGAAGAGGAATGCAGCAGAGTATGTGGCTGATTGTATGACTTTCCAAATAGTAAAGGCGAAGCAAAAGAAGCTAAGTGGATTGTTGCAGCCATTAGATATTCCATAGTGGAAGCGGGATAGTGTTTCTATGGATTTCATTGACGGACTACCTAGGAGTAGGAGGCAGAATTAGAGTATTTGGGTCTTAGTCGATCGTCAGACCAAATGCGCTTACTTTATTCCGGCTAGGAGCACGAGGGCTACGACATCTTTGTCGACTCTATACGTAAGGGAGATAGTTCGATTACACGGAGTTCCTTCTAGTATTGCTAGTAACCGAGACACATTTTTCACTTGTGAGTTTTGGAGGAGTCTTCAGGAGGCTTTAGGCACTGAGTTGAGTTTGAGTATCACTTATCCCCCACAGGAAGATGGACAGATGGTGAGAGTGAATTGGGTATTGGAGAAATTGCTTCGGATTTATATTTTGGATTTTGGAGGCTTTTGGGAGGATCACTTACCACTAGTGGAGTTTGCTTATAATAATATTTATAAGGAAAGTATTGGGATGACACCGTTTTAGGCATTATATGGGAGACCTTGTAGATCACCATCTTATTGGTGGGACACTACAGATAGGATCATTCTTGGACCAGATATGGTAAGAGAGACTTTAGAGAAGATGGACTTAACCCCTAAGAGGATGAAGTCCGCACAATATAGGCAAAAGTCTTATGTTGATAGGAGATGCTTCATGAAAAGTTAGCGGGAGTTAGCTTATAGGGTGAAGCTTGCTGAAAAGTTAGCGGTAGTGCATGATGTTTTATATGTTTCACACTTGCAAAAGTGTCTGCATGATACTGCAGCTGTGGTCGAGCCGAGTCAGCTAGAGGACGTAGTAGTGGAAAGGGAGACACATTCTCGCCGTGCACCTACCCGTTTCCTTAAGTATGGTACAATGCGACTTCACAATAAAGTTATTAAGCTAGTTAAGGTCTAGTAGGGAGATGACCCAGCGGAGAGCATATAGGATCCCGCGGAGAAGATCCGAGCTTCCCATCCAGAACTCTTTTCTGGTACATTTCCATTTTTGTTAATATGTATATAACTGCCTATGTACTTAGGCTTTAGCTTAGTGCACCCTATAGGTAGGTATGTTTGGATGCTAGGAATGATTGTGGACGTGTCATTAGGACATGTTTTAGATGATGGTTGCTAGTGGATGTACTTATTAAATTAATCCTTACACACATAGGCTAACTCAAATTTGCATGCACTAACACCATCACTTGTTTTATTTTCTTGAGGTATATGCATATGGTTTTTGCATATGGATTGAATGGTTGAGCATACAAATAGAATTGTAAGTATATTTACATAGGATGTTGCATACATTTGGATACATGGCATAAGCACTTGCATTATAGAAGGTCGACTAGCTCAGGAGGCCGCCCAATTTTTGCATTGATATAGATTCATATGCATTTCATGCCTATATGTACATTCTGCATTAGAAATTTAAACTAACGACAATGGTTGCCAGTGGTAGATGGTTGAGTTTATGGCTGTAGATATTGATTTCCATGTATATGAGTTCCATTTTTTCCATCCTTGGAGATTTCGAGGACGAAATCCCTTTAAGGGGGAGAATGTAACACAAGCAACAATTAACCAGAAATTTATTAAAGGAAATCAATTTATTAACAAAAAAGATAAAAGTGGAATTTGAACAAACATCGAAACTTGACTATGAAACTTACACTGTTGCGTTCATGGCGATTTTCTGGACAATTTTCATATATAAAGTTTTGTAATCGAAGTTCGTCTGCAAAAGTTATTAACATTTAAAGATTTGAGATTGAAAATACTTCAAATAAAAAAAATGGTAAGGAAATTTTAGATTAGACAACTTTAACTAGTCAATGCCATCATTGCAACAAGTCGACACCTAGCGGTCGACCGCTGCAATGAACTGGTCGACCGGTCGAACTTTTTCGGCTAGGGTTAGCCTAGGCCAAACGACACGGATTTTAATTTATTAAATCTAACTGTCAGCGTTGATTTTAGTGTTTATAAATAGCTCACAGTAATCGTTCAAAGAACCCTAATCTAAGTAGTACGCTCTAAACTCTCTGTCTTCTCAAAACAATTTCCGAAACAAAAATTTAGGCAACAATCAAATTGGAAAGGTAAAAAAATCAAACTAAGAGGGATTAACAAACCAATGAAGGGAAAATTCAATTAAGGATAAAAGGGGGAAATCTCTTAATAAGAGAGTAGGTTTATTGTTTAATTTTGTTGATTTACAAGTAATTGGGTTTTTTTATACATCTATTTAATTTAATTTTGATTAAAGTAAAGAAGTTGATTTGGATCTGAAGTAATATTTTGAGATATTATTGGAATTGATTCAACTTCATTTTATTATGAATACACCCTTTTATACACCTTGAATTGAATATGAAATTTAATATGTATATACCCTATTGATTTAACTAGGGTTGTCAATGGATACCCGAAAAATCTGAAATTTGTCCGCATCCGCATCCAAAAAGTGGATAAATATCTGATATCCGGAAAAACGAATGCGGATACGGATATGAAGACATCTACATCCGAAAATTATTCGTCCGGTATGTTTTAAGATTATAGTTTAAATTATGTGTATTTTAGTGTAGTGAAAGATATTTATTTATGGTTTTATTAAGTTAGAAGTTTATATTATACGCATTAAATGCATATTAACTATTCAAAACTATTTATTATTATTATATTTGTTTATTTTTAACACTTTTATAATTAGTGTGATTGAAAAAAGTTTATGTTAAACTAAAATTTTCCATTTATATTTCTTGATTTATCAATCGTTAGCGGATAGGATAATTATCTGATATCCGTCCGTATCACGGATGTGGATATCCGATATCCGAACATGATTTCGGATGTGGATGCGGATATGGCACTATCCGTATCCGAAAGTATCCGTTGACAGGCCTAGATTTAACCCTGAACTGATTTTGAGATGTAAATATACATACGTGATTATGGAATTGATAAATTGAAATCATTAAATGAAATTATAAGTTATGCACGAAAATTATTGGAATTATATACAAAGTTGTAGATTTAAAAAAATAAGTGAAATCCGGTCGGAAGTCGAGGGATAATCACCGTTAAACAAAATACAATTTACTGTTAAGAATACGGTTAAAATTAAAAATGGAGAGAAAAAAACCTGACCAGTCGATAGGCTTACTTTCGGTGGTCGACCGCTACAGCAGCCAGCGATCGATCAATCAATGTATTTCGGGCGCGACTTGAACTTCGACCTATGGCTTAGGTTAAGAATACACACACACACCCCTAGTCTCGTAGTATTTAAAAATCAAGAATTAGGGAACTAACTTCCCTTACTTATATTATAATATACATACTAGCTTAATATATATTAGTTTGTATATTATAATATAAGTAAGGGAAGTTAGTTCCCTAATTCTTGACTTTTAAACTACGAGACTAGGTAGATGTGTATGCGGGCAATTAGGCCTAGACACTATTTATTGAGCGAAATATATTGGATGGTTAAATATCAGGAATTTTATCGAACCTGAATTCCATTGCCTTTCAAGCCATAGACACGCAATTATCCAATTAGAAAAATCTCTGACTATTAAAATTTATCTAATCTCATTCTCGGGATTCCATAACTTATATAGAATAACTCGAACTAAAATTTATTGCTCCAAGTGCGATCAGAATTCATTTAGTTTGGTTGGAATGCTTACCCAACACAGAGTAATCAAGATCGATGAAAATCGAATCAGGCTATTCTATGAATATCTTTTACTCATATTGTTATGTCAAAATTTCTCGTTCTAGTGTTTAGAAATCCTTATGATATGCTAGCTAGGCATATCGACCAGAATTCATAACCAATCAATGGATAAGTTAACACAATCAAATTCTCAATATTATTCCTTAGTAATAAAATAAAATTATTTTAATCCCCCCTGTGGTTTACCTCTAAGAACCACTGGATACTACTTCGTTCGGATAAATGAGCTTAATCCCATCGAGTGATAATTTCAACTCGATCTACTTCATCTAGATATATGTGGGCTCATATCCCTCCGAGTAATAACGCCCCTTTCAAAATCCATATTCTATACCTAAACTTATAAAAAAAACTACTAAATACACAACCATTCATACATAAATTTAAATGATTAAATATGCAACGCTAGATATAAATCTATTGGTTTCCGTTGCGCACTCTGATCATCACTGGATCTTTCTACTCAAAACCATTTCATCCCACTTATCTTTGTGTTGAATTTATATTATAGAAATTAGATTGGGGTCTTATATAGTTTCCCTAATCGAATCATTACCCGTTTATTTTTAAAATCACTTAAAAAAATATTCGTCTTCTAAATTGGTAACGACCCCAGCGCTATACCCATATTATTAAAGAATATTACAAGTAATCTCGTCTAATAACATGGAGAATGCATCTAGTTAAGGGCCATCGAATGTGAATATATCTTTGGGCTAACACTAACACATTTTTTATTACCATTATGAGGATCTGAACTGGAATTTGACATGTACAATATTAATATAAAGTAGTAAACACCCCGATTTAAAATATTCATAATAGTATATAATATAAATAAATCAGAATTAGAGTCACAGACTACAGCCGAATAATATATATCATATAACATAATAAGATGTGAGTCTACAAAATATCAGTACTAGACCCACATAAATATATGTATATCACAACCAAAATATCATATCAGGTACAAGCCAACTTCTAAATAATATACATGACCCATGATCCTAAATGTACATACTTATACAATAATGGAGTAAACCAAAACAGTCAAAATAGTCTACTCTCGTGCTAGCACAAAATCCATAAGTCAGCGAGTCCTTGTACCTGTAGAGTCTTGGCTTGACCTGAGTATTATAAAAATAAATGGGTCAAACTACATCTAATAAAAAGGTGAGATACTTATATCATAAATACATGACTTAATAATAAAATAAGCCATAAAAGAAATATACCTAAATCAAATAATCATAATAAGGCATATAAATCAAAATACCATTTCATAAATCCATTGTCATAAATATGGCTTAACAATAAAATAAGCCATAATAGAAATATGCCTAAAACCAAATAATCCTAATTAGGCATATCAATCAAAATCACCATTTCATAAATCCATAAGTAATCTCAAATGGACTATCATAAAAAATAGATAATAATTCGAAATTCTTCAAAGCCAAAAGATACCAAAAGATATAATCACAAAATATCTAAAGAAATAATAATCACTAATGAAATAAAAATGGTAGTCCACATCAGTTTATACAACGACGCGAAATCTACCGAAAGAGACCCGCTAAATAGAAAGGAAGCCTACCGAAAGTGACTGCAAATTAGGAACACCTGCTCAAAGAAAAGAGAAGTCGTGTTCATAATTTATCCTATGCAAATATACTTATCAAAAGAGGTAAACATCGTCTAACTATGAACTAAAATAAACTGATGGGTTGTAGTCATCCGGTCTATAGACTACGATGCACGTAAACATCTGCCTTCTGAAAGAGGCAGCCAAATTTACACCATAACAAACCTAACCCCAAAAAACAGGTCTGTCTACACAAATATAAGAATGGTATCAACTCTCAAGTCGATGAAAAATGAGTCATCTTCTCTCGAGGATCTATCAGCTTGAAATCCGAACACCCTGAAATAATACAACTCTAAAGTGTAAATTACTTTCGCTATAGTAACTACTAAAATTTAACTGCTATCCCATAACAGATAGTGAAATTCTAGTGTTTACTAAAAGCTAGTAAATCTTACTCAAACTTAACAAATTACAATAATAAGTGAAAGGATTGCACAAAATATCCCATAGCAATCCGACAGTTCAATCGTTTATTAAGATTCTTTGTTTCATAGAAAAACACGAAATCCAATAGAAGTCGAAATCAAAGCTTATTCACTTATACTTCAAAAGAAAAGTGTTAAAAGGTTTTATTTTTAAAAATAGAATTTCTTTACTAAAATTCGAAATCACTAATGCTTTTCATAAAATAATAACTTATTTTATTATATATATATATATGTATTTCATAAATTATTTATGGACTTTAAAATCTCATTGTCAATTTAAAACAAAGCTTTTATAAAATAATACTATATTTTATCTTGCCTCTAAGACTTTTCCAAAATTATAATAACTTATAATAGTAAATTTTAAATGGTGTTATGAATAAATATTACTCATCTTTACAAATCTTTTAAAAACATTTAAACAATTCAAATAATATATCCATCAAAATGCAACTTCTTGAGCCATCATTGCTCTATAAATTATCATTTCATAATATAAAAATATTTAGTGATCTGAGTTGCACTTCGACAATTCACGTCACACAATCAATGCATAACCATCATATAATCTAACTATAAAAATAAAATATATTTTGATGGTTTTCAACATACATGCTATTTCTTAATCAATCATCGATTCAAATATAATATTTCAAACACACAAATCAATCAATTAAAACACCAACTAATTGGAACTATAACATGCAATTGTGTTTCAATCATATCATCCAACCACTACCATCCACTAATGCAATTCATAACTAAAGCAAGGCATACAAAAAGAGATATAACTAATTTAGATATAGGTGTGTGAGTTAAATAAAATAACTCACTTTATCGCAGAGCAAAAACCAATTACTTAGCCTTCAACAACCGCTGCCCGAAACACGCCTCAGCAACCAACTCGCACTGCCTTCTTCGTCTTACTGCTAGCGACAAAATAGCCACATCCAATCTCGATCGTGCCAACAATTTTTGTCGTTAAATCCATATGCTATGACCTCCTAAATAATTAAATACCTCGCCAAATGATAACCATCATGCGAGCATAGCCCAGGCCACCGCCTTACTACTTACGAAGCCAAAATGCATCCCCTGCTACCTTGAGTCGTGGTTGCTACGATGCCGCTCAATCCTAAATACACGTGTTAATCCGAATAACCACGTCGCGACCAGCCTAGGCGAATTCTTCTTCCTTCTTTGCCAACAACCATCTCGCTCACGTTTCATTCATTCTTTTGCGTTTATTGATTTTTATTTTTGGGATTAGGGCAAAGTAGAGAGTTGGGTTTTGATTTTGCTCAGGAGATCACAATCGAGCTTGGGTTTAGACTCATAGGAAAAGAAAGAGAGAAGGTTTAAATGTGGCTTGGGCCTACTTTTATTTATTGGGATTTAGTATTAAAAATTCATTTTTTTCTTCCTATTTGTTTTCTTTTCCTTCTAAACAATTATTTCGATAATTTATAAATCTATTTCAATCTAATTGAACCTGATTTACATTTCATTATATGAACTATATTTCGATAACTAGACAACTCCTTTCAATTCAATACTCATTCCATTCTATTCAATTATTCATTGTATTGATATAAATATTTTTTATTAATCTTCGTCGATTTAATGATTTAACTAATTATCAATTAAAACTTCTTTTCATCTATTTCAATTATATATAATTATTTACACTTTAAAATATTTTATATTTAACAATAACACCTTATCCAGTTTAATATATCTTCTGAAAATTATTTTATTAGTTAATTAAATTTGTTAAAAGAAATCTATTATTAAATAGACTTCAATTATATAAAATCTAATTTCCAAAATACTACTTATCAAAAGATCAAATTCGAATACTTTTACTATAATTAAATTTATTTAATATTACGACTTCGAAAACAGGGTTGTTACAAAATCCAACAACCCAAAATATCTTAAAATTTTATTCTTAAGGAAGCGTACCTTTCAAGATTAATTTCCTTTATCGTATATAGAACTATGTTCCTCTAAAGTGATTCCCTGCCCTCGATTTGCCCTTTAGGCTTCTTCCATTGTCTGACTATATGACCAATTTCATTACAGTTTTAACATTTCTTTAGTTGATCATTTCTTCTCTTTTCGCACTCGTTTGTAGAGTGGCCCTTGTTTCAACAATAGTAACATTCCATTAGAGTTTTATTAATCGATTTCTTCTGCTTAGGTTGTCTGTATTGAACAGGCTTCCTTGGTTTAGTCTGCCCTGGTTGGGAAGACTTATCATTCTTCTTGAATTTCCAGCCCTTTTTCTAAAAAACGGTTTCTTTCCTTGCTGAAATAGTTGAGTAGATTGCCCACCTGAGACTGAATTCCGCTCACATGCCATCTCATATCTCAATGTCGTATTAACTATCTCTTCAAATGTCATCTTAGATGAGGGAGTAATTTATCTCCTAATTCAGCCTTAAGTCCAAGAACCAATTTTTCACTCTTTTCCAATGGTGAATTAAAAATGTTGGTCCATACTTTGAAAGATCATTAAATTCATTTACATATTCAGTCACCGATGAATTCCCTTGGGTTAGATCCATAAATTTCTAAAGAAGAACTGCCTTTTTGACTTTAGGAATAACATGGGATTTAAACAAATCTTTAAACCCTTGCCAAGTTAATTCTTCTTCTGGTATTACTGTCGTGATGGCATCATACCAGTTCAAAGCACTAGATTGTAACTGGCGAGACGCTAATTTCCTTTTCTCTTTGTATAATGATCCTAAATCATTGAAAATCATTTCACAAGATCTCAACTAAGTATGCACATCCATTACTTCTTCATTTCTTAGAAATGGTTTTTCTCCCAAACACTTATAGACATTGCAAAGCCTTATAAATTCTATTCTAGGATTTGAATTCGGTTCCCAACAACATACATTACTTGAACATGTCTTATAACTTCCATCCATTGGTCCGTTATCAATCCGATACTTAGATTTTCCGACCCACTTCCTTAACCATTTGGTAATCCGAAAGATACACGTACTATAGGTCTATGTGGTCCAACCATTTTATGATAAACCACATTTATCACTTGTTAGATAAATATTCCTATTTATTTAGTGTTTATCTCAAAATTTGCACTAACAAATATGCACACAACTCATATCCCATTTTTCTCTCCTCAGAGCACTAATCTTAACTCGTATATCACATACACGAGTTATTTCAAACTCTATATAGGTTATACTGAGTGGGTAACAATATACATCCGACTTTTCTATGGTTAAATATGTTCCGATACCTAATTTACTCAACTCTAGTTCAACCTTGCCCTGATACCATGATGTGACACCCCGACTCCAGTGACCAAATTAACAGAGGGAGATTACCATCCAATAGCTCAGATTAATGGGCATGGAAGGAGCGATCTCTCGTATACACTACCTTGGGTCAACACGGATACATTTCAATATCTAAGTACATATGAAACAATACATATCACATCTTGATTTAGAGTAATGTACATGAGTTGTAAAATTGAATAACTCACATATCATGAACACATATAAATAAATAATGACATGATATCAATATCACAGTGGAAATGGTAATATATATATATATATATGTATATGTATATGTATATGTATATATCAAAATACGTCTGGTATATGGACTATTCAAAATACATCACTCTAAACTCTATACATTCCAAAAAATTGTCCACTTCAAATGTCCATATAACGACTCTTCATGCAATCAACCTTAACACATGGCCATATATTCTAACATCATCTCAATTCCATCATCCTTCTGAATGAAACAAATAGTGCTATGGATCTTAACTTCCAAGCAATGGTTTCTAAACCCAAACATAATATATACCACGTATAACCTCCTCTACCGACTGCTCAATAAAAAAGAGACCGAGCGACGTCCATTGATATCTATCCTAAAAACACAACACCTTAATCTGAACCGAGGCACTATCATATACATAACAAACCTCGAGTCAGGCTAGAAATCTAGCAGTGAGTATAACAAAATCATAAAAAATAAATGTGCAGTGTCGGGTTTAAAGGTGACATTTTCATACACACAAATATCACTCACACTATACCAAATCCCGCCCATAGATCATCAATCATTATTATATGAGTTGGTACTTGTTGTATAAGTATGAAACATCATTTTAAATCAATTATTTTATAAAGATGGCATTTTCTAGTTTTACTTATGAGAAGGCTATATCATCTTCTCTTTTGTGAGTCCCAATAGGATTGCACGTTGATAAATCTCCTTGGTTGATTTACACTCTACATAGATCATCTGCATCAGTAAGTCATCACGGTCTTTTTCACCCATATACTTATGATCAGTTCTGGTAGCCCCTACATGATCCCTTTATTGTCATTCCCTTCTGATATCTAAGGACGTGATAAATCTTACTGGTGCTATAGTCCACTTCATCATATCTCCATGTAATGGCACTATTTCTCTTTATTTGCACTACGTCTTCGATAAATATCTTCAATAACTTCATTTGCTATGGAAATAGATCATTTTGACACGGTGATGAGGCACAAGGTCATCATGATTCGGGTTGTGATCCTCAAATTAGTCCACTGGGATGGATACTCACTGTCTAATAGTCAATACCTCATATTGTTCTTATCAAACGTTAAATTTCAACTTTCAAAAACATTTGGCTTCCTTATATGATGTTATATCCCAATTAAATGTCGTGTACATGCATAACAAAATGCTTAAATCTTGGAAATAAACATGACAAAACACACATCAATATTAATGGGATATAATAAAGTTGCATATACTATCATGGGTGAAGCATATATCATATTCCTATACTTGTATTTTGTAAAATCAAATAAGTATCAAAATCACCCAAATTCATTCAAAGCGTATAGTTCATCCATTCAAATTCAAACCAAGCAAGTTTTTAATTGCTTATCTTATCATGAGTATTCTAGCATGGCATAGGTGAAATAAATAATCTATTACTTGCGTCTAACTTAGAAAAAGTTTGTTATTCGCTCAATTTAAACTTGAACTTCATATTTATGAAATATACTCATGTTTTCCAAAATTCACACACATATACAGACACACACACTTGGTTTTTCTTCTTCTAAATTAAACCATAGCCTTTTAAAACTTAACCAAGTATTATTTAATATCGTTTGATATTTAAATCAAAACCATATAATTATATTTATATAATAAATGAATTTCAAACTTATTTATAAAATGCTTTCAGTGTCATTTTAAATAGCTCTCCAAAATTTCTTTTATAGAAAAAGTTTGTATAATTAAACCATTTATCATTTATGGTTTAAATTCAAATTCAAATTATTTCTAAAATAGATTAACTTAATTTTCATAAAAGCTTTTTGAGTTTTCAAATCCATGGAAATGCTTATCTTATTCAAGCCAAAGTCATTTTGAATTATTTAAATTGGATTTCATCCTTTAATTCATATTTAAATCCAAAATACTGTTAAATAATTCAAATTCCACTTTTGAAAATATATTATTTATAGATCTATCTTCAATGTTTATCATATAGGATTGTAAATTTAAACTTAAATCAAATCTTATTACTTTCCACTTGAAAATAATTCAAACTCAAAATCTATTAATTTCAAAATTCATATTTAAAAATAATCTACAAATTTCTTTTTAAAGAATTTATAAAAATTTCCTTCTTCCTTTAAATTCAAATAAACTAGTTAAACTAGAAGAAAATTCAATCTTTATATTTATAAAGTATTCTTTGAAATTTATTTTTTAAAATTCCATAAATTCATAGAAATAAATTTTGAATAGGAATGTACTACTTTATTCATGGAATAACATTCTTAAAAATAACACTCTTATATCCCAAAGAAGAATTAGACAATGTCATCATGCAAGAGGAAATAATGTGGTAACAGAGGTCTGGGAACCTTTGGATAGACGAGGGAGATAAAAAAACTAAAAAATTTCATATAGTTGCTAACGGTCACAAGTGTAGTAGTACCATTAGCTCCCTACTTATCAATAATCTGAAATTTTTGAACAAAAGTAGCCCAATGAAACATTCACTAGCTACTATAAAGATATTTCTAGAACTAATAAAGGACCCAGAAATAAAGCTAGGTGGAATGAGTTATACCCAGAAAATTCAAGGATTAATTTAGACGACTTGGATAATCCATTCTTGGAAAAGGAGATCTTTAGTGCTATTAACGATAGCCTAGCGATAAAATGCCAGATCAAGATGGATTTCCTTTGTTGTTTTATCTGGAATTTTGGCATGTTATAAAGAATGAATTAATCAATATGTTTTATAATGGCAATTTACAATTAGGAAGATTTAATTTTGCTAATGTAATTCTACTTCATAAGAAAGTAGATGCAATAGAGCCTAAGGATTTTAGACACATTTCATTAATAAATAGCTCTTCTAAAATTATATCAAAGGTCTTAGCTAATAGATTAAGCACCAAAATGAATAATCTAACTAATATAACAAAATCTTCTTTTATTAAGGGTAGGAGCATCATGGATGAGGTCATCACAGTTCAAGAATTTATAAAAAAAATTGTAAAAAGAAGTTCACTTGGGCTCTTTTTAAGCTTAACTTTGCGAAGGCCTTCAACTCTGTTGATTAGTCATTTCTTAAAGAACTTCTAATGGCTAGGGGTGTTAGCTCTAGATGGATAGGTTGGATTATGAGTTTTCTTACAACTGTAAACTCAAGTACAATGGCTAATAGGATTCTAGGAAATAAAATTCATCTAAATGTGGACTTGGACAAGACTATCCTTTATCAACCTTATTATTCCAACAAGATAAATTAAATTTCAACACTTAAATGTATCTTATATAGCTTTGAAATGCTCTCAAGTCTGAAGATAAATTCCGAGAAAAGCTCTATTTTAGTCTTTAAGATGTGGACAACATCAAAAATCTTGTTGCTAATACTCTTAATTGCAACACCATGAAGTTTCCTATACACTACTTAGATTTCTTTATAAGACCAATGAAAGTTAAAAAGGAAGATTGACATATAATAATTGAGAAAATTAATAGAAAATTATCTAACTGGAACTATAGATTATCTAGAGTTGGTAGAGTCATTCTTATCAATCATATTTTATTGGCTCTCCTGATTTATTGGTTGTCCTTTTATCTCTTTCCTAAATGGGTTGTTGATAAAATCAACAAAATTAGAAGAAATTTCCTCTGAAGAAGGGATAGCTCACGTAGTAATATAAACTACCTTGTTGATTTGTAAATCAAAAGGAGGATGAGAGCTTAGGAATAATAAATTTATACAATCTTAATGTGTCTTTACTAGGAAAATTGTAACATCCCTCATTATGAGACCCGAAAATGAATGTCGATGATGCTGCAGCCATCACCAAACTAATTTTCAAGCGACCAAGTGTGAGTGCCGTATTATTCTAACAGTCTAAGTAAACAGAACAACAAAATGTTTCACTCTGTTAAATTTGTTCTAATATTTATTACATACATTTTCAATATTAACCCAAAATTGTACCTACACAAGGGTCAAAATATGATCATAGAAATAAATAGTAGAGTGTCGGGTCAACATATGAAGATGCCACCCAAACACTTATAATAGCGGAATTAACATACAATAATAAATAGCTAGGCCTTCGGCACCGTCTTCGATCTTCGGCCTGCGCTTAAAATAAACTGCCTATCCCATAAACTCAACCTACTCAAATGAGCACCCATGAGTTTATAGGAAAAAAAGAAAGATAAAAACACTGTTCAAACATAAAGACTTGTGTGAATAATACTTATCAAAGAATACAGCATAAATACATAGTGAGACCACGCCGAATAATGCAAAACGGGTTTTCCCCTCACTACTTACAAATAGCACTCATACTACTGCACACAACAAAGGTCATATTTACTTACCTTGAAAACTTCCTAAATATTACTCAATACAGTTAATACTGCACTCGAATAGCACTGATCCCTAGCAAAACCCTTTAATTCATCTTTTTTTTACTTTTACTGCACTGAGCCCTGTCTACATGGTATTATTTTATTTATTTGTTGAATATTAGGCTGCACGGAATCACTCCTCGTGGTATTTTTTATTTAGCTCTAAGCTAGTATACTACCCAGCCCCAGCCCCATTCTTTTAAACTTATTAAGTTCAAATCTACAATGAAACAACCATCCGCAGATTTTCCCTTCCTACATCTTTTGTATTATTTAATTAGACCCGAGACCACTATGAGTTAGCCACCTGCGGTCCCCGATCTAATATTTATTCATTATTTCTGACCTGTTATGAATAAACCACCAGCAGGTCTCATTTAATTATTATTTTATTCTGTACTACAAAGAATCAACCATATGTAGTCCTTTACTACATAGAATCAACCCCTTGTAGTATTTTTATTTGAGGTTGCATAAAATCAGCCCCTTACAAATCTCTAAAAGTTGAATGTCTCTCCTCACCTAAAGTTGCTTCAAGTATGCATTTGGGCAAGCATCCTTACTCGACGTCAATAGCCCTCCCACTTTCCACTTTCGCTCACATCCCTTCGGCGTAGTACACCCTACCCCAACCCATGTGCACAGTATAGCCTTTACTTATTAGGTGTGTTCTTTTCCAAATTGTGATGAGGTATGGCGGTGCAATTTATCTTATTCTCTCTATAATTGCGACACTCTTTATTTTTCATAAAAATAGTGGCATACAACTAATTTCCCCACAAAGTCCCTAGATTCCTTTGACAAATTACTACCCTACTATCCAGTGTAGTTTCACTTGGCATAATTTTCCTTTGAGATGTTTGGTCACCACCTCCTTAGCTCAAAATCCGATAATATCTGACACTTCTAACAAAGCACGTTACCATCTCTACACGTGTCGCCATTAGATATATTACCTTACTGTTTTCTAACATTTACAGAGTCCTTTGTTTACCTTTTCAGCTATTTTTATGGATCTTGTCCCCTTATATTAATAGTTTAATACATATATCATTTCCATTAACTCTCAGCGCAGATCCTCCTTCCACTAGCACATTGTTCATTAGTTCTAGCTTATTTTTCATAGAGAAAGTCTTATAACATTCCAGAAAATTCATGAATAATTCCTTTATCCCTTTCTTGTCTTTCGTCTCAATTACAAGTTATTTTCCTTATATATTTTCTAAGTGTTTTCTTTAAAAATTCATAATAATTTATTTCTAAGCCATGAGCTTCTCAAGTTACTAACCTGTCTTTAGAACAATGGTTAGGACATCATAACGGGTTTTCATTTTTGACACAAATTTATATGAATACTTACAAAATAACACGATCTTATTAACCAAAACAAACTGAATAAAAGGTTAAGTATTGCTCACCTAAATCTTTAAGAAATCTTGTTTAGATCTTCTTCTCTTTTCCTTAGCTTGTATTTGCTTTCTCATTTCTCTAATCCACCACCATTAACGTATCTTTTGAGCTTTTATTTTACTTTTAGTAGAATAGAATGAATGAATGAAAAAGAGTCATGTTTATTGTCCTACAATTATTTAGGCTTTGACCCACATACTCATTTCATTAATTCATTGTTTTTCAGCTTGACTTGTCCATGGGTTCCATCAGTATTGGGTTGCAAGTGGTAGTATTGTGAAGATTGTTTTCATACCCCAAACGGACTAGTCGAGTGGTTGGTTATGCCGTTAGAACTAACTAATGCTCTAACTCGCTTTCTCGATATTATAGGTCGAGTATATAGGGAGCAACTGAATAAGTTTGTGGTATTTTTTGTACATGATATAATCATTTATTTGAGAAGCAAGGAGGAACATAAGCAACATTTGAGATTAGAGCTTGATGTATTGAGGAGGCCTCTGCTAAAGGCAAAATTCTCCAATTTTCATTTATGGAGAAGAGAAGTTCATTTTCTTGGTCATGTTCTTTCTGGGCAGGGATTACCTATTGATCCGAGCAAGGTGGTTGTGGCAATGATTGGAGTGTACCATAAAGTGCTACGGAGGTTGCTTTCTTGGTTTGGTCGGTTATTACAGAAGTTCACTAAAGAATTCACCAAGGTTTCTACACCTTTGACTTGGCTTACCAAGAAGAATTTGGTTTTATCATGGAGTTATGCAACCATACATATATTAGACTGAAAGAATTGCTGACTAGTATGCTAGTATTAACAATTCCATATGGTACAAAGCCTTTTGCAATTTACATCGATACTTGTGGTATAAGATTTGAAGCTATGTTAATGCATAAGGGTATAGTAGTAGCATATGCTAGTACACGGTTGAAGAACCGTGAGAAGAATTATACAACTCATGATGTTGAGTTAATTGTTATAGTATTTGCATTAAATTATTGGAGACATTATCGATTAGCTGAGAGATTTGAGTTATATACATACCATATATCTTTCAAGTATCTAATTTCTCAAAAGGATTTCAATCTAAGACGATAAAGGTGGGTGGAGTTCCTAGCTTCATTTGATTTCAGTGTTGCATACACTATTGACAACGAAATATAGTGGTTGATGCTTTGAGCAAAAGACTTGCGATACTTAGTTCTATGTTCATGGACCAGAAACAATTAGACTTTATTTATGATTTTGATTTCAGATCATCCTCGGAGTTAGTACCTAGTTTGTTAGCTGCTTTAAAGGTTAGACCATCACTTATGGACCATATTGGTTTGGGTCAAGGAGGTGATGTGACACTAACAAGTAT
The DNA here is from genome assembly GCA_030737815.1 of Allium fistulosum. NCBI lineage: Eukaryota > Viridiplantae > Streptophyta > Magnoliopsida > Asparagales > Amaryllidaceae > Allium > Allium fistulosum. The sequence continues at coordinate 235,934,860 of CM060906.1, read as the reverse complement.
TATTGAACAATTGGAGATGGGTGAAAGGTCTTCTCTTTTAGACCGATATTCTATTGATACTAGAGGATTCTTATAGTGTGATGGAAGGTTATGTGTACCAGAAGTTAAGGAGTTGATTGATGATGTATTAGTTGGGTTCCATCGTTCTAGGGTGACTGTTTATCTTGGTGGTAACAAGATGTTTGAAGACGTGAAGAGGGTTTTCTAATTGATCAAAGATGAAGCAACAGGTTTTAGAATATGTTGGTGCTTCACTTGCCAGCAAGTGAAGGCTGAGTATGAAAAGCAAAGTGGATCGTTACTTCTACTAGATATTCCACAATGGATTGGGAACAAAAATTGATGGATTTTTATAGCATTTGGGTCATTGTCGACCATTTGACCAAATGCTCCTATTTCATACCAGTTTTGAGTAGAAGGATAGCAACATCATTAACTACTCTATATATGAGAGAAGTGATTCGATTGCATGGAGTTCCAGTGAGTATTTTTAGTAATAGAGACCCACTTTTTACAAGTGAGTTTTAGAGGCATTTTCAGGATGCATTAACTACCGAGTTGAATCTTAGCATTTCTTATATCCTGCAAACAGATGGTCGGACAAAGAGAGTGAATATGGTGTTAGAAGACTTACCAAAGGCATGTACTTTTGATTTTGGTGGAGCTTGGAAAGATTACATATCATTGTTGAGTTTACTTATAATAATAGCTATCAGATGAGCATAGACATGGCACCGTTTGAGGCTTTGTATGGACAACCATGCAAATCCTCGTCTTTTTGGTAGGAGATGACCGGTAGAATCATACTTGAACCATATATGGCTAGAGACACTTCCGAGAAGGTGGAGTTGATATAGAAGAGAATGAATACTGTATGGGGTAAATAGAAATCATGTGCTAACATGAGGTGCATGATGATCGAGCCCACAATAGGTGATATGGTGTTTGTAAAAGTCTCATCGTTGAAGCATGTTATGTGTTTTGACAGCTCAAGAAAGTTGGCACCTTGTTTAATTGGGCCTATTCAGATATTTGAGAGAGTATGGAAGTTGTCTTATAAGGTATACCTTATTGAAAATTTAGCAGGAGTTCACAATATGTTCTATGCATTGCATCTGTGCAAGTGTGTTTACGATTTGGCTACCATCATCGAGTCGAACTGGGTACCATCGTCGAGTCGAATTGGCTAGAGGACGTGGAAGTAGAGTCAAAGTCTATAGCAGTCCATGGACCTATTTGCACCGCAGAACATGGTGTGAAGCAACTTCAAAATAAGGAGGTAAAGTTGGTCCCGGTACTATGAGGAAATGATCCAGTAGAGAGCACTTAGGAGCCTAAGGAGAAGATTCATGCTTCTCATCCTGGACTCTTTACTGATATGTTTTCCATTTACTTAGTTCAAAATTACTTAGGTTAGATTGGCTGCTTTGTCCAATTGTCTAGAATGTAGTTAAAATTATTCGATATTTTAGGCTATGTTTAGCTTACTTAGAAAATTGTATGTTGGAATGATGCTTTGATGTGACGTGTTGCTTACATTCATATAAAGGATTATATGCTTTATACTAGGGTGCTTTCATATATGCCTATATGTATTCATATTTTCATACATGTAGAAGGACGTTAGTTGCATTTTTGCACTTTGACAGCATCTCATATCCATCATTCATGTTCATATACACATAGTATGGTTTATATATGTTGTTTCACTTGTGTGTGCTTAGTTGGACTGTGAACAATTGCATGTGTGTTGTGCATGTTGTGTGTATGTTTGCATGTCATGCGTTGGTACGAGAGATAATGAATTACATTGTCCGTCCTTCAGAATTTCGGAAATGAAATTCTCTGGTGAATTTTAATAATTTAAATAATGGTTTAATAAAGGGTGTTGGTAATTTTACTTAGAGGGTTATAGCCATCATAAATATTAGATTTTTCTACAACTTTCATAATAAGAACATATTAATCGGACCAAGGGATTAAAGGCTTTGGCTAGATTCGTATTTGTTTTTAAGTTGGGCTAAGCTGGGGTCCTAAGGCCCATTAATGCTAAGTTTAATATGCAATAACCTCCTAATTCTAGAAAAGCATATGCACTTCATATCTCGTCCTCTTCCCAAAAAGAAACGATAAAACCCACATTTCTAAAACCTAAATCTAAATTTCTAAAGGGAATTCTCCATCAAATTTAACAAATTTTGAGGCTAAAGATATCAACATGAAGAGATGTATAAGGAGATACCAATTTCAATTCTATTCAGTGAGGTTGGAGCCTAGAGCCAACTTCAAATAATGGGGGAGAAGGAGTTTCAAATCAAATTGGAGCTTCACTTGGTAATTAGTGAGTAGGAATTATAAAACGAAGATATATAATGTTATTGTGTTCTTAATTCATGACTATGACCTAAATTAGGTTAATGCCTTACTGAAAATGATACACATGTTATAAAACATTTTAATTGGAAGATCAATAATTGTATTGGTATAGAAACTGTGAAGTTGGTCGTTGGAGGACGTGTGAGACTTTGAGTATATTTAAATTGGGGAAGATAATTAAACACATTTCAACCGGTAACTCATATGGTTTACCAATCTTATGTAATATACGAATAATAATGTATGAACATGGATATGTCTTGGTTAAACTCAACTAACATGAAAATAAAATAATAAACATGTGTTAATAACCATTATGATAATGTAAAGAAGATAAAGGATATGAAAACATAGATAAGAGATGATAGAATCATAATTGATTCGTTTAGGTAATTGTATGTGTATATAATATGATATAATAGCCTTAAAAAGAGTCAAATTATGCCTAGATGATGTATAGCGAAGTATTTGTATGATTCATGTGAAAACTAGCATAAACACTTATGTTAAAAATCAAAATACATAGCTAAACACTAGTCTGGCTGAAAATAACTAGTCATCTGAAATTATATTGTAAAGGCCCGCAAATTTGTGATTCTTTTTTAGGGATTTCAAACATCTGAATTTTTATGTCATTCGTTTGAATTTAGGGATTAGACGATTGAATTTGTATTCAATCAACTAAAAAGTTAAAGAAATAATTCTTTAGGTAGTCAAACATCTAGCCTACACAACCAGACATCTGAACGCTTAACCAAACATTTGAACCTTAAGTATAGACGTCTGAACGTATGCTCTGGGTTCAAAGTGAACTTGGGCTCCTATGGGCCTACGTAAATGACTCTAGATGCTTCATGTAGATTGTGTGGTGACGTTATGGTGTGATATGTTGTATTATAGTGTAGTATGATGCGATACTTGACATCAATGATTTGTGCAACGTTTGTATTATAACAAGAGAATAAGACGTTGTAGATGCTTCGACATGACTCTAGTTAGTTACTATAGATGGCGCGATCTGCTTATACCTAATACGGGGATCGGAGAGAGATAAAGGTTATTTGCATCAAAAATTACCAAACACCCAAGAACAGAAATTTAGTAGAGCGTAGGATCCTGAGTGTGATCCAAAAGCTAGTTTTTAGGAGGTGAGATCTTTGGTTGTCAAATATGCTTAGTTCTTATTCTAATTTAGATTACAGATCACGGGCAAATATATCAGAAAGTAAGAATTAAAGTGTAGAAAAATTAAATGATACACATGATTTTTATAGTGGTTCGCCAATCATAGCCTAGTCAACTTTATATCTTTTAATACGATTCTCAGATTTACAGTTGTTATAACACTTGCTAGATTTCTCTGGATTGGTTACCACAATTGTGAGTTACTAGACCTATTATTAATAGAGCTTTGATGTTGTAGATACTGGAGTTGGTCTGCCACAACTCGATGATGGATTGGATGATTGAAGGTGATTGGATAAGATTTAGACGATTACTTGTTGTCTAAAAGTGCTCCAATAATTCGGTTCAACAGTTTCCAGTGCTCCAAACTTTTCTGCCATTATTATTCATCCATATGGTATTTATAGGTATGAGGCTTCATATAAAGTAGGCACTTGCACGTATAATCAAGTCGACTCGGTAGAAATTCAATCCGGCAAGCAACCGTTGTTCCCGTTTGGCACTTATTTCCTACCAGATTGTTTTGATCATTCCTTTCCAAACCGATCTTCATTGGGCCATAACTTCTTTGTTTTAAGTCGAAATTTAGTGAAACTTGAACCAATATATTTGTATCATCGATTAGAACACTCTTATGCCTTCAGATGTTCCATTGAATGATGTAGCCAATAGCTATCTACGGTAAGGCCAAAATCGGTTAAGAGAAGGAAGGATTTTAAAATGACTATATCTTTCAGTCCATAGTTTGGTTGGAGACATAGGTTTAACCAAGGTGCATCTCCTGATCTTAAGCATATTTTCCAACTGGTTTGGGCTAGCTCTGAGACTATACCAAAATTTGCACTAACAGAGATGTAACGATCCATCATTCATAACACTCATAATCTATGCACTAACACACTAGGATTCCGTAAGTATTATGGATAATGGTTCGTTAATTGTAATATATAAAACAACAACACATATATATCTATCACCTCTATATGTTCTTATTCTCACAGTGGTAGGAAAAATGTATTACCAACATAAACTTGTAATAGACTAAGTGCATATCATATTAAAGAGACATAAGATTCAATATCATAATACATCATGCAAATGGTACATCAAATATCATATACAACATGTCTCAATATGAGCATAGTAACATGTTAACACAAAAATATTGGACAGATATAATCATAGCGGTAATAACCGTGATTCTATAACTTGCCTCTAACTAGCACAATCCCTTTTTCTAAGTCAACGTATTCAAGGAATAGATAACAAAAGAAACAACAAAGAGAGGGCCAGACATAAAGTATGGTTAAAAGGCAATATCATTAAACTGCATGATTACCAATACGCAACTATATCATGTACAATACCAAATGGTATAATATGAGGTAAGGCAACCTTACCTCAACTTACATGTTCACCTGCATCTAACAAGTTAACACGTTTATACTATAATGTAATATAATACGTGATAAGTCTATATAATAAGTCTATATACTACTAGTCACCAAGGAAACCAAATGTGATTTAATTATCACATACTAGGTTAGTGGGCCTCGAGTCTCCTGGTAAGGCCAAAATCCACTAAGTATGGTCATCAATGTAACACCAATACTACGCTTTACTGCATCATCCGCCACCTACAATTGAATCAAACATAGATCAATATACACGTGTCTAAACCCTTCCATTTATTTAACAAGAGGACATAGGACTAATAACCCGAGACTAATAACACTTGCTACAAAGTAGCCTAAGGTCTATCACCCTTTTCATCAAGATAGAAAATCTTCTATCTCTGAATCGATGCTTCTTAACACGAGCAATCGAAACAACCACACCTCATTCTACATATGGTCTATAAATATCAAATCCAAGGCCGTAGCCAAGGGAAATAGACTTACTCTGTATACGTGACTTCATATGGAATCGTTTATCACAGTACCCTAGTCATCTCATCTCGCGGCTACTAGACTATAAAACCACTACACAATTGAACCACATCTCGAACCATTTCCATAGTCACTATATCGCCTAACACACATCACACATTTTCCAAGACATCACATATCGTTTCCAAACTTGTCATATTGCTCTTTAGTCACTCTGGACCTTACGAGCATCACAATGGTCTCCAAAACGAGCACAGACTCCAGAAATCTCATTGTTTCAAAACGTAACTCAATGTTCACCCTACATAGCAGTTCAGAAGTTTGAAATAGGAATTTAGACGTTGACCTTGATTTCAAAAGTTTGTTCAGGAAATACAAACATTTGAATATCCCCAATTTGCATTGAAAAAATGAGGGATGTATTTCTTTGAAATTCACACGTCTGAATCTCCTTGAAATTCACACATCTAAATTATGGATTCAGACGTCCAAATGCCAGATGTGGTCGAGTTTGAACCTTGATGGAAGAATTTGCTTAGTCGAAATTCATCCCGCCTTTTTCCATTTGTTTTTCCTCTCTTCGACATTTAGCTTCGTGTTATCGAGATACTTTGCACTAACGTTCCTACACTTTAATTCACGCTCTTGTTGTAAGTCATTTGACATTTGGACGAGTATAGCTTCATATACGACGAACGACTTTGAGGTAGTGAACTGTTTCAGCCAATCGTTCGAGTTTAACTACTTAATTTTCATCTCAACCCCTACATTCATCCAACAATGTCATTATCATTCCTCACCCAGTCTTTTCTCATTCCAACATCTCCAAACCGACAACAATCAATGAAATCACTAACAAGCCACAATACGCTACATTCATTATCATGCTTTTAATACATTCTTTTTATGTTTAAATACTTATAAACATTCATAAAGTTAAGATTATCATCTCTAAAATCCCAACTCGGGCCAACTTATTAAGTCCTAACTCAACTATAAGTATTTAATAATAAAACATAGCATATATGGTAATTATGGAGTATAGAATATAAATCCCACTCACCAAACACTATGAAATCCATGTTCCAATTCAACCCAATCTCGAAGCTCTCTTCATTTTAGAAGTTTGACTACAATCTTCACCAAAACCTTGATTTAAATAGTTAGATTTGTAAAGAATCTCATAACTTGAATTTAGATATTTTATGTTGAAGCTTTGGTTAAGAAATGAAAGAGTTATAGAGTTTTAAGATCTAGAAAATATTATTTCTCTTTGACGAATGCAATAGGGTAGATTTTGAGTCTTAATTCATTCATCTTTTGAAATCCACTTTTTATATGATTAGTTCACTTAATTCAATTAAAATGATTTATTATGTTAACTACTAAATGTTAAAATATGGTTTGTTACAGGGAATGTCCATCTAAATGTTCGGTACAGTTAATTTGTAGTCTGAATTATATTCAGTAAATCATTGACAGTCTAAGAAGATTGGAAGGTTGATCGGTCTTTATATATGTCTATTAGTGAATAAAATGATAGAGGTATGACATGGTATTTGATTGTAAACGCATGTCGCCGTCGAGATGTTGTTTCTTGAATGATGTTATGTCGATGTATTCGTGTATTTATTCAGTTTAGGAAATTTTGGCTTTAGGCAGATTTCAAGTGAGTTATGTTGATAGATAGTATGAAACCTATATAAATGACATAAGCCGTCGTGTGATGATCTTGGAGTAGTTGTTATTAGTATGCTATATGATGCAGGACCAACTTGATAGTCACAAGGGACACAAATACTGTAAGTGTAGTTGTTGACTAAAATTTTAGTCAACTTTGGAATTATGTTAATGCATTTGTATTAATAAAGGTTACTTGCTAGTACTAGACTTAAAAATAGAAAATGAGGAGCAAATGAGAAATTAAAGTAAATAACACAAGATGTAGAGTGGTTTGGCTATGCTTCTCTATGTCCACTATGAATATTTCTTACTATATTGATCTCTTACAACTACAAGGAATTACAAGAGAATAATAAGAAATTAAACACTTAAGTAAAATGTTTGTAAACTCAAGAGCTCTTGTATATTTTGTGCTGGAAATGAATACTGAAACAAGAATTCAATCTCTATGATGTTGTATGGCAATGGGTATTCATAGCAGCTGAAATTGATCATTGGAAGGCTAAGATTACGAGGTTAATAGGTGGGAATTACTCTTGGCCGTGGATCTGGTCGCTTTTGCCGATGGGGACGTCTGGAAAGGTGATACAATTGTGTGGCTGAGATGCATGTCAGCCATCATTCCGTACGAGGGGCGTCTTTACACAGCTTAAAGTGGCATGACACAGGAGTATGTACACTTTTGGAAAACATGCCACAGTAGTTGGTGTACTATATTGTACCTTTTGTCATGTAGCACACTTTCCAAGAAACAAGGTAGATGAGAAGCTTCTAGTTCATAGTTATGGTGGGTTGCTTGTTGCTGAAGATTGCTAAGAACAAAACTGAAGACTGCTAAGGACAAAGCTGAAGGAGACGAGCCGAGTCGATCGTGTTGTGACGAGACGGGCTGTATGGGGCTAGTCGTAGACGGGCTGAGATAGAGCCAGACCAAACACTTGTTATTTTTGAGCCAGGCCTAGTCAAACGAGTTGGTTGTATGTTATCCTAAATAGGGATCGACAGTTGTATCCGTGGCGTATTTGCCGAGTGGATTAGCTTGGATTGGGTTTAGGCATAGAAGTATCGGTCGACTTGGATTTTAGGTCAGACTTAGAATTGTGGGTCGGCTTGCCTTTGACGTTCGCCTGCGCTTGTTATGCAAATTGACTTGAAACGGGTCTAGCTTGAATGTGTTGTCTGGCTTATCTTTTACTTGCGAGAAAATTTAACAATAGTAGCATTAGTCTATAACAATGTTTTATTAGTATGTTAATAGTATATACTTACTAATATTTCTCACTCATAGAGGCATATGCTTAACCCATATACATTTACATTTTATATCCATCTTTGGCAGGTTGACAAGATGCTAGGAGAGTGCTTGGTATGCAAAGACGGTGGTGGCAACTTGATGGAGTTAACTTGTTTTATTTAGTTATCTACTGTTTTAGTATTTTGTATCTATGTTAAACTACTTTTGTTTGAATGTGTTAATTTTTGTTGTAGCTTATGAGTAATCCAGTATGGTTCGAATATATCTACTATATATGATGTACCATATTTTATTCTTTCCGCAGCAAGTTTTTTGAAGTTATAGTAAATAGTTCTGTGTACTATTTTATATTACTCTACCCTAACAGTCCGACATTTACAACTTTTGGGATTTACGTGTCAATTAGAAGTATAATCAAAAGATCATAAATGATGGGTTGTAACCCCTAATAATAAATGTTACCGAATCCAAGAGAAGAAAGTGGATAAAGTATCATGGCTTGCATAAGGCATATTACAATTTAACCATTTAACTATATTTTCCGTTAGTTTGCATAATTTTATATTTAAAACAAAAATAGGACATATAAGATGCACTTCAAGAAAGATCTTTCTTCTATGAGACAATGATATATTTTAAGATATATATTTAGAGGTCATAAGATCGAATACCACTGTAACGACCAACGACTTTCTCTCCATAGAAAGTCGTATCATTAATAAGAAAGAAAGGGGTAGAAAATAGAAAAGAAGAGAAGAAAGAAAGAAACAACAACAACGATCTCACAGCGGAAACGAATAAATTATATTAATAACATATACTATTACATAGTATACAACACTTTACAGAGTTACACAGCATATACATCACTTACTAGACAGTTATAACATCTGTCTAGACATTACAACTCAATACACTACAGAGATACAGACACAGCGGAACTACTATATATATCTACAACGCTGAAGCCTCCTGCTCCATTGCTCCTCCACAATTCATCAAAGCTAAACCTGAATCCCTTGGCTACTCGTAAAAATTTGAGTACCCAACTTGGGTACTCAAATTTTTACGAGTAGCCAAGGGATTCTAGACAGATGTTATAACTGTCTAGTAAGTGATGTATATGCTGTGTAACTCTGTAAAGTGTTGTATACTATGTAATAGTATATGTTATTAATATAATTTATTCGTTTCCGCTGTGAGATCGTTGTTGTTGTTTCTTCTTTCTTCTCTTCTTTTCTCTTTCTATCCCTTTCTTTTTTAATTAGCGATACGACTTTCTTTGGAGAAAAAGTCGTGGTCGTTACAGTGTGTGAATGAAATAAATGTTACATGAGTTTGGAGTAATGGACTAAGTTCCTCTAATTGCTTTTTTAATTAATTACAACAACAATAATGCAATGTGCTTATATGTTGTAAATACTTTGTAAAGTGGAGGAAGCAATAAGTCTTATAATGATAAAATGGAAGCAAAAGAAAGCGAGGAGTGCCACCTCTTTCGAGCGTGCTGTTTAAAGAAAAGGAAAAAGATAACAAATCCGATCCGAAGACCCGTAAAGCCCAATAGACCCGAACCCAATGAAACTGACATCTATTGGCTGAAACTGGTTCCAACTCAATAAAAATCAAATATTACGCCTGTAAATCCTCTCCCTTCATCTATATTTTAATTTGTTCCTTCTCTCTGCGCCGCTACTTCAAGAATCAACATCTCCCGTCCGATCAATACGAGTAGGTAAATCCTCTCCCTTCTCTCCTCTGCACAGTCACACCCACCCTAGATAAACCGTTCTCTGTGCAAATCATTTTTAGTTTGATTATTTTGATTTGGGTTTTGCTGCAATTAGCTCATCGGTTAAATCCATCCACTAAAGTTTGGATTTTGGCATGGAGTTTCAGTTGGAAGTATTATCGATCATTTTTGTTGATTAATTTTCAATTGTAAAATTTCAATGTTAACAGTCGGCTTACGATCTGTTAGTGTATTAACTATCTTTTTGAGTGGTCGTTTTTGTTATTTTGATTTGGGGTTAACTGAATTTTCAGACTGTTGTTTTGTTGGATAATTTTCTAATTTGTGTCATCTTGAAATAATATGGTCCAGCGTCGAGGGGGCAATACCCAGCGCTAACAAATAAATGCAATTTGTTTACTAAATTGGAATCTGTTGTCATTATTCTTCTAACTGTTAGGAATGTTTTGAAATGAACATTAACATCTCTTACCAATCAACAATTATGCTTACAAAAGGCAGTAGTCAAGAGTGTTCTTTCTTGCATCCTTAGAATCAAGAGTGTTCTTGATTCAAGAATCACAGTCTGATTCAAACAATCATCCGTTGTATATTGAAAGAGATTTTTTGGCTACTCTGCTATAGTTACAAAAGCCCGATCTTCAAACATGTTTTACTAGGGTAGTGAAAATAATTTGGTAAATAAACTAATGTGATAAAGAAGCTATGTCAAGATTGAAATGAGAGATAATAAGCTCGAGGCCTAGGTTGTATGTATGGGTATGAATATATGTGTATGGTGCATTTATCTCATGGCAAATTCTATTTGAACTCTAGAATTTGCTGAGTTGTCCCCGTTTTCAAAAAAAAAATTCATTACAAAAATGCCCTTTTGATCTTTTTTTTTTGCTTAATTTATGTTTTAGTTTTTAAATTTTTTTTCTTCTGTCCACCATGCAGTGCCCCTGCGTGCTGCTCTGAAGGCACCACGCAGTGCCACTTCGTGGTGCTTTCAATTCGATTAGAATTTGCCTTATCGCATCTTTTTAGGTATATGAGATTTATTGATTGTCAACTAGTTAATCCGTGCATGTTATTGTTATTACTGATCTTATAAGTCAAACACTCTTTAACTCTCAAGAAACATTATTTGCTTCATTATGCAAGAAATGCAACAATCAAATTATGTTTTGGTCATTTGAAACGTGTTAAATTATGCATTAGAACATGATATCAAGTTGAAGCCTTTAGATGAGTGTTTTCATTTATATCTATATAACATTTTGAGAACATGTGTTCAGCAAGATAGAATTAATTTGCATGCAACTTGTATAATTGTGTAGGGAAAAAAATGGCCTTTGTATCTTATCTTATAGTAAGTATAGGAGCATATTTTTATAGAGTTTTTTATGCAGAAAGAAAAAAATTACTGCCTCTCTAATTAACCGTATGATGTTTACCACTGTTGGCACTAGTTCAATGAGCTTTAGGTTTATTAACCTTTTAGAAACTATTAGAACTTAGGTATAAAATCGTTTCAGCTTTCCCAAACATAGATATGCGTATATTGTCATGTTGAAATGTAACTCTTTGAAGTTAAAAGTCACCTATGGACAAGGGGTGTATCTACATATATTTCTCTGTGGGCTTCAATCTGGATGCAAATTTTGTAAGTACTAATAGGATTCTTTTTAAAGTATAAGAAGAGTTTGTGAAAACTCTGACAACTTATCTGACTATCCAATGCAGTTGTAAGCTAGTTTCACCGCTGCTGATGGAGCATAGTATACTGGTTATCTTCAGATTTGTAGTACACATGTTACATAATTAAACTCCAAAACGATTGCGTAAGCAAAAATAATAATTAAGACAACTTTACGTGACTCCAACCACTCTACTGTTTTGGATTTATGGTGGTCCTGATAAAAAACCAGATCACCCTTATGTTTTAAGCAATTTAATCTTATAATTAAATCCACCCTTTATTTTTGTTCTGTAAGCCATACTTCATTTTTGTTCCATTAAGTTTTTAATGCTCTCATATCCTTAATTTCGTATAAAGTTAAATCCACCCTTCGCTCTTGAGGCATTTTGCTGTAACAATCATCATAACGATATATGTGTTGAGGTGTCTCGCATTGTATGTTGTTAATAGACATTCGTTGGAAAGAATAATCTCTGATCATGAAAAATAATAGAGGTGGGGTGTACATATTGATCAAACTTTATGTTGCCTCGACGAAAAGATGTGCAGACGGACCCCAAAATTCAACAATATGTTTATGTTACTAAGATTTAATTGAATCATACTGTTGCTGGGCAATTATTTGAGAGCATGCAGCTTGCTTTTGGTGTTGAGTTTTTCTTTTCTTTTCTTTTTATTATTATTTTTTCTTTCAAAGTAAAAAAGAAAGACAAAAAAACCGGAAAGTATAATATGTAGAGTTATTCCAGATTAGAATTGAGTGTAATGTTCTCTGACCTGATTTGTTCATGGATTAGGCAAACTACACTTTGTTGTTATGCCGTTATACAACAGCAACAACAACAAAGTGTTAATATTCTCCTCTACATTTTAGTTATGAGATATTAGATTTAATTAGAGTACCACTATTTGCAACACTAAATTGTACTTAGCATCTGAGTTCTGTTTTAATCTCAACTCCTAAACCAAATTGTCTATATATAGTTCTGATTTTGCAACTTAAATCCAAGCAGTATAAACCAAGGGTCAAGATTCCAGTTCCATTTCTATTTCGTGCTTTTAAGCTTTACGAAATTCCGATTAATTTCGAAAATATCGGTTATGATTCCATTCGTATTTCGGTACTTTATATATTAAAAAGAAGATCGATAGATAGATAATACATGTATTTATGAAAATAAAATATGTATTATATATATAAACGAAAGTTGATTTAATTATTGCTGTTAACTGTTTTTATATGTTATTTCTGTTGAATTGGATTTGGAGTTGACAAAAATATCTACATTTCTTCCAAAACTATTTGATTATTTATCCTCTTTTAGAATTATCATTTGTTTTTTTAATTCTTTTTTATGTTCATTGCAATTTTTTCATTGGGGGCTTTTGGGAAAACACCATATTATTTATTGTAATAGGTAAAAAATCCCTTCTGTTTTTTTATATTGTAAATTAAGTCTTCGAAATCGCTTGTACTTCCAAAACGCAAGTTTCATTTTTATAAATATGATTCTAAGTTTTTTTTTAGCAAAAACATATAAATTAAAAATATATACGCAGCTTGCATTTGCCTTTTAACAGTGCAATGAACGAAACAGTACCATGTTGATTGTGCTGTAAACAATGCAAGAAAAGACATGTGTCATTTTTACATTTCTATAAAATTCTAGGGTATTGCTTTATATTTTCCAACATTTCATGTGTTCGATTTATATTATATAGTCAAAAGGCCCAACAGTTTTTTTAGCATTTCTAAAAGGAGGAATTAACGAAAAGGACAAAAATTTGTATATTTTTAACCTCAAGGCACGACCTTAATATTTTAACCACAAGGACAAACATTCTCCTAAAAATTATTCATAAGGACAAAAAAAAAATTCAAAATTATTCATAAGGACAAACATTCTTCCAAAACTGCTACCGAACTAAAAACTGATACCTAAAAATTGCTACTGATAACTAAAAATTGCTACTGATAACTAAAAACTATAAAAACTGATACCTAAAGAAAGTTGTCCTTCAGACTAAAATACTGAAGGTCTATCCTTGAGGATAAAATGCTGAGAAATTTTGTCCTTAACAATAATTTTCTGTTTCGCTCTAAAATAATGGACTAATAGTATATGATATCCTTACACTTGACAGGACTTGCATCACAAGACCAATGGATCCACAGCGAGGACAGAGCCCACCGGCAATGGGCATAGCAGCCCAACTCCCCTACCCCACGGCCACGTCAGTGCCCTCCATCCCCTACCCTACGGCCTACGACCAGCTCTATCACCAAAACCAACAGCAGCAGCAAAACCAGCAGCTGCAGCTCTTCTGGGCGGACCAGCACCGTGAGATCGAGGCCACGACCGACTTCAAGAACCACAGCCTGCCCCTGGCCCGGATCAAGAAGATCATGAAGGCCGACGAGGACGTGCGCATGATCGCGGCCGAGGCCCCCGTGGTCTTCGCCCGGGCCTGCGAGATGTTCATCCTCGAGCTCACCCACCGCTCCTGGGCCCACGCCGAGGAGAACAAAAGGAGGACCCTACAGAAGAACGACATTGCGGCTGCCATCACGAGGACTGATGTTTTCGACTTTTTGGTGGATATCGTGCCCAGGGAGGAAGCGCGGGAGGACCTGCTTGGGGCGGGGGTCCCTAGAGGTGTCCTTGGTGATCCCGGTTTGCCCTATTACTATGGGGCTCCTCCTCCTCAGCAGTAGGGTATATGGTTTGTGAATCCGTGATAATGTTCGACTAGTATTGTTTATCTCTCTCTATTTTGTGATTAGTGTAATGGGCACTGTTAGGTTGTGGTATTGAAGTATGAAAATGTGGTCATGTGGTGTGCATGTACTGAATAAATCATGGGTTGATGATGTATTTTGGATGCACTTGCATATGGTGGTTGTTTTAAGAGTAGCATTTGCTCTAACATCAAATTAATATTCAATATTTTGTGTATATTGCCCTCCAATTGAGCACCTTACGCTGAATATTCAGGTATTGTCCATATTGTTACGTCTTTTGTGTGGGTTGGAACTTACCAGACAAGGAATTTCGCTATCTTACGACCGTTTAGTTACAGTTGTCCTTCATCGGGCTTCGGTCATCGGCTTTCCTACATTAGATCACCAATGGTGCCCTTTCGACTCTGGGCAAGCGTCAGCCTCCAGAGTCACTTTGCCTGAGTTGGTTAAATATGGGTCTATGTCTATGTTTTTATTTAATGGACGTCCTGAGTTCAAGTAGTTGGATATATTCAACTTAATCGACCTCTATTGTTTAACCTTTTAAATGTTAAGAGTTGAACATGGAGATGCTCTGAAGTATCATTTCATTTGAACGTGATAGTTTGGGTTGTTAATAAATAATGCATTACTACTGTTCGGGCAATCCATTTATTTAATTATTTTAGTAAAATGTTCGTTGCAACGTGGGTATTTGAAAGGATCTTAGAGAATGTTCGTCAAAAAGCAGCTCAATTCTTCTGTTCTCAAATTCCATGTGTTTCGTTCTCACTCAATCACCACCATTCATGGTTGACTAATTGATTAATTCAATTAATTAAAATGATGAAGTACAGAGTTGTAATTGCACAGGAAGAATACTTTTGAGGATAGAGGACTTCTGAGCTTATTATTAGTATTTTCATGTAAAGACGAAATGAACTACAGAGAAGTTGATATGTAGTAAGCAAGGTTGTAAAAATTGCTAGGCAAATGCTAGACGGTAAGCATGAACTAAGTAGTAACTGTCTAGACGGATACTAATCGAGAATTAATCGAATTTTGACGTTTTTGATAAAATCATGCATTTTGGATAAAATTTTAATATTTTGTTTAGTATTAATCAATTCACGATGAAATCTCATGAATTTGAATTGGTTTGGAAACAACCATGTAAACAAAATGGCGTGAAAGAAACATTTTGATGCTTATAAGAAGCACCAAGCCTAACTTGATGCATGAATGATGCTTATAAATCCATTTTTATGTTTAGATAATGCAGTAAGTCTCATCTAAACAGATTAGGTAAATAGCTAAATGGTAAGTCTACAAGGGGTTTGGGCAAAAGCCTAGAAAGATTTTTACAACAGAGGTAGTAGGTGGCTTTATTCCAACTTGTACATACAGCTAAATTTTACTGTAATTCCAGTTTATTTATCTATACATTTCAGTGTTTTACTATCCTTCAAAATTACTTATAAAATTACTGTTTAAAGCTACAATTATAAAGTAAGTTGTTTGTGATAACCAAAATTATGGAAGATGCATTATTAATTTTGAGCAGGTGGGAGAGGCTCAACCCTGGCATCCCTTTGAAATTAAGGTGCAACCCTATAAGTTATGATTCTTGCCACTTATAGAAGAGGCCTATCAGTGGGCAATTTAAGCACATAACACACAAAACCACTAAAAGATATCTCAAATTTACTCAACCAAAAATAAGAATCAAATTAAATGTTATGTTCTACATACACAAGCCTTGCCAAAACACTCACACTCACACACTTGATAAAGACACAAGGGCACAAAAATATATGTATTTGTTTGCCATGAAATACAACCATTATACAGATATCACTTCATCAAACGCAACTCAATAAACACAGAAAAGAGAATATGAATGACCCCATTAAAAAAAAACAATGTGAATCATGCTCTATGTAAATGCTTAGCCCATCTCCTTGCCATAAAAGGATCAAGATAATCCCTCCTCCCTTCTACACAACTCACCTCTCTTTCACCATCACTACAAAACTCACCTTTCTCCTCAAACCCGACAACCGTCTCCCCCGTCACCAATTGCTCGTCGTCACCCCCTCCTTCCACATAGCTATACCCTACACAAACAAACTCGCAATTCTCCTTCACATCTACCAATACCCTCCGCTCCTCGCCCCCTCTCACTTCCCCTAGCCGCACCCACTCCCCTTCGCACCCTACCCTAATCCTACCCTCCCTAACCACACCCCCCATCACCCTCCCCAAAAACTCCCGAAACTCGTGCATCACGTACCCGTTCGATACTCCAAACCCTACGTGGAACCGATGAATCGTCACCATGCCAGTGGTTTCCGTATGTCGAGACGGGATGTCGGTCAGATGGAGGATGCAACAACTTGGGTTACGATACGTACGATCATCCAATATTTTCATGGCCTTTTGAACCCCGTGCGTCGCGTCAGCGGAACCGCCGACGTAAAATAAACGATCAACCAGACGTAATGCCGCACGTCTGCCATGCGGGGACATACGACGGAGAGGGAAGGCACGTGTGGCAGACGAGGATGAGTATGTGACGACGGAGAGGCGGTCGGAGGGGGAGAGAGCGGATATGACGAGGGAGACGGCTTGTTTTAGCAGACGGAGGTGGGGACCGTCGGGACTGACGACCAAGACTAGGTCGACTGGGGTTTGGTGCGAGAGTTTCACGGAGAGGTAGAGCCGGTAAGGGGCGACTGAGTGGACTAGGGATAGGCGGAGACGAGGGGTGGATGGGGAGTGGGGAGGGGCGGGGTCGAGGGGGTCGTCGTCGGAGTAGGAGCGAGAACGGAGGGTGGAGCGGCGGTTGACCCGGGACGTAGCGATGGAGTCCTCGATGATTTGGAGGATGGGGTCGGCGGCGGCGGCGGTGGTGATAAGGTGGTAGCGGGGGAGGTGGGACCAATGTGCCCTACATATGGGGCACGTGATGCTGCCGTGACGAACGTTGGATGCGATGCATGTGAAATGGAAGGTGTGAGTGCATTCCCCAGTGAATGTTGATGGGATGGCATCGGATGCCGTGGTGGAGACGGTTAGGGGATCCAAGCAAATTGCGCATAGACTCTGCAAAAAAAAAAAAAAAAAAGATAAGGTCTTCTGTCCCCAAATCAATGTTATTTGTAAGATTTCACGGTAATGTTAAATATACTGTTACCATACAATTATTAAGTAATCAGTAATCAAGACCGATCTACGTCCATATAGCAACATTGTTGATACGATAACAGTAAATTTATCGTTGGTAACGGTAAATAAAAACATAAAAAGTTATCAAAATCATTGGCAACAGCAAGTTTACCAAGGATTTCATTTTTTAAATTTGTTAATCTTAACAATTGATGTTTTTTGAAGATATATCGAATTCTATGAAGATGTGAGTAGTCTTATGTAAGGTGATGTTTCTCATCTAGTAATTTTTTTCCTTCTAAGTTTAATTTTTGATACAAATCAAAATATTCACGTAGTTGTAAATAATTTGTGACGACTCAAGTAATATCTCTATATCAATCTTTTTATATAAAAAAAATCAACATATTGATATATGTAATAGCACATTTAGCATGGACTTGAAAAAACTAACATACTGATATATGCACTAACAGATTTAGTATGGATAACAATGAAGTTTAATATTTGGCGTTATCAAAGACTTAATACATTTTTTTTGTCTTTATATATCGGTAATCTCATCGTTACCGATCACCAGTTTACTAATTTATAATTATATTAGATCATTTTACCAAAATTATCGGTAAAGTAACGGTATTCATTTTTATCTTACCAGTTGAATCAGTATTGGAACGTTATTTTATTATTAGTATTATTATTATTATTATTTTCAAATCAGTTAGTATACAATCCTAATATCATTTATTTTGCCAGGTTGTAGAAGTTGAGCAACTTAAGGTTGCAATAAACTTCTTAACATTATTAGTAACTATGGTTAACATGTTCACGTGTTGGATACTTAAACGCAATTTAAAACTTACAAACTTCAAAATTTTATAATGGCACATGAGAAACAATTTAAAAAGTCATAAAAATCTCATTTTAAAAGGCCTTGATATATTCAGTGTTACTTTTAAAGACAGAATGCATGACATCTGCTCAAGAGTACTAGCACAACTAGAGAGACTTTATATCATGAGAAAAAGAAAATGGTTAGAGGGACAATTTATATGTAAAAATCATCATTAGTAAACTAATTAAATATTTTGTAGGAAGATCCCAATCACAACCAAGTACAAATGACATTAATTGGGTTTGGTAAATTGATCTCACCAGCTAATGTGGTTTAATTGTGTATTGATGCAAGTACATACATAATTAGAAAAAATATATATGAATGACTAAATGATATTAGAGATCTGATCTTACCGTTGGAATTCAAATGCAGATACTAAAATATATATCTTAAATATTAATGCATAACCTACCAACAAGAATCATTACACAAACTTGCAGATAACAAATGAACAAAAGAAATGTCGTCTCTAAGCTACTTGTACATATGCACATGCACAGCATGTGCACTGCAAATATCTGTTATAATTGTTGCAAGTTTTACTGTGTGTAGTACTTATGTTAACTGCATCATTGTGTGTGAAAAGGTTGAAACATTTGACTTGTTCATCATTCAACATGTAATTAAAAAAATAATACTAAAACTAGAATCTATGTTTAAATTATGAGTTATGAGTTTGTTGGCAAATTAGCATGTATGGGTAACTGTGAGTTGTGGGCCCATGAATTTTTGACCCATAATATATGCTGTTGAAAGAGGAGTACATAAAGCAAAATAAACATGGGCATTCAAACCCAACTGTTAATGTTCATATGAGTGCATTTCAATTTAAATAGATAAGAAAGATGGTTAGCAGAAGAAAATGATTTATTATTAAGTTTAGAATGTGTAAAACATTGAAAATGTGATGTGTACAATGAATTATAGCCTGTTAGGTACAAAATATGACCATCCTCTTTGAAGAATTCTAAATATTCATTGTACCTTAAAATGTTGTTTAGTGTAGTCTACTACTATCGGTATCCAGATTTGTGCTTGCTACCACCACGGTCGGTGACCAACCACCGCACGCACCCTGCAGGCTCTGGTAGTTGTTTGCCGAACCGTGGTGTGAAAAAAAAAAATCGCGTGGTGGCAGCAAGCAGAAACCTGAATGCTGATGCTGATGGTAATTCACTTAAGCAAGATGCTCAATAAACATAACTTTCAGAATCAACATACTTTAAAATTAGTATCAATCACATATCATTAAGGGCATCTCCAGTGGTCGGGTTACATCCTGAATCAGTGGGAAAAAAACCCTCCAGTCGTTCAATTCAACTGTAATATTAAAGGTAATGTTCAGGATCCAATTCAGGATCCTGAACTGAGCTTGGACGCCCATTTTATGGGCGCCAGGCTTCTGGCGCCCATTAAATGGGCGCCCAAGCCCCCATTTAATGGGAGCCTGGCTTAGGCACCCATTTAATGGGTGCCTGAAAATAAGGCGCCCATTAAATGGACGCCTGACCACTGGGAGCCCACCCCAGCTTCAGTGTTGAATATTCAGCCCTGAAGCCACTGGAGATGCCCCAACAGTGCACATTTTCTATTTTGAAACAAAATTAATTTTCAGACCAGCAATGCTAGTGAGGTTGCTTTGCTAATTCTAATGTATATTCATATAATAGTGAACCTAACACATAAATATTGATTAAAGTGATCAATGCCATTCTCATTCATCTGAACAATTGGTGAGAATACATGACATTCAACTGCAAAACCATAACAATTGTTTAAGTAAATGTGAAATAATTGGCTTAATAAGTTACCTTAGATGTCAAGCCACTTTGCTCAGCATCCTCTTTGATATTTGTATTGTTTTTCACTGTGTTTGAGATCTACAAAATCGAAATTTACTTGTTATATGTATGTGATTAAATAATTGTAAGCAAAATATTTGCAAAGAATAAATTTTAAACATATAATGCCAAACAAAGAGATGCAGATAATGCCAAATATACTTAGGGAATGATAAACATGGTCACAAAAGGGATTTTCTTTACCGAAATTCAAAATCAGGTAATCCAATTAAACCGATTAATGCATGGAAACGATTTTGATTATGGTCGTTTTACATTTTCGAACTAAACTGACATAAACACATAAAAATTGTTATATTCAACATAAATCTTAGAACCAAATACAGCATTTTTGCCTCAAAAATGCAGATTGCTTTTCGAAGAGAAGAAGCATAATGCTAGAACCGTAATCAGTTAAAAACATCTAAAGAAAAATGGAAATAAAAATAAAATTAGGCTGCTTACAGTAGAACGAGTTTGATAACTGAGAGAGAAACAAGAGCAGAAAGACACTATTTTTTTCCTAATTTTCTCCATCTTGAATTATCTTGCTGTCCATTCAAAATCCGAAATATGGACAAAATCCGAAATATTACCGATTCTTTGCTGATGTTTCAATTCTCTTGTTGGTGGGTTTGGTTTATTCTGAATTAAATAAGGAGTTTTGTGCAAAAAGTCTATTGCTCTCTGCCAGCTCTGGGCGTTTGGCTTTTTGCTACTGACATTTCTGTTTCTTTTGTTTCACGCTTTAATTTGCTTTTTTTGATATTCCAGCATTTCCCTATGGCTGTATTTATTTGTGATTTCCCATTATTTTGTAGCAATTGGTAAAATCAATAATAAAAACTATTTCCATTTAGAGTTGGTTTAAAAAGGACTTGCTTAAAAATCAATTTTATGTTGTTTGGAAGTATAGTAAAAAAAAGTAAATAGTTCAATAGAAATTATGTCAGAATTTAGTTATAAATTTAAATGGATCATAAGTAAGCATTGGTTACTTGTAACTCACTATGTTATTTGATGTTTTTAAATGAAAAAATTAAGTTACTAAACGTTTAGGATTACAACAATTTGTAATCAAAAGATTAAGTTATACACCCCTTGAAACTGTTTTTGAGAACAACAAATACAATTGGTGAATTTAGTTTAAATGATAAACTTTCAAACCTTTTTGACTTCTAGGACTGTAGCTTCAAAATTTAGCGACAACGATATCTTCTTCGTCAAGTACATACAAGTTAAATCGTTGTTTACCAGGCCATCACATACCACGCCGTCGTACCCTATGCCACTACACACACGTCGCCCAACACCTGTGATTCACCACTACTCATAGCCGCCGCTTCCCGTAGCTTCCTCTCCTCAAAACCTGACCCTAGAAAACAAAATCAGGTCTTTACTTAATGCCTACCATGTTGCCTACATCTTACTACACATCACGACATCATTACATATCTCATCTTGCTCACCAACCTTCAATTACTACAAAAATAACATGTAAAAAAATGATACCGTATAATATCATTATACGAGAAAATGATGTAAAAAGAAATATATCGTATTATCAAATACAAAATACTACAGTCGTATTTGTTGGCTAAAAATTTAGCAAATCTCAGAATTAGACTAATGCGTTTGTATTAGTAAATGTTAGTTACTAATCCTAGGCTTAAAAATGTAAAATGATGAGCAAAACAAGCAAATAATGTAAAAGACACAAGATACAGTGTGGTTTGGCAAAAGCTTGCCTACATCCACTATGAAGATATCTTCCTATGTTTATCTCTTACAATTATAAGAAATTACAAAAAAAGAATAAGAAATTTGGCATCTAAAATTACAATGGTACTATACTTGAGAGCTTATGAGGAGATGCTTGCTGGAAAAATGAATTCTGAGCTTAAATATAAGTTATAATTCAACTAAAAATCAACCAATTTTAAATCCCTTTAATGTTGAACGACAAGGGAGATTTACTGTAATTGATATGGAAAATGGGTGGCTGAGATTGCGTTATGAAACAAGCGGGAATCACTCCTAATCGTTGAGCTGATCGCATGGGTTGATGGAAAACAATTGTAAAGGCAATATGCATACATGGTTGAGAAGCATGCCAGCTGTAATTCCGTACCAGGCACGTGTTTTGTGCTCAGAAAGGTGGCATGCTACAGGAGTTAGTATGCTTTTGGCAGACAGACTACAGCGGCGGGTGTACTAACTTGTACTAGGTCATACTTTTCGAAGTCTAGCACACTTTTCTAGGTAGTAAGGCTATAGAGAAGCTTCTTGCACAGTTAATGTCAGTTACTTGTTACCGAAGCTTACTGCTAATAAAGCTGAAAATGCTAAGGCTGGAGCATAAGGGTCGGACCGAGAAATAGTGACGAGGCGGGCTGTGTGGGATCAATCGAAGGTGGGCTGAGATAGAATCGGGTCATAGGCGGGTTGCGTTGAGTCGGGTCAAGTCATATGAGATGGCTGTGTCGACAAGTGTTGGCTTGAGCCAGGCTTGTGAGTCCATACCGGCCTATTTGTGATTTGCTTGTTGGATCTGTTGGGATGGAGCCAGGTCAAACTGGGCCAGGCTAAGGAGTGCTGCCTGACATGGATTTAGGATGGGCTTATAATTGTTGGCCAGCTTATCTTTGATGGCTTGATTCTTGTTAAGCAAATTAGTCTAGAATCGGTTGGGCCTTGATGTGCTAGTCGAATGATTATACTTGCGAGAAATTTGAGCAACATATTATCCTCCAAATACGTCTTTACAAGCAGGGACGGGCTTGTCAAATTACGAAGATCCTACCGATTGGACCTTCTTATTTTCATTTAATGCAAGCCACACATGGCATTATGCCATTGACTGAGACGGTTCACTTTTCTAAATGTGGCAGGGGTTTCCAACGTATGTGAAGTGATACTAACATAGATTATACCTAGACAGTTGAGATCTGTTTGCCTTTTGAATCTGACGGCTGTGATTGAGGGGGTAGGTATAAATATCCCTCTTCTCTTCCAAAGCTTAAAGGATTCACTGTCGTTAAAAACCTCTAAAACCCCTAAAACTTTAAAGCTCTTCTTCTTCTTTGCAAAATAGTAAGCATCTTTATCTTCGATTCCTCTTCATGATTTGAATAAATGGCACTTTGATAATTGAAAAGAGCTTTTTGCTTGCCTTTTTTGGCTGCTTGACGCCCTTTTAGTTTGAGTTTGATTATGTGTCATTGCTTGGTCATTTTACTTAACTCTCTATGTAACTATCTATCTTATTAGTACTTGGTATTTATCCCTCATCATTAGAGCTGCTTTTCATTTTACTTTACTCTCTATGTAACTATCTATCTTATTAGTACTTGGGATTTATCGGACTATATATCTTACTTCTATGTACTATGTGTTTGACTACGTACAATTTCTTCGAGACTGTATTTTTAAGTTATTTTCTATGATGGTTATTTTCTTTATTTATATTTGGTTGCCTTCCGCTGTGAGTTTTGAAAGTGTTGTATATCTTAGGTCATATATGTATATCTTTTTTCTCTGTAATGTTTCAAAAACCATGACAGCTGGTGCTTCTTGGCATCAATACAAGTCCAAAAGTCACCCTAGGCTTTGGATCGGTATGTTAAAAGTGCATGTTATCACATAATTAACATATTGTTATACATAAGGCTATCATATAAGTTAACTAAATCATAAAAGTTACATAATAATTAAAAGTTATATAATATGAATGTATAAATTAAAAGTTACATAATATGGAACATTGAAGAAACCCTAAATAGACTTAAAGAATAAATACATATGTAAAAGTATGTATATTGTGATTTCTAATGCATCCGATACTTGAATCACAAGGGTATTTCATAAAAAATACATTATTCCATAAATTGATATCACTTTATTAAATATATTGAAGATTATGAATCTTTAATATAAATGTTATCAAATACCATTTATATATTAATAGATTACTTGCATACTTTCTAGTTGTTGAGCAAACTCAAGCTAGAGATGTTATGTGTAATATTATTAATATATTAACCAAATGAGATAACTATATGTATTTATTGAGCAAACTCAAGATACATTTACTATACTTAGACTGTTGCAAAATGGTAGGTACGAGTGAATAATTTCTTTTGATTTGTTGAGCAAACTCAAGGCGGAAATGAGATTAGGATAAGGAACCATGGGTTAGGAATTGTATACGATACAACCGATAAGGAGTTATCAATCGTCTGTGGGGCTATGACTTATTAAGCAAACTCAAGGTCAGAATCCTAAGACAAACGAGTTCTAACTCCTACTAGTTAGGTCAAAATACTTTCTTCTTAGGGTTTGGAGAAACATAAAAGCCTTGTGGGATCCTTATTAGAAAAATAAAATTGTAACTAATATTGTAAGAACATTTGTTATAAAGTTAAAATAATCTACTTTGATAAATTTGTGCAATTATTATAATTGACAAAATGTTTATCAATTAAAATATACCAATAAACTGAATTAATACTGACAAATAGAAATATAAAATATACTAACCGATAAATTTTTCCTTGTTAACCCATGCAAGCACCTAATTATACAACCACTAAATTTGTTTGTAACTTGGTCATTTACAAGTTTACTTGCCCAAGACCGTGTATTGTCTTCAATGAGTTCCGAACTCTAAAAGAAACACAATAATACAAATATTTGATCCATATACGATCGCATATAAATGTTATATGGTGAACAATCATAATTTGTAAATGTACGAAGCCTCGATAAAACTAGTTCATTCGAAATAAGCAACTAAACCGTAGTGTGAGATAGTGTATTAAATATAACTGATTACAATAATGATTTTCATATGTTAAATGTAACACTAGACAAGCTACAAAATAGATACAAATTCGATCTCTGAAATGTCAGTTTGATTAGTTTATGTAAAGTGCAATATATTTGAGATCCTTTAAAGTTAAGGATGACCAAATGCACTTTTATAAAGAGTTCTTTAAGATATTGTAGTAAGAGTTTCCTATGAATGGTTCGACCATATAGAAAGTAAAGTGAAGGTATAAGAGTAGTTGTGACTTAAGGCATGGTTGGGATGAAGGGAGTGAATGGTCACTTCTACTTCATAAAGAAACATTGAAAACGAGGCTTATAAAATAATAATTGATACTTAAAATTGGAATGAGAAATATGATCCTATTCCAAATGTTTCGCATGGAAAATTATTTTCTATGAGATTTATTTCTTTGAATTTAAGATATTCGATCTAAAAATTCTTGACTGTAAACAAGTTATAGTAAATGAAATAAATAACCCATATTAAGTGGTTGAATGGAGCTTCATATTTCATATGCTATTATAATAATGATGGAAATAGTAGGATCATGCCATATAACACTTATTTGTCGCATTAAGTTAAGAAAATTGTTTTCTTAAAAATACCAAATATTATTTATGAAATAATAATTGTCTTTCAACATTGACTGAAAAATAGACATAATTTTATTTCAGTATGAATATTCGTCATAAAATAAAATTGTTATGCAGTATTTGTGTTTCATAACAAATGTGGTGCATTGGAAAATACATAAGCACATGAAATTATTTGCAATTATTTTGGAATTATAGACCAAGATTTTTTTTTGAGAAATGATTTGATTATGTGATTATGTATGATATGGTACTAGTAAATTATATCTTAGACAATTAAGTGCAAAGCACCATTCAGTGGAAGTGTCATAAAAATTGATGAAGTCTACGGATTGATTCATATAGAAGAATGCAATCAAAAGTATATTAACTCCAAAACAGTTCCATATACGTTGTTATATTCACTAATGAATTATCACAAATATGAACATGTGTAATACACATGTGGTATGTTAATGACGAGTTCATAGAATATAAAATAGAAGCAAATAAAATTTACGTGCAATAGAAAATAAAATGAGTCGATTTGATTGAATAGGTAAGTATATTGGAAAGAGTTCTGAATGTACCTAAAAAGAATAAAGATTCAATCTCAAAAGTCACTCCTCTCTATGATACATTATCGATAAGGAGTAATCTAACTTTGTCGAACGAAGTACGATTAATTGTGAGTGAAGTTGAGTTAATTTCTTTCTGTAAGGTCGTGTACTTAAGAGTAGCACACAGGGTTAAAATTAATTTCATCTAAAGAATGGTTTACAAAACAAGATAATGGTTTATAAGAAACTCCAATATATCCTAGGCCAATGAGTTGGCAAGTTGTGTGAGTCGAAAGATTTAACGTAATAATTGTTTGTGAGGGATCTTGTATGAATCGCCTTAAAAGGAGTTTGGAACGACTATCGTTGGTTGACCAATTTATGTTTTGAATATAAGAATTGTAAACTAAAACCAAATCAGTTTTATAGAAAAGGTAAGTCATAAAGTATTTATGAATACCTATTCCGTTGCACTGAGAAACAACTATTTTTTCAAGAAATACCAACTTCGTAGCCAAGGAATTTCTTTAAAAAATCATTGGTACTAAAATGGATTTGGATATGATCCAAAAATAAAACTAATTACGTGGGATGAGATGAAATTAACCTAACCTAAATGAACACATCTCATTAAAGTGTCTAATAAGTATTCTCGCATATTGAGGAGAAACTATGAGTTTCAATAGATAATCCTTAGTTGTCAATTAAGCCATTTAAAGTATTGGTCCTACGATATGGTATGATGCACAAAGCCAAAAAGGATTCCAGGTACGTTATCAGAATATGATTTTAGTAGTTTCACCCGAAGGGATATAATCCATCGGCTGCGAATGAGTCTTCAAGAGCAAGACTAACATCATAAATTTCAACCGTTGAAATTTGCATAATAGATTCGTTATTCAACAGGGTCAAGTTAATTTGGATTTACTCACAAAATTTTCGCTTGAATTGACTTTGTGTTTGTTACATATGTGTTGAAATGGAAAATACTAAATAGTGATTTAGATTGGATTATATGCACATAATAACCAGTATCTCGATGTCGGTAGGAGTGATATTGAGTTTGTAGTTTTAGGATATGATCTAGGAAACGATATGAAAGTGTCGTTTTATAATTATCTGAATTGAATAAACATTTTGATAGAAATATCGAATAATTTGATTTTTAGTCTAAATGCTAAGGAAATGTGTGTCCATAAGAAAGAACCACTAAAAGGTACATAGATATTTCTTGACTATAAGTAAACAACATATTACTGATTACTAACGATGTACTTATGTTAAAATCAGTAATAGTTTAGTTGTTTAATACTTGATATTGAATTTATAAATTACGTCTATTATATAAGTATAAAGGATGTTGAGAATATCCTAAATGATATGTAAAGACATGTTATTAAAATGTTTAATAATAAACATGTAAGATGGATTCCTTATGCTTTAGCAATAGGAATTATCATACATGTTGTGCAAAATATCATAATTTTCTTATGTATTGGGTGCATGAAGAAAATATATAATCCAAATTAATATCACTAAATGGTAGTTTAGAATATTCCCAAGTATTTACAAAATGCTAGATAATTATTTACAGAAACAACAAACTCCTTATGAAGAAGTACTCGAACTTGAACTTCATAAGTGATATTGAGTATATTATGTCAGTATTAAATCCACGTTCAGACTGTAGTTAAGGAGCTCAAAGTTGGAAATATTCCAACAAAAGGTTGTAGCTAATTTAACAAAAAGGCTAGGTACATTTCCTTGGATTGCACCAAAATAAAAGCAATGTATATAACTATAAATACATATTTATAATTAAGCTAGGGGTGATTCCAAGTATTAAGAACACTACATTATTGTTATATGATAACAATGTAATAATAAGAGCTCACTAGAGATTAATAAACACACTCCAACTAGTTCCACATGATAAAGGCAGTTTATCAGCATTGGAGAGAGAGAGTTGATTAAAAGAGTAGATAATTTAAACAATATAGCAGATCCATTTATGAAGGGTCTAACTCGATCAGTTATCTTGAAACCGATTGAAGGGATGTAATGGAGATTCTATAATTGGTCCCAAGTGCAAGTGGGAGATTGATAGAGTTAGGGTTATGCTTGATATTATATACTTGATATAATATACTTAATATTATATACTTTCTATTATATACCTGATATAATATGTTGTATTAATTAATTAATTTAATTAAAAGTATATTTAATAGAAAATCCTTAATTGGTATGTTTTATGATAGTAGTTATAAAGTGTTGTAATCATGAGTAATTTATCACAATGACATGAAACATAACTTTTAAATATTCCTAGGCAAGATGTATCAAGACTAGATATCGATGCATCTATTGAGACTAGAGCACGCAACGCTCTCCACATAATAGGCAGTGTATTACTCATGACTACCAGGGGAACCAAGGGGTTACATACTGATAGCTATTGGATAACTATGGAATGACTCACTCGATAGTTTTCTATTGGTTAATATAACTAAGGCCAAATAGAAAATATTGATGTTATAAAATTACACAGTTCTCTTTACTTGACAATACTGTTGATCTTTAATGTGGAAGCTCTACTTTGATTATAGTTAAATAGTGGCATGGCGTCCATTGACAATAGTTGGTTCAAGTGGAAGCATTGGAAGTGAAACACTATTCAAGAGAGGATTCGTCTCCTCGATTATATGGTGTTAGTATCATGGTCAACTGAAGCCAACTCAAAGTCAACGTCTCTAGTTAGAGCAGTTCGGTTAATGATTATTATTATTACTAAACCAAGGGCTTTGTGTTTGGACTATAGAGTTGAATATGGATGATATTAGAATTTTGACCATTACCAAGTTTAGTAAGTCCAAAGTGATATAGTTTTGAGGAATAGAATTGGTATGAATAATTATCTCTATCAGGTAACGCTTAACAGAGTAAAATTGGATTTAATCGAAACTAAGTAAGCGATAAATTTAGCCAAAATGTCATACCACCTACTAAATGACGTGTGAACATTAATGTTCTAATTGTTTGATATTAATCGCTTGCTAGATTTACACCTAAGAGTCACACAACCGAAACGTTGAATACTCCTTTTACCACCCGATTTACTTAATTTATAATTGTTATAAATTAATTAAATTAATTAATATTTATGAAATATTAACTATAAAATTTTATTTGATGTATATTGAACAATATTAAATGGTTTGTTTTATAATAGTTATAAATATACTGATCAATATACGATATTGATACGTGATTAAATTAGAATTAAATACTATGAATATTGTTCGGGCTTGAAATGGATTTTAGGCACGTATGTGGCTTGCTAATTTCGGCCATGGTAGAAGCAAGGATGGGTCAGCCATATTGATGATTAAGGTGGGTTGGAATTTGAATAAAAAGCGAGGAGAATTGATGTGACAAAAATAAGGGTCTAGATCCTTGTTTTACTCTATCCTTGTTTTACTCCTTGGGATATCCTTATTTAATTATCTCTAACCCACACTTTTCTTTGTTTTTGAGGAGCCTTCATACCATCCTCTTGCTAGCCGAAATCATCCTTCCCATCTTCTTAAATTTTAAGGCATCTTAAATATAAAATCAAATACAATCGACTGTGGTAAAGCTGCTCGGGAGCTAGTAATTTCGAGATTTTGGAATTGGATTCAAGCAGTTTAGTTCATCATTTCAAGGTGTGAATTCTAGGCTTTGGTGAAATGTACATCTCATGTTTATTAACATACATACATACATACATACATACATATATATATATGCTTATTTAACTATTAAATAATTTGCCAGTTAGTTAGAAACTATCATGAATCTATATATGTTGCTGCAGTCATCATTTGATGATAACGTATATGTGTGTATAATAATAATTTTTTTATATATTTATATATATAAAGCTCACGTCTATAGTTTAATAAACAATTTTTTTTCATATATAATAATATTATAAAATGATTACATAATAAACTAGTTTTTATATTCAAACAAAATAATATAAAGTATATGTTTACCATTTTATTAATTTATAAATATAATTTAAAGTTCATGGAATTTTAAAAATTATTTAAAATTGAATATATATATATATATATATTTAAATCTAAACATTGTATGTTTTAAACATAGATAAGTATAGGTATAAATTATAAAATGCACATATGAAAAATATTTTATAAAATATATATCTGTTAATATTGTTTTCAAAATAAAAAAATTGTTACCTATTTTCGTACGGAAATCAATAGTAAAAAAACAATTTTTTTAACCAAGATAATTTTAAACTGAAAAAAAGAATTTTTTTTGACCGTGTATGCTAAATTATATATTTATATATATATATAATAATTAATTTACATTAGACATATTTATATTTGTGAATTATGTGTGTGTATATAGTTTTATAGATAATAATTTAATACGTGTATGTGTAACTATACATATAAAAAATATTGATTTTGAAAAGTATATAAATATTATATAGGTATTTATTTAAATTTTAATATATTAAATCTTAATTTTGTAGTTACTAGATTTTTTTAAGTCCATCTAGATATAAATATAAAATTGAATTTTAAATTTGAATTTAATCTTGTAATTGTTTATATTATCATTTACAATTATTTTATATTATAATAAAGCATATATATTTATAATATAAATAAATAAATAGTATAATCACTTACATTATATATATACATATATCTTATTTTATAAAGTACATATTATCATATATATACACATATATATTCACACATATATACTAGATAGTACACATGTATATAGAGGGGGTTAACATGTCTATTGCGGTGTAAATCCAAACGCATATACACAAGCATGTTAAACCATGTACACTCTATTATGTTGCACGTATGCATACACACATATGTGTATATGATACACATACATATACTTTATAATACAAACTATATAATAATAAAACATTATTTGTGAATTAAATGAAATATTGATTTTAGTTAAAATAAAATTTTGAGAAGTTCAAAATAAGTTTAGACTACATAGGTCCAATAAAGATTCAAAAGGTAAATTTTTTGAAATTTACCCAGTTACCCTGCCGCATGCTAGCCCAGTTCCAACATGTATAATATAAGTGGAATTGTAGAAAAAACCCAATTTAGGTTTAAGGAAGAAGTACATATATATACTTCATGATTTCAGATGTACCCGACACTTGAATCACGAGGGTATTTCATAAGAGATACAGTGTTCAATAAATGGATATCACCAAAAATATTGTTATCCGGGTTTTTAACCATCAGGATCCAAGATAAGACGGGACGACTTGATGAAGTCAGAATGACTCCGAACTCAACCAAAAGGGGGCTAAAGCAACGACTGAGTTTGACTAAACCAAGAGACCAGCGTCTGTCCAATCCAATCAGCAGCTAAATACAATTAGCTAGTAAATCATCATCAAAACAAAGCTACGTGCAACGAGACTATACGAACAACGTTGATACAAGGCAATGAAAGCATTCCAGACATCAAAGTCCATAAATCGTCTAAGTGCATGGATAACAATCCATACTCTATGGATCGCTAGCGATCCATGCAACATCATTGGGTCTCTATGGCACGCAGGAGCAAAGAAGGCTTAAAGGACAAAGTATGAAATATGCTAAGTGTATGGATCGCTAGCGATCCATACACCATGGATTGCCAACGATCCATACTTGATCATGGAATATTGGGGAGCTATCTAGGAGAAGAAGGAAAAAAAGGAGCTAAGTAATTGGCGCGAATGCGAGCTAATTCTATGGATCGCTAGTGATCCATATTTTTGGCTCGGGTCGCGAGCTAAGCTTCATTGCATCTTCCCGTGTCCATCTGCAAGTAGTCAGTGAACAGGCCTGGCCCAGAAGCTCTCCGATCTCTATAAATACCATCCTACCTACAACATAAACTGGATCTTCTCTGGACTGGTTACTGAAGCTCTGCTGGAAACTTTCTTCACTCTCCATCTCCCTTACAACAATCTCCAAAGGGATTCGCTGTGATTCTCCAGTGGATTCTAACCTTGGAGATTCAATCTAGCTAAGGACAATCAAGAGCCTTGTAATCAAACACCTCTTGTAATAGCAATCAGTCTATAAAAGAATTAAAGAAATTATAAAGTGGACGTAGGCTTCATTAACAGCCGAACCACTATAAAAAACTTCTTTTTTTCTTTCTCTTACTGCTTTTTTCTATATCTGTTATCTATATTATTGCTTTGTGAGAACAGGGTTGGTGCTTTCACACTCAAACTAGAGTGTTGATCCATTTTTTGGGTTAACATTTTGGTGCTTTCACTGAGAATCCAACTCAGGGTTCAGATCTAGCTATCTACTTTGGATCCCCATGGGTCAGAGTTAGATCCCCAATCTTTGCCTGAAAGATCTACCGCTTGGAATCAATGGCTTCTGGAAGAAGAAGAAGAACTACCTCTGGAAGGTCCATAGGGGTAGTGATAGCTAGAGAAGATGTTAATCCTCAACATACTGAAGTAAATGGCACTAACTTAGGAATTAGACGCCAGCATCCTCCAGTCAGCATGAAGTCATCACTAGGGATGAGTTGAATAAGATGGTTGACGAGATTAACCAAAGAATGGAAAGTAGCTAGAAGGCCCTGATGGAGAAGCTTAACGCTTTTCTAACCCTACAGTTAAATCCTTCTCAGAGAACTATGCCTGAACCCACGGCTGCTATAGAACAAGAAAATGCTTCCATTTTTGGTCTAAATAGAAGAAACGGGAAACAACTGCAAAAAAGGGCGACAACAGGAACCATGGGACACAACGTGGAAGAAAATACAAATACTCCCTTTACCAGGGTCTTTGTATTTTCTAGTTGGAAGATGGAAAATAAGACAACTAGCTGGAAGAGAATATCAACGCGTTTGATGATGCTAGGAACGTCCAAACTTCCATAATCAGGCCAACGGGATCCCTCGGGAGTGGCTCTCCCGAAGAGAGGAGATCCTAGGCTTCAACCAAGGCGCCAAGACCGTTTGCAAAGCCAAACACTTGGGGCAGTGATTGACTGTCGTCCCTAGGATTTCCGGATATCAGAGGCATACATAGTAGACATGGTCAAATGATTAATGGACGAAAGTAAAATATGGGAGATGATGAATGGGGATCTGCTCCAAGTCGGACTCCCTTTACCAATGAAATCTTGAATGAAAAATATCCAGATAAATTCATAATGCCGACTATCCCATCCTACGATGGGACGAAGGACCCAAAACCCTATTTTTACAAGTATATTTGGTATATGGACGGAGCAAACGCTTTAGAGGCTATTCGGTGCAGATGTTTCTCCATCTTTTTGGAAGGAGTTGCGTCTATGTGGTTCACCAAGCTTCCGCCAAGATCCATCTCTACCTTTGACCAATTAGCAACAAGATTCCTTGACCAATTCAGGCTCCATACCGCACAATCGAAAGATGTCATGTCCTTATCCGGATTGTTCCAGGGACGTAACGAATCACTAAAATCTTTCATGAACCGGTTCAACACCGCAGTGACGGAAGTAAGCAACCCCAACGAGGACATGGTTTTTATGGCGTTAGTCCGTGCCATTCGCCCGGAGATTGAATTCGGAAAATAGATTAAGATGAAGCAGCCTACCATAAGGAAAGACTTCAATTGAAAAGTAAGTTGGTACTTAAGATTGGAGGAAGCGTAGGAGCTGGAAAGAAAGTCTACTAGTGTGCAACCGATGAACATCAGACAGAGCGATGTAACAATGAATCAAAACGCGCACGCCTCTAGAACTGCTCAAGGAGTCACAGGGAAAGATGAAAACCAAAAGAGGAAAAATCAGAACTCCAATAAAAGAAACGGTAATGGCAACAATAAAAGGCTTAAAGGGTTTGGGCCGGAAGATTATACCCCTCTAAACGACACTGCGGAAAATATTTATCTCGCAACATAGGGGACTGAGGAATACAAAGACTCCCTAGGAAGGAAGCAACTGAGTAGCAAAAACGCTCAGGGAAGTTCTGCCGCTTCCATGAGACTCATGGTCATAACACAAATGAATGCTGCTATCTGAAGAATCTCATTGAAGAATTGATCCGGAAAAACAAACTCCAGCAGTACGTGAGAAAGTCACAAAACCCTGATCAACCTGTGGCTCCTCAGCGAATCCAGAATGCTACATTACAGAGTTACGCAAATCCAGAAAAAGAGAAAAAGGGAAGGATATGGGGAGAACTCTCCATATCCATGGACCTTCAGAATATCAACTACAGAGCCACCCCTGGCTTGGGGAGCATAGCCGATTCGACAAGGCTTTGGACCCTAGAAAGAAGAGTTCAGGGGAGGTGTTTCTCCCAGTCGATATGGACGACCCAACTAAAGTCTTGAAAATTGGATCGCACCTTGGAAACAAGATGCGTTTGGAGCTTACTAGATTTCTTCGCGCCAACTTGGATGTGTTCGCAAGGACGCATTCCGATATGTGTGGGGTGTCTCCAAAAATCGCATGTCACGCGCTCAACATTGATCCCACGTTCATACCGATAAAGCAAAAGAGGCGTAGCCTGGGTCCCAAATGGTCCAAGGCGCTAAGAGAAGAGGTGGACAAGTTTATGGCCAACGGTTTTATCCATGATGCAACTTATCCTGAATGGGTATCTAACCCGGTCTTTGCAAAAAGTCCAATGGGAAGCGGCGAACTTGTATCGATTACTCGAACTTAAACAAAGCTTGTCCAAAAGATAGCTTCCCTCTCCCCAGAATAGAGTAGCTTGTGGACAGAACGGCAGGGCACAAGCTGCTATCATTCATGGACACGTACTCCGGGTACAACCAAATCTTGATGCATAAGCCTTACCAAGAAAACAGTAGGTTCATCACCGACCTGGGCCTATACTGTTACAGGGTAATGCCATTCGGCTTGAAGAATGTTGGGGCAACTTACCAAAGGTTGGTGAATACCATGTTCAAGCGCCAAATCGGGAAAACTATGGAGGTTTACATAGATGATATGTTGGTCAAATCACAAGCAGCTACTAACCTCCAGGATAACCTTACTGAAATGTTCGAAATACTCCGAAAGTATGAAATGAAATTCAATCCACTCAAATGTCATTACGGAGTAGCCTCAAGAAAATTCTTAGGATTCATCGTAAGTGCCAGGGGCATCGAAGCAAATCCAGAACAAATAACGGCAATACGAGAAGTTTAAGCTTCGAAGAATAAGAAGGAACTGCAAAGCCTGAATGAAAAAGTCGCAGCACTAAGTCGATTTATATCGAAAGCTACCGACAAGTGTATACCATTTTTCGATGCACTGAAGAAAGAAAAGAAGAACTTCGAATGGAGTGAAGCTTGTCAAATAGCATTCGAAGAATTGCTGCGGCACATGGAAGCTCCGCCAATTCTATCAAAGCCTGTGGATGGAGAAGACCTGTTCATTTACTTAGCAATCTCACCCCATGCATTGAGTGCCGCCCTTGTGCATGAAGAAGCAAAAATACATCGACCCGTGTATTACGTTAGCAAGCGGTTCACTCGAGCTGAGAAGAACTACCCAAAACTGGAAAAACTAGCGTATTTCCTCTTGATCGCATCTAGGAAGTTACGACTATACTTTCAGGCTCATCCAATTAAAGTATTGACTGAGCAGCCCTTGAAGCAAGTGTTGTATCGGCCTGAAACCTCTGGACGACTTCTCAAGTGGAATATAGAACTGAGTCAATATGATATCACATACCATCCAAGGAAGGCCATCAATGGGCAAGCGTTAGCAGACTTCATCGCCGAATTTATTATACGGGATGATGAGGAAGAAGCACAGCTGGAAGTGGACACGCAATGAAAACTCTTTGGCGATGACGCATCTAACAACCTCTATTCGGGGGGCAGGAGTAGTGTTTGAAACCCCTAAAGAACGAGCCATCGGCTATGCTTTGCGCTTGGAATTCCCTGCCACAAATAACGAAGCGGAATACGAAGCACTGATCATAAGACTAAAAGTCATGAAAGAGCTCAAGATTAAATCTGTTCACATCTAACGCGACTCCCAGCTAGTCGTCTGCCAAGTAAAAGGGGAATACCAAGCTCGGGGGGAGAATCTCGCTCCGTACCTGACCAAAGTGCAAGAGCTGCTAAGCGACACCGAACATTACACCATAACTCACATTCCACGGGAACAAAACACCCAGGCAGATTATTTGGCTAAACTAGCAAGCTCCGCAGAAGCTCAGTCATTAGGACTAGTCCCAGTTGAAACTCTAACCACCCCAAGCATAGATGAAATGGACGTCTACTGAATCCTTGAGATCACCGTCGAACCAGAGACATGGATGACATCGATAAAGGACTATTTACTTGCAGGGACTCTTAAGATAGACCAGAATCAACGGAAAAAGCTTCTCTGAAAGGCACCGTGATTCATGATGCAAGACGGAATACTTTATCGAAGGGTATTCTCAACCCCCTCCTTAGATGTGTGTTCGTTGATGAAGCTCGACGAATCCTAAAGAAAGTGCACGAAGGCGAATGCGGAGACCACACTGTGGGGAAAACCCTTGCGAAGAAAGTCCTCCGGTATGGATACTTCTAGCCAACAATAGACCGCGATGATGCAGACTACACCAGAAAATGTGATCGCTGCCAAAGATTCAGCAAAATTAAAAGAACTCCTTCAACAGAGCTAGCATAGATGGTCAGTCCATGACCATTTGCAATATGGGGAATCGACTTGATTGGCGTCTTGCCCATAGCAAAAGGAGGGGCCAAATATGTTATAGTTTCCATTGATTATTTCATGAACTGGGCTGAAGCAGAACCGTTGGCCACCATAACCACAATGAAAGTCATTAACTTTGTTGCTAAAAACATTATTTGCAGGTTTGGTGTGCCGTAGAAAATCATTACTGACAATGGAACTCAATTCGAAAGCACCGAGTTCAAAGACTTCTGCAAACGCTTCCAAATTGAGAAGAGCTTCTACGCGGTAGCTCATCCACTAGCAAACGGGCAAGTGTAAGCGATAAACAAGATTATCAAGTCTACAATCAAAAAGTGACTAACTAAAGCAAAAGGAAACTGGGTCGATGAACTTCCACTCGCACTATGGGCTTACAGAACTACCCACAAAGCGGCAACCGGTCACACTCCATTCGCTTTGGCGTATGGCTCAGAAGCAATGATTCATGTTGAATTAGAAGTCCCCTCATACCGAAGGCAAAATTTTAATAAAACGAAAAACGAGCAGCTCCTACTCGAGTTGCTGGATATGATTGATGAAAGTAGGGAAGAAGCCGAGTTGAGAGCCGCTGCCTACCAAAAAAAAGTCGCACGATACTTCAACTCCAAGGTTCACAACCAAACCTTCAAAGTGGGAGATCTTGTGCTCAAGCGAGTCTACCCCATCCCAGGGGCCTTCGGACCAAACTGGGAAGGACCATATGTCATCAGTCAAAAGCTAAGGGACGGAACTTTCAAGCTAACGACCGTCAACGGAATCCAAATTCCTAGAGCATGGAATAGCTAATCGCTCCGCCGTTACCTATCTTATGTACTCTCTATTTTTCAGCAAATAAGCCATCCTGGGATGCCGGTGGCATTGTAAATAGACAAAAATCTGCCTTGCTTTCCTTAATAAAAATTGACTTGCTTTTTGAACCGATAAAACTTTGTTCATAATAACTATCTTCTGGGTCGACGGAAGCAAATCGACTCAAACCATTGTATCGGCGGAACCCGGTCTTTGTCTTCTAAAAACCGATGTTGCCCCAACAACATCAGAAAGGCTAAAAATTACACTCCTCGTGTTGCCCGAAGATGGGTAACACCGAGGAGTACGAAAACCTCGCATTCCATAAGCCGTGCACTAACTCTTAAAAAATTACGCTCCTCACGTTTCCCGAAGATAGGCAACGCCAAGGAGTACGAAAAGCCACACATTCCATAAGCTGTGCACTAACTCCTAAAAATTACACTCCTCACATTGCCCGAAGATAGGCAACACCGAGGAGTATGAAAAGCCGTGCATTTCATAAACCGTGCACTAATTTTCAAAATACAAATTCCTCACATTGCCCGAAGACAGGCAATGTTGGGAGTATCAAAATCCACGCACCACCTTTACAACATGAGCTCCTCACATTGCCTGAAGATAGACAACATTGAGAAGCACTAAAACCATTCTAGACTAACGTGTCGTATCAGTCCCAAATGCCATGCATTTCATGAGTTGTGCATTAACTCCTAGAGCCGTGAAGTCATGCTCCTAAAACGTAAACTCCTCAGGTTGCCCGAAGATAGGAAACACCTAGGAGCATCGCCATGAAATCATGCCCCTAAAACGTAAAATCCTCACATTGCCCGAAGATAGGCAACACCGAGGAGCGCCAGAACCATCCCGGATCGGCGGGACATACCGATCCTAAAATCTGCGCATCCCAAAAACCACGCCCACTTTCAAGTCTCAGAATTGCCCCGACAACATCAGGGAACTTATCCATACAAAAATAACAAGATCCAATCCACTCACATTGTTGGAAGCAATGGGCATGACTCCAACAAAATCGGAGTGCTACAAACTATAACACCTAACGTAAGCAATGTGTAACTACCTACAGATTACTCATACAGTGTGCACGTGTCAAATACATGTATGTTGCACTTACTAGAACATCGTAGAAAACATGGACTACCTGCACAAGTTACAAAACTTCTGAAAGAAGAAAAATCAAGCTGTGATTTAGTCAAATTTAAAATGCTAATATGCAGATTATTTAAACCCAAAGTTACCGATCATTTGTCAGTTGTTGAAGTAAACAGCCCAGTGAACTGGGGGGCATACACCGACACTTAAATAAAATTACTTGAAAACAATAATTTCACAAGTTCTGTTACTCCAAACAAATAATTGTTACTCCAAATAAAGAATTTTGGCAGTAATCACAGAACTGGATAAGCATAAACAAAACAAGCATAAGTGTACAGAACTCATATGAACAGACAAGTAAGAGTACAGTCAAAATATCGACAATGTATTGCTTATAATTTTCTTTTATACAGGGTCAAAACGTAGGGGTCATACCCACACAACACCAGCCACCAAAAGGAAAATACAGACTCCACAACAAAAACAACAAGTGTAGACTCCGCACCTAAACGAAAAGACTCAAAACAAAATTAGATCAATCACCACCCAAGCTTCTTAGCGCTTCTTTCCACCACTCCCCTTTCCGCCTCTTGTTCGAAGTTTCTGCTTCGCCTTAGGAGTGGCATAGTTGCCAGTAATGTCAATAATGTCCTCAGCGCTAGTGTCCTTCTCCTGCTCTGCGACCTTCTTAGAAGATTCTCCTTTTGTTTTACGCTTTCGTGACTTGTGGGAGCTCTTGAAGGCCTTGATTGCTTCAACCTTCTCCTTTTTGATGGCAACTGGCTGTTCTTGAGTTTTGCATGGCTGCTCAGTCTGAACTTCCTGCTCCTTAGCTTCGGCCGCCGTTACGTCACCTTCCAAAGATATAGAATAGTCATCCAAGCCATGAAGCGCGGCGATCAGTTCGGACTCCGGCCCCGGCTGCGAGCCAAATGCGGATATGGAGACCGGAGCAGGAACAGAAACGAGCACAGAAGTAGTGGAAATAACAGCAGGTCCAGGCGCCAAGGAAGCTGGCAGATCAACAGGTAAGGTAGACGGACCTATAAGATAAAAAATGAAAGCGTTAAATTCTTCTTGTTCTTGCGGCGTAAGCTGAAAGCTCCCGAGCTCGAGGGAAACAAGAGGGTTGCTTGCACCGGAAGAATGACCAAGAATGTCAACTTCGTATTCACCGCCTTCACCCTCCTTAGACGACTCTATAACCTAAGGGGAAGCCTCAAGCCCAGAACTTGTTGGCAGATTGCGGGGCTGCTCCGATGACTCATCGGCACCAGAAATGGAAGGCTCTGTAGGCGCTTCATCGGCAGCGGTCATAGCAGCATCGATAGCTTCTCTCTCCCTCTCGATTCGTAAAATCTCCTAGCCCTCTAGCAATGCCTTCTTTGATTCTTGATTAAGGTATGCATTTTCTAACTCTCGCTCGGTATAGACGTCACCGCTGTCACGAAAGCGAGTCAGGATTTCTTCCCAGACCACAGCGAGAGTGCGTGGAAATTTCGGGCCTAAGTAGCCGAGGCTCCCCTGATGCAATAGAGAATTGACATAAAAATTCAAGATGGTCTCGTCCGTCTTTTCCATCTTTCATTCAAAAGTGTTTTGAAGCTCCAGATAATCCGCTGTAACGGTGGCCTTTTCGACTTGGACACGGGACTTATGAGCGCTAAGCTGCGCAACCTGATCTTGTAGCCAGGCGATTGTCTCAGCCTGGTCGAAGATAGTCTTATTGTGCCCCTCAACGACAAGATCATGATCAGAGATATTTTTCTTTTGGGCCTCAATCGTCGCGTTACAAGCAGCCACCTCCTCCTTTAATTTGGCCTCCTTGGCACGATTCTTCTTTATTTCGTCCCTATAGACGATCTCAATTCTCTTGTGGGCCTCTTTTACTTCTTTCAGCAAGTTGGCATTCCTTTTGCTTTCTCGCAGCGCCGCTTCTTTCTCCTTCTCCAGCTATTTAATCCTGGCATCGCGTTCTGTCAATGCTCTTTCAAAATCATCCTTCTCTGACTCAAAAAAGTGGATTTTCTGGTAGTTGTTGCGATTGGTATCTTCCAGCTGCTTACACAATTTTTCCCACACTTCGGCCTGGTCTAAATCGTTTTGGATAGCCTGAAGATGTGGCATGTAAGAATCTCTATGGATCAGACGGAGATCATGATCAAACTTAACCCCCCTTAGAAACCACCCGGGGAGCGCCACCTTAAGCTTGGGAGGACCGGACGGAAGAATATAGGCGGGTCTCCGGTGGGGACATGAGGCACCGAGGGCAAGAACAACACAAGATGGTGGAATGTAAGTTGAAGGCGGAACGGGGGCAGAAGTAACGGGGATTTCTTGACCCATTAAAGAGTGTGTCAGAGCAAAAGCTTGATGTTCTAAAGAATGGGAATGGTGATCGATTTTTGACCTCTTCGATGACTCGTCCCTCTCATTAGAAGTCCTCCACTTCTCATACCCACCTTTGTATGACCGGCTTCGCTCCCTCTCATATTGGCAACGAGTCTCGATCTTTAGATATTTCCTTCTTCTATACTCTTCCTCCGTCTCTCGGGGCTAGTGACGGCTAGGAGAACGCTTAAACCAGTGCTGGGAGTAAGTGAATTCCTCGAAGTCATCATAAAGGCCGCGTCCTCTCGTCATACCTGACACGAAGCATTAATAAAAGGTTTTAGAAACAGAAAATAGACATGGAAAGTGTGTGTACAAGTGAGTGTGACCCTAGTGAAGCGTGTAACGTGTTTGGGTGGAGAGCCTAAAACAGCGTCACAAACTGGATCCGGCAAGTGCCGCGAAAGAGATCGGACTAACTTCGGATGCAACATGGCTCGAACGAGGGGGCACCTCCTCGAATTTGAAATCATCCCCCATAAGCTCGTCGAAGTCGACATAAACATCGCTCAAATCTCCAAACTTCGCACCAGCATCTTTGCCCGAAGAGTCCTGACGTCCCTCGATTCCTGAGGCATTATCTTTATCACTTGTGTCTGGAGGGGGGTGAGCTCGGAATAACGGGGGCTCATCCTCGAAGTCTCATCGCACGATTCAGAATCCACATCATCGAATTATGCATAGAAATCGTCGTTAGAAGTAGACTCATCGCTACTACTACCGATCTCCCTATCCTCTTTTCCTAAGTCCACCGTGGCTTTGCCTTCCTTCTGTTTGAACTCTTCTTCTCCTTCTTCCAGAATCGAAGGCATTCTGGCCAGGCAACTAACTCCGATCGCAGCTACATCTCTTCCATCACGAGCCTCTTCGGCTAATTCTCCGGATAAACCCTCTCTCTCTCTTGAGAAGCGCCTTCTTCGGAACCGTGAGAAGTGGAAGTGGATCATGTGTGAACCCTGGAACGAGAAGGAGAGGGGTCTTTAACTGGAACGACGGACCTCCCTGGATGCCATAACCCATATCGAAGTAAGTTCTTGTCAGTTAGCAAGACTTTAACAGACCTTTCCTCAACATCAATAGCCTTCAGGGTTCGAAAAACTTCATCAGGAGACAAGTCCCTATTCGGTCTTGGGATAACTGCAAGAAATGGTCGACTTGTTAGAAGCCCCTCAACGACATGTTGGAACTCAATAAATAGGGAAAAGAATTTACCCCCTGTCGTCCACAGATGGTTAAACCCTTGGGGCATCTAACGAAGAAATATTGAGTCTTAAACTGAGATAGGTTGCTCTGCAGTCGCAATACAATTTTTTGTTTCCTTTAAGCTTCGATTACGACCAAAGATGGACACTCATCAATTCTCTTGAATGAAAGAAAGTACCGCAACTCATCGAAGTTTGGAGTGCGATTGAATGTGCACATGAAAAGGACGTGCAAACAAGTTAGGATGGCATAACCGTTGGGATGAATCTGGAATGGGGCAATGCCTAAATTCAAGAGAATCTCCTGCAAAATGTCATTAAAAGGGGGCACAGCTCCGTTTAGACACATAAGCCGATGACAAGCGGTATATCCCGGGAGGCATGTGAGCAAACTTGTTCTTCTCTAGAAGGCATACATCCTCCTTTGGTATGACGTGTTGCATGCAGATATTGTGCAGAACCTTAGTGGAAACCATAGAAGAAGTTTTTTCTAGCGGGTTGACAAGAACCCTAAAATTGGGAGGAGTTCGATCCTAGCCTGGATCTATTGGGACAAACTGGCTATATTCAGCTTGTGAGGTGGAAGAAGAAAGGGCAACGGATGATGACTCGGCTTCCGAAAGTGTCGGGCTTCCTCCGCTTGACTTACGGTGAGAAGATGGGTACTTCATTCTAAAACAACGGAACTCGCATCCAAAACGGTCAGGTGATTCTATTCTAAACTAATAATTTCCCCTACAATACTGGAATTTCGGAGAGGCGTTGATTCGTGTTGACACAACGGATTTCAAGTATGTACCAGGGCAAGTGTAGTGTGCCGTCTATAGGGGGTGAGCTCGGTGTCCGAAACACTACAAATGCTCTATCCCGTGTAGATAGTTCGCTCGCAGCGGAAAAGGAAAAAGGTTCCCGTATCATTTCCATTTGTTTTTACTTCCTCTACACTTACCCATTATAGATCAACGATAGACAACAGATCCATTGCTCGAAGCAACGCGGAAGATTCTTTTCATCACAGGGACACTAAGCATGCAAAAAGCAAGCAAGTTCCGCTCTAGCTATTCGGACTGACCTGACGGAGGGGATACTTAATTTGATTTACTCGGACCACATTTTCTTAAGTAAAAGAAAAGAGGTTTGGAGTTTTTTAAAAGTTCAACAAAATTTTAAAATATGATTTTGGTGGTATAGAGAATGTGATGACCCGCACCCGACACCTTCTGAATCGACAATAAACCACACATGTCGACCCAAAGCGCACCGAATTGCAAATGATCATGAGAAAGAAAAGAGAGGGTGAGAAGAAAGAGGGAAGAAGGAAGAAGAGAAGAGAAGAAAATGAGAGAGAAGCAGAACCAAGACAATACAGAATCTCACATCGCAGCATAATAACATATAATATAGATCAATAATATTTATAAAGAGAAACTGTAATATACATAAATCAATATCAGAGTACACAATAAGTAATCATCAGCTTGGACAGCTATAATAACCTGTCCACACAAATGCTGATAGTTTACAACAACAACAATGCAAAACAGCGGAAAAATAAACAGATACGTGTATACGACAAGGAGATCTCTAGCTCGCCTGCTGAAGCCCCAAAAGCAACAAATCTGAACTTGTAAATATACTTGGTCTGACCTGAGCATTGAAAGGGAAGAACACCCGGATCAGTCTGGTATACCAACGTGAGAAAAACACACCTTAACTGAATTTTAAAGTTTATAAAAGTGTTCTTTTATCAAAACAAAGGTATCTCGTAAGACATGCCCACACATAAACACGGATGGGTTTTTCCCTTACGATAACCAAAATCTTTTCATATCAAATCATGTTATATTATAATAGTGTCTATTATACAAATAATAATCAACATAGCTGAAATTGTTACATTATTAAATTCCAGCAATACTAGGCTCTACAAACAAAATGGTTGGCACGTAGTGGATTTTGGATTCCATACAAATGACTAGGTGAATGGACTACCTTTTCGAAACTCGGTACACCTTTAGAGGTACACCTTTAGAGGGATGTACCTAGGGTTCAGATATTGGGCGCCTAAACCAACACAAGGCCGGCCTGACCCTCGCTGGATAGTACCGAATATGTCATCACTCCAGTCGTTACCGACCTATAATCCGTGGCTACAAGCATACATCAACAACAATCAGATACGGGACGTCATAGCGTGTAAAGATATATCTAGAAGAG
Source organism: Allium fistulosum (assembly GCA_030737815.1). NCBI lineage: Eukaryota > Viridiplantae > Streptophyta > Magnoliopsida > Asparagales > Amaryllidaceae > Allium > Allium fistulosum. The sequence continues at coordinate 235,889,977 of CM060906.1, read as the reverse complement.
TGATGACATCTTCTAATGGGACTGACCCATTTTAGCCTTGCTGCTTCTATCCTTGTTTCGGTCATTTTTCGGGGAGTGAGGCCAAAAGAGGTATCGATTACCTTTCATATATCACATCATCTTTGAATGCCACATTGCCATTCCCGTTGACTACTAATTGCCTTCCACAAAAATACAACCCTTGAGATCGTACGTATCAAAGAGGGTGTTAAGCTAAGAGAAGTTGCCTTCTCCGCCAGCACATGATGTACGTTTGTAAAAACCAATGTACGTAATCTTAGAAATGCAATGTTAGACACTCATCCATACAAGTTGTCTAGGAACAGGACAAACCGAAGGAACTCTCCTACCACATCCCATAGGATTAGTAGTGACAACCATTGCAATGGATATTTCATAACGAAGAGACTACTGCTACTATATGTATATTGGGATTTTAATCCCAAATGATCAACAGAAGTCCTTCACTGTGAAAATCATAAATATCGATATCATCGACCAACCGACACAATCACTGCATGTATGTTGGTCCAAAGTGGTTTTCAGATAAATCTGATCCCGGTCTCTTCGCACCAATAACGCAAAAGCGTTTCTCAACCTCATATAGAAACCACGTCTCGTAGACTTATCACGTTTCCAACTTTCAACTTGCTATCCTTCGGCCAAGAAGGAAGCTCGGTAGATTGGAGTATTCACTCCGCACTACACGAATCAACATTCTCAACACAAACGATAATCAAGCCTACATAGTCGGTTACGTACTAAGTGTATGACTAATTAGTTTCTACATCAAGTTGAGAAACTAAAATGGCCAAATTTGATAGTCGGTTATTTAACTATCAAAGCAACAAACAAAATCTAGCACATAAGTAGTCACTAGGGCTGATTTTTATTAATTGTTTATAAATCAAATCCCTTTCCAATTATTCACTTCAAAATATCTTTAAAAAGATAATATTCAAAACCATTTCACTTATAGGATATTTGGAAAATATTTTCATATACTTATTTTAATTATAAGTAAATTTACAAATCATTTTATTTTCAAACCATTTAAACTCTATTTTATAATATCACTTTCCAAAACATTCATTTAAAGAATTATTCTCTTTAAAAACGTGAATATATTTCCTTTTATAAAAATCCATATTTAGCTTATCAAATTAAATTGATTTCACATTTATAAAACAGTGTTTATAATTCACATTTCTATTTTATAAAAACTTCCATTTATAAAATTCCATAATTAATCGATTTCCCGTTTATCTCATTGATATGTCAAAATCCCATTATAAGTTTATTTACTTATAATTCTCTTCATTTACAAATTCATTCTTCTGTAACCTCATTATTTATAAAGTCCATTATAAATTCATTTCTAATTTCAATTGCAAATCCATTTACAAATATGAGTATAAATCCATTTCTAATGTTTATAAAACACCATTTAAAAATCCATTTCATTAAATCTCTTTATTAATAGCATTCCTTTTATAAACTTTCATTTTAACTCTTATAAAACTCGTTTACAATTCCATTACTTTTATTTATAAAATATCAATTTTATATATCTTATATATAAACCGTTTATAATAAGTTCAAAATTCTCAATGTAACTTATTTTACAAAATAGTTATCTTCATATTTCAAATATCATATTTAAGTATATTTCACAAAGCCATAATTTTTATAACATAAAAATTATAACTTTTTATTTATTTAAAATAAATTCATTTCTTTAACAATTCAAAAATTATTAAAACATATATATTTTCAAAATCACTTTGAAATCCATTTTAATTTGAAATCATCATTTTAATATTTTAAATTTCCAAAAATATGGCCCAATGCTGCAAAGTACTAAATAAGGGGATTCACATCAATAACAGCAATCATGGCGTCCATTACATCAAACATCACATAATACAACATATATAACAATATGTGTAAATAAACATTAACCTTAGTGAGGAATCTTGTTGGATTCCTCCAACCTGTCACCTGCAACAAATATACATATGAGAAAATATGTACAATGTCTACTTTGAAGTAGATGCGCGTATAAAGGGTCATCCGTTGATACATGGGAACGTATAGGGTCTCATCTGCTCCAATCGGCAGGAATATATCCAACTACTAACTACTATAGCATAACATCCAAACATCCAATGTATATACATGTCTATATATATAACATCCAACTGTCATGAAAACAGCATAATAAAAATATTCCCATTTATATAAAAATATAAGCGGGTTGGAAAGAGTGAGTTTTACTCACTTTGGTTGCAGTCGTTGCCACAGTGTTTATTTCGATTAAAAATCAAACGAGCGTTTAATTTTAACCAAAATTTTCAATAGCTCCAAATCCCAATCCAGCTCCATCGCGCAGTGTTCGCGAATACGAACCCAACACCGCTTGTTTCGCGCGAAACAGACCTCGTATGAAATAGTTATGAATTAATAACCGTTCGAGAATTAATAATTTTAATTAATTAAACTTAAAATAGAAATTAACGTTTCAACATTCTCCCTCTTTTCGTTCGTTTCCAGGCATAGACGCACGCAAGAGAACCCATACGCATGCATGATCATCCAATTGCCACTCCTCCATTTCGACGTTTTAGCCTGATCAACCACTGCCATTCGAACGCCCGGAGTGTCGTGCACCACCGCCTAAAGCCACGAAGAGCTCGGCCCCACATATCACACCGCAACACCCATGAAACGCGCGTCAAACGTGGCCAATTTGTCGTCGATTCACTTCGCCATATTCAATCCTAACCGTTGGATTGAAAGATCGTGCCGTGCTCTACAACTTTGTTGAAGAAAGTTTTTGAAAATATTTTACGGATTGAGAGGAAATTGAGGAGGAAGGTCAGTAGTTTTATGGCTGTTCGTTTTGATGGTGGTGGCTGGCTATTAGGGTTAGGGTTTGTCTCAAAAATGAAGGGTATGGTCTTATATTTATAGGCAATATAAATCACTATTCACCCGAAAAATTTCCGAACTCCAAACGAAGCATGCCGCCTGGCATTCATAATGTTTTACCCCTATTCTGAACTCAATGGAATATATATCGGGAGCCAATTCCATCGTATTTGGAAGATTGGTTTTTGAATTGAGTTATTTTAATTAAATAATTTCTAGGCGTTTTAGCTTCGCACGACCAAACTGTAAGTCCGATCGACACGAAATTTGGAATCCTACAATAATATACTATTACGGATCCAATGAAACTAGTTTCGTCAAAATCCGAGACAATGTCAAAAATGACTATTTTTTACTCGACAAATTAAATATAAAATTTCCAATTTCTGCCAAATCAATTTTAATTTAATTTTAAAACTTCACCAACTCCATTCAAATTCAAATAGCATTTAAAACAACGTTAGAAATCATTTTTATTCATATTAGATTCAATATTCAATTAATTAACTGATTTAACTAATAATATTTATTTTTCAATATTTAAATTCAATTAAATATTCTAAATTCAAACGACTGAAAAAACCGGGTCGTTACATTCTTCCCCCCTTAAAAGAATTTCGTCTCCGAAATTACTAAGTAAGAAAAATACCCAAAATCCTATTAGCTTTTCAAAATCAACTAGCTAAAATAAATTATCAAATTTGTTTAAGTCCTTTAGCTTTCCAAGGTAAATCGATTAGTTATAACTATATAAAAACTTTTCTAAGTTTCAATTCATTTAGTTATTAACTAATGTCATTCCAAAAAAAATCAACTATTATCATTTCAATTTGCAACTCAAAACTTACTTTTAGTTATCAAAACTTTTCCAAAACTTCTCAAAAAATTTCTAACGCCTTAAATTTTTAGAAAATTTCGCCAGAGCCTCCTTTGCGTGGTTCGATCCGAAAAAATCACAATATATAATATCACAAATATACATCTCATCTTCGGGGATGAGGCATCCTGTAGGAAAAATAAAATAAAAGTATGATATGTAATCTGAGATATGCACCTTATATATTACTAGCAAGCATATACGACAATATAGTGCGAAAGCGAGCTCCAAATGCGAAGCAAACACCATCTGCACCTACTAAACACTCAACAAACAATGGGAAACATGTATATAGCATATAATATCAATATATAACATATACTAATACAAAAACTATATGCAAATGAAACACATGCAATCATAAGCAACCCTCAAACAACTAACATCCAACAAATCAATTCGTTTGTTTACTGTTTAGTTTTCATCCAACTAATTCACATTCAAGTTAACTAACAATCATTTTATTACATTCATTCTCATTTTGCTTTCATTTAGTTTGCATTCATTTACACTCATCACTTTAATTTGTTTACTAATATCCAATTAGTTTACATTCTACTAATTTAATTCATATTCATGCTATTTACATTCAACTTCATTTACATTCAACTCATTAACATTAAATTTATCAACATTCAATGGATTCACATCTGTGCAGTTAATGCCCCGCTGTTATCCCGTTATAACCCTGCTATATCTCATAGCGGATTTCTACCGCTATGATTTTTCCATATAGCCCCAAATATAGCCTTTCCGCTTTAAGCCCCGCTATATTCCGTTATTCCCGCTATATTCCGCTATTTCCGCTATATCTTCTTTAAAAGAAATGAATTGAAAAATGACATTTATACATTATAAAAATTATGAAATTAATTTCTTTAATTAAAATTTTAATATATTTTAAGAAATGAAATACTCTAATATTCTACTAAATTCAATTATGTTATATAACAATTTTACGTTTATTTACGGTATATTCGCACATGTTTTTATTTAAAATTATTTATGTATTAATTATAATTCAGTTGAATGTTAATTTTTCATTTAATTACCATTTATATATTTGTAAAAACATTAAGTACGAGTTTTATATGCTATTTTAGTGTTATTTGCTATATCCTCGCTTTATCCCCGCTATGACTTTTTGCACCTCCGCCGCATTGAATCTGCCGAGCGCTTTAACTACACAGATTCACATTCAAGTTATTTACTTACAATTGATTTATATTCAATTTCATTCAATTTATAATTACGTTCATTTACATTTACATTCATTTTAAATTCAATTTATGTTTAACAGCATTTCATTCCATTCACATTTATTCTTATTCAGAATTTATTCACTATTTAGTATACTTCTTTTAATACTTATAACACTTTTGAATTATTTCATAAGTCAATTACTTAAGTTTTGTTAAAATCATTCTATACAACATTACTTGTGTTTATTATAAATTCATAACTTAAGTTATATTCAATTTTAACAAACAACATTTTCGAATCATATTCCATTCACTAATTATTTATTAGTTCAATTCAATTCATTTTGCAACTAAAGTTGAATTTCATTTTATAACTCAAGTTCATATTCCATTAGCTTCATTTCATTAATTCACTCTATTAATTCATTTTGATATCAAATTCAACTTCATTCAGCATTACTTAAGTTAAATTTCTTCACAACATTCATTTTATTTGACTTAACTTTAGATTTCAACTTATAATTCAAATTTAGATTTCATTTCTATAGTCATTTTTGTTTAACTTTTACTTAAGTCAAATTTCATATCACTATTCAAATTCAGATTTTGTTTTGCTTAACAAAATTGTTTAACCAATTTAATATTTGGTTTTACTTACATTTTCTCATTTTATAAGTTATACAACTTATTTATTTAAGATTTCATGGATATTTCTTAAGTCTACTTCCATTCACACTTTATAATTTCGAATCATGGTTATATAATCACTTACCACTTGAGTTTAATTTTCATTTCAATAACTTATCGTCTTAAGTTCAAATCCAATTCAATTTATTTAACTTTCCTTAAGTTAAATTTCAAATCGTATATTTTATTATGCTAACTCAAATTTATTTAACTTTACTTAATTTAAATTTTAATTTCATATTATAAGTCCAAAAATCATTTCACTTATATTTATCAATTTCAAACTTGGATTTTAAATTCAAACTTGTTTATCAGACAAAACTTAAAATTTCAATTTACTAATGGTAGCAAATCCATCACCCAAAAACTCGAAAATGATACTGATGATGCTGCAGTCATCACCCTTATTATTTCCTAGAATTTGTAGTGAATTCAGTGCTTTAAATTATTGTTTTTAAATTATTTTTATTTATAAATCACTTTCACAAATTTATACTTATATAATTTCACTTATTCACTTTACTTATATAAGATTCATTCCAAATTTGTTTATCTTGTTGTTTAGATTTATAATAATAACAACTTTTTATTAAACACAACAATTAACAAATGATAATAATCAAATATTATCATTCATTAACAACCAACAACCAATATATATAATTATATATAAAATAAAATCGAGGTAAAATTATTTCATTTACCCAATTTAAAAACAATATTATGTCGGTTTACCTTGTTTAATAATTTAGAAATCCCAATCGATACATGGCGTCCCACATACCGACCAGAATTCATAAACCACTCAGCAGATACATCAACACAATATAAAACATTTTTATATCACTAACAAATACGCGCTCATATATATAATACACTCAAACTCAATCTAGAGCGCTACTGACCCTATCTATACTGAATATAGATCAAAGCCTAGGTTTATCGCTAAACCCAAATCTCTGATGCCAGCTGTGACGACCCGCACCCAGCACCCTCTGAATCGACAATAAACCACACATGTCGACCCAAAAGCACACCAAATTGCAGATGATCATGAGAAAGAAAAGAGAGGGTGCGAAGAAAGAGAGAAGAAAGAAGAAGAGAAGAGAAGAAAAAGAGAGAGAAGCAGAACCAAAACAATACAGAATCTCACATCGCAATGGAATAACATATAATATAGATCAATAATATTTATAAAGAAAAACTGTAATATACATAAATCAATATCAGAGTACATAATAAGTAATCATCAGCTTGGATAGTTATAATAACCCGTCCTCACAAATGCTAATAATTTACAACAGCAACAATGCAAAACAATGGAAAAATAAACATATACGTGTATACGACACGAAGATCTCCAGCTCGCCTGCAGAAGCTCCAAAAGCACCAAATATGAACTTGTAAATATACTCGGTCTAACCCGAGCATTGAAACGGAAGAACGCCCGGATCAGTCTGGTAAATCAGCGTGAGAAAACACACCTCAACTAAATTTTAAAATTTATAAAAGCGTTATTTTATCAAAACAAAGGTATCTTGTAAGACATGCCCACACATAAACTCGGATGAGTTTTTCCCTTACGATAACCAAAATCTTTTCATATCAAATCATGTTATATTATAATAGTGTCTATTATACAAATAATAATCAACATAGCTGAAACTGTTACATTATTAAATTCCAGCAATACTAGGCTCTACAAACAAAATGGCAGGCACGTAGTGGATTTTGGATTCCATACAAATGATTAGGTGAAGGGACTATCTTTCCGAAACTCGGTACACCTCTAGAAGGATGGACCTAGGGTCCAGATACTAGATGCCTAAACCAACACAAGACCGGCCTACCCCTCGCTGGATAGTACCGAATATGTCATCGCTCCGGTCGTTACCGACCTATAATCTGTGGCTACAAGCATACATCAACAATAATTAAATGCATGACGTCATAGCTTGTAAAGATATATCTAGAAGAGTGACGACATCTCCAAATAGGAGCGACCTATTTTAGCCTTGTTGCTTCTCTCCTTGTTTCTGTCATTTTCCACGGAGTGAGGCCAAAAGAGGTATCGATTACCTTTCACATATCACATCATCTTTGAATGCCACATTGCCATTTCCGTTGACTACTAATTGCCTTCCACAAAAATACAACCCTTGAGCTCGTACGTCTCAAGGAGGGTGTTAAGCTAAGATAAGTTGTCTTCTCCGCCACCACATGATGTACGTTTGTAAAAACCAATGTATATAATCTTAGAAATGCAATGTCAGACACTCATCCATACAAGTTGTCCAGGAAGAAGACAAACCGAAGGTACTCTCCTACCACATCCCATAGGATTAGTAGTGACATCCCTTGCAATGGATATTTCGTAACGAAGAGACTACTGCTACTATATGTATATTGGGATTTTAACCCCAAATGATCAACAAGCAGTCCTTCACTATGAAAATCCTAAATATCGATATCATCGACCAAACTGCACAATCGCCGCATATATGTTGGTCCGAAGTGGTTTTCAGATAAATCTGAACCCAGTCTCTTCGCACCAACAACGAAAAAGCGTTTCTCAACCTCATATAGAAACCAAGTCTCGTAGACTTATCACGTTTCCAATTTTCAACTTGCTATCCTTGGACAAGAAGGAAGCTCGATAGATTGGAGTAATCACTCCGCACTACATGAATCAGCATTCTCAACACAAACGATAATCAAGCCTACACAGTCAGTTACGTACTAAGTGTACGACTAATTAGTTTCTACATCAAGTTGAGAAATTAAAATGGCCAAATTTGATAGTCGGTTATTTAACTATCAAAGCAACAAACAAAATCTAGCACATAAGTAGTCACTGGGCTTGATTTTATTAATCGTTTATAAATCAAATCCCTTTCCAATTATTCACTTCAAAATATCTTTAAAAGGATAATATTCAAAACCATTTCACTTATTGGATATTTGGAAAACATTTCATATACTTATTTTAATAATAAGTAAATAACAAATCATTTTATTTTCAAACCATTTAAACTCTATTTTATAATACTACTTTCCAAAACATTCATTTAAAGAATTATTCTCTTTAAAAACATGATTATATTTCCTTTTATAAAAATCCATATTTAGCTTATCAAATTAAATTGATTTCACATTTATAAAACAGTGTTTATAATTCACATTTCTATTTTATAAAAACTTTCATTTATAAAATTCCATTATTAACCAATTTCCCGTTTATCTCATTGATATGTCAAAATCCCATTATAAGTTTATTTACTTATAAATCTCTTCATTTACAAATTCATTCTTTTGTAACCTCATTATTTATAAAGTCCATTATAAATTCATTTCTAATTTCAATTGCAAATCCATTTACAAATCTGATTATAAATCCATTTCTTATATTTATAAAACACCGTTTAAAAATCCATTTCATTACATCTCTTTATTAATTGCATTCCTTTTATAAACTTTCATTTTAACACTTATAAAACTCGTTTACAATTCCATTACTTTTATTTATAAAATATCAATTTTACAAATCTTATATATAAACCGTTTATAATAAGTTCAAAATTCTCAATGAAACTTATTTTACAAAATAGTTAACTTCATATTTAAGTATATTTATCAAAATCATAATTTTTATAACATAAAAATTATAACTTGTTATTTATTTAAAATAAATTCATTTCTTTAACAATTCAAAAATTAATAAAATATATATATTTTCAAAATCACTTTGAAATCCTTTTTAATTTGAAATCATCATTATAATATTTTAAATTTTCAAAAATATGGCCCAATGCTACAAAAGTACTAAATAAGGGGATTCACATAAATAATAGCAATCATGGCATCCATCACATCAAAAATCACATAATACAGCATATATAACAATATGTGTAAACAAACATCAACTATAGTGGGGAATCCTATCGGATCCCTTCAACCTGTCACCTGCAATAAATGTACATATGAGAAAATTTGTACAATGTCTGCTTCGATGCAGACGCGCGTACAAAGGGTCATCCGCTCATACACGGGAACGTATAGGGTCTCATCTGCTCCAATTGGCAGGAATATATCCAACTACTAACTACTATAGCATAACATCCAAACATCCAATATATATACATATCTATATATATAACATCCAACAGTCATAAAAACAGCATAATAAAAATATTTCCACTTATATAAAAATATAAGCGGGTCAGAAAAAGTAAGTTTTACTCACTTTGGTTGAACTCGTTGCCGTAGCGTTTATTTCGATTAAAAATTAAACGAGCGTTTAATTATAACTAAAATTTTAAACAGCTCTAAATCCCAATCCAGCTCCATCGCGTGGTGTTCGCGAATATGAACCCAACGCCGCTTGTTTCGCGTGAAACGAACCTCGTATGAAATAGTTATGAGTTAATAACCGTTCGAAAATTAATAATTTTAATTAATTACACTTAAAATATAAATTAACATTTGAACCTTCTCCCTCTTTTCGTTCATTTCCAGGCATAGATGCACGCAAGAGAACCCATACGCATGCACGATAATCCAATTGCCGCTCCTCCTTCTCGACGTTTTAGCCCGATCAGCCACTGCCATTCGAACGTCCTGAGCGTCGTGAACCACCGCTTGAAGCCACGAAGAGCTTGGCCCCACCTATCATGCCGCAGCACCCATGAAACGCGCACCAAACATGGCAAATTTGTCATCGATTGACTTCGCCATATTCAATCCTAACCATTGGATTGAAAGATCATGCCGAGCTCTACAACTTTGCAGAAGAAAGTTTTTGAAAATAGTTTACGGATTGAGAGAAAATTAAGGAAGAAGGTCTGTAGTTTTCTGGCCGTTTGTTTTGATGGTGGCGGCTGGCTATTACGGTTACGGTTTGTCTTAAAAATGAAGGGTATGGTCCTATATTTATAGGCAATATAAATCACTATTCACCCGAAAAATTTTCGAACTCCAAACAAAGCGTACCACCTGGCATTCATAATGTTTTACCCCTATTCCGAACTCAATGGAATATACATCGGGAGTCAATTCCATCATATTTGAAAGATAGGTTTTCGAATCAAGTTATTTTAATTAAATTTACTTAAATAATTTCTATGTGTTTTAGCTTCGCACGACCAAACCGTAAGTCCATTCGACATGAAATTTGGAATCCTATAATAATATACTATTACGGATCCAATGAAACTAGTTTCGTCGAAATCGGAGACAATGTCAAAAATGACTATTTTTAACTCGACAAATTAAATATAAAATTTCCAATTTTTGCCAAATCGCTTTTAATTTAATTTTAAAACTTCACTAACTCCATTCAAATTCAAATAGCATTTAAAACAATGTTAGAAATCATTTTTATTCATATTAGATTCAATATTCAATTAATTAACTTATTTAACTGATAATATTTATTTTTCAATATTTAAATTCAATTAAATATTCTAAATTCAGACGAGTGACAAAACTGGGTCGTTACAGAGAATACCCTAGTTCAACTCTGTATTAAATTCCAAGAAGGGAACTCGTACTATTCGTGTGAATTTAAAAGGTGATTTCGCCATTATTTGACGAATAGTATAGGTTAAATACGGAAATTGGTATTGAGTATATTAGTCTAATCTCTATGGATACTTTTCCACTCAATGCTAATTGATTTGGGTTTACAGTAAATAATGTCTTAAATAACATCATTTTTGAACTATTTAAAAGTTATGATTTGAAAATAAGAAATCTTTGTTAAGATTTGAATAAATGATTTGGAAATGTTTTCCTAAGTAAAGGGTGAAATGATTTAAAATTATTACATGATTAAAGAGGTTTAATCAACTAGAGAATTTGATATATGAGGCTTAATGATTCCATACACTCTTAAAAAACAAAAGAATAATTTAAAAGAAGATATCTTCGAAAGATATTTGATTTGATAAAAAGATAAATTGATTGGATGTTGTTTGGAAATCACCTATATACTTGACATCTTTTTATCGATGATCGGTTCGAAGAAACTGGGGTCGGATTTAGGTAATTCCTATCCGAAAACCACTTCGAACCAATATACGTGTTCGAAAGTTAAGGCATGTTGAAGATAATGGTTTGAAGACAAATTTTTTCATAATGTAGGGCTGCTTGCTACTAACCTCTATGATAATCCCAATATCATATATGTATGGCGGCAGTAGTGCCTTCGTTTTGAAAATCTTTGATTTGCAAGGACTACTCGTTACTAATCCTAGGGGTGATTCCCAAATAGGAAGTAGTAGGAGGAGTGCCTTTGCTTTGTCCTTCACCTGGAAAACTTGTATGGATGAGTGTCTAACATTGCATTTCTAAAAACACGCACATTAATCTCTACAAACTTACATCTATTTGGTGGTGTAGGAGGTAACCGCTTTTATACTTAACACCCTTCTCTGAGACATACGAGCTTAGAGGTTGCACTTTTGTGGAAATCAGTAGTGTGTTGTTTGAAATGGCAATGTGGCATTCTAAGTGGAATTTTCTTTGTAAAAAGAAAGCATGGCATTGTGGAAAGCAGAGCGTAGCCTCACGAGCCTCACATCCCAGGAATGATATTTGATACTATGTGCTCTGCATGACGTATATTTCATGCTATCTGTTTTATTGATGATGGAGGAGTTCGGTAGTGTCTGGACCCTCAATGGTTTAAATGGGCAGGTATTGGAGGCTCGATTGAGAAAGAGAAAGCCACCGAAATATGCTATTTCATAGTAGTGTAACAATGTAGTACGAAGGCTTCATTGAGAAAAGTGAATAGTCACGGAGACTAGAATGTTATGCGTGGATTTCGCATCGGAGGAAATAGCCACTACTTCCCTATCATGTTGGAAATCCAATTCCAATATGAGCTTTACGGTTTTGGTTGCATTCCCAAAATAACTGTAATGCTTTGCAAACATTTCAGCTAACCCTTTGGTAGCATATACACCATTTGACATTGCCTGGGTATTGGTACCTTCTTTATATATTTATTTGAAAAGTATTTCCAAACCAACTTCATTAATTATAATATCAAATTCTTTTTGGTATAAAGTATTTTGGTTATCGTAAGGTAAAAACCCATCCATGTTATATGCGATATAGTCTTACGAGATATCCTCATTTTCAAAGGTTTTGACTGGCATCAACCTGATATATGACACTGTCATATACATTTATGATTCGAGTTTTCTCACACTGGTTTATCAAGCCTGATCCTGGTATTTTTAATACTCGGGTTAGATCTGAGTAGTTTCAAGTTTACCTAAAGACGCTTGGAGTTTCTAGAGGAGAGTTGGAGATCTTCATCAACGTATGGACGTATTTTATTTTTTCGCTGCATTTATTTTGTTGTTTTTCAGCATTTGTAAGGATAAAGAATTCATTACTGTTCAGGCTGAATCTAGGTTAGACTCATATATTGTATTCAAAATTTTCCACTGTAAAAGATTTTGTGGTTAATTATATATGATTATTCGATTCATGTGAGATTCTGGTTTCTATTCTTTTTTGTGTTGTTTTATTTTTACCATTGATCAATATGCCTTTCCGGCACTTGAATTTGCGGCATGTGAATACCGAGGATGTATTAGTGTCAATTTTTGAGAGTTGAAAAGGCAAGCCATCACAATTACTAAAATATTCCAAAAACTATAAGTAAATAAAAACTTATGATTGTTAGCGATGTACTCGTGTTAAAATCATTTTAGTTTGGTAGTTTAATTCTTGTTTTTGGATTTGAAATTGACATCTTTTATAATCAGTATAGAAGGATATTGGGATTGTCCCAAAACGATATACACGAACACCATATTGAAATGTTTAATGTAGAGCAAGTAAGATGAATTTCTTATGCATTAGCAATAGTAACCATCGTACATATTGTACTATCTACAGTATCACTTTTCACTTGTGTATTCAACATGTAAGGAAGTATCAAATCCAAATTAAGATCACTAAATGACAGTTAAGAGTGTTCTCGTGTATTTACGAAACACTAGAGAATTGTTTATAGAAATAACGACTTCATTATGAAGGAGGCGTGGACTCGAACTTTATAAGTGATATCAAGTATAGTATGTCAATCCTAAATTCATGTTCAATCTTAAGTTAAGAACTTTAAGTAGGAAATGCTCCAAATAATAAGTAGTGGTGGGTTTAATCAAATGATAAGTACATCGCCTTGAATAACGCTGCAATATGAGAAGTAAAATATGCATAAATTTATAACTAAGATAGGGGTGGTTCCAAATATTGAGAATCACTTGACGTTGTTACATGATAACAAGTTGTGATATGGCTCACAAAAGAACTAAGCTCACTAGAGGTTAAAAAACATACTCTGAAGGTTCCACATGATAAAAGCAGTTTATTAGCACCAAAGAGGGTTAATTGATTAAGTAGACAATTATAACAATAAAGCATACTCGTTTACTAAATGACTGGCCCGATTAGTTTTTGAGAAACCGATCGAAGGAGTTGGAATAAGATTTCATAATTGACCTCAAGTGCAAGTAGGAGATTAATAGAGTTAAAGATATGCCATAGGGACAATTATGTAATTTGTTATATATCTAACTCGATAACCAATCTTGTTCATAATAAAGATGTTTGGTTTCTATAATATACTTTGTTATATTGTGATATAATTAATTAAGTAACTAATTTAAAGTATATTAAAATGAAAAACCTTAAATATGAGATAGTAATTAAAATGTGTAATACTCATGAAAAATTTATCATATTAAAATAACATATTATTTTAAATATTCCTAGTCAAGATGTCGTGGAAAAGGATATTGATTCATCCTTTTAGACTAGAGTGCGTAACACTCTCCAAATTTTGGATGGTGTAGTAATCATGGTTGTCGGGGCACCAAGAGGTTATGTACAGATAGTTATTTGATATTATTGAATGAATCATTTGAGAGTTTCCTTCTGGTTAATTATAACTAAGGTCAAATAGGAGATCTCGAAGTGACGATGTTACACAGTGTTGGAACTGGGCCAGCCCACAACGAAGTTAAAGGGTAAAGTTAAAAAAAATCATATTTTGGATCTATTGGACCTATGAAGTCTAAAAGAATATTAGATTCAATCTAATGTGGTTTTAAATAAAATATTATTTTATTTAAATTGTTTATAAGGAGTTTTAAATTTAATTTGAATTTATATGTATAATAATGAATGTACCATATACATTTCAGTGTGTATAGTACAAGTGCAACATATAAATTGTGTACATAGTTAATGTTTACGTTTATAGGTGTTGGGGTTTACGCAACAACAGACACATTTGCCTTTTATATATGCTTTTGTGGTCCATAGTTTATTCTAAAATTATATAAAATAACAATATATGTATATATATAGTTTACTTATATTTACTTATATATAATAAGTTATAAAGTTATTTTACCTAATTAAAAGTTTACATATATTCAAAATGACAATCAATTATGTTAAAGTAAGCAATTAATAAGGTGAGGAAAAGTGGAGGAGTTATCTCCTTTCATTTACTTATCTGTAATGCTATTTAAAAACAATTTGAAAACTCAAGCACATATATGTATGCGTATATAAATAACTACAAACTATGTTTTAAATTGAAATAACTTATACATACATATATACATATACATACATACATACATATACATACATACATACATACATATACATACATAAATACACACACACACATAATCTTTGTAATTTATTATATATTTTAAAATTAAAGTAACAAATTGAAATCTACTTTAACTTAAGAGGGATTCAAAGGGTTTATAATTTTTTAGACAAAAGTTCACTTATGTTTTTTTTAATTGAAACAACTTTTAAACAAATGTCAATGACAACCAAAAATTATATTTAAAACAATAAATATGTGAACATGTGTGCAATCTCCAAAGTAATTTTAAATAATTTACATATATATATATATACTTAATTTATATTTGTGTATATAATGTGGTACAAAATACATCAATTAATTAAAATAAGTTTCCAACCAAAATTGTTTGTTTGCCTCCTTTTTTTATGTTGAATTCTAAAAAAATAATAAAATTAGATTGGAAAAAATAATCATTTATATATATATATTCATTGTAAAATGAATTAGATCTAAACTATACATATAATATGAACATATGATGAAAATGTTGTAACAAACGTAGGATATAATTATATTATCATAATGAACATATAATCAATTAACGTATATAAGATCTGGATTTTGGGTCAACAATGAATAGATAATGAGATTAGATGTAGCATGTATAGGATTTAAACTTCATTAGCATGGTGAAAATGTAATAAAATAAAAGATGAAGCCTAAGATTTGCACCTTGAATGAAGAATAAAACTCTAATTCAATTGAATCAACCTTTGGATTTTGCAAGGATCTAGAGGCAAACACCACCTTAAATGTTGTTTTTTTATGAAATTGTTTTGGAAATTTTTTAACCATGGAGGAGAGCAAGAGAAAGAAAATAAGATTTTTTTTTAATCATGAAAAGAATGATGGATTGAATAAAAGAGTTTATGCTTTAAAGGAAACATTCAAACCTTTCAATTTCTCCTTTAAAACCTTTGCTATTTAATTCCTAATTAGATCTCATCAAATCATCTCCTCCTCTTCATATCGGTAGAAGAAATAGAATTAAAGAGAAAAAGGCATAAGTTATTTCATAAATGAAAGTTAAGTGAGTCGGAAAGAGGAGTAAAGGATAAAGATTTAATTCCTTCTTTTAATTGGTCCTTTGGATTTTCAAATCCCATTTGAAACCTCTCCCCTTTATTATCATGCACGTGGGCCTCAAATAAAATCTCAAAACCACTTAGCAATTAATCTATTTAAACCTAGTTTAAATATTTTACCGTTACCGTATATCAATACGCGCGTTTATAACTTTTATATACGCATTTATTAAATGCTAATGGCACTCAAACAAATCAAATAAAGTTTAATAAGTAATATTTCATAAATACAAGTTAATTTAATTAATTCACAGTAATTTATAAATAAATTAAATCGTGTGGTTTATTCATAGTATTCATCATTATGGCTGTGCAACTAAAGGTGTAAATTCACTTAGCGATTAATATCGAATAATTCAATAATTAACGTTCACACGTCACCTTAGCTAGTTGTTTGACATTTTGGCTGAACTCATTGCTTGCACGTCCTTTTGGTAAAATCCAATTTTACTTACCATAAGTGGTACCTGATAGTGACGATCATGTACACCAATTCTCTTCGTTAAAACCGTACCACTTTGGACTCATGGAATTTGGTAATGGTAAAAATTCCAATATCGTCCATATTCAACTTTATAGTCCAAACACAAAGTCTCTGGTTCAATAATAACAGTTATTATTAACTGAACAACTCTGGCTAGAGATTTTGACTTTAAGTTGACTTCAATTGACTGTGATACTTACCCCATATAACCGAGGAGACAAATCCTCTCTTGAATTGTATTTCACTTTTAATACTTCTACTTGATGCAACTATAGCTGTTCGATAGTCGTCATGGCATAATTTAACTATAATCAAAGCGTAACTTTCATATCGAAGATCGATAGTGTTCTCCATTCGGGAGAACTATATAAATTAGTCACTTCGATTTTTCTATACGATCTTGGTTATATTAACCAACAGAAAACTATCAAGTGGGTCATTCCACAGTTAACCAATAACTATTAGTACATAACCCCTTGGTTCCCTCAGCAGCCATAATTAATACACTGTCCAACATTTGAAGAGCTTTACATACTCTAGTTTCAACGGATGCATCGATGTCCAATCTCAGCGCAGCTTGACTAAGAATATTTAAAATGATGTGCTTATCATATTGTGATATAACACTCATGGTTACAACTACTATGACAAACACATCGTTTATGGACTTTCTGACATATATACTTAAATAAACTAATCAATTATTTACATAACAAGTATATAACAGAAAGGAAACACCTTTTATTTCGAACAAGATTAGTTATCTAGTTAGATATATGTAACAAATTACATAATTGTCTCTAAGGAAAATCTCTAACTTTATTAATATCCAACTTGCACTTGGGGTCAATTATGGAATCTTATCCTAACTTTTCCAATCGGTTTCTTCAAAACCAATCAGGTTAGTTCTTTAGTGAACAAATATGCTATTATTTTTCAATTGTCTACTATGTCAATCAACTCTATCTTATGCCAATAAACCACCTTTATCATGTGGAACAATTCGGAGTATGTCTCTCGACATCTAGTGAGCTCTAAGTTCTGTTACGAACTATATTACGATATTGTTATCAGATAACAATGTTATGGGATTCTCAACATTTGGAACCACCCTCAGCTCTGTTATAAATTTGTGCATTTATTATGCATATACATTGCTTTTGTTGTGGCGCTATTCAAGGTGATGTACTTGGCCTTTTATTAAGTATTCCATAATATTTCATTTGGAACATTTTTAACTTAAAGCTTCTTAACCAAACTTTGAATATGAAGTTTATATTGACATACCATACTTAGTATCACATATGAAGTCTGAGTCCAAATACTCCTTCATAAGCAGTTCGTTGTTTCTACAAACAATTCTCATGTATTTCATAAATAAACCAGAACACTCAAAACTACCATTTAGTGTCCTTAATTTAGATTTGATATTTGCTTCATCTATCAAATACAACATTTTAGTTCTCTGTTAATGCATAAGGAATCTTATTGCCAATGCACAACATAACATGTATGATAATTCCTATTGTCAATGCACAAGTAATCCATCTTGCATGTTTCTTATTAAACATTTTAATAAGGTGTTTCTGCATATTGTCTGGGACATTCCCAGTACCCTTTATACTCACTATAAAAGACATCATTTTCAAATCCAATGTCGAGTATTAAAACAGCTTAAAGTCGACCTTAATGCAAGTACATCATTAACAATCAGTAACGTGTTGTTATCTTATGTTTAGAAATAGCAATGTACCTTCAACATTATTTCTTATGGGCACATGTTTCCTCTGCAATTTGACTGAAATCAAAATATTTGATATTTCTATCAAAATACTTGTTCAATTTTGATGCTTGTCGAACGATACTTCGTATCTGTTCTTGGATCATATCTAAAACCCACAAACTCAATATCGCTTCCACTTACTTCAAGACACTTTGTTTGTTATGAGCAAACGGTCTAGTCTAAATCTTTATTTGTAATTTTTTGGTTTCAATACATATGTACTAAAACACACTGTCATACAAGGCGATAATTTTATGACTGTAGCGATTTGTAAATTCGAACACTTCGTCTTCAAATATCAAAACATTTTGATATATTTTTAAGTGTTATAAATATGATTTTATAACCTTGTTTAATGTATTTTAATTAATTAATAATGACAAGAAACTTTGTTTTGAAAATTTTTTACAAAAATATATTCTTCGAAGAAATATCGATAATGTGACCGAAAATTTGTTTATCGATAAACAACTTTTTAATCGATATAAGTTGTTCAAACTCTTTTTTCTAATCTAATGAACATATAAAGACATTAGGGACTAACTAACACACTTTGCTTCATGGGGTAATTAGAACATTCTTGAAGCTTCTAGTGGATAAGAGATATTTATATGGAATGGGTATTAAGGTAATTTGCTAAAGAAAAGAGGTGTAAAGGAGAAGTGATGGGCATATGGAGGGGTGAGCCTTCCATGGAATGATGGAGGGAGGATGAGAGGAAGGGTATGAAATATCATCTTGACCCTATGTAAGAGGGGACATACTGTAACATCCCGTATTTTTAAGCTATTGAATTTGAACATTTAATTCGTTTTAAATGTTAATGTGGATTCTTAATTGATTTTGAAATGAATGGATTTGGGTTCAATCAATGAAAATGAGCTATAATTTTAATTTATAGCAATTCTGGTTGAATTTGATTAATGGAAAAATAATAATTAAAATATCTGGACTAAGAAAATTGGGGATTTGGGTGTAAACAGCTGTAAAATGATGTTTAAATGTATTTTTAGGTTCGAATGGTTATAAATAATATTATGGGATTTTTAGATGAATTTAAAAGTCGATAAGTTATTATTTGGGATTTTATATTAATTTAAAAATGAATTTAATATTATTAAAATGCAATTCAATCAGATTTTGATCTGGATTGAACCAGAATGATTTTAAATGTGGTTATACATTTTATATGATTTATTATTAAGTTAACAAAATTTTAAAAGTGAAATTTGAAGCGTTTTCGACGATTTTCAGAAATCGCCTGATTTAATAGACGAGTTAAAATAGCCTTCCGGGGCACAGTCTCGGAATTCGACGAAACCAGTTCCATTGGATCCGTAATAGTTAGTTATTATCGGATTTCAATTTTCGTAGCAATCGGAGTTGTCGTTTGACCGTGGCAGCTCGAAACGCATCGAAATCGATTTAACCGATTTAATTTTAAATTGATCGTTTAATTCTGTATCTCGCACATACGATCAAATTAGCTTACGAAACCTGTTCCATTGTGTCCGGAACGTAGAAAAACCCCAGGATAGCCTGTCGGAACGTGAGAATTGGAGGTCGTTTGCATTAACGGTTAAATTGAGATATTTTATTAATTAAATATTAAATTATATATATATATATATTATAATAACTAAACCCTAGCTTCAAACGTAGCCGCCGTTCTCTTTTCGTTCAATGGCCGGGAACGATTGATTTTCTTCCTCAAAAATCTTCTAATCCACTCAATAATTTGGAAAATTCCCAACTAGAGAATCGAAGGGGACATCGAGATCTCTGAAGTGAATGGTGGAGATGGAGTTCTGTGAAGCGGAGAGGGAGTTTACGAGGCCCGTTCATGGCCGATTCGTGCTCGATTTTTGAGCAACGTGGAGGACCGAGCTCGGCGCTGCTGCGGCCGAAGGGAGAGTGTGGGATGAGCTTCGAAGTGATGGTGTTGGATCGTCGCCGAGTACGCCGTGGTGGTCGTGGTTGTTAACCCTAAATCGATGGTGATGGGTTTCGTTTTACGTTGTAGCATCCTGGGAGCATGCGTGTAGAAGAAGAAGGCTACGGCCTTGATTTCATCCTAGTTTTCAGCGGCCACGATCTCCAGTTGGTAAAATAAAAAGAAAATTTGTTTTAAAACGTTATTCAAAACTTTATAAAATCGTAACTAATCCATACGATGTCAGATTTCAACGAAACTGGAAACGCTGGAATCGCAGAGACGAGTGCTACGTGATGGTGCAGTTCCGGAATCATTACGGGCAAGTAGAAATTTGGGTTAAATCGGACGTCGTCCGGTTTAATTTAAATTTCGAACGCTCGCCGAACTCAAAGTGAGTTTTTCTCACTCACATCTGGATGCTAGGCATTTTAAATAGTTAATATTTAAATATCTGTGTGGATGGCTGAATATAATTGTTATTATCAGTCTGGATTGATATTTATATTGTGATGTGCTAATATTTGTGGATGCAGGGAGAAACAGGTTGGAGGGATCCAACTGGATTCCTCACAATTGTAGCAATTATTTTATAATTGATAGTGATACCTGTTTATATGATGTGATTGATAAATCTGGAAATTTAGCTGTTCTGTGACATTGTGGTATAAATTGTAATCACAGAATTTAATTATGAATGGATAAATTGTGTTTTTACAAAATAAAATGAATTGTTAAATTTAGAATTTCAAAGAATAAAATTTGAAATCGGATTTGAAAGGAAAATGTAAATTGGGCCAAATTGGGATTTTGAATATAATGGGAAGTTTATGAAATGGGTAAATGGAAAGTATAGTTTTCTGGAAATTAAATTTATGAAATTATAAATTGTTTAAAATAACGATGTTTATTTTAATAATGACTGATGTTATCCGGAAATTAAAAATATGTTTAAATGGAGTTGTCAACTATAAATTAACAAGTTTCAAAAGAAAATAGAATAATTTGAAATGCCGTATTTCATTGAGAATTTATTTAAGTAAATGGTAGATATGGTTTTCAGTAAGAAATTCTCCGATATTGTTTATTTAAGAAAAATGATTTAAATGGTATATTTAAAAGTGAAATTCCGGATATGGGAAATTGGGTATGAACTTCGGATGAAGTCATAGTTAAAATATGGGATTTGGGATTTATGTTGTAAAACATAATTGACTTGAAATAAATCAGTGGATTTATAGGAAAGAGTACTTTGGAATGTTTAGAAACGGGAAAGTGTTTCCCTGGGAAAACCAAGTAAATGTTTATAAAAAGATTTTATTTAACTAAGGTTAAGTTTTAAATCGTTTTAAAAAGTATTTTTAAGAAATCATTATTTTTTTTAGAAATAAATTAATAATTTTTAATACCGTAATAATTTGGGAGTATATTAGCAATTATTTTTACAAATGGATTTATTTAAAAGTTGGTTTTAGCTTAAGTTGTTACAATTAGCATTTTCTTCTTATAACGCTATTTTGAATTTAGTTAAACTAAAACCCTTATTTTTAAATCAAAGTTTATGTGTTAATAACTAGTTTTCTTCACATATTTTAAATTTATATTTTGAGTAAATAAATAGAAGTAATTTTCATATTTTAAAGTATATTTCAGTATAAAGTATTTTAACTGTTTTAAATGCAAATTGTTTATACTTGGTTATTCCCGATGGGAATAAAGGGTAAAAGATTTACCTTGTAAAGGAAGAGTTTTGGAAAATTGTTTTCAAACGAGTTTTGAAAATGTGAAAATATATCTTTGAAAGATATTAGAAGAAAATAAATAATATGGAGATTATTTATTGTGTGATGGATGTGTATGGATGTTTGTGAACATTAATTGATAGTTAAATCACCGACTATCAATATTGGCCAAATGCGCGATCGTTTCGAAGAGACCGGGATCGAGTTTCCGTATACCGGGATTCTAGGTCTGGAGACTCGAATACCACTTCGATCCGGTTTGTACGTTTCGTGTAACGTGTTCGGAGTCGAAGATGGAGCAGTGAAGTGCAAGGGCTAGTCGCTACTAATCCTGAGGATATTTCCAAAATGGATGTAGTAGGAATAGTGCCTTCGGTTCCGTTCGGACCCGGGACGGACTTGTATGGACGAATGCTTTCGTGACATCGTCAGGTGGACGATGGGCATTCAAAGTGATATGTGCTATAAAGGTATCGTTTAGCCTCGAGCCTCATCAACCGGGAATGACTGAAAATCAGGGGTTATGCAGCAAGGCTTCGTGGGTAGCCCCCACTTGAGAGTAAGGTCATCCCTGTCTAGATGTCCCTTTTATTTCGGCTTAGTGGTGCGGTTGCTGATCCCAACCGTGGGGTGATTTTACTTGGAATTATCCAGTAAGGGATGATTCCGGCCTTGTGTTGCAGGGGAGCGGGCGTACTCCTCGGTACTGTGATCTAGGCCACGTACTGTGATAGGTGGTACCCCAGTGCCTAGTCATTCGTTGGAAATCCATTCTCCCTACGTGCCTGTACGGTTTTGATTGTGCCCAACTATTGTTGAAATGTGAGATGCAAGCATTTCAGCTAGATTCTATTTTACTTTCTATAGACACTATTATAATATCAGAGAATTTTAATATAAAAGTGTTTTAGCTATCGTAAGGTAAAAACCCGACATGTTTATTTGTGGCGTGGTCTTACGAGATGCTTTTGTTTTCAAAGGATTTTTGAACTTTAATAATCAGTTTGGATGTATTTATGATGCGCTGGTATTCCAGACTGACTTGGGTGTTATTTTATTATAATGCTCGGGACAGACCGAGTATATTTCAGGATAGGTTGCTATGGAGCTCAGGAGAGGAGCTGGAGTCCGAGACGTATTTCTCGTACTTGTATTATTCCGCTGCTGTGATTATCTAAGATTGTTTGACTGGCTATGGTTGGTTGTATTGATATACTCTGATGATGATGTATTGTATATAAACAGATATAGTTTGATTTGTGTAAAGTTCTGTTCTATATATTATATTTTATCCGCTGCGACTGTGAGGTTTTGATGTTGTTTAGTTCATTCTTCTTCTTCTACCTTCTTTCTTTTCCTACAATCTGTCTTTTCCGGCGTTCGATCGTCGGCATATTATACTGTTGAGTATTTTGTGTCGATTTTCGAGGGTCGAGAAGGGCGGGTCGTCACACTTGGTATCAGAGCCAGGTTGGCGACAACCTAGGCTTTGGTGGGAAAATTACTCATTTTTAAATAGAGTCAGAAGTACTCTATAATGAGCTGAGTGTAATAATAGCTATGAGAGCGTACTTGTTAGTGGATATAAAATTGTTTTTATACTGTGTTGACTTATCGGTTGAGTGTTTATGAATTCTCGTTGGTGCGGGAAGTACAACCGTATCGATAGGGGTTTCTAAACTCTTAAACAAGATAAACCGACATAGTATTGTTTTTAAAGCGGGTAAATGAAATAATTTTACCCAAAATTATATTTTGATATAAAGAAATAGTTTTCTAAATTATATATATTGGATGCTTGTTTGGTTGTTTCTTCTATAGCCAAATAAGAAATTAAAACATGATCTAAAATTTGAAATGATATATATAAGAAAATAAGAAGTTAAAATATTATGGTTTATAACCAAATGGAATTGACTGGATATGTTTTAAATAAGAAAAGTAAAAAAAAATTAAAATTTGATTTAAACTAGAATTTTGACCCCGGAAATTTTGAAAGGGATTTCAAATGGAATTAAACAAAGTTTTGGGAGTTTGACTTTGTGGAAATGTTAGAAATTTTTTCAAAAGCATTTGTAAGAATGGAGTATATTTTGGGGAAATATTTTTGAATAGAAATTGATTTGAGGTGGATTTTGGAAGTGGAAAGCATTGAATTCACTTCAGTCGCTGGAAAATAATCCGGATGATGCTGGCCACATCATCAGAATTCATTTTCGAGTTTCTAAAGTGATGGATTGCTACCAAAATAGTTGGGTATGACATTGTTTGGACTTGTTTGGGAAACAAGTGATTTTGGAATTTTCAAAGGAAAATTGTTTGGTAAAAGCAGTTTGTTTTGGAATTTGGTATTTGATTTGGATATCAAATGGAAATGTGTTGATTTATATTTCAAAGTGGTTTTGAAATAAATCCGGGTAAATTGAATTCTGGGAATTCTGTTAAAATAAAAATGTGGAAATTGAAATAAATCAACTATAACCTTGAAAGTAAAGTTGATTTAAGTGAGAAAGGAAGGATGGAAATTTTAATCCGGAAATTAAAATTTAATTTGGGTAAATGGAAGTAAATGAAGTTATTGAAGTGAATAGAAGTTGAATTTAACTTGGAAAAGTTAAGTAAAATTGAAAATTGGGATTAAATTGGTTTGGGTTAAGTTGAAAATAAAATAACTTTGTAATTATGGGTCGTTGTGTAACAAATTGTACCCATAAGCTATTAAGTGTTATACTTATAATCTGGAATTGTGTATTTGAAATTTTCAAAGGATTAAGGTGAAGTAAAAATTTGTATCCTTAAGAATTCAGAGATGCATATGTATAGAAATTGGAATTGTGATTATAAGATGTAAAAGGATTAAAATGAGCAATGTAAACTTAGAAATAAATAAGTTGATGAACCTAAGGATGGAAAATTTGGGTGTAAACCCAAGTAAAGTGGA
Organism: Allium fistulosum; assembly: GCA_030737815.1. Lineage (NCBI taxonomy): Eukaryota > Viridiplantae > Streptophyta > Magnoliopsida > Asparagales > Amaryllidaceae > Allium > Allium fistulosum. The sequence goes on along the minus strand of CM060906.1, from coordinate 235,864,621 downwards.
ATTATAACCACAAATGGGAAATAGTTGAATGGTATAGTGACTTCAAACTCAATCCTAAATGAAATGTGAAGCAAGATAAGGTAAAGTGAGATATAAAAGATGTGAATGAATTCAAAGTAGTAAATAAGTTTTGAATTTATTTATGGAGGAATAAATTGGATTGAAGTGAAAAAAAAATTCAGATGCATTATAAACAATATTGAATGAAATTCAATTCTTATTGAAGTAGTAAAGGAAGTGGATGAATTTAATTTTGGCTAAATAAACTTAGTAAACTTGGAATAAATTTGGATAAGAATCAAATTTAAAGGGAATTTAATTTAGTTAAGATGATGTTGAATGAAGTAAATGCTCACTAAATTAAATCTAAAATGATTGTTTGGCAATGAGTTTTGTGTAAACTAAATTAAATGGAATGTGTATGGTAATGAATAGAATTGTGATAGTTTGGTCAAAATTTGTAAGGTAAGTAAAATCCAGTCTGGGATGGGATTTGAGATTTGAAATTTTGGTATTGGAAGTGGAATGAATAATGGAATTAACTTATAATAGAGATGGTTTGAATTGTAAATAAAATTCAAATGAGTGAAATAATTTAAGTAATCTCTTTGTTAATAAAATAAATTTGTACATGGATTGGATAAATAAACAAAGAACGTTTAAGTTGTAAATGAATTGAAATTGATTGGATGAGAATCAAATGGAAATCAAATAAAATTGATATATGAAGATAATGAAGATATTGTGAAAGAACTTAAGCAACTTGGGGAAAGACAAAATGATTGTGAATGGGCTTTATTTAGTAATATTGAATGCAATTTGTTAAACAATAAAATGGAATTGCCTGTGTAATGGTATAAATTAATTATTAAGATGAAATAAAGATGTAAGGAAAATCTAATTTAACAATTGCATTCGGAAGAGAAAATATTTGGTTTGTGAACCTTGTAATGGAATAAAATTTATATGAATCCAAGTTGGAAATAATTTTAAATGGTTTTAAGCTTAAGTGGCAATTGTTTTGCTTGAATGACATGGAAATTTGCATGTATTTGCAATTGAGTGTTTAAAAACAATTGGAATTGAATTTTGAATAAATTGATATGAATGGGAACCCAATTCAAAGAGTTTTGTATATGAATGCAAGTGAATTGGTTAAGAATAGCAAATGAAATTGATTTTGAATCAATAGGAATGAATTGACCTCTTAATGAGTAATGTTTGCATATGAATGGAAATGGATCATAACTGAAATGCAAATGTTTCAAGTTTAAAATGAAATTTGATTGTAAATCAAATTTAGAATGTAAGTAAAATTAAAAGGTAAGAAGGCATATGTAATCATATTGAAGTGGAAATGAATTGGTTGAGATAAATATGAATTGTATGTAGTGAAATTGAATTTAAATCATTCAAGTGAAATAAAATGAGGTTAAACTTGAATAAGTAATTTGAATATGATTGAAATCTTTGGATTGTTGAAATAAATAAGGTTAACATTGTTAATGATGAAGTTTGCTTGGATTGGTTATGCAATGAATATGTTTGGTTTGCATTTGTATTGGAAATGTTATGAAAATGCTCATATCTTTGAAACTGATGAGTTTCTTGAGTTAGTACAGGTACGGGAGGCGTTCGGGAGAGTTGGAGCGCGTATATGCGTTATATTAGCCGCTCGCTATTAAATTTTGCTTAAAAGGTACGCCTACGCAAATATAATTGGGAAATGATATATATATTGTGATATATTTTGGTTTCCGGCCATGTGAGCCGATGTATATATATTTGTGTATCCTGCGATATCGCAGAAGCTCCTCCGTGCAAAGGAGACTCCGCCAAAATTTTCCAAAAATTTTGGGAGTTAGAAAATTTTTGGGTTTTTGATTTGCTAAGAATTGAATTTTTGAAAGCAAATGTTAAAATAAAGGCTTTAGAGTAAATAAAGCAAATGGTTTTGAATTGGAGCTGAAACTTTTTGGGAAAGTGAATATAAGCTTTTAACTAAGCAAATTGGGTAAGTAAATAGGTTGGAGAGTATTTTCTACCTTAGCAAATTTCGAGGACGAAATTTTTATAAGGGGGGAGGAATGTAACATCCCGTATTTTTAAGCTATTGAATTTGAACATTTAATTCGTTTTAAATGTTAATGTGGATTCTTAATTGATTTTGAAATGAATGGATTTGGGTTCAATCAATGAAAATGAGCTATAATTTTAATTTATAGCAATTCTGGTTGAATTTGATTAATGGAAAAATAATAATTAAAATATTTGGACTAAGAAAATTGGGGATTTGGGTGTAAACAGCTGTAAAATGATGTTTAAATGTATTTTTAGGTTCGAATGGTTATAAATAATATTATGGGATTTTTAGATGAATTTAAAAGTCGATAAGTTATTATTTGGGATTTTATATTAATTTAAAAATGAATTTAATATTATTAAAATGCAATTCAATCAGATTTTGATCTGGATTGAACCAGAATGATTTTAAATGTGGTTATACATTTTATATGATTTATTATTAAGTTAACAAAATTTTAAAAGTGAAATTTGAAGCGTTTTCGACGATTTTCAGAAATCGCCTGATTTAATAGACGAGTTAAAATAGCCTTCCGGGGCACAGTCTCGGAATTCGACGAAACCAGTTCCATTGGATCCGTAATAGTTAGTTATTATCGGATTTCAATTTTCGTAGCAATCGGAGTTGTCGTTTGACCGTGGCAGCTCGAAACGCATCGAAATCGATTTAACCGATTTAATTTTAAATTGATCGTTTAATTCTGTATCTCGCACATACGATCAAATTAGCTTACGAAACCTGTTCCATTGTGTCCGGAACGTAGAAAAACCCCAGGATAGCCTGTCGGAACGTGAGAATTGAGGTCGTTTGCATTAACGGTTAAATTGAGATATTTTATTAATTAAATATTAAATTATATATATATATATTATAATAACTAAACCCTAGCTTCAAACGTAGCCGCCGTTCTCTTTTCGTTCAATGGCCGGGAACGATTGATTTTCTTCCTCAAAAATCTTCTAATCCACTCATTAATTTCGAAAATTCCCAACTAGAGAATCGAAGGGGACATCGAGATCTCCGAAGTGAATGGTGGAGATGGAGTTCTGTGAAGCAGAGAGGGAGTTTACGAGGCCCGTTCATGGCCGGTTCGTGCTCGATTTTTGAGCAACGTGGAGGACCGAGCTCGGCGCTGCTGCGGCCGAAGGGAGAGTGTGGGATGAGCTTCGAAGTGATGGTGTTGGATCGTCGCCGAGTACGCCGTGGTGGTCGTGGTTGTTAACCCTAAATCGATGGTGATGGGTTTCGTTTTACGTTGTAGCATCCTGGGAGCATGCGTGTAGAAGAAGAAGGCTACGGCCTTGATTTCATCCTAGTTTTCAGCGGCCACGATCTCCAGTTGGTAAAATAAAAAGAAAATTTGTTTTAAAACGTTATTCAAAACTTTATAAAATCGTAACTAATCCATACGATGTCAGATTTCAACGAAACTGGAAACGCTGGAATCGCAGAGACGAGTGCTACGCGATGGTGCAGTTCCGGAATCATTACGGGCAAGTAGAAATTTGGGTTAAATCGGACGTCGTCCGGTTTAATTTAAATTTCGAACGCTCGCCGAACTCAAAGTGAGTTTTTCTCACTCACATCTGGATGCTAGGCATTTTAAATAGTTAATATTTAAATATCTGTGTGGATGGCTGAATATAATTGTTATTATCAGTCTGGATTGAGATTTATATTGTGATGTGCTAATATTTGTGGATGCAGGGAGAAACAGGTTGGAGGGATCCAACTGGATTCCTCACAATTGTAGCAATTATTTTATAATTGATAGTGATACCTGTTTATATGATGTGATTGATAAATCTGGAAATTTAGCTGTTCTGTGACATTGTGGTATAAATTGTAATCACATAATTTAATTATGAATGGATAAATTGTGTTTTTACAAAATAAAATGAATTGTTAAATTTAGAATTTCAAAGAATAAAATTTGAAATCGGATTTGAAAGGAAAATGTAAATTGGGCCAAATTGGGATTTTGAATATAATGGGAAGTTTATGAAATGGGTAAATGGAAAGTATAGTTTTCTGGAAATTAAATTTATGAAATTATAAATTGTTTAAAATAACGATGTTTATTTTAATAATGACTGATGTTATCCGGAAATTAAAAATATGTTTAAATGGAGTTGTCAACTATAAATTAACAAGTTTCAAAAGAAAATAGAATAATTTGAAATGCCGTATTTCATTGGGAATTTATTTAAGTAAATGGTAGATATGGTTTTCAGTAAGAAATTCTCCGATATTGTTTATTTAAGAAAAATGATTTAAATGGTATATTTAAAAGTGAAATTCCGGATATGGGAAATTGGGTATGAACTTCGGATGAAGTCATAGTTAAAATATGGGATTTGGGATTTATGTTGTAAAACATAATTGACTTGAAATAAATCAGTGGATTTATAGGAAAGAGTACTTTGGAATGTTTAGAAACGGGAAAGTGTTTCCCTGGGAAAACCAAGTAAATGTTTATAAAAAGATTTTATTTAACTAAGGTTAAGTTTTAAATCGTTTTAAAAAGTATTTTTAAGAAATCGTTATTTTTTTTAGAAATAAATTAATAATTTTTAATACAGTAATAATTTGGGAGTATATTAGCAATTATTTTTACAAATGGATTTATTTAAAAGTTGGTTTTAGCTTAAGTTGTTACAATTAGCATTTTCTTCTTATAACGCTATTTTGAATTTAGTTAAACTAAAACCCTTATTTTTAAATCAAAGTTTATGTGTTAATAACTAGTTTTCTTCACATATTTTAAATTTATATTTTGAGTAAATAAATAGAAGTAATTTTCATATTTTAAAGTATATTTCAGTATAAAGTATTTTAACTGTTTTAAATGCAAATTGTTTATACTTGGTTATTCCCGATGGGAATAAAGGGTAAAAGATTTACCTTGTAAAGCTAGAGTTTTGGAAAATTGTTTTCAAACGAGTTTTGAAAATGTGAAAATATATCTTTGAAAGATATTAGAAGAAAATAAATAATATGGAGATTATTTATTGTGTGATGAATGTGTATGGATGTTTGTGAACATTAATTGATAGTTAAATCACCGACTATCAATATTGGCCAAATGCGCGATCGTTTCGAAGAGACCGGGATCGAGTTTCCGTATACCGGGATTCTAGGTCTGGAGACTCGAATACCACTTCGATCCGGTTTGTACGTTTCGTGTAACGTGTTCGGAGTCGAAGATGGAGCAGTGAAGTGCAAGGGCTAGTCGCTACTAATCCTGAGGATATTTCCAAAATGGATGTAGTAGGAATAGTGCCTTCGGTTCCGTTCGGACCCGGGACGGACTTGTATGGACGAATGCTTTCGTGACATCGTCAGGTGGACGATGGGCATTCAAAGTGATATGTGCTATAAAGGTATCGTTTAGCCTCGAGCCTCATCAACCGGGAATGACTGAAAATCAGGGGTTATGCAGCAAGGCTTCGTGGGTAGCCCCCACTTGAGAGTAAGGTCATCCCTGTCTAGATGTCCCTTTTATTTCGGCTTAGTGGTGCGGTTGCTGATCCCAACCGTGGGGTGATTTTACTTGGAATTATCCAGTAAGGGATGATTCCGGCCTTGTGTTGCAGGGGAGCGGGCGTACTCCTCGGTACTGTGATCTAGGCCACGTACTGTGATAGGTGGTACCCCAGTGCCTAGTCATTCGTTGGAAATCCATTCTCCCTACGTGCCTGTACGGTTTTGATTGTGCCCAACTATTGTTGAAATGTGAGATGCAAGCATTTCAGCTACATTCTATTTTACTTTCTATAGACACTATTATAATATCAGAGAATTTTAATATAAAAGTGTTTTAGCTATCGTAAGGTAAAAACCCGACATGTTTATTTGTGGCGTGGTCTTACGAGATGCTTTTGTTTTCAAAGGATTTTTGAACTTTAATAATCAGTTTGGATGTATTTATGATGCGCTGGTATTCCAGACTGACTCGGGTGTTATTTTATTATAATGCTCGGGTCAGACCGAGTATATTTCAGGATAGGTTGCTATGGAGCTCAGGAGAGGAGCTGGAGTCCGAGACGTATTTCTCGTACTTGTATTATTCCGCTGCTGTGATTATCTAAGATTGTTTGACTGGCTATGGTTGGTTGTATTGATATACTCTGATGATGATGTATTGTATATAAACAGATATAGTTTGATTTGTGTAAAGTTCTGTTCTATATATTATATTTTATCCGCTGCGACTGTGAGGTTTTGATGTTGTTTAGTTCATTCTTCTTCTTCTACCTTCTTTCTTTTCCTACAATCTGTCTTTTCCGGCGTTCGATCGTCGGCATATTATACTGTTGAGTATTTTGTGTCGATTTTCGAGGGTCGAGAAGGGCGGGTCGTCACACATACCTCTTGAAATCACTTTTGCTAATTTACCAAAGAAATCAACTCTTTTTCCCATCTTTCTCTACACAAATTCCTAAAAGAAAATAATTTCAAAACAACTCCAAATCAACTCAAACTTGGGCAAGAGTCTTAGGAAAACATCACAACACCTCCTAGATACTTATAACTTAAAGAAGTAAAGCCAAGCTCCCCCATCCATCGAAGGTCGCGAGCAATATAGGCGAAATATAGCCTAGAAACAAGTGCAAAAGCAAGGAGAAGGAAGGAAGCAAGGTGCTTGCCAGGTAGAGGAAGGAAGTGGTTGCTTGGACTTGCTTGTTCACTTGCTTAAGAGTGAGTTAGCTCACCATTGAATGAAAATATATTGTGTATCTCTTCTTGTGATTGATTATTTCTTTATGATTGAGTGGATATTGATATATGTTTGTAGTATTCTTTCAATTCTTGCTATGAAAGAAAATGGTAGTGCAATCCATATGTATGGTGTAACGGTCCACAATTTTCGATAATTAAAATTATTAAATTTAATAAGATTTTAGAATTTAATATTGTGTGAAATTAAAATTTATGATTTATTAATGAGAATTTAATTAGAATATGATTTAATAATGTTGACTTAATGAAATATACAAATATTTTAAAATAATTCCAATCAATTGAAATAATGGTAAAGTTAATTTAGTTATAATTGTAAGTAAGGAATTAAATTGGTAATTAATGGAATGAACGAAATTGAAATATTATAATTAATATTGTAAAAGATGATAAATGTAAATAATGAATGTAATAAAATGTAAATTAATGTTAATTATATTCATAAGGTTTTGGTTGATATAAAAATAAGAATGTAAATCGAAATAAAAGAGTTTATTGGAATTTAAATTGTAATTAATGAATTTATTTCAATTGCAATTGAACTGTGAAATTTATGTAATATTAGAATATTCGATTTAACATGGGAATTTTATTTAATAGGTTATTAAATTTCTATGTAATTAAGAATGTTAAATTATTAACTTTTAAATTTAAAATTTGAAAGTGATTAAATTAATTTAATAATAATTTATTTAATTAACGTGAAAATAGCAATTTTGGCCACTATCTCGGATTTCGACGAAACAAGTTTTATCGGATCCGTAACAGTGAATCATTGTTGGATTTCAAGTTTCGTTGCGATCAGACTTGTCGTTTGATCGTGCGAGCTCGAAACGCGTAGCAATCGATTAATAGAATTTAAGTGAATATAATTTGATTTTGAAAGCTAACTTATATATACAATGGAATTTGGGTTTGAAACTAGTTCCATTGAGTTTAAAAATATTGAAAACCTATATTTTGATATATTGATGACCCATTTTCGTTTCGAAAACGAAACGAGCTTTTCGAGTCGTCGTTATAGTTTTGGCCCAATTCGATCTGCCCATTCATTCTTATCTATCCTTGTCCATATAAATAGATTTTGTTTTTCTAACCTTAGCAACCTTTCTTATTTCTGTACGTACTATTTTTTTCCATCTGCTCCATCCTTCTTCCCAGTGGCTGCTCAAAAGCCCTAAATTCCCAAATTCAATATTTAATCAAAATCAAATTCAAAATTCAAACTCCTCAAACTATATCATATTATATATCGTTGGAAAGCTCTCAATGAGTGCAACCTACTTCTTTAATTCATTTTTTGATTTGAGTCACGGTTTGGCCAGAAATCATTGATCTTTCTCGGCTGTCCATATTAGGGTTTGTCGTTTAACGGTGGATCTTCGTCGGTAGGAAGATCGGGAGGTGCTGGAGCATAAAGGAGGCTGAATGGAGTCGTTATATATGGTTGGTTCGTGTTATTGGTGTATGATTTCGCCACGATTGGCGTTTGAATGGAGGGTCGACGGTTGAGCAAGGTATGGCCGGAGATGGCTACATTTTGGTCGGTGGCGGAGGATGGTGGGGCGAGCTCGGCCGTGAGCTCAGATCTAGGTCGTGGCATATGGTTTAGCAATGAACGATAGGGTTAGGCGGCGGCTAGGTTGATCGAGCGCCTGTTCATCATGTTAGGGTTAAGGTAATTTAATTACAACAATACCATTGTTTTATTTTAATTATAATTTAAATTCCAAATGTTCTAACCTGTATAACTTTTGCATACGAGCTCAGATTCACGCATGGTTTTCTCCATTGCGATCGTATCAGAATTTCGGATAATCTAGAATTGGTTTGGCTACATTCTAAGACTGTTAGAATTTTAAGCTTTATTTGGATTTTAAATCGTCGATAAATCAAAGGTGAGTGATTTAACCCACTCACAACTACTAAATCATCCTATGTTAGTTAAATTAAATTTATGATGTGATTAGAAATTTATTGATTATTGTTTGGTATTTTAAATTATCATTTAAATTTAATTTGAATTTATATTGAATTTATATCAAAGACGAAGATTTAGTATATTATTACTATTTATTATATTAATTCCACTACATCATGTTATTCCGCTGCATTATTTATTTATTCCTGCTGTATGTATAACTTTGATCTATATTGTAAAGGTGTAATAAAATGTTATTTGTAAAAAAGCTTCATGAACTGTTTATTTGATTATTATATTTTGTCATTCCGCTATGAGATTCTGTATTTTGTTTTTCCTTTCTTTCCTCTTATTTTCTAATTTACCCCATTAACAATCCTCCCATTTGAATTGTTTGAGTTGACATGTGTGGTTTATTGTCTATTTAAACGATCCAAAAAGGTGGGTCATTGCATTTGGTATCAGAGCTTTGGTTTAGCGATAACCTTAGCTTTTTGGGGTTTAACTCATCAGAGATATGGTAGTAATACCCTAAAATGAGTTGTCTGAGTGTGTGTATATATATATATATATGAGAGAGCATACTTGTTAGTGTTATAAAAATGTTTTTATATTGTGTTAATTTGTTCTGTTTAGTATTTATAAATTCCGGTCGGTACATAGGACGCTATGGCATCGATAGGGATATCTAAACACTTAATAGGGCAGACCGACACAATATTGTTTTGAAATATAGGTAAATGAAATAATTTTACCTGGTATCATATTTTGCATATAAAAGAATAATTTTTTATAAATGGATATGGTTGTTTGTGATATGTTTTTTTTGCTAGGAAGTGAAATTTTATAAATATTGGTTGCAAAATTAAGACTTACAAATAAAGTAAATATGAATTGGAAATTTGAGAACTTAAGTTCCGGGGTTTGAAATTTGTTTTCAAAAGATTTTGGAATATAATATTAGTATTATTTGGAAGTATTTTCAGATATAAATATTTTCAATGAGATTTGAAAGAAATGTTTTAAAAGAATTTTAAAGGAAATAAATTCTGTACTCCCCTCTTCTGTCGTTGGAAAATAATTTCGGTGATGACGACCGCATCATCGACATTCATTTTTGAATTTCAAAGTGGGAAGACCACTGTAGTAGCTTTACTACACATTTTTTTGATAAAAAAATCTAATTTTTTTTCTAAATATGATCTGATATATATATAAGATATGAGTATGTATATTATTTCAAAGTGATTTAAAATAAACCCGGTATTTAGTTCTTAAGTTCCTGTTAAATTAATAGATTTTTAGTTGTAGAAATAAAGTGAAATTTTAATAGTTGAAAACTTCTAAAATGAAAATAAGAAATTAGAAGCTAAGTGATTAATGGCATTGTAAAGAAATTGGAAATTTGTCACTTGTAAATTAAAGGATAATGAAAATTAAAAAGATGTAAATTATTGAATATTTTTGTTAACTAAAATGAATACGATAATTTGTATAACACTCAATTACATTCTAAAACATATATATATATATATATATATAATTTACCAGAAATGTCTAAAAGTTGAAAGGTTAATATGGATATGTAATATAATCTTATACAAGCAAAATCTTAATAACAAAATGTTTCAAAATGAACAAACGTTTATAAATGAAAAATTAAGATGTACAGGAAATGTTATAAACATGAGTTAATGTTTTGGAATGCTTTAAAATTAAATTGAATAGATAAATGTGAATACTATTTAAATAGATGATTATAAACCTAAGAAATTGTTAAAATGATTCATAAATAGATTTAATATAAAAAGAAATACTATGGTGAAAATAATTGAAAGGTAGAAAAACTTAAGTATGAATTTATTTCACCAATGAATATTAATATTAAATGGAAATCAAGTTATATAAGTAAATAATGAATGTGAACTAAACTGCAAGAAACTTATATAATATTTTAAGAATTGATTTATTGATGATCTAAATAATTGAATGGAAATAACATATGTAAGTAAATGAATGTAAATTAATGGAAAATGACATTGATTGAATGAATGATAATAAATAAAAGAGTAAAAATGGAAAACCAATTGAATAAACTTAAATCATATTAAATTCTATATTGTTTGGCAAATGGGAAGTTTGGGAAATGATACTTCAAATTGTTTAAGGTTGTATGAATAATCTATTAAGTAATTATCTAAGGCTGCCGAGCGTAAGGTACACTTAGTAGTTTATTTATCACCCTTGAATGATGAGTAGTTTTTGAACTGAACAAACCATTAGTTTTGGTTGCTATGGATGTATGATTGATTCCTTGTTACATATAATGATCGTGCTGTCTTGTTTGCATATGTTTTGTGTTGTATTTCTTTTGTTACTAACTGAAACAACTAAATATTTCTCTTTTACATAATTCTCACTATTTTGGATTATATAAATGAAATACAGGTTTAAGGAAGCAATAGCTACTGCTTTTGGTTTCATAAATAAAGTTGTTTGCCCAACAAATAGGTACGTTTGGGATTACGGTTTTATAGCGATATTTTATTGTTTTTCCAATGGTTTGGGTTGTTTTATTTTTGACATATGATATATATATATATATTGTAATTATTGATATTATTATTTTCCGGACCTATCCGTACAAAGGAGACTCTACCAAAAAATTTCGTGAATTTAAGACTTAGGAAAATTTTGTGGAAGTGAAAACATTTTCAAACTTTTATTAAACTTGAATATGAAGATTTAATTGTTTATAAATTGATATATTTTATTTAAAATACTTAATTATGTAAATTTAAGGGGCATTTCACCAGAAGGACAAACTTTGCAGTCCAATTAATTTCTAGGACACACATCTGAAATAATTACTTTCAAGGCCAAAGTCATCAGAATAATTACTTTCAAGGACAAAGTCAGCTATCCAATTACTTTCAAGAACATAATTTCATATGTTTTTAGGCCCTAGAAACTAATTATTTTGCGTATTGTCCTTAAAAGTAATTATTTTAGCTGTGTGTCCTAGAAATTAATTTCACTTGCTAAAGAGGCCCTTGTGGCTAATTCCCACTAAATTTAAAGTGTTTATAAATTGATATAATTGATATATCAAGTTTCTTAATTCCTTCTCGTTCCTTTTCGAGGACGAAAAGTTTTGAGTGGGGGAGAGTGTAACGACTCGTAATTTTTGATAATTAAAATTATTAAATTTAATAAGATTTTAGAATTTAATATTGTGTGAAATTAAAATTTATGATTTATTAATGAGAATATAATTAGAATATGATTTTATAATGTTGATTTAATGAAATTGACAACTATTTTAAATAATTCCAATCAATTGAAATAATGGTAGAGTTAATTTAGTTATAATTGTAAGTAAGGAATTAAATTGGTAATTAATCGAATTAACGAAATTGAAATATTATAATTAATATTGTAAAAGATGATAACTGTCAATAATGAATGTAATGAAATGCAAACAAATGTTAATTATATTCATAAGGTTTTGGTTGATATAAAAATAAGAATGTAAATCAAAATAAAAGAGTTTATTGGAATTTAAATTGTAATTGATTAATTTATTTCAATTGCAATTGAACTCTGAAATTTATGTAATATTTCAATAATGGATTTAACATGGGAATTCTATTTAATAGGTTATTAAATTTCTATGTAATCAAGAGTGTTAAATTGTTAACTTTTAAATTTAAAATTTGAAAGTGATTAAATTAATTTAATAATAATTTATTTAATTAATGTGAAAATAGCCATTTTCGGCCACTATCTTGGATTTCGACGAAACTAGTTTCATCAGATCCATAACAGTGAATTATTGTAGGATTTCCAGTTTCGTAGCGATCGGACTTGTCGTTTGATCGTGCGAGCTCGAAACACATAAAAATTGATAAATAGAATTTAATAGAATTTAATTGAATATAATTTGATTTTGAAAGCCAACATCTGTATATAATGGAATTTGGGTTTGAAACTAGTTTCGTTACGTTTAAAAATATTGAAAACCTATATTTTGATATATTGGATGACCCATTTTCGTTTCGGAAACGAAACGGACTTTTCGGGTCGTCATTATCGTTTTGACCCAATTCGGTCTGTCCGTTCATTCTTATCTATCCTTGTCTATATAAATAGATTTTGTTTCTCTAACCCTAGCAGCCTTTCTTATTTCTGTACGTACTATTTTTTTCCATCTGCTCTATCCTTCTTCCCAATAACAGCTCAAAACCCCTAAATTCTAAATTCAATTTCTAATCAAAATCAAATCCAAAAATTCAAACTCCTCAAACTATATCATATTATATATCGTTGGAAAGCTCTTGACGAGCTTAATCTACTGCTTTAATTTGTTTTTTGATTTGAGTCATGGTTTGTCCAAAAATCATCTATCTTTCTCGGTCGTCTATATTAGGGTTTGTCGTTTAACGACGGATCTTTAATGATAGGACAATCGGGTGGTGCTGGAGCGTAAAGGAGGCCGAATGGAGTCGATCTATACAGTTGGTTTGTGTTATTGGCTGGAGATGGCCGCATTCTGGTCGGTGGCGGAGGATGGTGCGGCGAGCTCGGCCGTGTGCTCAGATCTGGGTCATGGCGTGTGGTTCAGCGATGATAGGGTTAGGAGGCGGCTAGGTTGCTCGAGTACCTTTTCATCGCGTTAGGGTTAAGGTAATTTAATTACAATAATACCCATGTTTTATTTTGATTATAATTTAAATTCCAAATGTTATAACGTGTATAACTTTTGCATACAAGCTCGGATTCATGCGCGGTTTTCTCTGTTGCAATCGTATCAAAATTCCAAACAATTTGGATCTAGTTTGGTTTAATTCGGAGACTGTTTGAATTTTAGGCTTTATTTGGATTTTAAATCGTCGACAAATCAAAAATGAGTGATTTAACCCACTCACAACTACTAAATCATCATATGTTAGTTAAATTAAATTTATGATGTGATAAGAAATTTATTGATTGTTGTTTGGTATTTTAAATTGTCATTTAAATTTAATTTGAATTTATATTGAATTTAATTGCCATTTTAAATTAATATTGGAATTTAAATTGTTTGTTAAATACTTGATTGATAACCAGTTAATTGTTGTGATTGATTGGTTGATTTGAATGATGATTGTGATGAATTCTTAATTGTTGACATTTTGGATGATTTGATGTTATGTTTATCTATATGTTGTTATCACAATGCAAGTTCCCTTAGTTATTGTTAGGAAAATCATTATGGGTTGAAATGATACATACCCGAATGGTCTTATAGATTAGGAAAAAATCGTTATGGGTTGAAATGATAAAATCGAGAGGTTTTATAGATTTTGAATTTTACTCGGGATTGCGGGTTGAAATGATATATACCCGTAAATTTAAATTTGAAATGATATATATCCGTATCACTTGACCATAGGGTAGAAAATTATATACGGACACCGGATTGGTTAAATTAAATGATTTTAAATCCTTAATTTTTGAATCCAGTTAAATGATATTATGAAATAAAATTATTTTTATATGAACTGAATTATTTTCAAAATCCAAGCTTTAAATGTTGAAATTGAAATTGGTTTAAATGAATTGTTTAAAGAATTTAAATTGAAATCTTAAAGTTGAATTTTGAAATATAAATGAAATTTATCAAAATTAAGTTATTGTAAATGTTCGAATATTTAAGCTTGAAACCTATTGAATTTGAAGTGGTTTAAATTTGTAGTACAAACATGGATTTGAAATCGATATAAATTGAAATGGTTTTAATGAGAATTTGAATTGAAACCTTTAGCCTATTGAATTGAAATCGTTGAACTGAGATTGGTTTAAATTGAATTTTTGGAACTAAAGTTGATTTGAATTGATTTGTGAAATTTGAAGAAACAATTCAAATTTGAAACTATTTTTGATATAAATTCTTTTAATATACAAATTATTTTAACATATAAACTATTTTTCTCATATAAACCATTTTTATATATCAATAATTTTTAATACATTAACTATTTTTAATATATAAACAATTTCTAATATATAAAATATTTTAATCTATAACCTATTTTTTAAAAATATAAACTATTTAATATATATTATTTAAATTTATAAACAACTTTTAATATATATTTTAATATATAAACTATTTCTAATATATAAACTATTTTAATCTATAACCTATTTTTAAAATATAAACTATTTTTAATGTACAACTATTCCAATATATAAACTACTTTCAATATTCTAACTATTTAAAGTTGGAACTGTTATGATTTAGATTTAATTTATTTAAATGCAGATATTTAATATGATGGTTTAACCAATTTTGTGGTTATGGTTTCGAAAATGAATATGATTTAAAGTGAATAATGATTTCAAAAGTGAATATGATTTCGAAAGTGATATGATTTTGAAGTGAATATTATTTCGAAAGTGATATGATTTTGAAGTGAATATGATTTTGAAAGTGATGGTTTTTTGAAGTGAATATGATATTTTGATATCAATTATGAATCGGTTTTGGAAATGTAAAAGAGCCAACCGGTGTGAAATAAGCATTTGGTTGTTAAAGAGACCGGGATCAGATATTGTCATACTCTATGCTAATATCGAAAACTACTTGAACAATTGTGCATGTGGTGGAGAATCCAGAATGAAGTAGGATGGTTTGGCGAACTCTATTGTATGAGGTATGAACGCAGCCTTGACCCCCTGGGGTCGCTTGATATGACTAAAACAAGAGCTATACCGGGCCAAGTGAGGTCCTCCTCCATCTGGGCACATTTCTTCGATACCATATCTGATACTTTGTGATTGATTTAGTGGCCACCTTTGATTTGATTATGGGAGTGTGTTTCGAGGTGGGCGGTAGTAGCCGATATGTGTTACCACCAGTCCGAGAGTGCAAATGGTAGAATCCTACCCTGGCATTGCCTCATGTGCCTTGTCATATGCCTTATCGAGCCCACTAAGAGTTTGGTTTATGTCGTACCTATGGAGTGCTCCCTGATAGCCCACTGGTTTGGTGGAGTTTATAGTACTGTATAGACTACGAAATTTATAAAAATGTGTTAAAGGGGATATGGGTAATGCCTTAATGCTATTTTAATACTTTACTTTACTGTAGACATATTATAATAGCGTATTGTATTACATATGTAGATAGTTTAACGGATCCTCAGGAGATGGAATCCCAAACATCTCTTAAGTTATTGCACGCATGTTAGACACTGGATAGGAGATGTAAAATCCTGTAAACATCCCTGAAGCCGTTACACTCATATTTACTTACTTTGATTTAACTTACATAAGATCTTTTAGTTATGACTCGAGTGTTTTGTCTTTTCATCACGCTCGGGCCAGCCTGAGTATTTCAGTGTTGAAGACCTTATTTCTGGAGAACGAAGATGAAGATTTAGTATATTATTACTATTTATTATATTTATTCCACTGCATCATGTTGTTCCGCTGCATTATTTATTTATTTCTGCTGTATGTATAAATTTGATCTGTATTGTAAAAGTGTAATCAAATGTTATTTGTAAAACAACTTCATGAACTGTTTATTTGATTATTATATTTTTTCATACCGTCGTGAGATTCTATGTTTTGTTTTTCCTTTCTTTTCTCTTATTTTCTTATTTACCCCATTAACAATCCTCCCTTTTGAATGGTTTGAGTTGACATGTGTGGTTTATTGTTGATTTAAACCATCAAAAAAGGTGGGTCATTACATATGGACTTAAATGGACTTGTATGACTTGAAGCACAGCCTTGAAACAAAGTATATAGGTTGTAGTTGGACTTTGGTTTAGATTGGACTTGGATTTGAAAGTGCATTTATAGTGATAGTCGCTATAGATGCACTTAGAAATTGCCTTATGTTCGGTAACTTTTAAGGAACTTTGTAGCGAGATTCTTAGCAGTTTCTCGCCATATTTGTGATGTTTATTGTGTATACTTGCTACCATAAAAAGTTTGAATGTTAAAAAGTTGAGTACTAAACTTACACTTGTGCAAAACTACTACGTTTTAGCCCTTGTTATGGACTTTAAAGGTTTGAAAGTATATTTAAATTTAAGTATTTTATTTCATTCTTCTTACAAGTGTTTTCTAACTCTTATTAGAGTATTTTAAAAGTAGTTTGAGATTTTTATGAATTTTTAAGTATTAGTTACGAATTTTCAAAGAAGATGGTTTATATTTAAATATACAGTAAACATGGTTTTTCCAAGTTTTTAAGTAAATTATAAAATTGTTAATTTCAAGTAATATTTTGAGTTAATGTTTTAAAACCTAATATAAGTATTTTAAAGTCATTTTTAAGTATATATAATTTTTAGAAAAGTAGTTAATTATTTTATTAGTATTTTATGTAAATATCTAATCTTTTAAATTGTTTAATTAAATATCTAGTTTTATAAATAAATTACTATATATATATCATTTCTAAAAGGGTTTTAAAAGTGTAAACAAGATTTCAAAACGGGTTAGGAATTACTTAGTGGGTAGATCGTAATTTTTTTGATTACTTGTTTAAAAAGTAATTGATTATCCTTAATGCTAAAAGCCAACGAAGTAAGCTTATCTAATTGTGAGAGTTAAGATTGTAATTCGAGTAGGGATAGAAGAAATAGCGTTCTAACCTACCGGTTTCACTCTTTACCGAGGAATAGTTAAATTTGAAAGGTCGGATACATGTTAATCGTGTTGATTTCTTACTCGTTTATGGAAAGTTATTAATACTGTACTTAACACTAAAAGCCGACGAGGTAGACTTGTCTATCTGTGAGAGTCAAGAATGAGGTGTCTAGGCAAGGCTTTGATATGCAGCTAGTACTCTAACTTACCGGGCTTCAATTTTAATTGAGAGATATTATAAGTTGGAATATCGAAAACATGTTAAGTATACGAACCTTAATTTATATAAGCGATTGTTTTGACTAGATGGTCGGTTAGTCAACTATTGAACTTAACCAATTATTAACTTGGGAAGTATCTAAAATTTCGCGGCTTCGTACGATTTGAAATCCCTTCAGGAGGAGCATTGGTATGAGCTGTCTCTAGCTTTAGGAACTTGTATATACGAGATCTCCCAAGGACTCCACTTTATATATTGTTCGCTTACTTCTAAATGAACCGGAATTGAGTTTACCAGAAATTGATTGAATTATTTTTGAAGAGACCATGATTAGTAAGTGTTTTACTTTCCAAATGCCACTTCAAAACTAGTATATGAGTTCTATATTTTGAATGTGGTTGTGAAATGGAATGTTATAGAGTTGAACTGTCCATCCTAAGGTTAAGTCCAAGTGAGAGGTCAGAATTAACATTTCGAATGATGCTATCATGTGAGACTGTTTATCTTGAGGAGTATTCCAAGAGAGAGGATGGTGCTAGCATTCGTTAGAGGACTTATGCAGGAATCTATGAGAAGATTCAAGATCTATTCGAGATGCTTAAATTATGTAGCGATTTGTGATCTGCTCGAGATGGTGGAATCCATTTGGGGATTCATATTCTGTTCAAGTGATGAAGATTCTTGTGAGAGATGCTGAACGTAGCCTCGACATTGGTAAATGGCTAAAACCAAAGATATGGTACATAGCCGTGAAGGGTTTGGCGAGCCTAAATAGGGCATATCAACTCCAAATCTAGAAATGCTATTAATATTTCTTGCGGGAGTTGATGATATTCGGTTGACGTCTCTGGTGTTAACCAAATATGGTGTGACGACCGCCCATGACCCCTGCACCGAATCTAGAGATAGTGCGCTGTAAAGTGTGCCAGGCGACCATGGACGATTGTCAGGGTAGATTAAAAACAACAGAATCTATCGTATTACTCACAGCGCATGGGCAAAATACAATAAAACATATATATATATATAGTGAAGCTTTACAGAATAAAATGCCATCATATAAAACTTCATAATAGTTGAATACAAGCATCCAAATAGCCAATACATCAAGCCTCACTACATAAACACTCAGAGAATACAAAACAGCGGAACATCCAGTACATATAATAAGAAGATAATATGCAACCCTCCAGCTCGTCTTCGATATCAGCATCGTGAGAAGAGAACAGCACATGTCACCTGCTACCTAGTCTGCCCGTCCCAAAAATGGACGAACAGCCCAAGGCAATAAGAATTAAAACATAAAGCCTTGAGTCAGACAACAGTCTTAGTGAGCAGTAAACTAACTAACAACATACCAAAAGAGTACAAAGGAAAAAGGAATAGGAATACAACCCTCCCACTCCAACCTCTTTCTACAGTGATAGCCCCCAGACACACACTAAATAGAAGCAAACATAGCAGAGCATACAATTTTTAAAGTAGAGTAATAATCATTCGAGTCAAGGTCGATGTTTTCCGAGTACCAAGGCCTAAATCAGATAAGCACCCAGAAAATACCGCTCTCGAGTCCGAATGACGATACAACCAAACATCCATGACTCTGGTTATCACTGTTATCGTTGCCTTGATATCACCGTTAATTGAATGACCGGCTCATTCTTTCAACCGTCCGTCAAGGGCTAATGGAAACCCCGGTTCTAGACATAACTCCCGCACGTCATCATGACCCATGCCTAGGACTATCTAATCTGCCCAGAGTACTTGACTATCAAACATTAGCCTTCAGGGACTATCTAATCTGCCCAACGTACTCTTGCTTTGAGCATGCTAGAACCTTCAACAACGATGAGATCTCAGCCTCCTAGTCATCCTCCTCGACGACTATTTCCATACTAGCTCAAGCGCCTCTCGAGCAACCATTATCCTCAACCCGAACCATATCACCGAGTTACCAACGTGCTTGGAATGATCCCGTCTGGATTAGACCAAGTCTTTATCACATGATGCCTCGCTTCATTACATCCTCGCAAAGCCTCATCTCAACATCACATCATCAAATCTATGCATAAGAGCTTCATCATCCCGCTACATATGCCATGAGCAGCTTTCCCAATTCAAGAGCCTTTCTCTTAGCTTTTGAATCACCTTTGGTCTAAATCAAACCATCAATCATCTAATTCGTAGCAATCAATCAAATCAAACATTAATCCAAGCAATCAAACATTCGAATATGATCTAAGTAGACAATTATAACAATAATGGCATTTTCGTAATTAAAGATTTGAAAGTCTAACAAGCATGAAAACATGAACAATATCTCTACAAACTTGATGAATGAACTTGCATAGGTTAACATATGATAAAATGGATGTAACATCATCATGAACAATGGATCTATATGGATCTACACTTAGGATGAAGAAAATGCATGGAAATCACTATTTTAACACCAAATCAAGCCAACAATCCGATCTACTCCTTTGGATCCGTGTGAGAGATAATCACCACTCACCAAATCACCAAAACAAACCCTAATCAACACGCTTCAGATCTGGACAGCGAGGGATCAAGCTTGATCTATCACGAATCCGCTTCAAACGAAGAAATCTCTCTTGAAAAGATGAAGATCTTCAATCTATGCTCTTGAATCTTCAATTTGATCTTCAACTTGGATGGATGGAAGCACTAGATTAGAGTGGAGAAAAGAAGTGAAGAAGTGTAGAAGTCGAGCTCTCAAAATGGCAGCACTTCGTCGCTTCAAAATCCGGATCCCAAAAAATGAAGCCAACCCCCTCTATTTATAGCTGAAAACCGCCCCTAGGTCGCTCATCTCCATAGGTCGTCCACGACCTAACTGCTATGACCTACGACCTAGCACCCCAGACTCAACGACCTAACCAGATGCGCATCCAAGCACCCAGCGACCTAACAGCCTAACGACTTAAGAGAATGCGACTTAGCACAACTGCGCACCCAAGCGACCTAACAGACCAACGACCTAAAGAAATGCACGACTCAACTATACGCGACCTAATACTAAGCCAAAACCCAGCGACCTAACAAAGCTCTCCATCCTACGACCTAACGAGGTTACGACCTAACACTTAAGCGCATCAGCGACCTAACGCTTAAGCGCTTACGCGACCTATCACTCACGCGACCTAACACCTAGACAAAACCCAGCGACCTAACAACTCACACGTCCTAACTCCTTAGGTCGCCTAACGACCTAACTACGCTAACAAGCTATCCACTAGGTCGCTAAATACCGGGTTGTTAACTCGCTAACCCTTAGGTCGCGAACTACTATAGGTCGCTAACTACACTAGGTTGCTCACAACACTAGGTCGCTCACGACTTAACTACGACAACACCTTAGGTCGTAAATCCACCCCACTTCCTTAAGTCCTTAAGTCGCTCAACCCTATAGGTCGCTGACTCCTATAGGTCGCTAACTTCTATAGGTCGTCCCAACCGACCTAACAACTTAATCACTAAGTCGCTAACCCGGAATCACTAGGTCGCTAACTCTCCCAGCCGACCTAACACTTAACCAAAACTTAGGTCGCATAATTCTATAGGTCGCTCTAACTAACCCACTATCTTCTTAAGTCGGTCACGACCTATCACTTAGGTCGTTTACGACCTAAGACTTAGCGAAATTTTGCCTAAAATCTGAAATGACTTAACAATGCTAAAATTCCAGATTTTGACGAACTTGTCGATCCGTAAAAATACGGGTCATTACATTCTCTCCCCCTTAGGAATTTCGCCCCCGAAATTCCAAACAATCGAAGCAATCAAAGACTATTCTGCATGCCTACCATCCATAGCAATCAGCCAATCATGCATCCAATTCTAGCTAAGCATGCAGAATTCTAAAACTTAGAACAAGTTACAATGTCGTGAGATGACACGACACCTTGGGGTCATACCTTGAAGAGTTCGGGATGAGCTGCTTTCATCCTCTCTTCCTCCTCCCATGTACAGTCGTTATCATCGTCACTCCATTGTATCTTGAGCAACTTAACTACCTTCCTCCTAAGCTGTTTCGTGTCGGTTTCCACAACACGAAACGGCTTACGAGGTCTTCTATCGACTGGATCAACTTCGAAATCTTCACAGCTATCAGTAGAAACCACCGTACTCGAGTCGTGCACATACTTCCGTAGATATGATACATGAAAAACATTGTGCACACTCGACATCTTCTCTGGTAACTCCATTCTATAGGCGAGCTTTCCAATTCGCTCGATGATCGGGAATGGTCCAACAAATCTCGGAGTCAATTTTCCTTTCTTCCCGAATCGGATAACATTCTTCAATGGAGAAATCTTCACAAAAACCATATCACCTACGTCGAACACCAAATCCTTACGACGCTTATCGGCATAACTTTTCTGACGGTCTTGGGCTGCCTTCATTCGTTGCCGAATGATCTCTATGCAACCCGAAGTCTGTCGAATCATCTCTGGCCCAAGCATCAGCTTTTCTCCAGTCTCAAACCAACATGTCAGAGAGTTACACGGTCTTCCATACAATGCCTCATACGGTGCCATACCAATGCTTGACTGGTAACTGTTGTTGTACGCAAACTCCACCAAATGAAGGTGATCTTCCCATGATCCTCCGAAGTCCAAAACACATGCTCTAAGAAGATCTTCCAAAACTCGGTTGACTCTCTCGGTCTGACCATCTGTTTGAGGGTGATAAGTTGTACTCAAACACAACTCGGTTCCCAAAACTTCCTGGAAGCTCTTCCAAAATCCACTAGTGAACAATGGGTCTCGATCGCTCACTATACTCTTCGGAATACCATGGAATCGAACTATCCACTTAACATACAACTCAGCCAACCTTGATGCAGTCCTAGTCGATCGAACAGGAATAAATCTTGCACTCTTAGTCAGGCGATCTACAATGACCCAAATCCCTTCATTTCCCGTTCTGGTTCTAGGCAACCCATCAATAAAATCCATCGATACCTGCTCCCACTTCCATGTAGGAACTTCTAATGGCTGTACTAATCCACTTGGCTTCTTCTGTTCGGCTTTTACCAACTGGCAGTTCATACACTTGGAAATAAAATTTCCAACATCCTTCTTCATTCCTTCCCAGTAGTAGGTTCTCTTCATATCCCGATACATCTTATTTCCACCTGGATGAATTGTCAACTTCGAGTGATGACTTTCCTTCAGAACTTCACTCCTCAATTCATCTATATCGGGAACAACTAGTCGTCCTTGCTTCCGAAGCCAACCCTCTCGATCGACCTCGAATCCTTTACCCTTTTCCGGACCCAATCCAGATTCCAAATCACAGATAATCTTGACAATCTTATCATCTCGCTTTTGACTCTCGCCAATCCTTTCCACAAGAGTCGGTCTTATAGATAAGTTTGCCAACATCTCAGGTTCCAATTCGCATCTAGGCCTGAAGTCAGATCCAGCTAAATACTCGAGATTCTTCCATTCTGAAAACATGGCTCCCAATCCTGCATGTCTTCGACTTAACGCATCTGCCACTGCGTTACCTTTTCCCGGAGTATAAGCTATACCAAAATCATATGATGCCAAAAACTCTAGCCAACGTTGCTGCCGAAGATTCAAATCCTTTTGGGAGAAAAGATACTTCAACGACTTATGATCCGTAAACAACTCGAATCGAACTCCCAACAGATAATGTCTCCACATCTTCAGAGCAAATACAATCGCCGCTAACTCCAAATCATGAGTCGGGTAATTCCTTTCATGCAGCTTCAGTTGTCGACTTGCATACGCAACAACTTTATCCCTCTGCATCAGCACTGCTCCAAGTCCAGTACCACATGCGTCGGTGTAAACCACCATCTCATCATTCCCACTAGGAATAGTCAGAACAGGAGCACTAGTCAATCTCTCTTTCAGGATTCCGAAAGCTTGCTCACACTTAGCATCCCAACTGAACACTTGGTTCTTCTTCGTCAATCCTGTTAACGGTGCAGCTACCTTGGAGAAGTCTTTGATAAACCGTCGATAATATCCTGCTAATCCAAGAAAACTTCTCACATCCGATGCATTCTTAGGTCTAACCCAATCCTGGATTGCTGCCACCTTAGCGGGATCAACCGCTATTCCATTTCCAGAAATAACATGGCCTAAGAACCTCACTTCGCTCTTCCAGAAGTGACACTTCGAAAACTTAGCCTTCAGCTGATGTTTCCGCAAGGTCTCCAAAACAATATGCAAGTGCGTCTTGTGCTCTTCCTCCGTTCTGGAATAAATCAGAATATCATCCACGAACACAAGTACGAACTTGTTCAACTGATCTCTGAACACTCTATTCATAAGATCCACAAAATATGCTGGCGCGTTAGTCAATCCAAACGGCATTACCAACCACTCAAAGAAACCGGATGGTGTCCTAAAGCAGTCTTCGGCACACTATCCTTAGCCACTCTCAACTGGTGAAATCCCGTTGCTAAATCCATCTGAGAAAACACCTTGGCTTCGTGAAGCTGATCAAACAAGTCATCTATTCTCGGCAATGGATACTTGTTCTTCTTAGTCACCTTATTCAGCTCACGATAATCTACACACAATCTCAATGATCCATCTGCCTTGGTTGCAAACACAACTGGTGCACCCCATTCGGACACACTACGCCGAATGAATCCTTTCTGCAAAAGATCATCAACTTGCACCCTCAACTCCTGCTGTTCCCTAGGCGCCATCCGCCTAAGAGGCATCACAACAGGTCTGGCTCCTTCAACTAGATCTATACGAAACTCGATCTCTCTATGCGGCGGCAACCCTCTGACTTCGTCAAAGACATCCTCGAATCCATTCGCGATTGGCACTAATGACAGTCCATCCCGTGGAACAACTAGCGAATACATGAAGCTCATGAAGACGCCTTCTTCATGCTTACATCGTATCACAATCTTTCGCCCCTCCACATTCTCGACTGTCACTTCCAACCTTTCGCAATCAACCTTAGCCGCATACTTCCTAAGCCAGTCCATACCCAAAATAATTCCGAACCCCGCAAAGTTCAGAACAAAACAATCACAAACAAAAGAGCAACCATGACTCGACACAATCAGACCACGGCATAACATACACAAACAAGACGAACCCCCAACTGGATTAGTCACAACCAATGGCCTATCAACAATATCCGGTTCCAAACCTAACCGACCTACGAGTTCACTACAAACAAACGAATGTGACGCTCCAGTATCAAACAGAACTCTAACTGGAACACCACATAGGAAAAGAGTACCTTGAACCACCACACTCTTTCCCTTCTCTTCAGCGGTAGGAGCTTTTGAAGATGACGGAACAGCTCCCACAGCATAAGCTTGCACAATCAGCCTGTCCCTCCTCGGTTCGGGACAGTTCTTCCTGAAATGCCGCGGCTTGTCACAGTTGTGGCACTTCGCCGGCGCTTTCTGATTCTTGCAATCCCTGGAGAGATGGCCTTTCTGCTAACAGTTGTAGCAGGTCACTTCGCCCTTCGGCTTCTTCTGGCCATCCTTACCCTTCTGCTGCTGCTGCTTCCTCTTCTTGTTTCCACCCTGATGGGGTTTAGACTCTTCCCTGGTCACAGCAACAACAGATCCTTCCTTAGGAAACAGATTCTCGTGTCTGAGAGCTTCCTCCACAAGCTTCCTAGATGAATCGTCCAAATGATCCATCAGTCTTGGAGCCTGAACTTGATCTCCAACATCTACCGATGGCCCCGAGGCTGACATCCTTCTCATGATCGAAGTCATCATGGTTTCGAACATAGCAACATAATCAGCAACCCCTTCAGTAGCATGGCCTTCCCTAGCAGCTGGTCTCCCTCTTCGACTCATTCTCAATATCTATAAAAAGGAATGATCAGAACATCTAGAGAAACAACTGCATAAAGGACTAACTTACTGCTAAACTACTATATTATATATAGTAATCATCCATCAAAATATAATTACGTCTCTCATACGTAGTTACGATAGCGAGCGTTGGGTAAAATCGATTAACCAATGCTCTGATACCAAATGTGACGACCGCCCATGACCCCTGCACCGAATCTAGAGATAGTGCGCTGTAAAGTGTGCCAGGCGACCATGGACGATTGTCAGGGTAGATTAAAAACAACATAATCTATCGTATTACTCACAGCGCATGGGCAAAATACAATAGAACATATATATATAGTGAAGCTTTACAGAATAAAATGCCATCATATAAAACTTCATAATAGTTGAATACAAGCATCCAAATAGCCAATACATCAAGCCTCACTACATAAACACTCAGAGAATACAAAACAGCGGAACATCCAGTACATATAATAAGAAGATAATATGCAACCCTCCAGCTCGTCTTCGATATCAGCATCATGAGAAGAGAACAGCACCTGTCACCTGCTACCTAGTCTGCCCGTCCCAAAAATGGACGAACAGCCCAAGGCAATAAGAATTAAAACATAAAGCCTTGAGTCAGACAACAGTCTTAGTGAGCAGTAAACTAACTAACAACATACCAAAAGAGTACAAAGGAAAAAGGAATAGGAATACAACCCTCCCACTCCAACCTCTTTCTACAGTGATAGCCCCCAGACACACACTAAATAGAAGCAAACATAGCAGAGCATACAATTTTTAAAGTAGAGTAATAATCATTCGAGTCAAGGTCGATGTTTTCCGAGTACCAAGGCCTAAATCAGATAAGCACCCAGAAAATACCGCTCTCGAGTCCGAATGACGATACAACCAAACATCCATGACTCTGGCTATCACTGTTATCGTTGCCTTGATATCACCGTTAATTGAATGACCGGCTCATTCTTTCAGCCGTCCGTCAAGGGCTAATGGAAACCCCGGTTCTAGACATAACTCCCGCACGTCATCATGACCCATGCCTAGGACTATCTAATCTGCCCAGAGTACTTGACTATCAAACATTAGCCTTCAGGGACTATCTAATCTGCCCAACGTACTCTTGCTTTGAGCATGCTAGAACCTTCAACAACGATGAGATCTCAGCCTCCTAGTCATCCTCCTCGACGACTATTTCCATACTAGCTCAAGCGCCTCTCGAGCAACCATTATCCTCAACCCGAACCATATCACCGAGTTACCAACGTGCTTGGAATGATCCCGTCTGGATTAGACCAAGTCTTCATCACATGATGCCTCGCTTCATTACATCCTCGCAAAGCCTCATCTCAACATCACATCATCAAATCTATGCATAAGAGCTTCATCATCCCGCTACATATGCCATGAGCAGCTTTCCCAATTCAAGAGCCTTTCTCTTAGCTTTTGAATCACCTTTGGTCTAAATCAAACCATCAATCATCTAATTCATAGCAATCAATCAAATCAAACATTAATCCAAGCAATCAAACATTCGAATATGATCTAAGTAGACAATTATAACAATAATGGCATTTTCGTAATTAAAGAGTTGAAAGTCTAACAAGCATGAAAACATGAACAATATCTCTACAAACTTGATGAATGAACTTGCATAGGTTAACATATGATAAAATGGATGTAACATCATCATGAACAATGGATCTATATGGATCTACATTTAGGATGAAGAAAATGCATGGAAATCACTATTTTAACACCAAATCAAGCCAACAATCCGATCTACTCCTTTGGATCCGTGTGAGAGATAATCACCACTCACCAAATCACCAAAACAAACCCTAATCAACACGCTTCAGATCTGGACAGCGAGGGATCAAGCTTGATCTATCACGAATCCGCTTCAAACGAAGAAATCTCTCTTGAAAAGATGAAGATCTTCAATCTATGCTCTTGAATCTTCAATTTGATCTTCAACTTGGATGGATGGAAGCACTAGATTAGATTGGAGAAAAGAAGTGAAGAAGTGTAGAAGTCGAGCTCTCAAAATGGCAGCACTTCGTCGCTTCAAAATCCGGATCCCAAAAAATGAAGCCAACCCCCTCTATTTATAGCTGAAAACCGCCCCTAGGTCGCTCATCTCCATAGGTCGTCCACAACCTAACTGCTACGACCTACGACCTAGCACCCCAGACTCAACGACCTAACCAGATGCGCATCCAAGCACCCAGCGACCTAACAGCCTAACGACTTAAGAGAATGCAACTTAGCACAACTGCGCACCCAAGCGACCTAACAGACCAACGACCTAAAGAAATGCGCGACTCAACTATACGCGACCTAATACTAAGCCAAAACCCAGCGACCTAACAAAGCTCTCCATCCTACGACCTAACGAGGTTACGACCTAACACTTAAGCGCATCAGCGACCTAACGCTTAAGCGCTTACGCGACCTATCACTCACGCGACCTAACACCTAGACAAAACCCAGCGACCTAACAACTCACGCGTCCTAACTCCTTAGGTCGCCTAACGACCTAACTACGCTAACAAGCTATCCACTAGGTCGCTAAATACCGGGTTGTTAACTCGCTAACCCTTAGGTCGCGAACTACTATAGGTCGCTAACTACACTAGGTTGCTCACAACACTAGGTCGCTCACGACTTAACTACGACAACACCTTAGGGCGTAAATCCACCCCACTTCCTTAAGTCCTTAAGTCGCTCAACCCTATAGGTCGCTGACTCCTATAGGTCGCTAACTTCTATAGGTCGTCCCAACCGACCTAACAACTTAATCACTAAGTCGCTAACCCGGAATCACTAGGTCGCTAACTCTCCCAGCCGACCTAACACTTAACCAAAACTTAGGTCGCATAATTCTATAGGTCGCTCTAACTAACCCACTATCTTCTTAAGTCGGTCACGACCTATCACTTAGGTCGTTTACGACCTAAGACTTAGCGAAATTCTGCCTAAAATCTGAAATGACTTAACAATGCTAAAATTCCAGATTTTGACGAACTTGTCGATCCGTAAAAATACGGGTCGTTACATATGGCTTACCTTATGATATATTTTATCTAGAGATATACGATGCTCGGTAGGATATCTTCGATCCTTATGCAGGAGGCCGCTCTCAATGTATTAAGGGCACCTCCACGGAAATCCTTACACATATGCAAACATGCCTTAGCGGTATTGATTGTATACCTAGTATTATTGTGGCATTCAAACAACAGCTATTTAGGATTTATAAGTGAACCTCATACTCCATCGTCGTTTAATTTATAGATATCACAAATGGATAATGCCTTAATTTTGGTGAACATAATATTACTATAACAAACTCATAGACTAGGTTGTGCACTTTTCACTTATTTTCACGTGTATCGGGCACTAAAAATAAGTCATGTACTAATGGTTACTATTTAAATTGATTTAATATGATAGTTCTTTGAACCGAAGGGATGACTGAAAAGAATTAATCGTGCATCTTAATCAATTTTCTTCAAAATTACCAAATCTTGCCTTCCTTAAAATCACCTTTGTACCTTTGTATGTGCAACTCAAGAGATTTAATTCAGTCTTGAAATCATAGGAAACAGAGACTTCAAAAATAATATTCATTTCACATGCTTGTGGAGTCCTATAAACTAACATATAGCTAGAGCAATCTTATGTACATTGCCGTATTCCAAAAACATTTTACATGGACAAGGGTAGTCATCCACTATCGGCGACTGTCTTATACAACAAATCTTCAATTATTCAACCATTTTGTAAACTTTTCACTCAACTGCGCTCTCATGCTTCTGAACATCTCATGTACGTGTACCCAAATCCTTAACCTTTAACTTAAACATATATGTTAATTTCAAACAACATTTAGTTACATATGTCTCAATTGTTCAAAATAATAAATTTAAACTTATTATTTTCTTTTAAGTCTAAATAATCTTTGTATTGTTTATTATAAGAATACCTTTATTTTTCTATCATCTCAAATAGTATATATTCTCCAAATCGATAATATACTTCAAAATCCCTTTGTTTTCAATGTTAATTTAAATATCCCAAACATCCTTATTTAATTCGAAATAATAATTTTCATAAAATTTCCTTACAAACAATAATTTTATTATCACTTTTATCAAAAAATATAATTTTATTTAAATCTTTTTTCATAACCATTTTATTACTATATAATTCAAAAATAACAACATTCCACATTAAATCCTAAAAATCATTTTTAGTGTTATTTACATCAAAACTAGTAATAATTTATTTCAAAAATATTCATGGAAAATATCACTTTATTGTTATTATTCTCAAAATACCTCTTATCATTATTACTTAAATAATAACAATAATATATTTTTAATAAATTTCATAAAATAGTTATATTATTATTTGATTAAAATTTTGATAATCCCAAAAATCATATTACTATTTATTTAAATTCCACCATACTTTGTAAATAATAGTCAATTACCAATTCAAAGTAGATTTTTCGTTGTTGTTTGACAATTTTCCAAAATTCATAAATAACACTGTTATTGATTTTCAATACAAATCCCCATATCTCAAATCCCTAATGTTCATTTCTGGCTAGTCCGTAGCACACTAGCATAATGACTGTCCCAGCTAGTTCAGCTCAATCAATTCAAACTCTATTGGCAATGTAATTCATTTCTAGTTCAATTAAATTCCAATAAAAATATCAACAACTTTTCAGTTCAATTTTTAAACCAAAATCGTTGATCTCAAATATTATTCTAAACACAACTTATAAGATCTGAAAACATAAAATTCTCTATTAATTTTAACAAAAATCTAATAAAATAATAACACATTTTTTCCATTTCAAATTCTTTAAATTCCACTTAAATAAATTTTCAAAATTTTTACTTTGGACATTCATGTTAAATCATTTCATAGAAAATCATAACTCATATTTGTTTCATAACTCATATTTATTTCAATTTAATCGCTTCATATCTATTCATGTGTCCTTAAATTAACAGTTATTATACTTCCAATTTCCAAAGCTAATTTTTTTCAAAAACTGTTAAAAGATATCATTAGCTAAAAACATATAACTTTCAAAACTGAATTGTTGAACCAAATTCAATATTAATTACTCAAAACTAATTTCAAAATAACTTCGATTATTTTTCTAAAATATTCATACTTTGCGTTCATAACCTTATTTCATATAATTTTAAACCACTTATTCATATGTACAGGTATATATCACTTTATTTTAAATTAGCCAATTTCCAACAACTTTTAACAAATACATCTTGTATTAAAACATAACTTTGAAATTCATTATTTTTCCACTATGTTCATAATGAATTCAAAATTTTCAAACCCTTTATTAATGCATATTTTCAAGATTTTATATCAAAAAACTTGAATTACCATTCGAAAATTCATACGCATTAAGATAGAGAAAATCCACAAAATAATTTTACTTTTTTTCAATTTAAATTCTACCCTAAATGGTTCAAATTTGACTTACAAAAATAAACATTTAAAGCGCATCATTTTAAATTTTACCTTAATAAATTATAAATTTTCATAGAAGTGTAATACTTTAAAGAAAATTCAAAGTGTAACAAAAACATTGATAAAAAAGTACTCAAAAGATGCATTTTACTTACTTTTTAATTTACATTTTCTATTTACTTTCAAAAGTTCCTTTATCATAAACCAAGTGTACACCAAAATATAAGTGTAAACAATATGCCTTATACTAAACCTTTTACAAAAATGAAACTTTTAATATATTTATGAAAAATTTTGTTTTACAAAAATTTCCATGTTTGAAGCTTACATATGGGTAATTATTTCAATTCAATAAACAAACTTCAACTTTTATGTTTTTCCCTAAAATCACAAACACTATTATTTCTAACTTTTAGGGGTAACATTTAAATTAATTTCAATTACCTTAATTAGAATAGATCATAACTTCCACACAACCCCAACTATAATCTAAAAAATGCTCAAGTACCTTCATTACGCCTCATCAACATCAAGCTATATTCTATGGACTTAAGGGTACTACTCTACTTCTTATTCATCCATAGTCCCACAATGTACTCCACTGCTACTTGGCATATGAAACCTCTTTTAGAAATTCTCTCTAGAGCAAATTACAACAATTGCAATGGATTTATCTTCCACCATAAACTATTTAAATATCAACATTTATTTAACTCATGGTTGTTTACTTCTATAAGGGATAAGCAAACAACTACCTCTATGAGTCAAAATATATGGGGTCTGGTGTATAAAAATAATAAAAATTACAAATATGATCTCTCATATGCCCTAATTAAGTAGGAATCGTCTAACCTAAGCTCTGATATCACATGTAACAATCCGCCATCTATGACGTCCCAATTCATGCATAAAATGACGCGGACATAGCAGACCTCGCAGACGATGGATCGTTTTGAGGTAAATGCATAAAAACATTACACAGAGCTATCTACAATATTCTATGCTTTCTAAAGCTCACAACAAAAGGACTAAAATATAATAGTAATTAATGGTAGAATCCTAGACAAACAAAATATACAATATTAAATAAAACTAGAAGCAAAACATCTCTTTATACTAGTAACAGAAACACTCCAATGTCTGAGAATAAAATAGTAGATAGCTAATAGAAAATTGCATGCCTCTATCATACCATCATACCTCCAAGTCACCACCAGTCATCTCTATCGATCTATCGGAGCATAACTAAAAAAGAAAATGACAGAGGAGGTTAGACATACGTCTGGTGAATGAAACACATCATATAAGTGTATAATACTAATAAGCTATAAAAAACAACACTTATGCTTGAAAACCATACCTTAAATTTTGTCACCTGCACCCAACATGTCAGCTAAAGACAATATAAAACTATAACACCAACATATGCTAAGGTTTCACTATATCTCTACTAGGTCTAATCATATACCGAAACATTATGTCACGATTGAGCCCAAAATCCCAACCTTCCATGGCCACAAACCTATGCGTACGACCAAGCCCAAAGTCCCAACTCGCATGCCACAAACGTATGCACACGACCAAGCCTAGAGTCCCAGGTCGAATGTCAAAAATGTATGTAAACGATCAAGCCCAAAGTCGTAGGTCAAATTTCGAGAACGTATGTAAACAACCAAGTCCAAAGTTCCAACTCGAATGCCAAAAACATATGCAAACTACCGAGCCAAAAGTTCTAACTCGAATGCCAAAAATATATGTGACTACCGAAGGCAAGTCCATGCTAGACAATCGTCTAACTGCCAGCGACACTATTGGGATCAAACCCAAAAGTCATCACCACCCTACCCTTTATGAAGCTATTAGATCAAGCCCTAACTTGTCATCGCCAAACGTCATTAGTATAATCGAGGACTACTTTCTCCATATGTGTACCCAAAACGTCCTAGTAAAAAACCCATATAATGAAATCTACAAAAATAAGATACCTTTTTGAAGTAGCTTAAAGCACATCAAACAACATATTGAGGTTTTCATCATCTTGCCACGATCCTAATGCAATGAACCACACATGAAACAGAGATCCTATGTGAGAGACATGGACATTTAAAGTAAATGGGAAATTTCATAGTTTACAATTTAATTATCATGTTATACTTTATTTATATTTCGCTACAGTGTCTTACGAATTCGATACCGACCCGCATCGCAAATTCTCATCCCCGCCTCCGCATCTCCAACCACTATGTTGCCAATATGATCTTCTCGTTAGCTTCCACATTCCATATGCCCCCTCAATGGCACCTATCATTCACCTCCGGCCCGCCTAATTCACCTCCATCGCCTCTAACTTTTAGGTCCGGATCTGAGTCATCATACCATTAATCACCATGACAGAGGCTAGCATGGGGCACTACTCGACCTTCCCTACATGATAGCGCCCTCCGATCGTCCCATCGTCACTATTTCACTATTGGATCGAAACGGATGGTCCACGTTTTTTGAACTTTTGTCGCGATTTCTGATCAATATATACACTAATCAACGAACGACCACCACCAGTGGATTCGTGTTGTTTAGAACTATAATTTTGATATATAATATGCCTAGTTTGGAATAATTTGTAATTTACGCTTTTTAGTTAGAGAGATTAACTTTTGCTAATTATAGTCGATTAAAAATTATATTTTTAACCATCTAGACAAGATGTACTACACTTAAATAGGTTCATAAGGAGTGAATTACTACGTCTTATCAATATATACACAAATATGATAAATCTCACTCACAGATTAGTCATGCATCTTCTTCGATCCAAGGTGAATCCCCTTACTTCATTGCTATCCAAAAATTCCTCGTCTTGAGAACGCCAAATTTTTCGATAGCTTCGATTTATTTGCGTAGCTCTCTTCGCGATGATCGATTCCAGATATTAATTCGTTTAATTTGATTTTAGTTTGGTGGATTAGGAATTGATTTAGTGATTAGGGTTTTATAGGTGGAGCAAGACTATTAGACCAAAAAGAATTGGGTTAGAGATCTATTTATAGGCTGAAAAATATATTATCTAAGCTAAAATCTCGTAACCAATATATTACGAAAATGCCACTGAGTTTGACTTCTTCTAATTTCTAGTCCGTTTAACCAAATTCAACAAATAATATATGTTTTTTTAACTGCAAACGACATTCCGGACCTAATAGAATAGGTTTCGAAGCCTAACTCCACCTTCTGTAAAAATTTACTATTTTTTTATGTGAAATTAGGATTTTACCGTTATTAATTCAATAAAATCATAAGGAGTTACAAAGGCTATTCATATAACACAAGTTATATCTATTCTAGTGATTCGGTGGACTACGTTCCTGGCCTTGCCATCCTGAGCTCTGGGCACGTTGACGTTATAGTTCCCGATCATTCTGATGCAGGTAGTGACACCTCCTCTTCGAAGGAGGGTTAGGCTTGTATTTCTTCGTAGCTAGGGGATGTTAGTTCTTAGCTCTACTCATGTACCTAGAATGTTTAGACTGAGTAATAAAAAGTGGACGTGCCACTATAAAAACCACCTTGCTTTTCTTAAAACAATATGATATCATAGATAGAGGTATTTAAGATAACACATACATACACAAACAAAAAAATACAGACGTACATATGTATCTATGTATGTATGTATGTACCTGTGTGTCTGTATGTGGTGTTTTTATGTTAATAGCAAGCATTACATACATACGGAGATACATGTGTGTGTTAATAATAAGCACCATATGCATATATATTTGGTATTTAACATAAATGCATATTACAAAGAAAATTATATATTTATGAAAATATATAGATATATATATATATATATATATTCACACACACACTTACATACATATGCTGACTATATTCTGTCATTATTAATATATATTTATGTATGTATGTACGTATGTATGTAACGACCCAGAATTTCAATCATTCGAATTTAGAATATTTAAATGATTTTAAAATACTAAAAAATTAATTATATAAGTTAAATAACTTTTATTTCAAATATAGAAATTTATTTGATAATTAAATTTTAAATTTGAATATTTGAAATTGTTTAAATAATTGAATCTTGAATTTAATATGAATGAAAATGATTTCGAAAGTTGATTTAAATTCTATTTGAATAAGAATGAGGATAGTAAATTTTTAAATTTGTTTGACAAGTAATTAAATTGATTTTTGGAAATAACTAGTTTTAATTAACGTGTAAAAATAGCTTTTGGGGCACTATCTCGGATTTCGACAAAACTAGTTTCACGGATCCGTAATAGTGAATTATTATACGCCGTCGAATTTCGCGGCGATCGGATGTATCGTTTGGTCGTGCGAGTTCGAATGCGTAGAAATTAATCAAAGGAATTTTAATTAAAATAATTTGATTTT
The DNA here is from genome assembly GCA_030737815.1 of Allium fistulosum. Taxonomy (NCBI): domain Eukaryota; kingdom Viridiplantae; phylum Streptophyta; class Magnoliopsida; order Asparagales; family Amaryllidaceae; genus Allium; species Allium fistulosum. The sequence goes on along the minus strand of CM060906.1, from coordinate 235,829,223 downwards.
GAAAAGTTAACTTCTGAATATGACGGAATTGGCTCCCGATATATATTCCATTGTGTTCGGAATAGGGTATAACATATAGAACGTTAGGCGACATGCTTCGTTTGGAGTTCGAAATTTTCACAGATGAATAGTGCTTTGGAAAGTTTTATATATATAAAGGCCATCAAACTTCTTTCATTTGCAAACCATAGCTTCTAAATTTCTCCAGCCACCATTTAAATAAAACCATTAGACAGCCTTAGTTGATTGGAGCCTCTAGAGGCGAAATTAGCCAACGACTTCAACTAGGAAAACGTAGAGTATGACAATATGAAGCAAATCACCGGTTGGATCGTCGAATCGATGACTGAGGCAGCGGCAAATTTCTTGTGTTCGCTGCAATTTTTGGGGTTCTTGAGGTGTGTATGCACGCACAAGTGGCAGTAGGCGAGGACAGAGGGCGCTGAGGCAATGGCGGCGCTGAAGGCCAGGCAGCGGTCGACGTTCGTGTTTAGGCGCGATCGTGAAAAACAAAATAAAAAAAGAACAGAAGTCAACGCGGCCTGGGTTCTTCGTGAACGAGGGAATTGAAGGGAAAGGTTAATTAAAATTTTAAGTGAATTAATTATTCTAATTATAATTTAATGATATCAAATGTTAATAAATCCATAACTTTCTCGTTCGAGGTCGGTTTCGAGCGCGACAAGTTGCGTTGCGTTTATATCAGCAAGCACTGCACTAAGGAATGGATTGAACGAATTCAGAGCTAGTAGAAATTCTGGGTTGAATTGAACGACCGTTCAGTTTTAATCCAATCCGGAGCGCTTTGGCGATTTCTGGAATTTTTGTGAGTAAACTCACCTCTACTTATATTTATATATAAGTGGGAATAATTTTATTTATGATGATTGTTTCTTATTTTGATGATATACTGTATTTATTAGTTGGTTTGGATAAATTCCCGCCTATTGGAGCAAACAAGACATTATACGTTCCTATGTAAGAGCGGATGATCCTCTGTATACGAATCCCGCCTCAAAGCGGTTGATTTTTATATTATTTGATTGTATGATGTCTATGATGCAGGGGGGACAGGTTGGAGGGATCCAACAGGACTCCTCACACTATTGACTTTATTTTTCACATATTTTGATATATGATGTGATGGATGTTGTATTTGATGACATGGATTGCTTTTGCTTATTTGGTGCTATGGTAGCACTGGGCCTTATTTCTGGTATTTTAAAATACTATAAAATAGTGATTTTAAATGATTTTAAGTGATTTTGGAAGTATATACGATTTAATAATTTTTAAATTATTAAAAGGATTAGATTTGTTTTTAAAGAAATAAAAGTTATGATTTTTGATGTTATAAAAATATACTTTGTGAAATATTCTTAAGTAGAAATTTTTGGATTAGTTTTTATAAAGGATTTATATAAAGTGATATTTATAAATAAAGAAATAGATTTAATTGGGATTTATAAATATTTTGCAAATGGTTTTGAAATTGATTTATAAATGGATTTATAAGTGGATTTTATAAATAAATTAAATTTATAAAGAAATGGATTCATGAATGGATTTTGATAGTAAAATGAGTTTTTTTATAAAAGAATGATTTATAAATAAAGAGATTTTATGAAATATAAGTTTTATAAAATCAAAAGGAGATTTATAAACATAATTTTATAAATATGAAAATGATTTACTTTGAGATTTAAATATGGATTTTTATGCGAAGGAAATATATTTAAGTTTTTAAGATTAAATAATCTTTTAAAAGAAATTTTTGAAATAATGTTTTTCGATGAAGTTAATGGCTTTAAAAAGGTAATTTATCTTTTTAAAGTGATGTTTGAAAGTAATAACTTCAAATGGAGTTTAAATGGTTTTGAAAAATGATTTAAAATGTGATATGTATTGAAAACACAGATTTCAACATTTATTGTTACAATAAACGTTTTCGGAAAAGTATGGAAGGCATGGACTATAATACTGTTGTTATAGTAAATGATTTTCAAAAGGAAATGTTTTATATAGTATATAGGATTTTAAATATATATAATTAATTAAATCCCTATACTAATATTTTGGGTTGTCGTAACGATGTTTTATGCAACATTCGTTTTGACCCAAATAAAGTGCGTTTTGAAGAATACTTTCCTCAAGATTTGTAAATATACTTATTTCTGATTTAAGTATATAGAGACAGTTTCTAAGTGTTGAAATTTTAATGATTTGTAAACATGCTTATAATGAATTTAAATATTAGATATATTTTCTAAGTGTTGAAAATTTAATGGTTTGTAAATATGCTTATTACGAATTTAAGTATATAGAGATATTTTCTAAGTGTTGAAAATGAAATTGTTTGTGAATATACTTATACCGTTGATATAAGTATATGGAAATGGTTTTGAGAATATATCTTTTTAAAGCTAATTTTGAAGTAAATATTTGGAAATTGATTTAATTAATAAAAGATTAATTAAATAGTCCTAATGACTGCTTATGCACTAGATATTGTTTGTTGTTTTGATAATTAAATAATCGACTATCAAATTTGGCCATTTTTCTTCCTTGACTTGATGTGGGAACTGATTAGTCATGCACTTAGCACAAAATCAACTGAGTAGGCTTGACTATCGTATGGATTAAGAATGTTGATTCAAGTAGTGCGAAGTGTCTATGGTACTCCAATCTACCGGGCTTCCTTCTTAGCCGAAGGATAGCAGGTTGAGAGTTTGAAGCGTGATAAGTCTATGAGACTTGGTTTCCATATGAGGTTAAGAAACTCTTTATCGTGTTGGTCCGGAGAGACCGAGGTCGGATTTATCCGAGAACCACTTTGAACCATTGTATGCGTTCGAAAGTGCAGGTTTATGATTATGATTTTGAAGTCGGAGATCTTCATGATGCAGGATTACTTGCCCCTAGTCCATCGGGGTGAAATTTGCCATATCATGTATGTATGGTGGCAGTAGTGCTCCATTATGAAAATCTACGATATGCAAGGACTTCTCACTACTAATTCTAGGGGTAACTCCCGATAGAATGTGGTATAAGAGTGCCTTCGGTTTGTCCAATTCCTGGACAACTTGTATGGATCGATGTTTGACATTGCATTTTTGAGATTACAGCGTTGACTTTTATAAACGTACATCTGTTTGGTGGCGGAGAAGGCAACTTCTCTTAGCTTAACACCCTTCTCTGGGACGTACGAGCTCAGAGGTTGTATGTTTGTGAAAATCAATAGTGATTGAAGGAATGGCAATGTGGCATTCGAAGTGGAAATGTGCTATGTGAAAGGTAAACGTTGCCTTAAGCCTCATAACCCGGTTAATGGCTTAAATAGGGTAAGCCATGAAGTTATGTGGTTCATAACCATTAGGGTAGGTTTATCACCTTGCTAGATAACCCTCTATATGTCGGGTATGTGGTGTATTCTATGAGACGTCTCAGATAGGTCGGTAACGACAGGGGTGATGACATATCTGGTTCTATCCAGGCTATGTATGAGTGGCAAATAGGAATAGACCAGTCTCGCCAGATGCGGAGGATTATTTATGTATCCTCGGTACATTCCTCTAGAGATGTACTGTATGGAAAGTAGTCCCTTGCCTGCCATTGTATGGAATCCATTCTCCTTACGTGCCTGCCATTTTGTTTGTAGAGCCTAACATATCGGAATTTAATATGGTAACAATTTGGGCTAAGATTAATTATTATTTGTATACTAGACACTAGTATAATATCACAGGATTTGATATGAAATGTTTTGGCTATCATAAGGTAAAATCCTGCCCGTGTTTATGTATAGGCGTGGTCTTACGAGATACCTTTTGTTTTTGATAAAGAAAAGTTTTATAACTTTGGAATAAATTTGAGATGTGTTTTCTCACGTTGGTTTACCAGACTGATTTGGGCGTTCTTCCCTTTCAATGCTCGAGTAAGACCGTGCATATTTTATAGATTCAAATTGGTGCTTTGGAGCTTCAGTAGATGAGCTGGAGGTCTTCGGGTCGTATTCCACGTATATGTTTTTTTCCACTACATTGTTGTTTAAATTATCAGCAATTGTGAGGACAAGTTATTATAACTGTCCAGGCCGATGATTGTGATTTGATTGTTGTACTCTGATTTATGTATGTATATTAAAGATTACAGTTTCTCTTTTGTAAAGTTCATTGATATTATATTATATGTTGTTCCACTGTGATTGTAAGATTCTGTGTCTGTTTTTAGTTTCTCTTCTTCTTCTTCTTCTTTTCTCTTCTTTCTTTTCCTTTACTACCGGGTTCTTTGCTCGGTTTAGGCTGGACATGTGCGGTTTATTATCAGCTCGAATTGTGTAGAAATCCCATTCATCACAATGTATGTATGTACATGTATACATTTGTTATTTGTTTTAATTTATTGAAAGTAAATACTTACTGAATTAAAATATATATTTGTGTGTGTGTGCGCGCGCATATGCATGTATATGTATATTTAGTTAATTATTTCACGTATATATATATGTATGTATGTATTTACATTTTTTATAAGATATATTTTGGATTGTTTTTATTAAGATATCTTTCCTATTAAATATTTTGGTCAAGATCTAATTCCTTGTATTTTGGATCTACATGATAATTCAAATTTAACAAAAAATTTGATATTATAGAATACCTACTATGTTATATATTTATGTTATTGTTTATAAAAAATGTTCAGCTATGAAAAAAATTATTGTAAAGCCGAAAATAAGAACTTATAGACACCCACATCCACACATGTATAACTACGTATATATAAAATGTTTAACAATAAAATTTTATTATTATTGTTTAGCTATAAAAATAAAATATATTCCAAAATATTGCTTACAAATTGATTACACACATATTATACCTTATATTTTAGTGATAATATAACACACATATATATAACTAAGATCATGTATGTCTGTGTGTGTGTATATATATATGTGTGTGTATATATATATATATGTGTGTGTGTGTATGATTTCATATAAAAATTGTCCTGTTTAGATTAGCTGTCGAATATAATCATGTGAATTATGGAGACAAACTTAAATCAATGAAATAGAATTCACCTTAATGAAAGAGACTCATGTTGTACAAGTCGAAATTTGTAGTATGAAACTCCTTTTCGATTCTAGATATGGTTGCAATGCCTAGCTTGGAGTTCTCTAGTAAAGGAGTTAAAAGGAGATAAATAAGAGAACTTTTCTCTTTTTAGATCTAATTAGAATTAGTTGGGAGAAAATGGTGATCTATTTATGTTGAGAAATATATGCATTTGATCTCCTTTTTTCCTCCACATTCGACTCTTCATTTTCCTTATATATGGTCGATTATTATATACAAATAAATGAAATTTTGTTTGTATTTAATTCGACTATTAACATGTATTATATGTATTATATTTACTTCTCTACCTGGACCAAATACATTTGACCCTTCCTTTAACCATTAAAGGGCCAACCATATTTATAGCAATCAATATATAGTAATTAATAAATACATGGCATAAAATATATACATTATATATTTTATATTACTCATTAATTAATTAGATTACACACTTAAATTGAAATAAATATACACAACTATATATATAACTCGATTAATTTTGGTGATTTAAAAAATTAAGTTATTCACACATATATATGTACCTAACAATTACACATACATACATACATACATATGTATGTATGTGTGTGTGTGTCATCTCCACAATCATATATAACAATTATATATGTAAGTATGTATGTGTGTGTGTCATCTCCATAATTATATATAACAATTATATATTATTATACTATTTCATTTTGGTTCAATGCTACAATTCTCTGTTTTGTGGCTTAAAGGTGTGATTTCGATCCTTAATTAATATTAAAACTATTTAATTTTTTAAGCTTATGCAGATTTTGCTAAAGCATAGTAAAGGTCACGAAATCATAATGCTTATTAATCATCTAGGTGAACTCCACTTCATAGTCATTTTAAAACTACACCTTTATGCAGCGATATTTGTGCAAGTTTGTTAATTTGTCAGAACTGTGTCACTAAGACACGTAAGGTTAGGTCATTAGTCGAAAACCCTGATAATATCCTTATTTAATTACAAAGTTGAGCTTCAGAGTTACGTAGTTCAATCGATAAAAAAATATCGATTTAACTAAATTTACACTGATCGGAGATTTTTAACTTTGAGTCAAAAACCAATTACGATAACACTAACCATCTATATCAAAGGAAAAAAATTCTCTCATGAGTAGTGTTTCATTTTGAGTGTCTAATCCCTTGCCAACTATGGTCTTAACATGAAGTCGTATCATGTGATTAACCTTTATCAAAGTGGGACCTCAATAAATAAGATCCATGGAATTCTTAAGTCAAAAAACCACTGCATATCTTCATGTGAGATCGTCTATTTCGAATTAGAAATAAGTAACCTATAGAAGGCATTCAGTGAGTCATTCTATAGTTGATCCCCAATAATTACAAGTATGTACCCACTTGGTGTCCCAAACGATCATGAGCAAATTATTGCATATCCTATAGAGAGAGAATTACGTACTCTAGTCTCACGGGTGATTGGAATCCCTTTTCTCGAATCACCTTGACTAGGAACATTTAAAGATAAGTATTTATATATATTGATTCATTAACCACGATTATGAACATATTAGTAACTACAATCAGTTAAATACTTACTCATATTGATTTGTTATTGTATGTATAAAATGTAATCAACATTTGATTATAAATATAGGCCCACATGATAGAAACAGAAACCAGAAAACACAATCTCATTTCAAACAAGATTTATACATAAGAGTTAAGATAAAATTAGTTTCAACTGCATAAAATGGATTTGTTTTGTTTTTTGTTCTTTTTGACTAAGAGTGACACCTCAATCAAAATTACATAATTATCCCCAAGAACATCCCTAACTCTATCAAAAGTGACCTGAATGTGAGTTTTAATGAATTGTAGCCCTATATGAATTATGTTACAATGAAGCTAAATTCATTGAATCATGGGTAGATAATATAGAAAAACCGCACAAAACAAACATACGTAATTTTCTAGTGGTTTGGCCCAATAAATTCCTACATCCACTATAATGTTGCTTCCCAACCAGATATCAAGCACAATGCTGGAATACATAATATAATGATATATTTATCCAAAGAAATGCAACATACAACTCTCAAAAATCTAATTGGTAGTGGTAAAAATGATTTTGGTTGGTATTTTTATAAGCACAAACTTGGACTCCATTAATTTTCATCCTTTTGGTATTTAAAATATCATCTAATTTGAATTGTGTTCGCTATTTCATAAAAGATGATTCCATAAATACAAGCTTCAACCTTCCGGTAACATTATGGTTGATAGGTCATGTTCGACATCGGGCATCTTGGTTGTAACATGCTCTAAAAAAATGGGAAAGATGACTTTGGCTAAGTGTTGACTAACAAATCGTTATATCGTGGTTTGGTATCACGTTGATCAGTGTCGAACCATGGAAACAGTTTGGTACTTGATACTTGGTCAAATTTCTATGAGGTGTTTTAATCCTAGCCAAGGAACAAAGGAAAATAATGAGAGGCTTTGACTAGACCTTGGCTATCAAACAGTTTCCATGGTTTGGTAGTTTTCTGTTCGGTACCAAATAGTAAAATCTGACCCGTATTGAACAAATTCAACACTTGTTAACTTGACTTTTGATGTCTTTCCATCTTTAAAATATCGTGGGTAGAAACATCCACAACACTTGTTCCCCAAAGTATACTTTTGTGAATAGAAGTGTATTTTATCCCTTTTGAGAAGTATCTCATACTTTAATCAGTAGATGTTGTTGAGTCTCGAAAGGCTATCATTTAGCATTTCTCTTCCCAATATAAACCTAACAATCTATTTGATATGGAATATCGGGTTCTTTTAAAAATGAAGTTTCCATAAGGTCATTATAAGTCCAAGAACCTAGTGTTCGATGGTAGATTCGTTTGAAACTTGAAGAGAAAAATTCATTGAAAACAAATTCTATTTGGTAAATTTTGTTTGGCATATATATAATATGTCATATCTGCTTGGTAGTGGATAAAATTATCATAACTATAAATAGTCGGACTTAGAAAAACTATAACCGCTATTCTCCTTCTAGTTCTTCCCTATCGAATCCTTTCTACTTCCAACACGTAGAATTTGACCTAAGCTCCATAAGTTCTCCACCAACCCTCTTGTAATAATCAAGTAACATTCTCACACTTTTTACCATCGATTTCTTACTTCAATTCCTTTGAACAGTTTAGTGGTTAGCACTTGATTTAACTTATGCCTTCCCTTTCCTTTGAAGCATGGTACAACCAGTTTGTCCAGTGTCAAACATTACTTACCGGTTAGACTACTACCGAACTAATTGAAGGTCGTATTTATAGGAAGTAGCTACCATTTAGGAAAAGCTGAACATATAAATGATACCTACAAATACCCCAAGCTGAACAGTAATGGGGACCAAGTTTCTGCTCATAAAAATATCGACCAAAATCACTTTTCCCTACCAATTAGATTTCCAAAAGTTGTATATTGCATTTCTATTGATAGATAGATCACGTATTATGTATTCCAACATTGTACTCAAGACTCATAAACATGTCTATTTCACTGAATCTCTTTCTAAGACAGTGCCGAGATTGTTACGCCATGCGAGTCAGAATTTACATTACAATGAATTTTGCTCTCAAAGTTAATGGGTTATTTTGCTAAGTTCTTTAGAAAGAGTTGTCTCGTGCCCCTAGGTATTCTCTACATATCCACCTATGTCGGCTTTGAGCTATAAAAAAAGTAGATATTTCAGCGGACGTAGTCATCTCTTAGGTTGAACCATTGTAAAATTATGTGTTCGGTTTCCCTACTATTTTTCTACATTATTTGTCTATGATTCTGTGAAGTTAGCTTCTTTGTAACGTAATTCTAATTTAGGTAGACACTAATAGAAAAGAGCTAAATCACCAAAAAAAATAGCGATGGCACGACATCAGTATTGTTGGATCTGGGCCGATCAGAAGTGGGTGAAATATGTAGATTTAAAAAAAAATCCTACTTTGGATCCGTTGACCCAAAAATGGACCAGCCCTATTCTGATAGAGCAATATCACAGGTCACAAATATAAAGAAAGAACAGTAAAAGAAAGTAGACAGAGAATTTTTATAGTACTTCGGCTGTTAATGAAGCCTACGTTCACTTTATAGTTTTATTATAAAATGATTGCTATTACAATGGATGTTTGATTACAAGGCTTTGATTATTTTCTATTTAGATTGAATCTCCAGAGTTGTAATCCACTGGAGAATCACAGTGTATTCCTTTGGAGATTATTATAAGGGAGGTACAGAGTGAAGAATAATTCTAGCAAAGCTTCAGCAACCATTAAGAAGAAGATCCTATTTGTGTTGCTGGTAGGATGGTATTTATAGAGGTTGAAAGGCTTCTGGGCCAGGCCTGTCTTCATCAACTCGCAGGTAGGTTACAGGCAACCTAGGGGGCTTTGGCTTGCAAAATGAGCCAAAACCATGGGTCGCTGGCAATCCATGGCCCATGGATCGCTAGCCACCAATAGACTTAGTTCTTTTTGCGGACCAAATCTTGCCTCCTTTTGATAGTGTTCCATATCTGTTTTGTTTGATGGTTTGAGCAGAAGCATGAGTCGCTGATGAGCTAAGCACTTAGGATTTTTTTGGAGTTTGGATTTGGAGTTGTTCCTAAGGCCTTTTATCGTTGCTCTTACATTTTGACGGCAATTCACTAGCTGTTTACGTTCAGCTACTGATTGGATTATAGGAATGTTGATCTCTCAGCTCTATTGATCCTAGTCGCTGTCTTAGTCGTATCGCTTAGCCTTTGTTGATCCCTTGTCTTGGCTTTTGTGGTTAAGTCCTGAACCATCCTACCCTTGCAAGATTGTTCTGTTCTCTATTGGTTTCTGCTAGGTTAAAAACCCAGATAACATTAGCCCCCCAGAGTACGTCTTCGTTGTAAATAAGGCATGCTCTGGAAGTTATCGTTTTCATTATCCTTTTGTTGATTTCCAAGTGATCGCATTGGAGCTCTACGAATATGTTAACCCAACATCATCGATAATCTTTCTTTGGTTCTGACTGCTATCACTTGCAAAAATATATCACACCTCCGCTTGTAGCTTCCTTGCATGCATTGGAACGACGAACGGTTGTAATCGACCGAGTTTAAGATAAACTGACGAAGCTTTCTTTCTTCTTTCCCTTTGAATGAATATATGTATCTTTTGTCATCATCATTCTTTTTTTTATTTAGTGGGTCGCTAGTGATCCATGTGAGATGGGTCGCTAGCGACCTATCCGTATGGAAAAAAAATTTCTTTTTTTATTACAAGGCTAGGTTGGGTCGCTGGCGACTCATGATGGATAGGGTCGCTAGTGACCCGATTACTTAGCAAAAAAATTTGCGTTTTCTCTTTGCCTACTTATACTCGAGCCGACCTCATTTCCTTCATTTGACCCAAGACACTTCATTCCTCCATGCGACCAGATGTTCTAGCGATTCGACCCGAACAATCCTAGCATCAATTCTATCCGCTTTCCTACTTCGTTTCATCCATTCACCGCCGATTCATCTAAGCATCAACTCGATCTGTTTATCTCGTGAAACCCTAGCCGATCCATCCTCTTGTTCGAATTTGAACCCTAGCCCACTGTGGGTCTATAGCCGACCCATCATTAGCTCGCCCATGATCTAATCCATAGCTCGCCAAGTTTGATTCATGATTCTTCTTGTGTCTTCACATCAATTTGAGGTGGGTGTGCTTGATTGACTTGTTAATTTATATGTTGGTACAATGATTTGATGTCTGGCTTTCGCTTGTGACGTTGACTACAAGAAGTTTGAGCTAATTATGGTTTAATGGAGGAAGATAGTAAATTGAGTCTCGAGCTGTCTCTTGGAATGACATTTGTGCTTTGGCCCCAGGCTTGACGCATTTTGCTATCTTCGTCCATTAGACCAGAGTTGACTTGTCTCCAGTTTTGCAGATGCTACTTGCATGACGTATTACCAGTCGACCTTGATTTTCCAAAGAACTTGGATTCATCCAGCTTATTATATGCTCAGTGTCCCTATAGCGAGAAGATTTTTCCGTGTCGTTTCAGACGACGGATCCATTAGCGATCATCGACCGATAACGAGTAAGTGTGCAAGTCGTAAAAAGCGGAAAGCGAAGTAACACGGGAAGTTCGTTTCACCTTCCACTATGAGCGAACTATCTACACGGGATAGGGCGTTTGCAGTGCTTCGGACACCAAGTTTTTATCCTATATAGATAGCACACTGCACTTGCCCCAGTTCATACTTGAAATCCGACGTGCTAATCCCAAGTTAATGTTGCTTCGGAATTCAAGTATGATAGGGGAAACTTATGAAAATAGGATAGATTTACCTGACCGTTTTCGGACGCAAGTTCTGTTATATAGAATGAAGCAGCCATCTACACGTCGTAAGTCAAGCGGACGAAGCCCGACGCTCTCCGAAGCTGAATCATCATCCACCTCGCAAGCCCAGTACGGTCAATTAGTCCTGGTTGGGCCCATCGTGGACCGCATGCCTCTCAACTTTCAAGCTCTGCTCAATCCACCTGAACGAGCCTCGTCAGTAGTCTCTGCTAAGGTTCTTCATAATATATGTATGCAGCATGGGATTCCCTAGGAAGATGTGCACCTGGTTGCGAATGATGAGTTTGCTCACATGCCTCCCCCGAGGTACACCGCGTGCCACAGATACATGTGTTTGAATGGAGCCGTGCCTCCCTTCAACGATTTCCTACGTGAAACGCTCTCGAACTTGGGAATTGCCCCATTCCAGCTTCATCCGAATGGTTATGCCATCCTTACTTGCTTGCACGTCCTCTTCAGGCGGACGTTCCATCGTGCTTCTAGTTTTTATGAGTTGTGGTATCCTGGTGTTCAAGAGGAGAGATAACTGTCCCTCTTTGATCATAATCAAAGCCCAGAGGAACCGGAAGATCGTATTGCGGTTGCAAAGCAATCTATCACAGTTTAAGATGCAGTACTTCTTCGTTACATGCCCTGAGGGTTTCAATCGCCGATGGATGACAGGGGGTAAGCTTCTCTTTTCTACTTGTCGAGCTCCAAAATGTCGTGTTGGAGTCTCTAACTAATTATACATCACTTACAGTTATCCCAAGGCCGAATAGAGATGTGACACTTAATGAAGTTTGTGAGGCTTTAAAAGCCATCAGTCTCGAGGAAAGAAGCATCAAAGTTCTCCTGACCGATGAGAACTTGCGTCAGTACGGACTGTTAGCTCCGGGTAGATCTGTCGCTCAGATTGAAGCTCCCTCTCCCGGTCGAGCCAGAGTTCACACAAGATCCTCTTCTTCGTCCCACGGTTCTGAGGAAGGTCAGGCGATAGGAATCCCATCTAGAGGGTCACCTGATGAAGCTCATGAGAAGGAAGAAGCTGCCGCGGCTGGTCTGAGCAGTTCAGCTAGAATGCCCCCGATTTTGGAGGAGGCGGACGAAGAGTTTGTACATAGAGAAGGCAAGGCTGCGGTGGATTCGGAAAAGGAAGAGGGAGAGTTTGAAAGTTGCAGCGATGAAACCACTACCAGTGATTACTTCTCGTCAAAATCTGATAGTGACGATTCAGAGTCCTGCGATAAGACTTCGAGAATGAGCTCCGTTCCCCCGAGTCCATCCCTTCTCAATGTAGGCGACGAAGGCAAAATCCCTGAGATTGAAAGTCACCCAGACTCTCCAAGTAAGAATGTTGGAGCGGGGCTCGGAGATCTCAGCGACGTTTTTGTTGACTTCGATGCATTCATAAAAGGTGATTTTAAATTCGACATGACTCCTTCCTGCTCAGGCGATATCGCGCCCTCAACTAGCTCAGTTCCGCTTATAACGACTGCAATCAGTCTGATCCCACCTTCGGCAGTCGTTTGTTCCGGTCTATGACGATGCTTTAGGCAATATTAGAAACACAGCACGTTGCACTAGGATTACACTTGTTTCCATGTTTTTGTCCCCTCGTATATTTTCTTAACTTATGTTATGCTTCTAAAACATTTCATGTATTCCTTCTTCCAGGCATGACGAGAGGACGAGGCTTCTATGACGACTTTAAGGACTATACCGATTCATAGCGGTACCTCAAGCATTCCTACAGCCGACATCAAGTCCGGAAGACAGAAGAAGAGTACCGATGGAGGAAAGAACTCGAAGCCGAAACCCATCTCCATGAGGAGAGAGATAAAGCTCGTTCACACAAAGGCAGGTATGAGAAAAGAAGATCTCATAAGGACAGAGATGGGCCGTCTAAGAAATCAAAGTTTGACTATCGCTCCCATCCTTCGGAGTTTGCTTCAAAACACACTTTCGTGGGCCAGAAAATTCCTACCACTTCTGCCGCATTCTGCCCCCAAACTCATGTTTCATCTTCCTCCATTATTACTACTGCCTCTGGCACATCTCGTCCCCACCGGAGGCCGGCCTATACTCTTCCTTTGGCCCCCCTAAGCTTGAGGTGGCTCTTCTTGGTTGGTTCTTAAGAGGAGTAAAGTTTGACATGGACCTTCATCCCATTCGTAGGGATTCCTACGTGCGCGTCTCCAAGCTATCCAAAACGACCTAGAGTAGGCCGAGAAATAGGAGAAGCTCTACAAGCAGCTAGCAGACACATATAGGAATAATTACCAAGAGATTCTCTCCTTTGAAACTGAGAAAGATGATTTTAAAAGGGCGTTGGCTAATTGGGACGCTAAGATTAAATAGTTAGAGAAGGAGAAAGAAACAGCGCTCTGGAATAGTAAGAGAACTGCCGGCCCGATGAAGGAGCTGAAGGAGGCGTATGAGAAGGTCGAGATTGTCTGGAGAGATGAAATTAAAAAGACTCATGCGGAGGAGGCAAAATTGAAAGAGGAAGTGGTCGCTTGCAATGCTACCATCGAAGCTTAACGGAAGACAATCGCCGACCATGATTTAATTGTCGAGGGGCACAACAAAATGATCTCTGATCAAGCCGAGACCATCGCAAAGTCGCAGGCTCAGGTTACACAGCTCAGTGCCGACAAAACTGCTGTTGAGATTGAGAAGGCTGCGGTGACAGCAAATTATTTGGACCTCCAACATGCTTTTGATCGGAAAATGGAGAAGCTGGATGCAATGATCCTGAACTTTTATGTCAACTCCTTGTTACACCAGGGGAGCCTCAACTACCTTGGCCCGAAGTATCCGCGCACTTTGGCCCTTGTTTGGGAGGAAATTTTATCCCGCTTTGCTAAGAGCGGCGATGTTTATACAGATCAAGAGTTGTGAGATCCTTATCTCAATGATGACTCCAAGAAGGCGTTACTTGAGGGCCAAGAGATCTTTCAGGTCGAGCGAGAGAAGAAGGTCGCTGATGCTGCCCTGATGTCTGCTACTGGCGTGTTTACCAGGCCTTCTTCCTCCGGCGGGTGTGAACCATCAAAGCAACTCCACAACCAACCAATGAGCTCAGGACTTGACATTGTTCCTCATGTGGTGGAGCCCTCAAAAGAAGGCGAAGGTGATAGTTTGAAGTCGCCGTTCGTGATCCTTCCTATGGTGTAGGTAACGCCCATGTTTCTCCCGAATTCGGGAGTCTCCATCTTACGCCACAGGAGAAAGAGGAGCTTACCGCTTTCCTTTTTGATCTTATAGGTCCATCCACTTTTCCTGTTGACACGCCAACTACTTCGGCGTCTGCGACTACTGCCAATTTTACATCCTCTGAGATTGTATCCATTCCTGCTCCAGTTCTCACATCCACCTCTAGTTCACAACCGGGGCCAGACGGCGAGAAAATAGCGGCGCTCCATGGCTTGGACGACCCTTCAGCTTCTTTGGAAGGTGATATAACTGCTGCAGAGGTTAAGGAGCAGGAGACGTAGATGTAGCAACCGTAGAAGACTCAGCATGATTTGGTTGCCATTAAGAAGGAAAAGGTGGAGGCAGTCAAAGCTTCGAAGAGCTCCCGGAAGTCACGAAATTGCAAAGGAAAGGGAAGCTCTTTTGAAAATCATTCGAAGGAGGAGGAGGAGATTGCCACAGGAGTGCATGTTGACATTACTGGCGGTGACACCTCTCCCGAAAAGAAGCAGAAGCTACCAACCAGAGGTGGAAAGGGTAGTGGTGGCAAAAAGCATTGAGCAGTTGGTATGAAGATGAGTTGGATTTCGGCTTATAGCTTGCAGGAAGCCTGGCTTGTATTTCTTTTTGAGTTGTTTTGTTTAAGTGCGGAGTTTGCACTTTGTGTCATGATTGTAGAGTCTGTATTTTTTCTTTGTTGGCTGCTGTTGTGTGGGTATGGCCTCCATATTTTGATCCTGTGTATAGAAAATCACAAGCAATACAATGATATTTTGACTTTTTATTTTTATCTGTCTATTCGTACATGCTTCGTCTACTTGTGCTCATTTCATTTCATACTTTATTGGTTCTGTGATTATAGCCAAGGTCCTTCATTCGAAGTAATAGAATTTTAATAGAACTTAGAGACCAACAGCACTTAGAGGATTTCTGTTTAGAAATTCACAATACTATAGAAAATTTTCTTAGTTTTAACAATTTTCGTTTGGAATTGATTATTGTTTAGAAATTTCTAAGTTTTAGAAGTTCACAATGTTTGTGCCAAAAATGGTCACAAACCCTAAATGTAATGAAAGCACTAGTGTTTACACACAAATCCTCAATATCCAGTCACAGATCTCAGATCCAGATAATGTAGAGAGCAAAAATGAAAAGATAACAAAATTAAAATGATAGAAAGTAAGAAAAGATACAAGATTTATAGTGGTTCGGCTATCTCCAACCTACGTCCACTTTGAATTGATCCTTTTATTTCCTTTATACTGTGGTCACAGTTACAATCCTTTGAATATCAATAGCCAAAAATGGAAGAGTTTTTCCAAAAGAGAAGAAGATAAAGAGGAGTTGAGAAAAAAGACCCCTTTTGTTGTAATAGAGGTTCTATTTATAGGTGTGGAGTTGGAAATATCTGCCTTGAATATCATAATACACTTTCTCATGTACAGATAGGCCCACATAATCAATCTGGAGTGGTTTGGGATCGATCCATATCGATTTCGTATCAATCAAGAATCACCCCAATTGAGTTGTGATCGATCATGGTAGTTCTTGAGTTGATGTGCAAGTTTCTGTAAAAATTTCATGGCATTTGGATTCGTGGTTTAAGGGATATGATCGATCCAAGATTGAGTTTGCCAGTGAAGCTGGACCCTTCGTATCTATGGATTTCATATCCATCAGCTCATATCCATCGGACTACCATCCATCTGAGTCTTGCGCTATGATCCATGCTAAGCATTCCTTTCCTTGAGCGGTTCCTTCATATCAATCGATATGAAACGGCTTCTGAGTGCTTTTCATATCCATCCAGCATCCTTGTCTTTGCATCGATCCAATGCGCTCTGGTGAAGCATATGCCTTTGTATCGATCCGAGTTGGATCGATACGAACCATCATCGATTCGAAACAAGTTGCAAGGCGCGTTTTCCATCCTGGAGTTAGTTGATCGATACAAAACGTATCGATACGAGATGTATCGATACGAATATCGATCGATCTAAACTAATGCCGCAGCGATCGATACGAAAGTATCAATGTGAATCCATTTCTTTTGAATATTGATCCATCCATAACTTGAGCGTACGAACTCTGATTGACCTGAAATTCGAAGTGTAGCCTTACCGAGCCTTTTTTATCATTCCCGATCGATCCCACCTTGATTGGAGCTTGGTTCAATTTTGACGGTATCGATCATAGCCTTGTTTCCAATCGATCTCTAATCCTGATATCCATCCTTTTTAGCCAATTTGTTGATATCCCAAGCCTTGACCAAAAGGTGAGGTAACATACAAAACTTGTAAAAATTTCTAAGTTTTAGAAATTTACCCTTACAAAACTTACAAAAATTTCTAAGTTTTAGAAATCTACTTTTAGAAATTCGCAAAACCTATAAAAATTTCTAGATTTCAGAAATTTTTGTTTGGAAGTTGATAAAACTTTGGGATAGGATTTGTGAACTTGTTATTGTTTGGAGTGACATAACCTGTGAGCTTATTGTATTTGTTTGGTTCTGTCTTAGTACAGGTGTATGCCTCCCAGTTCATAGGGCTATTCACTTCAAACAACTTTCAAGTAGCTGATAGCTTGGGGTTTAGATGATCTCTATTGAAAATCTGGCTAAGACATGACCTGATTTTCAATTCTTCAAAAGTTTTTCAACCTTAGCATATACTCTCAGTTTCTGGCAGCACTCAAGTAAGTATGCAGTTTACGCATGGGTATGTATTGTCGATCATTGAGTGCCTTCCTTCTAGCACCAATTATTCTTGATTCTATGCATGAGGGGCTATTATTTTGAGATTTAGCGCCCCGCTTGTGTAGTGTGCGACTTTGGATGCTCTTTGGCGTCGCCTATCTTCGGGCAACGCGAGGAGTTTATTCTTGAGTGTGCGGCTGTCAAGGCTCCTTGGTGTTGCCTATCTCCAGGCAACGCGAGGAATTTGTTTTCGATGTTACTCGGCGTTGCCAATCTCCGGGGAACGCGAGGAAGTCAGTTTCCGATGCTCCTCGGCGTTGCCTATCTCCAGGCAACGCGAAGAGTTTGTTTTCGACATTGCTTGGGGTTGCCTATCTCCGGGCAACGCGAGGAGTTTGTTTTTGACATTCCTCGGGGTTGCTTATCTCCGGTCAACGTGAGGAAGTTAGTTTTTGATGCTCCTCGGCTTCGCCTATCTCCGGGCAACGCGAGGAGTTTGTTTTCGATGTTCCTCAGCGTTGCTCATCTCCGGGCAACGCGAGGAAGTCAGATTTCGATGCTCCTCGGTGTTGCCTATCTCCGGGCAACGCGATGAGTCTGTTTTCGACGTTCCTCGGTGTTGCCTATCTCCGTGCAACGCGAGGAAGTTAGTTTTCGATGCTCCTTGGTGTTGCCTATCTCCGGGCAACGCGAGGAGTCTGTATTCGACGTTCCTCGGCGTTGTCTATCTCCAGGCAACGCGATGAAGTTAGTTTTCGATGCTCCTCGGCGTTGTCTATCTCCAGGCAATGCGAAGAGTCTGTTTTCGACATTCCTCGGCGTTGCCTATCTCCGGGCAACGCAAGGAAGTTAATTTTCGATGCTCCTCGGCCTTGCCTATCTCCGGCAACGTGAGGAGTTAGTTTTCGACGTTCCTCGGCGTTGCTTATCTCCAGGCAATGCGAGGAAGTTAGTTTTTGATGCTCCTCGGCGTTGCCTATCTCCCGATAATGCGAGGAGTTTGTTTTCGACGTTCCTCAGCGTTGCTAATCTTCGGGCAACACGAGAATTAGTTTTCGATGCTCCTTGGCGTTGCTTGTCTCCAGGCAATGCGAGGAGTTTGTTTTCGACGTTCCTTGGCGTTGCCTATCTTCGGGCAATGCAAGGATGTTAGTTTTCGATTCTCCTCAGCGTTGCTTATCTCCGGGCAATGCGAGGAGTCTGTTTTCGACGGCGTTGCCTATCAACATGAGGAAGTTAGTTTTCGATGCTCCTCGGCGTTGCCTATCTCCGGGTAACGCGAGGAGTTTGTTTTCGACGTTCCTCGGCATTGCCTATCTTCGGGCAACGCGACAAAGTTAGTTTTCGATGCTCCTCGGCGTTGCCTATCTCCGAGCAATGCGAGGAGTTTGTTTTCGACATTCCTAGACGTTGCCTATCTCCGGGCAACGCGAGGAAGTTAGTTTTCGATGCTCCTCGACGTTGCCTATCTCCGGGCAATGCAAGGAGTTAGTTTTTTTAACGTTCCTCGGTGTTGCCTATCTCCGATCAACGCGAGGAAGTTAGTTTTCGATGCTCCTAGGCGTTGCCTATCTCTGGGCAACGCGAGGAGTTTGTTTTCAACGTTCCTCGGTGTTGCCTATCTTTGGGCAACGCGAGGAAGTTAGTTCTCGATGGTCCTCAGCCTTGCCTATCTCCGGGCAATGCGAGGAGTTAGTTTTTTTATATACCTCCCGAGGTTGCCGGGGCAATGCCAGTTTTTTTATTTCGAGAGGCAAGGATCGAGTTCCACCGCTCCAACGGTTTGAGCCGATTCGCTTCCGTCGACTCAGTGGGTAATCATTATGAACAAGTTTGGTTGGTTCAAGAAGCAAACTTTATTAAGGAAAGCATGGCAGATTCTTTGCCTATTTACAATGCCACCAGCGTTTCCAGGATGGCTTATTTGCTGAAAAATAGAAAATAGAAAATACATAAAATAGTTTTTTAGATGAAATAACGGCGGAGTGATTCGCTATTCCAGGCTCTGGGAACTGCGACCCCGTCGACGGTTGTCAGCTTGAAAGTCCCGTCACTGAGCTTTTGATAAACGACATACGATCCTTTCCAGTTTGGTCCAAGGTTCCGGTATAGGGTACACTCGCTTCAGCGCAAGATCTCCAATCTCGAAGGTCTGACTATGATTTTGGAGTTAAAGTACCGTGCAACCCTTTTTTGGTGGGCGGCTGTTCTCAACTCTGCTTCTTCTCTTTTTTCATCGATCATGTCTAGCGATTCGAGTAGGAGTTGCTTATTTTGCGCTTGATTAAAAATATGCCTTTGGTGCGAAGAGACCTCTAATTCAACAGGAATCCTTGCTTCTGAACCATATGCTAGGGCGAACGAAGTGTGGCCAGTTGCCGCTTTGTGTGTTGTCCTGTATGCCCATAGTGCGAGTGGAAGTTTGTCAACCCAATTTCCTTTCGCCTTTGTTAATCGCTTATTGATGGTTGATTTGATGATCTTGTTTATTGCTTCCACTTGCCCATTTGCTTGTGGATGAGCCACTGCGGAAAATCTTTTCTCGATTCGGAAGCGCCTGCAGAAGTCTTTAAACTTGGCACTCTCGATTTGGGTTCCGTTGTCGGTGATGATTTTTTGCGGCACACCAAACCTGCAAATTATGTTTTTAGTGACAAAGTTAATAACTTTCTTTATGGTTATGATGGCCAACAGTTTCGCTTCAGCCCATTTTGTGAAATAGTCTACGGCAACTATATCATATTTGGCTCCCCCTTTAGCTATTGGGAGGACACCAATCAGATCGATCCCCCCATATCGCTAATGGCCATGGGCTGACCATTTGTGTCAGTTCCGTTGAAGGAGTTCTCTTAATTTTGTTGAATCTTTGACAGCAATTTCATCTTCTGGCATGATCTGTGGCGTTGTGATTTATTGTTGGCCAAAAGTACCCGTATCGAAGGACTTTCTTTGCCCGCGTCTGCCCCCCAGTGTGGTCTCCGCATTCACCTTCATGTACTGCCTTCAGGATTTGTCATGCTTTATCATTGATCACACACCTAAGAAGAGGGGTCGAGAATCCCATTCGATAGAGTATCCCATCATGTATCATGAACCTTGGTACCTTACGGAGAAGCTTCGTCCACTGATTTCGGTCAGTTGGTAGGGTTCCTACAAGTAAATAGTCATTTATCGGCGTCATCCATGTATCTGGCTTGACGGTGGTTTCTAGAATCCAGTCCACGTCCATTTCATTTATGCTCGGGTTGACTAGTGTTTCAACCAAAACCAATCCCAATGATTGGGCTTCCCCGGAGCTTGCCAGCTTGGCCAAATAGTCTGCTTTGATGTTTTGCTCTCGTGGGATGTGAGTTATGGTGTAGTACTCGATATTACTTAACAACTCTTGTACTTTGGATAGGTACGGGGCGAGATTTTCTCCACGTGCTTGGTATTCCCCTTTCACTTGACAGACGACCAGTTGGGAGTCGCTATATATGTGAATAGATTTTATCCCGAGTTCCTTCACAACCTTTAGTCCAGCGATCAAGGATTCATATTTTACTTCGTTATTTGTTGCTGGGAATTCCAAGCACAATGCATAGATAATGGCTCGCCCCTTGGGGGTTTCAAGCACTACCCCTGCTCCCGAATAGAGTTTGTTTGATGCACCGTCGATGAAGAGCTTCCATTGGGTGACTACTTCTGGCTGAATTTCCTCCTCGTCGTCCCTTATGGTAAATTCGACAATGAAGTCGGCCAGCGCTTCCTGTTGATTGCTTTCCTTGGATGGTATGTGATGTCGTATTGGCTCAACTTTATATTACACTTGAGTAATCGTCCGGAAGTTCCCGGTCGGTATAAAACTTGCTTCAGGGGATGGTCAGTTGATACTTTAATCGGATGAGCCTGGAAGTACGGTCGTAATTTTCGGGATGCGATCAAAAGGCAATACGCTAGCTTTTCCAGCTTTGGGTAATTCTTCTCAGCTCCGCTGAATCATTTGCTAATGTAGTACACAGGTTGTTGGATTCTCGCTTCTTCCAGCACGAGAGCCGCGCTCAGTGCGTGCGGGGAAACCGCTAAATAAATGAATAGGTCTTCTCCATCCACCGGCTTTGATAAAACTAGGGGAGCTTCCATGATCGTAGCAGTTCCTCGAAAGTTGTCTGGCAAGCTTCACTCCATTCGAAGTTCTTCCTTCCTTTCTTCAGTGCGTCGAAGAACAGTATGCACTTGTTTGTAACTTTAGAGATGAACCGACTCAGTGCTGCGATCTTTCCATTCAAGCTTTGAAGTTCTCTCTTATTTTTAGTGGGTTGGACTTCCCGTAATGCTGTTATTTGCTCCGGATTTGCTTCGATGCCCCAGGCACTTACTATGAATCCTAGGAATTTCCCAAAGGCTACTCCAAAGTGACATTTAAGTGGGTTGAGCTTCATTCCATATTTGCGGAGTATTTCGAACATTTCAGCGAGATTATCCATATGGTTAACAGCTACTCGGGATTTGACTAGCATATCATCCACGTAAACCTCCATAGTCTTCCCAATTTAGCATTTGAACATAGCATTCACGAGCCTTTGGTACGTTTCCCCTGCATTTTTTAAGCCGAATAGCATTACTCTATAGTAGTACAGTCCCAAATCAGTGAAGAAGCTGGTGTTCACTTGGTCTGGTTTATGCATCAGGGTCTGGTTATAGCCCAAGTATGCATCCATAAATGCAGCAGCCCATGTCCTGCTTTTCCATCCACCAGTTGATCAATCCTCGGGAGCGGGAAGCTATCCTTCGGAAAGGCTTTATTGACGTCCGAGAAATCAATACAAGTTCTCCATTTTCCGTTAGACTTCTTGACTAGGACCGGATTTGATACCCATTTAGGGTAAGTTGCATCTCGGATGAAGCCGTTGGCCATCAGTTTATCTACTTCCTCCCTCAGTGCTTTAGACCGTTCGAGGCCCAAGCTGTGCCTTTTCTGCTTTACTGGTGTGAATCTGAGGTCAATATTGAGCGCGTGGCAGGAAATTTCAGGTGACACCCCACACATATCGAAGTGTATCCAAGCAAACACGTCCAAATTGGCATCCATACAGACTGGGACAGACACCGTTAACTCTGCCAGTGCTGCCCGATCCTCCCCTGAGCTCTTTTTCCTAGGGTCCAAGGCCTTGTCGAATCGACTATGGTCCCCAAGCCAGGGGCGGCTCTGTAGTTTCTATTCGAAGGGCTCACGGCTGTGGATGAGGGTGACTCGTCGCTCACCCTCTCCAAGCTCCACAAGTCGATCGATTGTACCCATCGATTGTTTGGGTTCTCTAGTAAACCACTGAATCTTAGACTGGCATGCGGTTTTCATCCAATCTTTATTTGGTCAAAAGTTCACTTGAACAGTATAATAACTGAACTGCCACTATCAATTGGAACTCGTTGGACTACGACGGGACCGATTCCTACTGTCACCACCATTGGGTCGAGAGTTGGAGCTTCAACCCCTTTGGTGTCCCGATTACGGAACACAATGTCATCGCTCAAAACCTTCTGCTGCTTGGCCAGAGTTTCATCATCTAGTGCTAAACACGATTCATTTGGAGCATGCTTCAATGAACTCGCATATCGCTCCATCTCTCCCCAACTTCTTTGCATGGGGTGTGGTCCCTTAGATATTATCCCGATAATAAATCTTTGGTCAGCTCATTTCAATCCTTCTTTGTTAGTTCCAGCTTGATTTCTTTACTCTCTAGGAGGTTGATGGACCATAGGTTGATTGGGTTTTTGTGGCTTCTTCACATATTATTGAAGTTTTTGTCTCGGATTAACCCTTCGATGAGGTCCTTAAGGTGGAGGCATTCGTTTGTATTGTGTCTGTGCGTCTCATGGAAGTGGTAGAATTACCCTGAGCGCTTTTGTTGTTCCGTTGCCGCCTTTCTAAGAGGTTTCCTATACTCTTCAGTTTCTTATGTTGCGAGATAAATATTCTCTGGAGTGTCATTTAGGGGGTATAGTCTCCTTGTCTAAATCTTTTGTTGCTGCCACCGCTATTTCTCTGGTCGGAATTCTGATTTCTTCTCTCCTAGTTCCCACTCTTCCTTACAACCCCCTGGTTATTTCCAGGATTGTGTGTGTGTTGATTTGTCGTCGTGCCATTCTGTTTAGTGTTCATCTATTGTACTCTAGCAGCCTTTCTTTCCATCTCCAGTGCTTCTTCCAACCTTAAGTACTGGCTTGCTTTGCAATTAAAGTCTTTCCTGTTGGTTGGTTGCTTCATCTTGATCAATTTCCCAAACTTCGTTTCCGGGTGAATAACGCAGACTAATGCCATAAAAACCATATCATCATTGGGGTTGCTCACTTCCATTACCGCGGTGTAAACCTACTCATGAATGATTTCAATGACTCGTTGCACCCTTGGACCAACCCGGATAGGGACATGACGTCCTTCGGTTGTGCGGTATGAAGCCTGAACTGGTCAAGGAATTTCGTTGCAAGTTGGTCAAAAGTAGAAATGGATCTCCGGGGGAGTCTGGTGAACCACATAGACGTGACTCCTTCTAGAAAAATAGGGAAACATCGGCAATGGACGACCTCTGGAGCATTGGCTCCATCCATGTACCAGTTGTACTTGTACAAATGAGGTTTTGGGTCTTTTGTTCCATCGTAGGAGGGGATAATTGGCATATTGAATTTATCCGGGTATCTTACAATTAAGATCTCATCGGTAAAAGGGGTTCGACTCGGGGCAGATCCCCATTCATCGTCCTTTTAGTCCTTACTCCCGTCTATCAGTCGTCTGACCATGTCTGCGATGTATGCCTCTAATGTCCGGTAACCTTGGGGGCGGCAATCAGTCACTGCACCGAGTGTTTGGTTCTGCAAACAGTCTTGGTATATGGGCTGGAGCCTAGGCCCTCCTGTCTCCGGGAGAACCACTCCCGTGGGACCCCGTTGGCTCGCAGTTGGCCTAACTGGGGCAGTTCGGACGTTTCTAGCATCATCGAACGCATTGACGTTCTCTTCCATCTTATTACCTTACTCTCCATCTTCTGAATTAGAGAGATTGACAGCTATATCTTCCTGCAGGGTTTTGGCCCCCTGATTCAAATTCAAGATTGATAGCCTTGCGCCGAGCGAAGTATTCTCATTCTCATCCACACCGCATCCTTTTGTTACCCTTCTTTGTGGCTGCTTTCCGTTCCTTCTATGAAGGCTGGAAACGAAGGAATTCTCTTGTTCTACAGCAGTCACTAATTCAGGCACATCCCTTGGAGCGAGGTTTGATTGTAGGGTCAACATAGCGTTGAGATTCTCCATCATAGCCTTTTGACTATTTTCCATTTTCTGGTTGATCTCCTCAACCATCTTATTCAGCTCATCTCTGGGGGCAACTTCATGCTGACTGGAGGATGCCGGTGCCTAGTTTCCTTAGTTAGCACCATTTACTTCAGCTTGTCGGAGACTAGCTCCTTCTACAGCTATTACTGCCCCTATGGATCTTCCAGAGGCAGTTCTTCTTCTTTCTGGGGCCATTGGTTCTAAAACGACAAGTTTTCAAGCAAAGATTGGGGATCTAACTTCTAGACCTATGAGATCCAAAGTAGATAGCTAGATCTAGATCTTGAGTTGTAGTTCTCAGTAAAAGCACCAAAATGTTGACCCAAGAAATGGACCAACACCCTGGTTAGAGTTTGAAAGCACCAACCCTGTTCTGACAGAGCAATATCACATATCACAAATATAAAGAAAGAACAGTAAAAGAAAGTGGACAAAGAATTTTTATAGTGGTTCGGCTGTTAATGAAGCCTACATCTAATTTATAGTTTTATTATAGACCGATTGCTATTACAATGGATGTTTGATTACAAGGCTTTGATTAGTTTCTATTTAGATTGAACCTCCAGAGTTGGAATCCACTTTGAACCTCCAGAGTTGGAATCCACTGGAGAATCACAGTGTACCTTTGGAGATTGTTATGAGGGAGGTAGAGAGTGACGAATAATTCCAACAGAGCTTCACCAACCAGTTCGGAGAAGATCCTCTTTGTGTTACAGGTGGGATGGTATTTATAGAGGTCGGAAGGCTTCTGGGCCAGGCCTGTCTTCATCAACTCGTAGGTAGGTTACAGGCAACCTAGGGAGCTTTGGCTCGCTGGCGACCCATAAACTTGGTTCTTTTTGCGGACCAAATCTTGTCTCCTTTTGATAATGTATCTAGTTTGTTTGATGGTTTGAGCAGAGGCATGAGTCGCTGATGAGCTAAGCACTTAAGATTTTTCTAGAGTCTAGACTCTGAGATGTTTCCATGGCCTTTTATCGTTGCTCTTACATTTTGACGGCAATTCACTAGCTGTTTACGTTCAACTACTGATTGGATTATAGGAATGCTGGTCTCTCGGCTCCATTGATCCCAGTCGCTGTCTTAGTCGTACCGCTTAGCCCTTGTTGATCCCTTGTCTTGGTTTTTCTAGTTAAGTCATGAACCATCCCGTCCTTGCAAGATTATTCTGTTCTCTATTGGTTTCTGCTGGGTTAAAAACCTGGATAACAGGATCATATTTGGCCTATGAAGTCTAAAGCTTGAATTAGATCCAATCAAATTAATTTAATAAAATCATATTTCACTTATTTTTCTAAATTTAGTTAATTAATGAATTTGAATAAAGAGATTTATATGGTTTATGAGTATATTATTATATACTCATATGTGTATAATGTGCACGTGCAACATAGTATATGGTGTACATGGTTAAGTATATGCATAAGTATATGTTGGGATTTATATCTACTATGTATATATATGCTTGGTTTTTATATATATGTTAATTACCTAAATAAAATATTTCATAATATATATATATATTATTTTTCAAAAAATTTAATAAAATTAATTATTAATAGATATAAAACAAAATTGTTTAAGTCTTTATTTTCAAAATTCAAAAATTTAAATATCTAGTTCGACTTAGTAAAGAAAGTTTCAAATTTAAAGCTAGGTCGAAAATTTAAATTTTAAAACATCAAAATTTGAATTTGCAGTATTTGAATTAATATATATATATTAAATAAATAAATGTTCAAAAATAAATATATATATATATATATATATTGTAGAATATTCATACAAATATTTATATTGAATTAATGATATATATATATATATAAGACCGTGTATATATATATATATATATATATGTTTGTTTACCTAAATATATACACACACATAATATATATGTGCTTATATGCTTTGAAAATAATTTTTTTTAAAAGCCAAAACTTATATTTATCATTATAAAATACACAGTCAAACAAATTTGTTAATTATTTATATAATATACGTGTGCGCGCGTCTATATGTTAATTTTTAAAAATTCGGCCACAAGTTTTTATTATTATTTCTGGAAACATTTTACAAATAAAATATTTACACAATGCTTTTCTTAATTTAATTTGTAAATAAACAACTCAAATTACTAAATAATCCTCCAAAATTATATAACCACTATTGTACGTGTATATGTTAATTAAAACAATTTTTTATTATTATTATGGCCGAATCATATTATACACATACATATAATTTATCGATTGCAGATTATAATAATAAGCTGATGCACATAATCAAAAGTTATATATACTAAACTAATATAAAACAGTAGGTAATAACTTTTATGAATAAGGTGGTATAACATATGCAGTACATATAAATCGTTATATAAATGATAAAATGAATTATAACTAAGAAGCTTTGCATCTAATTCACACATTGATCTAGTCGGCCTCCTTGATCTCTCAGATCCACACTCTTTGCTGCAAAAAGACGATGTGTTAATACTATATCTATGTTGTATTATTTGATTGGGGATAAGTAGAGTTAGAAAATAAGTGGGATTGAGGAGGGGAGCTTGTGGCCTAAAGAGGGAGAAGAGAGGAGAAAAAATCAAATCAGAAAATGAAGGAAAAAGTTTGAATATATAGTGTAGTTCGAAGAGAATATCTTGCATAATTCTCTCTTACCAATTCAAACACAAAGCCACCCTTTTGCCATCATCGATTGCTGCTTGGAGTAAGGTCCATAATGGACCTAAACAACCACTCAACCCATAATAATTTATTCAGTTTAAATTGTTATTGTTGTCATATATCGATACACACGTATATAACTTTAATATACGTACCTAATAAATTACTAATAGCACCCCAACAATTCTTGAGGCAACACTATTTTATTGAATACGACTTAGATAATAAACACAATAATAATAAGTATTTTATAATATTAATTTAATTAATTTATAACTATTTTAAATCAACTAAATCAAGCGGTGTTTTAGAGATTGAATAGATTCGGTTGTGCGACTCACATGTGTGAATTTAGTCGGCGATTAATATTTAAACAATTTAAATACTAATGCTCACACGTCACCTTAGCTAGTGGTGTAATAGTTTGACTTTGTTCACCGCTTACAAATCTCATCGGTAAAATTCAATATTACAATTCAAGCGGCACCTTTTAATAACGATTATTTACATCAATTCTCTTCGTTAACACTGTATCACTTTAGAACTTGTGGAACTTGGTTTTGGTTAAAACCCAAATATCATCCACATTAAACTTGTTTAGTTCATAAACAAAGTCGTTGGTTTAATAATAACATTTATTATTAATCGTACTATATAGGCCAAAGATTGGCATTAAATTGATCACAGTTGACTATGATACTATCCTCATACAACTAAGAAGATGAATTCTCTATTTAATAGTGTTTCACTTCCAGTGCTAAACTCGGACCCAACTACAGTCATTCGATGGACCTCATGCAACGATTTAACTATAATCAAAGTGGAGTTTCCATTTTAAAGTTTAACAGTACTATCAAGTCGAAAGAATTATGTAATATTGTTACTTAAAGATTTCCCATTTGACCTAGTTGCTAGTAACTAGTAGGAAATTCTCGGACGAGTCATTCCAAAGTTATCTAATAACTATCGATACGTAACCTCTTGGTGCCCCCATCAACCATGAGTAATACAATATCAAACATTTGGAGAGCATTACGTACACTGGTCTTCATGGATGTATCGATATCCTTTCTCGAAACATCTTAACTAGGAACTGTTGGAACTGCACTAACCCACAACTAAGTAATTGGGTAAATTTCAAATAAATCTCCCTATTTGGATCTTTAATGGGCTTATGTATTCTAGTTCATTTAGAACTTTTCTAAATTTTCAGTTGAATAAAATCAACATTTTATTAAAATTATAAACGAAGTTTTAATTTATATAATTTATTTTGTATCATATATGTGTATGTGTGTGTGTGTGTCATATACACTTGTGTGTGTGCGCCCATGCAATAGAATACCGTGTACATGGTTTGACATGCCCGTGTATAGATATTGGATTCACACTGCAACGGATATATTAGCTCCTCGTGTATACAAATGGGTCTATATACATATGCATAATATTAGATAAATATTATATATATATATATGAAAATATAATGATATAATTATTATATAATATTGGTTGTAAATTATTTAGATAAAACATTAATTAAAATACATATACATATTTATATAAATATACAAATAAATATAATTAAGTTATAAAACTATATCAAAATTAATTTGCAAAAGTAGTCAAAATATTTATAATGTAAAATCCAAACTGAAATTTTATTAATATATATATATATATATTGAAAATATTAATACATAATATATAAAAACATATAACTAGTTATAATTATATAATTAAATATATGTATGTATGTATGTAATTTAAAATTAATATTATATTTTGCTATTACTTTTGGCCTGAAAATAAAAATAATTTTTTTATTTAATTTTCGGTTTAAATAGTTTATTAGATAAAATTCATAATGAACTAAAATCCATACGAAATTAATAAAAAATCTTAAAAAAATATTTTTGAAACTATCAAGTATATTTTATTTTATATAAAAGTTTTCCATAATTTTTATGTTATATATATATATATATATGCACACATTCTATTTATATAAACAATTTTGAATTGAATGAAACTATATATATATATATATCTATGTATGTATGTATGTATGTATGTAATATCCAAAAAAAATTATATTTTTAAAAGCCAAATGTCATACTAACTAAACTAAATTTTATAAAGATTTAATATATATTATATAGTATTGAACTTTTAAATTATATTTAATATTAACTTTATATAATATTTTATTATTTGAATTTCAAAATTAATTTTATTTAAATTCTAGGCTGAGAGCATCTATAAACAATATGCATAAAAAGAGATATATATATATATATATATATATAGACATACACATAACCATCAATATGTGACAATCCATCAATATACCGATTTGTGATATTATAACAAAACAATATATACAAAATAATGATTATAGGTTAATATAATATTAAACCCGAAGAACACTTTTCACTAAAGCCCAAAGCTCGTACCTTGAAACGAAGAAGTTAATCCTTAAATCGAATTCTTTATCCAGAAGATGTTACCTTCCCAAATGCGGCTACCACCACCAATTGTACTTTACTTGATTTTGTGCTTGAATGACTAGAGGAGGGGGTGGATTTTTTTGACCACCAATGTCCTGGAGAGGGAAACCAAAAGGAAAGCTCCAAAATGTGAGAGTAATATTCATTTGAATAAGGAGAACCAAGGAGTAAAATTAGGATCTAGATCCTTATTTTTCTCTTACATATTCTCCTCTCTTTTATTCAAAATCTAAGCTCCTTTAGCCATCATATACTCATCTCGTCTTTGCCTCTTCATGGCCAAAAGTCCGATCAATATTTAACACACTTAATGTATATCGATATCGTATATCAATAAGTGTATTTATAATTATTATATATACACTATTTAATATTGATCAACACATATCAAGTAAAAAATTTATAATTAATATTACATAAATATTAATTGATTTAATTAATTTATAATGATTATAAATTAATTAAATTGGATGGTTATAGTAGTATTCAACGTTTCGGTAGTGTGACTCTTAAGTGTAAATTTGATCAACGATTTATATCTAACAATTTGAGTACTAACGTTCACACTTCACTTAGCAGGTGGTGTGACATCATGGTCAAATTTATCACTTACTTGGTATTAGTGAAATCCAATTTTACTTTATTAAGTATTACCCGATAGTGATATTTATTTAAACCAATTCTCTTCGTCAAAACTATATCACTTTAGACTTATGGTAATGGTAAAAATTCCAATATAGTCCATATTTAGCTTTATAGTCCAAATACAAAGTCCTTGGTTCAGTAACAACAATTATTATTAACCAAAATGATCTGGCCAGAGACTTTGACTTTAAGTTGATTGTAGTTGACCGTGATACTCACCTCATATAACCAAGAAGATAGATTCTCTCTTGAATAGTGTTTCACTTCCAATACTTCCACTCAACCCAACTATTTTCGTTCGATAGACGTTGTGCCTCAATTTATTATAATCAAAATGGAGTTTCCACGTTGAAGATCAACAGTATTCTCAAGTCTAGAGAACTGTGTAATTTTGTCACATATATATTTTCTGTTTGACCTTAGTTATATTAACCAACGGAAAACTATCGAGCGAGTTATAATTATCAGTACCTCCTTGCTTCACCTAGTAGTCATGAGAAATACACTGGCTAACATTTAGAAAGCCATACATACTTTAGTCTCAATGGATGTATCGATATCCAATCTTGATACATCTTGACTAGGAATATTTAAAACGATATATTTAATTTCATTCTGATAAATTACTCATGGTAACAACACTTTGTAACTACTGTCATAAAACATACCTTTTACGGATTTTCTATTAATTACACTTTTAATTTAATTAATTAATATAACACGTTATATCAAGTATATAATAGAAAGAAAACACCTTTTGTTTTGAACAAGATTGGTTATCGAGTTAGACATATGTAACAAACTACATAATTACCCCAAGGGCATGCCCCTAATTCTATTAGGAATATTTAACACAAAGTTGTGATGCCCCGACTCTAGGGATCAAATTATCAGAGGGATTTTACCGCCCAATAGCTCAGATCAAAGTGCTCAGAAGGAGAAATATCTTATATACACAATTTTGGGTCAACATGGATACGTTTCAATGCCTAAATGCATTTGAATTATACATATCTCGTCTCGACATAAAGCAACATATACGACTTGCTAAGATTAAGCCACTATATACATCACATATCAAAAACACACACACACACATATGTATGTGTGTGTGTGAATGACACATGTATCCATATCACAACAGAAACGGTAATAGACATATGTCTAATAATGGACTGCTCAAAATACATCACTCTGAGCTTGGTAAACTATGTACAATCCAGAATACTTTCCATTTCTAATGTCCATGTAACAATTCTTTATGCAACCAAACTTAGAGCATGTCCATGGCTTTTAGAATCATCTCAACTCTATTATCCCTTTGAATGAAATGAACAGTGCTGTGGAGCTTGACTTCCAGGTAATGGTTGCTAAACTTAAACATAGTAGTACTCTAAAAAATATACACTATGTATGACACTCCCCATAAACTGCTCGACAAACAAAACTGACTAACGTTCGTATATAATCATTTGAAATTACAACACCTCGGTATGACCGTGTGTAGTCATATACATAAAAAAATTCAAGTCAGGTTAGAAATCTTGTTGTGAGTGTAACAAAATCATAAACAATAAATGGACAATGTCATGTTTAAAGGTGAAACTTTCATGAACATAGATGTCACTCACAGCATAAAAAATACCGCCCAAAATTCATTTTCACAAATCAATGATAACACACATGTCATGGCTATATTCATCGTAACTCACAGCTACAACTCTATTCAACTAGGATAACACATCCCATCCATTTTATATGAGTTGCCATTTTGTTGTATAAAATTAAAACATCATTTCAGATCATTCATTTTACGAGGCCGATATTTTTCTAATTTTTCTTTTGAGAGGCTATATCATCCTCTTTACTGTGAATCCCAACGGGATTTCACGTTGGTAAATCTGCCCAGTGGGTTTACCTCTACATAGACTATCTGCCTCATCAACTCAACATGGTCTTTTTCACCCGTATACATCCGATCAGTGATGGTGGCCTCACATGATCTCTTAGTTGCATGTGCCCTCTGGCATCTAAAAGCATGATAAATCTTACCTATGCTATAGCCCACTTCAAGTTTTCATCTATGGTGCTACTTCTCTTCGTTTGCACTATGCCTCTGAAAATCTTTAAATTTAAGCAAATGTCTATGCAACTGACCATTTGGAATATTGATGAGGGACAAGGTTGTCATGATTCAGGTTGTGATCCTCGAAGCAGTCCACTAGGATGGATTCTAGTAGTCTAGTAGTCAATACCTCATACCATTCTTGTCGGATATTAAATTTATTGCTTTTCAAAATATTTGACTTTCATTAACGTCTATATATCCCATCTGACATTATATCCCAAAATAGATGTCGTGTACATGCATATCATCATAACAAAATATCAATGTCTAAATCTTAGCAATTGAACACGACAAAACACACATTCACTTTATAGGAAAAAAGTGGATACTTAAAGATAATAGAACTCGTAATCAAATTCAAATAAGCATTCACTTCATAACAAGCTTCATTAATATAGCTAAATCCTTAATCAAGTAGGGTTTAAATTCAATTTCAACATAAATACCTTTATTTTTTTATTCAAAAAAAATTAAATTCAAACGTTAACATGTATTTAGACATCTAAAAGTTCATTCATATGCCTAAAATATTATTCAGATGTTTGACTTGAAAAGCCAAACATCTGATTGGAAATTCAAATGTCTAGTTGAAGTTTCAGATGTCTAACTTCCTACTACCTTTTCCTTTTTATTCCTTCATTAAAATTAAAAATAATTTTGTAATTCAAATTAATTTCAAAACAATTTCATATCAATGGGGATATGATCATAACCGATGATCAGCCGTACCAAAATGATCCGGAGGATAATGAATTACTCCAAATAATAGAAGGTACCAATAATATAGGACCACTTAACGATGAAGTATTTGATGAAGTTGAATTAGATGAAGATGTCGAGGTTGATGATGATGCTGATGATGTTGTCAAAGTTAATGAACATGCATATAATAATTATATCATAAATGATTATATTAATAATGATGTTGACAATTGGTAGCTTATGTATAATTTGTTGAAAGACTTTTTTTATATATGTACGTTATTTTCATTTTTCTCTATTTGTTGCGACAACTAAATGTGCATTTTTTTATTCAAGGCATACGTGCATTGAAATCAAATCTATTCCCTTTTTTATAATTGAAGTTATTAATCTCATTGTTATATTCACTCATTTATGATGTAACGTAATCCAAACTTGTCCAAATTTATACTCTGGTTGCAATGTCATTATGAAACATAAGTTACATATCCACTATTATATTGCATATATCTGCATATTTATTATAATAACAAATATGTCTAGTCAATGTCATAAAGTATATAACTACGGTGGCATCCAACAACTCGCCCCCGAAACGGGCGTAATTTTTGACCTAGTAAAGGCCCATTGAACCTTAGACCTAATCCAAAGCTGGTTATTGGTTGAAAAAATTGATACAATGAAAAATACACAGAGCTGCCTATCTATGCTATCAGAATCTCATAGCAGAAGGGACAAAATATAATATCAGAAATTGTATCCATTTGATAGAAATTCATATCTCGGAAACATAACATAATATCTCAATATCTGAAATACAATATCTCAACATAACAACTTCATGTCTGAAATGGGTACGTCAAAATAAAAAACATAAATAGATAGATAACCGCCATAACACTCCGCCTCTGCCTTCATCTCCTAAATCAGCATCGTCTTCTCTAACCTGCATTGTAATGAGAAGGGAGTCAGAACAACAATGTCTGGTGAATAAAAATCTCGAGTCTTTCCATAATAGTATTTGAGCGGTATAATTTAGATAAGAAAATGTCTTAAGCATCCAAACTATATAGTAGTTGAAATACCTCTAACTATGAGCCCTAAGGCTCTTCCAGTCCAATTCTATAACCTACACTTTTTCGATCCAAATCTATAACTCATCTTCAGCTGTAGGCCAAAGGCTCTTCCCAGCCCCATTCATCTACCATCAATCATGTCCTAACAATATGAGAGAAAGTAACCAAGCCACTCAATACCTTTTCAATGGAAATTAGACAGGATTTGACCATTTAATACCTATATCTTAGGCAGGTCCCCATCATTTAATACATAACCCCAAGCGGACCCCACTCTAGTACTCTTTAGCTGACATCACATGGTATCTCATTAGGCCACTTAATACTTCTTTTTAGGGAGAGGCGGACCCTACAGTAGTCACTTAATACCTCGAACCTGAAGCAGACCCTTCATGAGATTTTCCACTACCGTGCCTAGACAATAGCCTCGACCATTTAATACTTCATAGAAAGGAGGCGGACCCTACAACAACAATTTAATACCCTTTACCCAGAAGCAGGTCCTACGCATTATGACACTTAACCTAAACTGTGACGTCTCACATTAGTCTGTCTAGTCGTAGGTGCTAGTAGCCAGATTAACTGGAAAGACCTACCCTACAGAATTGGGACTAACCTCGCGTCCTCCATGGGTACTTATTATAGACGATGTCTCACCAGTCCCAAAATCGCACCTTTGGTAGCTAGATTAGCTAGCCAGACTTCGATATGCTTTTGACTGACCTCACATCCCTATAACTTAGTCATAATTTACACTCTCCTAACATACTACCATACATACTCATCACATTTCACATTAAGGCCTTATAAGGAGATCTCCTTATTCCATATTTAATTATAATTTATTTCCCATAATTACCTCAACTTCTTTCCTAAGGGGTTTAACCTATTTATACTACACGATTAATACGTTATTAATTATATGTTATTTATACGCTAATACACACACACGTAACTAAATACTTCTAAGCGTGCGAAGATTTTGCGTCCCATACTAATTATTTTAGATGTCAAAACTTCCAATTTATACAACTCTAACTCCATACAATAACTTTACAAATTAGTTAATATCCTTGGCCTAACAGTAGACTTGCATAAAAAATGGAATTAATTACCAACTTATTCTATATCAAAATAGTAGAATCAGCACCAATGGAACTTACAATTCAAACCCTTTTACACTCTATTCAACTTTTACACATAAAATGAAAAAGGTATTCATATTCAAATTATAGAAATATCAGTGTAAATTACGAATAGGGGATTATGTACTTTACACACCATTTCCTAACTTATTTTCCCTTTAAAACCCCTAATCGCATCAAAAGAGGAAAGCCAGAAGTGGAATAGAATGTAAAATATTCAAATTGCAATATCTACACAAATTCAGCTATTTTATTATAGAATAATTGAGATTTCAATAACATAAGAATTGACATTTTGCTTCGGGAAATTTTTGGGTTTTAGTTTGGTCTTTTCGTGAGCAAAATTCCCTAAGGCATACATCAAATCCAACTTATACTATATAATTGCTAAAAATGAGAAAAACTAAGATTTCCACTCACAGATGTTTTCCAGCTCTCTTTTAGATTTGATTACGCCTTCTTCTAATTTCTTTTCAGACTTCTTCCTTTTGAAATATACAGCAATTGGATTGTATATGAATTAGATTCAGAATTTTAGGGATTGGAGAAGAATAGAATTAGAAATTGAATGTTAAATATCTAAACTCCCTTACTTGAAAATCCAAAAAAAAAATCTAAATAGTATAGAAGGAACTTACAAAGCTCCATTATTGTTCCGAATAATTTGTGAATAAAAGTGAGTGGACTAGCCTCTTATTTATAGTGGTTAGAAAACACCAGAACCGTCAAATTTAAGTTGATTGAAAATAGCAAAATCCGCACCGTTCGCGCCTCGCAAATACCTAGCCACAACATATTCAGTGGTCAATCACCCTTCCTCAAGCGGTCGATCGCCCCAAGGGTAGCAGTCGACCGGTCCTAGCATTTTTGAAACGTATCAAATGTTTTCATTTTAATTTTATTTAATTCCTTATTTATTTTTAACGTGAACATTTATTTTAACGTTTCCTTAAAACCCAATTTATAATCAACATTAACTAATTTATTAATGTTTTAAGTTTCAAATGTTAGCATTAATTTAAAATTTTAATTTGAATTCCACTCGAATTATTTTAAATTAAAAAACTTCAAACGTCAATAAGTTTTCCATTTGCGCTCCGATTACAAAACTTTATATATGAAAATTGATCATAAAATTACCACGAATGCAACGGTGCAACTTCCATTGTCAATTCTGACATTTATAAAATTTCCATTTTTAACTTTATTTTTAATTAATTGATTTATTATTAATATTTACATGGTGTTACATTCTCCCCTCTTAAAAAGGATTTCGTCCTCAAAATCCCTAAGGGATTGATAGTGTAACCACACTTAATATCCATGTTATACAGCCAAGTTATCTACACAACCATCTACTCAACCAAAAATGCAATGTGATTATGTATACAACATATTATAAGTGAGCTTAATCCTAGCGTGAATGCAAGATCATGACATATAGGCTTGTGTGCAAGCATCCTAAATATGGATAAAATTCCATACGCGTGCAAAAATGACAGTAAAAGTGTGGCAACCATCCCTACCATCCAATTAAGCAATCACGATGCAATCAACAACCTAAATTTTGAAGAGAGAGTTTTACCAAAGAAATGCTCAAGATGAGAAGTCTTAATCTTCTCTTCAGTTTCCCATGTGCTTTCTGTCGGATTATCTCCCTACTATACTCGAACCAGCCTAATTTCTTTATTGCGGAGCTTCTTAGTTCCGTGCTCCACTATATGAGCACTGGCATGTGGTGATATTGGCTCCATCTCAATGTCTACTAACTGATTGGGCTTTACTATGGCGACAGTGCTATGAGGCATTCCCTCAAGTGCGACACAGGAAAGACCTCATGGATTCCTACCAATTTATCTAGTAACTCTACTCGATATGCAAGTTTCCCTATAGTTTCTAAGATCGAGAAAGGCTCAACAAACCTAGGCGCCAACTTCCCTGGCGTACAAAACCTCATAACCTTCCTAACAGGGAAAACATTAATAAACACCATGTCTCTTACCTCAAACTCCAATTCCCCCTTCACCCGTCAGCATATGACTTCTGACGATCTTGTGCGCCCGCCAATCGCTACCTAATCATCTCTATCTTTTCTGAGGTTTCACGAATCAAATTTGGTCCAAGTAGAATTTTGTCAACGGTTTCCCATCAACAATCTGGCAATTTGCATGGACTCTCGTAAAGCGCTTTGAAGGGTGTCATGCCAATTATCGCTTGGTGACTATTATTGTACGCGAATTCTACTAAGGGTAAGTGTTGCTCCCAATGTTCTTCGAAATCCATAATGCAAGCTCTTAACAAGTCTTTCAAAATCCTATTCACCCTTTTATCCGACCATCGGTTTGTGGGTGGTAAGCAGTGCTTTGATTCAATGTGGTTCATAAAGCAGACTAGAAACTCCTTAAAAATTCGCTAGTGAATAATGAGTCCCTATCGCTAACAATGCTAACTAAGATTCTTTGTAGTCGCATCACCTACTTAATTTAAATTTGTGTGATAGATACCATAGTCCTCTTGCTCCTAACAGGAATAAAATGGGCATTTTTAGTGAGCTTATCTACTATAACCCAAATAGCTTCATTGCCATTTTGACTTCTAGGCAACCTATCTATAAAGTCCATCGATATATGCTCCCACTTCCAAGTCAACACCTCCAATGGCAGTAACAACCCTTCGGGCTTTCCTTGTTCTTCCTTTGTCATTTGGCACGTCAAAGACCTAGAGACAAATTCTACTACCATCTTCTTCATCTTTGGCCAGAAGAAAATTTGTTTCATATCCCTATACATCTTATCTCCTCCGGAGTGAATAGTCATCCTAGAATGGTGACACTCTGCTAGCACTTCCTCCAAAAAAATCCTCAACCATAGGAACACAAAGGTGTCCATCTCTCCTCAAACATCCTACATCATCAATTGCATACCTACTACTATGGGGAAAGTGTTTTTCTCTTCTTAACTTGCCAAAATATCTACAACTGCCGCGTCCTTCTTCTATTCTTGCCAAATATGGTCCATCAGTGCCGGCCTAACCTCCATCACTGCCAAATAGTCTAGAGTGGATTCAATTGGCGGTTTGAAATTTGAAATGTGGGAGGAACCCCAATTACCTTCACTCATACATAGAACCAAGAGTAGCATGTCTCAGGCTAAGGGCATCGAGGATAATATTCCCTTTTCCAAGGGAATACTGTATCTCAAAGTCATATAATGCTAAAAAATCCATCCACCACCACTGCCTAAGATTCAAATATTTTTTTGGAAAATATGTATTTAAGTGATTTGTGGTTAGTGAACAACTCAAACCTGTAACACCCCTTAAAATTTAATAAGAAATTAAATAATTAAAATAAGGTTAAAAATGAAAAAATTTTGAATATCATTATTTGACCATAGGAGTTACGC
The DNA here is from genome assembly GCA_030737815.1 of Allium fistulosum. Taxonomy (NCBI): domain Eukaryota; kingdom Viridiplantae; phylum Streptophyta; class Magnoliopsida; order Asparagales; family Amaryllidaceae; genus Allium; species Allium fistulosum. The sequence continues at coordinate 235,790,257 of CM060906.1, read as the reverse complement.
AGTTGCATCCGTTAATTTTCTGATCAATTTTCATATGTAATTTGTTGAAATTGGAATTCAAATGGAGAAGTTATAGATGATTGAAGTTTTCGAATTTAAATAATTCAAATGAGTTTAAATCTAAAATTTAAATATTTGAAAAGTTTATAAAATTTAATATTTAATATTTAACGTTAAGGGTTACTTAACGTTTAAGTTAATGTTAGAATTAAAGATACGGTGAAGTAAATAGGGTAATAAATAAAAATAAAAATGAATGGGAAAAAATACGATCATTATAGGGGACTGGTTGACTGCCCTTAGGCAGCGGTTGAATGCTGGTGGTCGACCGCCCAAGGGTAACGGTCAATCGGTGAGGGCTTTGAGGCAATGAAAACCCTAGGCCTAATGGCCCGGATTTGTTTATTTTAAATCCCGTGGTTGTCATTCCATCTCACCTCTAAAATTAAACCCCTAGACCCCTCCGCTTTTCCTCATAAAATTCTGTAGCAACAAGAAACTTGGTCAAATTCTTTCTTAAGATTTCAGAAATAGTAAACTTTCTAGTAAGTAATTCTAATATCTAATCTCTAATTTAAATTGGATTCCCAATCTTTCTCCTCTTTATCTTCTAATTTCTAAAATCTAATATGTATATACAATCTATTTGTTGTACATTTAAAAAAAGGAAGATCTACAGAGAATTAGGAGCGGTATAAATCAGGTCCCATCTTTTTCTTCTTCTTTTTCTTTAGATTTCAGAATTAGTTAGGATTTTCAGAGAAGGAGTTTAGATGTTTAATTCTTTTGGTTTCTGATTCTATTCCTCTCTAATTTCTGATCTAAATCTAATTTCAATATACAATTCACTTTGTTGTATATTCCAATAGAGCGAGATCTGAAATGAAATTAGGCATGGTGTATCAAATCCAGTTAGGAAGCAAACAATTCTCTATGAGTGAAAATATCACGTTTTTCAAATTTTTGTAATTGAATAGTATATATTTTGATTTGATGTATGCCTTGGGATATTTTGGGAAACGAAAATAAAACATCTAAAACTCTCAAAATTTCTCTATTTAAATGTCAATCTTTGAATATGTTGGTATTTAAATTGTTTGTATTAACATAGTAGGATCAGATCTGTAATTGAGATTTAGATAATTTATAATTTATTCCACTTTATTTCTTTTGATTTCACTTGTAGCGGTGAAAGGGTTCTAAAAGCAAATAAAGTTAGAAAGGGTGTGCAAAGTATGAATTTGGTAATATTGTAGTCTAGACCGCCTATTTCTATAAATTAAACATATATGGACCCTTCTTCCACTTCAAGGTGCTATGTGTAAAAGTTAAATAGAATATAAAAGATCTAAATTATAAGGATTACTTTCCTTGAATTTGAAGAGTTAAAATTCTACTATGTTAATATGAGATGAGTTTGGTATTATTTCTTTTTGTATACAAGTCAGTTGTTGGCTAAGGATATTAGCTATATTTTTATTTGGAGTTTGGAACTTATATGAGTTTGACAATTAAATTAATTAGCAATTTCACTGCCTGAGATTAGAGTTATTTTATTCGAACCTCGTGTGCGCATGTGTGTGTATATGTATATATAATATTAACATGTTGATTATTAAAATTAATAATGTATCAATTATAACGTATTGAGCGTAATGATTAGTATTATTAGAATAATTAGGCAACATTAATTTGTAGAAATATAGTTATTGTAAATTAGAAAATTAATCCTTAATTAGAGGCGTAATAAAGGGTTACCTAATATGACCTAAACTGTTAATCTTGTAGGATGGGGTATGTATAAAATGTGTATACATATGGAGTTTGACTAAGTTATAAGGATGCGAGATTAGTCCAAAGCTACATGGAAGTCTGCACAGTTTAATCTGGCTACTAGCGTTGTGGCTTTGCGGACTGATGTGGGACATCATGTATAATAGTAACCATAGTGGACGCAAGATTAGTCCTAATTCTTTAGGGTAAATCTGCCCAGTTAATCTGACTACCAATACCTATGAATAGTCGGATTAATCTGAGATGTCACGGTTGGGTTATGGGTCATAAGTTACGCTATTGATACGATAGGTGAAATCTTTAGAAGGGTTCCGCTTCGGGTTGGAGGTATTAAGTGACTATGGTAGGGGCCGCCTCTTTCCACTAGGAGAAGTATTAAGTAATCCAATGGGATTTTTTATGATGTCACTTAGCATGAACAGCGTGGGGACCCGCTTTGGGTTAGGTCAGAAATGATAGGGACATGTCTATGTTTTAGGCCTTAAATGGTCAGAGCCTACCTAATTCCCATTAAAAATGTATAAAGTGGTCGGGAGGTTCTCTCCTTCGCATCGTTAACGACAGTTGCTTTAACATTTGGAAATGGGTATTAAATGACGGGGACCTGCCTATTTTATAGGTATTAAATGGTTAGAGTCTGCCTAATTTTCAATAAAAGGCATTAAGTGATTTGGATGCTTTCTCTTGCATCGTAAATGGTAGTATCGTTAATTTTGGAATTGGACTGGAAGGGCCTTTGGGCTTACAGTTAAAGTTATTAGTATGGCATATTTAAATATGTACGACATATTTCTTATCTAAATAATACTGCCCAAGTACAATTATGGTAAAGCCTAATATTGTCATTCACTAGACATTTGTTGTAATGACCCACTCATTACAACACACAAATTAGAGGAGGCAATGCCGATTTAGGTGACGAAGGTGGAGATGAAGACTTGTGGTAGTTATCTATCTATTTATGCTTTTTTATATATTTTTAATGTACCCAATTCAGATAATTATGTTATTTTGAAATATTATACTGTAGAGATTTTATGTAGACATGTTGTGAGATTTGGTAATAACATGTATATTTTTGAAATGGTTTTCTTTTATGAAATGGGTACTTGTTTCTAATATTATATTTTATCCATTCCACTGTGAGATTCGAAAAGTATAAATAGCTCTGTGTATTGTATATTGTTTAAATTTTATCAACTTAACAGCTCGCTTTGAGATGGGCCTAAGGTTCGATAGGCTTTTATTGAGTCGAAATTAGGTTCGTTTCACCATGGGTTGTTACACTCGATATCAGAGATTAGGTTACCCGACCAATGGTGATAAGTATATGTATGAGTGGCGTACTTGTTATTTTTGAAAGTATTTTTCAGAAACTCTACTATATATGTGTGTGTAATTAATTTGAATTTACTCTATAAATTCCGACTATAGAAGTAGTCATGACCATATTTCGAAAGGATGGGCGAGACAACTATAGGCTAGAAGAATAAATAGAGTAAGGAATGTGCGATGGAGGTCGTATCATAAGGAATGTAAATAAGAAAGATTGTAACTCTAAAATTAATAGGATAATAAATGTGAAATAATAGGATTTACAAGAATTTAACAAGGATATAAATGGGCTTATTAAAATGATTATTAGGGTAATTATGGAGAGGTAAAGAAGTTTCAATAGGGAAAGTTGAAATAATAAATTAGTGTCTTTAGAAATTATCCGGTTAGAAGAATAATCATTTATTATGAACAATCAACATTTATATAAATAGCGGATAAACATGTTGGACAGTAATTAAATATTATGAGGCAGTATAGTTGTAAACATCTGGAAGTAAGGGATGATAGAGGAAGAAAATTCAATAGAAAGAACAATTAAAGTCAATTTCTAAAAATCCAACCCCATGTAAAAGAAATTGATAAAAAATGATTTTCAGAAACTTCCTTGAAATATTCTGAATGAGTTTTTCAAAGGTTTTATTGAGAAGTTGTTGTTTTGAAAGAAAAATGGGAAATTTCAAAATTTATAATTTAGAAATTTTGTTGAGGCAAAAGTTTTCGAATAAAAAATTTTAAGTAAAATGGGTTTTTCATTTTTAAAACTCTTAGTTCAAAACTTTGGTTGAAAAATTTTTGGTTTAAAGATTTTTGATAAATTGATTTTTCTTTTTGAAATAAATTTAAAATAGAGCATAAGTTGGACTTGATGATTTTTCCTATTTCATAAATTTGGAAGTTCATTAAAATTCTTCTTTTTAAAATAGAAATGGAACTTGACTAAAATGATGTAGAAGCCATTTAAGTCGGAGAAATATAAACAGAGAAAATATTGGGAGATTTAGATAGGAATAGTGTTAGAAATTTATAAAATGGTACTAGTAATCTAGTTAGAGATAATGTAGGAGAGAAGTGATGAGATTGAGATAGGAAAATGATGGGATAAGAGTTTACCTTGTCTACTCCACTTTTCATTATTTAAAGTTGTAGAAGATGTTTTTGAATGGTTTGGATTAAAAGACCAACTTTTAAAAGAATAAACCTTTGAGGTAGAAAGCTTTTGAAAAAGGAAAAATTATTTTGCTCCTTTTTTGAACTAACCAATCCTTTTTAAAATTTTGATAGTTTGGTTTAATAATTGAGTTTTTAAATGTTTAGGTTAAAGCCCTACTTTTAAAAGAAGTATGTCTTTGAGGTAAAAGTATTTGAGAAGGAAAATTATTTTACTAAGCAATTTTAGAACCTTTAAATTTGGGATTAAGAATAAAACGGTAAATGTTTTGAAAATTGTGAAAAGTTGGGTTCAAATATTTTTGGAAGGTTTTATCCAAATATTTAATAAAAATGGAACAGATATATATAATAAAATAAAATATAATGTTTAGATGCTTTTGGGAATTCAATTTCCCAAACTGTTTTTACAAGTTTCAATTTTTTTTTGGAAAGTATGCTTAAAGGTTTTCTTTCGAGATGTAGAAATTCTTTTGCAAGTTTGAATTTCAAATGTCACCTACTAGCGTAATGTGGGCTTCTAAATTTAAACTTTATGGAGTAGATAGGAATCATTATCCAGGTAAGAAAGGATTAAAGGTTTTGGATATGAAGTAAATAAAAATGGTATGCACAACCTGATCTGGAAATTTGAAATTAGTCCCAAGCATTTATTTGTAGAGTATTGGTAAAGTTGTAAGGATATTCCAGATCTATAATTGGGTTGTAAGTTTAGGTTGCCCTAGTTGACTTGGATTGTGAATCTCTATGTTTTAATATATTTGGAGCATATTCCGTGTAATTTCCATAAATTATCCAATCTCAAAATGTATACAAGAATGTGTTGTTTGAATAGACAAAGGATGTACCAGAAGTGGAATGAGATATGTAAGATATGAATACTCTTTTCCATAGTTTACACTTTCAATTTCAATAAAAGAAATAGAAATAATTCCTTGTAATCTCAAACAAAGCAAAAATCTCACTTATGGTTAATTTATGAGAAATTATAATGGTAATCCTTTTTGGAAGAATAGCTCTGATAAAACAAAATATGGAAAGGAATGTTACAGTCTAGAAATTAATAATTAGAAATAAGAAACACATAAATAACGTGATTTACAAAAATATTCATATTAATTATAAACAGCATGGTATTTGTAGGACTAGAATTTATGGACACAAATTACAGATTTAATGGACAATAAATTTGTAATAAATAAAGAATAAAAAAAGAATTAAATGGGGGACTGAGTAAGGAATCTAATATGGTGATAATAAAACTAAGAAGGAAAATAAAGAAAGGTGGGAAATGGATATTTATTATGGGTAACAGATATTTATTAGAATTAAGAAGGAAAATAAAGAAAGGTGGGAAATGGTGGAGTGACATTCTAGGAATGCCCATCTTAAATTGGTAAGGAGCATTAGGACCCCAACATCATTAACACCAGTTAATGATTAAGGGCAACTTCTAGCAAAATTTTCTTCTAGAGTTTTTGGGTTGAAATCGCTAGTTGTCTCCTTTAGGAAAAGTGTTTGATATGGTACAATGCAAGTTACTATTTTATCAGGAAATTTCTCAAGGACACTTAACTAGCGATAAACTCTAGATAAGACTAGAAGTTAGTGAGGAAATTAGGTTAGAATGCTTCAAACCCAAAGCTTGCAGAGCATCAACGTTCACCCCGAATGAGTTAAGTTGTATAAGGTTATAAAGAGAATTTTCTAATTGGTCAAGGATGAAGGAAGAGTCGCTGAATAAGTTTCTAGATGTTTGACGTGCCAAAGTATCAAGGCTAAGCAAGGCAAGCCCAGAGGATTGTTATTACCGTTGGAGATTCCGACTTGGATATAGGAGCATATATCGACGGACTTTATAGATAGGTTGCCTAGGAGTCAAAAGGGCAATAATTCTATTTAGGTTGACTTATTTTATTCTTGTTAGGGGTAGTAGGATTACATCATCTCTAGCATAGATTTATTTTAAGAAAGTGGTGCAACTACATGGAGTTCTAGTTAGCATTGTTAGTGATAGAGACCCTTCGTTCACTAGGGAATTTTGGAGGGGTTTGCAATCTGCTTTGAAAAAATGACTTTGAATTTAGAAGATTTGTTGAGAGCTTGCATCGTGGATTTTGGAGGACCTTAAAGAAGAAAGATGTGTTTAGGCGGCAAATGAAGACCACACAAGGCCATTAGGAGTACTATGCTGATAGGCGAAGAAAGGGGATTAGAGTTTTAGTTTGGGACATGGTATTTATTAAGGTTTCCACTCATAGAAAGGTTATGAGGTTTGGTACATCTGGGAAGTCAACAGCAAGGTTCATTAGTCCTTTTCCAATAGAGAGTAACAATCTGCCTTTCTTACTACCAAAGACATTAATACATCCTCGGCATTCGTGCGCCGATCACTTAGTCGTCTGAAAGACAGGTCATTAGGGGTGAAAGAAAGAAAGGATAGAAGAGATGAACTAAACGACACAGAATCTCACAGCGCAATGGAATAATATATATTACTCGATATAATATATTACAAAGTCATTTCAAAAATGTTACATCAAAGTCAAACTAAAACAAATTCTATCTTAGGACAGTTATAACTAGGCCTGTCAATGGGCAGGGTTCGGTCCGGGTATTATAAAACCCGGACCCGAGTCCAATTACAATAATTAAAACCCGAGCCCGGCCCGAACCTGCAGGGTATTTCAACCCAATATCCGAGCCCGGCCCGTCGGGCTTTTTAAGCCCGCTGGGTAATAACTATATACCTAACTCAGAATATTTATGTTAAAACCATATTTTAAAACTGCAACTTTGGTAAAATTTGTATATAAACAATGTTAACATATAAATTGGACGGTGATGTAGTCAAGCTCATAACAAAAGTATGCAAAAACATCTACATTTAAACAAACAAAATGGTAAATAAATAACATACGCACTCAAGTTTTGATACGACAAAAAACTAATAGTCGGATCGGGCCAACCAGGCCGGGTTTTGATAAAACCGTACCCGACCCGGATCGGGCCTGAGTCGGGCTTGGGTAGTAAAAGGCAAAACCCGTACCCGCATAAATAGGGCGGGTTCGGGCCGGGCCCAGGTCGAAGCCCGTACCATTGACAGGCCTAGTTATAACAGACTGTCCCTTCCTAACAGATACAATATACATATAATACAGCGGAAACAAGAAAAATAACAACTATCGATGAAGCCCCCTGCTCCAAACTCCTCCAAGATGAATTTGCAGAAAAACCTGAACTACTTAGTTGCCCATTCAAATTTGAGCACAAAGAGTTTAGGAAAAGAAAATAAACTCCGGGTCAGACATGGCCTGGTGTGAGTAAAGCATAAGTCTTTAACTTTATAAAAACCTTTAAATCAAAGGCATCTCGTAAGACCATGCCGCACATAAACACGGACGGGTTTTTACCTTACGATATCCAAAACATTTGTATATAAAATCAAGTGATATTATAATAATGTCTAAGGATTCAAATACATATCAAAATAGCTTAAATTGTTACCATATTAAAGTCTAGCATGTTAGGCTATAAAATCAAAAACCATAAAGGCAAGTACTGGAGATTGGATTCCATACTATGGCAAGGTAAAGGACTACCTTCCTATGGTACACCCCTAGAAAATGCATCAGAGACTGGCAAGAACTTATTGCACCCCTGCTACACAAAGCCGGCTGCCCATTTAACATGGAGGACCGGATTACCTCATCCCTTTTGACACCGAGGCCTTATACTACCACGGTGTTGTGCGCAAAACAACTCGAATATGGAGAATCTAGAATGGGATGGCGGCTTCTAATGGTAGGTGACCACGTAGCTCTGCTCCATACCCTGTTTTTTCCATTTCCCAGTTTGTGAGGCTCGTGAGGCTACGCTTTACCTTCTTTCATACCAGTAAACCATCTTGGAATGTTATACCCTCCAGGCAGAGTTAAATGCTAACATTCATTCATGCAAGTTGTTCCAGGATCGAACAAACATTCCACATTACTATCTTTCATTTTGGAATCACCTTCGGGAAGAATAGCATAACTCCATAGCATACTTCAATATGATTTAACATCGTTCTTTATTAGTTTGGAGTGATTCGAATAAATCCGAGGACCGGTGTCTCCAAAACTAAGCGATAATTTCTGGCTAACTCAATTCTGATTCTTTTGTAAGTATGCACTAAGCAATCGAGTCCTCACTGGGGAACTCGAATAACCCGACATACCACCTGAGTCAAAATAGGTCCAGATTTGATAGTCATTTATTTAACTATCACATAAACAAAGAATAACCAATTCCATTTGAGATCTATTTATCCATAGCAACCACTAAGCCTCAAGACAAATCTTTATTTAATAAATCTCTTTCAAAACATTTGTCTTAAACATTCATATACTTATCTCTTTGACATAAGTATATTCACAAAACATTTGCAAATAACTTCTTACTTCCGAATCATGTTAAAAAGGATTAAACAAATGTTGTTTAAATTGGAGGTAAAGAAAACCTTAATGTGACTACCCACCTTTTTGGACGGTTTAAATCGACAATAAACAACACATGTCTAACTCAAACCATTCAAAAGGGTAGATTATCAATGGGGTTTAATAAGAAAAGAAAAGAGAAAAGAAGGAAAAAAAATATAGAATCTCGCAGCGGAATGACAAAATATAATAATCAAATAAACAGTTCATGAAGCTGTTTTACAATATACATTTGATTACACAATTTTTACAACATAATCAGAGTACAATCACAAACATACCAAATAATGATGCAGTGGAAAATTACAAATAATATAATATACCAAAATTCGTCTTCGTCCTCCAGAATTAAAGTCTTCAAACACTGAAAAGCTCAGGCGGACCCGAGCGTAAAACAAAAAACACTCTAGTCAGAACTAAAAGTTCTTATGTAAGTTAAATCAACAATAAGTAAATGTGAGTGTAATAGTGTAACGACCCCAAATTTTCTATCTATTTAAATTAATAATTAATTGTATTTTTGAACAAAAGTAGTGAAATAAATTTATTAAAAGTGATGCGAGTTGCCCCGGATTCAAGTAGACTCTGTAGAAATTATTTTAATTTTTAAATATGTGTATATGTATTTAATTTGGATTTGAGATAAATTGTAAATAAATGGTTTAATAATAATTTATAATAATAATAATAATACATATTATAATTGATGGTGAATAATAATTTGAATTTAACAATGTTAATATAAGGTAATAAATATTAAAGGAAAATAAATAATTGAGTATAAATAGAAATAAATGAGGGATGAACTATAAAAATAAAAGTAACACTTAAATAAAATCTAACAACAAATATAAAATAAATATTTAAGCTAGACATAAATTAGTTAAAATTCAAACAACATATTTAAAATAATATTGTAAAGTGATAAAAGGAAGCAAGCAAGGAATAAACAAAACAAATCTGTACATACATATTAACAAATAATATGAGCTTGTAAACAAATTAGAAGACATACATTTATTAACATCTTCTCAAATACACCAAACTTGTCTCTCAGCCGAGTTAATATGCAAGTCTCAATATATGAAGGCAAGGACAAGTTCAATTTTCCAGAAGCAATATGTACATGAAGAAAGCATGGGTGGGCTGCAATACAATATCTTTGATATTGTACTAAACAAATCTAATCTCCTCCAGCTCATAATGTATAAACAAGTTTATATATTCAAGTATAGTTTGTACAAAAGTCATTAATGCAAGTACACAAGATATCAGCCGAGCTAACAACAAAATAAAATAACATAACTAAAAATAAGTTTGTAAATAAAATAAGAAACAAAAGTACCTCCCCCTATCTTCTCAGCCGAAATGCAAAGATATCAACCACCAACACTATATTTTCAGCCAACACAAACATTTTCTCAGCCCCCAAACGAAAAAAATCTCTGGTCATATTTGTACTAGAGAAGAAATAATATATCATTTTGTACCAAAACCATATTATCACCTTGTACAAAATAGCAGACCCTGTATACTTCATCTCTATACTTCAAACAATCTCATATCAGTCTCGTTCATTCATCAAGCCCAGTAAAATATGAAGGAACTACAACTAAAAATTTAAGCACCAACTTAATTCAAACCAGGAGTGTTGTTACTTATTTATCAAACAAACATCAACCTGAACGGTGAACAATCAAAGGCAAACAAAAACTGAGATCAAGAGGGCTTCCAGCTAACCAAACTTTCTGGAGATCAAAATGATCAGGGTGAGTAACATTTTGATGAAATTTTATAACTTAAGTTATTATGTTGCATGCTTGTTTCTGTGAAATATATATCATGTACATATGTAGTTTTGCAAATCTGTGTATATTTGTACATAGGTTACTCTGTTACCCTGTTCTCTGTGTTATGTTTTGGTAGACAGGTAAATAAACCTTCATTTCTTAATCTAGTGATTGTTTGAATGTAGTGTATAAGTAAAAATGGTTTGTCTGGTTGAAATCTAAGTATTAGAATTTTATTTAAGTTAAAACAAACCATATTACCTCTGGTAACTTAAGGAAACTGATCTCACTTTTAAATATGTTAAAAACAAATTTTCTTATTTAAGAAATCAGGTATCCAAAGTGAAACATCATACCAAACCATGATTTTTAATACAAGAATTATAATTTTTAAAGCTTGTGTGAAAGAGCAGTTTTAGTTCGTCTGTTTTAAGCTTTTTGAGCTGCCATGGATGATCTCGTCGTCTAGAGTTGTCGAGTTCTGGTATGGAGACAGAGGAGTGATGGGTGGTGTTGGAAAAAATAGTAGAAGTATGGTCAGACCAACGTGGAGGCGATGGCAACGTTTTCATTCTCGTAAACCTAGTTTTAGTGGGCTTTGGCATTTCGTCTCGTTCGACGTCGATGATTGATCGAGCGTAGCGTGCTTTTGGGGTTTTGTAGAGGGGAGGTAGACGAGGCTACGGCCGGAGTTTGGTGGCTTCTGGTGGTCGGAGCTGCTTGAACGTGGTGCTACCAGGCTTTTGAAGTGGGGCTGCTGTTTTCGTCCAGGTTGATTGTGAGACTCGAATTCGATCTCGAGCTTGAATTGTTGAACGGAGGCCTGGGATGGGAGGTGGAAGTGATAGCCGATTTGTGGAGATGTTCGTGGTCGACCGGAGTTGGTCGTTGGTGACGTGCACGTGCACGGTGGAGTGATTGTCTGGTGAAGCTGTTTTGGTGGTTTCGAATTAAGGCTGGGGAAGTGAACTCGAGATTTACTCGAGTTGGCCTTTGTTTGGCTCGAGTAAATTTATAGTTTACTCGAAGTAAAATAAGGGGACTCGGAAATATTTGTTTCCCAGTTTTTCTTACCTGTAACTAGTTTCCAGATTTATAATGTTGGGTTTAAAATTCAAAACAAGTTAATCCGAGTCTAAGGAATATTTAATTCCAGATTTTTTTGAAGAAAGGAAGTTTAAAAAATTTAAATAATTTAAATAAGTTTAAATATTTTAAATTAAAGGGAATTTGATTTAAATCCCTTCCTAGCAAAATATTGCTTTAAGTTATAGTTTAAAGTTTTTTTTTTTTAAAAGTTAGTTTATAAAGTGATTTAAAGTTAAATTGGTGATCGTTTAACTTTAAAAATTTTAAATGAACTTTTCAAGGAAAAATGAAATAATGTTCCAAACATATTTAAGTGAAATTTAAATCAATAAATGAGAAATGAGTTTTCTTTAAGGAATGAAGATTAATGATTTATAATTCATTAAGGAATGGATTCTTAATGGTTAGTTAATCTATGATCAATAATAAATAATATTAGTGAATTTCATTTGAAGAGTAATTAGAGAAATTTAATAGTTGATGTAGGTCATTAACTAAGATTATCTAAATAATTAATCAATGTGATTTATTTTAACAATAAATTTGGATTAATTAATAATAATAATCAATTGTGGAAGTGTTAAGTAATTAAGGAATGAATTGTTCAGTGTAGTTAATTGAGTTAATCGGATTAGTTTAAGTTAATTACTTAAGTTAATTAATCTAGAACAATCATTTAACAAATTGGGAGAATAAAATTACTTAGAAAAGTAATTAATAGATAATTACTGAATGTAATTAATTAAATGATGATTTGAAACTGGGGTAAATTATTTGTTAATAAATTAAAGGATTAACTAATAATTGTGATTAATTAAGATTAACTAATTCATTAATTAAGAAATGATTAGTTAATAATTAAAGGTTAACTAATAAATTTTGAAAGAAAGATTTATTTCAAATAATTTGTAATTAAATTAGGATAATTAACCAAATTAGTAATTGATACATCCGATTTAAATTAATCAGTTGATTAATAAATTTACTTGTGAATGTTTGGATTCTATTGGATGATTTAATTGTTTGATATCCCTGATATATGATGCTTTGTGATACATCCTGATTTATGTTGTGATCTGTAGTTTACTTATCTGTGACCTTTATATATCTATGATCTGTGAATGAACGATAAGCGTTGTTCTTATACCGCTTATCGAATTATATTTCTGTATTCTGATATGTGGTGATTCATGGTGTTGCACTATTGTGTGAAACCCCTGGACTACACTTTTACACACACAAATATGGATTTCACGTGGAAATCAGTTAAGTCACAGATAATCTAAATTTGATGTTTTTTTGAAATTGAAATTTTAATTCCAATTGATTTTGAAATTGGAAATTTGGATTTAAAGTGAAAAGCCTTTGAAATGGAATTTCAAAGATAAAAGTTATTTCGAATAACTTGATTAAGTTTTGAAATTTAAATAATTTGATTTAAATTTGAATTCAATATTTGAAATTGAATTCTATGATTTGAGAACTAGGGTTTAAAAAGGCTGTTCAACTTATTAATGTGTTTATATGAATTCAAATCATTTTAAAAGTAAAATTTTGAGAAATTGATTTTAACCCAAGAACTCGTATGAGTGAATCAGATTTCAAAAAAAATGAAAACTGTTTTGTTTTAAAAGAATTAAAAGCTTTCAGATAAGAAATGAAATTCCAGTTTAAATTAAAGGAATTTCAAGATTGAATTGAAAAATGGATTTTCCAAGTTATGAATGAATTCTTTTTGAAACTATGAATTGAATCTGTTTATTTTTAACAGATTTAAAATGATGATTTGTTTAGACCATTTGAAATGGAATTGTTTTGAAAGCTATCAGTTAAATCTTGATTTAAAGATTTAACGAGTTAATCAAATTGAAATGGAAATTGATTTGAAAAATCTATGAATGAATCTTTTGTTTAAAAGATTAAAGTGTGGAAATTGTTTTAAACCGTTGAAGGTTGTTAAAATGAATCTTTTTGTTTAAAGATTTGAGAATGGTAATTTGTTAAACCATTTAGAAAGGAAATTTGGGTTTAAGTTGTGACTTAATTGAAATCCCAATATCCATATGTTTTTAAAATATTGCGCACACTATTCGGTTTAGCCGGGAGAGGACCTTTGTGTCACATAACCCATTCCGAATAAGTGATTCGACGATATGGATAGCATTTGAAGATCGGTGTTGAAGACCGGATATTTTTCGAAAATGAAAGGACAACCTGTCGAATGTCTCTGCACTGAGTCGCGCCGGTATAGAGATTTATATCACTCTTTTGTGACGGGAAGTCCGGACGTGATTGGAAATTATCCGGAATTGCAAGGGCTTCGTGAGAAGTGCCTTCGGTTCTGTTCGAACCCGGAACAGACTTGTATGGTTACATGTCTGACATTACACTTTGAGATATAAAGCCGATCTCTTTCAAATACATTTCTGTTGGTGGCGGAGAATTTATTCTCTTAGCTTAACACCCTTCTCTGAGACGTACGAGCTCAGAGGTGATGTAGTTGAAGTTATCAGCGATATATCCCAATTTGGTAATGTGACATGCTGAGTGTTGCTGTGTGATGATCAGTGTTTGATCATTTGTGATATGATCATTTGTTTGATCATTTATCTTTGTGATCATAGGTTGATCATCTGTTGACCCAAAGCGTGGCTTTTTGAAAAAGCGTAGCTTTGTGGACGAGACTTCGTCGAGCCTCACAACCCGGAAATGGTCGAAACAGGAATGTTGCGGCAAGGTTATGAGGGTCGCGCCCTTTAGGGTATGTCATTTCCTTCTGGAAAAGGGTGGTGTCATGGTATGGAGCCCAGATACTTACTCATGTGGATACACTTTATTATGTGTGATGTTGGTTATCGAGGCCTCGGATAAAGGTCCCAAAGGACCGGGTGATGACATATTCGTGAGTTACCTGTTACAGGGGTAACCCGGCCTTGTTTGGCAGAGAGCAGTTTGTCTCTCGGGACGTCCCGCCAGAGGCGATCCCATGCGGCGGAAGGAAGTTCCTTAGCCTGACCATTTGTTGGAAATCCATTTCTCCAATACGGAACTTGTACGGTTTTAGTTGTAGAACCTGCCATTTACGTACGGTGGTCACCACTGTTTAGATGGTAGCTATAGTAGGCATACGATACTGGTCGTATGTTGGCTAAGATTAATATTATACTTTCGAAATGTTTTCTGCACTATGCACTAATAATAATATCAAGATGATTTTACGTAGTAAGCATGTTTGACTATCATAAGAAGAAATCTCCTCCAATTCTGCGTTTGCATTGTGTGTGTGGCGGGAGGTCTTATGGTAGTTTCATTTTCCAAAAGCATTGCGAATTGACTTTAAAATTCTGTTGTTGTTTGTTTTAAAGATAAACTGTTTTGGTTGCTCACACCAGTCCCATGACTGATCCGGAGTTTATTGTTCCCTTCCTAAACTCTGGGTGCCCACTATTTTCCACACGGGCAGTCTAGAGTTGGGTTTTCTCAGATATTCAGGTTTGGTAGATTACCTGGAGCTAGTCAGTTCTTGGAGTTCATGGACTGACGTTGCTTATCTTGGAGCATTCTATTGGAGATATTCTATCTGCTGCTGATGTTATCATTTTCTTTTCCGCTGCTATTTCTTGTATCATATCTCTGATGTATATTGATATTCATTGTATCATATTGTATCAGATTCTGTATCTGTCATTGTATCAATGATATATATATTGATATATATTTTTTTCTTCCGCTGTGTTATTTACTTAATTGTGTTATAGCTCCGGCGAATCGGATTTGAACGGTCGAATCTGCGGCATTCTAGTACAATGTGAAGTACGGATGTCGATTTTCGAGCGGGCAAAATCCGATACGTTACATTTGGTATCAGAGCTAAGGTTGTACTTTAGCTCAGGAGTGTAACACGTTAAGTAACTCATTAGAGATAGAGTGAAGTAAACTCTAGAATGAGTATTCCTCAGATATCTGTCTATATGCCTCAGTAAATTCTCTTACTATCCACTGATAGTGAGTATGAGTGCAAGAAGAGGATGAGATAGGGGACAGAGGGAATACGACTAGAAATGGTCAATACTCTGTAACAACAAGGAAGCGATCTTTTCTCTATCGATCTCTTTTGTTCGTCATTTTTCTCAATTCTTCAATAGTTCCTGGTAGATCCAGGAAGAAATTCGATATATAAAAATGGGACATAAACTCCAAATAAGCCAAAGTTTTTGTTTGTTTGAATGAATTGGTTGCTTTGTTTGTTCTGGTTGTTATGGTTGACAAATATACTTTGGTTTTAAAAACTGAAAATTTTGAAATATAGAATAATTGACCTATAATTGACCTTAGGATCTTATGTTTTGATTTTGATTTTAATTGTAGAGAACTCGTCGCATAAATAGGGGTGGTGCAATTTTCAAAGGCCGAAGAGTCGGTGACTATGGTTCGTCGAGTAGAGTTCAGGATGATCAGGGAGAGTCATCAGTACAGGGGGGGATACCAGAGGAGCCTGTGGTGCAGCCACAACCCCAGGTAGAAGAACCCAAAGAGGAAGTAGTTGTAGAGCCTGAAGAGGAGGAAGAAGAACCAGAGGAGGCATTTGACGATACAGAAGAATTCGAGGACATGGAAGGACTCGAAGAAAACGAAGAAGAATTTGAAGATGAAGAAGAGTCTGATAGTGAGGTGCCTTCTGTAGTATCAGACGATGATGAGGCGGTTATTTGGGATTTGGATGATGGAGTCGAAGATCAGGAGGGTATAGGACACATTCCCGTAGAGTCTGATCCCGAGGAGGTCTATGAGACGGACAATGAGGCGGAGGTTAGGGAGCTATCAGGACCTGAGAGAGAGAGCTCTGATAGTGATGATCTGTAGTTGGCTAGATAGACTTCTTTTGGATAGGATGTGTTTACGGATGCGTTTTGGACTTAGCATGTAGTGAATGTTGAACGTTAAAAGGGTAATGTATAATTATAACCTATGTATGAATATTTTAAGTAATGCTTAATGTGGGATATAGTGTGAATTACCTTTAAGAATTCATGTGTTCATTAGTATCGTTTGAGTTGTTCTTAAATTATTCTGTGTGGGTATAATCATGAACGTGTTGGCAATTTCAAGGACGAAATTCTTTTAAGGGGGGAAGTCTGTAACGACCCCAAATTTTCTATCTATTTAAATTAATAATTAATTGTATTTTTGAACAAAAGTAGTGAAATAAATTTATTAAAAGTGATGAGAGTTGCCCCGGATTCAAGTAGACTCTGTAGAAATTATTTTAATTTTTAAATATGTGTATATGTATTTAATTTGGATTTAAGATAAATTGTAAATAAATGGTTTAATAATAATTTATAATAATAATAATAATACATATTATAATTGATGGTGAATAATAATTTGAATTTAACAATGTTAATATAAGGTAATAAATATTAAAGGAAAATAAATAATTGAGTATAAATAGAAATAAATGAGGGATGAACTATAAAAATAAAAGTAACACTTAAATAAAATCTAACAACAAATATAAAATAAATATTTAAGCTAGACATAAATTAGTTAAAATTCAAACAACATATTTAAAATAATATTGTAAAGTGATAAAAGGAAGCAAGCAAGGAATAAACAAAACAAATCTGTACATACATATTAACAAATAATATGAGCTTGTAAACAAATTAGAAGACATACATTTATTAACATCTTCTCAAATACACCAAACTTGTCTCTCAGCCGAGTTAATATGCAAGTCTCAATATATGAAGGCAAGGACAAGTTCAATTTTCCAGAAGCAATATGTACATGAAGAAAGCATGGGTGGGCTGCAATACAATATCTTTGATATTGTACTAAACAAATCTAATCTCCTCCAGCTCATAATGTATAAACAAGTTTATATATTCAAGTATAGTTTGTACAAAAGTCATTAATGCAAGTACACAAGATATCAGCCGAGCTAACAACAAAATAAAATAACATAACTAAAAATAAGTTTGTAAATAAAATAAGAAACAAAAGTACCTCCCCCTATCTTCTCAGCCGAAATGCAAAGATATCAACCACCAACACTATATTTTCAGCCAACACAAACATTTTCTCAGCCCCCAAACGAAAAAAATCTCTGGTCATATTTGTACTAGAGAAGAAATAATATATCATTTTGTACCAAAACCATATTATCACCTTGTACAAAATAGCAGACCCTGTATACTTCATCTCTATACTTCAAACAATCTCATATCAGTCTCGTTCATTCATCAAGCCCAGTAAAATATGAAGGAACTACAACTAAAAATTTAAGCACCAACTTAATTCAAACCAGGAGTGTTGTTACTTATTTATCAAACAAACATCCACCTGAACGGTGAACAATCAAAGGCAAACAAAAACTGAGATCAAGAGGGCTTCCAGCTAACCAAACTTTCTGGAGATCAAAATGATCAGGGTGAGTAACATTTTGATGAAATTTTATAACTTAAGTTATTATGTTGCATGCTTGTTTCTGTGAAATATATATCATGTACATATGTAGTTTTGCAAATCTGTGTATATGTGTACATAGGTTACTCCGTTACCCTGTTCTCTGTGTTATGTTTTGGTAGACAGGTAAATAAACCTTCATTTCTTAATCTAGTGATTGTTTGAATGTAGTGTATAAGTAAAAATGGTTTGTCTGGTTGAAATCTAAGTATTAGAATTTTATTTAAGTTAAAACAAACCATATTACCTCTGGTAACTTAAGGAAACTGATCTCACTTTTAAATATGTTAAAAACAAATTTTCTTATTTAAGAAATCAGGTATCCAAAGTGAAACATCATACCAAACCATGATTTTTAATACAAGAATTATAATTTTTAAAGCTTGTGTGAAAGAGCAGTTTTAGTTCGTCTGTTTTAAGCTTTTTGAGCTGCCATGGACGATCTCGTCGTCTAGAGTTGTCGAGTTCTGGTATGGAGACAGAGGAGTGATGGGTGGTGCTGGAAAAAATAGTAGAAGTATGGTCAGACCAACGTGGAGGCGATGGCAACGTTTTCATTCTCGTAAACCTAGTTTTAGTGGGCTTTGGCATTTCGTCTCGTTCGACGTCGATGATTGATCGAGCGTAGCGTGCTTTTGGGGTTTTGTAGAGGGGAGGTAGACGAGGCTACGGCCGGAGTTTGGTGGCTTCTGGTGGTCGGAGCTGCTTGAACGTGGTGCTGCCAGGCTTTTGAAGTGGGGCTGCTGTTTTCGTCCAGGTTGATTGTGAGACTCGAATTCGATCTCGAGCTTGAATTGTTGAACGGAGGCCTGGGATGGGAGGTGGAAGTGATAGCCGATTTGTGGAGATGTTCGTGGTCGACCGGAGTTGGTCGTTGGTGACGTGCACGTGCACGGTGGAGTGATTGTCTGGTGAAGCTATTTTGGTGGTTTCGAATTAAGGCTGGGGAAGTGAACTCGAGATTTACTCGAGTTGGCCTTTGTTTGGCTCGAGTAAATTTATAGTTTACTCGAAGTAAAATAAGGGGACTCGGAAATATTTGTTTCCCAGTTTTTCTTACCTGTAACTAGTTTCCAGATTTATAATGTTGGGTTTAAAATTCAAAACAAGTTAATCCGAGTCTAAGGAATATTTAATTCCAGATTTTTTTGAAGAAAGGAAGTTTAAAAAATTTAAAAAATTTAAATAAGTTTAAATATTTTAAATTAAAGGGAATTTGATTTAAATCCCTTCCTAGCAAAATATTGCTTTAAGTTATAGTTTAAAGTTTTTTTTTTTTAAAAGTTAGTTTATAAAGTGATTTAAAGTTAAATTGGTGATCGTTTAACTTTAAAAATTTAAAATGAACTTTTCAAGGAAAAATGAAATAATGTTCCAAACATATTTAAGTGAAATTTAAATCAATAAATGAGAAATGAGTTTTCTTTAAGGAATGAAGATTAATGATTTATAATTCATTAAGGAATGGATTCTTAATGGTTAGTTAATCTATGATCAATAATAAATAATATTAGTGAATTTCATTTGAAGAGTAATTAGAGAAATTTAATAGTTGATGTAGGTCATTAACTAAGATTATCTAAATAATTAATCAATGTGATTTATTTTAACAATAAATTTGGATTAATTAATAATAATAATCAATTGTGGAAGTGTTAAGTAATTAAGGAATGAATTGTTCAGTGTAGTTAATTGAGTTAATCGGATTAGTTTAAGTTAATTACTTAAGTTAATTAATCTAGAACAATCATTTAACAAATTGGGAGAATAAAATTACTTAGAAAAGTAATTAATAGATAATTACTGAATGTAATTAATTAAATGATGATTTGAAACTGGGGTAAATTATTTGTTAATAAATTAAAGGATTAACTAATAATTGTGATTAATTAAGATTAACTAATTCATTAATTAAGAAATGATTAGTTAATAATTAAAGGTTAACTAATAAATTTTGAAAGAAAGATTTATTTCAAATAATTTGTAATTAAATTAGGATAATTAACCAAATTAGTAATTGATACATCCGATTTAAATTAATCAGTTGATTAATAAATTTACTTGTGAATGTTTGGATTCTATTGGATGATTTAATTGTTTGATATCCCTGATATATGATGCTTTGTGATACATCCTGATTTATGTTGTGATCTGTAGTTTACTTATCTGTGACCTTTATATATCTATGATCTATGAATGAACGATAAGCGTTGTTCTTATACCGCTTATCGAATTATATTTCTGTATTCTGATATGTGGTGATTCATGGTGTTGCACTATTGTGTGAAACCCCTGGACTACACTTTTACACACACAAATATGGATTTCACGTGGAAATCAGTTAAGTCACAGATAATCTAAATTTGATGTTTTTTTGAAATTGAAATTTTAATTCCAATTGATTTTGAAATTGGAAATTTGGATTTAAAGTGAAAATCCTTTGAAATGGAATTTCAAAGATAAAAGTTATTTCGAATAACTTGATTAAGTTTTGAAATTTAAATAATTTGATTTAAATTTGAATTCAATATTTGAAATTGAATTCTATGATTTGAGAACTAGGGTTTAAAAAGGCTGTTCAACTTATTAATGTGTTTATATGAATTCAAATCATTTTAAAAGTAAAATTTTGAGAAATTGATTTTAACCCAAGAACTCGTATGAGTGAATCAGATTTCAAAAAAAATGAAAACTGTTTTGTTTTAAAAGAATTAAAAGCTTTCAGATAAGAAATGAAATTCCAGTTTAAATTAAAGGAATTTCAAGATTGAATTGAAAAATGGATTTTCCAAGTTATGAATGAATTCTTTTTGAAACTATGAATTGAATCTGTTTATTTTTAACAGATTTAAAATGATGATTTGTTTAGACCATTTGAAATGGAATTGTTTTGAAAGCTATCAGTTAAATCTTGATTTAAAGATTTAACGAGTTAATCAAATTGAAATGGAAATTGATTTGAAAAATCTGTGAATGAATCTTTTGTTTAAAAGATTAAAGTGTGGAAATTGTTTTAAACCGTTGAAGGTTGTTAAAATGAATCTTTTTGTTTAAAAATTTGAGAATGGTAATTTGTTAAACCATTTAGAAAGGAAATTTGGGTTTAAGTTGTGACTTAATTGAAATCCCAATATCCATATGTTTTTAAAATATTGCGCACACTATTCGGTTTAGCCGGGAGAGGACCTTTGTGTCACATAACCCATTCCGAATAAGTGATTCGACGATATGGATAGCATTTGAAGACCGGTGTTGAAGACCGGATATTTTTCGAAAATGAAAGGACAACCTGTCGAATGTCTCTGCACTGAGTCGCGCCGGTATAGAGATTTATATCACTCTTTTGTGACGGGAAGTCCGGACGTGATTGGAAATTATCCGGAATTGCAAGGGCTTCGTGAGAAGTGCCTTCGGTTCTGTTCGAACCCGGAACAGACTTGTATGGTTACATGTCTGACATTACACTTTGAGATATAAAGCCGATCTCTTTCAAATACATTTCTGTTGGTGGCGGAGAATTTATTCTCTTAGCTTAACACCCTTCTCTGAGACGTACGAGCTCAGAGGTGATGTAGTTGAAGTTATCAGCGATATATCCCAATTTGGTAATGTGACATGCTGAGTGTTGCTGTGTGATGATCAGTGTTTGATCATTTGTGATATGATCATTTGTTTGATCATTTATCTTTGTGATCATAGGTTGATCATCTGTTGACCCAAAGCGTGGCTTTTTGAAAAAGCGTAGCTTTGTGGACGAGACTTCGTCGAGCCTCACAACCCGGAAATGGTCGAAACAGGAATGTTGCGGCAAGGTTATGAGGGTCGCGCCCTTTAGGGTATGTCATTTCCTTCTGGAAAAGGGTGGTGTCATGGTATGGAGCCCAGATACTTACTCATGTGGATACACTTTATTATGTGTGATGTTGGTTATCGAGGCCTCGGATAAAGGTCCCAAAGGACCGGGTGATGACATATTCGTGAGTTACCTGTTACAGGGGTAACCCGGCCTTGTTTGGCAGAGAGCAGTTTGTCTCTCGGGACGTCCCGCCAGAGGCGATCCCATGCGGCGGAAGGAAGTTCCTTAGCCTGACCATTTGTTGGAAATCCATTTCTCCAATACGGAACTTGTACGGTTTTAGTTGTAGAACCTGCCATTTACGTATGGTGGTCACCACTGTTTAGATGGTAGCTATAGTAGGCATACGATACTGGTCGTATGTTGGCTAAGATTAATATTATACTTTTGAAATGTTTTCTGCACTATGCACTAATAATAATATCAAGATGATTTTACGTAGTAAGCATGTTTGACTATCATAAGAAGAAATCTCCTCCAATTCTGCGTTTGCATTGTGTGTGTGGCGGGAGGTCTTATGGTAGTTTCATTTTCCAAAAGCATTGCGAATTGACTTTAAAATTCTGTTGTTGTTTGTTTTAAAGATAAACTGTTTTGGTTGCTCACACCAGTCCCATGACTGATCCGGAGTTTATTGTTCCCTTCCTAAACTCTGGGTGCCCACTATTTTCCACACGGGCAGTCTAGAGTTGGGTTTTCTCAGATATTCAGGTTTGGTAGATTACCTGGAGCTAGTCAGTTCTTGGAGTTCATGGACTGACGTTGCTTATCTTGGAGCATTCTATTGGAGATATTCTATCTGCTGCTGATGTTATCATTTTCTTTTCCGCTGCTATTTCTTGTATCATATCTCTGATGTATATTGATATTCATTGTATCATATTGTATCAGATTCTGTATCTGTCATTGTATCAATGATATATATATTGATATTATTTTTTTCTTCCGCTGTGTTATTTACTTAATTGTGTTATAGCTCCGGCGAATCGGATTTGAACGGTCGAATCTGCGGCATTCTAGTACAATGTGAAGTACGGATGTCGATTTTCGAGCGGGCAAAATCCGATACGTTACAAATAGCTTTAGAGATGTTTATGGGATTTTACATCTCCTATCCAGTGTATAACGTGCGTGCAATAACTTAAGAGATGTTATGGGATTTTTCATCTCCTAAGGATCCGTTAAACTATCTATATATAGTAAAATACGCTACATATGTCGTGTATATTAGTAATGTAAAGTATTAAAATAGCGTTAAGGCGTTACCATTATCCCCCTTAACACATTTTTATATAAGCATCGTAGTCTACAATACTGTAAACTCTATCGTAAACTGGTAGGATATCAGGGAGAACTCCATAGGTACAACACAAACCAAAGTCGTAGTGGGATCGATCATGATAAATATGACAAGGCACGCGAGGCAATACCCAGGATAGGATTCTACCGTTTTACCCACCCAGACTGGTGGTAACGCATAGCTGCAACTACCGCCCACCTTGAAACAACACTCCCATAATCAAGGGTGGCCACCAAACAATCACAAAGTAAAATATATGGTTTCGAAGAAGCGTGTTCGATAGGGGGAGCAACCACACTTGGCCCGGTATAGCTCCTGTTTTAGTCATTTCTAATTGACACAAGTGTCAGGGTCATCCACCATTGTTCTCTTTCTTCAAATCCAACAAACGTCTCCAATTCAACCACTTCATTCTGGATAACATCCACCACGTACACAGTTGTTAAAGTGGTTCCAATATTGACAGAGAGTATGCCAATAAGAGGACCCGGTCTCTTTAACAACCAAACGTCATTTTTCACATCGGTTGGTTCTTTTACATTTCGATCGATTTATATTTTATATCAAAATATCATATTCAATTCAAAATATCCCTCATTTCAAATCATCATTTTTACCAAAATATGTCATTTTCACTTGAAATTATCATCTCAAATTCCAACTTATGTTATAACCTCATTTAACCACATTCGCATTTAAATCAACGATTTAAATATAAAAATTCCAACTTTGCACAGTTTGAAATTCTAGAAAATAGTTTGAATAGTTATAAATAGTTTAAAATAGTTTATATAGTTTAGAGATTTAAAACAGTTTAATATAAAATGGTTTGAGTATTGAAAATGTTTTATATAGTGAAATAGTTTTGGAAAATCTAAATAATTTGAATATTAAAATAATAGATTTTAAACAGTTTATATCAAAAATAATTTATTTTGAAAATAATATCAAATCAAACTGTTTTTTTTTTCATTTCAACAATCTGGACCCATGTCCAATTTCACTTTACTAATTTAAAACACTTAAATCAACTTAACCCTCATTGTTCAATTTTAAGATCCAAATCTTTATATAATTCAATTTCCAAAATTAAAGTCATATATCAATTACAATTTCACATTTCCAATTCAATTCTTTAAAACATTTCCTTTTTACCAATTTTAGTTTCAACATTTCAAAGCTTGAATTAGAAAATAATTCAATTCATATAAATCCAAAACTTTAAAAAAATACCATTTAATCAAAATTCAAATTTCAAGATTTTTAAAACCATTTAATTTAACCAACCCGGCACCCATATATAATTTTCTACCCTCTGGCCAAGTGATCAGTTATTTAAATTTTAATTTCAGGGATGGATATATATATCATTTCAATCCAAATCAAATTGTCATAGGCATATATCATTTCAACCTATTTCTTAATTTATTCGAAATAATTCAAATAACAGTTTATATGTTGTCACTTAATATACAGAGTGATAACAGAGATATATAAGTATAAATAAACATCCAATCATCCAAATGTCAACAAATAGACATCCATCACAATCAACATCTAAATCAGCCAATAAACCACAACAATTAACTGGTTATCAACATCAGGTATTTAACTAGAAATTCAATTTCAATATTAATTTAAATGACAGCTTAATTCAAATTAAATTTAAATTACCAAACAGCAATCAAAAAAATTCTTATCACATCATAAATTTAATTCAACTATCATAAGGAGGTTTAGTATTGCATGAGTGGGTTAAATCACTCATCTTTGAATTTAGCCCATAAAAATCCAAACAGAAGTGCAAAATCTCAATAGTCTCGAAATTAAACCAAATCAATTTCATGTTGTCCGAAATTTAAATATGAATCCAACAGAAGAAATCGCGCGTGAATCGTAGTTTATATGCAAAAGATATTCATGTTATAAGAAATATTATTAAAATAATAATTGGTACATGTATAATAAAAAAATAAACAAAGTTTAATACTTACGTTTTTCTCAAGATAAGGCTTTAAGCAAAGATGGAAGAACAAACTAAGATAAGGGCAGGACGTGAATGAAAAATGAAAAATGAAAAAAAAATGAAACTCATGTTTCATAAAAGAAAGCTTTTGAATTTGCAAAAATGAGAGCTTCTGAATTTGGTCACATTAAAATGATTTGAGGAAAGAAAGATTTGAAATGGAGATCTAAACATAGGAATGAGGTGGTGACAAAAAAAATGAAGGTACAAGTTTAAAACGTGAACAATTTTATGATAAGAATATACCTTCAGCAAAGAACAATTTGAATTAAATGAATATGAGGTGTCAGAAGAAACAAAACGCAAATAAAGAAATAAAATTGCAGGTTATTTAATAATAAGGAAATGAAAGTGGAGGGACAAAAATGAATGTTACGTTTTGTTTTGAAAGCTTCAGTCATTAATAATGCATAAGGAAATATACGTAGGAATGAGAAAGTTTGCAAACCAAAGGAAAATGAAATTTTGTACACATTTAATTTTTTTATCAACACACAATAAATAACATTATACTTACTTTAAAAATGAAAACATTCAATTTGGTTTTCCCAAAATGATCTTATATTTCCATTAAAACATCTTTTCTGTTTAACATAAAACATGTGTTTCTTATATTAAATATATTAATTGCAATCAACGTTTTCTTTCCTTTTAATCGAAATATTCAATTGCATTAATTGCAATTAGTTACAAAGTTAAATTTCAAAATAGACAAACAAAAATGGAAGAAATACAAAACAGTTGTTTCCTTTAGTCATTTAGACACGTTAATAAATTTATTGTTTATACACCAGTGTAATAAATAACTTACTTAAATAAATGATTCACTTATTCTTGTAATCAATCTGTATGCTAAAACACAGTTCAAATATACATATATTTTTTCCTTTAAATCAATCATTCTATTCTTTATTTTAATGAAATTAAACTTACATTCACAAATCAAACATTCATTTTATTTAATAAAAATGTTCTTTTCATTAAATCAAACTTTCCTTATATTTTCACAAAACATAAGCTACGTTTAATTACACTTATAAATTTACAATTTAGTTTTCACTCTCCTATTAATTGAAATTATTCAATTACATTAATTTCAATTAATTGCAAAGGTGAATTTCAAAATGGACTAAATAAATGTAATGAGAAATAGAACAATTATTTCCTATCTAATAGTAATTTAAACATATTTATACTCTATTGGATACAAACAGAAATTATACATTTCTTACTAAATAATAGTTTCTCATCTCTGCAATCAATATTTTAACTAACAACCATTTCAAATAAATAAATATAGGATTTCTTCTTTAAAAAAGAAACATTTATTACTCCAATCAATTGGAAATTTACATACAGACAGTTATTAATTTCATTCAAACCAATGTCATTAAAATAAACACTAACATATGTTATCATCCTTAGCTTATTGCAAACATATGTCAAAAGAAATTTTAATTAAGCTCATAACTTGTATTATAATTTAATTTGAATCAATAAAATCTTTTTTTATTCCTAACAAATTTATTCAAAAATCTTATTTAATTGAATATTTTTAATTATAAAAAATACGGGTCGTTACACTTAAACACTATCCCCTCGGTGTTAAGTGTGGAATGGATGTTCCATACCACCATTTTAAAAGGTCAGTTTAGAGAAACCCAAATCTCAAATTCTTTTTATATGTCTGTTAATAAATCTTTTTTAAACAAATCTATTTCATTAATGAAATCTCTTTTTATTTTTGAAATCAAAACCATTTCAAAATTCTTTCCAAAACTTCCAAATTCATTTATAAAACCCTTTTATAAATATTCAAAACCATTTATATAAATTCCTTTATAAATATCCAAACTATTTTATATAAATTGCTTATAAATATTCAAACCTTTTCATAAACTCCCTTTATGAATATCCAAATTATTTTCTAAAACTTCTTTTATTAATACCCAAAAGTCATTTATAAACTTCTTTATAAACCTTTCAAGTTTAAACAACTTCTTAAATAACATTAAATCCATCTAGCTTCCTTTAATAAGCAAATCCATTTTATAAATCTCCCTTATTTATGACATCTTCTTTGCTTAAAAATTCAAATCCATTTACCCAAAACACCCTATAAATTTCCAAATTCATTTATAAAAATCTTTATATAAACTTCTTCTTATAACATGGAAAACCATTTCCATTAGTTAAAACATCTTTAGTAAAACCATTTATCAAATCATTCTTTAAATATCTTATCCAAACGCACTAACTTTGAAACCATTTCAAAAAGGAGGTGAAATATTTACCATTACAAAATCAAACGGAGGCTTAATGACCACAATAACGCTTTTAATTCGGTTTTACTTATCTAGTTTAACATGGCATCATATAACAACATGTATATAAGGGATCAACACATAACCATCAATCAACTTAAGTAAATATCAAAGTTAATTGTAATAGCAGAATGGTGTTTTGTTATGCTAATAGATATCATTCAGTTTTCCTAATCATACGGGGTTACTTAAGGATAAGCAACATAGAAATCCCTTGATTTAAAACAAATTTGAAACAAAAAATAGTTTAAAATAAAATTGATTACTTAAACTCAAAGCGATTTTAAAATAAATTAAAACCCTTATAATTGAGAATCAAATTCTTGTCAAAAATATTAATTAAACTCTAATTAAAAGTAATTAAACTTTAATTAAACCTTATTAAAACATAATTAACTTTAATCAAAGATTAATTAAATACCCTTTTAAAATTATAATTAATTAATAATTATCTCAAATAAATACGTAAATAATAATTAATTAATCCTTAATTAATAATTAAATGATAATTAACTTTAATTAAGTAACAAATCATGATTAACTTAATTGATTAACTCTTAAGTTTAAAAATCCATTATTAACAATGATTAAGTACTGATTACCTTTATTAATTAATTAATAAATTAAATAATGATTAAATAAATAATAATTAAATAATTGTTCTCTAAAGTGATTTTAAGTTAAAACAAGTTTAGATTAGAAAAATATTTAGATTTCCTCGAACTGCACGTATAGCGACTATCGCTATACGGACCCGTTATTTTAAAAACTTGAAAATTTGTTTTTCTAACTTTTAAAACTTTAACTTTGAGCTGTTGTCTTCTTTAAAACATGAAAATAAAATTTTGAAACCAAAATCAAAGTTTTAAACTTGAAAACTTTTCTCTTTGAAATAAAAATCAAACTTTGGACAAAAAGCGGATTTCTACGTCGCTTTTGATTAGCGAATTGCTACCTTGGTGTCATGAACCCACATACAACACATACAACATTCAAACATAATATCACATCATAACATTATAGCACCATCATAAACAAAGTATTACTTCACAATACTCACTAACTTTTCCAATATTCAACGTATAAGCTTTATCGGCAACTCAAACTTTGGAATAAGAAATCATCACCAAATCAACATATATGCATACATACACAACATATAACATTACTACATACTTAAGCAACATTTTAACTCATAAATTTTACAATTTGGGAAAGTTAATAATTTGAATTTTAAAAACACAAACTTTACTCACCAAACTTTCATTAAATCAAACTAAACTTGCTATTGACCTAGCTCACTTGCTCCTAGCTCAACAAAGTGAAGATGTGGACCCTTGGAAGGCTAAATGGGCTCGCCATGCATGTGTTTGGGCTCATTCATGGCTAGAACAAGGCCCTTCCTTGGTGGTTTTTGGTGGATATGGGTTTCGTTTAGTAGACAATGGATTTGGAAGTGAAATTGAGGAGTTTAGTTATATTTTTACACCATTTCTCTATCTTTTCTATTAGGAATTTCTCTACCTTTTCGGGGTCTACAGACGATCCCTTCTCAAAAACAATATGTCCATGAAATCTCAGCTCCTTCTTCCAAAAGTGACACTTTGAGAAATTGGCTTTAAGTTGGTTCCTTCTAAAAGTCCTTAGTACCTCGCTTAAGTGATTTTCATGCACTCCTTCACTTTTAGAGAATACTAAAATATCATCCACAAACACTATGACGAATTTATTCAATTGCCCCCTAAAGACTCCACTCATCAAATCTACAAAGTACATAGGGGCATTCGTTAATCCAAATGGCATCATTTCCCATTCATACAGTCCATCTAGAGTGCGAAATGCAATCTTCTGCTTGTTATCCTCAGTTATCCTCAATTGATGAAACCCAGTGGCTAAGTCTAACTGACAAAAGGTTTTGGATCCAATAAGCCGATTGAACAAATCATCTATTCTAGGTAAGGGGTACCTATTTTTCTTAGTCATCTTTTTGAGTTCTCTATATTCGATGCATAACCTTAAAGAGCCATCTGCCTTAGTGGTGAAGACAACAGGTGCTCCCCATTTAGAAGTACTTCGACGAATAAATCCTTTTCGTAATAGGTTCGAAATCTACTTATTCAACTCTCGCCTTTCTTTGGGAGCCATATGCCATAAGGGCAGAGCGATAGGTCTAGCTTCCTTCTTCAAGTCGATCCTAAACTCGATCTTTCTTCGGGCAAGACCCGAGGCTTCTTTTAAAACATTAGGAAATTCTCGAACTATGGGCATAGATGCCTAAATCATCTTGTGATAGGCTAAAAGAATATAAATAGCCTAATTTGACTAAATTTTAGGGTATGCAACGAACATCTATATCTCCCCCCTTATAACTCATTTACTAAATGATTCTCCTATCACAGTCTAAAATAACACCGTAGTAAGATAACCAGTCGATCTTAAGGATAAATCCATACACCTCAAAGCTAAGAACATACGTGTTAAATGTAAAATCATTGTTACATATATCCACAACTAGGTCTCTACAAATAGAAGAAAGGCGTGTCGGCCCTTGAATGAGATTTGATACAACTATTGGGTCGGTGATAGCTTGGGTTTTTAGACTCAAGGAGTTAACTATATTTCTAGTCAAGAATGAATGTGACATGTTATTGAATTTCTTCGTTAACCCCAAAGTATAAGGAAAGTGGATTTGGCTAGGCTAAAGTAATCCTAGACTAAGTTGCTAGGATGAAGTATGAAACATATCAAGTCCATGAAAGTCTTATGCATGTTCAATATCAAAGCTAAAGCCATATCGCATGTCATATAAGAGTCAATAGTTCAAATCATGTAGAGCAATCCAACTCAAGATTATAAATGGTTTTGGAATTCGAAGCACGTTAAGATGTAAGAATCACAAATGCTTTGGAACCCGAACACAAGCCATAATTCAAGTAATCTTGTTCTTATTCCATATTGTAACAACCCAGAATTTCAGCCATTTAAATTTGGAATATTTAACTAATTTTAAATATTGAAAAATTAATTTTATAAGATAAATAACTTGAATTTCAAATATAATGATTTATTGGGTAATTAAATGGTTAAATTAAATATTTGGAATAGTTTAAATAATTGAATCTTGAATTTAATATGAATGAAAGTGATTTCGAAAGTTGATTTTAAATTTATTTGAATAATAAGGAAGATAGTAAACTTTTAAATTTGATTTAAAAGTGTTTAAACTGATTTTTGGAATTACTCATTTTCATTAACGTGTAAAAATAGTCTTTTGGTGCACTGTCCCGAATTTTAACGAAACCAGTTTAATTGGATCTGTAATAGTGAATTATTATATGCCGTCGAATTTCGTGGCGATTGGACGTATCATTTGGTCGTGTGAGTTCGAAATGCGTAGAAATTAATTGAAGGAATTTAAATTAATATAACTTGATTTGAATAGTTAACTTCTGTATATGATGGAATTGGCTTCTGATACATATTCCATTGTATTCAGAATAGGGGTATAACATATAGAACACCAGGTGGCACACTTCGTTTGGAGTTCGAAATTTTCACGGATGAACAGTGCCATGAAATTTTTCTATATAAGGCCATCAACTATCTTCAATTGCAAACCATAGCTTCTAACTCAGCCGCTATTAAAAAAATTAAAACCCTTCATCGAACTGTCATGGTTGATCGAAGCCTCTAGAGGTCGAATTGGCCAACGACTTCAACTAGAAAAATGTTGAACATGACGATACGAAGTTAATCGACGGTCGGATCGTCATCGTTCATCGCATGGTGGCCAGGGGGGGCTGGGTTCACGGCGGCAGTTTTGGGATCGGTTCGATTTTCAACTGTTCGCGCATGCGCGTGGGGGTTGTGGCGAGGCAGAGCAGAGGGGGAGCGGTGGTGGGTGGTCAGCACGACAGGTGGTCGACGGCGGTCGTGGGTGAGGCGCACTCGATGATCAATAAAAAAAGAAGAAGAATGGCAGCCTGGGTAATTCGTGAACGAGGGAGAGAAAGTTTTTAATTTAATTTTTATAAAAATTAAGTTAATTATTAAGTTTAATCATCTCAAATGTTAATAAATCCATAACTTCTTCGTTCGAGGTCCAAATCGAGTGCGACGAGTCGCGTTGCGATCTATCAACGAAGGCGACGCTATGGAGTTAGATTGGATGGATTTGGAGCTAGTGGAAAATTTGGGTTAAAATTGAACGTTCGTTCAATTTTTAATTCAAAACGGAACGTTTTGACGAAACTAAAATCAATGTGAGTTAATCTCACCTTTATGGTTAATCAAAAAATATTATATAGCCAATAAAATTATTTATTGGATGTGTGCATATTTTATTGTTCACTGTTATTGACCGTTTGGATAATTCAGTAGTTTATATTGTTGGTATGGATATATTACCGCCCCTGGAGCGGATTAGACCCTATTACGTTCCCATGTAAGAGCAGATGACCCTTGTATACGAATCCCACCTCGAAGCGGTTGATTTATATTTTTATGATTATATATCGTATGTGATGCAAAGGGACAGGTTGGAGGGATCAACAGGATTCCTCACACTATTGATTTTACTTTTCATATATATTGTGATATATAACTCGTTGAATGTCATATTGATGACATTAATATGATTTTTCTTTATTAGTGCTTTATAGCACCGGGCCTCATTTTTGGTATTTTAAATTACTATAAAATAATGATTTGATTTAATGGGGATTTCAAAGTGATTTTGGAAATTTTATATGTTTTAATAATTTTTCTAAAATGAAAGTATGATTTTTAGATAATATAAATTGATAGCTTTATAAAATACTTTAAATAGAGATTTTCGAACTGTAAATTAAAGATTTTAAAAATCTTAAAATAAGTCCGTCTTTTATAATAAAGGGATATGTTTTTAAAGGAAAATAGAAATATTCAATATAAATATTTATTAACCGTTTTACATAAATTCAAATACATATATATATATATATATACATATATTAAGATTATTTATAAATGTGAGGATTTATAAATGTGATAAATTTATAAAAGTGATATTTTACAAATGAAGTGAGGATTTGTAAAATCGTATTTCATTAATAAAAGTATGGATTTATAAACGGTGTTTATTAATTAAAGGAAGCTATTATCATTAAATAAATTGGTGAAATAAATCAAACAGTGGATTTATTATAAGATGTGGAATGATGTTTTAGGAAACAGATAATTCTATTTTGGAAATCGAAGATGAGGGTAAATTTGGGGACGTTAGACGATACTTTATAAATAGAAAGGGATTTATAAAAAGAATTTACCATATGGAAGTAACGTTAAAAATAGATAGTTATTGATGTTTTTAAATGAGATTTATGAATGAGTGAGATTCATAAAGGAAATAGAGTTATAAATGGAGTTCACAAATAAATAGGTTTTATTAAAGGAAGTTTTATAAGTTAGAAAGAGATTCTTAAATATAGTTTTATAAATATGGGAATGATTGTGTAGAAGATTTAAGAATGGATTTTTATCAAGGAAATATATTATGTTTCAAAAGTTGGTTATTTATGTTAATATTGTTTTAAGTTGTTATTAATATTTAAATATTTTGAAAAGTTAATTTTTTAAATCATTTATATGGTTTGAAATTAATATTAATGATTATTAATAATATTTGGTAATTTATTATTATTATTTATAATAATGGTAAAAATTAACGATCGTTTTATTTACAATGTTTTGAATTATTAATTATAATTTTTAAGATGTTAGAAGTTAATAATTATTATTTATTTATGATGTTTGTTATTAATAATTACTATTATATAATAGTGTTTTAAAGAAAGTGATTCTGATTTATTTATGATGTTTTTGAGAATCATAAATAGAGTTTTATAAATGCATTTGGATTTTATAAGAGGAGCTTATAAAATGGTTTGAAGACTTAAAGGAAGATTATTTACAAGGTAAAGAAGTTTATAAATAGATAGATATTTATAAATGAAATTTTGGAATAGGTTTATAGAATTATAATAGGAGTTTTATAAAGCGTTTTGGAGACTCAAAAGGAATTATTTACAATGTAATAAGCGGGCTTTGTAAATGGTTTTAGATATTTATAAAGGGGTTTTTATAAATGGGTTTTAGATTTATAAAAAAAAGAGTTCATAAATAATTGCATAGTTTTGTAAAGGGTTTATAAATGACTTGAGAAATAATTTATAAAAGGGTTTATAAAGGGTTTTAGAAATTTATAATTGAGTTTATAAATGATTTTAAATTTGGTAAAAAGGAGATCTTCCTCAGTGTTTGGTAAATATACTTATACCATTGAGATAAGTATATGGATATTTTCTAAGTATTGAAAATATGAGGGTTGTGAATATATCTTTGTATAAGAATTTTGATCCAAGCATTTACAAGATGACTTTAATTAATGAAAAGATTAATTAAGGAGGCTAGTGGTTGCTTATGTGTTTAACCAATGTTGGTTTTTCCTTGGAAATAAATATTGATTTGGATGTGTGTTTTTTGATAGTTAAATAACCGGCTATCAAATGTGAACCTAAACGTAACTTTGGAAGTATATAGGAGAAATACATGAGTTATGTGCCACAGTCATCTCTGATGATGCTATAGTGTGCATGTAAATCTCGTTTCGTTCTTCTATGACAAATGATAAAGAAATCTGTCCACTAACGGTTAGGAGGTGATCTCCATTCTTATCTTTGACTTTTTATTTCCTAAAGAACTGGGGTTGAGTTTACTGGATATTGTCGAATGTTGTTTCGAAGAGACCGGGATCGAATATGTTATCCGAAAGCCACTTCGATCCAACTCAAGCGTTCGAAGTGAAGACATCTTGAAGATGATGGAATTGGAGACGGAGCTTTCAATTGTTTCGTTCAGTCCCAGAACGAACTTATATGGATGAATGGTGGTATTGCATTGTTGCTTGGAGGGCAGTGTTAGCATTCCAAGAGGGAAGTGCTATATAAAAGGTAGAACATAACTTCGAGCCTCACACCCGGGAAATAAATAAAGTAGGAACATGTAGCAGGGCTAAGTGGGTCGCACCCAAGTAGAGTATGATCATCCTAAATCTAAAGCGATATTCATGTATGCTTCGGGATCCCATTGTGTGGTTGTTGATTGCAACCGAGGAGTGATGATATTCGATGCTACTCGAGAAGGGGGTAGTGCCGGTCCTGAGTAGCAGAGATGCAACTTGTTGTAGCCTCCTGTATATTTTACCTAGAGATGTACGGATTCGGTGGGTAGACCCTTACCCTTTCATAGTTGGAACCCATTCTTCAATAAGAGCCTTCACGGTTTTGATTGTAGAACCTAGTATACTAGAATTTAATTAATGTAACAATTTTGGCTATGATTAATAAGTATTTGTATATTAGACACTATTATAATATCAGAGGATTTCATATGAAATGTTTTGGTTATCGTAAGGTTAAAAAAACCCGTCCGTGTTTATATGCGGCGTGGTCTTACGAGATACTTTTGATTTTCAAAGGTTTCTATAATTTTAAAATCCAGTTGGGTGGGTTTTCTCACGGTGGTTTTCCAGACCAACTCGGGTGTTATTTTGTTATAATGCTCGGGTCAGACCGAGCATATTTACAGATTGCTTTGGATGCATTGAAGCTCAGGAGACGAGTTGGAGGTCTTCAAATCGTATTCTTATATATGTTTATTTTCCGTTGCTTTGTTATGGAAATTAGCAGAAATTGTGATGACAGAATGTTATAACTGTCCAGGCTGATGATTGTGATTGTTGTTATACTCTAATGGATGTATGTATATAACAATTTCTGTTTTGTAAAGATCATTGATATTATATTATATTGTGTTCTGCTGCGATTGTGAGATTCTGTGTTGTTTTTAATTTCTCTTTTTCTTCTCTTCTCTTCTCTTCTAAATTTCTTCTTTCTTTCCCTTAACTATCCCTCTTTCCATTCCATTAGGGTTGGACATGTGTGGTTTATTGTCAGCTTGAACTGTACGGAAAAGCGGGTTGTTACACATGTAATGTTTAATGTATAATGTGTTATGTGTAATATTTCGAGTGCTACAATCGCTCTAAATCCCCAAATCAATTTAAGGTTACCAGGTTTAAAATGTAAGAAAAGGGACAAGAATGATTCGCCCTTTTTTCATGCCCCTTGATCTGTATTTATAGCAGTTTAGGAATGCGGCATGGCTTCCATGTATCCATGCGGCATGCTTGACCTCCGGCATTATCCATGTTAATGGTGCATGGCGTCATACTTCAGCATCCACTGGCTTAATGGTGAACTTCGGTGCTTAGCATCCATCCCGCCTTGATAGGCTTTATTGATGACGTTCAATATCAACATTGTATTAAGGATATGTGGTCTCCTCTGAAGGTTGATGAAGTGTGCCATTATTATGGTATGACATCAATAAGCGACGACATTGATAAGTGGCGATATTGTCAACGATTGGCATTAATAACAAGCAACTTTGATAGCAGGCGGTGTTGATAATAGGAGGCATTGATAATAGGCGGTATTGATGATAATCATCATTAATAATAAGTAGCATTGATAATAGGTGGTATTGATGATAAGCGGAATTGATAAGAGATGGTAGCGGTGACAAGCGGTATTGATAGGAGACGACATTTCCTTGAAGAGTGGCATTAGAATAAGGCGACATTGGAGAGATGTGGTATTAATCTGGAGTAGCATTGATTCTTCTGGCTATATGGAAGAAGTGCTCCGTTGATGGAATACGGCATCAATATGATGCGACATCAATGCTATATCATGCTATTATTACATTGATGGCTTTTGGCATAGAGCTTTCCAATGTCATCATTCCCTTACTAACATACGGCATTGTTTCCAGTTTCTTTAGCACTGTATCATTCATCCAACCTTATAAACGATATGTGGCATTGATGGCATCCGATATTGTTGGCATCATTAATGACCTGCGACATTGCCTATTATTCTTTATTGATGATGTGCGGCATTGTATGCTTTCGGCATTGATTTTTCGTAATACTTTCGAAGCTGCTTAAATTTAAGATCATGGCTATGCCGTATACCTTCGGGATTAATAATGATAGTGATATTTTCCCCCTTAGTATAAAGGAAACATTGACTTTTAATACCTTCGGCATTGGCTCTTTACCGCCTATTGATATTCTTTGCAGATCCAATCGTACATTTAAAGTCGATTCAATGGCAGCTGCATGTCTTCTATTTCACTATAAATAGTCAAATCTTCTCCTTCTTCCTCCTTTACCTGCGTTTCAATCTCAAGCAAAAGAAATTCCTAGATTATCAAAACCATTAAAAATCTCATATTTTTGAGATCCAAGCCATTATTAAGGTACGATTTCTAATTTTACTTGCATCATTTAACTTGAATTTTATATGAAAATCATTATTATCGTTTCATTTGGATTTTATCGATTTTGAATTGACATTTAGGTTTAATTGCACGATTTGATTTTCATATTATCATTTAAATTAATGACCAATTGTGTTTTTAGATTGAATTGGCAAAGAATTTCTG
This sequence comes from Allium fistulosum, assembly GCA_030737815.1. Lineage (NCBI taxonomy): Eukaryota > Viridiplantae > Streptophyta > Magnoliopsida > Asparagales > Amaryllidaceae > Allium > Allium fistulosum. Next base: position 235,753,075 of record CM060906.1, on the reverse strand, counting down.
CATCGTTTAGATGATTTATTGGATTAATTAAGGTCGGACGATATTAATTTGGAAACCTGGGCGTTTCTAGCTAAACGATGAAACGAATAGTTTATTAGACCTAAAACCTGATATCATTTTTCTTAATTTCCAAAATTGTCACTTTATATCGTCACTTAGTAGTTGATAATTGTTATGGTGCGAGATACTTATGTCGTTAATAATTAAATAAAAGGTGCGACATTGGCTTACGTAGATATCACATATTATTCATGCCGCACATTTTATATCACGTCGCACATTTTATATCGCATTTTATTAATGTCGCATTGTCTTCATAACGCGTTGATTCCAAATCATATGCCATATTGACTCTATTCTACATCTAATCAATGTTGCATTGACTTCATGCCGCACTAACTCTATGGTGCATTTAATTAATACCGCATAAATTTTATGCCGCATTGGTTCTATATTGTATTTTATTAATGCTATTCATATTGCACTTTATCAATGTTGCATTCATTTTGCAACGCAATTACTGCAACAAACTCCTAGGTTATTTATACTCTACAAAAATATATTGTTTGTTTATATAAAATATCGCGACATTGACTTATCAACTGTTTCGGCATTACTTATTGATGTCGGCTAACTCTTATTTCGATATTAAGTACTATTGCGACATTGCATTATAGCTTTCAGTAGCGCTACCGATATGACGTTCGACATTGATTTATAAATTCATTGATTTAATCAAGAAACTTAAGATATATTTAAGATGATTAAATTTTATACCATTATAAATTTACATTCTTATTATAACTTCAACATTTTACTCGTATACTTTTCGTTTGACCAAAAGCTTAAGTACTCTATGAAGTTAACATTGACTATCCAATGGTCATCGACTGTCATGAGTATTATGTTGGTTTCTAGTCCTCTATTGTTTTGGTATTACGATTCTAAATATCATATGAATCAATTTTACACTTTGTTTTAGCATGTGAAAACTTATTATGATTGTTTTAACTGTCATCTTTCTGATTTGGTGTCATACACTTGGTAGGCAAATGAAAGGCAAGAAACCAATCACAAAAGTAGTCAAGAAGGCTGCTAAGAGCTTGAAAGTTTCTCCTTCCACTAAGAAAATGGATAATCTTCTTAACCAGTCATTCATCACCACCCAAGAAGAGGTAGATTCCATTCTTAAGCAATTTGGAGTTATAGCATAGAAGCTATTCCCGCTGGTCCTTCCAGTAGAATCGATAACCCTCCAAAAGGGTTTTCCGCCTTCACTCCAATCCACAGATGGCATTCAACGTATCTTCCTTTTCCAAGCTTTATCTTAAGATTTTTAGAACGCCTGAATATTGCTCGAATCCAGTTATCTCCACAAACACCTACTTAGCTTGCTTGGAGCTTCTTGCCAGGGAGGCTAAGCTTCCCTCCTTAAATGCTGAAGTTCTTCATTACATGGCTTGCCCTACAAAACTCAGTGAGCAACTAGGTAACCCATTGTATCGCATTCGTCCTCTCTCGAAGAGATTAATTGCCAATGTTTCAACAAAACCAAGGATTGGGAGACTCAATTCTTCTACACAAATGCTACTCTGCAATTAGGGAAACCGTTTAGGTTGCGAGTAAGTTTATATTTCTCGTTACCTATGTCATATTCATCACTTTCTTACAATAGGTATTTCCTTTTTGATCTGGCTCCTAAACAATTAAGACCCACTGATAGTGAAACTGTTCAATCCTTAACGGTGACATTTGAGAGTAGGGGCGATAGACTTACGTTTTTTACAGAAGCGAATCTTCATCAATACTTATTGATCCAAGATAATCATATAATACTCAGAGAATCCCTGCCGATGAAAGGAAACGCTCAAGGGAAACTATCGTTGGTTGCAAAAAATAGAAATATTTTCTCCACCTCTTCTCCAATTCAACTTGAGCCTACTGGTAAATTTCAATAAAGCTGAAATTAAATTCCTAATTTTATCATTTTATTAATTTCTATTTTCGTTTTAGGCTCGTATGCCCTTGTTGGTGCTTCTAAAGAGGCAAGGATTAAAGATGATGTTCTTAAAAAGAGAAAGAATAAAGATGAAGTGTCCACTTCATCTCAGTTGAGCAAACCCATTTTTATTAAGGACTCCATTGCTAGGGCCATTGAAGCATCAGAAGAAGAAACCGGTAATGATGTCCTTATTGATACTCCTTCTCAAAGTAAAAGGCCCAAACTTGTGGGTGAATTCACTCCCGTTACCGCGGACGAGGAGGAACATATAAACATCGGTTCGAGTCCTGAAGCAGCGAATTTGGGTAAAGCTCCAAAGCAATCAAAGGAGGCTTAGACTCCCAAGCCCCTTCTAAATATTACTTTTCCCACTTATTCAATAGCCATCAATTGCATGTGCATTGGTTTTGATCCATTTCTTTCTCCAGATGATCATCTCCCTTCAGAGGCTCAAGCTCAGCCTCTTTTGACAAATTTTGATGAACTTGTTCAATCTCCTTTCATTACTTCTCTTGGATCATCGCAGCCACCAACTTATTCTAATGATCACCTTTTCATCATCGTTAAATAGCTTATATCGGTATATATTTCTGTTTACTTGGTTAATTTCAACTTTATAGACCTGGTTCTAACTTAGACTTGTTATATATTCTAGGTGGGAATGCATATTTCTCCTTTGAAAAGCTTCTCAAGGGCCTTCCAATGAAGTGGCTAAGCTTAAAGGAAAAATCTCTTTGCTTAAAAATGGTATGATTGATGTAGTTGCGGCAAGAGATGAGGTTGTTCTTGAAAACAATAAATTTGCTTCCTCTCTTGATGAGGAAAAGAAAGCCAGGAAATTATTGGAAGAAGAAGTGAAAAACTTGAAGGCTAACCTTAAGAAGGCTAATAAATTCAAAGCAGATCTCGAGAAGATGATCAAAGAAAAGTCCGAGTTAGCTAAAAGAAAAAATCGCTATAAGGTAGGCTACAAAGGAAGACCAACATCCTATCTTATTCAAATAACATTATTAGTGACGCTAAGAAGAAAGTCACTTTCTTTCTCAATAATGCTCTTCCTAAAATCACTGAAAAGTGTTTTGAAGATGCTATGTTTGTGGCGTATGCTAATAATATCCAAAAATGCCCAGACTTGGACTTTCCATCCCTTCTAGATTGGAATGAGAAGATTAAAAGAAAGTTCACTCTTAAGATAAAGAAGGACAAGAAGACAATTGAGGAAGAATTTCCTGCTGAAAAGGAAATTGATGCTGAAAATGGCTAACATTTGACGATCCTCAAATTGATGAAGAAACAAAGTCTGATGGGGAGGAAGATGATGGTGATAACAAAGGTGATCATGATCATGATAATGACGGCGATGACGATGATGACAAAAACAATGACAACAATGGTGGTGGTCATGGGAAGGGTCACTCTAGATCGTTAGACGAAAAGGATGGATCGGGAGATGTTAAGCTAGACTCAACAGTCCAAGACACAGAGATCACTGATATTCCCGATCCTTTAAGGAAGGATTCTCCCCAGAATCACAGTACTCCCCAAAGTCACAAATTTAAAGGGAAGGAGCAGATTTCCTCATCTCAAATTCCATTTTCTTAGGTACGGAATTCCTTATTTAAGTGTTTTAAATTATCAAATAGTTCTTAGTTAATACATTAATCATTTTAGTCAAGGAAGAAGTCGAAATATCATTATGTAGTAATGCTCAAAAAGAAACAAATGGAAATAGATCAACTGAATAGGAAGTTGGATTGACAATTGAAAGAGTATAATGATTTGTCCGAGAAATATAAGAGTCTGACTACTAGTGCATCAAAATTAAGATTTTTTTAAAGAAAGGCAAGTTACTCCATGGATAAAGAAAGCATGCCTTCACCGAGAGAGACTTTCGATAGAGAATTAAAGCTCATGACCCTCTTTTGGATGTTGATCGATGATAGGAATTCCTTAGAGGAGTTTCTCTATAAAGTTTACTCTATGAGTAAGTTCATCGATTTCTCCTATTTAGGTGACAATTGCCTAAGTAAATCCCCACAATTGTCGCCTAAATAGGAGAAATCGAGGGGATTTACTTAGACATGAGTCTGATCCTCAGCCCGAGGCATGTTGGAATCTCCCGAGAGTTGCTTCTATCCCTCTTTCTTCTCGTTCTCTTCCTCCCGGAAAACTTAAATACGATAGGAAGAGAATTATATCTGAACTATATGAGAAATCAACTTTGTATGAACCCGGATGATTGTATACTTGTACTATGTAACTAATGATTGTATAATTGGAATCTTACCATTTTTGTTTTTCTATTATTAGTCTAATTTACCATATCGTACAGATTAAAGTAATCTCAAGCAGTCATATTCCCATGGAAAACTTGAGTAAATTTGTCAAATTAAAGAAGGATTTTAAAGAAAAATCTTTAACACACCAAAACATCACATCCAGCAAGACACTGCTTTCTAAGAGATCACAAGAAGTTTACATGTGATTTCCTCATTTTCGGTTTGATTTCTTGGGTGATTAAAAGGATAAATTACCGAGTGAAATTCGAACCTATCACACCAAACTGATATGCGATCATGTCAGCTCTCCAATCAGGGAATGGGACTATCATTGATTCCCTCCTATTAACATTCTGGAAGGAATCAAAGCTTCTTTTGATTCTACTCTACCCTGTCCGTTGGGCCATTTAAAAAGGCCAAAATTGATGTTTCGAAACTTTAAGGGTTAGCTGAATGTTCTAAAACAGAACTATGATGTAATTTAAATTTCCTTATCATTTGTAATTTTTGTTGTGATCAAGGAAAGAGAACATTTTTCATTTATTAACTTTTCTTTTATTTATTTTAATTAGGAAAACCAACTAGCACGTGCATCCCATTCTCTAGATGTTTTCTCACGAGTGGTCGAGATTAAAGATAGACTAATAGCTGATATTGAATAGAAGCGGTCCTCCTAAGATGCTTCAGCTTTACGGTTTCCAAATAATTCGAAGGCACAATAATGGTACAGGAAATACTTCCAATTGAGATTGAGTTTTAGAGGTTTGAAGGAACGAACTTCTAGCTTAGAAGGGGAAATTGAAGAGAAAGACAAAAGAGTCCAACAGTTGAAAGAAAAGATTGACTCGGTCTTAGAATCTAGACCTTCAGTTGAGATTGATGCCAAAATAGCTAGATTGCATCAACAAATAAATGATCTTGCAGTGGAGCAAATGAAAAGTCAACTCTACTGTCAGTCGTTAGAGCTTATCGCAAGTGGAGGCGAGTTCGGCCTTCCTACTCCTACTCCCATTAGAACAACTAGATCTCGATCTTCGGCTAGTCAAGAATTCCCACTTTTCCAAATCCTCCTCTGGGCCTAAGTAATGATGTGATCTTCAAATAGATCAGACAAGTTAAATTTGAGTGCATGCAATATTTCAGTAAGAAAATGGAATGAAAAAAATATCTCAATGTCTCAATGGCTATGAAAGCCAAGTTGAACAGCTTGGGCACGAGAAGTATATTCTTAAATAGGAAAGTAAAGAACTACATAGCATGGTTCAAACTCTTAAAGGAGCCAATAATACTCTGCAACATGCTTTAAGAATTCAAATTGATTCAGTTGATGAAGTAGATACTATTCGAAGAAAGGAAAAGAAAATCAAAGAACTTTTGAGCGTGGTCATTCACTACATTACTAATCCTTTAATTGCTAAAGATTTGGTCAGGATAGCACAGAGTTTTAAGCTTTAGCAACAAATTGCTTTAAACACAGTCTTCTTTTGTCTAATTTATGAACCTACAACTTTGCACATAATGTATTACATTGTAAATAAATCTATGTTTGAATGCATGTTACCTTGAATGTATCGTATGCACTTTTCTCCATCTGAGTTTGTTGAATTATATGAGATGCATTGTCTTCTTTCCAGTATTTCAAGTTTTTTCCATATAGACAAACAATTTGCTTGTTAAAAGGACCATTAGTTTGACTGACTAAGCATTCGTCATTTCAGTAAACCATGAGTTCTTATCTTGATGTATGAGTTTGCTTCTTCATTTATAGATACTCCAAGGCTTGTTGAGTAACGGAGATTAATAAGAAAGTTGAATTTCAATCTGAATTTAAAAGATTGAAAGCTAATTTAAGCAAGCTCCGCCATCAGAAAATCCTTTTGATCATGACTTGAATAGAAGTCCAGAGAAACATTCTGGTTATAGTGTGAATAGAAGACCAAAAAACCATCTGACGATAGGAACAGAAGGCCAGAAAACTCATTTGGCAGTAGAAGATCAAAAAGCCCATCTGGTAACAATGAATGAAGACCAGAAAACCTATATGGTAAATAAGAAGGAAGACTAGAAAACCCATCTGGAATCTGAAAATTTCTTTTGCTTTGGAGCATAAATGGCTCAAATTTGATAGATCTTCCTCTAGAAGACTACTTTTTTGCTTTGGAGCGCTAATCGGCTCATTTTTTATAGATCTTCCTCTAAAAGATTAATTGATTTTGTTTCGGAGCACAAATGGATTATTTTTGACATATCTCCCTCTAGAAGATTGTTTTTGATCCATTCTTTAGGATAGAGTTAGGTTTGCTTTTGAATTTGATTAGCACCATCTTAGGTGATGTTTGTTGTCTGGTGCGTTTAGTTTGCTATCTTGAGCAGAACCAAAGACTTACCCAACCTCCCTCTAGAAGACGCTTTAGCAAGGCCTTGGAGATGGTACTAAAGGCATGTCCGATGCGTTTGGCTAGCTTTTCTTAAGTAGAACCAATGACTTACCCGACCTCCCTCTACGAGGCACTTCAGTGAGGCCTTTGATGACGGCACTGAAAGCTGGTTCGGTGCTTTACTTAGGCCAACTTAGATGGGACCAATGCCATATTAGATGGGACCAAAGGCTTACTCCATCCTCACTCTAGGAGGCACACCAGCCAGGCCGCGTAGGCATTGGCTAAAGGCTTATAGAAACTTTGGACATGCCGTTTTCAAGCGGGACTAAAGGATTACTCTGACCTCCCTCTAGGAGGCGCCTTAATCAGGCCATGGAGATGGGATTAAGGGTCTAAACTCCGGCCAGGCCACATGGGTGGGATCGAAGGCTTAGTCGATGCTTTGGGTAGGCCATCGGGCGGGACCAAAGGCTTACTCCGTCTTCCCTCTAGGAGACGCTTTGACCAGGCCATCTTGGTGGGGTCATAGGCTTTTTTCATTTATTTTAGGATTCATTTTCCTCCCTAACCACGTAGATGCACTTATTTCATGCAGAAAATCTTATTTTATTGACGACTTGTCTAACATCTTCTTACAAATTCATCAAGCTTCCCTTACCCTAGAAAATGGTTAATCAAGCCTTCCAAGCTTCGACGGTGGTTTGTGCTATGTCCATTAGCCCGGCGATAGTAATAATATAACCCTCTGAGATTTCTTTCATTCTTTGGATGCTTCATTTGCGAAAGCCAATAGTTGAGTTTTTCCTTGGTCAAAAGATAGATGTTTTCATATGAAGTAGTAAGAGAATAATTCTTTGACAGTCGCAACCTCTTGGGAAACAATCCTCTCGATTGGCATTTGATTCTATTATTACTTGAAATGGACTCCTTATCTTTGATGACTAATTTCCTTTTTGAGGATTTTTGTTCTTCATTTATTTTATAAGATTGATTAAGTACACTCCACCATTTTCTGGTAAACTATTCAAAGTTCCTTTCTATCTCTTTTTGGAAAATGCTCCCTCTGGCTTTGAGTTGAATTGCCTTTCTCATTGCTAGGAAGATGTTATCCTTTTTGTATTTCCTCCCTAGGGCAAAGATTAGTGTTGGTCCAACATGGAATTGATTCAAACTCCATTTTTTGGGTTGTAAGGGGCTACTTGTCTCTTATAATACCCAAACCTTAATACTTGCTCCTCATGAAGCCAGGGACCACTAATGATTTGATAAGTTGGCCTGGTCATTTGAGGCTTGAGGGATCATTATTTGGAGATTTTAACAAGATTAATTGGCATGACTAATTAAAACTTAATTGATGTGATTAATTGGTGTTAAAAATCAACGGCAGGTTAGCTTGGAATGGGATAGCTTAGTAGGGGAAAGTCCTTTAAGCCTTATATATGCAAGCTAGGGTAGTACCACTTAGGGTTTTAACGGAGTTAGAGGTTCGATTCCTCCTTCTAGTGCCAAAATGTTAATGAATTTCTTCGTTAACCTCAAAAGTATAAGTAGGTTTGGCTAGGCTAAAGTAATCCTAGTTAAGTTGCTAGGATGGAGTATGCACCATACCGAGTATATGAAAGTCTTATGCATGTTCAATATCAAAGCTAAAGCCATATCGCATGTCATATAAGAGTCAATAGTTCAAATCATATAGAGCGATCCAACTCAAGATTATCAATGCTTTTGAAATTCAAAGTACGTTATGATGTAAGAATCACAAATGCTTTGAAACTCGAAAGCAAGCCATAATTCACATAATCTTGTTCTTATTCCATATAATGTTGAATGTACAACGTCTTATGTGCAATAAATCGAGTGCTACAATCGGCCCTAAATCCCCAAATCAATTTAGGATTACAAGGTTTAAAATGTAAGATAAGAAACAAGAAAGATTCATTCCTTCTTTATGCCTCTTGATCCGTATTTATAAGAGTTGAGGGATACGGCATGGCTGCCATGTGCCAATGCGGCATGCTTGATGTAACAACCCGGGATTTTTATAACAATTAATTATCGTCAAATGACGATTAAAATTTGTTGTTAATTGCTATTGGGATTTTAGTCGAGTTGAAATTCTTAGTAAAAGTGTTAAGAGTATGCGGGCTTAAAATAAAAGTTGGCCCACATCTCTTTTGCTTTGCTGTGATAACTATCAAGCTAAACCGTTCCCCTTTGTTCATTTTTCGCAAACCCGTTTTCCCTTTCTTTCATTTCTCATTCGTAAACCCTAGGACCAAAACGAAAGGAGAAAATGGTGGCTGCTCGTTTTCATTCGTTCCGATGTGAATTAGGGCTTAGTCGTCGACTTCAATTTGCTCGATCAAATGATGGTTGCTCGTCGAATCAAAGGTGAGTAATTTTAATTACTCACATCTAGTTCAAAGCTTAAGTTATAGGGTTTGAATCATTGTTGAATTTGTCAATAAATTATCTCGGCCACTTGAGTTCGATTTTTGTATGGAAGTTGGAGATGATTTCTGACTTTGATCGTGGTTACACTTTACTTCGTTCACTGTGACTTTTGTTACACCTTGTTTCGACTTTGGCTTTGATTCTTTGATTTGAAACTGCTTGACTTGATAATTCACTTTGATAAATTACTGTTTGGGTTTTGACCCACGGCTTCTTCTCAGTTTTGATTTTGGCCTTTGAGAAATTTCTGCTTAGAATTCTCTAGCATTGGGTTTGATTCCATTTGACTTCGGCACTTGTTTTTTTGAAATTCCAGGTCTTCGGCCTGATCTTGATTTTGTGATATTGCTAGTGCTATTTCGTTGATTTAGATGTGTATGTGTATTCATATATATGCATACATGTATTCTTGTATTTGCATCTGTCCATTCACTGTGCACGTTTGTAGCCTTGGTCACTTAATGGGGTATGTTTGATTCACCAGAGTTCTAAGTCTGGTTCATGTAATTTGGGGTGTCATTCATTTGGTTCGGCATCATATCCCCTACTATTCACTTGCACATTGTTGTAGTCGACTAGCTGTTCCTTTGGCACTGCTCACTGCTAGATTGAACTTGTTACACTTAAGTTGTTGCTTTGCTGGTCTATTGTTGTCATTTCTTGTCTGGTTCATCTTTGTAACATTGACTTGATATCATTATTTCAATGTTTCTGATGTTCCTTCGATTCAGTGAGACTTGTGTATGAGTTGGTGTTGCACTGAATTGTTTGATGTGGATACCACTGAGTGATCTGATTCATCATGTTGTCACTGTATTGGTTTCATGATGTATCTTTGCATTGTTTTCAAAACTGTTGCATTGCCTTGTATTTGCAGTGCCTTATTGTCACTGTCTTGATTTGGTTTCTTGATGTATTGATTTTAGCTTGCTTCATCATTGAGTGTGGCATGTACATCACTTGGGTAATTTACTTGGTTTTGTACTGTCTGCATTTTGACTCATTCGAGCTAGTTCATATTGAACTGGTCCACTATTTTCATACTTTGGTCATTGGGATTTTGTGAATTTGTTAGTTCCTGGATTTGGTGAAACTGGGTTTTGTAAAAATGTTAATTTCTTGGTTTCCAAGACTTTGACTTTGGTTTCTGTTGAATTCTTTGACGATGATGTTGATTTCGTTTTGTGCTCGAACGTGGCCATTACTATTGACTTACGACTTGATTTATCTTGGCCATTCGATTTGTCCTTGCTGTGATGATTTGGGGTCGTTCGACATTGACTTCATTGAACAGTGGCTTTGCATTTCTTTGTGTTCTTACTTCGGCCAGTATATCTCTGACCTGCAGCTTGAAATTGTAATATGTATATTTTCACGTACAAACAAATGTGCCTCAATTGTTCAATGGACTGTTGTATTACTTGGTGTTGTAGTTTTACTGTTGCATTCATATGTATGCTAAACATTGCTTCTCAGTGACATTTACTTGCATACATATACTTAAATGTTTTAGTTGTTGTTGTGTTGCCTTATCTTGGGTACACATGCTTGTTTCAGATACTAGTGTATACTTACATCTACGATCATACGTAAATATATGTATGTTGTTGCACCATTGTTGTTTCACTACTCCACTGGTTACCATGTACTTGGTTCGTGTTTCACTGTGCTTTGAGTATATGAGCAGTTTCACTTTGAGTGGTAGCTGTCTCGACCATTTGAACTTAGTTGATGGTTGGTATGGTGATTTTTGGTTCATGGCAGTTTAATTTGAATCGTTTTTTTGTTGGCTATCACTGCTTTGAATTTTTGATGATTTTGTCTACATTGGGCTTCGGCCATGGTGATTTTGTGATGATATTTTGGTCCTATTTGCTTGAATGCTTGAGATGATCTTGTTGCACTTGATATCCTTACCAGTGCATGTGTTTACTGATTCGACCCAGATCATATTTATTCATGTGGTCTTGTTTCATTTTGTATGCAGTCTTGCCCTTGTTGGTTTTCATTGCAATGATGCACTGATTCATTTTGTAGCAATTGTGTTGAGTCATGCTAGCCGTGATTTGACCTTTGCAGTTTCGACGTACTGTAGTGGCGAGGCAGTGCACGCGTGCGTGTACTGCAGCCACACAGAAATTTGATTTGATTTGATCATTTTGAGATTTGTCTAATTATCTATTTGATAATTAGATTATGAGTTTCTAATTATTTATTTAATAATTATATTTTGTTGTTAATTGTTGTTTAGGCAATTCTGTGGTTTTCATATTATCTTCATTGATAATCTTTTTACTTATCCTTGTTGATGATTTGGATTTGCTGATTTGTTGTTTAACACTGTTTAGTGTTAAATCTGCCGTTATCCGATTCTCTTATCGAGGAGTTGGATACACGAGATTTCTGTGACTGTCGTCTATTTGATATTTGATTATTATTGCTGCTGTGCATTAATAACTGAGTTTGAATTAGACTGACCTGTGTATTATTTTCTTTTGAATTTAATACTCGGGTCAGACCGAGTTATTACAGGTTGTAGATATTCTGCTTTGGGTTGCTGCTTGAGCTATGAAGTCTTTTCATATCTTTTGAAGTGGTCTTCGTCATTTTGTAGTAGTCAGTGTACTGATTTAGGTTGATATGTATTCATGTATATTAGTCGATAATGTACTTGTATATATAACTTCCAGAGTCGACAGTGGTAGTTGTATCATATGTATTATGTCAAATGTATTGTAACTGGCATCAGTTATATATATATATGAGACTTTTGTTATCTGTGTTCCGCATCTTTAGTATCTGTGTTATTATTATATATATTGTCCTAAACTATTATGAACCATCGTAGTTCATTTTATACTGGAATTGGGTATGTCGATGGGATTAAATAAATAAGAGATGAAAAATGAAAAATATATACCACTCCTATCGAGGTAACCAATACTAGTGTAAGGCCAACTATGGATGGCCGCTCCTATCCAGCCTTATTCTTCGTAATAACAGACAGTATTTCTTTTAATACTCTTTGTTATTGTGAGCATAGAGGTGGGGCGTCACACTTGACCTCTGACATTATCCATGTTGATGGCACATGACGTCATACTTCAGCATCCACTCGCTCAATAGTGAACTTCGGCGCTTAGCATTTATACCGCCTTGACAGTCTTCATTGATGGCGTTCAATATCTACATTGCATTGAGGATATGCGGCCTCCTTTAAAGGTTGATGAAGTGCGGCATTACTATGGCACGACATCAATAAGCGACGACATTGATAAATGGAAGTATTGGCTATGATTGGCATTGATAACAAGCGGCTTTGATATCAGACGACATTGATAACAAGCGGCATTGATAACAAACGACATTGCTAACATGCAGCATTGATAATAGGCGTATTGATGATAAGCGGCATTAATAACAGGGGGCATTGATCATAGGCGACATTGATGATATGTGGAATTAATAAGAGAGGCATTGGTGATAAGCGGCATTGATAGGAGATGACATTACTTTGAAGGGTGAGATTAGAAAAAGGCAACATTGGAGAGATGCGGTATTAATCTGGAGCAGCATTGATTCTTCTGGCTATATGGAAGAAGTGCCCCATTGATGGAATACGACATTAATGTGATGCGACATCAATGCTATATCATGTTGTTATAACATTGATGGATTTTTACATAGTGCTTTCCAATGTCGTCTTTCCCTTACATATGGTATTGTTTCCAGTTCCTTTGGCACTATAACATTCATCCAACCTTATAAGCGATATGCGGCAGTGATGACATCCAGTCTTGCTGGCTTTATTGATGACCTACGACATTGCTTATTATTCTTTATTGATGAAGAGCGGCATTGTATGCTTTTGACATTGATTTTTCTTCATACTTTTGGCACTGCTTAAATTTTGGATCATGGCTATGCCGTAAACCTTTCAGATTAATAATGATAGCAACATGACGCTTCTGAGCTAAATAGGGTACAAATAGTATTCCTAGAAATAACAGTTATACCTTCCATTACTGCTTTTCCATGATCTCTAGAGGAGGTCTACTTGAGATAGGAACCACTTTAATAGCATAAGCTTGCCCACTCTGTGTTAATACCTCATTTATTGATTTTGATGATAACAACCATATACAATTATATAAAATATAAATACTAATGTTTTATCAAGTTATATAGTGTATAGTGTGGAATATTTCACAGGTATTGAATTGAAGACTGTACAATATAAAGACTCAAGAGATAGACACGAAGATTCACGAGTTCAAAGACCAAGATATGAAGATCTCAAGAGTATAATTTAGTGTAAAGAGTCATAGCTTTTATTGTTAAAGTCCTTGATAACAATCTTTGATCTCTATGTTCTATTTTCTATCTTTATATTTTTAAACAAACTAAATTTTCAAAATATATTTTAAAATATTTTATAAAGTTTTTCAAAGTTCAAAATGTTTATAAACTATGTTCAAACTATTTTACAAAGTATTAAATTATTTTAAAAAGTATAGGATTTTCAAAACATTTTAAAAGAAACAAGTTTTCAAAATATACATGCATATGCCAACATATAGGCAAATGGTATGCTGACGACGTACTTGCCACCAATTGGTTTTTCAAATTTTGAAATGAAGTGTCTATTCGTTGCAACTCTTCACTAATGGACACATTTGTTGATTTACTATATAAAAGGGAGTGCAAATGAATTTTTTAACAATTCATTACTTATTTTCTTCCCTCCTCTCACTCTCTTGAAAACCCCATTGAAAATATACTATGTTCTCTTTAAAATCACCTAGAATCAGTTCATACTTCATTGTATTGATTCAATACTACTTTCTTACTGCTTTAGAAGCATCTTTCTCAATTTAAAGATCAAAGTATTGTTCAAAAGGCTATAGGATCCATTGTATCCAAAGTTCAAGAATTGTCTTTGGAAAAACTATCGACTCTATTTGTACTTGCTTGGGTGTGCATGTAGCCCGTTAAAATCAAGTAGGTGTGCTTAGTAGATCGAAAATATAGTGGGTGTGCTTGCAGCTTGGTCAAATCAACTGAGTCTACCCCGAGCTTGGAAATTCAGGAGGGTGTGTCTCATAGCCTTGAAATCAAGATTGTATTTGGACTTGTCTTCTGCCCGGTTAAAGATTGGCATTTGAAAAGAAATATGTACAAAGAATTGTACGGACCTGGATGTAGGAGAAATCTGAACTAGTATTTTGCTGCTTCTATTTTTATCTATGATTGCAACTGTGACTGTTTGGTAGTATAATACTGTGTTGTTAATCTATAATTTAATATTTAACTTGAAAGAAATTTAAAAAGATTTAACACTCCTCCTCTAGTTTTTAATTAGGCTTAAGATCCCCCACATTCCGCCCCTCCTTTGCAAGCTTTGGACACCGATTCTTGTAGTGTACCTCCTCATGGCAGTGATAGCACTTCCATTTGAACTCCTCCCTCATCAAACTCACCTTACAGTCCTTAGCAACGTGTCCATTTTTCTGGCATCTTCGACATGTTATACTCTCCTTCTTGATCTTCCCATTGGCCTTCGTGTTCACCCAAAATCCTCCCTTATTGGCTCCACCTTGGTTTTGCACCGGTCCTACCTTCTCCTTCTCCTCCAAGCCAACGGTCCGAATCAAAGCCATCTCAACTAACATCTCATAAGTGGCGCAGCGGATACTTGAGTCAAAAGCAACTCTCTAAGTGGGAAATTCGGGACTTAATGGGGGTGTAAACCATGCTCTTCAACAAACTCCATGTCCTTCTTAATGGGGGTGTAAACCAAACTCAACCTGAATTTAGCTAGCTCCGTGAACATATTGATATACTCCTTCAGTGTGGACTCTCCCTGCCTAAGTTGAAAAACCTTTCCAAACGCAAACTTACTTCAGCTCTGGACATGAATTGTGACTCAAAGAGAGTCCTAAATTAAGCCCAAGTAATTCCTTTCTCGGCATTCTCCTCACCCACCATGGTTCACCAATCTAAGGCTTCTCCCTCTACCATCCTCCTATTGATCTAGTCTTCCCACCCAAGCTCCCGAAATATTCATTCACGGTCGTTAATCTAAGTCTTCGCCTCTACAAAACTTTCAACTCCTGTATACACCTCCCCCTCCATATTCTGGAAGTTTTTGCACATTTTGGAAAAGTCTATAGGGTGGGGTGCTACTTCAGCAAGCTTGGCAGAGGGTACCGCTGGTGCAGCTTGTTAAGGAATGGGAACTTGCTCTACATGCCTAGGGTATTGCTTGAACCATTCAATCATCCCTCGGATAGTGGTATCTCTTGGGTAGAAGGGTGCCTAGCCTTAGAGGAACGATTTTCAACCATAATCAACTATCTACAGGTTTAAACTTTTAGTTACAACTCCCTAAGATAGCATTATTTACTGAAGTAAAAGATTTTCCTAATGTATTTGTGTATGTTCATATTAGCATATATATAGTAGGGTTTTTGAAAAATACTTTCAAAAATAACAAATACACACTCATACGTATATTTATATCGATTGATCGGGTAACCTAAGCTCTGATACCAAATGTAACAACATGTCCTGAAACAGGCCTAATTTTCGACCCCGTAAAGGCCCATCAAACCTTAGAACCATTTCAAAGTTGGTTGTTAGTTGATAAAACTGATACATTGAACAATATATAGAGTTACCTATTTATGTTATCAGAATCTCACAACGGAAATAATAAAATATAATATCAGAAATAGCACATTTTATAGAAATTCAAATCTTAGAAACATAACATAATATCCCAATATCGAAAATACAGTATCTCAACATAACAACATCATGTCAGAAATGGGTAAATCAAAATATAACAAAAATATAAATAGATAGATAACTGCCACAAGCCTTCGCCTTCATCATGTAAATCAACATCGTCTTCTCTAATCTATGTTGTAATGAGGAGGGAGTTAGAACAACAATGTCTGATGAATAAAAATCTCAAGTCTTTCCATAATAGTATTTGGATAGCATAATTTAGATAAGAATATGTCTTACGCATCATAACTATATCCTACATGAAATACCTCCAATTATAAGCCATAAGGCACTTCCAGTCTAATTCTATAACCTACACTTTTCCAATCCAACTCTATAATCACCTTCAACCGTAGGCCAAAGGCCCTTCTCAGTCCTAGGCATCTACCGTCAATCATGTCCTAACAATGTGAGAGAAAGTACCCAAGCCACTTAATACATTTTCAATGGAAATTAGGTAGACTCTAACCATTTAATATGTATATCTTAGGCAAGTTCCCGTAATTTAATACCTAACCCAAGGTGGACCCCACTTTGGTACTCTCTAGTTGACATCACAAGCGATCTCATCAGACCACTTAATAGTTCTTTTTGGGGAGAGGCGGACCCTACATTAGCCACTCAATACCTCAAACCCGAAGCAGACCCTTCCTGAGATTTTCCATTACCGTGCCTAGAGAATAACCCCGATCATTTAATACTTTTTACGTAGAAAGGAGACGGGCCCTACAATATCCACTTAATCCCCGACCCAAAAGCAGGTCCAACGCATTATGACAAGTAACCCAAATGTGACGTCTCATATTAGTCCGTCTATTCATAGGCGTTGGTAGCCAGATAAACTAGGAAGACTTACCGTACATAATTAGGACTAACCTTACGTCTTCTATGAGTTTTTATTATAGGTGATGTCTCACATCAATCCCAAAGTCACACTGGCGGTAGCCAAATTAACTGGACAGAGTTCTGTGTGCTTTTGACTGACCTCGCATCCTTATAACTTAGTCATAATTTCCACTCTCCTAACATACTGCCATATATACCTCACCACAATGCACGTTAAGGCCTTTTAAAGAAATCTCTTTATTCTGCCTTTAGTTATAAATTATTTTCCATAATTACATCAAGTTCTTTCTTAAGGGGTTTTAATGCTAATTACTAACATATTTATACTACTAGGTTGTTAATTATATGTTATTTATATGCTAATATATACACATGTGCACGCGCGTAACTAAATACTCCTAAGCGTGCAAAGTTTTTATGTCCTATACTAATCGTTTTAAATGCCAAAACTTCCAATGTATGCTAGTCTAACTCCATACAATAACTTTATAATTAGCTAGTATCCTTAGCCTAACAATAGACTTGCATAAGAAAATGGAATCAATTACCAACTTATTCTATATCAATGTAGTAGAATCAGCACCAATGAAACTTACAAATCAAACCTTTTTACACTCTATTCAACTTTTACATATAAAAATAAAAAGCGATTCATATTTAAATTAAGGAAATAGACAATACAAACCACAAATAGGGGAATCCGTACTTTATACACCATTTCCTAATATATATTTTTAGAACCCTCAGTCGCATCAAAAGAGAAGAGTCAGAAATGAAATAGAATGTAAATTATGCAAATTGCAATATCTACACAAATTCTGCTATTTTAATATAGAATAATTAAGATTCCAATATCATAAGAATTGACATTTCGCTTTGAGAGAATTTTGTGGTTTTTATTTGGTGTTTTCGTAAACAAAATTCCACAAGACATACATCAAATCCAACTTATACTACATGATTACTAAAAATAAGAAAAACTAAGATTTCCGCTCATAGATGGTTCCCAGCTCTCTTTTGGATTTGATTACGTCTGCTTCTAATCTCTTTTTAGACCTCTTCCTTTTGAAATATACAATAATTGGATTGTATATGAATTAGTTTCAGAATTGCAAGGATTGGAGAAGAATAGAATTATAAGTCGAATATTAAATATCTAAAATCACATACCTGAAAATCCTAAGATATTTTGAATTGTATAAAAGAAACTGACAAAGCTCTGTTGTTGTTCCAAATAATTTATGAATGAAAGTGAGGGGGTTAGCCTCTTATTTATAGTAGATAGAAAGTACCAGAACCATCAGATTTGGGTTGGGTTAAAACAATAAAACATGGGTTGATAGCACCTCACAAAAACCTAACCACCACACTATTCACCAGTTGACCGCCATTCCTCAAGCGGTCGACCGACCCAAGAAAGACGGTCGACCGGCCCAAGAAAGGCGGTCAACCGGACTTAACATTTTTGGAATGTATTAAACGTTGTCATTTTTAATTTTATTTAATTCCTTATTTATTTATAGCGTTAACGTTTATTTTAACATTTCCTTAAACCCCGATTTCTAATCAACGTTAACATATTTATTAATGGTTTAAATTTCAAATGTTAACATTAAATTAAAATTTGAATTAAATTCGAAAATTTCAAACGTCAATAACTTTTTCATTTGAGCTCCGATTACAAAACTTTATGTACGAAATTGATTAGAAATCACCACGAATGTAATAGTGCAACTTTCGTGGCTAAATTCCGACATGTACAAAATTTTATTTTTTAGCCTTATTATTAATTAATTAATTTCTTATTAATTTTTAGAGCTGTTACACTTATCATCGGGTCAGGGTGGCTCCTCATCCGGTCATGGTGGTTCCCACTCATCGAAGCATGATGGAACCCACTCATCTAACGTCGATGCACATATGATGTCTCTGTTTATTCAGACCTATGTCGCTACTCATGCTACCGGTCCATCCACTCGTGCGTATGAAGTAGACCTTTCCTCTGTCCAATAAGTTGATGTTTTCTTAAAAGACAAGGATCAAGGTGGGTAATTACTTATTTGAATACAACTAAAATCATATACATGCTAACATCGACACATATACACTCGCACACACATACTAACATATATACATGTATATACAATAATTTACTAATTAAATATGCATGTATACATATAAATGTACAGTTGTGATTTTACCGGTAGCGTCACATCTAATGTTATCCATGAAGACATGTTTACGTAGATCGTGACATTCTGGCCCACATTTACCGACATTCCCAATGACATGAAGAAAGTAATGTTTTAAGAGTTTATGGTAAACTAATAATATTGCACAACACTTTACATAAATATGTATGTCATTTTATTCATAATATATTCAATTTGAAATTTTCATGAAGAGATGTCGTTTCTGAAGAAATTGCGGGAAGGAGACGACCATAGCATCCAAAAAATATCAAAAATGGACGTATGGTATGCGCAAGTATGGAAAAAAGCATCAGTCCCTTGCCAGGAGATATATGAGCGGTTCTTTCGGTATTGGAAGACAGAGAAATTCAAAAAGAAAGCAGGATAGAATGCCAAAATTAGGAAAACAAATCCTAGGTAGCGACGACTGCAGATCATCGTAATTATCTAGTATATACGTGTATAATATTGATATATATATATATATACGTGTATAAAATTCTAATGAATACGTAAAATGCAAAGTATGTGAAATACCAGGGGAGGGTTGAGGAACTTCATAGTAAAGGTGTGGAAATAACAAGAGAAGTGGATGAAGAAATATTCAATAGAGCTTTTCCCAAAAGGGTTGATCGTAAGCCTGATAACAGTAATATTCCGAAGATAATAGCTCAAACATTCTTTGCATACATATGTTAATTAAGTATATATGTATAAATACTATATATATACATATTACATACATATATACATATACATACATACAAACATATATACATGTATATATATATATTAGTATATGTATGTCTACAATGGTTATAAGTCCCAACAACCATATGTATATACATGTATTTTATACACATGCTTAGTGTAATTGTTTAACTTAATCCTTGTTTTCTATTAGATGTTATAAATCGACGTTTAAACATAAATTGAGTTAGAGAAATATCTAATTAAATAAATATATAATTGAGTCAAAGTATATATTTTGTTTTAATAAATTGAACGAATTTATTTGAGTTAAAATATAAATTTCGTTAAATCACTCAATAAATTAAACAAGTATATAAGTTAAATCATACGTCTGTTTCAATAAATTATACAAATTTGTTTGAGATATACACATTTTGTTTCAATAAATTAAACAAATTTATTTGAGTTGAAGTACAGATTTTGTTAAATCATCCAATAAGTTAAACAAATATATAAGTTAAATCACTTGATAAATTAAACAAATATATGTGATTATTTTAAATCATACATTCTGTTTCAATAAATTGAACAAATTTATTTAAGTTAAAATATAGATTTTGTTAAATCACCCAATAATTAAACAAATATGAAACTTAAATCACTTAATAAATTAAAAAAATATATAATTAAGTTAAATTATACATTTTTTTAATAAATTAAACAAATTTATTTGCGTTAAAATACAGATTTTGTTAAACCACCCAATAAATTAAAGTTAAATCAGTCAATAAATTAAACAAATATATAATTAAGTTAAATTATATATTTTGTTTCAATAAATTAAACAAATTTATTTGAGTTAAAATATAGAATTTGGTAAACCATCAAATTAATTAAACAAATATATAATTTGAATCACTCAATAAATTAAACAAATATATAATTAAGTTAAATTATACATTTTGTTTCAATAGTTTAAAAAAATTAGTTGAGTGAAAAATATAGATTCTATTAAATACACAAATACAACGGTTAAAATAAAAATTTACTTGTTATTAACAAACAAATTTGATTAAAATGTAAAGATCATATTAGAGAGGGGTGCCAAATTTACTAATGTAGAAAAAGAAAGCTAACGGTTGAAGTCACATGCCGGTAAGTTGGAGAAGAAGCTCGGTAAGCTCACCGATGCATTTGTACAACAATTTCCATACATGGATATTTCTACTTTTGATGATGATGATGCTAGGCGGTGTGTGAGGGAGTAGTTAGTATTTATATTGCTTGTATACTTACGTTTGGATATTGTTTGGATGTTTATGCAAACTTTTGTGCACGTTGGATAATTTTTTATGTTGGATGATATGGTATGTACCGACTGGTATTATATGTTGATATTTATATGTTGGATAGTATATTTGAATCAAAGTTGTAAAAATCACTAGGCGGACGCTGGGCAGTTTGTACGGGCTAGTGATTAATTGTTTATGTGGAGATTAATCAATGATTAATTGAAGGCAATGAATGTGCTTAGGAGTAGCCAAGGAGGCAAGATCGTCTAAAAATAGCATATTGATGCTTATACATTTTATTGAACCTAAAATAATGTCTAACCAGTGCTTAAATACATATTTTGATTCTTAAATGAGACGTAAATCTTGTTTAAATGGACCTAGACAAATCGTTAAGCGGTAAGCCTCGCCTAACGCCTGGGCGGGGCCTAGAAGAATTTTTACAACAGTGGTTTGTGTTGATGGATGTTGTGTATGTTGATTTTTGTTATGTTAAATATGAATGTGAATATGTGATTGGATGTTATTTGGCTATGTTTATGTGATTAATTATCGATTATACATGAATTTGTGATGCTGGATATTACTGTGTTATATTAGTGCGATTAAATATTATTATTTTTTTGAAGGGAAGTGCGATTAAATAT
Organism: Allium fistulosum; assembly: GCA_030737815.1. NCBI lineage: Eukaryota > Viridiplantae > Streptophyta > Magnoliopsida > Asparagales > Amaryllidaceae > Allium > Allium fistulosum. The sequence goes on along the minus strand of CM060906.1, from coordinate 235,731,497 downwards.
TATATACACACACACACATTTGTAATTGAGATGAGAAATGCAGAAGAAATTCTGCAAAAATGCTTTAGCTATGGCGTTGGAAAGGCATTGAAAAATTCAACTTTAACATTTTAATTTGATGTCGAAAAATCCTATTTTAGCATTTTAACTTGGTGTCGGTATGGCATCACCAAATAAATTTTACAGACGTTGGCAGGTCGTAGACCTAAAGTCGGCAAATGAGCGTCGGTATGACAATGGTAAGAACCCATGAAAAGATAGAACATATTGTCTTTGACATTCACATGATAAATAGTTTATTGAATGAATAACCAATTTTTAAACAACATCAATTTTCTGCTCATAAACTATAAACCAAAATCACTTAACCCAACCGACCATATTTCCAAAAGTTGTATGCTACATTTCTTTCGGTACATAGGTAACCTATTATGTATTCCAGCATCGTAGTCGAGATTATCATACGTGTTTATTTTACCGAGTCTCTCTTCGAGACAGTGCCCAAATCATTACGTCTTTTGTGCAGGTCGGAACTTACCCCACAAGAAATTTCACTTTCAAAGTTACGTGGCGATTTTTCCAAGTTTATTAAAGAGAGTTGTCATGTGTCCCTAGGTATTCTACCTATCCACCAATATCGGTATCGAGCCGTAAAAACTAAGCAATAGATTACAGTGAATGCAACTCTTGGGTCGAACCACTATAAAATTTTATGTTTAGTTTTTCTATCATTGTTCTATATTTTTTGTCCATGATTTCCCTAAGTTAGCTTTCAATACTCCTTCCGTTTTTTTTTCCTTTTTCCTTTCCTTTTAATTTGATTATTATATTTTTTTAATAATAGTTGGAATAGTTTTGGTGTCACATTTTTTTTATATCAACGTGAACTATCAAAAACGTCCCTCTATATATTATCAAATCTTAATCGCTTAAAAATAGGATTTAACATTAAACTTCTTTTACAAATTCAAACGCCTCTAAAAGTAGAATCTAATAATTAAACATGCATTACAAATTCAAAAACGCTTCTAAAAATATGATCTAAAATTAAACTTCCTTTACAAATTCAAAACATTTCTTTACAAATATAGAAATCTTAGTATCATTTGAAAATCAAAATTTATTTTTTTTCGACTGATTTAAACATAGACAATTCATAAGGAAAATAATTCATGCACGAAGCGCGTACCGAAACTCTCTCATCATTAATTATCCAAGACCTGACATTGGCCAACACAATTAAAAATCTCCTTGAACCATAACTAATTTGTAGTATGTTTGCAATATTAGGGCTATTTAATGCATTGTTGGAACCCTTTTTTTTTCTGGTGGGAGTGACATTTTCTAACATTTGCTAAAAATAAAAACTATATTTATTTATAAAACTCAAGCACTTATTCTATCACAACACCTCAACCAAACTCATGTAACCTCATGACAAAAGCAAACCCTTAATTTCTACATACTTCAGTTCATTGGATGCTTCCATCTGTATATATTTCCCCACAGCTTCCGGATTTTGGAAAGCATGTGTCTGCTCCTTTACACTGTTTTATGGTCTCTTCTTTCGATATGGTCATTGTCCTTTGACCATGGATTTTCATCCCCACAACACAGTGGTATCATCATCGCTATTTGCACGGACCGGTAAACTCATTATGAATAAGTGTTTATTTCTCTCCAATAAGTAACTGTTTGTATACGTATTTGTTATTCTTGCAAATATTCACAACACACAATTTCAATGAAACATATAATAGCGAGATCACGTTAACTTGCCATTTATTGTTGCAGTCTGAATGTTTTAAATGAAAGATAACCTTTTTTTTTTTAACGTTTCAATTAATAGGGACTTCACCTCATAAATTTTGAGACTAATGGAAATTACTCCATAATTTTTTAGACTACTGGAAAATTTGTATGCTTGGCTAGCTTTAATTAAGTTGAAAAATAAAGCACATGATTGTTATATTATTCGGTCAACTATTAATAACTCATCAAAACTATAAATTAGATCACTCATCCACGGCTGATATTTAAATGAGATAGAAATTCCAATAAAATAGAGTTGCTATTCGAATTTATATCTACTGACATAAAAAAGAACGGAGGAACCACCATATAGAAATGCTAAAAGGATTGGATTAACTATGCTTGGATTGGGCCCAAATCGAACCGACCTACTTAATTTAATAAATGAAACAACCTCCACCAAAACCCATTTATTACTGGGTCAAACTCTAATAACACTGACAAATACTTCTTTTTAAGAGTTTTTTTTTAATCTTTAAATAACAGTTGTTATAAAGTTTAGGCGGCCTAAATCCTCAAATTGGGTAGCCTTTTTAATCAAATCAATAAAGCCCACCAGAGAAATTTTTACATAATTTTTCTACTCACCTCATATAGAATATCAGCAGTTGAAACCTTCAAAACTCAATTGTTCCATGTCATTTTGTCCAGCATTTTTGCTTCACATATAGTGAAACTTCTTTAAGAGATTCCAATATTTAGTTAAAATGAACATCTCTATCTCTATCTCTACTACTAATAAAGAGAATTCAATGAATATGATTTCATCGGTATCTTTTTGAAATTCCAAAAATACCATCATTCATCAACAGAATCTCACCATCTGTTTGCAACTTCACCGCTACTCTTCTCGACTGTCCATCAATGAAATTTTACTATCAATTTGCGAACGACACCACCAACAAACAACTTGAAACAAAAATGTCGTAATTAACAAAACTTCTGCACTTACAACCCACTTCCGTCCACTCATTTTTCTACTAAATAAAAAGTGAATATCTTTAGCAACTAATGCACGACCGTGCGATTTATACCAGTAAACGTAACAGCATTGTATAAAACCATTATATAAAGAAGAAGATAACACCATTGTTAAAGCTGAGATATATGTTCAAAACAGGGCATGAAACTGTCCAACGTATTTAATTCATCAGTTTTACAATCTTTTGACCACATTATCTCAACATGGCCTTTTACACATTTGTTAGAATTGATACAGCAGAACTGACAGCTTCAAATATAGCCTGGTGATATTGACGATTCCGCATTTAAAAACACCAATTTAATGCGTCTGTCAAAATAATAATTATCATTACAAATGCTTCATACCTGATAAAGTTTAGCTGAAAGTAAATTTTTTTGCAGGAAATATGATAACCATGTCCATATGTACTTTATGTAAAATTTATGGAATGACCTGATCCAGTTTTAAAGGTCCAACTTCTGTGGATATTGCTCTCGGTTTCACTATTGTAAGCAGTATTTTTCATTACTTTTATTTTTGGTAAATATTGTAAAAAAAAAAAGGAAAAGAATGATGAGGTAAATTCAGTATTTACTCTGTAGTAAAAAGATTATAATGAGGTGCTGGCTAGACAAGCATTGTACAATTTTTTCCCCATATTTTACCTTCCATCTTTGTTGATATCTTTTTCTCCAGTGCACTTCGATCAACCCCCCATTACAGAATTTGAATTCAATTATACAGTTCCAACTCAGATTCAAATTCAATTTTCAAAGACAGAAGGATTCAAGCAAATTTGATTATTGGAATTGTTTGAATTCGATTTTCGAAATCAACATAACTTAATTCATTTGGATTGGTCCAATTGGAAAATGACTTCAACTTACCAGCGTTACGGTACGCGCTTCATGCGTGAATTGTTTTTCAGCAAATTTTATATGTTTAATATAGTCAAGGGAAAATGATTTGCACAAATATTTAACTATGTTTTTACATTGAAATTACGTGTAGTTCGTTTGAATTTTTTTTCTAAGTTGCAATATTTTTTTTATTTTTATTAGTTCGAATTTGACATTATTTATTAATAAAAAACGTATTTATAAAGGAAGTTTATTTGTTAGATCTTAATTTTAAGTAATATTAAGATTTGATATTATGGATAGAGGGGTGTTTTGAAATTGTAAAGGAAGTTTAATTGTTAGATTCTATTTTAAGTTATATTCATTGTTATCAAGGCGCAAGTCTAGGCTCAAAAAAGGCTTAGACCGACGTTATGCGCCTTTTTGCAATTTGAGTGCGTCTTTCTGCAGTTTGAGGTGTTTTTTTTGCAAAATTCAAATTTCAGTTTACAATAGTTAATTAAAAAATTTAAATAGTTAAATGAATTATAAAATATGGTTTAAGATTTTAAATTTAGTTAATAAAATATTTAAATAGTTGAATGAATTATAAGATATGGTTTAAAATTTAATTTGTAGTTAGTATAAGAGCAGATCAAACTTGTATAAAAGGCACGCAAAAAGGCCCAAGACGTTAAGGTACTTTTGGTGGTTTACACTTTGGTTATATTATGATTTAATGAAATCTGTAGAGAGGCGGTTTTGGTAGTTTACGTTGATACCAAAAAAATATTGCACCAAAGATACTACAACTATTATTAAAGATTTTGATCGCTAGGAATGGTAGAATTTTTTGCTAAATTTTTACTCAAATTTTACATTTTTTCCTCCTGAATTATTTGTTGAATTTAATGTTGTTGATTTTTTTTTTAATGTTTAGTTCCTTGAATTGCTTGGTTAATTAATACCGTTGAAGCTGTTACTCAATTTAATGCTTAAGTATAGCTCGAAATGCTTGTTTTGAACCGGCTGATCGGTTTAATCAAAATCGAAGACAAAAGCATAACGCTGCTGAGTATTTGTCGAATTTTAATGCTCAACTATCAAGTTAATGCTTAGTAGTAAATTTAATGCTTAACTGACCACTATCTTATGCTCGGTTTTTGTAACATCAGAAATTAAACCCAGTAAATGCTTAATTTTAATATTTAAAATGTTTGCTCTCAGATGCTTGATTTAATGCCTAATACTATTTGAAATTTATGTGTATAAGGTTAACGCTTTGAAACGGTATGTGATCAAAACCGAAATTAAAAGCCTAGTGCTGTTCTGATGGTTGAATGCTCAATATTTGCTTTGTTGTTTAGTTTAACCTAACTTTTGAAAATGGTGACCTCGCCAACTTAATTTCCGGCTACACGTCTACATGCTTAACTGATCACTTGCCGCTTGCTTTAAAGAAAATGCATTGCATGATGGTTTTCAGTAACACATTTTAAGGCTGCAATCAAATTTATCTGTGAGAAATAGATGCCGTAGCCTCTCCGTGTATTTATTTGTTTGTTTGTTTATTATTAAGAATGACTACTTCAACCTTATACCTGAACAATCTCACTATTTTAAGATCGATCAATCTTACTTAATAAACTATCTTAATCACTAATACTTTTTATTTTTCTTATCGTTTTTCTGAAGGAGTGAGTTTGTAAGAACATTTCATCTTATACGAGTATAAACCCGATCGAATTCTGTCTACTTGATGTATGGGAATTTCAGATTATATTTCCTTGAAATAGAATAGATTCAAAATCTAGAGTTTGAGTCATAAACTAGATTAAGTTTCATGCTCTAAAATTCTGAACCATATTATACTCAAACCAGAAATTAATTCACAGTCACAGTACATTCACACAGGAGATTAAGTTTGAGTAATACGATTTCATATTCAGCCTTTGCCTATAGAATCTTTACTCTGGTTGCTAGTTACAATTTTTCACTGTGGTCATGGTGAATGATGAATATAGTTTAAATTGATTGATTTACTGCCTTTGTAGAAGTTGAATCCAGCTTGAGATCGTAGACAGAGGCTAAGGTCCCATGCATTTATAACTTATAAGCTATCATGTATGTATCTGCATTTTTTTAGCATTGACGTCTAACCTATATTAGTTAACTAATTAACTGAACATCTCACTTTATTGGCATATAATAAAATACTAATGTTATATATGACATAGGTTGGTTTGTGAGCGCTTATTGATCAAATTTCGGAAACAGTCTCTCCAATAATGAGGTTAATACTTTGTACAACTTGTTCATCCCATAATCCACTAGAACATGATCCTTGTGCACTAGGTAGAAGATGAAGATTGACGTGAGGTGAATGGATGTATGCCATGAATTCAGGATAAGTGGATGTTTGAACTTTCAAAAGTTGGCTATAACTACAGTATGTCTGAGAGATCTGATCTTAAATGAAATTCTACGAACCTACCACTGGCTTTAGTAGCAATCTAAAATAACTCTTTAAAATGTTCATTTTACTTCAGAGTTAATAATCATGATTTGTGTGCAAAGAAAGATGTCATGGATCCAAATTAAAGCGGCATCATTTTGTTTCCTTGTTCGATTTATTCAGAATTTAGGTTAAGAAAAACAGTTAAACTCACTCTCCTCTTGGATTGTGTTTATTTTACTTGTTCATTGTTGAGTGCTGATGCATTTTTTTCCGTTGGAGTTCAATAAACCAAATAATTCTAAGAACTCTTTGACATGTTTATTAGGCTACTAGCAACAGGCATTCTGCGTCCTGTACCACATTTAAACTCTACTGGAGGTCTATTTTGTGTCTTAAGTACATGATTCAGTGTAATTATTATTATTTAAATGAAGGTTGAACCTCTTGTGTCAGTAGTGTTCTTCTTCAAGATTAGTTAGAACTAACTGCTCTTTTATATCAAATACTAATTTATCTATCTACTAGTTTGGTTCTATGTGTTAAATTTCTTTTCAGAGTAGACAGTATTTTCAATCTATGTATTTAGAAAACAGTATCTGAAATTTTAGGCCTGCTGGCTTATTAGTAGGAAAAAGTGATAAAGATAATAAATATGTTGGAATATATATACGTCAATAAGGATAATGATTTGTAATGTAATACGAATTTGTTGTTTTCATAGTTTATAAGCAGTTCAAATATTGCATGGTAATTGCTAGCTCTAAACTGTTTCTTCACCAGTTTTATTCTTACAATATTTTTGGTGACTGGAGGTGAATTTGTATGCCTCTTAACAATATGCTATGTCCTATTTTTCTGTAGATGAATCCATATGTAAAATATTTATCAAATACCAAAGCCTGATTGTGTCACATAAATCATAATATTTGATTGTGTCACGTAGAAGGAAAAAAATATTCTCTCTTTTAAAACATAATTACACAGATTAGACGTGTTCATCTAAGAAAGCTAGAATTAACTAAATAAATTTGGGATATCATCTGTCTACTGGTATCACTGTTTATTGACCATACCAATTCGGGTACCATGCGTAGTTAAAAAATATGGTCTGTCGTTTTGAGTTGTAGTTCATTCCTTTAATTTAACTTAAAACTAATATTAGTATGAAGCCATCCTTTGATTTAACATAAATTAGGGTAGAGGCAGTGATAACAATTGCATAAATCAAGTTATTACAGGTTGTTCATTCATTTATATATTCCATCATGTAATGGAAGGCATGAATTATTCATTTTTAGACAAGAATAAAGCATGCCGAAAGTAAAATCGGTCACGGGCAAGGAATCACCTTATCTTATGGCGAAATAAACTAAGTTCATACGGTAAAAGATTTCTCATGATTAAAGCACTCGTCTAAGCGACTGAAGGGATCTTGTGTTAAAGGGATGATAATTATATCATACAAGGGAAGCCAATTAACTAGTTCTGCATTACCAAAATATGTTTTAAGGTCAACGGCTGAAAAATAAACAAGGAAAGAATATATTTTACCTAAGAAGATATATTCACTGCTTTTTTGGTTGATGAATCTGCTGAAGAAGTTGAGCTGCCAATTGCAAAGTAGCCTGAAGACGTTTCTGTGCTTCTGAGTCTTGCTCCGCTGCATTGATATTCGCTGCTTGCTGACTACTCACCTGTACTTGGTTACCAACCGACTGCTGTGCTTGATACCCATCTGACTTTTGCACTACAGCAGCATTAGATACCTCAGAGTGTGAAAATATCGAGGAATGCGAGTTAGGGTTTTGAGGCAGAACAGAGTGTGTGTTAGTTTCTGAATGTGATTGAAGGTTTGCGAATTGTTTCTGCTGCCCAAGAATACTAGCAAGTTGAGCAAGTTGATCAGGGTGAAGAGGAAGTTGTGCTGATGTAGTAGCTTGTGATTTAGCTTCTTGATTTTGCTGACCAAAGTTGCTGACAAGTGAAGACATTACACTAGAAAATCCAGGTGAGCTGGCTTCTTGCTTTTGCAGAGCAAAACTGCTGACATTAGAAACCTCAGGGCTGTAATTGTTTGAGATCATTGGCTGTGATTGTGGAGTTATAGGCGGTGCATATTCTTCTGCTCTGGGGCTGCCAAATGAACGAGAGATGGATGGTAGGAAAGATGATATGCTACTGACATTAGAAACTTGCGAAAACTTATCACGTCTATTCTCATTATAAAAATCACTTTCTGCACTTGGAGGGGGGAAAGAATGAAGTGGAGGAGCATGTCTGGATGATGCACCATACAGACTTTCATCCTGAGAAAACGGTTTTACAGGATCTAACAGCCTTTGCTTTGAAAATGAGGAGTCTCTGTAAACACTTATGTCATCGTAACTGGAAATAACAGAATCATGTTTTGGTTTCATTGCTTCCATTTGACTAATAGTGGAACGGGTACTGGAACTCAGATCTGGGAATTTCAAAACGACGCCAGAAATACTAACTTTGCCAGGCACCTTTAGCACTTGTTCGGAGAAATCTGATGGAGGTACAAGGAACAAGCTTACTTTTTCATCAAGTTTGACAACTGCAGCTCGCTTCTTTTCACCAAGAAGATGCATGAATTCGTTGTATAAATTTATATCGGAGTCTGATCCAGGAACGAAGAAAACTACCCAAGTGCTAGCTGCTTGATAGTAGTGCTTGGAAAGCATTTCAAGGTCTGTTCTTGCAGTGCAATTTAAAACATCTGGCCTGCAGTGGGAAAAAAATTAAAATTAAAAATACACTGAAGTAAACAACAAAACTATTCTGAATAACAAATAAGAACTAATTCAGTACTATTCTCACTTACAGAAGACATTTTATGATTATCTTCTCATTTCGCTCTTACCACCATTAAGTTTGATGTTTACAGTAAATACTATAATTTATAAGAAATAACTAAGCCATTAAAGGCCAATTTTCCAATACATCAAACAAACCTTCTCTCTTTGATCTCTGATTTAGGGGACCAAAAAATTTCAAGATCAAAACCAACTAAACTGATAATAACAGATTTTGTTCGGTTGGTTTAATTGATTGAGTTTTGAATGGCATGGATCTACTTGTTTTCCAAATAATATGAGGCCAAAATGACAAACTATTATCTATTTAGTTTATAAAGATGTGCTGATGTTTTCTTGAATAAACTCTTCCTTTTCTGAAAACAAATGCATTATAGAAGAACAAAATGTTAACAAAACAAAAATGCATGAATATAAAGAAGAATAATATGTTAAAATAACAATATTGACATCAGCCACCATGTTATCCTTAATAATAGTTTTAGGTTTCATATTCAAGGAACGGCTGCCAAGTCCCTAGAATTGAAAGATGACGGAAGAAAAGTCCCTCCCAAAAAAGTTATGAAAATTTAGTCCCTATTTTTAGTTTTTAACTAATTTATGCTACTTTTGCCCCTGATTTCAATGCTAGGCCGATTTTCTAGAATGGGACAATTTGGTAAAAAATAACAAAACAGGGACCTAATTTACATGAGTTTATTAGTAGGGATTTTTTGTGCATGGCCTTTGAGAATAGGGACCTTTGGTCCAAAACCCCTTTCATATTTGGTTCAGTTGGCATGAATATAAAGAAGAATAATATGTTAAAATAACAATATTGACATCAGTAATAACAATATTGACATCAGTCACCATGTTCTCCTAAATAATAATTTTAGGTGTTATATTTGGTTCAATTGATTGTTCGATTTTATGATATTGAAAACAAAAACCGACCGCAAAACCAAATTAGACACCGAATCAAAACAATCAATTTGTCAAACTGAACTGAATTAACCGAACTTACTCTGATTTGCATCAATAAATGTTAACCCCTACCTCTGGAGCTTAACTAGAAACACTAACAATATACTAAAATGTTAACATGAAATAAAACATATGCATCAAACTGATTTTAGAAAATTTTAATACAAAACATATACAAACTTACAGCTCAAAATCAAGTACTTTTCCAACAGGAAAGCAACGAGCATTGCAAACTGTAGTGCCTCCTTTTGCAATTCTACCCTCCCACTTCCATTCATTACTATTCACCGGAGATTTCTGCAGTTCTGGGATGAATTTTTGCGCAGGGAAGCCCGGAGCAACACTAGGACTATCAAATCTTTCCCATTGCTCATTCCTTCTGATATTTCTTAATAGTCCTTGAGCTCCTTCTAAACCATAGGATGGAGAATCAGGACTCGTATCATAGCTAGCGCGCTCTGGTAATTCATTATATATCTTAGGAATACGGGAAGTGTATCTGTGTTTTCCATGCTCTGAACTAGAGAATGGATAATCGGGAAGCTCGTTATCATGTAATGTATCTGTCCTTATCTTCTTTACCATTGCAAATGACCCTGTTTCGGGTTCGAACAAATCATCATGTGATGGTGGCACCTTCTCACCCCGAGCCTTGCCGAAAGAGAAATCCAGCCATGGTGCAGGTCTATCAGATGCCAGTCTATCTGTTTGATAAGGTTCGTCCATCATTCTTCTTTTTGAACCTAATTCAACTCTTCTCTCCTCAAAGATACGACTAATATTTGATTCAGGTACCAAACTTGCTCGAATTGTGGTATTTCTACCATTAAAATGAGATGGCAACCCAGGGGATGACATCCGAAATTCTCCTCTAAACGGACTCTCAAAACCTTTCTCCCTTTGGAAATTTTCTAGTCCACTTGGATCACTCCTAGAAAGAGGATAACTGATTGTTGGCCCTCTTCCTTGCTCAATTAAACCCTCATTTTTGGCAAAACATATATTTACTCTAGGGTTATTAAACAGTTTTCCTTGAAGAGCTTCTTTGGCTCGGCAAGCTGATGATATTGTCTTAAATTGAACAAATGCATAGGCCCGACCAGGAAATGTAGAAACCTTAACAATTTCGCCAAAGGGAGAGAAGGCTCTTCTAAGAATAGCTTCATCAACATTCAGAGAAGGAGGAAATCCGATCCATAACATTTCACTTGGATCTGTACTCTTGTTGCTAATACTGCTGCTGCCCTTAGACTTCTCGTATGGTTTCTCAGGGCTTGGCCGTACAGCAGGCCTCAAGTCTCTTTGTAATAGTGGCTTTGTTCGTTCCACTGACTGTTCCGAATCACTATAATATGAAAATCCTTCTTCACGAGGTATTGTTGAACTCTTATCCTGTATTTAACGAATAAAGTGTATTTTGCTAAATAATTAATGTAGTCATGTAGGATAGCCTAAAATACTAAACCTTGATTATTATTTTTAGTTATCAGAACGAAGCATAGAAACCAGAAACAAGGTACTCGAGATATTTTCAGAATCTTATGCTACAAAATCAAATTGCCGATGGTGTTAGATATGCACTGTTAGATTTATTAGTTGCCTTTAAATCCACAAGCAAGGTTTTATCAGAAACAATATTCACCATCAGATAAAACATGGTCAGATAAGGGGAAAAGAATGTATGTTCCAAGCAACATGCTATCTTCCACTGTTCCACATACAACTGTCATTGCAAAATTCATAATTGAAAATTAAACCATTCAACATTCACACCTTAAGAACTATAGCTGAAGAACAAAAAAAAACACTAGATCACAGAAGGAACTAAGAGTTGGAAAGTCCAGATGAACAATTTTACACACATACCACTATATACCAATTGCTTGAGCTTGAGATTGAGTGCCATGGTAACTATATCATCATGCTTTTACCATATCCCCAAGAGAACCAGCTATAGGCAGTATGCTAGTTTAGGTGAACTGATGGGTCAATGATTCAATATTATAAGAGGATGCATTCATTTTATAATACAAGGTCATACGAACCACAAAACGGATCTATTGAAGCAAGGTCTAAAATCATTTATGCGCACACTCATTGTGATGGAAAATTTTGATAGATACTTCCAAGAAAAACCAACCAGGCAAATGCAAATTTGACCATCAGCAGTTTACTAAGAAACTTTCAGTGTAACACTTGTTGGGAATACAAAATATTTATATTACCATTTATAGCAATTTCTACTTTGTTTGGTTAAGGATAAAAAATACACACAATACATGTATATTTGGCACTTTCAAATGTAATCTTAACACAATGCACCTTTTTTGCATCTGCTATAACTGTCAGCAGACACCAGACAAAAAATTATGTTTATCATCATGTGCTGAAAAATATTGACAAGCGGTGTTTTCTATGAAATTCGCTTGACCAAAGATATAAATGCTGAGCAAGTAAAGAAACAAATGCTGCAAACTCTCTTTGAAACATAAATGGAACTGCTTAGTATACATCAGTCAAGGTAAGTGTTGTGGCATCTACCTCATGAGATGCACCAATTAATCCTATATAAGGGTGTTTTCTTGGCCATAGGTAATCGAAATAGGCAACTGTTAAAGCAACCTCATTGGGGGTCATTCACAAAAGAAAAATCATTGTTCCAGCATCTTGTTCTTCACCGATCCCAAAGCTCGTAGAAGTCTATCCATTCTTTACTGTGGTTATCCATTCTTTACTATTGTAGAACTTTGAAATGATTATGTTTACTTGGAATAATAGATGTGATATGTGAATTTTGGTTTCGCTGTAATCGCTGATTGACAGTTTTTTGGTATTGATTATATATGCCATTCCATACAGTCATTCAACAATTTAAGTGCATTAGCATTTACTGAAATTAACAATTTTAGTTTTCGAAAATTAAACAAACACAAAACAGTTATGTGATTGTTATGTTATATTTTGTTATTTGCCTGAAAATAAACATGATAATGAATCTTTGGTTTATGATCCTGCATTCTACTGAGAGGTTAGATTCAGATTCTAGTTGGGCAACCATTGAATAGTTGATGGAAAAAGTAATAAATGAGATTGATATAAATTAAAAATCAAATCATTGCAGATCTGTGTCGTGATAACAAAATCTTTACTTTCCATGCAAATTTAGTCTATTGTTCCTCGGCTAAATAACTGTAAATTCGCCACTCCATGCAGTCATTCAACTATTCAAGTGCATTAGTATTTACTGAATTTACTGAAACAAACAATTTCAGTTTATTGATATCAAACAAATACAAGATAGTTATATGATCCATTAATGAATCTTGGTTTTATAATCCTGCATTCTATTGAGAGTTTAGGATCAAATTCTAGTCGGCAGCCATTGAATAGTTGAAGCAATATGAAAACTGATAAACAAGGTTGGTATAACCTAAAAAATGTAGGCTTGAGAACTTCTCTTATGATACTAGAAATTGAAATGCTAAACTATGAAATAATTGATGACTCTGCTTTAGAAATGCTAAAAGAAGTTATTTTTGAAATGGATTTAATTTTTCATATTATAAATAAGAAGCTAAAAACCATAGGACCAAACAACTCTTTTTTAAACCTAGTTAACAAACCCTTTTCAACTTCCAAATGATCCTTAATCGTTTATGTCTAGATCTAACAAAGCATGCTTTGGTTTTTTCACTTAAATGAAATTTGTGCTTAACAATTAAATAATTAATAGTTAACACATGCGCTTTAATTACCATTATCCACACCATAATCTACAATTATATTGTTATCTTAGTTGACCAAATATTACAATATTTACAAATCAAATGAGCAGTTCTTTCTAATTGAAGTAATTTATTAATAACAAGAACAAAAAGACAACTATTGGTGAGAACATACGCCTACGTAGCTTATGCAGTGATGGTGAGAATATTCTTCTTTGTGATCTCTTGCTTAAATTGCTTAACCTGATATATATTTTTTCAAATTAAACAATCGAATTCAAATTGAAAGCTGGACCATTGATTTGTTGGCACCATTAAGTTATGAACCATGTTGTCACAGATTTCAATTTTACGTACCTAACTCTCTTTTTACTCGGTTATTAAGACACCGTTAAGGTGTTGACATTATACTTCTTCACCATACTGCTTAATAGATTTTTAGACACTTTTAAAACTTACTCTTCAGTTGAAGAAAGATTCTCTATTAAAAATAAAGATGACAACTGCTAGAGTGAATAGTGATCTATTTAACCTACACGTTAATGATGAGAATCGTTTTCCTTGTGTTCGCTTTCTTGAATTGCCCACAATAAAGCTTGGATTATTTTATTAGATTTCAATCACGGAACTCAAATCCATATTCAAATCCAAAGTTGCATCGATGGCTTGTTGGAGTCTGCAATAGAGGTCATTACACATTGTGCCAAAGGTATCATTTAAACTTTGTTGGATTTTCCCTTGATTTTAAATTTTTTATCAATGGTGTAATAATGCTATCTTACTTCTCATAGCGTTGCCTACTAATTAAAATCTTGCATTTTACTTTAAACTTCAGCGAGTGATTTACATTGGCCATAACAACAAAAGTGGCAGTACAATATTTCTTTGTTGGTCAATACTGCAAATATATTTAAAACAAAACAATTTAGACATTTGAAAACAAAGATTCCTAACTAGTATATTTAATTTGAAGGGCTTTACACATCCCTCAAAATATAGACATCTCGTATATTTTAATATAAAACAGATATTTTAAACATATTCTTCTTTCATTACATGTAAAGACCTATAATTCGTCATTGCAAGTGTAAAGACCTATGATATTCATGCGATGGCCACAAATTAAGATTACAGAGTTCAGAATGCAAAAAAACAATGGATTGTTTTCTAAAAACCTGGAGTTGAAATGAAAATATGCATACAGAATCTGAAGTTAGAGGTTTAAATGGAGCATCTGAAGTAAAGGGGGTCAATTGTATATATCTTGCAACTAAGCTCTTAAACAGTATCATAATATAAATATTCATTCATCTCTTAGCATAAATACTCTTATACTGTTCACTTAAACATAGCTGAAATGAGAATTTTTCATTGTAAATTATTGTTGCCAGTGGTGGTGGTGGTGGTGGTGGAGGTGGAGGTGGAGATGTAATCAATGGGTCTTGGAAAAACTCTGAAAAATATTCCAATGTTGTTTTGAACATATGTGATGCACGGTTGTAATAGGTATATTTAATGGTAATGCTTCCCAATGATTTTTGTGGAGGCGCTAATTAAGAATGCAGTGACCAATGAGATTGTGATTTCTGTCCGCTAAATGTTTAATTATTTATTTTGATATAATAGAAGAGTTAGATCTTTTAACTATTATACAAACGGTTTCCTAATAAGTCGTTGGATAAAAAATGCAACATTTCATTATGTTTATGATGATGTCTCAAATCTTCATGTTATACAAAATGTGTATAATACCATTGTAAAATAAGTAATATTTTCTAATCATTTGGTTTAACTTACTCAAATATAATCAACCACTTCTTTAACAAAAATTTGTGTGCATGTACGTCCATCCATGTACACAATTTAACGATTTTTAGGGAGTACACACCATAATGAGTTCCAATCATGTAGTAAGTTTAAATATATGATAATATTTTGGATCATGAAACAACTTTTTTAGTTAGTTTTATAAATTAAGAATCAAACAAATGAATAAATGTTAATTCTGCTATATGTGTATGAATTGACCAATGGTAGGCTAAATAATGAACAAAATCATTTATGTTAACACGATATGGTTAATATAATGCTTGTGCTTGAAGTAATGTTAAAACTATGTCTGCACAAAGGAGTTTGATCGTTTACTGTTGATTACCTTCTAGGGAGATTGTTCATTGTTTGTTGATTGTTTTTTCCGTAAAATATAAAATATTAATTGAGAAGCATTAAATTATAAAAAGCACTAAAAAGTACATACATTTACTAGTTATAATTTAATCCAAAATAGTTGCTAAAGTAAGTTCTATAAAAAAATTGATATGCCATAATGTATTCTAAATGCAAAACAAATGCACAATTTGTTTGCCGAGCTTTTGTCTCACATTCCTACTAAATTTCAGAATAGATTAAACATTTCTTCTACCCAAAAAATAGAAGATGGATATTGGTTTTTGGTCTGCATTTATTTGTTAAATCATAAATCTTTTCCATTTTTGGTAATACAAAACCACTCCTAGCAAGGTACTTAATGTACGATCTATTTTCAATTCCTAAATAATGATTTATTTCTTATTTTCTAAATCAAAATCATGAAGAAATCATGCATAGACCAAACGATAAAGAAAAGACTAATTTCAAATGTTTTAGATGAGAAATATCACCGTTTTTATATTTGAATTGAAATGGATGCAAGTCCTGAATGCATCGAAATAACGATCAGAATTTTATTTGCTATTATACTCTTTATGGAATAACTTTGGTTCAAGGATATGTCACTGATACCATATAACTTTGGTTCAAGGATACATCACTGATACCATATAACTTTGGTTCAAGGATATGTCACTGATACCCACGTTAATTCATATTTAATTAAGTCTGTTAAGCAAAAAATATAGTCACCATGTATAAACATGGATGTACGGGTGATGCCAATTGATCTCAACCAAATGGAGGTGTTTGTACAATGTTCACAACACTAAAATTGACAAATTGACCAGACAAACATTTAAGGACCTAGAATTGACCTTCGACCTATTAGCTTACCATCAATTATATATCCATTACTTACAAAACAACGTGACAACTACCTGATATAATTGCAATGATAAATTTGTTAGCACGTGATTATTTTGTATATTTAACATCATTTTTCTATAATTAAAAATAAAAATCATATATCAAAAGGTTGACTCTACTTCCACCCACCATGAGAATCGGTTTGCAAACTCGGCATCTGCAGCAAATTACATACCTTAATATTAAGGCATGTAATCTTACGGACTTAGTCGATCAAAAAGGCCTAACAGCTGGGCATGCATTAAATATACACCCAACATCTAGATATGCATTAAATACACGCTTGGATCCAGGCATGTATTAAATATACGTCTGTAATTGATTATGTTGCCTTAAATCGTCATTTGGAGAGGTTGAAAGTTGAATGTTGGATAGTAGGGAGTTGTTGGAGATGGCCTACATGCCCAATCATTACTTCTTTGTTACTTTCATTGTTAATATCTATTTCTTTGCTTATTCATCATTTCGAACAATTAGTTTCTATGTCTATGAGATATATGGACTGTAATGATGTCTCGCCATTATGAATGCTTTGATATGTAAAAGATTACAACCAGATGTAACAATTAAGCATAGTTTAACAGTGTTTATATATATGCTTATAATTAAAAGATGTTTGCAGAACGCTAGAAGATTCCTGCTCATAATTTAATTAGAAATGGCCACATGGTTGTGCGATAATTGCTATATACCAACATGGATGTAAGTAGCGCGAGTTGACCCAACCAAATGCAGGTGTCCTTGTAATGTTTGCAAACGGAAGGAAGATAAAATATCTCAAATCAAAAATCAAAATCACTCAAATATATGGGTGTATATTCGGTTATAAAACACTAAGCCAGTCAATTGGTTAAATAAAATATGTAGATGCTTGAATGTAGAAGAATATGTCACGTAGTGATTATATATTTTTGCAACGGTAATTTTGTTTGTACTAAAGTCAGTTAGCTTGGTATCTCTGTATCGTTTCATATTTTTTAGGTTTCAGGAGATGGAATCCACTGTGCTCAAGAGCCGGTTTACAAACTACTATCGAACTAGTGTTCAGTTATTCTTTTCCCCATGACAAATGCATATTCCCTCAGTTATTCACCAAATTTTTATGCTTCAGCCATTGTGTTTATAAGACAATCTGAAATGTATATATGTCTTCTGAGATTATGTATGGATTATGATTTAGAGAAAAAATAAAAACAGAACAGAAAATTTCAACCTGTAAAGATTGCAACTAAACATAACATTTAACCTTGATATGAGTTCTTGTCAAAAATCAGATGCAAATATTATATCTCTTGTATCAATTTAGTTATAACTGTAATGTCTATGATGCAGAAAATGATGACCACAATGAGCAAACATGGATGTACAAGCAACTTTAGTTGATCCTAACCAAATTTAAGTGATTGTATAATGTTTAACAATAAAAGATGATAAATTACTGAATAAATATTCACCATTAGAGAAATTAACGTTATTGAATCAAATTAGTAACTTGTGCAACTACTTTGCTTGTGTGTAGTATGTCTGATATATATTTTTTTCCGTATTTTCATAATCGTATATGTTGAGACCCATTGCTAATCTGCTGTACTTGAGAAACTGTTTTGTTAAATACTTTGATGTTAAACTAGTGTTGCATTGTTATTTCTTTTAATATTTATTTCTACGTTTAGTCACCGAATTGGTATGCTTTGACCTTTGTGATTCTAAAGATATATGATTGTAAATGTATCTTAGAGTATGAATATAATGACTGAAAATATATGGAGAATAGATTAATTTTGAGATGCAAAAGATTGCTGCTAACTGTATTGGTCAGGCTTGCTCTAATCTTTTTTCTTATGATATCATAACTCATAGAATGTTGCAAATCAATGTAAGATTCCTGTTAACAGTCTAAATTCCTTTACTGACTGAATTTGAAGTTCTGTATAATGAGAGTGTCAACTTGAAGCTTGATATCAAATGGTTTTGTGTAATCTTTGGAGTTTTGAGAACAATAAATCAACAATGAAGAACAATTTAATTCAATATTACATTGAAACCAAAGAACATTACTAACCGCCTTCGCAAACTCGATCTTTAACGCCATCCCTCCAAGATTAAATCCCTGAAGATCTTGCATGGCAATGATGGCATCTTCAACCTTCTTGAAGTTAACAAAAGCAAAGTTCCGTCCAGGAATGAAACCTATATTTTCAATTTCCCCAAACCTCATAAACTGTTCCGAGAGAAGACTCCGTGTTACATGAGAACTCAAGCTCCCTACCCATAGACTGCGTGATGGCGGGTTTGCACCAGTACCAGAACGGCGCTCTCGGCCTTCAGACCTGGGTAAGTATTCGCTTTGAGATCTTCCCCTTCCATTACCACGGCCTAGCTGCGATTCATATTAACATTACAATATTCAGTATGGTGGCAGGCGGACAGCAATCAAAACGTGATATTTAAAAGAGCAAAGATACAGCAAGAAGTTTTGTCTAACAAAACAAGATTTGTCAGTATTTCACAGCAATAAAAACACAGGAGATTACAAGATTTGTAAAGTTCAAGTTTTATAGAACATGACGGTAAGTTGGCCAATCACTTACTGTTGTACAAATTTTAAAAAAGCGGTATGTTAATTGTCAGTATCGATGTGTGTGTGTGTGTGAATCCAAAAGAGATTTACTCAATCCAAATACTATTTATTACTTTGCGTCCATAGAGCCACAATAAAATCTTCAAATTTTAAATGTTTAAATAAACAAACAAATCATTCCATCAACTACAAAATCAATCAAACTACCATCACTCTCTGAAAAGAAAAAAAAATTAATATTCCCTTCTAGTGTAACAACTCTTTCATGTAGATCTCTTTTAAGTTTTAACAGAAATCAAGTGTGTTACAACTTTTATTCAAACTCATTTTTTCAGTCAACAACTATCAAAATATAAGAAATGTTACTTCAAGATAGTTTGAGTATCAATATGTACTTTAAGATCCAAGATGACAATTTAAAATGTATATCCAAGGTACATTTGCCATATCCAAGGTCTCTTTTAAGATTGTCATTTGTCAAACTACAAAAGCAATCATTCTACCACACCTCTTCAGGGAAAAAAGAAGATCAATATTCTCTTCTAGTGCAACAGCCCTCTTTCATGCAAATCCTTTTTAATGGAAATAAAGTATGTTACAATTCCTATTCCATCTCTATTTTATTCTTAGTTAACTATTACAAAACAAAACAAAAAAATCAATTTTGTGTTTCTACAAGAGAGTCTGAGTCTCAGTATGCAGTTTAATTCCGAGATGACGATCTAAGATGAATAACCAAGTCACACTTGTCTTACCCAATATCCCGTCAAAGATTGTCAAGGCGTGCTCTTAAGTGCTTTTAGGCTAAAAAAAGATAGAGGTGCAGACTCAATAATTCGCTACTTCAAAGACGCAGGTGTTATTAGAGATGCACGAAAGCACACTTTTTGGCAAAATTAAAAGGACACAAATCATGTTTTTGTGTCTAAAAAATAATGTCATCATATCAACATTTTCCTATTTTCTTCTATTCTTTTCTGTTCTTTTCTATTTTTTACTGTTTTCTTCCACAAGAAGAATACATTTTTTTTCCAACCCAGTAATATTACAATTAGGGCAAACCCCACTCCTCCTTGTCATTGAACTATTCAAATTTTGCTTAAAAAAACTTCAGTCCAAAGCTGAAATGGATTGAATGAATAACTTATTCTATTTTATTTCTAATTATTGGTTTTTGTATTTATTTCTACTTTTAGTTTTTCAGTAGGACTATTATAAGAGAACTCTAGACTTCATACTGATTCAAAATGTTAAAATTTACTAATTTGAATGTTACTAATATAGTATTGTATAATTAACTAGATTTGAAATCTTGAGCTGTTAATAATTACACAAAATCAGTATTAAAAAACACTGAACTTTGGTTATGCACAGTAATTCACAAATAGATATAACAAATTATATATATTTATTCTTTTGCACAAGAAAGCGTGTGTCAACGACAAGGCACAAAAAAGTGCAAGATGCAAAACTTGTGCTTTGTACTTTTTTAAATTAACTACTTTGATCTCATTTCATAAGAGATATCATGTATTAAAATCTCAAGATGAATGGTGACTGATATCCAACATTTTAAACCTTAGGCACTTGATAAGAAGCAAATGGTACAAAGGTCGGTTGTTTATAAATGAATACGAAAATAGCTTAAGTCAACAATAAAGTGATGCTACTAATATAAATGCCAAATTTACTATTAAAAAAGATGCATACTGGTAAAACACGCATACGTGTAAAAAAAAAAAGGAATGTTGGGGCACAAGATAAATAATTTACTTATCCACGCTTTCTTTCTCAGTATTTATTGCAGTAAGTAAAAACATAGCCACGCATTAAACAACCCAATGTAATAGCTTATCTGATTGAAACATCATTTCTTCCAACGTAAATACAAACACGTGGGCTATAGAAAATCACTTTGGCATGGAAAAAAAATCACATATCCTAATCAGAAATGTATGTAAATTATTCGTAACAAATTCTGATTTACTGAACCAAAGCCATACACAAATCAATGACTTGATAAAAATACTTAAGTAAAGGCAATAGAGTAGCAAAAGGGAGATGATGGTTGATTTAGGCAGACGAAACAAAATGAGGCTAACATGAGTTTCCGAAAAAAAGGTAGGTTGCTACTAGCACTAATTTAATGTATATGTACATATATATATGTATGTATATGTACATATATCAGGAAATTATTGTCAAGGACAAAAATTTTCAGCGTTTTTGTCTCAAGGACAGGCCTTCAATATTTTATCCTGAAGTACAACTTTCTTTAGGTATCAGTTTTTAGTCATTGATAGCAGTTTTTAGGTATCAGTTTGTAGTTATCGGTAGCAGTTTTTAGGTATCAGTTTTTAGCTTGGTAGCAGTTTTGTTGTCCTTATGAATAATTTTGAAAAATGTTTGTCCTTATGAATAATTTTTAAGAGAATGTTTGTCCTTATGGTAAAAATATTGAGGTTGTGTCTTTGAGACAAAAAATATACAAATCTTTGTCCTTTAAATTAATTCCCCCTACATATATATATGTATGTATATGTACATGTGTGTGTGTACGTATGTGTACATATGTGTGTGTACGTATATGTACATATGTGTGTGTATGTATGTGTGTGTGTACGTATGTGTGTGTGTACGTATGTGTGTGTGTACGTATGTGTACATATGAGTGTGTACGTATATGTACATATGTGTGTGTGTATACATGTGTGTGTGTAATGATACCATTTTAAATACATGGATAAAATTAAATAAAAGTATAGATCTTCGCATAATAAATCGTCTGGAATAAAAACCAAATGCTAATACATAAGACCGAAAGCAGTTATTGCAGCAACTACAAACATAAGCAAACTTTCATGTTTAATTAAAAAGCACCTACGATCTCCTTCAAGTTGAGCAGTCCTAATTCATAACAATCTGGCAAAGCAGCGATAACATGATCATTTCAGCAGCAAGGGAGATCGCATAACCCAAATTTAAAACGATAAGTTATTTCCTAACTCAAGGGTTTGATAAAATCGCAAAGTAACCCCGAAAACGAAACGATATACATTCGATAGCAATACAGAGAGCTTAAACAAATTCACAGAATTATCACAACAACAAGCATTCTACCGGACAAGAGAACTAAATACAGAATCTGTAATTCTGGAAAATAGATCAGATGAAATTACCATAATTTGTGATTAGGGCTGAGATCGGAGAGAAAAATAGGGTCGCTCGGCTACTGATTTGGTTTCGCCGCCTAAATTTAATGGACAGTTTGAAGAGAAAATGAGACGGGATATGATTGGGAGTTTAGGGCTAGTTCTATTAATGAGAAAATTTGATTAAACGGAATATCTATTCTTAATTTTGCATATTTTGTACCATCTGTACCGTGTGTGTTATTATGTCATAGCCAGGGTTTAACCCGTTTCGTACAGTAATGATATTAAAAATAGGGGGAGTTTATTTAAAGAACAAAAATTTGTATATTTTTAGCCTCAAGAACACGACCTCGATATTTTAACCACAAGGACAAACATTTTTATAAAATTTATTCATAAGGACAAACATTCTTCCAAAATAATTCATAATGACAAACCCTCTTTCAAAACTAATACTTAACTAAAAACCGATACCTAAAAACTGCTACCAATAACTAGAAACTGATACCTAAAAACTGCTATCAATAACTAAAAACTGATACCTAAAGAAAGTTGCCATTCAGGCTAAAATACTAAAGGTCTGTCCTTGAGGCTAAAATGCTGAGAAATTTTGTCATTGACAATAATTTCCTGTTAAAAATAATTAAATATTGTTAAAAATAGAATCTTTATTATCCAATAGATGATAAATTTATTGAAATAATGAATTATGGATTAAAATGACATGTGGATCCAATCTTTGCTAACCGCGTGTCTATTTGAGGATTAATTTCCTAACTCAAATATGTATTATTATATATGCACATTATATATAGAGTATTTAGGCACGTCAGTTGTGTGAATTTCACGAAATTCAAGACATATCGTTGTATATTTGGAATTGTATATAAATAAATGTTGAATTACAAATATAAGATGAGAAAATGGTTGCATCGCCTGTATGATGCTTTCAGAAGTCACATGATGCAAGTTGTAAATATTTTCTTAAACCTTTTTGATTCAAAGTTAATTTTGTAGAAAGGGAAGTGTTTTGTAACCACTTCCGACTATAGCCGCTAATCTGTTTTATAGCCATTGATTTGTCATTAATTTTGCACTCCGCTTCAAATATACTAATATATAAATATATATTTATTGATGTGGTAATATATAATAACTAATAGGTATAGTAATAGCAGGTACCTATTACCAATTAATTATTTGTTATTAACGCAACTTAGTTGGACTAAACTGAGCAGTAATACATCAATTTGCAAAACTTACTAACAAAATTTTGAAAATACATCATGAAGGTCTTCCTAAGTTTAATGGAAGAGATGATGAAAGCCAATATAAAGAAACAACGACTTCTGGTGCTTACTAATAGCGATTGACAAATTCTACAAAAATACATTAAAAAAACCTTTGTTTCATATAACGGATGAAAAAGGTCAATATAACAGGTATTATTTTCTTTAGTTGTAGAGAAAAGAAATAAAATTACATTGTAAACTTTGGAACAGAATATACAGATAATGTTAAAAGCTAAGTTAATTCTTATCCTTTACCCAGCTCACAATGTTCACCTCCTTTCCTGCAAGCATATCGACGGGACGATCATTCTACCAAAAGTTGTAACGTAGTATTAAGCATGATGTATCGTTGTGATTTCATAGGGGCTGATGATGTAGAAGTTGTTTACATCAAAACTCTAGCACTGTTGCCACATGCTCTCCAACCTAAAACTTGTCAAATAGCTCTATGTGATTATCTCCATGTATACAATATGTTTTTTCTTCCAGCAATACAATTGTAAGGGTGACATATTTTCCTTTCAAACTATTGAACAACTAAACTCAATATATCTAAACTTACCATTTCCAATTATAAATCTCGATTTTAACCAAACCGCTTACATAAATATCACTCAACATTCATAACATCTATGTATAAAGTTGTAAACAATAAGAATAATGATTATTTATGTTTCATTATATTTTTGGTACATTTTACCTTATTTCTTATTTAATTTATAGAAAATCCTCTCAATGGTAAGATATAAATATCAATACACTGATCTATAAAAAATAATAAATACCATTAAAACTATTAAATGAATCATTAAAAGTATTAACTCCAATCTAAATAACTCCAATATGAAAGCATTATACGTACCTTTGTTTTCTACTGGGTCCTATGAAACAAAAAACGAAGGCAAAAATTATGCCCCTTTGAGATTTTTCGCTGTTTGAGTTGTGATATTGTTCCAGATCTCAATCATTTTTTATCCTTGTAATATAAAAAAACAAAAAATAGTGATTGAAAAAAATTAATTTATAAACTTCGAGAGGTTTGGAAGTTTTGTGAAAAAGAGAAAGAGTAACCACTCATGTTTTTCTCATAATAAAATAAATGGTTTGGTGCAATAAAGCCTCTATACCTTAGTTCTTACACTGGTCCAGCTATTAATGCTTTCAAACTAACATTATGATAATGTATGGAAACTAAACTGAATCAAGGAACCTGTAACGATTATCGAGTTAATAAACACTTTATATAATGCATCGAAAGAGCATGTAGAAAGAAAAACATTGTACTGTAAGGCAAGGGACTTATGTGCATCAAAAATTATTAATATTAATGACAGTAGTGAGAAAAAAATATTTAATTCATGAAGAAACGGCCAACAATCTGAACACTACAGTAAACACAAACAATAAGAAAAAATCACAATTTGTTTAACTTTCAACAACTTATCAACATACACGATGACCGTCAACTTGATTACTTGATGAACTTTAATTCTGCTAGTGATCTGATTCTTCCCGAATCGACAAATAATACAACCCGCACTTAATCAGAAATCAAAATCATAAATTAGATTTTTTATTCAGAGAACAAAAACTTCAATTTTTCAGTAAATGAAATCCAAGAAAAAAGAATAAATTAAATATGCTTATGAGATAAAGGGTTATAGATCTGATGTTGGAATGAGTATAGAATAAATAACTAATTGATTTTAATCAAGATGAGATGAGAATATGGGACCGACTAAAAGGAGATTCATTATCATCAAGCAGACAGTGAGAATGGCAGCAAGCAGCGGAATCATCTAACACCTTATCTTCAGTACCATTCAAAGTATTAAAAGGGTTATATGTGACAATACCAATATCTATAGCTCTAATAATCACCGAAGGGCGGTTATTCTGTAACAACCTGAATTCCAGTGGGTTTATATTTTTCGTAAAAATGCTGAAATCCAAGCCCACTGAAACCTGAGTTGGATATCTGGTATCCTACAAACAGGAAAAGACAAATATATCAAAGCTCAATTTAATATCTCACAGCGGAATTGACTAAAATATAATAGTAAGTAAATACTCACCAATATAATAACACTTTCTAAACAAGTGTCTTAAAGGTGGGAAGTCTCTGTCATCTACCTAACATGTAGGATGTTATAAGGAAGGGCTCAGAACTAAAGTTCTGATGAATGGATAAATTATACACTTTTAAGCTTAATTCTACAAATACCATTTTATTTCCATTTACTTTTATATTAGGTTCACTAGGTTTATCATACTCTTGCCTCTGTGCGTGAATCGTACTCATCTACTCCTTAATAGATTAAAACCTAATAACTGATATATATATATATATATACATATGTGTGTGTGTGTACCTATATGTCCAATGACCATATTGGTCCTAAGTACCACCCATGGTACCTTCCGTATCCTCCTCGAAAAGGGCTTTATCGTCTTGCTCCGTAGTTATATCTGTAAAGGACTGCTTCGTAAGGCCTACAATACAGATACTCCATCGTCTTGCTCCGTGAGCGTTCTGTAGCTACATCTGTAAAGGACTACTTTGTATGGCCTATGATACAGATGCTCCACTACTTACTATGAAAACATAAATCACGTCCGCACTAGTCTATGTCAATGCTCGGACATCCACAATGTACCACCCAGTGCGTACATTGAGGACTACGTAATCGTTCTGTCTACTTTCTGAATCCCACCAACAAGGTCTACCTTGTACGAAATTCAATCGGGGATTTTCTGTATCTGTAAAGGATTGCTTCGTTGGGCCTACAATACAGATATTCTAGTTGGTCTGTCTCCTTTTCATCGTGGCTATGGCCCCACGCAGCCACCCTCAACTAACTGAAAGACTTCTAAAGAGTTAAGTGGTCGTGCCCTGCTGCAAACAATCTAACATCCAAATGGCGGTGTCCCACATCCAATGTCTTGATAGTGAAAGAATCATTGGCATGTTGGTTTAATTGTAGTCTTTCCCGAAATCGCTCTTGGTCTTGATGTTGGCCGATATCCGCATGCGACTATCCTTAAACTTACTTGCAAGTACTGGACATACGAATACCCTACTCCGAACACCAAGCCCTTCTGACTGCCTACAAAGGTCTGCTTCGTTAGGCCTACAATGCAAATGCAGTCAAGGCATACTCTCTTGATGGAACATCTACAGACCTGCCTCTGGGGGTGCAGCTTCGTTAGGCCTACCCAAAGGGTCATCCCAGAGTATCCTCACATCCCGTTGAAGTCTCGTACTTCCTTGAAGCCCAAAAATGCTAAGTTGGACGTGCTTCTCCGTTTCCGAAATCCGTGATGAACTGCTTCATTAGACGCTTCATCCTTTGGGCTGCTCCAAACGCATCTCAATTCTTTTATTAGACCCTAAGTCTAATCTTTTAATTTGCGTTTAGTATACTTTCTTATTCTGTTGGCTACTTATTTACCCTAATTAGCATATTCTTGCCCTTGTCTCACCTCCATCTATTGTGAGATTTCCATTTATTTATTGGATAATGCTGTTGGTACGAGCCACATTCGTTATCTTGCTTATTTAACTTAATATAAATCTTAAATTCATTAAAATAAGCCTCTTTTATCATTCCTGCTTTATTTGCTTATTGACTTAATATAAATTATTTAAATAAGTTTCTACCATCATTATTGCTCATTAATCTATTCAAAGTCTCAAAATAAGTTTTTCTGTTCTTATTACTTAATTATAACCTATGTTATAATTCTACCGGTAATTGTCATTTTCTCTTCTTTTATAGTCCGTACATAATTCCAGCATTTCTTTTCTGTTCTAATCTGCCTTCTTTTATTATGATACAGAATATTCTTTTATTCTCTTATATTATATAATTCACTTATCATAATAACTATCTTCTTAAATAATCTACATAGTGAATGCAGACCTAGGTTCATTATTGTTTACAGCTTCAAGTTCTTATCTAATAATTTACTTGAGTCATGTCATACTTTGTTTTATTATCTTCTATTCTAGGAAATAATTCTATTTTATTTGGTTGGTTATGAAAACTATATTTAAAAATCTATTTCCATATTTTAATATTAAATAATAATATTAACAATAATCCGTAACTGCTAGATATTTCTTTTACTATTTTGGAATAGTGTAAAATACAGTGGTTTCTCTATTTTACACTGATTCTCTTTTTCTTTCTTTTATTATAAAAATTACGTTCATTGTTGTCTTTTAAATATTAAATTATAGAAGTGTATCCTATTTTCTAAACCAACTAATTAACCTTTTAGTTACTCCCAAATCCAGTTATTAGATTAATTAACTTTTCTCATTTTAACGTAATTTATTACTGTAATTCCATTCCTCAAACTTTTATTATTTTACATCTTATTTCCTTCATTTCTGTATTCTTAATTATTTAATTCATATTTGCGTTTAATCTATTCTAATCTATACGCGAAGAAAGAGGAGAAAATAGAAGAAGAATGACGCTTGCATAGAAATCCAAAACGTAGAAACAGATATAAATAAATACTAATACTGTAAATAAACTATAAATTCCTTATAGTTCAACATAACTTAATTAATAAGATTAATTATTGAATAAAATTATCTAAACGGGAATTTAACGATAATATATCTTAAACTTAAAAGATATATAAACAAATCAACTCACATTGCTAGCTTTCCAAATCTCCCTGTTTTTATTTCAGATCCGTCCCTAACATCTATATTCACCTCCCTTGTAATCCCTATTTGGAATTACAAACGATATATTTATAGATTTATAATATTTGAAAGAGAAAAGGAAGAGATTTGGATTAGAAATAGCAAATAAAACTCAGATCTAGAGTTTTACCTTTGACATAGCCTTCTGATTTGAACCAATTCCTAATTCCCTAATTAATTCTATTTTCTTTCTATTTAGATCTAAATTCGTGTGAATTAGATCTAAAATTTTGTTATTAAGAAAGTGTAGAAGAGATAGAAAAATGGTAGAGCTTCTATAGGCAAGAGAAAAATAATGAGAATAAAAATAAGGCTCTGCACCTATATTTATCGTGGTTTAAATCAGTGCTAACCATTAGATATAAAACCCTAAAATCTAAAGCGTACACTCAGTCTATGGACATTAAATTAATATGTTTTCTTCTGCGTTTTTTTTATTTCAAATTGATTCTCCAACAATCTTTTCATTAATCGTTTTCCCCTTCTCTCTCGCAATTAATGGAAACATATATTTTTAAATGTGACGTTTTTTTTAAATAAGATTCCCCTATTAATCACTCAATTAATAGATTTCATATATACCTAGAATTAATTTACTATCCAATTAATCCCTGCCTACACTATGATTTCTTACCAAATTAATATGTCAATCAACACCATATTAATCGTCACATATATGCATATTAATTTATTTTATTCCCATAATTATTGCATGCATATATTCTACAATTGAATTTTGAATCACAATCTTAATTATATATGTTACCATAAGTCTCCATGTTTATTAATTGACAATTGATTACTTGCATAAATTTCTCTTCCTTCATTTTATTCTCTTGCACTAACATATATGTTTCTAATCATATCAATTAGTTGCTACAATACATGTTTCCTTTCTTGTCAGTTCATGTCAATTAATCAAATGTACTATTAATTGAATATTAATTTTCCTTTTAAACAAACACTGTCAATTAATCTTCCCTATTAATTGATTTTATATAATTTCTCTCTCTAATTTATTTATTACACAAATATATATGTATTCTAAATAATATTAATTAGTTGTCCCATTTACAAACATTTCTTTGTTTTAAAACTTCAAACGTTTATAACTTAATTAAATTATTTGCATATATAATTGTAATTTAACGCGAGGTGTTACATATTCTTGTTAAGCGACTTAAGTGAGTTAAGATTGTTGGCAGAAATCAACGAAACATGGATACTTATCTTAGCAACAACAATGTTAGAGTGGACATTATTCACCGAACCAACATCTGAAGGAAGCATATCCGGATTGATGTCATCACATCTTTCTCGATTATTTACCGCCTCAACAGTAGGAAATATCAATTCTTCAGAACATAAAGAGTCAACTCATAGTTTACTGTTTGGAGCACTTTCAATTGATCTTATAAAGAGTGTCAACTGCAGCTTATCTCGAGAATTAACAGCGACCTTGGCCACAACTTCAATGTTTTTGTGATGTCATAGCAGTTTTTGACCATATAGGAGAGTTCTTCATTTTTGCTCATACTACTCGTGGATATGACCTCTTTTAGTTCGATAAATATAGGGTGAAGTGGGAGCAGTGATTGTTGAAAATCAGCGGATCTAGAAGTGGAGGTTTGCAGGTAGAAGCTTAAGGTGAGATCTGAGATCTGAGTTTTCAAACAATCTAAGGTCATTTTCAATTTGTGCTTCAAAGATAACATCATAAAAGCCTGACAATAGATGTATCAAACAACAATTTATATAACGAAAAAAAGAGAAATCAGTAACAATAAATAGTACCTTTAATAATTGATTAATACTTCCAACACTTTCTAGCTCCAACCAATGCTTTTAGTTAATAATAATGGTTTCATGAGTTTCAACAATGTTTCGGTTAATGGTCCTCATAACTGATATTGAAGTGAAAAATTAATGGATTTTCACTGTTCGGTTTGAAACAAATTAAATTGGAAGAGGTGGAGGTGAATAAATAATTGGAATAGAGAGGAAGATTCATATATTCTTCGGGAAAGATAACTTTGACATAAGGACTGAAACAATGGAAGTGAGGAACAAAAGGGTGAAAAGTAAAAGGAAAAGGAAACTAACGACAATTGTAGAAGACGAACGTGCAGCAGTAATGGTAAGTGGATATAGTGGTTGCCTCCAATAATTTTTTGTTCAACGGTGTCCTGCCTTCACAAATTAGTGAATAAAAGTGACAAAAATAACCTTACATGGATAAGTGCTAGACTATATTACTGTAAGCATTTAGGCCTTTCAAAAAAGGCATCACTTTGACCACATTGACCAAGTATTTGCTTTATATATAAGATA
The DNA here is from genome assembly GCA_030737815.1 of Allium fistulosum. NCBI lineage: Eukaryota > Viridiplantae > Streptophyta > Magnoliopsida > Asparagales > Amaryllidaceae > Allium > Allium fistulosum. Next base: position 235,700,736 of record CM060906.1, on the reverse strand, counting down.
CACACACACACATATGTATGTATGTGTGCGTGAATAAAAACTTTACTGTTAATATGAATGTTGTGTATATATCGAATTGTATTTTTAAGAATTTATATATGAATTAATCTATACTATATTATTATTAGTGAGTTGAATTTCAAGCTCACACAGGTCCCCTTGAAATTTGGCAACTGAACAGTCGCATTTTTAATTTCTTTATATTCCAAACTTTAAAATGTGATAACTTCTTCTACATTGATTAGATTTAAGAATCGTTTTCACTATTAAATCTCAAATTTAATTTGCTTTCCAATGATATCCATTGTTGATAGCTAAAAATAAATTTCTATACTATATTATTATTAGTGAGTTGAATTTCAAGCTCACACAGGCCCCCTTGAAATTTGGCAACTGAACAGTCGCATTTTTAATTTCTTTATATTCCAAACTTTAAAACGTGATAACTTTTTCTACATTGATTGGATTTAAGAATCGTTTTCACTATTAAATCTCAAATTTAATTTGCTTTCCAATGATATCCATTGTTGATAGCTAAAAATAAATTTTTTAAAATCATAATTTTATATAGCAGCTTTAATTGCACAATTATTTTGTGTCACCGCTGTGTACCGCGTTTCTGTAACAGCATTATTATGATGATCATAAACATTACATAGTAGTTTTACCTAGATTATTATAATGTATTTATTATCTTTTAACATATTTGAAAGGAATATTTTTTTTTGAATTATACAATTATGGTTGCCTTTGAATATTGTAACTACATCATGTAATAAAGTAATAATCTTGATTGTGTTTGATAGTATTTGTAACGACCCGCCTTTTTGGACAATTTAAATCGACAAGTAAACACACATGCCGATTCCAAACCATTCAAAAGGGAGGATTGTTAATGGGGTAAATAAGAAAAGAAGAGAAAAGGAACAAGAAACAACCACAGAATCTCGCAGCGGAAAGATAAAATATAATAATCAAATAAACAGTTCATGAAGCTGTTTAATATACTTTTGATTATCATTTATACAACATTTATCAGAGTTATACATATACAACAGAACAAATAAAATAATGCAGCAGACAGCATGATGCAAGGATAATAATAGTAATAGTATACCAAGTCTTCGTCCTCTAGAATAAATCTTCAATAAGCTGAAAACTCAGGACTGACCCGAGCGTAATGAAAAGACAAAACACTCGAGTCAGGACTAAAATATCCTTATGTAAGTTAAATCAATCGTAAATAAAGATGAGTGTAACGGCGTCAGAGACGTTTACGGGGTTTGTCATCTCCTATCCAGTGTCGACGTGCGTGCAATAACTCAAGAGATGTTACGGGATTTTCCATCTCTTAAGGATCCATTAAACTATCTACTATGTAGTACAATACGCTATTATAATATGTCTACAGTAAAGTAAAAGTATTAAATAGCGTTAAGGCGTTACTCGTATCCCCCTTAACACATTTTATATATTCCCATAGTCTATACAGTACCGTACGCTTCTCCGAAAGGTTTACGCAGAGGGCACCCCATAGGTATGGTACAAAACAAACTCGTAGAAGGCACGCTAGGGCATGTGAACACGGCACACGAGGAGATGCCAGGGTAGATATACCAATTGCACTCCCGGACTGGTGGTGACGCATAGCAGCTACTACCGCCCACCTCGGACACACTCCCAAACAATCGAGGGGTGGCCACCAAATCGAATCACAAAAGCAATATAATTGTATCGAAGAAATATGCCCGATAAGAGGAATGACCTCACATTAGCCCGGTATAGCTCCTGATTTTAGTCACATCTAAGCTGACTCACGGGAGTCAGGGTCACGTCATACCATATAGAATCGTCGCCAAACCATCCTACTTCATTTCTGGAATCTCCACCACGTACATAGTTGTTAAAGTGGTTTTCGGTATCGACAGAGAGTATGCCCATATCCGATCCCGGTCTCTTTAACAACCGAACGCTTATTTCGCACCGGATGGTTCTTTTACATTTACAAAAATCAATTCATAATTGATATCAAAATATCATATTCGCTTCAAAATCAAATCCATTTCAAAATCATCGTATCTACGCAAAATATACGATTTCATTTCAAAAATCATTTCGCCCCAATATCTCATTTCAATTTCAAAAATCGTCACATTTCAATTTTAGGTTGTAATTTCATTTAGCCCAATTCGTATTTAAATCCAAGATTTAAATATAAACATTTCACCTTATTGACCAGTTGGAAATTTTAGAAAATAGTTTGAATAATTAAAATAGTAAAATACTCTAAAATATTAAAAATAGATTTCCAAAAATAGTTTTAAATTGATTAAATTTTCTTAAATAGATTTAAAACAGATCAAATATAAATAAATAGGTTAAATAGCTTTAAAAATAGAGTAAATATAATTAAAATAAATTAAAATAGGTTAACTAGTTTAAAATAAATTAAAATAATTTAATATAGTTAATATAGGTTAAAATAGTTTAGTATAAAATAGTTTAGGTATTTAAAATGGTTTATATAACAGGATAATTTGGGAAAACCAAAATGAAATAACTTCAAAGTTAACCATTTTAAATTCCAACTTACCAATCTGAATCAAATTCAAATTTTCCATTCAGTCGATTCAAATCTCAATTTCAATTCAAATCAATTTCGATTTCAAATAAATTCAATTCCATCCCAAATCCAATTTCCTCAAATTTCAAAATGTTGTCTTTATCACACTTTTACTTAATAATATTCAAAGTCCGAATAAGAGTTAAACCCTTTAAATTCAAATCAATTTACGAAAGTCAATCATATCAAAATTTTAATTTCAAAGTCTCAACTTCAACTATTTAACAAATTTGTTTTAACCAAAATTTATTTCAACATCTCAACCTCAAATTCGCAATAAATTCAATTTCTATAAAATTGATTTTTATTCCTTTAAATCAAACCGTTTAAAGTACTTCCAAAACAAAGATTTAAAAAAATATTTAATTTAACCAATCCGGTGCCCATATATAATTTTCTATCCTATGGCCAAGTGATCAGTTATTTCAATTAAATTTCAGGAATAGATATATATCATTTCAATTCAAATCATAGTGTCATAGGTATATATCATTTCAACCTATTTCTCAATTTATTCAAAATGATTCAACTTACAACTGTAGTTAATACAAAGGGTGATGATAAGATATCTACAAGCAAATAAACATCCAAACATTTCAAATATCAACCAATAGCATCCATCGCAACCAACCATCCAAACAGACAATATAATTCACGGAAATTTCATAGTTATAAATGTTCGGTAATTTAATTGCGATTAAATTCCAATTCTAATTTGACTGTAAATTTCAATTTCTAACATTAAATTCAATGACAATCTAGATGACAGTTAATTTTATCAACAACGACTAATAAACATCAAATCACTTCACACTATCAAATTTAACAAGCATCAAGATATTCTAGTATGGTGTGAGCGTTATAAAACACTCACCTTGATTTTACGATTTTAAATCAAATCGAACAACGTTCGATTTAACCAAAAATTTTAACAAGCTCCAAACGCTCCCGGATCTGCACTGCAGCGAAGCTCTCATCTCTGCGATTCCAACGTCGCCAGTTTCGTCCGATTCTGATAACGTACGACGAAGATATGAATGTTTAAAGTTTATATACACATTTATATAAGTGGAAATTAGCCACAAGGGCCTCTTTAGCAAGTGGAATTAGTTTCTAGGACACACGACTGAAATAATTACTTTCAAGGACAAAATGTAAAATAATTAGTTTCTAAGGCCTAAAAACCTATGAAATTATGTCCTTGAAAGTAATTGAACTGCTGACTTTGTCCTTGAAAGTAATTATTCTGCTGACTTTGGCCTTGAAAGTAATTTCTTTGAATGTGTGTCCTAGAAACTAATCGGACTGCAAAGTTTGTCCTTCTGGTGAAATGCCCCTTTATATAAATTAAATTACAATTTTTTTTATATATTTACCACAAAATCACGACCGTTCAACCCCCAAAGCAAATCGTGACCGCAGCCTCTATCCTCTCTCACGCAACCGTTCAGGCAAACTGGAACGAAAAGAACCCAAACACACGCAAGCAAAGATCGATGGCCGTTCCACCTACAACGTGCCGGAGATCGATCGGAGAGCTTCGGTGCGTGCGCCTACACGACAGCAACTGCCGCCCACGACCAAGCTGAGCTCGGTCATCATATGGCTTCGGAATTCGTGCTCGAAGTCGCGGCCTTCCACTCCATTTCGTCGCCAATCCACCACTCGAAAAACGATCGCAGCCGTTGACATCGCAAATCTCGATGCCCTCAACGAATTACTAGTTGGAAGATTTTGTTAAAGATGAATGGATTAAGAGAAAAACGAGGGAGAACGAGATTGTATATCGGCCATTAAACGAATAGAGGCGGCCATGAAGAAAGTAGCTAGGGTTACGGGATGAATGCGTATATACACGCGTATAACTAATATTATTTTAATATTAATCTCACAAATTTCATGATTTTCCGAACGAACTCCAAATAACACGTGCCGACAGGCGTTCGTAAGGTTTTACCCGCATTCCGAACACAATGGAACGTGTTTCGGAAGCCAATTTGATCGTATGTGGAAGATAGCTTTTTGAATCGAATTAAAATATTAAATTTTCGTTATTTATTTCAGCGCGTTTCTAACCCGTACAACCAAACGATAACTCCAAATGCTACGAAATTTGAAATCCGATAATAATACTCTATTACGGATCCAATGGAACTGGTTTCATCGAATTCCGAGACTGTGTCTCGGAAGGCTATTTTTACTCGTCGATTAAATCGACGACTTTTCAAAATTTACAGAATTTCTTACGAATCCAATTTTAAATGTTAACAAATTCATTGTTGTTTAAATAAAATTTTATATCAATCTTCGATATCATTTTCAATCATATTATATTCAAAATTCAGTTATTCAAATATTTGCAAATTTAAATTTTAAACAATTTAGATTATCCGAAATTCATTATCTTGAGATATTTGAAAATGAACTTATAAAATTTAACTTTAAAACGAATTCAAATTATGGAACAATTATTTCCGTTATACAGTTATTCAATTCCCGTTATTCAATCTATTCAATTATTAAATTTATTTCCAATATCAAATTTAAACAATTTAATTGATCCATATTCAACAAATTTCAATATTAGATTTTAAATGAATTCACATTACTAATCAATTACTTTATTTACATCTAATGAATTCAACATTTATTTATCCAACTATTGATCGTAAACTCATTCAATAAGTAGCATTTATATTTCAATATTGGATTTTTAAATAAATTTCCGTTATTAGTCAATTACCTTATTCACATCCAGTGCATCCAACATTTGTTATTCAACTTCAGTTATTGATTGTAAACCCAGTAAATATATAAAATTTCATTTCATTTACAATTGGTTTTCAAATTCAATTCAACTGACAAATAAACCGGTAACTTATAATAATTATCACCATTAACTTTAAATCACAGTTATAAATATATTTTTACAAATAAGTGTCACAATTACCTATACAATACTAATTAGATTTCATTACCATTGACTATATATTATTTCATTAGTTAACCCAAAATTTACATTTGTTTTCTTATATTCCCTTTATAACTAAGTTATAATATTTAACTAATTTCAATTTATGGGAATTTCATACAATTTATTAATAATTAACTTAGACAAATATTGTCATAATTCATTCTAGTTATTATTATCATAAATAAATTACAAAATTTTAATTCTTCCAACATTAAACCATGAAATCTTATTAAATTAACTATTTTAATTATCGAAAATTTACGGGTTGTTACAGTATTCAAACTTAGTGCAGTTATAATTTAACCCCATCAAAAAATGGTGTAATAATTTATAGGCATTTTTTGAATTAATTTAACTACGTTAGCATTTTTATATTGCATTTACTATTGATGATTTTGACTATATTTGATAATTTTATTCAATTTTAAAACAGTTATAAATTAATGAAATTAAGAAAATGCAATTATAATTTACCAGCAAGTTTTGGGTAAATTTAACTATATTTGAAGATTTTTAACCACATTTATGTGACGAAGTAATAAATTTAGCTACATTTCAGGAATTTATTCAATCTTAATACAATTAAAATTTAACTACATTAATAAAATGCAGTTATAATTTAATGACAATTTTGAATTATGCATGGTAGAAATTGAATATTTCAGCTATATTTATGTGATGCAGTAATAATTTTGGTTGTACACGATGATTTATTCGAGCTTACTATAGTTAAAATTTAAATGCATTAAGCAAAAGCGGTTATTATTTTGCAGTATTTTTGGAATTAAGCAATTATTGTTTTTGAATATTTTAACTGCATTTGTGTGATGCAATACTAATTTAGCTGTAGTAATAATTTTGTTTGATGTTGATGATAGTTATTTAACCGCATTATGAAAATAGAATTGAAAAATGAATTTTGATTTTTGATAGCTTGAGATGATTAAATAATGACTTCACATAATTAATGCTTGATTCAACCGTGAAGCTCAGCGTTTAATACATTGCTTCCAGGTTTGATGACATAATTTGGCTAAGTTTACTCAATTTCGTTTACAATTACGATGATCAATAATACAATAAGCATATAAGTTGTTGTATTCGGGCTTAAGGTAGATGCACAGTTTAAGTGCTGGGTCAAAATATGTGTTGTAGTGAGAATAATGTTGATAACCACCTAAAAGAGTTTATTTTTTATTTTTTGCAGTAAATTCTAAAATCACTTGCACCACCACTGTCGGAAAACTTCTAGAAAACAATTGATGAATGTATCTTTGTATAGATGATTATGTAGTTATAGTTTGATTATTAGATATAGTTAATAGGTCAGATGAGCAGTGAGAGAATTTAGTAATAATACTGCATCAATGACACTTTTGCCTTTTTTGGCTGCAAGTATAAATACATTCAATGGTTAAAATAATTGACTGATGTAATGCATCTAATAAGGCCAAGAAAACATCACCTATTTGCGCTCAAGCCAATATCATACACGCGTTGCTAGCAGTTATTTCTAAGGCTAAAAAATGAATGGACTTCTCACAATTGTTCTCTTCTGTATGTTTTGGATATTTTCAAATATTGGTTACTACGACCAGCTGTATGCCGTGTTTTGTACCCTACATCGACATAGATCAGATTCGGTGAACAATAGTAATTTATATTGGAACCCATGTTATTTTCTTATTGCATCATCATTTCTATTTCAATTGAATCTTCTGTTTTGCTACTTTTCCCCTGTACTACATCTGTTGCTTTTTTCTTTTTTCTTTTGCTCCCTTTTTTCAACTATTGACAAATACTTTTCCTGACTGTTTACAAATTTCATCCTATTACTATATTTCTCCCCATTGCAAAAAACTTTTGTTACTCTTATTTAATTGAATCGAACTGCACTGTGTCTTTGTGTCTACAGTTCACAGTGAATACTTCAACTATATCTATGCACATTGAAGCAGCTGTGTAATTGCAAAAGCAACAACATTGACGTTATATGCCACAGTGAATATATCTATGCATTAGCGGATAAATTTTTAACACATTATCCTCTAAATAGTCTGTGAACTTTAACATATTCACTGTAATTGTTTTGTTCGATTTTAATTGTGATTATCATAACCAAATATATCTATGTATTCTTTATCCTACCAAATTGTTATTCATGATGTAACACTATCGTTCAACAATGTTTTTTCATTACCACCGTATTAAATTTCTTATACATTTGGATATGACCTATGCAACAACAATATTTTTCCGACATCCGTGTGTGAAGCACGGGTTTGCACCAGTGAATGTTATATAATTGAATTTGTTTAATGGTTTATAAGGAGTTGAATGTAAAAAAGTAGGAGGAAACTTAAAAGAGCTCTATACATAATTGTAGATGAGAGGAGCATCTTATGACTAGCTTATCTACACATGAACCATCATCCATTTTTGATATTTTAATTATTAAACAATTTTAACTTTGCTTCCAGCTATGGATTTTATTTTATTGTAAGAGAGTCATGTTTACAACTTTGATAATTGCAAAATAATATTCGGTAGCATTAGTTGAGTTATGAGTTCGATAAGGTTTAATATTATGTTAAAAATGATAATATTATCTAAACTAATTTTTATAGTGTAATTCGTGCATTCACATTGCAATGTTGTAAAAATATAAATTTATCCTTTAAAGGTTATTAACAATGAACTTTTGTTATGCAACGTGTATAATTTTTTTTGAGATAAATCAATAATAAAATATAAATTTATTATTATTTATATGTATACATTTCTTATTATGTGATTTATATATCTTTATATGTGAAAAAATTAGTTGTATCATTTTTGCTTATACATACATACATACATATATATATATATATGAGTAATGTATACATATTTAAATTGTTTTTTGGGATTGTTAAATGAATTAATGAATATTAGTTAATTGAATTTATTTGATACCTTAAAATTAAGATTACGCAATTATATACAAAAAAAATGGATCAACACCCTAAATTAAGTGTGAAAGCACCAGCCCTATTTATCAAGGCAAATAAAATAGAAAAAGTAAAGAGACAAGAGATTTTTATAGTGGTTCGGTTGTTAATGAAGCCTATATCCACTATATAGCTTTTATTGGTCAACTGCCGCTACAAAGAAGTTTGGATTACAATATGATTCTTCTTTCCTAAGTTAGATCAAGCCACCATTGTTAGAAACAACCGAAAGGATCACAGTTGCCCTTTAATGGTTGTTGTGAGGAGAAGAAGAGTGAAGAAACAATGGTAGAGTGTTGGCAAAGATCAGAGCATATCCATTTTCTATTGCAAAAGAGATGGTATTTATATGGTTTGGAAAGCTCTTGGACCGAGAATTGCTTTGTAAGAAGCCTAGTGTCGTCATGCAGAGAGAGCTCAAAAAATTTGGAGCAAAAATTGGCCAACTTTTTGGATCGGTAACGATCCAAATCCTTAGCCAATTTTTGTCTCTGATTTGTTTGGTCAAGCTTCTTACTTCATAGTGACGCTCTTCATATAATTTTGTATCTTGTTGACTTGTTTTGATGACTATTCTCCTGTAGGTTAGATTGGACTGCATTTTGAATTAGATGAACCTTCACTTCTTGAACTCGGATGCTTGAAGTGCTATCAAACTTGTTAGGTGGGCTTGATTAAGGCATAGAGTCACAATGCAAAAGGATTGGTGCCACCAAAAATTACCAACTCGGACCAGTACCGATCCAATTGAATCAGATTGGTGCCGGTCCGAAAAGATAACATATTTTTTAGTCAAACATCCTAGAGTCCTTTGTCTTGTATTTTAGGCCTTCCGATCAAGTTTCGAGTTATTCTGGTTTAATCTGAATGTTCTAACTCTCATTGAATTCTGCTAGGTTAAAACCTTGGTAACATTTGCCCCCCAGAGTACAGTTTCGTTAAAAACAAGGTGTGCTCTAGAATTGTTTATCTTTGAGTTTCTATTTTAAGGAGTTTCATTGGTCGTATCTGGCCATCTTGAAAAGCTATCTATGACATACCGATTAACTGTCCAGTCCTTGGTGTGAATCTCCATTGTTCATAATTACGGAGTGATCTTGACTTGATAATTTCCAAGATGAATACAAACATTGAGTAGGTCGAATAGGAAAAATTCGAGACAATTCGGAGGAGTAAAATTGGATCGGGTCGGTACCGATCCAAGTACTTGAGCAAATTTTCCAAATTCCTTTCTTGCCCTTTTTCTTATATAAGGGGTCGAATCTCTCCCTTTCTCATTTTACTTTTTTTGAGCCGAGCCGATCCAATTGCTTCAAGCTGCCGCCGATCCATAGCTTGCCACCACCAGAAAGCTAGCCACCGCTGTTGATCTTTGCCCCCAGTGCCATCAACCACCGCCTCTTGAAGTCGCCGCCACCGTTCTACTATCATGGTCCCCTCTATTTTGATGCGTTGCCGATCTGATCCATCCAATACCCTAGTTTGGGTTGTCCTAAATCTGAGATCAAATCACTTTTCTCAATTTTGAAGGTTAGAAAAGTGAATTTTGGCGTATCACTACATTAGCGATTGGTGATGAAGTTTTGATGGCGATGGATATGGTGGAAGATTCGAGCTGATTGTGAATTTGTGGAAGAAGAAAGTAAATCGAGTCTTGAATTCTTCACGGAACAAAGCTAGGGTTTTGCCCTGGTGCTCGACATGTTTTGCTATCTTCATTTACAGAGTCAGAATGAACTTGCGTCGAGTTACATAGTCGATCCCGGCACAGCGTCTTGCGGATTGGGAGGTGATAATAGCTTGGGGTAGCATCTTGTATGCAGCTCATATTGTTATCACTTTCCAGAGAACAAAAATCGATTATGCTGAGAATTCTCTACTTGATTCGAACACATCGATCCATAGTTGCTTGCTTTGCATTGGACCTATAATTGCATAGTCGGTGTACTTGGAATAGGAAAGGCTTTCCGTGTCGCTTCGGACAGCGGATCCGTTATCGATCGTCGATTGATAACGGGTAAATATAGAAAAGAAATTAACAGGTGATACAGATCGCTTTTTCCGGTGTGAGTGAGCCATCTACACGAAATGGTTTGTTCACAACGTTTAGGATACCGAACCCATTCTCACTTAGATTACACATCACACACACACCCGGTTAATACTTGGAATCCGATCGGTGGTTGGTACACGTCAATTATCTTTCGGATTTCAAGACCAACTATGCTAGAGTTTGTTATTTAGATATTACGTGTACCTAACCATTTTGAACACAAGCTTTCTTATATAGAATAACGCACAAATCTTCTCGGCGCAAATCAGTTAAAGGGAACTCACCTCTTTTTGAAGCCGAGTCATCATCGATCCCATCTAGATCTGCCGCTTCCATAACTTCAGGTCAATATGGTCGCATGATTCTTGTCAGCCCTGTCGTCGATCGCACTCCTCCTAACTTCAGAGTCTTGCTTGATCCTCCAGAGAAAGCTCCTTCAATCCTTACACATAGGATGTTGCAAAGCATTTGCTCACAATACGATATCCCAGAGGACGACGTGCTTCTGCCATCGAGAGGATAAGTTGCTCATAGGCCACCTTCTAGATACATGGCTTGCTATCGGTATATGTGTATGTATGGTGCAGTGTTCATATTCAATCACTTCTTAATGACAACACTTCAGAACATAGGGTTGGCCTTATTCTAGATTCTTCCAAATGGATATGCCATGCCGATGTGCTTATATGTTCTGTTCATGTGGACACTCAATCGTGCCCCGAGTTTCGCTGAATTGCAGTATCTTCTATTATTCAAAAAGAGAGAGGCTAACCCATCATTTGTTTATATTGAGATGCAACGTAGTCGAAAACTTATATTGGATCTTCCCAATAAAGTTCCTTCATTCAAGAATCGGTTCTTTTTCGCTAACTGTCCAGAGGGATTCGCTCGTTTATGGACCACGTGAGATAAGTCTCTTTCATCATGCTTGGAATTTCCTTTAAGTGCTACAAGTCTTCTGAACGATCGTATATTCCTTATAGTTCTTCCAAAGATTAACAAGGATCCAACACTCGGCACTATTCTTAGCTCCCTGAAAGCGGTTGATGCTCAGGAGTGCACAATTAGGTTCTTGATCACAGATGAAAATCTTCGCCGATGTGGGCTTTTACACCCTGGGAGGTCCGTTGGATTTGTCAGCGCTCCTTTCTGCTCCAGAGCCCGGACCCGTTCTATTTCCTCTTCCCATGGCTCTGGTGAAGATGATGATGATGACGAGGAAGAAGAAAGTGACCCATTCGATGGGTCAGAGAAGAACCCTGAGGAGATCCAAATTCAAGTCGTGGTCGACAATCCGCTCAAAATGTCATCGATCCTAGAAGAGAAAGAAGAAGATTTTATTCAACGGAAGAGCAAGGATCCATTGATTGAAGGGAAGGAGGAAGGAGAGATCAGTAAGGAGCATCCTCTATATGAGGAAGAAATATATTGGGATACTGATGAGGGTGATGTCAACCTAGGCGACAAGGCCTTAGGGTTAAGCCTTAGACATGCTCCCTCACCTCCTTTGAAAGAGCCCATTGAAGGTGCTTCTTCCAAGAATGAACCGTATCCAGCTCTTTGCCAGAAGTGGAAATTAGCCACAAGGGCCTCTTTAGCAAGTGGAATTAGTTTCTAGGACACACAACTGAAATAATTACTTTCAAGGACAAAACGTAAAATAATTAGTTTCTAAGGCCTAAAAACCTATGAAATTATGTCCTTGAAAGTAATTGGACTGCTGACTTTGTCCTTGAAAGTAATTCTTCTGCTGACTTTGGCCTTGAAAATAATTTCTTTGAATATGTGTCCTAGAAACTAATTGGACTGCAAAGTTTGTCCTTCTGGTGAAATGCCCCTTGCCAGAAGGTGCCGATATTGACTTTGGAGATACGAGCGACATTTTTGTGAATATTGGTGACTTGATGGATGACTTCACTTCGAAAGGGTTGTCGTCTCGGCTTACTCAGATCGTCCCTGCAGGAATCAATGTCCTGACATTAGTCGATGATCGATCTGGTTTATGTATTCTGCCGGGGTCGTTAAACTGTTTGTACTTTCCTATTCTTGGCCGATATCGTGAGCGCACGGCCCCCGCTGTTTGTTGTTGTACATGGAAAACATTATAAGCAATAAAACTATTGAAATTTTAACTGTAACTTCACTTGTCTACTTATTTATGTTCCATGTAGTGTTGCCTTTTTATGCCACTCTTTTTTATTCATCACTGTTTTATTTAGTCCCGTAATTACTGCCAAAATTCTTTGTTTGGAGTAACAGAACTATGAATTTTTTGCTACTTTGGTTGAGTATTAGTGTGTGCATCCCCCAGTTCACTGGTCTGTTTACTTAGGACACTTGATACGGGACTGGGTGCCCTCGGTCTGGTTTATACTGCAACTCCTATCTTTGGGAGCTTCTGGCTTGAGATATCTGCGAAGCTCTTTAGCGGCCTCACAACGAGTAAATTACGCACTCAAGTGATTTACGTACTTAAGTGATTGGTGATGCCGGAGCAACACCAATTACTTGAACTTTTGTTAAGTAATTTCATCGCGATGCTGACATTCAGGCTATGGCACACCGTATCGCTCCTTGGAGTGCTATTTTCTTGGCTCCGGGGGCAGTATGTGATTTTTTGCAATATGAGAGTTCATCATCTTTGGATGTAATTTTATTGACCCAAGTAGTAGTGTTCGGCTTACGAAATGCCCAAGGTTTTAAATCTCGGATTTCGATCATATCTCGTCTCGAAGAATTTAGATAGCTTATCTCGTATCGGGTGAGATCTCGAACGAGATGAGTGCATCTCGGTCGTCCATCTCGGATTTACATCTCGGTTTCTAAAATTCATTTCGGAGTTATCTCGGAGTATATGTCATGTCAAAAATTAGTTTTCATACACCTAAATTTATAATACTAGTCACCAAGGTTTTTAACATGGGATTTAAATCGTAAATCGAAAAGTTTAAATTGTTGATCAAAACGAGATTCAAATCGTAAATCGTAGATTTAAAATATCCACATTTTAAAATTTGTATGCGCTTTGAAGTTAATTTTGATGTTTGAACTTCTACAATTAAACTTAAAAACTTAATTTTATCTATAATTCAATTTTTATTTTGTTTTAAAAACATCATAATGAGAATTGTGAATCTAAATAAGTATATTAAATATATCAGCATGAGTTGGATGTGTTTTTCGTTGTGGTTTTAATAAAGTTCGAATCGGAATGTCGTAAAGGGAGGGATCTGATTTGAATCGGGATTTAAATCGTAAGATTTTAAGATTTTTGACAACAATGCTAGTCACTACCTTAAGGAAAACACTAAGCACTTACCTTGAATATATCACACGCTTATCATTAGTAATTTAGTATGGAAAAATATCACTTGTATCATGTAAAATAAACAAATAACTAGATTTCATGAATAATGTTCAATATAATATCATATGAGATAAAGTAGACAAGAAACAAACTATAACATATGCACCTTTACTTTGTTTGATCATTCATTTAACTTTCCTACACAATATAATGTCTTATTTCTACCTTTTATGATTTATAGTGCTACAAGGGAAATCTTAATTTTATAACTTCAAATACAAAAGTCTACAAGTAGAATTAAGATATTCTATGTTTGATTATAGTATTTAATTATTAGCAAACAAAATCTCATTAAGCAACTAATAGCGTAGATATTTCAAACAAACGTAGAAAATAGCATACATAGTACAAACAATTTTCAAACATTTAGTAATATTATAAGAAAAGCAAAAAAATGATGTACGAATGAACATGTAATCATCAAATGAAATTAATAGATGAAAGAGAATTCTTTTATTGCTTAAAAATAATCCTTGAGGAAAAAAATTATAGCAGCAGGGACTAAATGAAATCAAATTGGGAATCAATTTGGAACATAAAGTTAAATAAGTGAAGCCCAAAATTTATAGCCGCAAAAAAAAGGGTTAGGAAAAAAACTCAAGAAAGTGTTGAAAAAAGAAAAATGAAATCAGATGTAAATTAATTTGGATCAGAAACCTAAATGAAAATCATAAAGTGAAATACTTACCATAATCGATGTAGATTTTATCATCTTCTTACACTCGTCACTGCCGTAAAATAAGAGACGAAGATTAAATGAGATTTATATAAGAAATAAGGGTTAAAAAGGTACAATTAAGAAGGCTTAAATTAAGGTAAAGGATGAGCCAGCCCAATACGGAAAAAGAGTTGATTTTTTCCAAAATTCAAAAATTCGGCCGATATCTCGCTGTTAAATCTAGTCCGAGATACCGGACGAGATATTGAAATATCGTCCGAGATTTGGGTCAGACAAGATTCAAATGAAATAGCCTGTTTCGAATCGCCTGGGCTTGAAAATGAGATCTCGGCCGAGATGAGCGAGATTTAAAACCTTGGTGCACAGTGGGATCGAGGCTTGCATGGTCGAAGTTTTGCGAACTAAGGAGCAATGCACGGCTTACGAGATGCATGACTTAGGTAATTGTGTTTGCTTGGATGTGATTCCATAATCCAAGAGGCAGTGCGCGGCTTACGAAATGCGCGACTTTGATTTGAGCCTTCCCGGTGTCACCGGAGCAACACCAGTTTTTAGAAGGCAGGGATCGAGTTCCGTCGATCCAATGGTTTGAGTCGATTTGTTTCCATCAACTCGGCGGGTAGGTGGGGCGTATTCAAGCGTGATTCCACTATCTCAAGCAGCGATTGGATGGTTTTGAGTCGATTTGACCCCTTCGACTCAGCAGCTTACTTTTGTGAACACAGTTTTATTGGTTTAGAAAGCAAAGCGAATTCATTAATAAAAGTCGGGCAAGTTTTGCTTATTTACAATGCCTCCGGTATTCCTAGATGCCATATTTGCGGGAAATAGGAAATACATAAGATAGCCTTAGATAAAGTAACGACGCGGTGATTCGTTGTTCCAAGCTCGGGGAATTTGGGTTCCATCAACGATTGTTAGCTTGAACGTGCCATCCCCTAGCTTCTGGCGATTACATAGGGCCCTTCCCAGTTTGGTCCGAATGTTCCTGGTACAGGGTAGACCCGTTTGAGGAAAAGGTCTCCTACTTCGAAAGTACGGTTACAGACCTTGGAGTTGAAGAGTCGTGCGACCCTTTTCTGGTGAGCAGCAGTCTAGTTTGACTTCCTCCCTCTTCTCATCGACCATATCGAGTGACCTAAGCAGGAGCTGCTTGTTCTGCCTTTGATTGAAATTTTTCCTTCGATGAGAAGGGACTTCTAGCTCGACTGAGATCATTGCTTCTGAACCATATGACAAGGTGAATGGAGAGTGTCCGATTATAGATTTATGCATTGTCCTGTAAGCCTATAATGCAAGTGAAAGTTCATCAATCTAATTTCCTTTAGCTTTAGTTAGCCGCTTTTTGATGGTGGACTTGATGATCTCATTCACTGCCTCCACTTGCCCGTTTGCCTACGGATGTGCAACATCGGAAAAGCCTTTCTCAATTCGGAAGTGTTTGTAGAATTCTTTGAACTCAGTGCTTTCGAATTGAGTCCCGTTAACCGTAATCATCTTTTATGGCACTCCAAACCTGCGAATAATATTTTGGTGACAAAGTTAATAACTTTCTTTATGGTAATAGTGGCTAGTTGTTCCACTTTGGCCCATTTGGTGAAGTAGTCAACAACAATGATAGCGTATTTGGCTCCTCCTTTGGCTATTGGCAATGCACCAATCAAGTCGATTCCCCAGATTGTGAATGGCCACGGGCTGACCATCTGCATTATCTCCGTTGAAGGAGTTCTTTTGATCTTGCCAAACCTTTGGCATTGGTCGCACTGCCTGGCATAATCTGCTGCATTATAGTTTACCGTTGGCCAAAAATACCCATATTGGAGAACTTTCTTTGCAAGGGTCTGTCCTCCGGTGTGATCTCCGTAGTCGCCTTCATGAACTTTCTTGAGAATTCTTTAGGCTTCATCGTTGGTCTCACACTTGAGCAAGGGGGTAGAGAATCCCCTTTGGTAGAGTATCCCATCCTGTACTACAAATCGTGGTGCCTTTCGAATGAGCTTTTTCCGTCGACTCCTGTCATTGGGGAGTGTTCCTTTGAGCAGGTAGTCCTTGATCGGTGTGATCCATGTTTCTGGTTCTTTGGTGGTTTCAAAAATCCAATCGATATCCATCTTGCCTACGCTTGGAGCGGTTTGAGTTTCTGTAACAACCCAATATTTTGGAAATTATTTTTAATTTGAATTCATTTCATTTTAAAATATTTTTATAGTGAAGTAGAAATTTTTCTAGAATTCATTGTATTCTGTTGTAATTTTTATGTTCTGTTTTCTATTTTTAAACAATTTCTTTAGTTCTTTTGTTATTTTCTCTGAATTTAATTATTTATTTCACTTTGTAAATGTTTTAAAAATCATTTTTATTTCAAATTTTGTTTTAGAATATTTTTAAAATGAAGTAAATAATTTTCCAAATTCAATGGTGATTTATTTGTAATTTCTGGACACTGTTTGGATTTTTAAGCAATTCCTTATTTTCTTTTTCTATTTTCTTTAAAATAAATTATTTATTTTTATTTTATAATATTTTGTTTCAGTTGTTAGAGCTTATTTCTGAGTTTATTTTTGTTTTATTGGAATTAAAGAAAATAGGAAATATGAAGAGTTTAAATAGCTTTGAAACTTAAGTCTTTTCAATTTCCAAACTTTTCATTTGCCATAACCCCTCCTTTATGCTTTGGCCGTGACTTTATTCTTTTTTTTCACGTCAAACACTTCATTTTCATTCCACAATTCGGCCACTTCAGATCTAAGCAAAAACTTTGGGTAATGGCTCCTTTGTTTCTATACTTTTTCTTCTTCTTTTCTTCTTATTTTCATGTCATTTTGCCTTGTTCTCTCCATAGTTTTGCTTGGCCTCCTCCTTGTTTGCCACGGCCATGACCACCACCACCCCCTACATCTCTTCCCTACCATCACCACCAGCTACTCCTCTGGTCTTGACCAAGGCCGAGCCACCATGATGCCAAAACTCCACAAAAATTGCAACACAAGCCATAAAACATGTTGTTTAACCACTATTTGCTTCACCATTCCACTTTCCACCACCACCACCTTAGGCCGCCTCCACCACCTCTGGCCAGACCACCACACACCTTTCCTCCCAGTGACCTGACCCATACCCCTCTGATCTGACCCAATTGACCATGGTCGAGCCTTGTTTTGCCAAAAGAATCACACTATTTTGCCTTAAACTCTTCACGTTCCTTTGTGTAAACTTCCTCCCATGTTTCCACCACTTTGGCCGAGTCATGCCTAGCCCAAACCCGAGCCATGTCTTGATCAAACCTGAACCAAAATGTACCCTAGGCCGTGCAAAACATTGTAGAAAGCAAGACAAAAGATTTGGCATTCGTATCTCTTTTTATTTAAAAGTTATTCCATTTTAAGTGTATTGAAATTTATGGTTTGTTTTGATTTTTTGTTTGGGTTGTAACACAAGATCTATAGCATTGGATTTACTCTCCACTCAAGTCCGTAATCTTGTCATCGTGCTTTGATTTCCGTTGTGTCATTGGTTTTGTTATCTCTAGCATTTAGAGGTGAGTAAATCTCACACGACTATTCATACTTATATAACTGTGAAGCGACCACAACTGAATGTGTAGAATTAAAAATGATGTTATAATTGCCTGTGATTATTTATATATGATGTTAAACCTGTTAAATTACATGTCATATCACCTGTTACTGTTATATATTGTATATTGTTCATTTTATATCTTTTTATCACACTGCAAGTTCCCTGTAGAATAGAATCACTATGGGTTGAAATGATACATACCCGAACAGACTTTAGAATAGGGAAAGATCGTTATGGGCTGAAGTGATAACCCTGAGCGACTTTTAATTAATTTTATTTACTTGGGATTGCGGGTTTGAAATGATAAAACCCGGGTTTTCTTGGTAAACTACGGATTGAAATGATATATTATCCGTATCACTTGACTTAGGCTAGAAAAATATTATACAGACCCGTGGTTGTTTTATATTTTTTTCTGGAAATTTTAAGTATTTTAAAATGTAAAAATATGATAAATTGATTTAAATTGAATTTTTAAAAGACTTTTTAGAATGGAAATGTTTGTCTATGTTTTAAATGTAAAATAAATGGATAGAAAATGGTGATTTTAAAGTGTAACTTAAATTGGAAATTTGACTGATTTTTAAAATGGAAATTTAAGTTAATTAAATTAAAAATGAAAATTAAGTTTTAAATGGTGAAAAATGGAGATTTAAATTTAAGTGTTGAAATAAATTGTAAAAAATGAAAATGGGAATTGACACACTTGAATTAAATAAGTGAACTTTGGAAATTTTGATTTTTATTTGAAGAAATTTTCTTTATAAAAATCATAAGTTAAAGGATTTAAATAAACATTTTTAATGTGGAAAAATATGATTTTTATAAGTTTAAATGATTTAAATTGAAGTTTATTTATGGCTGGAATTGTATTTAAAACCTGGAAATTCAATTTATAGCACTTCAGAAATGCTATCATTTCTGGAAATGAACTAATTCTGAACTAAGTAGAATCTGCAGCACTAGGTAAGTGCTGTGGTTGCATAAATGAACTAAAAGACTAATATGCACTTAGACTATGACAACACTTGGTAAGTGCTGTAGTGTGAGGAACTAAATTTAAAACTGAAACTAATGAAGGGGCTACTGTAGCACTTGTTAAGTGCTGCAGTAGGCTGAAATGTATTTTTTATATAACCGAACTACTGCAGCAGTTTTAAAACGCTGTCTTTGCTGAATTGAATTAAAATCTTAAATTTGAACCCTGAACTATTACAGCAGTTCTATAAATGCCGTCTTTTCTGAATTGAACTATTTTTCCTTTAAAACTGAACTATTACAGCAGTTTATAAATGCTGTCTTTGTTGAATTGAATTGTTTTCAAATATAACTTACCGCGGCACTTTTTAAATGCTGTGAAAGCTGGAATTTTAATGTTTTTAAGTGAATAAATGAACTCAGAAAAGGCTAAATTTTTGGGAATTGGATATTTGAGATAAAGGTATAATGACTTTGCTTTTAAAGGGTTTAAATGAAGTATTTTGATTTGAAATATAAACTGTTTTTATATTTATAACCATGGGTTATAGTAACGATTGGTTGTTAAAGAGACCGGCGGATATGGACATACTCTCTATCGATATCGAAAACCACTTTGACAACTATGTACGCGGTGGAGTTTCCAGAATGAAGTAGGATGGTGGCGACGATCCTAAGGTATATACGTGGACCCAACTTCCGTGAGTTGGCATAAGGTGGCTAAAACAGGAGCGATCTCGGGCCAATGAGGTAGCACCTCTTATCGGATACACTTCTTCGATACCATTCTATTACTTTGTGATTGTTTGGGTGCACCCCTTGATTTGGGAGTGTTGTTCGAGGTGGAGCGGTAGTGGGTGCTATGCGTTTCCATCAGTCCGTGTGCGTAATTGGTATATCTACCCTGGCATTGCCTTGTGTGCCGTGTCACCTACCATATCGAGCTTTACTACGAGTTTCTATTTGTGTCGTACCTATGGAGTATCTTCTCATAGCCTTTCGAGGTATGCAGGTACTGTATAGACTATTGGCATTATTCGTGTTAAGGGGAATATTCGGTCACTCCTTAATGCTATTTTAAAGTATGTTTATTTTATAATTATACCTTATTATAATAGCGAATATTACTACATAGTAGATAGCTTAACGGATTCTTAAAGAATGGGCGATCCCAAGCATTCTTTAAGTTACTTGTACTTTTATTACAGTTCACTTGAGTTGGTTTACATTGTATAAGTATGTATGTCCTGACTCGAGTGTTTGTGTTTTATTTACGCTCGGGTCAGCCTGAGTATTCACAGCTTTGGATTCACTTTTCTGGAGCTAGGGATTGCTGGAGATTCTGCTTATCTAGTTATCTATCTATTTTAGTTTCAGTTGTTCTATTCAGCTTTTGTATTAGATACTTATGTATTTGGATTTCTACTGTACTTGTTTCAAAACTGTATTTGTTTTCAGACTATGTATTTTGTATCTGTTTTGAGACTCTGTATTGTGGTGGCTTCATGAACCACTATTTATTTTATTTTCCGCTGCGAGTTATTCTGATATTTCTGTGTCTGTGGTTCTGTGAATGATTTTATTTGCTCTAAATTTTATTACAATCTGTTATTTTGCATTATTCAAGTCCGACATGTGTGGATTATTGTCGATTTGAATGGTCCAAAATAGTGGGTCGTTACATTTGGTATCGGAGCTTTGGTTTTAGGTAAACCTTAGCCTATGGAGCAAAAACTCATTAGAGATAGGGTAGAAATACCTTAGAATGAGTGAAATCAACCTCAGAATCATTTCTTTGTGAGTGAACGTATTTTCAAAGTATAAAATGATTTTAAAATGATTTTTTTAAATGATTTTTCAAATGATTTTCAAAGATTATTTTGATATAAAACTTTCTTGTTTTAAAAGCAATTTTTCTAAACTTCCTTCTTTTCGTATCTACCTTGTTAGAAATTTCTGTTATTAGGATATTCCTCCAAGTGATTTTATCTAGTCTTATCTTACCTTATCTTTGTCTTCTCTGTACCTTTGTCCTAAAATTCATTCTTGATATTCAGGATGAATGGTGGAAATGCTAGAGGTAGGGGTCGTGGTACTGCCCCAGCTCCTCAACCCGTTGCACCTGTTAGGTTTACTGTTCTCTGTAAGGAATTCTCTCAGCTCGGCGGTACTAAGTTCACCGGTTCAGAGAGTATTATCGAAGCCCAGCAATGGTTACGGAGTTTAGAGAGGATATTTATTGGTCTTGAGATTACTGATGCCCAGAAGCGTCAGTTAGCAGCTTGGCAGCTGCAAGAGTCAGCCTTAGATTGGTGGGAGTCTGTTACAGCTCACACTAACAAAGGTGATCTTTCATGGGAGCAATTCAGGTATCCTTTGTGTTATCTTGAATTTTTCCCCATTTTTCTTTTCTTTTGAATCTATCTTAAGTATTGTTTCTGTATCTTCTTTCCAGGGAGGCTTTTGTGGCAAAATGGATGCCCGAAGCCGGGAAATCTCAACTTTATCGTGAGATCATGGATCTCAAGCAGGGTACCATGTCTTTTTCTAAGTATGAGCGGAAGTTCAACGAACTTTCCAAGTTTGGTCCTGCTCTTATTGACACTTAGCTTAAGAAAAATGAGAAGTTCATAGCTGGAGCTCGCCCAGAGTTCTACGATCATCTTATTCACATGTTCATGGCACTTTTACTGAGCTTATGGATATGGCTATTCGTTATGAGAACCCTACTTCCAAGGGTCCTGCTGCTTCTGGTGCTCCTGCATCTCAGTCTTCCTCTGCAAATTCTAAGAAGAGAAAGCCCAATTTCCACCAGCAGAAGAAGAATTGGCTCAAGCATCCGGGTTTGGGATCTTCATCATCTTCTCCTTCTCAGAGGCACCCTATTGACTTATCTACCATTACCTGCTTCAAGTGTGATCAGAAGGGACACTATGCTAATAGTTGCCCTACTTCGGTTAGTGCTGCTGTTCCTCCACCTCAGAGTACCAGGAACAATCTTTGTCATGTCTGCCTTCAGCCTGGTCATTTTAAGAATGACTGTCCTTTGTCTCAAAAGGGCAAGCCATATGGTATTTTTGATGTCACATCTACTTCTTCTCCTGCCGCACATGCTCCTACTCCTAGTGATGATCAAGGTACTCTTCAAGGCACCTTTTATTTATTTTAGCATCCTGTTTGTTTTTTATTTGATACTGGAGCTTCACATAGTTTTATTTCTATGGCTATTTGTGATAAGTTTGAGCATCGCCTTTCTCCTGAGTATGCTTCTGTTCCTTTATGGGTTTCTAATCCTATTGGGGGTCCCGCGAACCTTAGTAGGATTTGTAGAGGAGTGAAACTCCTCCATTCTGATCATTGCTTTAGTGGTGATTTCTATATTCTTGGTTTTGATACTTTTGATTTATTGCTTGGAGATGATTGGTTAAGGAATCATGATGCTCGTATCTCTTGTAAATCCCGAATTGTTTATCTTGAGGATGATCGGGGTAATTCTTTGGTTATTCAGTGTTGTATGCCTCATGATTGTGCTGGTAGCTTTATTTATTCTTTGGATTCTTCTCTTGTTGATCTTCAGTCGACTCGTGTAGTCAAACTCTATCCCGATGTATTTGGTGAAGTTACTGCTTTACCTCCTAAGCGGGAAATTTATTTCCGCATTGATCTTATTCTTGGAGCTCGACCTGTAGTTCTTCCTCCTAGAAGAATGGCACCCCGCGAGAAGGTTGAGTTAGGGAAGCAAATTAAGGATCTGTCTTCCAAGGGTCTGATCAGACCTAGCTATTCAGAATGGGGAGCAGCGGTGGTTTTTATCACCAAGTCCGATGGTTCTCTCCGGATGTGTGTTGATTATAGGGAGCTAACAAGCTCACTATGAAAAACAGATATCCAATGCCTCGCATCAATGATATGTTTGATCAGCTTTATGGTGCTACTATTTCTCTCAGCTTGATCTTGCCACAGGTTTTCACCAGCTCAGAGTTGCTGAGGAAGGTATTCCCAAGACTACTTTCCGTACTGAGAATGGATTCTTTGAATGGTTAGTCATGCCTTTTGGTTTGACTAATGCCCCTGCTTTTTTTGTTGATTTGATGAAACGTGTCTTTCGTGATGTGCTTAATAAATTTGTTCTAGTCTTTGTTGATGATATCCTTGTTTTCTCTAAGTCCATGAAAGAGCATGAGTCTCATTTGAAATCTGTTCTTGAGACTCTTCGAAATCATCAGTTGAAGGCTAAATTTTCCAAATGCCATTTTTGGGAAGATGAAGTCCGATTCCTCGGGCATATTTTTTCTGGTAATGGAGTTTCTGTTGATCCAATCAAGATCGCTACGATCAATGTAAGTCTTTCTTTCCTTCTCTTTCCTTGTTTATTCAATTTATTATATCTTTCTTGTTGTCCTTATTTATCCCTATTCTGTACAGGATTGAGAAACTCCTAAGACTCCTATTGATATCCGTAGCTTTCTGGGCCTTGCCGGTTATTACCGGAGATTCATTGAGAATTTTGCTCGGATTGCTGCACCTCTCACTGCTTTGACTTGAAATAATGCTAAGTTTATTTGGAGTGATGAGTGTAAGGCTGCATTTAGTGAGTTGAAGCACAAGCTTACTTCCGCACCAGTTCTTACGGTTCCAAATGGAAATGAGGGATTAACGATATACACTGATGCTTGTCGTGAAGGTTTGGGAGCTGTTCTGATGCAGGATGGTAAGGTGATTGCTTATGCTAGTCGTTAGTTGAAGACCCATGAAGCCAATTATGCTACCCATGATTTAGAGTTGCTTGCTGTTGTTTTTGCTTTGAAGCTGTGGAGACATCATCTTTTGGGTGCTAAGTTTGAGCTTTTCACAGATCATCAGTCTTTGAAGTATATTTTCTCTCAGAAGGATTTGAACCAGAGACAAGTTAGGTGGTTAGAGTTCCTTGCTTCTTATGACCTCGACATCAACTATACCCCTGGGAAAGCTAATGTTGTGGCGGATGTTTTGAGTCGGAAGAAGGCTTTGTTGTGTCAGCTGGTTGTTTCTTCTTCTCTTGTGGACCGTATCATGGCTAAGCAGGATGAGGATGAGATGCTTAGATTGATGAAGGAGAATGTTCGTAGCAGGGTTTGTAGTAGTAGTCTTGATGGCAGTGGAGCTCAGATAGATGATAAGGGTATTTTGAGGATTAATAATAGGATTTGTGTCCTGAGGGTTGATGGTTTGAGACAGGAGTTACATCGGGAGAATCATCAGTCCAGACTTTCTATTCATCCAGGTGTGACCAAGATGTATCAGGATATGAAGAAGTTGTATTGGTGGAGAGGTATGAGGCGTGATATCTCCATTTTTGTTAATAGGTGTGCGACTTGTCAGCAAGTCAAGACAGATCATTAGAAGACCCCTGGTTTGTTGCAGCCTCTTGAGATTCCCAATTGGAAGTGGGAACAGGTTTCTATGGATTTCATCGATGGATTACCGAGGATAAGGAAGGGTAATGAGAGTATCTAGGTTATTGTGGATAGATTGACCAAATCAGCTCATTTCATTCCGGTCAAGTCTACCCGTTCTGCTTCTAGTTTGTCTGAGATTTACATGAGGGAGATTGTTCGTCTCTATGGTGTCCCTCTCAGTATTGTTTGTGATCGTGATCCTATCTTTACTAGTAGGTTTTGGAAAGCCTTTCAGGATTCTTTGGGTACTCGTCTGAATCTGAGCACTGCTTACCATACATAGACCGACGGTCAAACGGAAAGGGTGAATCAGATTCTAGAAGATCTTCTTCGTGCTTGTGTGCTTGATTATGGAGGATCTTGGGAAGATCATCTCCATCTTGTCGAATTCACCTATAACAATAGTTATCAGGTATAATTTCTATCTTCTATTTTAATCTTATCTTAATCTTTTATCTATCTCATTTCTATCTTTGAATTCAGGCCCGTATTAAGACGTCTCCGTTTTCTGCTCTTTACGGACGACCTTGTAGATCTCCTTCTTGCTGGATTGAATCCGGTAATCGTTTGGTTCTTGGTCCTGATATGATTTTGGAGGCTTCTGAGAGAGATGAGGAGATTAGGAGGAAGATGAGAATTGCTCAGGATAGGCAGAAGAAGTATGCTGATAGGCGTAGGCGGAGTTTAGAGTTTGTTGTTGGTGATTTGGTTTTCCTTAAGGTCTCTCCCTTAAGGAATGTTATTCGATTTGGTCATAGAGGGAAGCTTTCTCCTAGGTTTGTAGGTCCTTTCCGCATTGTGGAAAGAATTGGTTCCTTGGCTTATCGTCTGGATTTGCTCGAGAAGTTCTCCGGAGTGCATAATGTATTCCACGTTTCTCATCTTCGTCGCTATCTACATGATCCATCTCTTATTGTTCAGCCTTCTACTCTTGAAAGTTTTGATATTGAGCCTAATCTGACTGTTTAGAGGAAGCCACTTCGTATTGTCGACAGAGGTACGAAGCAGCTAAGAAGGAAATCTGTTAGTCTGGTCAAAGTACAGTGGAGTACTGATGATCATGATTGTACTTGAGGGACAGAGGAGAGCATTCTTGCTTCGAATGCAGAATTGTTTATTCCAGGTACTATATTGTTTTTCTATCTTGTTTTTCCTTATTTTCTTTGTTTCCGTCCTTTTCGAGGACGAAAAGGTTTGAGTGGTGGAGAGTGTAACAACCCAATATTTTGGAAATTATTTTTAATTTGAATTTATTTCATTTTAAAATATTTTTATAGTGAAGTAGAAATTTTTCTAGAATTAATGGTATTTTGTTGTAATTTTTATGTTCTGTTTTCTATTTTTAAACAATTTCTTTAGTTCTTTTGTTATTTTCTCTGAATTCAATTATTTATTTCACTTTGGAAATGTTTTAAAAATCATTTTTATTTCAAATTTTGTTTTAGAATATTTTTTAAATGAAGTAAATAATTTTCCAAAGTCAATGGTGATTTATTTGTAATTTCTGGACACCGTTTGGATTTTTAAGCAATTTCTTATTTTCTTTTTCTATTTTCTTTAAAATAAATTATTTATTTTTATTTTATAATATTTTGTTTCAGTTGTTAGAGCTTATTTCTGAATTTATTTTTGTTTTATTGGAATTAAAGAAAATAGGAAATATGAAGAGTTTAAATAGCTTTGAAACTTAAGCCTTTTCAATCTCCAAACTTTTCATTTGCCATAACCCCTCCTTTATGCTTTGGCCGTGACTTTATTCTTTTTTTTCAAGTGGAGCACTTCATTTTCATTCCACAATTCGGCCACTTCATATCTGAGCAAAAACTTTGGGTAATGGCTCCTTTGTTTCTAAACTTTTTCTTCTTCTTTTCTTCTTATTTTCATGTCATTTTGCCTTGTTCTCTCCATAGTTTTGCTTGGCCTCCTCCTTGTTTGCCATGGCCATGACCACCACCACCTCCTACGTCTCTTCCCTGCCATCACCACAAGCTACTCCTTTGGTCTTGACTAAGGCCGAGCCACCATGATGCCAAAACTCCACAAAAATTGCAACACAAGCCATAAAAACATGTTGTTTAACCACTATTTGCTTCACCATTCCACTTTCCACCACCACCACCACCTTAGGCCGCCTCCACCACCTCTGGCCAGACCACCACACACCTTTCCTCCCACTGACCTGACCCATACCCCTCTAACCTGACCCAATTGACCATGGCCGAGCCTTGTTTTGCCAAAAGAATCACACTATTTTGCCTTAAACTCTTCACATTCCTTTGTATAAACTTCCTCCCATGTTTCCACCACTTTGGCCGAGTCATGCCTAGCCCAAACCCGAGCCATGTCTTGATCAAACCTGAACCAAAATGTACCCTAGGCCGTGCAAAACATTGTAGAAAGCAAGGCAAAAGATTTGACATTCGTATCTCTTTTTATTTAAAAGTTATTCCATTTCAAGTGTATTGAAATTTATGGTTTGTTTTGATTTTTTGTTTGGGTTGTAACACAAGATCTATAGCATTGGATTTGCTCTCCACTCAAGTCCGTAATCTTGTCATCGTGCTTTGATTTCCGTTGTGTCATTGGTTTTGTTATCTCCAGCATTTAGAGGTGAGTAAATCTCACACGACTATTCATACTTATATAATTGTGAAGCGACCACAACTGAATGTGTAGAATTAAAAATGATGTTATAATTGCCTGTGATTATTTATATATGATGTTAAACCTATTAAATTACATGTCATATCACCTGTTACTATTATATATTGTATATAGTTCATTTTATATCTGTTTATCACACTGCAAGTTCCCTGTAGAATAGAATCACTATGGGTTGAAATGATACATACCCGAACGGACTTTAGAATAGGGAAAGATCGTTATGGGATGAAATGATAACCCTCGGCGACTTTTAATTAATTTTATTTACTTGGGATTGCGGGTTTGAAATGATAAAACCCGAATTTTCTTGGTAAACTACGGATTGAAATGATATATTATCTGTATCACTTGACTTAAGCTAGAAAAATATTATACAGACCCGTGGTTGTTTTATATTTTTTTCTGGAAATTTTAAGTATTTTAAAATGTAAAAATATGATAAATTGATTTATATTGAATTTTTAAAAGATTTATTAAAATGGAAATGTTTGTCTATGTTTTAAATGTAAAATAAATGGATAGAAAATGGTGATTTTAAAGTGTAACTTAAATTGGAAATTTGACTGATTTTTAAAATGGAAATTTAAGTTAATTAAATTAAAAATGAAAATTAAGTTTTAAATCGTGAAAAATGGAGATTTAAATTTAAGTGTTGAAATAAATTGTAAAAAATGAAAATGGGAATTGACACACTTGAATTAAATAAGTGAGCTTTGGAAATTTTGATTTTTATTTGAAAAATTTTTCTTTATAAAAATCATAAGTTAAAGGATTTAAATGAACATTTTTAATGTGGAAAAATATGATTTTTATAAGTTTAAATGATTTAAATTGAAGTTTATTTATGGTTGGAATTGTATTTAAAACCTGGAAATTCAATTTATAGCACTTCAGAAATGCTAACATTTCTGGAAATGAACAAATTCTGAACTAAGTAGAATCTGCAGCACTTGGTTAGTGCTGTGGTTGCATAAATGAACTAAAAGACTAAAATGAACTAAGGCTATGACAGCACTTGGTAAGTGCTGTAGTGTCAGGAACTAAATTTAAAACTGAAAATAATGATGGGGCTACTATAGCACTTGTTAAGTGCTGCAGTAGGCTGAAATGTGATTTTTGTATATAACTGAACTACTGCAACAGTTTTAAAACGCTGTCTTTGCTGAATTGAATTAAAACCTTAATTTTGAACCCTGAACTATTACAGCAGTTCTGTAAATGCTGTCTTTTCTAAATTGAACTATTTTTCCTTTAAAACTGAACTATTACAGCAGTTTATAAATGCTGTCTTTGTTGAATTAAATTGTTTTCAAATATAACTTACCGCGGCACTTTTTAAATGCTGTGAAAGTTGGAATTTTAATGTTTTAATGTTTTTAAGTGAATAAATGAACTCATAAAATGCTAAATTTTTGGGAATTGGATATTTGAGATAAAGGTATAATGACTTTGCTTTTAAAGGGTTTAAATGAAGTATTTTGATTTGAAATATAAACTGTTTTTATATTTATAACCATGGGTTATAGTAACGATTGGTTGTTAAAGAGACCGGCGGATATGGACATACTCTCTATCGATATCGAAAACCACTTTGACAACTATGTACGCGGTGGAGTTTCCAGAATGAAGTAGGATGGTGGCGACGATCCTAAGGTATATACGTGGACCCAACTTCCGTGAGTTGGCATAAGGTGGCTAAAACAGGAGCGATCTCGGGCCAATGAGGTAGCACCTCTTATCGGATACACTTCTTCGATACCATTCTATTACTTTGTGATTGTTTGGGTGCACCCCTTGATTTGAGAGTGTTGTTCGAGGTGGAGCGGTATTGGCTGCTATGCGTTTCCATCAGTTCGTGTGCGTAATTGGTATATCTATTATGGCATTGCCTTATGTGCCGTGTCACCTACCATATCGAGCTTTACTACGAGTTTCTATTTGTGTCGTACCTACGGAGTATCTTCTCATAGCCTTTCGAGGTATGCAGGTACTGTATAGACTATTGGCATTATTCGTGTTAATGGAAATATTGGGTCACTCCTTAATGCTATTTTAAAGTATGTTTATTTTATAATTGGACATTATTATAATAGCGAATATTACTACATAGTAGATAGTTTAACAGATCCTTAAAGAATGGGCGATCCCAAGCATTCTTTAAGTTACTTGTACTTTTATTACAGTTCACTTGAGTTGGTTTACATTGTATAAGTATGTATGTCTTGACTCGAGTGTTTGTGTTTTATTTACGCTAGGGTCAGCCTGAGTATTCACAGCTTTAGATTCACTTTACTTGAGCTAGGGATCGTTGGAGATTCTGCTTATCTAGTTATCTATCTATTTCAGTTTCAGTTGTTCTATTTCAGCTTTTGAATTAGAGACTTATGTATTTGGATTTCTACTGTACTTGTTTCAGAACTGTATTTTTTTCAGACTATGTATTTTGTATCTGTTTTGAAACTCTGTATTGTGGTGGCTTCATGAACCACTATTTATTTTATTTTCCGCTGCGAGTTATTCTGATATTTCTGTGTTTGTGATTCTGTGAATGATTTTATTTGCTCCAAATTTTATTACAATCTGTTATTTTGCATTATTCAAGTCCGACATGTGTTGATTATTGTCGATTTGAATGGTCCAAAATAGCGGGTCGTTACATCTGGGACCAGTCCCAATGATTGAGCTTCTCAGAAACTGGCCAATTTAACTAGATAGTTTGCCTTCATGTTTTGTTCCCTCGGGATATGAGTTATGGTGTAATGTTCTATGTCATTCAGCAATTCCTACACTTTAGATAAATATGGGGTGAGGTGCTCTCCTCGGACTTGATATTCGCCTCTCGTCTGATAGACAACGAGCTGAGAGTCGCTATAGATATGTATAGACTTTATCCCGAGTTCCTTCACAACTTTCAGCCTGGCTATCAATGCTTCATATTCTTCTTCATTGTTTGTTGCAGGGAATTCCAAGCGTAAGGCATAACAAACGAATCGTCCTTCGAGAGTTTCAAGCACAACCTCTGCCCCTAAGCAAAAGTTGTTAGATGCACCATCTAGGAACAACTTCTGGTGTGTCTCCACT
Organism: Allium fistulosum; assembly: GCA_030737815.1. Taxonomy (NCBI): domain Eukaryota; kingdom Viridiplantae; phylum Streptophyta; class Magnoliopsida; order Asparagales; family Amaryllidaceae; genus Allium; species Allium fistulosum. Next base: position 235,670,310 of record CM060906.1, on the reverse strand, counting down.
TTCGGAGTAACTTCTTCTTCGTTATCTCGTATTATAAACTTGGCAATGAAGTCTGCCAGCGCCTGCCCGTTGATTGCCCTTAGAGGATGGTAAGTGATTTCATTAATATTGACTTAATTCAATGTTCTGTTTGATATCTAGAGATCTTAGGGAGATACAACACTTGCTTCAAAGGTTGATCTATTAGTACTTTGATCTGGTGTGCCTGGAAGTATGGTCGTAACTTTCTAGATGCGGTCAAGAGGTAATATGCCAGTTTTTACAATTTTGGATAGTTCTTCGCGGCTCTAGTGAACCGTTTTCTTATGTAATATACGGGTCGCTGGACCTTAGCTACTTCTCATATGAGCACGACACTTAATGCATGGGACAAGACTGCTAAGTAGATAAACATGTCTTCTCTGTTTACCGGCTTGGATAGTATTGCCGGAGTCTCCAAATGCCACAGTAGTTCTTCGAAGGCAATCTGACAAGCCTGATTCCATTCGAAGTTCTTCTTTCCTTTCTTTAGCGCGCCAAAGAATGATATACATTTGTCGGTTGCCTTGGAGATGAACCGGCTTAGTGCTGCAACTTTTCTATTCAAGCTTTTTAACTCTTTCTTGTTTCTTGGGGCCTCGACTTCCCGTAAAGCGGTAATTTGTTTGGGATTTTCTTTGGTGCCTCTAGCACTGACAATGAATCCCAAGAACATTCCAGAGGCTACCCTGAAGTGACATTTAAGTGGATTGAGTTTCATTCTATATTTACGGAGTATTTCAAACATTTCAACGAGGTTGTCCAAGTGATTTGCAGCTATGCAAGATTTAACCAACATGTCATTTACATAATCTTCCCAATCTGATGTTTGAACATGGCGTTCACTAGTCATTGGTAGGTTGCCCCAACATTCTTTAAACTGAATGGCATCACTTTGTAGCGGTATAATCCCAGATAAGTGATGAAACTGGTGTTTTCCTCGTCAGGTTCATGCATCATGATCTGGTTGTATCCTGAGTAGGCGTCCATAAATGATAGCAATTCGTGTCCAGTTGTCCCGTCCACAAGTTGGTCGATTCTGGGCAGAGGAAAGTTGTCTTTTGGGCAAGCTTTGTTTAGGTCTGAGTAGTCGATACAAGTTCGACATTTTCCATTGGACTTCTTGACCAAGTCCTGGTTGGATACCCATTCAGGATAGGTTGCATCACGGATAAAGCCATTCATCATCAGATTATCCACTTCTTCTCTCGGTGCTTTGGACCGTTCGGGTCCTAGGCCGCGCCTCTTCTGCTTCACTGGTGTATATTTGGGATCAATATTAAGTGCATGGCATGCAATCTTCAATGACACCCCGCACATATCGGAATGTGTCCAAGCGAATACATCCAAGTTGATACGAAGAAATTTGATTAGTTCCTGTCGCATCTTGTTTCCAAGATGTGATCCAATTTTCAGGACCTAAGTTGGGTCATCCATATCGACTGGGATAGGCACCATCAATTCTACCGGCGTCGCCCGATCCTCCCCTGAACTCTTCTTTCTAGGTTCCAAAGCCTTGTAGAATCGGCTATGGTCCCTAAGCCAGGGGCGGCTCTGTAGTTACTATTCAGTAGGTTCACAAATGTGGAGAGTTCTCCCCACATCCTTCCCTTTTTCTTTTCTTCTAGACTCGCGCAGTTCTACGATGTAGCATTCTCTAGCGGCACTTTGATCTCTTTTGATCACCCTAACTCCATTCTTTGTCGGAAATTTCATGGTTAGACACCACTGAGCTAAAGCAATCCTAAAATCTGCCAAAGCGGGCCGACCTAAGAAAGCATCGTAGGCGGATATTTCATCTGTAATCACAAAGGTCTAGATGAGGACGACTCTTCGGTCGCCTTCCCCAAGTTCTATGGGTAAACCAATTGTTACGACAGGTTGCTTAGGTTCACCAGTGAATCCCTGGATCTTTGTTTGGCAAGCGGATACGTCCCTCATACTGATCTTCATTTGATCGAACGTGTGTTTGAAAAATGATATTCATAGAGCTGCCACTGTCCACCAATACTCGTCAGACCATGGCTGGTCCGATTCCTACCGTCACGACCATTGGTTTGAGCGTTGGAGCTTCTATTCCTTTAGTATCTCGATTTTGAAATACTATGCCATCGTTCGGGGTCCTCTGTTGCTTGGTAGGAGTTTCATCTTCGATCGCGAAGCACGAATCTTTCGGAGCATATCTTAGTGAGCTTACATATCGCAAAATTTCTCCCCAACTCTTCTGTGTGGGATGAGATCCTCCAGATATTTTTCTGATGATGAGTCTCTGATCGGTCCGTCTAGATCCCTCTTTGTTGGTTCCAACTTGGTTTCCCCGGTCTCTAGGAACTTAGAGAGCTGCAGGCTGATCGGGATTTTGTGGTTTCCTCACATATTGCTGAAGCTTGTTTTTTTGAATCAGCTCTTCAATTAAGTTCTTCAAATGAGGGCACTCATTTGTGTTGTAACCGTGTGTTTCATGGAAGCAGCAGTATTTTTAAGAACGCTTTTGATGTTCAGTTGCTTCCTTTTTAGGTGGCTTCTTATACTCCTCCGTCCCTTGTGTCGCAAGGTAGATGTTTTCTAGAGTGTCATTGAGCAGGGTGTAGCCTTCGGGCCTCAGGCCTTTAAGTTACTTGTTACCTTCGTTTCGATTGTTAGAATTCTGGTTCTTCCTTTTCTGGTTTCCATCCTTCCCTATATTTCCTGCAGCGGTCCCCTAGAGGTATTTGTGTCTTGGTTAGCTGCCATACCATACTGGCTAGGGTTGGCTGGTTGTAGGTTAGCAGGTTTTTCCTCTAGTTCCTCTGCCTCTTCCAATCTCAAGTACTGGCATGCCTTTCGGTTAAAGTCCTTCCTAGTGGTAGGTTGTTTCATTTTGATTCATTTTCCGAATTCGGTGTCGGGATGGATAGTATGGACCAGGGCCATGAAGACCATATCTTCGTTTGGGTTACTTACTTCAGTACCGTGGTGTTGAACCGACTCATGAAGGATTTCAAAGATTCATTTCGTCCTTGGAATAGGCTAGATAAGGACATCACATCTTTTGGTTATGCCATGCGAAGCCCAAAATGATCAAGGAATTTTGTTGCTAATTCATTGAAAGTGGAGATGGATTTTGGTGGGAGCCTTATGAACCGCATAGAAGCAATTCCCTCCAGAATGATAGGAAAATATCTACATCGAACAGCATTTGAAGCATTTGCTCCGTCTATACCAACTATACTTGTACAAGTGAGGTTTCAGGTCTCTATTTCCATTGTAAGATGGAATAGTTGGCACATTTTAGGGTACCATTCATTCAGAATGTCATCAATGAAGGGAGTTTGGCTTGGAGCGGGTCGACATTCGTCATCTCTTCTATCCGTACCTCCGTCCATCAAGCGCTTGATCATATCCGTGATATATGCCTCTGATGTCCGGTATTCCACGGGTTGGCTGTCAGTGACCACCAAGTGTTTGATCTTGCAAACGATCTTGGTAAGTGGGCTGAAGCCTGGGCTCTCCTATCTTCGGGAGAGCCATTCGCTCGGAGTTCCGTTGGCTTGCGGATGGTCGAGTAGGGACTGTTTGGACCTCCCTGCCGGTATTGAGTGCATTAGTGTTTTCTTCCAACTCGTCGTCGTCAAGTTGCTCACCATCTTCAAAGTCGGAGATATCCACTGCTATATCTTCCTGTGAGGTGTTTGCTCCTAGATTTAAGTTTATAGCGGGCTGCTATGCAATTGGTGGAGTGCTTACATTCCCTTCCATAGTGATTCCTGCAGCTCCACCCGCTGCTCCATTTTGCTTCTACCTTCTGTTTCTTCTGTTTAGGCCAGAAACGAAAGAGTTTTCCTACTCCGTGGCAACCGCATGTTCTGGCATTGTTCTTGGAGCAGCTAGTGATTGCAAGGTCAGGAGGGCATTTAATTTGTCCATAAGAGTTTTCTAGCTATTGTCCATTTTTTGATTAATTTCATCAACCATCTTATTCAATTCGCCTTTAATGACGACTTCATGCTGGATAGAAGGTCTCGGCACCTGATCTCCTATATTGGCTCCAGAATTTTCTCTGATTAATGGATTATTGGTGCTATTGACCTCAACTTGCTGAGGATTGGTTTCTTCTCTAACTATTACAGCTCTTATGGATCTTCCGAAAGTCGTTCTCTTTCTTCGCGGTGCCATTGATTCTCAATGGAAAATCTTCTAAGCAGAGATCGAGGATCTAACTTCTGAACCTATCCGATCTAAAGTAGATAGCAAGATCCAAACCTGAGTTGGGCTCTCAATGAAAGCACCAAAATGTTAACCCAAAAAATGTATCAACGGCCTGCATTGAGTGTGAAAGCACCGACCCTGTTTATCAAGGCAAATAAAATATAAAAAGCAATAGTGAATCGTAGGAAAAGTAAAGAGATAAGATATTTTTATGGTGGTTTGGTTGTTAACGAAGCCTACGTCTACTTTATAGCTTTTATTGATCAACTGCTATTACAAACGAGTTTGGATTACAATATGATTCTTCTTTCCTAAGTTAGGTCAAGCTACCATTGTTAGAGACAACCGGAAGGATCTCAGTTGTCCTTTAATGGCTATTGTGAGGGAGAAGAAGAGTGAAGAAACAATGGTAGAGTTTTGGCAGAGATCAGAGCAGATCCCTTTTCTATTGCAGATGAGATGTTATTTATAAGGGTCAGAAAGCTCTTGGGCCGAGAATTGCTTTGTAAGAAGCCTATTGTTGTTATGCAAAGAGAGCTCAGAAAGTTTGGAGCCAAAGTTAGCCAACTTTTTGGATCGGTACTTATCTGATCCAATTGGATTGGTATCGATCCAAATCCTTAGCCAATTTTTGGCTCCGATTTGTTTGGTCAAGCTTTTTACTTCATATGATGCTCTTCGTATAATTTCGTAGCTTGTTGACTTGTTTCGATGATGATTCTCCTATAGGTTAGATTGAACTATATTCTAAATCAGATGAACCTTCACTTCTTGAACTTGGATGCTTGGAATGCTATCAAACTTGTAGGGTGAGCTTGATTAAGGCAAAAAGTCACAATGCAAAAGGATTGAGGCCACCATAAATTACCAGTTCGGATTGATATCGATCCAATTGAATCAGATCGGTGCCAATTCGAAAAGATAACATATTTTTCAGTCAAACATCCCGGAGTCCTTTGTCTTGTATTTTTGGGCTTTCCGATCAAGTTTCAAGTCGTTCTGGTTTAACCTGAATGTTCTAACTCCCATTGAATTCTACTAGGCTAAAAACCCGGTTAACAATAATTAGTTAAATATATGGTCTTTAATAGAATATGTTAGGAGAGAATCGAGAAGAGTCTATAACTTATTGTGGAAATTTTAAAATGTAGGTATTTGAAGTTAAAAGCATAATTTTTCCATGCAATGCAGGATCATTTAGATAAACGAATTATAAAACAAATGTATATTATTGTTATGTATATAATTTATGTTATAATTATATATCTTTGTATCTAAATGAAAATTTAATTTACCAATTTGTTGATGCGACCAAGGCATGCGTATTGAAATTGTCATATTTTTAAATTTATTTGATGGATTAAATATTAGTTAAGCGAGTTTATTAGATGGTTTAAATTTTGCATTATGTATTAATGTAAATTTATAGGCTTTAATGTAAAGTATTAGAAGAGAATTGAGAATAAATTTGTAAATAATTGTTGAAAAAATATTTTTGAATGCAAATAGTGCATGAAACTTAGTAGAACAACTTTAAAGTGATAAATTATATAGATTTGAAATTAAAAAATCTTGAGAGAATTAAGAAGAGTAGAGAAAACACCTAGAATTAGTAAGATGGCTTGAAATTCTTTTGTTCTACTGTTATTTAATAGATAGGGAAGAATCCATCCATTAACGTAAGTTGCTCAACATTAATTAAAGGAATTTTCAGGTCTTCTCTGGACCCTCTCTAAATATTTTACCTTCGGACATCTACAATTTATCATTGTTATAATTATTATTACAATATTCTATTAATTATCATTTTATAATTACATATTAACATTTAATAATTTCTACAACTATTTACAAATTCTCTTAAGTTTTATCATATTATTTTACATTCAAGTCCATACATTACGATTAATTAAAAGATCTAAAATTTGAACTTTAAAATAAATTCAATCAACTAATATTTATTATTTGGTTTAATAAGAACTAAAATGACAATTTAATGTATCGTATATCGCACAACAAAAATTGTAAAACTAATATTTCATTTAAGTTCATATAACTTAAAAGTTTCACAATTATATACAAAAAAATTTAGTTCTCTTACATTATTCTACATTCAAGTTTACCTAGTTATTTATTTCAAAAAATTTGTATTTTATTATAAAGAAAAATATACATAAATTTTATTTCCAAAGTTGGTATTTCATTACACACAAACATACATGTTTTATTTAAATTAATATTTGAATTTTATCGTAGTTATTTTAATTAATATGAATTTTAGAAATAGTGGTATATATTAAAAATAATTTAAATAATTAAGTAAAATAATAAATTAATCAAAAAATAGTTTTGGTTCTTGAAATTCTTAATAATACATAGGCACATAAAGGTGTTTTTATTTAAATTTTATAATAGATATATCAATTTCTATTTTTTTAACTAGTCAAACATATTAAATTAATTTTAAATCAATAAAATATCATGGAAAAATTATTTATTGGATCTTGAGAATAAAATATTATATTTTCTACATTATAATGTTTTATTTGGTTTTTATCATGGACATATTAATTACTGTAAATTTTGAACTATATATATATATATATATATATATATTACATTTAAAGTTAGTGAAATAATACAAAAAGTAGTTTTTGAATGTGAAAAACAAAACAAAACCTTTTTCATTGTAATATTATTATTTTTTGAATTTTTTCTTGGTTATATTGATTATTATAAAAATTAGAATAACTTAAATATATTAATAGAATATATATAGTTATCATAAATAGGCTAAAGATTATATATATTTGTGTGTGTATTCCATAGATATTGTTATAATATGACACTGGACATATGATGTTCATCATATAAATTGTATATAATTTAACTAAAATAATTACAATAAGATTAATTTTAATTCAAAATAAATTTTATTACATCAAATCAAAAATAAAATATGATTTAATGTCAATATGTTACTAACGATAACGCAATGAAAAGATCCAGAGCAAATGAATAAAATAGATTTTCTTTTGGAAATTTTTCCTTCTATCTCGTTGCACGATGCACTTGATACAACAGTAGTATTAGAGCCCGCATTGTGTTATTATGAATAATTGTCCAACACATAGGGTAATTACTTGAAAATTTTACTTAAATGAGTGTCTTTATGAAATGATGTTTAATTAAGGAGAAAACAACTCTAATCAAGGAATGTTCTTATAAACGAGAAAACTCCCCACTTATAACTCTTACATGGCTCCATGATCTATTTTTAGGGTATGCCTATAGTGAAGGTCCACATGTGCTGTTCCTAGGTTGATTCAAACTAGTGTATTTGTATAAAATATAAAATTTGAATCTAAAATTGGTTAAATTTTAAATTGTAATTTACAAATAGTATGAATAAATTACAATGGTTTCAAGTTTAAATTCATAAAAGTTATAAAATAAATAAATTTTTTAAATTTAAATTTTCATTTATAGAATTTATAAATTCGAAAATTCGAAATTGTTTTGAATTTAAAATTTTAAAAGTTATAAAAAATTAAATTCAAAATCGTTTTATAGTATAATATAAATTATAAATGTTATTTTACATAGAAAGTTACAATTGAGTTGTAATATTAATTAAATTGTTAATATATATATATAATATTTGATATTATATTATAAATACAATAATTAATTAATTAAATCTTATATAATGTATAAAAGTAAAAGTAATATAATATTAAAGGTTAATACCAAAATAAAACTAATTACAACTATAAGGAATGAATACATGTGTATACACTTATTTGTACATATAAAATGACAAATGATGTCATTGAGTATTCTGAATACTTATTATTTCATATAGACAATAATACTAATTATTATTATTATTTCAAGATTACAAATCTAAAATAATGTGCTCTTTATCGTTTATAATATAACTAGAGTATTGCACATGCTTTTGGTTGTCGAGTACCCTCAAACCATAAACTACTTATAATGATGTTTAAATTGTCCATGTATTGGTAAGTACATTTTGTAACTTTGTTGTACACTCTAAATGGTTACAAAAATATCATTAGCAAATCATGAAATAATAGGTCATGGGAATCTAATGTATTTTATGTTTGTTGAGCACTCTCAAAGTCATAAAAAATTAGGAGCAAAGTATGTACGGTTAGGAGTTATGTATGGGATATAACTATTAATGTGTTATTTGACATTTATGGGTACAATAATTTATTGAGCATTATCAATGTTGTAGTAACATGATAAATGGATCATAATGCTTACTAGAGGAATTTATAAAATATCTGCATCTCTTTTAGGGTTTTTAAGAGATGTGAAATCTAGTGGGAGTCTTATTGAAGAAGTATAATAAACTATTCTACTAAGTATAAGAATACCCATAATATTACAATAATATACTTAAATAAATTTGCACAAATATTGTAATTGATAAAATTATTTATCAATTAAATATACTAAACTAAGTGAATTAAAGATCGACATAGAAATGTAAAATTTTACTTACCCATGATTAATCTTTTGGCTTGTTGTCGCTTCAACGGCGATGCAAGGGCCGGATTATACAACTTGTTAAAACTTTAGAGTCTTGGTAACTTAAATATCAATTATATGAGGATGTGTATTGTCTTCAATGAATTTTAAACTCTAAAACAATATAAGAGTGTGAATATTCCATCCATATTTGATCACATACAAAAGTCATATGGTGAACAGCCGTGCTCCGAAAGATGTGGAATTTGATGAAATTGCTTCCTTCGAAATCAGCAAGTAAATCATAGTGCATGATCATGTGCTCAATATGATTGAATACAAATAGGATATTGTTGTGTTGGGAATAATACTAGACTAAAGACTATAGACAAATCTATGGATTGGATCACTAGAATGTCAGTTTTGATTTGTTTACTTAAATGCAACTTATTCGATCTCTTTAATATGTTAGGGATGAGTGGTAAACTAAAAATTGGTGTAGTCATGCATTAAAGGGTTTCTCTTTTAAAATGATATATCTTCTACAAGAGAAAGCGAAAGCCTGAGAGTTGAAGTAACATAGGCATAGGTGGGATGAAAATAGAGTGAATAATCACCTCTACTTCCGAAGAGACATTAGAAACAAAATTGTATCAAATATCAGTGGATAGTTAATAAGGAATAAGAAATATGATTTCTAAACATATTGTATTTTCATGGTAGATTGTATTGTATAAAATCCATTCCTTAAATTTTAGTCACTAGTTCTTGAACTCTTAATTGTAAGTTAGTTGCAGTAAAAGAAATAAAAAGTCCATGGTGAGTGATTAAATGTAGCTTTTTATTTCAAATGTTGTTGTTGTAGTAATAGAAATAGTGGGAGCATACACTATAACGCTTGCTAATGAACGCATCAAGTTTTGAATGTTAGCTTCATGTATACCAAGTTATTTATGAAATAATAACCATTTTTATTTTGACCAAAAGTAGATGCAACTTTTTTTTAATATGAATATTATGAATATTTGTTATAAATAATTTTTTGGTAATTCGACGATGATATATATTTTCATAATAACAGCGAAGCATAGACTAAGCCATATCTTTTGGAATAGTGTTAGCTATAGAAAATACAAAAGCATATAAATATTTAACGATTACTTTTAGAATCATGGACTAAGTCATATCTTTGAGAAACTTTTCCTTAATCATATGATTATGAATCATATGGTGCTTGTGAATTGTATCTCGAAGGATAAACAGTAAAACACCCATTCAATGGAAGTGATAAAAGAGTTAGCAAACTCTTAAGATTGATATATATAAATATGTGCAGTTCAAAGTCTAAAAATATCAAAAGCAGATCCACATACTTCATTAACTTCACCAACAAAATGTTTAAGATATGAACACGTGCATTTTAATACACAAGTTAGATATCTATGATAAGTTCGTTGAACATAAACGGAAGTAGAAATAAAACATGAAAAAGAATCGAAGTAGTTCTATTCGATCGAAGAGTTGAGTATCTTGGATATAAGTTACAAAATTAATTCAAAAGGAATAAGATTTACTCTCAGATTCACTCCTCCCTGTGTTATATAATGATGTACGAGTAATCAAATTATGTTGGAAACAATATGATTCACAATAAGTAAAGTTATGTTATATTTTCTTTTAAGAGGATATGCGCTCATATCTATGAGCAATTCATAATATTATATGAATGATTATTCCATCGTATTGAGAAACAGAGTGTTGTTTCAAGATATGTCATCTTTTACTGAAATGAGCTAAATCTGAAATGAATTCCATGTAGCCTGAAAAAAATTTGATTTTGGAAAATGTATTGGAAAGATATGATCCATCAACCGCATATGAGTTTTTGAGGAGAAGACCAGTGCAGTTAGAAATGTATAAAGCATATCGATGGAAAATGATCTCGTCAATTTCAATGTTGAAATTTACGAAGCAGTTTGGTTAATCAAAATGCTTAAGTCCATTTGGACTCTATTGGCAACTTATCACATAAAATGATTACAAGTTTTAGCATAGTACTGTTAAAACATACCTTCTCAATAATGATTTAAAGGAGACTGATTTTCACACCATATCCAAAACACTCTAAGTTAGTAGAAGCGATAACAAAGCCGGTAGACTTTTGAAGATCAATAGATGTTGGATCTGACTATTGGAAATGACCGAATCGTGTACTTTGTTTCTTTCTTTAAGATGGTTCACGGCTTAGCCCTAAGGTGTACGGCTAGCTATCAACCGCTCCGTTCGTAGAATAAAACAACCTCTAAAATTTGGCACATTTGATGTTTACATGATAGCAAATCGTTCTGAATTTAGCACTTTCTAGTTTAATTGCTTGGAAGAATTCCGTAGAGAGAGAAATGGCAGAGGGGGAGGAAGAAGAAAGAAAATTATCCATTGTCTTATTTTTTTTCTTCTGCCTATCTATCATTTAAATAGGCAGAATAGAAATTGTATGCATTACTAAATAAGGGATTATTAATAGATCTGAAATTATTGTCATTCATTACAAGTTTTATTACCATTAAGTTTTTCAATGACTCAATAATAATAGCTCATAAATATATTACCATTATACAACGTCATTCATTACGAATTTTATTATCATTAATTTTTGCAACGACTCAATACTGAATAGCTCATAAATATATTATTATTCTACAGCATTGTTCATTATGAATATTATTACCATCAATTTTTTAAATTAATTCACTTAAAATTCCAATAACCCCTACTTGAATTATTAAAAAATAACATTTCCAAACTATTTCTAAAAATATAGGATTGTGCATAAATAAAGGTATATTTCAATTGCACGTGAGTAAGATTCAGAATATACTACAGTGACATGTAGTCTTGAATTCTATCTTTGACATCAAACCACACACAACCTTTTTAAAGTGTTTTCAACTAGCCCCTACGTTAATGGTCATGCACGTCTATCTCGGTTTACTAAACGCGCTGGAAAACTTTTGCCTCCAAAGTTTTATAGGAAACGGCCTCATTTCCATACTCACAAAGGTGAGTTATCAGGTGTTCTCCTATAGCGAGGTACCCCGCTCCACATAGAGTCTAGATCTCATTAAGAGTTTATATTACCTCATCCTCTAATCGCTATAGGAATACATGCTTCTAAACATTTTATAATATAACATGTTCACCTCTTATCACTTCACAACTCGTTGTTTACCCATTAAACCTAGTTCTTGGGATCTCCACTCATATAGGTTGGGTTACTATTGTGAGTGTCTAAGGGAAATAGTGTCATCCTTTTGGATGCCTTATGGATTTTCTCTCTAGCCAATCCTTTCGTCAAAGGATCTGCCAAATTTTCATCAGTGCGAATATGATCCACTCTGATAGCACTTAAAGAGAGTAACTCTCTTACAATATTGTTCTTACAACATATATGTTGTCTCTTACCATTATTATAATGGTTTTAAACTTTTGCAATTGCCGTGGTACTATCAAAATGGATCAACACAGCTGGTATCGATTTTTCTCATAAAAGAACCTCAACTAGCAGATTCTTAAGTAATCTGCTTCTTCGCTAGTTATTGCTAGTGTTATCATTTTAGACTCCATAATGGACAAAGCCAAAATAGTCCGTTTCTTGGATTTCCAAGAAACATCCCCACCAGCCATGCTAAAAATAGCCATTAGTTGCTTTAGAATCATCGGATAAAGTATTCCAGTCTGCATCGGTGTATCCTTCAAGTACAATTGGAAACTTTCCATGATGTAATCCAAAGTTTTTGGTTTGTTTTAGATATCTCATGACCCTTTTGTAGCATGCCAATGCTCAATACCAGGTCTACTGGTAAACTTGATAATAATCCCATGACATATAATATGTCGGGTCTAGTATAATCAGTGGCATACCAAAGGCTACTAATGATGCTCGCATAGTCAGACTGTCTTACACTTTCATCAATGTTCTTAAATAGTTTTGCACTCGGATCATATGGTGTACAAACAGGTTTACAGTCAAAGTAATTTTATTTCTTTAATATTTTTTCAGTATAATGAGATTGGTCCAAAGAAATTTCTTTATTAGACTTAGTGATCTTAATACCAAGGATTACACTCGCTTCTCCTAGGTATTTCATATCAAAGTTGGCATTTAAAGGAGATTTATTCGTATTAATAACATGGATGTTTGAACCAAAAATAAGTAGATCATCAACATACAAACATATAACCGTGCAAATGTCATTCTCATATTTATAAAAAATTCATTCGTCACTCTCGTTAACTTTGAAACTATATGAAATAATCAAGTTGTCAAATTTTTCATGTCAGTGTTTAGGTGCTTGTTTTAGACCATATAAAGATTTATCTAACTCACAAACCTTATGTTCTTGTCCATGTATTACAAAACCTTAAGGTTGGTCCATATAAATTTCCTCTTCTAATTCACCTTTAAAAATGCAGTATTAACATCCATTTGGTATATTATCAAATCATGAATAGAAGCAAGTGAAATTAATACTCGAATAGATGAAATTATAGTTACAAGCAAAAAGGTATTAAAAAAGTCTGCATTTTCACTTTGCTTAAAACCCTTAACTGCTAGAAGGGCTTTATATTTATCAACTGTCCCATTAGGTTTTAATTTCTTTTTGAGTACCCATTTACAACTTATTGTCTTACAATTAGGTAGTAAATCAACTAAGTGCCAAGTCTGATTGGATTCAAGAGAATCCATCTCATCATTTATAGTCTCTTGCCAAAAATTGGCATATAATGAAGGTAAGGTTTCTTGGAGATTTAAGGGGTCTTCCTCTAAAGTGTGAGCACAAAAATCCAAACCATAACCTTTTACAATTCTAGCTTTATTACTTCTCATAGGTTCGTTTCAAAAGAGTCATTTATTCATTTCTTACGGGAATACTATTACTAGTGGTGCCCCCACTATTCCTTAATTTAAAATGAAATTTTAGTGCATAAAAATCCACATCATTAGATTCTATTATAGTTTGTGCATTCAGATCATAAAATCTATATGTTTTAATATTAATGGCATAGCCAATAAATACACATTCGTATGCAATACTTGCTAAAAAAATTTAGGCTAAGTATACGAACCTATGCTAAATCACCCCAAGTTCTAAAATATGATACATTTGGTTTATGAATTTTCAAAATCTCATAGGGAGAAACTTTCCTCTTAGATTTAGTAATTCTGTTCAACACATAACATACAGTTAACAAGATTTCCCTCCACCAATGTGATGTTACGCCTAAATAAAGTAAAATAGCTACAACTAATTTAGTTAAAGTCCTATTTTTTCTTTCAGCTTTAACATTCATTTCAGGTGAGTAAGGTGCAGTTCATTCATGTATTATACCATGTGGATTATAAAATTCAATAAACATACTAGATTCATATTTAGTGCCTCTATCACTATGCAGCCTTTTAATTTTATTACTAAACTGATTTTTGATTTCAGTTATAAAATATTTAAACATTTCAAGTGTATCACTTTTATTTTTCAATGGCTACACATAAGTAAAATTGGAGCAGTATCAAAAATGTGATAAAATAGCGATGTTATTTTCCAATTAAAGTTCTATCTAATTCACATATATCAGAATGAATCAACTCCAAAGTTTCGGGTCCTCTAATTACAGATTTATATGGAGTTTTTGTAATTTTGGCTTGACTATAAAAATAACATTTTTCAAAATATTTTAAAGACATATTAGGAATCAACCTTATGCTACTCAGATTCTTTATTATATGTTTGTTAACATGACAGAGTCTAGCATGCCATATATTAAATGAACACAAAATATAAGCAGAAGGAAATACTTTATTACTTTCAACATTCAACTTAAACATGCCATCAGTAGCACAACCCTACCCACAAACATATCATTCATTGTGATGGAGTACAAATCGACCCCTATAGTTTGAGTAAAGCCAGCCTTATTAAGAAGATAATCTGAAACTAAGTTCTTTCTCATCTCTGAACTATGCATCACGTCAACTTTAGCTCAACGTTTCCAATCCCAGCAACAAATAGTGGTGTAAGAGTCTTCCAGCAGTATTTTCTTATCCTCAGCATCCGCGTGTGTTTTGAACATAACACGGTCATGGCAGACATGGTGTGTAGCGCTAATATCTACCTATCATCCTTTTGATCCCTCTATAAGGTTGATCTTTGTAATCATAGCAGTTAGCGGATGCTTTTAAGTCAGGTTTGCCTGAGGAGCATGACGGGGCTTGTTTCGACACTTTCGTGCCATATCTCCTGATTTGTTGTAGTTATAATAAATAAGCTGACCAAAATCATTCTTTAAGGGTGGTTGTTATTGTGGTGCGGTATGGTTTCTTTTAAGGTTCTCATTTTTGTTGCGGTTCTGATTAGGCTTACGGTTCATGATTCTTAAAGCTTTTGGGATTCGGTTTTAGAATCGCAACATTCTTATTGTTATTGAAAACAGTAAGCACTTCCTTTTTCATATCCTGCTTTCGAGATTCCTCCTTAATTCGAAGGTTGGTAATAAATCTTTCAAGCAAAAATTCTCTAGTTTTATGTCTGAGTTTATTTTTGAACTCTTTCCAACTAAGGGGCAATTTATCTATAAGTACCGCAACTTGAAACCGTTCGTCAATAGTTATACCTTCGGAGACGATCTCATGAGTTACTTTCCGAAGCTTATGAGACCGCATCTCCACCGACCTGTCATCAGACATCTGATATTTGAGGTAGCGACTGACTACGAATGTTTGTTATGAAACATGACGACAACACACAAAAAGGCATATAAATATATATCAAGCAATATATATTGCGACAACATAACTCAAGGCGATAGCACGCAATATAAATGTTCACGATGACTCACACAACATGCACACATGAATAAAGACTTGAACATGAAATATGAAATATATATATACAACTCACATATCATGTATATTTAGCAGGAAATTTATATATAAAATACATGAAGATATGCAGGGTAAGAAATCAAAGCCAGGCAAATATATTATAACGTGAAGACCTCAAACATTATTACCCTTGAAGGTAGTACAATAAGCTAGCACAAGTTGAATATATCATAATAACACAAGTAGTGACGACAATTATACGAAAGCTTTAAATATACAATGTTAATAATACTAGTTGTTTACCGGGTTTTTAACCCATCAGAATTTCATAGGAGTTAGAACATTCAGACTATGCCAGAATAACCGAGACTCAACCAAAACAATCAAGCAAACAAGTCAATATGACTCAAGGAAAATCAGCCAATAAAATACTAAGTAGATGGATTGTTAGCGATCTATCACCCATGGATCGCTAGCGATCCATAAGGAAGCTTCATGAGTCATTTAAACCTCTTGCATCATGGTTCATTACCATTTCTAAGCACGCTTTCCAAGTTTCATAACATGCCAAAAAATCAATCTCGAGAGGTGAAGACTCATTCGATTTAAGCTGTTTGACCAAAAGCAGCTAACTTAAAATGGACCTAGACAATTCATACAGAGTCGGATTGACTTGAAATTTGGGAGAACGCTTAGAAGACATAAAAGAAGGCTCGTAGAAAAAATGGAATCATTTGGAGGTTGTTTGATGGATCGATAGCGACCTAACTAGATGGATAGTTAACGATCCATGTATATTAGGCCTCACCACTTCAAATTTTTTGGGTAGGTCCCAAACACCCTCTTGAGTATACCTGCAAAGTTTCGTCTGATTTCGTTAAGTTTTGAGTGAGTTATGGATGATTCTTCTAGACTAAATGACCCATGAGGACGGATGATCAAACAAACACCAAACGACTTGATATTTGGACAAGACATTCAAATAGATGGAAGGAAGGCAACCCAAAAGGATAGACTCAAAAATAGTTTAAAGGCATGGATTGCTAATCCATCACCCATGGATCACTAGCGATTCATCATTTTAGTTCAGGTCGCCTTGAGTTTCTCTAGACTTCTTCCTAGCACTGAGTAGAGGCTTTGACAAGTCGGCTTTGCCCTAACTGCTTTCCTACCCCTATAAATACAATCCTATCTGTAACTAGAGATGGATCGTTTTCGAGGAGAGAGTCGCCATTACTCTACTGGAATTCCTTCACTTCTTCAACTTTCTTCTCCCTCACAACAGTCATCAAGGGGGTTACTGTGACTCTCCAGTCAACCCTTGTACTTATGACTTATTCTAACTCATTGTAACTTAGATCTAAGGGTTAACTAGTTGATATCCGGAGAGATTCAAATAGTATAATCAAAATAAAGATTGATTAAAGTGGACGTAGGCCAGAGTCAGCCGAACCACTATAAAAATCATGTGTCTCTTTTCTTACTTCTACTTTTTATTTCTTGTTTATATGAGATTTGTGTTGTTGATTATCTGCACTAGTGCTTTCACACTCGATCTAGGGTGTTGATCCATTTTTTGGGTTAACATTTGATGCTTTCACTGAGAACCTTGAACGAGATTTGAAGAATTAAAGTTTGAATCTAAGATTTAGAGAAGATGTGTATGCCTAATACAAGATCTAGAGCTGTAGCAAGTCAACTGGAGCCTGGGAGAAGCCAGGAGGTGTCCTAAAATTCTTATCAACCCAATTATGTGATTAGATAGGAGATGGAAAGGATGATGAAAGAGATGTAGAATGGAATCTTAGATAGACAACAGGAGATGATGGACGACTTATTCTAGAGGATGGAGCAGCAAGGGATGGCTAGATCTGTAGGGAATATGAATCAAACTCCAGGGAACAACGCAGGAGTTGCCAGAGTTGGATTGGAACAAGATGGAGTCTTGCCCCTACGCCTAGAGCAACAAATACTTAGGGGCAACGTTGGAATCAACATGGGAATCAATCCCAATGCTGGAGTGACTTTTGAAACACTAGGAATTGGTGGTACGAGAGCTAATCCAAATACTAGGATGCAATCGACAAAAGAATATGTACCAGACCTTCCTCGAAGGAACGTAGGTTTGGATGAAGCTAGAGTTATGAATCAGAATACAGGCGTGCGGCCGGAAGAGTGCATACCGTGATACCCCCATGGGAACAGAGGGCAAAGTATTACTTTAGGACAGAGACCTTCATTGGACGGCGAGTACCGAATTGTTGAATTGGTATGAAGGTTCATTAGAGGAGGACCCCCAGATTTGAGTATGGAAGACGTGAACAGGAATCCATTTACTGCTAATATCTGGAATGCAAGAAATCCCCCAAATTTCAAGCTTTCGACACTGAATATGTACGACGAGAAGATAAATCCGACGACTCATGTGACGAGATACATCTAACATATGGAGGTGTTGGGAGCTTATGAGGGGGTAATGAGGCGGTGCTTCCCATTATACTTAATGGATTTGGCTGCAATGTGATTCAGACAGTTGGAAAGTGGGTCTGTAAGCACATGGACTGACTTGGTGAGCAAGTTCTTGAGACAATTTTGAGTTCATGTCACAAAACTGAGGAATGTACTTACGCTCTCAAACATAAAACAAAGGCCAGGAGAGTCCTTAATAAGTTATTTAACAAGATTCAATGCGGTGGCAGCTGTGGTCGACAAGCCGGATCCATCATTTATCCTAATGGTAGTAGTATTTGGAGTCGCGAGTAAAACTGATTTCAAAGTTGCATTGAAAAGGGATCCACCAATGAATCTTGCGGAATTCTACTATGAAGTAGAGAGATATTTGCATCAAGAAGACACTGAAGCCGAGGATGAAGATATGGATGCTGAAATAAATGCCGTGGAGGATATGGGCCCATCTGGAGCTACAATTGGAAAGACAAAGGGAAAAGGAAAACCGATGATGACTTCGGAGAGCCAAAACGACAAAGGAAGGAGCTAAGATTCTCTTTATACGCTGACCTGACTAAAACCCCGGAGAGGATATACTTGGATACTAGGGGGCACAACCTCTGCATGAGGCCACCTAGAAGGGAGCCCACTAATTGAGAGAAAAGATCTAGAAAGTTTTGCATCTTCCATGAGCTGAATGGGCATGAAACGAATGAGTGCCGACACTTTTGTGATCTGATAGAAGAACTGGTTCTGAATAACCAGCTGCCGTAGTACGTGAGGAATGAAACTGCAGTATAATTACAAGAACAACCACAATCCATGGCAAATGCATCAAGAAACGCCTAGGGATTCATACTAAGACAACTATCCCATGATCAGGGTAGATGGGAGTCGGATCTGGCTCTCATGCTTTGCTTTTTTGTTTCTTTTTCCATACTTTTCTTTTGGTATTTAGACAATAATAACCTCAAGCCGCTTACACGTTTATGGGATTCTGAAAGGTCCCTAGGCACGCTTTGAGTCGGATGTCTAAGATGACTATTTAGGACAATAATAACCTCTGACTGCTTACACATGTACGAGTCCCAGATTGGTCTCTAGGCACGCTATGAATCGGATCTCCAAGGTGAACATTTTGGATTTCTACTTGTTTTGATTCCTGCTTGTTTGATTTCTGCTTGTTTGTTTTGATTTGAATATTTGAATTTTGAAAAATCCACATTGATTGTGATGACTGATATTGATCGCCTTAGAGTCCTACCACGAGACTAGAGTGCAGGGTGCAATTCCCCTTGCCAAAGAGCAAGTGGATGGACTTGTGCGATATTGATCGCATTACAGTCCCGACCGGAGATATGGGACCGGACTGCAAGTAGTAAGTCCCCTCACCAGAGAGTGAGCGGATGGGCTTACTTATTCCCCCTTAACTTAACAAATAAACGATCTGGAGAGATCGTCCCCTTAACTTAAAACATTAAACGATCTAGAGAGATCGCGCATTAAACTAAACATTAAACGATCCGGTGAGATTGCGGATTAAACTTAAAGGACCAGGAGAGATCGAACCTAAAACAAATTTGATTTAATAAAAGGATTTGAATGCCTTATAAATAGAATAAAATTGATAAATACTAGACTAACACATGATGATTTCGATATATGATATGATTCTGATATATAATATGATTTTGATATATAATGTGATTTTGATATTGATGTGACAACTCTAAATGAGAAGCAAAAATTGATAGTGATGTAAATCCTGAATGAACATGGGACAATTATAGATATGTGATGTAAAGGAGATATGTGATGTAATTGGAGATATGTGATGTAATTGGAAACATGTGATTTAATTATATATATGTGATGTAATAGCTCCGAATAAAATCAGAATGATTATGATGTATAAATTACACTTAGGCAGAATCTAGAGTCTTAGGATGTAAAAAGTTTGGAATGACTTATGTTGGCAAGTGAATCCGGAGGAACTAGGCGATTCACCAAGGCTAAAGCAGTTGGAAAGCTCAATTATCGAAGACTGGAGACATGAACTTGTTCTTAAGCAAAACACACCTTTCATTCAAAAGGCGTACTTTGGGGGCAAGTGTTAACTGGGTTTTCAACCCATCAGAATTCAATGGGAGTTATAACATTCAGATTATGCCAGAATAACTCGAGACTTAACCAAAACAACCAAGCGATCAAGTCAATATGACTCAACGATAATCAACCAATAAAATATTAAGTAGATGGATCGCTAGCGATCTATCACCCATGGATCGCTAGCAATCCATGGGGAAGCATCATGACTCATCCAAACATCTTACATCATGATTCATTACCATTTCTAAGCTCGTTTGCCAAGTTCATAGCATGCCAAACAATCTAGCTTGAGAAGTGAAGACTCATTCGATTCAAGCTTTTCGACCAAAGCAACTAACTTAAAATGGACCTAGAGAACTCATACGGAGTCGGATTGACTTGAAATTGTGGGAGAACACTTAGAAGACATAAAAGAAGGCTAAAAAAATGGGATCATTTGGAGGTTGTTTGATGGATCGCTAGTGACCTAACTAGATGGATATTTAACGATCCATGTAGATTGGGCCTCACCACCTGAAATTTTTTGGGTCGGTCCCAAACACCCTCTAAAGTGTACCTGTAAAGTTTCATCTGATTTTGTTAAGTTTTGAGCGAGTTATGGACGATTATTCTAGACCAGATGACTCATAAAGGCGGATGATCAAACAAATACCAAACGACTTGATATTTGGACAAGGCATTCAAATAGATGAAAGGAAGGCAACCTAAAAGGGCAGACTCAAAAATAGTCTAAGGGCATGGATCGCTAGCGATCCATCATGTTAGCTCGGGTCGCCTTGACTTTTTCTGGACTTCTTCCTAGCACTGAGTAGAGGCTTTTGACAAGTCGGCTTTGGCCCAACTACTTTCCTACCCCTATAAATACAACCCTATTCGCAACTAGAGATGGATCTTTTCTGTGGAGAGAGCCGCCATTACTCTACTGGAATTTCTTCACTTCTTCAACTTTCTTCTCCTTCATAACAATCATCAAAGGGGTTACTGTGATTCTCTAGTCAACCCTTGTACTTATGACTTATTCTAACTTATTGTAACTTAGATGTAAGGAGTAACTAGTTGATATCCAGAGAGATTTAACCAGTATAATCATAATAAAGATTGACTAAAGTGGACGTAGACCAAAGTCAACCAAACCACTATAAAAATTCCGTGTCCCTTTTCTTACTTCTGTTTTTTATTTCTTGTTTATCTAAGATTTGTGCTGCTAATTATCTGCACTTGTGCTTTCACACTCGATCTAGGGTGTTGATCCATTTTTTGGGTTAACAGTAGTCATTAAACATTTATTATACGAAGATGCAGGCAATATGATAACTGGTGATGGGTAAATATTATGGCCTCAAATTCAATCTCATGTAAAAGTAAATTAAATGGAATTTTATCATGCGAAGCTATATTTGCACATGGAAACAAAAAGAATTATGTAAGCAAACACACACACATATACATATAAAGAGTTCACGGAAGCATATATTGCAATCAATATAATATAGTAGACAACTAACGAAGCTACACTAAACCGAGGTTAGTATAGAAACATACATGCGATGTTTGTAAATATAACATGGTCCCAGGACATGTAACATAATTAAATAAAAGGGAAATTGATGCGATGGTACATGAAGGAAAATGGTATGCGAGGTCTTAATTAACAAAAAGAAAATTTTGAAATGTACAAAAAAAATAAATAATGGTTCACGAGGACTCATTTAAGATTTAACGCGATGACTTAGTAAGAATTAAACACGATGGTTGTACGTGTATCTTGAGATCTGTGCATGATCGTTAATAATGTTTTAATTAAATGCGACGGTCGTAGAAAGATGATGCATGATGACTCGATAGAAATAGAACACAATGTCTATATGGAAGATTCTCCGTGACCACTCTTTGGAGTATAATACGATATAGCTTGGGTGTAACAGCCCGCACCTCACTTAACGCAGATATTGTCCCCAACTTAGTCACCTCCACCTCATGGGCCAAGCCAAGGTATGAGGTTTTGTTCCTCAAAAGGCCTCGACGTTGTTATGAGGTGAAGGCTTTGGTATATAAGCACCCACTTTATAGTATTATCCACGATGTGAGACTATTATTCCCATTTTGAAGGGGTGTTACAATCCCCCCCTTAGAGCCCAACATCCTCGTTGGCTCATGAACACAACACCACCCAAGCGTCGTGGCTGTAACGCGTACAAACCACAATTCCGGCTGGGTATGGCTCTGATACCAATGTAACAGCCCGCACCTCACTTAACGCAGATATTGTCCCCAACTTAGTCACCTCTGCCTCATGGGCCAAGCCAAGGTGTGGGGTTTTGTTCCTCAAAAGGCCTCGACGTTGTTATGAGGTGAAGACTTTGGTATATAAGCACCCACTTTATAGTATTATCCACGATGTGGGACTATTATTCCCATTTTGAAGGGGTGTTACTGTAACGACCCAGAATTTTTAAACAATTTAAAAAGAAATATTTAATTAATTTTAAATATTTGAACGATAATTTAATTTGAATCCCCAATATATCTATGAATTTGGCGATTAAATTACAAAATTTAATCTATTGAATTGAATAAATATTTGAATCTTCAAATTTAAGCCGATTAAAAATATTTCAAAGGCGTGAATAATTCACATTGATAATACTGAAGGTAATTGAAGCTTCAGAATCGAATTTGAAGATGATTTATTCAGTTTTGAAATTAGATCGTTCGATTCGATATTTAAAAATAGCCGTCCGGGGCACAGTTTTGGAATTCGACGAAACCAGTTCCATTGGGTCCGTAATATCGAATTATTATCGGATTTCAAATTTCGTATTTTTCAGAGTTGTTATGTGAGCATACGATAAGCAAACGCGTTGGAAAATTTATATCGGAAATTCAATTTTTAAAAATTATATTTATATATGCACGTTCAAAGAAATTCTCTCCCCTAAAATTTTGCCTAAAAGCACGCCGAGAATCACGAACGAAAAATCGTGCAACCCATGTTCTCCTGTCTCCCTCCATTCCTTTTTAAATCATCACGCAAGCAGAAACAACGAAAAGCTTTCGTTCGAAAATCAAAACAATGGCGAGCAGTTCAAACTGAAATCTCATTCCTCCTTTCCAAATAAAGGGCGAATTCAATTCAAATAAAATGCGAGGCTTTTTCCCTCAATTCTTCAGTTCCGTTCGCGAATTCGAAAATCAAATCCATCCCTTATCGTTCAAAAACAATATTAATGGCCACTCCTTCCATCTAAAATAAATTGAAATCCATTCACCACAGAAAAAGAAATCATCATGCTCAAGTAGTCTTCGTTCGAGCTCGTTCGAATCTCGATGAGGCTCGAGTAGTCTGAAGCTCGCAAGATGTCGAGATGGCGACGTATTCGTACTAGCGGGGATGTAAAGGCATGTGGCGGCGCAGCTTTCAAGCAGTGTTGGCAATCGACTCGAGCACGGTTTGAAGTCACGTGCGAAGCCGTGCACAGTACCGCGTGGGGAAGTCGCGCGTTTTAAGGCGCTGGTGGCTCGAGTGAAGTCGTGAGATTGGTAATGAGGACGAGGTGGTCGAGATCGATGTATATTACAATAAGGTAAACGATTTTAATTTTTTTTTACAAACCTAAATTTGAATATTACAGTAAGATAAACAATTCTTCTTTTAAAATTTATATGTATATACATTAGGAAGTAATTCACGGTAAGGTATAAATCATAGATACAGAAAGAAAATAATTTACAGCAAATTTTTTTTATATAAAATAGTTTAAAGTATAACTTATTTTCTTTTTCAGATTCAATGTATATACACATGTAAATATATATGTGAAAATGAAATTTTAGTTTACAGTAAATAATATGAATATGTGTATATAAATTTATATCTTCACAGTAAATATATATATATATATATATATATGTAATAAAAGAAGAATATATACTCATGCCTATCTTAGTTAATTTAATTTATTTAAATGAGAAATTGGTTTAAATTAAACTATTAAACGGTAACTGGTTATTCGATTGATGTGAATATTAATAAATTGTATAAATTGTCTATACAAGGTTAAAAGATCGTGAAAAACAATCTGGAATGGAAAAAAAATGGATGGCAAATTAAAAGCTAAGGTGAGATTTTTCTCACTCAAATAAAATTTTGTTTGGCAGTTATTGATTTGATTGATTGACTGTTTGGATGTGATATTAGATATAGTAGGATTATATCTATATATATAGCAATATATACATATTGGCATATGTATATATTGGATTGATTGATTTCCCGCATTATATAGCGGATGAGACCCTATTGCGCCGTTATTAAGCGGATGATATTTTATAAATCCCATATACCGCGATATTCCACCTCGAAGTGGAATTGGTATTGTGCTAACGTCTGTGGATGCAGGGAAACAGGTTGGAGGGATCCAACTGGATTCCTCACCAGTATTTAATTATTTGCAGATATTTGTTGTATATGCTGTTATCATATTGATATATGATATTGAATGTTGTGATGGACTAATTGGTGTGTTGCATCATCGGATCCGATATTTGAAAGTTTAAAAATAACGATGTTGATTTTAAAAGAGATTTTTAAAATGATTTTTGGAAAGTATACGTTTTATTAAATCTTTGAATTTATTTATCTTAAATAAATAAATGTTATAAATTTAAAGTTATGAAAATTTTAAATTGTGAAATATAACTGAAAGGTGATTTTTGAAATAAATAGTTAAGAAATTTATAAAATAGTTTAAATTTGGATTTTTGAATTATTAAAAACGATGCATATAAAAGATGTACAAAATTGATATTTATCAATTAAAATTATTGGAATTTTAAAACGAGTTTTTATAAGTGTCAAAAAATGAAATTTATAGAATTATAAATTGTAAAGATATGAAATTTATAGAATTATAAATTGTAAAGATATGAAATTTATAGAATTATAAATTGTAAAGATATGAAATTTATAGAATTATAAATTGTAAAGATATGAAGTTTATAGATTTATAAAGTACGAAGTTATAAAATGAATGAAATTGTAGAATAAAAGATTTATAAGAAATTTACTTATAAATTGGATTTTTGCCTTTAAATGGAATATTGATCGAATTGTTAATAAAGAAGATTTATAAATCAAAGTTGTTATAAAATAGAAATAGAATTTATAAACGTTGTTTTATAAATTCGAAATCAATTGAATTTGATAAATTAAATATAGGAGATTATTAAAGAAGATATATCCGCGATTTTGGATAGCGAATTTTTATTGAGATAAAATGTGTAGAGATGATTAAAATTTGGTTAAGAGAATTATATTCACGATTTTGGATAGTGAATGTATTATTGAATAAAACGGATATGTTTTTGGGAAAATGATGTTCTAAAACAAAGTTAACTGTTTTAAAAAGACATTTTAAAATGTATAAAATATCGAATACATAGATTTCAACATTCATTGTTGAAATAGACGTTTTCGAGAAAAAAAGGAAATGGTAGACTATAACACTGGTGTTATAGTAAATGATTTCCGAAAGGAAATGTTTTTATCTAGTATTGGGATTTATATATCTATCTTAAAATCCGAATCCCTATACTAGTGATTTTGAGTCGTCGTAACGATGTTTTACGTAACATTCGTTTTGACTCAAATAGATTTCCTTATAGAATGAAATGTATACTTAATATTGATTTAAGTATATCGAATATCTTTCCAAGTGTTGAAAATTAATAAGATTTGTGAATTACTTATTATTAAATAAGTATGGAAATGCTTTTCCAATATAAAATGAAACGTTTTGAGAATTTATCTTCTTAAAGATAAATCGAAAGTGAATTTTTGAAATCGATTGAAAATCGAATATCAGTAGATATTCGAAAATATAAATTCACTATGGAATTTATAAAAGAAATAGAAATTCGTTTTAAAAATAAAACATTGATTTATTTTTGAAGTGTGGAAATTTTATATCTAGTAAAGATATTTTGGAAAATAAATAATTTGGAAAATTATTTGGAATCTGATGATGTTGCGCATCTTTATTGATAGTAAAATAACCGACTATCAATATTTACCTTTAAATAGGTATTTGTTGTGAATTGGATGAATTTGAATGCCACACTTATTTTTGAATAAGCGCTCACTATTCGGGTTAGCCGGGAAAGGACCATGGGGTCGTATAACCCATTCCGAATATGTGATACGTCATTATGAATTGCATTTGATGACCGATGTTGAAGACCGGATATTTTTGAAAACGGAAGGATTACCGTCGAGTTACTCTACATCGGCTGATCTCCGATTTAGAGGTTTTATCACCCTTAGTGACGGGAAGTCCGGACGTGATTGAAAATTATCCGGAATTGAAAGGGCTTCGTGAGAAGTGCCTTCGGTTCTGTTCGATCCCGGAACAGACTTGCATGGATTGTATGTTTGACGTTACAAATTGAGATATAAAGCTGATTTCTTTCAAATACATATCTGTTGGTGGCGGAGAATTTATTCTCTTAGCTTAACACCCTTCTCTGAGACGTACGAGCTCAGAGGTTATGTAGTTGAAATTTATCAGCGATATATTCCCAATTTGGTAATGTGACATGCTGAGTGTTGCTGTGTGATGATCAGTGTTTGGTCATTTGTGATATGATCATTTGTTTGATCATTTATCTTTGTGATCATAGGTTGATCATCTGTTGACCCGAAGCATGGCTTTGTGACAAAGCGTAGCTTTGTGGACGAGACTTCGTCGGACCTCACACCCCGGAAATGGTCAAAACAGGAAGGATGCGGCAAGGTTCTAGGGAGTAGCGCCCCTTAGTGTATGTCATTCCTTCTGGATAAAGGTGGTATCATGGTATGGAGCCCAGATATTTAACCTATGTGGTTGCTGCAAATTTATTACTATGTGGTTGTTGGAAATCGAGGATCCTCGGGAAGATCGGTGACGATCGGGGGATGGCATACGTGTGTCAGTAGTTACCTATTTTTGCAGAGGTAACCCGGCCTTGTGTTGGCAGAGATCCGGTTAGGTTCTCGAGACGTCATTCCAGAGGCGTTTCCTTCGTGGCATAGGAAGTTCCTTGGCCTGACCATTTGTTGGAAATCCAAAGAAACAATACGTGACTTGTACGGTTTTAGTTGTAGAACCTATCATTCACTTATGGTGGCGCCCCACTGTTTGGATGGTAGCTATAGTAGGCATAAGTGCGAAATGCCTATGCTGGCTAAGATTTATATTCGAAAAGTTTTCTACACTATGCACTAGTAATAATATCAAAAATGATTTGATTTTGCGTATCAAGCATCTTTGACTATCATAAGGAGAAATCTCCTCCGATTCTGCATTTGCATTGTGTGTGTGTGCGGGAGGCCTTATGGTAGTCTCATTTTCCAAAAGCATTGCGAAATTGACTTTAAAATATTCCTGTTGTTTGTTTTAAAAATAACTGTTTTACGATCTCACACCAGTCACCATGACTGACTCGGAGTTTATTGTTTCCCTTCTAAACTCTAGGTGCCCACCAATTTTCCACACGGGCAGTCTAGAGTTAGGTTATCAGGATATTCTGGATATTCTGGAGCTTAGGAAGCAAGCTGGATGGCGAGACGTAGTATTTGTATCTGATATTATTTATTCCGCTGTGTATTCTGTATGAGGACAAGTTTATATAACTGTCCATTGTTGTATTGAGTTGTATATTGACTCTGTTGATGTATGTATAAACTGATATAGTTCTTTGTTTAAAAGATACTGATTATCTATTATATTTTTGTTCCGCTGCGACTGTGAGATTCTGATATTGTTTCTGTTTCTGATGTTGTCCTGTTGTTCTCCTCTCTTTTTCTTCTTTCTTTTTCCTCTTCTACCTTTTTCTTCTTTCTAAACCATAACATTTCGGGTTTCCGGCATTCGATGGCTCGACAGTCGATAAAGTGAGTATCGATGTTGAATTTTCGAAAGTCGAAAATTCCAGTATGTTACACGTGGTATCAGAGCATATGGTTAAGCGACAATCCTGCTCTGTTGGGTGTTACTCATTAGAGATAGAGTCAGTAGTACTCTAGAATGAGTTGAGTGTAATAATAGATATGAGCGCGTATTTGTTATTGAATATAAAATTGCTTTGTATTGCGATGATTGGTTTATTGAGTGGTATATGAACCTTCGTCGGCACAGTCTGCAAAACTGTATCGAAGGGGTTTCTAAGCATTTGAATAGAACAATTCGACACAATATTGTTTAAATAGGGTAAACGAAATAATTTTGCCCAAAACTATTTTTGTATATAAAAGAAATGATTTTCTGTAAATTGTTAGAGTATATGGATGCTTGTTTGTTAAGAAAGTGATAATATTGAAATGTTATCATTATTATATAAAATTAAATAAGAAATTAAAATCGTAACTCCAAAGTTAAGAAATAAATTCATATACAAATGAAATTTGAGAATATAAATTATAAATGTGATTTGTAATTTGAAACGGAATTCCAGAGAAGTATTCAGAAATGTATTAAAAAGAATTTGAAAATTTTGGAGATTTGGAAAGTTTAATCCTTTTTGATTTGAAAATGAATTTCAAAGGTTTTGAAAAGTATTTTGGAGAGATGAAAGCTCTAAACTCTTTTCGGTCGCTGGAAAATAATTCCGATGATGATCATGACATCACCGGTGTTCATTTTCGGGTCTCCAAAA
Source organism: Allium fistulosum (assembly GCA_030737815.1). Taxonomy (NCBI): domain Eukaryota; kingdom Viridiplantae; phylum Streptophyta; class Magnoliopsida; order Asparagales; family Amaryllidaceae; genus Allium; species Allium fistulosum. The sequence continues at coordinate 235,641,476 of CM060906.1, read as the reverse complement.
GAGGAATTGCTGCCGATTATTTTTAAATGGAAGTTGTTTTGAGAATTTGGATTTTGTTTTAGAAAATTCAAAGGAAAATTTGAATTGTTTTCAAAAATGGTTTTGAAAAAGTTGAAAAGACTCTGGAATCCTATTTAAAATATTTATGGGAATAATAAATGAGTGATAACTTATACAATTTGAATTTTGATAGAATAAATTTAACTTAAGGAATGAAGTTAAATCAAAGTAAGTATAAGTGAAATGATTACTTAAAGAAAATTTATTAAGTTGAAAATAAATTTGGAGTAGTAACAAATAAATTTGCAATTGTAAGTGCAAGAAAATGAAATTGAATATTAAAATTCATTTTGAATTTGTAAGTAAATAAAACTGGAATTGAAACTGAATGTTGAAAACAAATTTGAATAAAGTGAATTGGATTTGTGATGAATTAGTAATTGGAACTAATTTAAAATTGTGCAGTTGTGAATAAAGAATAGTTGATAAAATTTAATATTCAGAAGAAACTGAATCCAAATTAGATTGTGAATTGAATTCAAATGAATTTGAAATGTAAAATTGAATAATGATAAGATATTACTTCAATAGTGAAGTAAAGATGGTATAAGTAGTTTATATTGGAAATTTTGTAATAAAATATGCAAAATGGTTTGAATATTGTAACTAGATATTATGGCTAGTAGGATAAACAGGTGTATAAAGGAATTGGGAATTTTGATTTCGAAGATAAATTTGAATTGCTCGACAAAAGGTAAGTATTTGAATTTCAATATGAGATTTGATGATTTTCTTGTCTAGCCGCTTGGCTTTTTCTTTTCTTTTTGAAATCTGAGAGTCCGTAAGGACGTTTTGTAGTCGTACCGATCTAGCCGCGCAAAGGAGACGCTGGCGAAATTTTTTGGAAATTTAGGGCGTTAGAAAATTTTGAAAGTTTGAAATTAAATTTAAATTTGAATTGAGAAGTAAAACAATGTTGTTTGAAACCTATAATTGAAGTTGGAAAGTTAGTTAAATTAATAACGAATCTCTAGTAGAGAGATTTGTTTTGAAAATTTGATAAAACTATTAGATGTTGGAAAATAGTAGACGAGTTAAGGACCATTTTTCCTAACTTGTAATTTCGGGACGAAATTCTTTTAAGGAGGGAAGTTTGTAACGATCCAGAATTTTTAAACAATTTAAAAAGAAATATTTAATTAATTTTAAATATTTGAACAATAATTTAATTTGAATCTCCAATATATATATGAATTTGGCGATTAAATTATAAAATTTAATCTATTGAATTGAATAAATATTTGAATCTTCAAATTTAAGCCGATTAAAAATATTTCAAAGGCATGAATAATTCACATTGATAATACTGAAGGTAATTGAAGCTTCAGAATCGAATTTGAAGATGATTTGTTCAGTTTTGAAATTAGATCGCTCGATTCGATATTTAAAAATAGCCGTCTGGGGCACAGTCTCGGAATTCGACGAAACCAGTTCCATTGGGTCCGTAATATCGAATTATTATCGGATTTCAAATTTCGTATTTTTCGGAGTTGTTATGTGAGCATACGATAAGCAAACGTGTTGGAAAATTTATATCGGAAATTCAATTTTTAAAAATTATATTTATATATGCACGTTCAAAGAAATTCTCTCCCCTAAAATTTTGCCTAAAAGCACGCCGAGAATCACGAACGAAAAATCGTGCAACCCATGTTCTCCTGTCTCCCTCCATTCCTTTTTAAATCATCACGCAAGCAGAAACAACGAAAAGCTTTCGTTCGAAAATCAAAACAATGGCGAGCAGTTCAAACTGAAATCTCATTCCTCCTTTCCAAAAAAAGGGGCGAATTCAATTCAAATAAAATGCGAGGCTTTTTCCCTCAATTCTTCAGTTCCGTTCGCGAATTCGAAAATCAAATCCATCCCTTATCGTTCAAAAACAATATTAATGGCCGCTCCTTCCATCTAAAATAAATTGAAATCCATTCACCACAGAAAAAGAAATCATCGCGCTCAAGTAGTCTTCGTTCGAGCTCGTTCGAATCTCGATGAGGCTCGAGTAGTCTGAAGCTCGCAAGATGTCGAGATGGCGACGTATTCGTACTAGCGGGGATGTAAAGGCATGTGGCGGCGCAGCTTTCAGGCAGTGTTGGCAATCGACTCGAGCACGGTTTGAAGTTGCGTGCGAAGCCGGGCACAGCACCGCGTGGGGAATTCACGCGTTTCAAGGCGCTGGTGGCTCGAGTGAAGTCGTGAGATTGGTAACGAGGACGAGGTGGTCGAGATCGATGTATATTACAATAAGGTAAACGATTTTAATTTTTTTTTATAAACATAAATTTGAATATTACAGTAAGATAAACAATTCTTCTTTTAAAATTTATATGTATATACATTAGGAAGTAATTCACGGTAAGGTATAAATCATAGATACAGAAAGAAAATAATTTACAGCAAAAAAAAATTATATAACATAGTTTAAAGTATAACTTATTTTCTTTTTCAGATTCAATGTATATACACATGTAAATATATATGTGAAAATGAAATTTTAGTTTACAGTAAATAATATGAATATGTGTATATAAATTTATATCTTCACAGTAAATATATATATATATATGTAATAAAAGAAGAATATATACTCATGCCTATCTTAGTTAATTTAATTTATTTAAATGAGAAATTGGTTTAAATTAAACTATTAAACGGTAACTGGTTATTCGATTGATGTGAATATTAATAAATTGTATAAATTGTTTATACAAGGTTAAAAGATCGTGAAAAACAATCTGGAATGAAAAAAAAAATGGATGGCAAATTAAAAACTAAGGTGAGATTTTTCTCACTCAAATAAAATTTTGTTTGGCAGTTATTGATTTGATTGATTGACTGTTTGGATGTGATATTAGATATAGTAGGATTATATCTATATATATAGCAATATATACATATTGGCATATGTATATATTGGATTGATTGATTTCCCGCATTATATAGCGGATGAGACCCTATTGCGCCGTTATTAAGCGGATGATATTTTATAAATCCCATATACCGCGATATTCCACCTCGAAGTGGAATTGGTATTGTGCTAACGTCTGTGGATGCAGGGAAACAGGTTGGAGGGATCCAACTGGATTCCTCACCAGTATTTAATTATTTGCAGATAGATATTTTTATTTTCACTATATTCTAGCTTTGCATACCTACAGGTTACCTTCCTTTGCCTGGAAGCTTTTACACATTTTTTTTTTACACCTAGCAGCCTTTATACTTAAAGAACATGTATACATTTTTGTCTTGTTTATAAATGTTTCTTATTATTCTTTGTTCTTGCCTCCAAATGTACATACTCATTTTACTTCCTGTACAAACATAAGTACATTTATTTCCTTTTTAAAGCTTAAGTATCAATACTTACTTTATATTCATATTTTATTATTATTTTAGTTAAAACTTTATCCTTATGAATTTCTTTTTAGAGGAAATAAATTAAAGCTATGTATATATAAACAAATAAGAGCTTATACAAATGTCTTTAAAACCCAACATTTTAAATATTTACTCATTTTAAATTTTAAGACTTTTAAATTCAAAATAAATTCTAAAATCTAATTTTAAATCAAGTTATATATATATATGACAACATATTTGCTTAGAAAATAATACTTCTATTTAAAATCTATTTATATTTATATATAACAATATATTAATAAATGTATTTTGAAAACAATAATTTGTCGAATTAAATAATTATAAAAGAGATTATAACTTCCTATTATTATTTAAATGAATTAATGTCTCATATTTATTATACCATATTTTAAAACAAACCTTTTTATTTAATTCTTGAACTTAAGCTAAGATATATATTTAAATCAACTAAACATTTACCTTAACTATTTTAAAACTATATATTCTATATTAAATCCTAATTTCCAAATTACCACAAATATATTAGAATTAGGAAACAAGCTTTATTTATTTATTAGACTCAAACCAAAGATTTCTATCTGTAATATATACAAATATATATATATATATATATATATTATAAATAGAAAACAATTTATTGGCTTTTTAAAAGATCAGTTATCAGTTAAATATCATTTAAAAGAAGATTATTATATCAATTCTAAATTTATCAACAAGAATTTATCAAATCAATTTAATTTTAAATGCAGATTATTAAATTGATATTGTCAGAAATTCCGGGATGTCACATTCCTCCCCTCTTAAAAGAATTTCGTCCCCGAAATTTAAAACAAAGGTAATTTAATAATCTATAAAAGATTTAATTTTAAAACACAAGCATATATTAGTTATATGCTAACAACCATAGCAACCAACACATCCAATCAACCAAATCTAACTATCCGAACAAAATCAGGATAGGACTATCTAGAGTTTCCCAAGTATAAACATCGGGATACTCGCTCTATAGAATCCAAACAATCAGTAATACTAAGCTACAGAGCTACCACTCGTCTAGATCTACAGACTAGACAAGATATCAGACTATAGACAAGTCTGACTCAACATCCAAAACTCCCTGAACTGCTGGCTCCACAACCAGAGATAGATCTTACACGTACTCCCTCAGAGATACGCGAAACACATCGAATTCCAGTTATCCAAACTGACAATTCACTCCAGAAGATCAAACACTTACCCTCACCAGAACCAGAGAAAATCCAAGATATCTCGGAGCTGACTTCCCAGTCTTACCAAACTTAAAGCTCCTTGGATCGGGGAAAGCTTATCCAAAATCAAATCTCCAACTTAAAAATCCAAATCCCTCCGTCTCTTATCCACAAAACTCTTCGGATGATCCTGGGCTGCCTCCATCCCTACTGATCAGCTCATCCTTCGTTGATGCTTCAAAACAACTCATCAAAATGATCCACTCACGATCAATCCAATAACACAAACTCTACTCCTCAAACACCAGAAGACTGACTTACTTCTCCTATCCGAAAAGATAAAACAGATGCACCTCCAAACTGCTTCCGCTGCACAACTCTGATCCGGAGAAGATGAAAATGCTGATGATGCCCACGAGCACAAACTGGACCACACATCTCAGAATATGGTTCACAGATCCATAAAGAAGAAACTCAGAAATCCCGAAAGATCTCTGACTAACCAAGAGAACACTCAACTATCGCAAGTCACTTTTGCGATCAACCCAATCTAATATCCAAAGAAAACTGCTCTCTCTCTATCAATCAGAATAGCTCAAACTTATCTAGCCAATCCATCGAAGAAAATGGATCCACTCTGCTGCTTCTGAACTTCACTTCTAGAAAACTGCTGACAGATGACCTCCTTGCCTGTACACAGAACAATCTGAACTGCGAACACTATCACTGATGCCAAAACTTCCTAATCCAAACTCCTCGAGAAACTCGGGCCTTAAAGCCAAACAAAAACACTCAGCTGAATGTAGCCTCAACACCGAAACAGACCCGCTTCCTTAAACTTGCTCCAAAGAACATCTTCGGAGACATCCATAGTCACTGTGTCTCATCACACAGCTACTAATTCCTAAGTTATCAAGATACCATCACTAGCTTCTACTCACTGACAGATCCAAATTCTACTCAAAGATGGACTCTGAACCCTTCAGATTCCCTTCAGAAATTGGTGAAATCCTTACACCACACAAAGATTCACTCGAGACGGTATTAGATCTACAGTCTCGGCAGAAACACTTCCATCCTCATCAGACTCCAATCATTGGTAGTCGTTTTATACACACCACTACCTTATTCTACCTTTATAACTTATATTGGAAAACCCGAACAGGTAATCCAACAGATAGGTAGAAATAAATAAATAAATATATATAAATATTTTCAAAATTACAAATACGCTCTCTCAAGATAGACACCACTCCAGAGCCTAGGTATTCACTCAACCTAACGCTCTGATACCACGTGTGACGACCCAACTTTCCACTACCGGAAAATCACGCCGTTTTTAAGAAAGAAAGGGGTGAGAAATAGAAAAGATAAAGAAGAAGAAGAAACAACATCAGAATCTCAACAGCGGAACGAATAAAATATAGTATATCACATAAAAGAATACATAATATCATATACATCAGAGTTACACAGATAATACAACACATACTAGACAGTTATAAACCCCTGTCTAGTTAATACAACTCGATACAATACAAATACAACACAGAGATACCAACACAGCGGAACACTATACATATATCTACAACGCTGAAGCCTCCTGCTCCATTTCTCCTCCACAATTCGTCAAAGCTAACCTGAATCCCTTGGCTACCCGTAAAATTTGGGTACCCGAGAGTTTAAGAAAAAAACAGGAAATAAACTCCGGGTCAGACATGGGTCTGGTATGAGTAACAGGTTAAAGTTGCTTAACTTTGAAAATCCTTTGAAAACAAAAGGTATCACGTAAGACATCCCACACATAGACATGGAAATGTTTTTACCTTACGCTAACCAAAACATTTGATAGGAAATTCAGTGATATTATAATAGGTCTAGGGTTTTCAAGTAAATATAAAATAGTTGAAATTGTTACATGATTAAATTCCAGCATACTAGCCACAACGTGGGTAATACAATCAAAACCGTAGGGTCTCGTAGGGAAAATGGGTTTCCAACAATGGCAGGGCTACTGGGGTACCGCCCGTCACAGTACCTGGCCTAGATCAGCGTACCGAGGAGTACGCCCGCTCCCCTGCAACACAAAGCCGGAACCATTCCTTACTGAACAGTTCCGAACGAAACAACCCCAGCAGTCGGAGCTCTACAACTGCCCACACAGCCGAAAATAAAAAGGGACATCTAGACAGGGGTATATCTCGCTCTCAAGTGGGTGCTACCCACGAAGCCTTGCTGCACCTCCCCTGTTTTAGCCATTCCCGGTTGATGAGGCTTGAGGTCACGATTACCTTGTCAGAACTCATCACTTAGAATGCTCATCGTCCGCCTAACGATGTGTTGAAAGCATTCAATCCATACAAGTTCGTTCCGGGTTCGAACGAAACCGAAGGCATTATCTCGTTACACTCGTATTGGAATCACCCTCAGAGTTAACGACAATAACCCTTGCATTCTGAATCACCATCTCGAATCTATAAGTACTATCTCCGTCAAACTCATTACGGAATCACCCACAGAGTTATATTGACGAATAGTTCTTATACCTCGAGTCTTCACTTGCTCCACTTGAATTTCACGACCTAACGTTAATTTGGATCGATGTGGTATTCGGGTCTCCAGACCTGGAATCCCGGTATACGGAAACCCGATCCCGGTCTCATCGAAATCCAAACCGTGTCTTTTAAGGCCAAGTTGTTTTAAAGTTAAAACAATTCATTCTAATTATCTATATACACACAGATAGATAGTTCTCAATATCACAGATAGATAATCTACAGTACCACAGATAGATAATCTACAATATCATCATAAATAGACAATCCATATCACACCATTATTTATCTCATATCTGAGATTTTAAACCACTCAAGGAAATCAATATCATCCATCAATACATAAGCAATGATTCATAAACACGTCATCTATAATTAATTTAAAATGAATTAAATTAATTACTTAATCTCTAATTAATTTAAAGTAAATTAAATTAATTTCTTCATTCTATAAATCCTGCTTACTTAACCATTAATTAATTACAAATCAATTAATTAATCATTCTCGAGATTTCCATCTTAATTAATCATCCTGGATTAATACTTTTAATTACATTCAAGTAATTTCTCTTTAATTAATTTCACAAATTAATTATCTAAATCCAAATACAGTAATTAACTCTTAATTACTCTTTTTATTAATTAACCATAATTAATTACATTTATCCTTAATTAATTACAATTAATTAATTACTCAAAATCTCTTATTATTGATTAATTAGTCTTATTGAATCAATCCTTAATTACACCATTAATTATATAAATTAATGATCCCTATTTAATTTATTTTTCCATTTAAATTAATTACATTCAGTAATTAATCTCTAACTAACCACATTTATTAATCAGTCTTGATTAATCCCATTCAGTAATTAACTACCTTTAATTACTTCACTTAATAAATTAATTACTCCATAATTAATTATCTCAATTAATCTCTTGATTAATTTCACAAAGTAATTTAACCCAAATTTCTATCATACTTAAATCATCTTCAATTAATTACATACAGTAATTATCATTAATTACTTCATTAAGTAATTCCTCTTCGTTAATTACCTTTAAGTAATTTTACTTATCAAATCATCCAATGGTTAATTTAAATTAATTTAAACTAAATTGATTAACTTAAATAAATCAAATTAAACTCGATTAATTACATTAAGCAATTAATCCCTTAATTACTTCCATTTAGTAATTATACTTAATACTTTAATAATTGATTATCTTTAATTAATCAATCTAATTTTTGTATTTAAAATTATCACATTGATTAATTATTTAACAAATCTTAAGTTAATGACCTTCATTAACTATTAACAATTCTTAACTTCTTTCCTTAAGAAATTTAACTTAGATTAAATTAATTTCCAATTAGTTTATCCTTAATAACCAATTAATTTACCCCTAATTATTTTATTAATTTAAGTTTTACCCGCAACTTAATTAACCTTCAATTACTTGATTAATTAACATTTAACCATTCATTAATTAATAATTTTAGAACTCTTAATTACTTAATTAACCATCCATATCATTAGTTAATTAAATAAATTAATTAATTATTCATTATTAGTTATCTTGTTAATTTAATTACTCTAAGTTATTAAATCTTAATTTACCTTGAGATAAAACAATTTCTTATTAATAATTAAATAAGCATTATCAAAAGCATTTAAACAACTTACTTTCAATTTATTTCAAATTCCATTTTTAAAATGTAAGATTTAAGAATGAATACAATCTAACTTTAACCAAGTTCAAAAACAATTTAAAAACCCCTTTTTAGATCTTCTGTTAAAGAAGTATAGACCTTAAAAGAAATTTTAAAGAAATTAAACAAATCTCTTTCAAGTTCAAATCATTTAAAGTTGCTTAAATATTTGAGTTTTTTTTTATAGGACTTAATTTATTTCAAACTGGGTTCCATTACATTTCGAAATCAGACTTTAAACTGGGTTTTAAATCTATGTTTAACTTGCCTTTCACTTGCATTTAATTTAAGTGTATAAATTTACAGACTGCCAGGTCAAAACAAATTGACCCGAGTCACCACAAAATTTACTCGAGACAAACTTCCCTCTTCTTCGAGTAAAATACTCAAGCAACACGAGTACACTCGAGTTCACCCTCCTCTGTTCAAAACTCATATGTACCCAGAAATGCAAGGTGCACGGTGCACATGCACCACGACTCTGACCAATTCCAGTCGACACTACGACGTCGAACACGTCGATGATCACCTCCGGACCCATCTCCAACCACCTGGACTTCGTCAATGCTATAAATTCGAAATCGAGCATAAAGCTAGGACCTGGAAACGCAAGAGTATTTCCTCCACGACCTGTCAACGTGCCGTCGCCACGCCTCCGACCATCTGAAACCCTGTAACCCCGGCCTCGACTTCATCTATGACAAAACTTCCATTTCCCAAAAACTTAAATCACTCGATCCATTGTAGAACCCGAAGTGATCGATTCAACATTCCTAGTTAAAACTAGGGTTCCAGAAAAGATTTCACTGCCGCAACTTCCACCCTGAAATTTAACACCATCTAGTATTTTTCCAAGCGTCTCCTAACCCCTCTCCATCACCTGGAAGAATCCCGAGCCCTCAAGATACAAAGATCACCAGAAAACCCAATATTTCCCTTTTTGGTTCATCTCATTACTGTGCCTTAATCCCTTAACTAAAAATTGAGAATTTAGTTTTAAAAATCATAATTTTGGATAAGTTTTCAGGTTATAAACTTAGATCAGTAATTTAATATGTTTGAGATTTAACATAAATCCACTTGAACTGTTGTTTTATATTTTTTTTCAGAGAACATACCAATTATTTCAACTTAACAAATTTTAATCTGAAATCTATGATATAACTACAAATTTCGATCCAGACTTGGGTACAAATAAACATTAGATCATGAGCACTTGATTTATAAATTGATTTAAAACCTGGAATTAAATCAGAGAACATCCAGATCATAACAATACATTCACAACAAAATATTCACATAAATATACTCAAAGTTTAAAATATATCCACAGACATACTTGTTTTCAGAGATGATCAAGCAACCAAATTTTATATTTAAATTTAAAAATAATGTTACTCACCAGAAAAATGATGAACAGAGCATTGTTATTTTGAAAAGCAGCTTTGAACCTTAAAAACTGAGGATGGTTTTGAACTGATCTTCCTCCCACAATCTTTTTGCTTGTTGTTGTAAGGCGGACATTGTTTAAGTTTTGTAAGGATGTTTGAGTTGTAAAAGAAGAAGCTTGCCATTCTTCTCTGGTTTGCTTATTTTTTTGATAAACGAAATGAACTGGAAGCTATGATATATGGATAAATGTTTACAAGATTGTGTATTTGTTTGTACAAGATTTCATTAATTATGGTCAGAGATTTTTATCTCTTGGAGGCTGAAGTGAAATATGCTGGTGTACTAAAGATGTTTGTATTAATGAGATTGTCCTTTATGTCCACCTATACTTATCCTTATCTCTATTTCGTATGGTGCTAACGTTTGTATAAGTGTTAAAATATTTCTTTTGCCTGCCTGCCCATGCTTTTGTACATAGATATTTTTATTTTCACTATATTCTAGCTTTGCATACCTACAGGTTACCTTCCTTTGCCTGGAAGCTTTTACACATTTTTTTTTACACCTAGCAGCCTTTATACTTAAAGAACATGTATACATTTTTGTCTTGTTTATAAATGTTTCTTATTATTCTTTGTTCTTGCCTCCAAATGTACATACTCATTTTACTTCCTGTACAAACATAAGTACATTTATTTCCTTTTTAAAGCTTAAGTATCAATACTTACTTTATATTCATATTTTATTATTATTTTAGTTAAAACTTTATCCTTATGAATTTCTTTTTAGAGGAAATAAATTAAAGCTATGTATATATAAACAAATAAGAGCTTATACAAATGTCTTTAAAACCCAACATTTTAAATATTTACTCATTTTAAATTTTAAGACTTTTAAATTCAAAATAAATTCTAAAATCTAATTTTAAATCAAGTTATATATATATATGACAACATATTTGCTTAGAAAATAATACTTCTATTTAAAATCTATTTATATTTATATATAACAATATATTAATAAATGTATTTTGAAAACAATAATTTGTCGAATTAAATAATTATAAAAGAGATTATAACTTCCTATTATTATTTAAATGAATTAATGTCTCATATTTATTATACCATATTTTAAAACAAACCTTTTTATTTAATTCTTGAACTTAAGCTAAGATATATATTTAAATCAACTAAACATTTACCTTAACTATTTTAAAACTATATATTCTATATTAAATCCTAATTTCCAAATTACCACAAATATATTAGAATTAGGAAACAAGCTTTATTTATTTATTAGACTCAAACCAAAGATTTCTATCTGTAATATATACAAATATATATATATATATATATATATATATATTATAAATAGAAAACAATTTATTGGCTTTTTAAAAGATCAGTTATCAGTTAAATATCATTTAAAAGAAGATTATTATATCAATTCTAAATTTATCAACAAGAATTTATCAAATCAATTTAATTTTAAATGCAGATTATTAAATTGATATTGTCAGAAATTCCGGGATGTCACATTCCTCCCCTCTTAAAAGAATTTCGTCCCCGAAATTTAAAACAAAGGTAATTTAATAATCTATAAAAGATTTAATTTTAAAACACAAGCATATATTAGTTATATGCTAACAACCATAGCAACCAACACATCCAATCAACCAAATCTAACTATCCGAACAAAATCAGGATAGGACTATCTAGAGTTTCCCAAGTATAAACATCGGGATACTCGCTCTATAGAATCCAAACAATCAGTAATACTAAGCTACAGAGCTACCACTCGTCTAGATCTACAGACTAGACAAGATATCAGACTATAGACAAGTCTGACTCAACATCCAAAACTCCCTGAACTGCTGGCTCCACAACCAGAGATAGATCTTACACGTACTCCCTCAGAGATACGCGAAACACATCGAATTCCAGTTATCCAAACTGACAATTCACTCCAGAAGATCAAACACTTACCCTCACCAGAACCAGAGAAAATCCAAGATATCTCGGAGCTGACTTCCCAGTCTTACCAAACTTAAAGCTCCTTGGATCGGGGAAAGCTTATCCAAAATCAAATCTCCAACTTAAAAATCCAAATCCCTCCGTCTCTTATCCACAAAACTCTTCGGATGATCCTGGGCTGCCTCCATCCCTACTGATCAGCTCATCCTTCGTTGATGCTTCAAAACAACTCATCAAAATGATCCACTCACGATCAATCCAATAACACAAACTCTACTCCTCAAACACCAGAAGACTGACTTACTTCTCCTATCCGAAAAGATAAAACAGATGCACCTCCAAACTGCTTCCGCTGCACAACTCTGATCCGGAGAAGATGAAAATGCTGATGATGCCCACGAGCACAAACTGGACCACACATCTCAGAATATGGTTCACAGATCCATAAAGAAGAAACTCAGAAATCCCGAAAGATCTCTGACTAACCAAGAGAACACTCAACTATCGCAAGTCACTTTTGCGATCAACCCAATCTAATATCCAAAGAAAACTGCTCTCTCTCTATCAATCAGAATAGCTCAAACTTATCTAGCCAATCCATCGAAGAAAATGGATCCACTCTGCTGCTTCTGAACTTCACTTCTAGAAAACTGCTGACAGATGACCTCCTTGCCTGTACACAGAACAATCTGAACTGCGAACACTATCACTGATGCCAAAACTTCCTAATCCAAACTCCTCGAGAAACTCGGGCCTTAAAGCCAAACAAAAACACTCAGCTGAATGTAGCCTCAACACCGAAACAGACCCGCTTCCTTAAACTTGCTCCAAAGAACATCTTCGGAGACATCCATAGTCACTGTGTCTCATCACACAGCTACTAATTCCTAAGTTATCAAGATACCATCACTAGCTTCTACTCACTGACAGATCCAAATTCTACTCAAAGATGGACTCTGAACCCTTCAGATTCCCTTCAGAAATTGGTGAAATCCTTACACCACACAAAGATTCACTCGAGACGGTATTAGATCTACAGTCTCGGCAGAAACACTTCCATCCTCATCAGACTCCAATCATTGGTAGTCGTTTTATACACACCACTACCTTATTCTACCTTTATAACTTATATTGGAAAACCCGAACAGGTAATCCAACAGATAGGTAGAAATAAATAAATAAATATATATAAATATTTTCAAAATTACAAATACGCTCTCTCAAGATAGACACCACTCCAGAGCCTAGGTATTCACTCAACCTAACGCTCTGATACCACGTGTGACGACCCAACTTTCCACTACCGGAAAATCACGCCGTTTTTAAGAAAGAAAGGGGTGAGAAATAGAAAAGATAAAGAAGAAGAAGAAACAACATCAGAATCTCAACAGCGGAACGAATAAAATATAGTATATCACATAAAAGAATACATAATATCATATACATCAGAGTTACACAGATAATACAACACATACTAGACAGTTATAAACCCCTGTCCAGTTAATACAACTCGATACAATACAAATACAACACAGAGATACCAACACAGCGGAACACTATACATATATCTACAACGCTGAAGCCTCCTGCTCCATTTCTCCTCCACAATTCGTCAAAGCTAACCTGAATCCCTTGGCTACCCGTAAAATTTGGGTACCCGAGAGTTTAAGAAAAAAACAGGAAATAAACTCCGGGTCAGACATGGGTCTGGTATGAGTAACAGGTTAAAGTTGCTTAACTTTGAAAATCCTTTGAAAACAAAAGGTATCACGTAAGACATCCCACACATAGACATGGAAATGTTTTTACCTTACGCTAACCAAAACATTTGATAGGAAATTCAGTGATATTATAATAGGTCTAGGGTTTTCAAGTAAATATAAAATAGCTGAAATTGTTACATGATTAAATTCCAGCATACTAGCCACAACGTGGGTAATACAATCAAAACCGTAGGGTCTCGTAGGGAAAATGGGTTTCCAACAATGGCAGGGCTACTGGGGTACCGCCCGTCACAGTACCTGGCCTAGATCAGCGTACCGAGGAGTACGCCCGCTCCCCTGCAACACAAAGCCGGAACCATTCCTTACTGAACAGTTCCGAACGAAACAACCCCAGCAGTCGGAGCTCTACAACTGCCCACACAGCCGAAAATAAAAAGGGACATCTAGACAGGGGTATATCTCGCTCTCAAGTGGGTGCTACCCACGAAGCCTTGCTGCACCTCCCCTGTTTTAGCCATTCCCGGTTGATGAGGCTTGAGGTCACGATTACCTTGTCAGAACTCATCACTTAGAATGCTCATCGTCCGCCTAACGATGTGTTGAAAGCATTCAATCCATACAAGTTCGTTCCGGGTTCGAACGAAACCGAAGGCATTATCTCGTTACACTCGTATTGGAATCACCCTCAGAGTTAACGACAATAACCCTTGCATTCTGAATCACCATCTCGAATCTATAAGTACTATCTCCGTCAAACTCATTACGGAATCACCCACAGAGTTATATTGACGAATAGTTCTTATACCTCGAGTCTTCACTTGCTCCACTTGAATTTCACGACCTAACGTTAATTTGGATCGATGTGGTATTCGGGTCTCCAGACCTGGAATCCCGGTATACGGAAACCCGATCCCGGTCTCATCGAAATCCAAACCGTGTCTTTTAAGGCCAAGTTGTTTTAAAGTTAAAACAATTCATTCTAATTATCTATATACACACAGATAGATAGTTCTCAATATCACAGATAGATAATCTACAGTACCACAGATAGATAATCTACAATATCATCATAAATAGACAATCCATATCACACCATTATTTATCTCATATCTGAGATTTTAAACCACTCAAGGAAATCAATATCATCCATCAATACATAAGCAATGATTCATAAACACATCATCTATAATTAATTTAAAATGAATTAAATTAATTACTTAATCTCTAATTAATTTAAAGTAAATTAAATTAATTTCTTCATTCTATAAATCCTGCTTACTTAACCATTAATTAATTACAAATCAATTAATTAATCATTCTCTAGATTTCCATCTTAATTAATCATCCTGGATTAATACTTTTAATTACATTCAAGTAATTTCTCTTTAATTAATTTCACAAATTAATTATCTAAATCCAAATACAGTAATTAACTCTTAATTACTCTTTTTATTAATTAACCATAATTAATTACATTTATCCTTAATTAATTACAATTAATTAATTACTCAAAATCTCTTATTATTGATTAATTAGTCTTATTGAATCAATCCTTAATTACACCATTAATTATATAAATTAATGATCCCTATTTAATTTATTTTTCCATTTAAATTAATTACATTCAGTAATTAATCTCTAACTAACCACATTTATTAATCAGTCTTGATTAATCCCATTCAGTAATTAACTACCTTTAATTACTTCACTTAATAAATTAATTACTCCATAATTAATTATCTCAATTAATCTCTTGATTAATTTCACAAAGTAATTTAACCCAAATTTCTATCATACTTAAATCATCTTCAATTAATTACATACAGTAATTATCATTAATTACTTCATTAAGTAATTCCTCTTCGTTAATTACCTTTAAGTAATTTTACTTATCAAATCATCCAATGGTTAATTTAAATTAATTTAAACTAAATTGATTAACTTAAATAAATCAAATTAAACTCGATTAATTACATTAAGCAATTAATCCCTTAATTACTTCCATTTAGTAATTATACTTAATACTTTAATAATTGATTATCTTTAATTAATCAATCTAATTTTTGTATTTAAAATTATCACATTGATTAATTATTTAACAAATCTTAAGTTAATGACCTTCATTAACTATTAACAATTCTTAACTTCTTTCCTTAAGAAATTTAACTTAGATTAAATTAATTTCCAATTAGTTTATCCTTAATAACCAATTAATTTACCCCTAATTATTTTATTAATTTAAGTTTTACCCGCAACTTAATTAACCTTCAATTACTTGATTAATTAACATTTAACCATTCATTAATTAATAATTTTAGAACTCTTAATTACTTAATTAACCATCCATATCATTAGTTAATTAAATAAATAAATTAATTATTCATTATTAGTTATCTTGTTAATTTAATTACTCTAAGTTATTAAATCTTAATTTACCTTGAGATAAAACAATTTCTTATTAATAATTAAATAAGCATTATCAAAAGCATTTAAACAACTTACTTTCAATTTATTTCAAATTCCATTTTTAAAATGTAAGATTTAAGAATGAATACAATCTAACTTTAACCAAGTTCAAAAACAATTTAAAAACCCCTTTTTAGATCTTCTGTTAAAGAAGTATAGACCTTAAAAGAAATTTTAAAGAAATTAAACAAATCTCTTTCAAGTTCAAATCATTTAAAGTTGCTTAAATATTTGAGTTTTTTTTATAGGACTTAATTTATTTCAAACTGGGTTCCATTACATTTCGAAATCAGACTTTAAACTGGGTTTTAAATCTATGTTTAACTTGCCTTTCACTTGCATTTAATTTAAGTGTATAAATTTACAGACTGCCAGGTCAAAACAAATTGACCCGAGACACCACAAAATTTACTCGAGACAAACTTCCCTCTTCTTCGAGTAAAATACTCGAGCAACACGAGTACACTCGAGTTCACCCTCCTCTGTTCAAAACTCATATGTACCCAGAAATGCAAGGTGCACGGTGCACATGCACCACGACTCTGACCAATTCCAGTCGAACACGTCGATGATCACCTCCGGACCCATCTCCAACCACCTGGACTTCGTCAATGCTATAAATTCGAAATCGAGCATAAAGCTAGGACCTGGAAACGCAAGAGTATTTCCTCCACGACCTGTCAACGTGCCGTCGCCATGCCTCCGACCATCTGAAACCCTGTAACCCCGGCCTCGACTTCATCTATGACAAAACTTCCATTTCCCAAAAACTTAAATCACTCGATCCATTGTAGAACCCGAAGTGATCGATTCAACATTCCTAGTTAAAACTAGGGTTCCAGAAAAGATTTCACTGCCGCAACTTCCACCCTGAAATTTAACACCATCTAGTATTTTTCCAAGCGTCTCCTAACCCCTCTCCATCACCTGGAAGAATCCCGAGCCCTCAAGATACAAAGATCACCAGAAAACCCAATATTTCCCTTTTTGGTTCATCTCATTACTGTGCCTTAATCCCTTAACTAAAAATTGAGAATTTAGTTTTAAAAATCATAATTTTGGATAAGTTTTCAGGTTATAAACTTAGATCAGTAATTTAATATGTTTGAGATTTAACATAAATCCACTTGAACTGTTGTTTTATATTTTTTTTCAGAGAACATACCAATTATTTCAACTTAACAAATTTTAATCTGAAATCTATGATATAACTACAAATTTCGATCCAGACTTGGGTACAAATAAACATTAGATCATGAGCACTTGATTTATAAATTGATTTAAAACCTGGAATTAAATCAGAGAACATCCAGATCATAACAATACATTCACAACAAAATATTCACATAAATATACTCAAAGTTTAAAATATATCCACAGACATACTTGTTTTCAGAGATGATCAAGCAACCAAATTTTATATTTAAATTTAAAAATAATGTTACTCACCAGAAAAATGATGAACAGAGCATTGTTATTTTGAAAAGCAGCTTTGAACCTTAAAAACTGAGGATGGTTTTGAACTGATCTTCCTCCCACAATCTTTTTGCTTGTTGTTGTAAGGCAGACATTGTTTAAGTTTTGTAAGGATGTTTGAGTTGTAAAAGAAGAAGCTTGCCATTCTTCTCTGGTTTGCTTATTTTTTTGATAAACGAAATGAACTGGAAGCTATGATATATGGATAAATGTTTACAAGATTGTGTATTTGTTTGTACAAGATTTCATTAATTATGGTCAGAGATTTTTATCTCTTGGAGGCTGAAGTGAAATATGCTGGTGTACTAAAGATGTTTGTATTAATGAGATTGTCCTTTATGTCCACCTATACTTATCCTTATCTCTATTTCGTATGGTGCTAACGTTTGTATAAGTGTTAAAATATTTCTTTTGCCTGCCTGCCCATGCTTTTGTACATAGATATTTTTATTTTCACTATATTCTAGCTTTGCATACCTACAGGTTACCTTCCTTTGCCTGGAAGCTTTTACACATTTTTTTTTTACACCTAGCAGCCTTTATACTTAAAGAACATGTATACATTTTTGTCTTGTTTATAAATGTTTCTTATTATTCTTTGTTCTTGCCTCCAAATGTACATACTCATTTTACTTCCTGTACAAACATAAGTACATTTATTTCCTTTTTAAAGCTTAAGTATCAATACTTACTTTATATTCATATTTTATTATTATTTTAGTTAAAACTTTATCCTTATGAATTTCTTTTTAGAGGAAATAAATTAAAGCTATGTATATATAAACAAATAAGAGCTTATACAAATGTCTTTAAAACCCAACATTTTAAATATTTACTCATTTTAAATTTTAAGACTTTTAAATTCAAAATAAATTCTAAAATCTAATTTTAAATCAAGTTATATATATATATGACAACATATTTGCTTAGAAAATAATACTTCTATTTAAAATCTATTTATATTTATATATAACAATATATTAATAAATGTATTTTGAAAACAATAATTTGTCGAATTAAATAATTATAAAAGAGATTATAACTTCCTATTATTATTTAAATGAATTAATGTCTCATATTTATTATACCATATTTTAAAACAAACCTTTTTATTTAATTCTTGAACTTAAGCTAAGATATATATTTAAATCAACTAAACATTTACCTTAACTATTTTAAAACTATATATTCTATATTAAATCCTAATTTCCAAATTACCACAAATATATTAGAATTAGGAAACAAGCTTTATTTATTTATTAGACTCAAACCAAAGATTTCTATCTGTAATATATACAAATATATATATATATATATATATATTATAAATAGAAAACAATTTATTGGCTTTTTAAAAGATCAGTTATCAGTTAAATATCATTTAAAAGAAGATTATTATATCAATTCTAAATTTATCAACAAGAATTTATCAAATCAATTTAATTTTAAATGCAGATTATTAAATTGATATTGTCAGAAATTCCGGGATGTCACATTTTTAAAATGATTTTTGGAAAGTATACGTTTTATTAAATCTTTGAATTTATTTATCTTAAATAAATAAATGTTATAAATTTAAAGTTATGAAAATTTTAAATTGTGAAATATAACTGAAAGGTGATTTTTGAAATAAATAGTTAAGAAATTTATAAAATAGTTTAAATTTGGATTTTTGAATTATTAAAAACGATGTATATAAAAGATGTACAAAATTGATATTTATCAATTAAAATTATTGGAATTTTAAAACGAGTTTTTATAAGTGTCAAAAAATGAAATTTATAGAATTATAAATTGTAAAGATATGAAATTTATAGAATTATAAATTGTAAAGATATGAAATTTATAGAATTATAAATTGTAAAGATATGAAATTTATAGAATTATAAATTGTAAAGATATGAAGTTTATAGATTTATAAAGTACGAAGTTATAAAATGAATGAAATTGTAGAATAAAAGATTTATAAGAAATTTACTTATAAATTGGATTTTTGCCTTTAAATGGAATATTGATCGAATTGTTAATAAAGAAGATTTATAAATCAAAGTTGTTATAAAATAGAAATAGAATTTATAAACGTTGTTTTATAAATTCGAAATCAATTGAATTTGATAAATTAAATATAGGAGATTATTAAAGAAGATATATCCGCGATTTTGGATAGCGAATTTTTATTGAGATAAAATGTGTAGAGATGATTAAAATTTGGTTAAGAGAATTATATTCACGATTTTGGATAGTGAATGTATTATTGAATAAAACGGATATGTTTTTGGGAAAATGATGTTCTAAAACAAAGTTAACTGTTTTAAAAAGACATTTTAAAATGTATAAAATATCGAATACATAGATTTCAACATTCATTGTTGAAATAGACGTTTTCGAGAAAAAAAGGAAATGGTAGACTATAACACTGATGTTATAGTAAATGATTTCCGAAAGGAAATGTTTTTATCTAGTATTGGGATTTATATATCTATCTTAAAATCCGAATCCCTATACTAGTGATTTTGAGTCGTCGTAACGATGTTTTACGTAACATTCGTTTTGACTCAAATAGATTTCCTTATAGAATGAAATGTATACTTAATATTGATTTAAGTATATCGAATATCTTTCCAAGTGTTGAAAATTAATAAGATTTGTGAATTACTTATTATTAAATAAGTATGGAAATGCTTTTCCAATATAAAATGAAACGTTTTGAGAATTTATCTTCTTAAAGATAAATCGAAAGTGAATTTTTGAAATCGATTGAAAATCGAATATTAGTAGATATTCGAAAATATAAATTCACTATGGAATTGATAAAAGAAATAGAAATTCGTTTTAAAAATAAAACATTGATTTATTTTTGAAGTGTGGAAATTTTATATCTAGTAAAGATATTTTGGAAAATAAATAATTTGGAAAATTATTTGGAATCTGATGATGTTGCGCATCTTTATTGATAGTAAAATAACCGACTATCAATATTTACCTTTAAATAGGTATTTGTTGTGAATTGGATGAATTTGAATGCCACACTTATTTTTGAATAAGCGCTCACTATTTGGGTTAGCCGGGAAAGGACCATGGGGTCGTATAACCCATTCCGAATATGTGATACGTCGTTATGAATTGCATTTGATGACCGGTGTTGAAGACCGGATATTTTTGAAAACAGAAGGATTACCGTCGAGTTACTCTACATCGGCTGATCTCCGATTTAGAGGTTTTATCACCCTTAGTGACGGGAAGTCCGGACGTGATTGAAAATTATCCGGAATTGCAAGGGCTTCGTGAGAAGTGCCTTCGGTTCTGTTCGATCCCGGAACAGACTTGCATGGATTGTATGTCTGACGTTACAAATTGAGATATAAAGCTGATTTCTTTCAAATACATATCTGTTGGTGGCGGAGAATTTATTCTCTTAGCTTAACACCCTTCTCTGAGACGTACGAGCTCAGAGGTTATGTAGTTGAAATTTATCAGCGATATATTCCCAATTTGGTAATGTGACATGCTGAGTGTTGCTGTGTGATGATCAGTGTTTGGTCATTTGTGATATGATCATTTGTTTGATCATTTATCTTTGTGATCATAGGTTGATCATCTGTTGACCCGAAGCATGGCTTTGTGATAAAACGTAGCTTTGTGGACGAGACTTCGTCGGACCTCACACCCCGGAAATGGTCAAAACAGGAAGGATGCGGCAAGGTTCTAGGGAGTAGCGCCCCTTAGTGTATGTCATTCCTTCTGGATAAAGGTGGTAACATGGTATGGAGCCTAGATATTTAACCTATGTGGTTGCTGCAAATTTATTACTTTGTGGTTGTTGGAAATCGAGGATCCTCAGGAAGATCGGTGACGATCGGGGGATGACATACGCGTGTCAGTAGTTACCTATTTTTGCAGAGGTAACCCGGCCTTGTGTTGGCAGAGATCCGGTTAGGTTCTCGAGACGTCATTCCAGAGGCGTTTCCTTCGTGGCATAGGAAGTTCCTTGGCCTGACCATTTGTTGGAAATCCAAAGAAACAATACGTGACTTGTACGGTTTTAGTTGTAGAACCTATCATTCACTTATGGTGGCGCCCCACTGTTTGGATGGTAGCTATAGTAGGCATAAGTGCGAAATGCCTATGTTGGCTAAGATTTATATTATACTTTCGAAAAGTTTTCTACACTATGCACTAGTAATAATATCAAAAATGATTTGATTTTGCGTATCAAGCATCTTTGACTATTATAAGGAGAAATCTCCTCCGATTTTGCGTTTGCATTGTGTGTGTGTGCGGGAGGCCTTATGGTAGTCTCATTTTCCAAAAGCATTGCGAAATTGACTTTAAAATATTCCTGTTGTTTGTTTTAAAAATAACTGTTTTACGATCTCACACCAGTCACCATGACTGACTCGGAGTTTATTGTTTCCCTTCTAAACTCTGGGTGCCCACCAATTTTCCACACGGGCAGTCTAGAGTTAGGTTATCAGGATATTATGGATATTCTGGAAATTAGGAAGCAAGCTGGATGGCGAGACGTAGTATTTGTATCTGATATTATTTATTCCGTTGTGTATTCTGTATGAGGACAAGTTTATATAACTGTCCATTGTTGTATTGAGTTGTATATTGACTCTGTTGATGTATGTATAAACTGATATAGTTCTTTGTTTAAAAGATACTGATTATCTATTATATTTTTGTTCCGCTGCGACTGTGAGATTCTGATATTGTTTCTGTTTCTGATGTTGTCCTGTTGTTCTCCTCTCTTTTTCTTCTTTCTTTTTCCTCTTCTACCTTTTTCTTCTTTCTAAACCATAACATTTCGGGTTTCCGGCATTCGATGGCTCGACAGTCGATAAAGTGAGTATCGATGTTGAATTTTCAAAAGTCGAAAATTCCAGTATGTTACAGTTACACATTAACTCCCATAGATAGACAAGGCTACTTTATCGGCTTTTAGTGCTAAATATTCAACTAAATGTTTTCCATAAACGAGTAAATATACAAAACACGATCTAGTCATACAAAGCACGATTAAGTCACATAAGCAACTTCTAATCCCCTTTCTGTTTAATTAATCTTTTATTAATTAAAACCTCTTTTATAGTAAAACTTCCTTTATCTAATAAAACATTGTTTACTAATTTCTACTATTCATTTGTACTCTTTCAACTTCAAAAGGTATTCATATACTTATCTCAAATGGTATAAGTATATTCACAAATCATTAACAAGATTTCTTACTTTAAACCTTTGTTTTTCTTTCTTTTTCCAAAAGATTCCTTACTTATAATTTCCTTCAAAATATCCATTTTAAGGATCTAAGTACCTACACAGATCCATTCATAAAGGTTTAGGATAAAGGTTTAAGACTAATGTTACTTAAACATTGTCACTACAAACCCAAAACCATTTTACTTATACTTATCTTTAAAACATTCTTTTAAAGGTCTATTTGGATTCATAAGTATAATCAAAAAGGGTTAAAGATGAATGTTATTAACACATTTTCACGGTAAACCCAAAACCATTCCATACTTGTATTATCTTTAAAAACATTCTTTTTAAAGATTTAAAATAATATTTGGTTAAGTTCGATAGTCGACTAAGCGACTATTTAGTTAAAAATGATCGCTTGTAGAAATCAATATTTGTATACTTAACTCATTTCCAACGTTCCAACTTAACTATTCCTCATCCAAGAATGAAGCTAGGTAATTTAGAGGACCGGTTGCATATTAAAGCCTTGCCTAGATACTTCATTCTTGAATCTCACAAATAGATAAATCTATCTCGTCGGGTTTTGGTATTAAGTATAGTATTAATGACTTTCATAAATGGTAAGTAAACAATATGATTAACCCGTTTTCGACATTCCCGACTTAACTATTCCTCAATCAAGTGGGAAACTGGTAGGTTAGAGCTCTATTGCTCATATCCCTACTCGACATCAATCCTAACTCTCATAAATATAGAAGTCTACCTCATAGGCTTTCAGTGTTAAGACTAGTCTATTACCTTTTTCAGAACACATATACACTTTAAAAATACTTGTAAATAGGTTTTAAATATCTATGTAAAATATTACTTGAAAATAACTAATTTATGATTCGATGAAAATCATGTTTTATATTATAAAACCTCATTACTTTAAAAATACATAAATAATTATTAAAAATATATTGAAACTTCAAACCAACTTTAAAATACTTCAAAATAGGTTAGAAAACATCTCTAAAATATTAGAGAAAAATACTAAATTCAAATACCATTTTTAAACACTTAAAACCATAAGCAACTTACTGTATAAACGTTATTAAAAGTCTTTGTTAAAAAACAACATTGAAAAGCACAATCTTTATGACTAGTTTAACTACTTAAACAAATGATTTAAGGCTTGAAATTTCAATGGTAAGTACTACCCCTTAAGGTACTTAAATATCATGGAAAGAAACGTCTAAGAATATCTTTCCATTTATTTTTGAAAATTCTCGAAAACAGGTTATATTTACAAAGTGTATTTATAACCATGTTTTTACTTCAATTATCACAACTTTGGTTCATAACTTTTATAACTTTCCAACCCATTTCTTTACTTTCCAATACACCAAAATATGTGTAAAGAACAACCAAATCAAATCATCCCAAGTTAAGTTCATAAATATCCAATTTACACAAGTTAAAGTTAAGGGATATCGAAGTGCATTTATAGCGACTATTCTCACTTCAAACACTTTCAAACATATTTCAATTCAACAAACAATCCAAACAACCATTTAAACATCAAGTGGCCATGCCACATGTTTAAGAGGGTAATAGAAGTGATGTTATATAATATAAAGTTGTCATTTGCTTTCAAAAGCAAGAGGGGTCCAAAGTTTATAACTTTAATTAGTTAATATCACTTTAACTTTATATTTCTAATACAACATATATATACACAATTAATACAGACAAGATAGTGAGGTAGCTCACATAGATCCAAGCCAAACACATGCTCAAGCACAACCAAACTCAAGAACACTTCCTACCATCACCTTGCAACCACCTTCTCTTCCCTTTTCTTTGCTTCACTTGCTTTTCCAAGGCTATTTCCAACCTTATTGCTCACGACCATTCCAAATAGGGGGAGCATGGCTTTGCTTCTTCCAAATATAACAAGTTGGAAGGTGTTCTAATATTGCTCAAAGGCTTGCGACAAAGTTTGAGTGGATTTGGAGCTGTTTTGCAAAAAAATTCTTTAGTACATTTAGAGAAGAAGAAGACATTAAAAAGTTTGGTTTTACTTTGTGAATTTGTGATTATTTAACAAGGTTATGCCCTTCCTTATATAGGTTCCAAATGATGTTGCATAAGCTTGTTCTCACCCCCCTTCCCACTGTGCCATGGAAACCTTACCTTCATACATGCCCATCACTTATCCTTTATATCACTTTTCTTTTAATAAAATACTTGAATACCCATAACATATTAATATCTCTTATCCATTAGAAACTTCTAGAACATTCTAATTGCTTTATGAAGAGAAGTGTGTTAATTAGTTTTTAAAGTGTTCATTTAATAACTAGGCAAGTGCATAAGAGTTCGAACAACTTATATTAAATAAAAGCTGTTTATCGATAAACCGATTTTTGGCCACATTATCGATTTTTCTTCGAAGAATATGTTTTTGTAAACAATTTTCAAAAATAGGTTTCACATCATTACTTAAGATTTAGTAAGGGGTTAATAAGGTTATTAAATTATTTTAGTAACATTTAATCCTAGATTCAAATATTTAAATAATTTAGATATTTAAATACGAAGTGTCCGAAATTCCGGATCGTTATAATGTCATAAAGTTAAAATAATATAATTCAATAAAATTAAGCACCTGATATAATTGATAAAATTGTCTATCAATTAAAATATATAAGTGAACTTAATTAGGATCAACAAAGAAATATAAAATATATACTTATCGATAAATCCTTTGTCGTGTTGTCCCTTCAATGCTCCTACAAGAGCGAAATTATATAACTAATAAATACATTTATATCTTGATCACTTAAATGTTTATTTGCCTAAGGTCATGTATTGTCTTCTATGAATTTTGAACTTTAAAGCAATATTATAATATGGATATTTGATCCATATTAGATCACATACAACAGTTGTATGGTGAACAGTCACATTCATAATATACGAAATCCCGATGAAATTGATTCATCTGAAATGAGCAAGTAAGCCATAGTACAAGACCGTTTATTTAATATGATTTATTATAATAAAGATCTTGTTATGTTAGGTGTAGCACTAAACCAACAACTACAGGATGTGCCTTAGAATCCGATCATTGAATGTATGTTTGATCAATTTACGTAAAGTGCAAATTATTTGATATCCTTAAATGTTAAAGACGACCGAGTGCATTTTTGTCTACGTAATAGATATTAATAGCCAAGCAACCAAAAAACTATTAATAGATCTTATTAGCAAAGCAATTGTAATGGAACAGACGGAGAAGAACGAGGAAATGATTGTTAAAATTAGTTTTCCAGAGCCTTCGTATAGAAGATGAAGAGAAGTGACTTTTGGCAAAAAAGTGAAAGGAAGTGTCCATTCCTTGAATCTCCTGTGTTATCATAGTCTTGTTCATGTCCTTCTTGCCTTGATTCCTCTTGGTTTCCTAGATTTTCCCTTGAACCCTAATATTGATCCGTCTTGACGTATAATTTATTTTCACTTATATATCCTTGTAATATATCTGAGTAGTATACATGTATTTCCTGCACTATAGTCTACACAACTTGGAAAATCATTAGTAAAAATATTTATATAATTATTTTCATCAAAATCAATACTTATGGTATTAACAGTTGAGATTGTTCCAATCGATACAAACAAACACCATAATAAATTTTTTATGGAGTATATAAGATGGATTCCTTATGCATCAGTAATAAGAATCACTATATATGCTATGTTATATACTATATTGGAATCCTCTTATGTGCTTGGTTTATTGAGCGAATATCAAATCCAAGTTAAAATCACTTGATAGTAGTTCTCGAGTATTTATGAAATACCAGAGAACTGTTTATGGAAACAGCAAACTCCTTATGAAGGAGTGTGCAGTCTCAAACTTCATAAGTGACATCGAATATAATAAATCAATTTTGGATTCATACTCATCCTCGACAAAGGGGCTTTAAAATGAGAAGTTTCGGCAGATACAACTATAGAGGCTAAATACATCTCCTTGAATAATGTTACAATGAAAGCTGTGTACGTGTGCAAAATTATAAGAAAGCTTGGGTAGTTACCACCATTGAAAATCCAATAATGTATTGTGATATCAGTGATGCAATATAATTGGAATAGGAATTGACAACTTGATATAAAGTCATGATATGTTCTCCATAACTAAATACGATAAAAGAGCTTATAAGTGATGGAGAAATATATAATTGAAAATTAGATGCAAAACAATAAAATTACAGGTTCACTTAGTAAGGCTCTTTCTTGGTTTTGTCTTAGGAAACTGATCGAGAGTATGGTTATGAGTCGCCATAATTATCCTCGAGTGCATATGGTAAATTGATAGAGTTAAGTGTATACTCCATGCGTAATTCTGTAATTTGATTATATAAATTAAATCTTATAATGAATCTTGTTCGAAATAAAGTAAGCTTTTGGTTTTATTTTTTATTGAATATTTTGTTATATTGGGATATAACTAACATTATAAATAATATCAAGATGTATTGAGAATGAGCCATCAATATATCCGTTGCGACTAATATACATAACGCTCTCCATATAATGGATGATGAATTACTCATATGGATGATGAATTACTCATGACCGTTGGTTGCACTGAGCGATTACATACGTGTAGTTATTTGAAAAAAATTATAGAATGAATCATTAGAGGCTTCTATAGGTTAAGTCAAATAGAAGATCTCACATGATGATGTGCAGTAATCTTTTCACTTAAAAATACTGGAAATCTTAAGTGTCTATACTATACTTTGATTATGGTTGATCACATGACAACGTCGACCGTGTTAAGGCCATAGTTGAGTATGATTTAAATCACTTGAAGTGAAACACTATTTAAGAAAGGATTCATATATTTCGAACAAAAGGTTAGTATCATCATAATTGATATTCAATGCAAAGTCAAAGTCTTTGACCAATGTAAATTAGTTAATGGATAATTGTTATTGGATTGAACCATGGACTTTAATGTTGAACTTCGGAATTAAATACAGATTATTATATTTTTGACCGTTGATCGAGCTTTATATATCTAAGTGATATAGTGACGACGAAGAGAAAAAATGCACAGTATATCATCGATTAAGGGTAACACTTTAATAAAAATATATATTAGATTTCTCCTAAATAATTCGTAAGCAATTGAATTCGTGTCAAACTACCATGCTTCAGCATATATACTTTAGTATTTAAATTGTTTAAATGTTACTTGTGGATAAGTTCACACCTAGGAGTCACACAACCATAACTTTCAATTTTCGATCGAAAATAAATTGTTGAAATAATTAATAAAAACTATAAATAATCATTATGGAGAAATTGAAGCATGGGTTAAGGGTAGATGTGCGATAATGGTTTCAGTGGCTTTGGCAATCTCAAGCAGTTGAATAAATTCCAAAAAGGAGGCTACATGCGGCAACTATGGTTTATGAGGAAGGAGGTAAATTGTTTTCATCTCCCTGTTAATTTTTAAATTACATTCTAAAACTCAAATATTTAGACATGAACAAACCTTACATACAAATTACTTTTTATGAACAACTTGCATCGATGAGTTCACGGTAGCATTCCGAATACATTGACGTTATCTGATAGTAAATTACATGCTTATTTCGAATAGTGTAAGTTTGATCTTATAATATTAATATCATCAATAAATATTTATATATTAACACTAATAATTAAAATTAATGCTTTGAGACATTATTCATTTGTTTCAAATATTTAATATTTGAATTAAGATGAATTATAATCATTTAACTTTATAACATCAATTTATAAATATTGAATTGGAAAAACCGCTATTTGAATTTATATTAAAATTATTTTATTATTAGTTATTACAATTCAAATATAAATTATTTAAAACAAATATTTATTTGTGTGTATAATTTGTTTCATATCTGAATTTACCATTGGGTATCTATTCTCAATTTGATAACGACTATCTTGTTGAACATTTTGAATATTTTGGTGTATGTGAAGATTTATGAAGAGCTAGTCAGATGCCAAATGATGGACATGAATCAGAGATTTATCGTTTAGATGGAGATTCATTAGAACTATGCGTTTTTAATAAAATTAGCTATTTTTGATAAAACTTTAAGCATTAAATACATAAAAGTTTATTCTCATTTAAATGTCCTTGTATTTAATTATTGAAATTATACATTTCAGGTTTTCAAATAGACTTACAAGTGGTAATCCATTTTTCAATAAACTTTTATGTAGTTTAGCATTTGTTATTTGCCATTATGAATGGTGAAATAAAATATACCAGAATTACATGATAATAACTATCACTGTACATTCATGCAAACAACTGTATATACAGTCTAAAAGCCTTAAAGAAGTGGTAAAACATTAAATTAGATGTTTAAACAAAGTAATACAAAAAATAGATGAATAAACACAACTTTAGAAAAAATTAGGATGATATAGGCAGACCTAGGCGGACTTAGGCTAGCATAGGCAGTTCCAAGTGGGATTAGGCGGAACTTGATAGGCCTAAGCATACCTAGGCCGGTCAAGCGCTTCCTAGACCGGCTTAGGCATCGAGGCGGTCTGCTCGTCTTGAAAAACTACCTTAGCTCCTAGGCTAGTCGTTAGGGAGCCGAGCACTTAGGTGTCGCCTTGTTCGATATTTACAACAATGATGAAGATGGAAGAAAGTGCAAATTTGATGTACGATATTTTATATACGAATATCAGTAATAATAAGTGTGACTAATATTCAGTATTAAAGGAAATCCTGCAATGAGATTCATTCACTTTTTCACGGTGGACTCCAACAAAGATTACAACCAGAAATTTGTAATATTACAACACGTGTAACATTAGATCATTTGCAACAAAGGTATACACATTACGAAATATAATATGTAACTCCAAATTGCTCTTCAACATGAGTATAGATTTGTAATCAGTTACAAATTCAGATCACATGCTTTAGAATTTGTAATCGATTTGAGCGCTTATTTAACAAATGCTCAAATTTCAGACGTTTGTTAAATAAGCGTCCAAGAACGATCCAATACAGATTTCTTGAAATGAGCTCTTGTCAAATAAGCGTTTGTTAAACCATCGTACAAATATGTTATCTCTCGAAAAATTGAAGGGTTGTATTTTGTAATCCTTCAAAATGTAAGGGTCCGTTTGGTTTGCTGTTTTTAGTTTTGTGTTTTCGTCTAAACAAAAATGCGCATTTCTTATGTATTGTTGGAAAACATACAATTTTGAAAAATGAAATTAACATAGAAAATAGAAAACACAAAACACAAAACACAAAATTAACATTTCTTATGTTTTCTTGTATTTTGTAGTGTATGTTGAAAACGTAAAACACAAAACTCAAAACGAAATCTACCGCATATTTATATATAACAAAGTACAGTTTTCGAAGAACAATAAGCTGGGCTCCAGCTGGGCCTACAAAACAAAATTGACTTTCCACAATTGTAAATTATTAAGATTCAAAGCAACTAACCGCAGCTATCCTCTTTTCAAAATCCAGAACCTTCTATTCAAATCCGAAGGTTGAAATATTCGAGAAAACAAATCCAAAGCGTGATTTTTTCTACTCGGGCTTATAAATTCAGGTGTAGCATCTTTCTTCATTGTTTTCTTTTTACATTTTCTTGACTATCTGAGGCGAAACCCTAACCGCTAAATTAGGTTCGACTTAATGTTAGTTATTTTTATTTTTTTCTCAACTCTTCGTTTTGGAATCTGATTTCCGATCTAGGTTTTTGATTCTTTTTTCAGGATGATTTTTTCATTTGTTTTGTTTAATCTGATTTCAGGAATTAATTTATGGCTTCTAAAAGGATTTCGAAGGAGCTGAAGGATCTGCAGAAGGATCCGCCAACATCATGCAGTGCAGGTTTGTTGTATTTCTTCATATATCCGTTCTTTGTTTGTTGATTGCTCTGTTGCTGTAATTGTATTAGATGATAGGAAAGTGAAAAAATTACAGGTTGTACTGTTTGCGCGCTTGATTGCTGTTTAGCTGCAAATCTACGATTGCTGGTTAAAATTTAGTTTAGGAATTCTGCATGTGACCATCTAAACATGGATAACCATATGCTAGTTTGATCGAATATTTTATCTTTAATATCACCTATAAGAAATTGATGATTTTTTTAACATATTTATTTAAAACCTTTGGATGAACTATGTTGTTATGTCATTTACATAATTTAGTATGAACAGTCATTTTCCAAGTGCATATGTGATCTTTAGCATACATGATTTGTTTTCAGGCCCGGTTGCAGAAGATATGTTCCATTGGCAGGCAACAATTATGGGACCTGCAGATAGTCCTTACTCAGGTGGTGTGTTCTTGGTTACTATTCACTTCCCTCCTGATTATCCCTTCAAGCCACCAAAGGTAAAGAATTTGTTTGATGTGAGCATTACTGTTAAGATAATGCATATGCAGATTAATTCATTCTCTTTAAGGACCAAACAACCTTGCACAAATAAATTAAACGATTTCAACTCTACATTCTCACTCCGTTGCATAAATTCCAATTTCAATCCATAGAAGCAAATGGGATTGCACCATATAATACTAATTGAATTGTACTGTAATATAAATGAGCTTTGTAAAACCTTCATGATTTAATAAATAAAAAGTAAGACCGTTCCATTTTGACAAAAGACCGTACCCAAGTTAAATTGCTTTGCGTCAGATTCTACTAGAATAAAGTTTTCATTATTCATTTCTGCATAGCATAGCTTAAGATTAACAGCTATTTATCTTTTCAATGATATTCTTTTTTGTACATGACATTAGAAGCTCTATGTATAAATTTGATTGTATTGCAGTATAAATTGGTTTGCACTATGTGTTAGTTCGATTGTATTGCAATAAAATTTGGATTGCCTGTAAATTGAATTGCACTGGCGTAAATTGAATTGCGATAAGTGATAGTTGGATTGCATTATAATATAAACGAATTAACTTGTATTCTGTTGAATGCTATGTTGTAATTTTTGTTCCGTACGTTCACTTATGAATTATCAACTCTCCGACCGTTTTGTTTTGAAAATATTTGTGAGAAGCTCCAAGAGGGAAAAAATGAACTGTATGTGATTTTATATTTCATAATGTGATTTTTTTAATCATATTACAAGCATGCAAGTAAGTGCAACATAAGCAACTTGCAAACTTTTACTTGTACAAAATTAAACCTGGAATCTATTGACATTGAAATTAAACTTCAATCAATCAATTTCAAATTGTGCAAGGGGAAAAACAAATAGTTTTGTAAGGAGTCCTTACCATTAATAATCAGATTCATCCCATGCCTTCTTATTCGTAAAAATCATTTTGCTTTGGCTAGTTGTCTTTCCTTGTTCCTTGATTTTTTTTGTTTTGTTTTGTTTTTTTCTTTCTTTTATGTTGTCAAGGAGCACTGTGCGGGCATTGTTCCTTTTTTCAAGATACAGTAGCCATTCTCTGTTGCCATTTTGGAACCTGGATCTTGAAATCGAGTATAAAATAGATAGAGTGAGAACGAGAGAATCACACAGGATAAAAAAGTGGAACAATACAGAGCATCTCTCTCTCTCTCTCTCTCTCTCTTGGGGAGGAGGTGCGCATTATATAACCTCGTATTTTTGGACTGTTGAAAGGACTTTACTCAACAATTTCCACTAATAACAACCCTTACCATTTTACCTTTGAAATAAATTATTTCTTATGAACAACAAAAAATGTCTGTTTTTGGAATGATTTCTTTCTGTAATTTGTAGCTGATTTATGGTTTGTTCGTTCTTTGTATATATCTTGCAACAAAAAGGATACTTTTGAAAGTTGGTTAACAAAATAAGTATGATGCATGTGCCCTTTGTTAAATAAATTTTCTTAAGAATGCCAAACATTCAAGTAGAGCATAAGAAATGAGGATTAACAAAGGAACCTGTATTTGGTTAGGTTCGACTTCTTTTAGTAGTTTGATAAATATTATGACTAGATCATATGCCAAATGTTATTAGCACGGTTTGTTTAAAATATGTTGTAGTACCCTCTTAACAATTTTGGTTTGGGTGAAGTTTCTCTAAAATTGTTCTTCCTTATATGTGCCTTTAACAATCCTTGTTTTTGTTCTCTTGTTAGCATAGCCCCTTTTGATTGATAATTGTAGGATACAATTAGATTTTTAATGGGAATTAGATCTTATTGCCCTTTACTATTCTTTTTACTAAAACCAGCATGAAATGCATGGCCGTTGGACGTGTCCAAAGAAAATGTTTGTTAATTTCTATTTATCGCTAATTAGTGTATTTATACACACAAAAGTTAAAATTAAATTTTTTAAATGAACTTGAATGCGTTGGTTTTTAAATTAAAATGACCCTTCAATAAGTTCTATTATATAAGTTGGTTTAGAAATTAGCATGGAATGGGAAGAAAGACAGAGTATTAAGTTATTAATGTTGTAGAGTAAAGCAAAACGTGGGTAATAAAAAGATATCAAAATGCCCTTTCGTGCCTTTTGTTTTATTTTATTATTGGAGAAGTATAAATTTGTAAATTAAAAAGCTTTGGATCAAGGTATTTTATTATTGGATGAAAAAGAGTATTTTGTATACGACCATCGGATGTGTGCAAATGAAAAGCTTGCAATTTCACATTATTGTATATAAAAATGGACAAAGTAAAATGAAAATGGAGAAATACAGAAAAATCAAATAACCATTTAGATGCACAATGTATTAGCCCTATATGAAAGAATATCACATGTCATACTTATATGGTTTTCATTGGATTCTTCATGGATAGCCTTTTAGCTCAGATTTCAAATTACGGATCATATCGTCAAGTTCTAAACTTGCAAATTCACATTATTGTATATTTGTATATATAAAAATGGACAAAGTAAAATGAAAATGGAGAAATACAGAAAAATCAAATAACCATTTAGATGCACAATGTATTAGTAGCCCTATACGAAAGAATATCACATGTCATACTTATGGTTTTCATTGGATTCTTCATGGATAGCCTTTTAGCTCAGATTTCAAATAACGGATCATATCGTCCAGTTCTAAAATGACAACGTCTAGTGATTTATGAGGTCAGGCAAAATTAAATATGATTTTGACATTTCAGGCTAACAAATTACAGTGCATGTTCTTTTCATACTTTAATTCGATATAAAACGAAATTCAATAACACTATTTTATGCTATAAAATTTAGTTAAAGGGATGCGCAAACCATGTATGTGTTATTCAAGAGAAATCTTTCATGGAATTTAGTAGCTGATTCCATGTTTATCTACATTTTATGCACCATAGCCTTCTAAGACATGAAAGGATTTTGAATTCGTATTAACAATTTTTCAAAGCAAAAAACATTGTCGTGCATAAATTTTTATAGCATAACAACAATTATGTTATTTAAAGTATATAAAGTGCTTTGAATTAGATGATTTTGATCTAGATTTAACAGATAAACAAAGATTCGTTACACAGTGCAACCTTCAAACTTATTCTGTTATCTGCGGCGACATATCTGCTACTTATATGAAGTTGTTAATTGCTCAGATCACTCTTTTTAAATTGTTTCGACATTAGATATGTTCTGCTCTGTTCTCAAATAAACATATTATCAATCTAAATTCGATACTTGTGTGGTCATTAAGAAAATGACGATAAGTAGAAACGTGCAGTGAGTCGATTTGAGGATGTGGTTAGATGTTCATAGGTTGCGTGAATGACAAAAATACCCCTCTTTGTGTTTTGGACATTTACTCCATGGGCATTCGAGTAATTTCAAAGGAGCGTTGGTTGTTTTCTTTAATCGAAATTGCTTTTAGTGGAAAAAGATGATAATTGTAGCAGCAACTGCTTAGAATTAATCTCAGTTATTAAGCTGAGTGATATATCAATCTTCTTAACCGAAATTGTAATTACACGCATCATATGCACATCCAAAAGAGTAGACTTGTTAGTTCATTGCCATTGCTGTTTAGAGATCACCTACTCCCAAAGTCTCTATTCACATGT
Organism: Allium fistulosum; assembly: GCA_030737815.1. NCBI lineage: Eukaryota > Viridiplantae > Streptophyta > Magnoliopsida > Asparagales > Amaryllidaceae > Allium > Allium fistulosum. The sequence continues at coordinate 235,606,264 of CM060906.1, read as the reverse complement.
GTCCACCAAATCAATCTTTAACACTTAATCATATTCATAAATAGTTCCACGCCATAATGAATATTGAACCTTTTTTTGCAAAAAATCAAGGATTGCAGTTGGTTTAGCACTGAAAAAAAGACATTTTCTAGTCCAGAAGTGTTGATGTTCACATGTACAATAAATGAAGAAGCTTGAAAAGTAATTTTAGCCAGCTTTGTCTGCAAGTGTGCCTGGACTTTGGCATCCTTAATTTCCCACCAACGATATATGAAACAACTGTCCTCCCCGACAACACCCTCAACTTTTTAAATGTACCTCAAATGAAATTTCTACTTCCAACACTGCTTTATACACATACACACACATAATTATAATGTGTCATCCACAGTGAAATTCCTACTTCCTACTTCCTATAATGCCGTACAATTCAACAGCTGCCTCAATCCTATAATTTCTTAGATTAGGTAATGTCTTACATGTTATGTTCTTGTATATTGAATCCGTGTAAACTCTGGCCCGTTTCCCTTCAAACAAATTAAGTTTGTTGTTTATAATGATTTGGTGATCACATCTTGCGCTCTTCTTATCTTGGGTAATGCTCGTGTTGCTTATGAAAGTTTTAATTTTTTTATTCCATGATTGGGTAATGCAAACGAACATGATCTTGGATCAATAACTGAATTTGATAACGTGATAGTCAAGGACACTAGCTTAACTGTGAAAGTATGGCATCTTATCTTCTTTCAAATAAGACTAATACATCTAAATAGTTATTGCTTTTTCTGATTTTCTTGGTTCTCACTCTAAGCTGTCCCTTTTTCATCAAAAATGTGAATTTGCATATATTACCTTTACGTGTCTAACATGCTAGTAATGATAATGAAAATTGTAGAGAGATAAGGTATATACAGAAAAATGGGGATCAAGAACAATAATTTTTAATTGCATGAGAAATTCATGTAACTTTTATCAGAAAATTAGCAACATAAAACTCCTTTATGAAGACAACACATAGTTCTTACCCAATTTTGTTTATGTTTTATTTTAGTTTTTCGTTCCTGTTCTAAATACTCTTGCTTCAATTATTAAAAACATGTAATAAATTAATAAGTCCATGTTTACATACTACTACTAAAACAATATATTAGGCTCGATGAACTTGTACTGTAGATATGCACAAAATGCAAACACTATCATATACTCAATTCTTAGTGCTTATAAAATTTAAAGAATAAGTCCATCTCCTACTAAGAGATTATTTAACATTATATTGAACTTACCTATATACAATGTGATAGGGTTGTATGTATAAACATAAGTCTAATAATAACTGATTCCAAATTGGAAAAAATAGAATAAAAATAATTACCCATAAGCATAACGATTTTGTAGTGATAAAAAAACATCTCGACGGCAGGTGCATTAATAATCAAACCATCAAATCAAAATGCCATTGTTAGTCGTAAGTCAAAATACACACGCATTAAATTAGTTCCTTTAGTAGCATTATGCTACTTTCTGCAATATATAATACAACACAATATATTATATTATCCACAAAATATTATACACAGATATCAAAGTGCATGAAAATTAATTGGAACAAAGTATTGATGTGACATCGACTCTTACGAAAACAAATTATTATAGTGATACAATTAACCATCTCCATCAGTCTAAGAGCTTTTACATTCATCATTTTGCTATATGGTAACTTGATTTTCAGATTGTTGCTTCCAGATTTTCTAATCACGTAAATGGAAAAAACGACTACCTCATTAGTATGTTTTGTTCCCAAGCGGATACCATACTTTTTATGTATTGAGCATATTGGGCTTTAAATTTTAATCTTTATTTTTTTGGAAATGTACTCCAAACGTAAGAAAAATATATATGCTTCAATGCATAACACAATCAGTCATATCAATTATTACATATAATTTTAAATATTAAGGTAAAATACAAAAGCTATTCACCCACCAATAATTTAAAAAAAAACAATTAGTTTATTACACTGTTGAACATTCTACCTTTTTCGAAGGAACTATTTAGAAAACAAGTAAATTTTGTTATCTCATGGAGTGGTTTGTCCGCGAACCAAATATGGTTGAAGGGGTAGGTTAGTTCGCTAATGATTGGTCCTATTATATAAGTCCAAATGATGGATCTTTCACATAAAAACCTCATTGAATCTACCTGAGCTAATTTGTGATGGTCGGTAGTCTGATGATTGAGAATCTCTGTTGTGTCATTGATGAAAACATTTGCCTTGTCGGACAATCTCTGTTGTGTCCATGAGCTTCGAGTTAAGAAGAAAAAAAAATCTTGCAACACTAAATAGAGAAGAACACGTCTTGATTGCAGCTGTACCACAAATACCGAGGGCATTTCAAATATTTCAAAAGCTTCAAAATGTGTTTTCTCACTATGTATAGATAATGAGTTGTACTTGATTTCTAATCAACAATTCAAATATGAAGCCTTTGTAAAACACCATCTTTAAAATTCAAAATGCACAGTTGTCCCTTTTCAAAAACAAGTTTTAAAGTCCGCTTTTGAACTTTAGCCAAAAAGTGTAAATATTTGCCGATAAAAAATGCGAATATTGCACTTTTTTTTTGAAAAATATTTAAAAAAGAAAATAGTTTTGGTTATAGAAACAAAGTCAAAACATTTTTTTGAGGATGATTTTTTGTGTGAAAAACTTAAAAATAAGGGACGGATGCTTATTTACCCATTTCAAATATGTATAAAATTTGAACCTTTTTCGCAGGTGTCTTTCCGAACCAAAGTTTACCATCCAAACATTAACAGTAATGGCAGCATATGTCTTGACATTCTCAAGGAGCAATGGAGCCCTGCCTTAACAATTTCTAAGGTACTCTATATATATATAAACACATCATCTTCAGGCAATAATGTTATTTTAAAATGTTTAACACAATACGTATAATTCAACAGGTTTTGCTTTCGATATGCTCGCTTCTTACAGACCCCAATCCCGATGATCCTTTAGTTCCTGAAATAGCTCACATTTACAAGACTGATAAAGCCAAGTATGAACTTACTGCTCGTTCTTGGACACAGAAATATGCAATGGGATAAAATAAACAGAAAGTAAACGTATTTTTATTTTCCAACATCAGTAAATAATCAACTGTCAACTTGTTTATGTAGGTTTTTTTTATAATTTGACTTTGATTATATTATTAGCTCTTGCATTTTTGAGTCTCTACTTGAAGGTTTTGCTGCCTGAGGCAGCAGTATATTATATTATATATTAAAAAATTTCTCCATTTTGAATGACATTATTATATCATGAAAATGGTAAACTATAAAGAGATAGCATCATAACATTCTAATATTGAATTGAAGGCAATGCAACAATGTTGCTATCGCATTGTTTGCATAAAAACAAAGCAGGGCAGTCTTCATCATCTCCAAGCCCTGCACATTTAGTATGTTTCCACACCTCACAAATGTCACAACACACCATTTTCTCACCATCTTCACTTTTGGCTCCACAATGGCAATCCACAACCTTATAATTACCTTCATAAACATCATCTTCCCTAACATCATCACCCACAAAATCTCCGATCGCTACTGCCATGCTACCTTCAAAAACTTCGTCGTCTTTAGCACCGGCACCTTCGATCGAAACAACCTTCAAATTCTTCAACCCGAAGTAAGTCTCTTTGAGCTTCCTTTCTATCTTCACCTTCAATTCGCCAATCGTCGCACCACATCCATCGAGCTTTACGATTTCGCACTCCTCTTTTAACTCGTTTGAAACTTTGATCTTGCACGCTACTTCATTTTCTCTTAACAAGGGAAGCGATCCTACGGAGCAGTGGTACGTCTTCAACAGATGCTTCGCGTCGAGAATCACTTTAATGGCGCTCATACCATCGAGCACGCACTTGTACACATAGTGCAAGTCCTTCACGACTTGCGCCTTGCTCATGCAAAACCTGGTTGGAACGACTGTACCGACGTCCTGTAGCGAGTACTCTAGGACCTTGGTGACTGGATTGACCAGCCTTTGAACGATGTAGTTGCCTACGACACAGTTGCCGAGGGACTTCAGTACGTAGTCTAGTAGACCGGTGTCGCCGACGTAGGCTCTGGCGGCGTCCCGGACCTCCTGTCTGGTGACCCAACGGAGACCGAATTTCTTGAGGGCGGCGACGATGACTTGTGCGGCCATGTCGACGCGCTTGACGGACCAGCGGCAGGTGGGGTCGGTGGCGAAGGAGGCGGGGGAGGAGTTGGGGAGGCGGTGGGCGAGCTGGAGGATGAGGCGGACGAGGTCGGACAGAGTGAGGAGGGGTTGGATGGAGATGGACTGGTACTTGGAGACGAGGACGGGGAGCTCGGGGTACGTGGGGGTGAAGTGGGATAGGAGGAGGTGGAGGGGGATGGATTGGAGGGACGCGAGGGTGCTTTCGTAAGTCTGTGGGGTCGCGCCGTAGGCCCCATGGTGAACTTTGTAGTGCCTTTGGGTGAACCATGGGTGTCCGTAGGCGATGCCGTGGATGAGCCTCAGTTCCATGTTGTATTTGATTGATTCGTCGATTATGCTTACTTGCCTGCATATTTGAAAGAAAAAAAGATCATGCTTTATTCGACTAGAGCACTAATAATGCGGAGTAGGGATTTGAATTATAGAACGACTCATTCTTACCTTACTTGCAAGGATGTGCATAACTTGTCCCACAATGATAAAATTTGATGACCAGAAATGGAGTCGGAGCCTCCTCGGCTGCCGTTGATATCTATAAGATGGCCATAACCATTGCCGTGGATGAGTCCATGCATCAAATAGCGTGCCTGTGTTTCCTTTGTATTTAAACCAGTGCTTTTTGCTGTTTTTTCTCTTTTGCCTTTGCCACCTAAGGCAATTTCTAGTGCACTGATCTCTGGTTTGGTGCCCTTTGACGACAATACGAAGTGGAATCTCTTTTTGCATATTAGGTGTCGTCCCCAGCCTGAAAAGCATCGAGCGGACAACCATAGAATTGTGTTGTCGGTTTTTGATAATTTGCAAGTGTGTATAAATGCGTATAGTAACGTAAAAAAAGTGTTTGTGCTTTTAAATATGATGTTGAATAATAAAATTTTGTTATAAAATATATGATAAGGTTGCTAGGATGAATAAACTGTAAATCAAATTGTTGTTGTTTAGATGTATAACTCTTTTTGTTTGATTTATATATTCTTGTGCGGAAATTTCATTTACCATTTCACTTGTATGATGTAGTATATATGCAGGCATTGTCATTTTTTTTTGTAGTTTGATATTTACACATGAATCAATGGACATTAATTAATCTAAAATCTATAATTTAGTATGATTTATGGGGATTTTGATGTAAAATACACAAGAGAGTTAATGAGAGAACGTAAAATTTGTTATGGAGCATAAAAAGCAAAATTAGCTTCATATATTGTTTTATTGACATATTTTAATTTTAGTGTATTAGTTTGTTTAAATTTTAATAATAAATGCTAGTTTGAGGAAAAATGAAACTATATTTGTTTAAATCAATAGGATTAAATAAACCTTGTTCTTTGATGGTTGTATGTGTAGATCATCTATCTAAAGGTGTCTAACACCACTATTTTAGTGTCGAAACGTAACTTGATTTGAAGCACCAAACAAATGTTGATTTATAGTACTTATGTATTAATATTTAAGTACCCAATTCAAAATAAAAAAATTAATGCAAATAAATATTTAAAATTATATATTGTTGGGATTTGAATGAAATTGGAAGTAACTAGATGTCGATTTGTAATTAAGTATAAAAATTATACAATATAGGAAATTAAACGCAAAACATCAGAAAATAATAAGAAAGAGGTTCGGAAATTTTCATAAAGTGACTATAGGTTTGAATATTATTATTATTTATATACTGATGACTTTCTATTTTTATATGATTAATTACACTGATGATGTCTTTATATTTCTAACACTAATTCATGGTGGGGCCTTATCCTTTTAAAATTAGTATGAATCCCTTTCTTTGTTTTGCAGTATATCCATTGAAATTATTTTATTTAAATTGGATTTGGTAAAAAATCATAACAAATCACAAAGCATTTAGTTACAATAAATAGCACCATAATTATGTTTCTTTCAAACGTATAAAAAATAGAAATGTAAACGTACAAATTGTTAACTAAAATATAACATAAACTGAATGTTTTATTCTTCGTTGTACAAAAAACTAAAATTTAACTTTCATTTTTTAGTGTGAAAAATTTATGTGGCAGTTACGTTTTATGTATTCTTTTCAAATTTATTCAACAAAGGTCCCTACAAGTCGAATCATCCTGTACTAGTCTTATAATCCTTTAAGACAGATTAATTCACCTACCCCGTAAAGTCAACACCATATTAAAACACACACAAAAAAGAAAAGAAAAAAATGAAAGAAAAAAAAGGAGAAAAAAAAATCTGCAGTTTGTACATTCAATTTGGTTTTTCATTTTCAACATTTAATGACAAAGTGATGCTCTTTCCAACAAGATTTATATATTTCAATTAAATTTTGTTTTTTTGGGAACATTTGTAAATACTTTAACCATAAAATTTATAGCTTTTCCAAGAATATTCATATTTTATATAATTTGTTAAAATTACTTTGGTGTATATTTTACAAATTTAAAGTAGAAACTACAATGTTTTCACTTGATTATATTTACATGGGATTTGAAGTAGGATTTTTCAAATCTGCAATTTACCTTCAAATACATAATCTCATCCAAACATTTAACACATGAATCTTGTTGAAAAAGAACAAAATTTATGATATTATGGTAAATATGAATTTAGTTTCATCTTTTCTAGCAAAAGTCATTTAGGATTTTGCATGTTTCATTTTAGAGTAATTAAGATTTTGTATGTTAAAAAATTGGTGCTTTTACATTGCGATATGCTCAAAATACCGACTTAATTCAAAATTGTGGATAAGGAAGATTCGAATTAAATTTGAAAGCTTTTATTGACTTGAGGCAAATGATATCGTTATTAATTATGCAAATTTATAAATCATTCATAAATAGTTGGAATATAATAACGTATGTTTTACATAGTGGTATTATAAAAGATAATAATAATAATAATAATTCGGGTATGTATCGTACAACTTCGAGATATAAAAGATACCACGTAAGAAAACAACGGTTGATTACTACTAAACATGCCACTTAAGTAAAATAAAATAAAATATTGATGTGTGCATTAAAACATATGTTAAGATTGTTGGATTAACCAAACAATTCTTTTAAATTTCACTCGTTTATTTATGATGGAAGAATCAAATAAGTATTTGAAATGGACTCTTAGCATGTATTTTTACGGCATATATTAACAATAACGTTCTTGAATTTCACCTATATTCTTGGAACGGTTGGAAGAAGAAATCGAAAAAAACAAGAAATATAATGATAGTTTTATTTTTAGTCGGGGTAAATAGGATTATTGGAAATATAATTTTTTGCATTTGAAATAATGTGATGGACGAACAACGAAAATTATATTCAAAAATAAGATTTTAAAATTTAGTTTGCAAAGGTTAGTAAAAAAATATATTCAAAAATAAGATTTTAAAATTTACTGTTAGCATAAATGTTTTAACGATTTATATTAAATTATATTTATATTAACATGGCGAAAAAGCTTCAAAACTGTTACATTCTTTTTAACGGAAAATGACGTTGATGTCACAAACCTAATAACATACGTGTTACTAAAACGATAATTAACTAAAACGGTTGAACTTCCAGTTCCTTCCCCAATTTTCCCATTCTTTTCAGTGAGCAATCAAATCATCACGTGCACTCTCAACCCAACCGTAAACCGAATACAAAACATTACCGATACACTGGCAGTACCAGCACCGCCTACCGCACCCCGACCGCGCCCCGACCTCCTCTTCCACCACAAACAGCCTCACGTAACCCGAAGGATACTGCCTGTTCACCTCCAGCTGAAACGACCAGCACCCACCAACCACCACCTCCTCCTCCTCCTCCTCCTCCTTCACCCCCAAACACACAAACGAGTTCAAATTCTCCGCAAAACTCCCGCTTATGTAGTTTATCACAGGAAAGCCGTCCACTTGGTACGTCTTCTCCCCTCTCTTCCTCTTTTTCGAACTCATCGTTAACGCGAAGTGTACGGTCACATCACCCCCAGTGTTGGTGTTATATATGGTTGTGTATGCGTGCGATGATCACGCGGGCAGTGCTTTGGGATTAAAATTTGAAGGGAAATTGAGCATGCATGGTACTTGTTTGTCGAAATGGGTAAGTAGGATGGAGTTGCTTGCTTTCCGTGTGAATTATTAGTAAAATCTGCAGTGTCCTTTTTTTTCGATCATGCGTTAGTTGTTACTTTGGAAATTGTTGTTGATATCTGTGTTACTGTGTATTATAAAGTCAGGTATATGACATAATACGTGAGGTAAAATGGTCGTCGCTAATGATGTGATGTAGTATAGTTGATGTTGGTTTGAATGGGTCCCTGTTTGTAGTGCTGTATGTGACGTATACGTGAATTGACTTAATGTGTTTTGGATAAGAACATGTTTGGAGTATGGCTACTAGCATATGTTTTTCTTTCATACGTTAGGTTATATTTCATGATCAATCATATAAAGCATTAGAACTAAAGGATGGAACTGAAGAATACAGCACTAAAAGCAATTTAGACCTACCGGTATAACCGTATACGGTGAAAAACTAACCGTTCGATTGTAGTTGCACAATGGATGCGACATGGAAATTGGTTGTGGTGCCATGTACATGAAATAAGCACCGGGCGTGATGTTCGGTGTCCGGTGGAAGATCCCGGATGAGGTTTGTAATTTCGAAATTTGTCTAATGAAAATGACAGTAGTTGAAGCTGGCTGAAGGCCCGTCCTGGTCTAGCTGGTTGGTATCATTAGGGTGAGATGCAGAACTTTTGGTTTTCGGCTCTGAGTCAAGTTGGAAAATATATCGAGCGTACTTTTAGTCGAGCTGTTAGTTTTAGTTACATTTTCAAATGACAGTAGGTTGGAAAAAATTTAGAACCAAATAAAAATTTAAGAAGACTTCTGGATAGAGAACAAAATAAATAACATTGAAAAGATTCAAGTGGATATGTTAGAAACATGTTTCTTGTTTTTTAGGCTTCACACCATTTGTTTTTGCAAACCCACAGTACACAAAACCACATAACGGTCGGTTTGATTAAATTATTAGAAGAGTAGACTAAATATTCATTGAGATTATTTAAATAATTTAAGTTTGAGATTTCGTAAGTAGTTTAAATATGGATTTAAATATAAATATACGGAATGAATTAAATGGGCGTTAGCAAATAATTGTAGAAATGTTAAGTAGTTATTTGAAGCTAAAAGCACAAATTTTCAGTAATTTATTGAAATAAATGAATAATATATTAAATTTGTTAATATTGCTTGTGTATATTATTTATGTAATGTGACATAACTTTATATTTCAATGGAAGACTGATTTTATTAGCTTTGTTGATTGGAGTATGACTAAAGGGTTTGGGATCACCCAGGCCATTTTCAATAGTCCCCATATGCCTCTTGAAATCTACCATCAATTCTTTTTATTTTTAAATTTTTAATAGAGGAAATTAGAAATAAGAACAAACATTTGTAAAAAATTAGACTGAAGGACATCAAGTTTTATTTTTGGGCTGAAGGACAAACTTTGATAAAAAATTACGCTGAAGGACAATGCTAGTTATGACTAGTATTATATTCAGTTTTCACACTATACAAGATGCTAGTTATAACTAGCATTATATTCAGTTTTACATTATACAAAATGCTAGCTATAATTAATATTGTCCTTCAACTTAATTTTTTTCAAAGTTTATCCTTTAGTCCAAAATTGAAACATGTTATTCTTCAGCCTAATTTTTTTTTCAAAATTTGTCCTTGTTTCTATTTTCCATTTTTTAATAAATGAAAAAGTAGGAAGGAAGGATGTAGATTTATTTGGTCCATGGAACCACTGAAAATGAGACCAGATGATTTGTAGTCGAGCACTACAAACATTTAAACCTTCTAGTACACCATGTAAAATTGATCGTTCAATTACATGCCTTATTTCTAAAAGAATTCAATTTAGTTTTTCATCAATTTTAGTTAAACATCAAATGATAGCATATTGAATTTTTTTAGAATTGAAGAGATTTAAAAGACATATATGAAGAAAACAAAGTAGTTAAACATAAAAGACCATTTTCCAAACTTTGAGATGAAATAACCCCACACACACTCACACATACACATATATATGTTTGTAGTTTTAATATGTTTTAGAACTTATATCTAGCATATTGAAAACTAACTTTAAATTAAGGAGGACTCAAAGTAAGTTTGTGATTTTGTATAGAAGTCCACTTATAACTTTAAATCAAAACAATCTTTAACAATATGCACATAATAACAAAATAATTTACATTCAAAACCAACAAACATACAAAACATTAAATCAACTGTCAAGATGCTTTCAATACTTATGTTTATGTACGCGATAACTACAAAATTATAATAATTAATTGAAATCAGTTTTCAATCAAAAAGTTTGTTTGTTTGATTTTGTTATAAACATCAATTTTAAAATACTAAAAATAGATCAGACAACTTAGACATATATAAATTTGTTGATAAATGATAAGAATCAAAACTAGGCATACAAGACGAACAAATAATCAAAAGAGATACAACATGTATGAGATTTAACTATTATCATCATCTTTTTCATAAGCAAATAAAATTTGAAATTACATTATAGTTGTAGCCAAAAATCGCACCTTGAATAAAGAATTAAACTCCTAGATCCGATTGAATCATCTCCATATTTTGCAACGATCTGAAGCACCACCTTTTATTTATTTATTTTATTTTGATTTGTTTTGATTTCAGTTTGAAAATTTTATGGCTTGGAAGACATTAATTTTCGGCCATGTGAGCAAAGAGGAGATGAAGAAAATTGAATTTGTCAGGAAAGTCGGATGAATGAATAAATGAAAAATTATTTTAAAGGAAACATCGAAATCTTTTCAACTCCCTCTTTTAAAATCTTCTTTATTTAATACCTCATTAAATCTTAATAAAATCGTTTCCCCTTACTGTGCAATGCATAGATGGAGGCTATTTGGGCCCTTCAAATTACCAAAAAACTCAGTAATTAATTGTCTTAAATCAAATTTAAATGTTTATCGACCTCGTATATCTATACGTACATATATAACTTTTATGTACACACTTTACTAAATACTAATGACATTCAAACAAATTAAATAAAATTTAATAATTAATATTTCATTAATATTAATTAATTTAATTAGTTTACTACGATTATAAATTAATTAAATCATGTGGTTTTTTGGGGTATTTATTATTATGGTTGTGCGACTCAAATGTGTAAATTCAGTCAGCGATTAATATCGAACAATTCAAATATTAATGTTCACACGTTACCTTAGTTAGTGGTGTGACATAGTTTTTCACTTTCAATGATTCGCTCAAACTCAACTACAGTCGTTCAATGGACGTCATGCCATGATTTGACTATAATCAAGGTGGATTGTCCATATTGAAGTTCATTGGTATTTTCAAGTCGAGATAACTGTGTAATATCGTCACTTCAAGATTCTCTGTTTAACCTTAGTTATATTAATCAACATAAAGCTCTTGAGTGAGTCATTTCATAGTTATCCAATAACTATCAATACATAACCCCTTTGTGTTCGCAGCAGTCATGAGTAATACACTGCCCAACATTTGGAGAGAGTTATGTACTCTAGTTTAACGAATAAATCAATATCCTTTCTCGAAACATCTGGACTAAAAATATTTAAAACAATATGTTATTTTTCATTGTGATAAAATTCTCATGATTATAACACATTGTAATTATTATCACATAATATATCATTGAAGGATCTTCTACTTAATACATACTTTAAATAATTACTTAATTAATTATATCACAATATAACAAAATACATAATAGAAATCAAACACCTTTATTATGAACTAGATTGATTATCAAGTTAGATATATGTAACAAATTACATAATTGCCCCTAAGCATACGCATAACTATATACATACATATATATATATATATATATATATATATGTCACTTGCATTTGGGGTCAATTATGGATTCTTATTCCAATTAATTCGATCGGCTTTCTCAAAATTAACCGAGTCAATCCCGTAGTGAATGCATATGCTATTTTTTCTTAAACATCTACTTTGTGAATTAACTCTTACCGTTGTAATAAACTGCCTTTATCGTGTGGAACCTTTCGAAGTATGCCTTTCGACTTCTAGTGACCTTTAGGTTCCTTGAAAAACTATATCGTAGCATTGTTATCATATAACAATGTCATGTGATTTTTAACATCTAAAATCATCCCTAGCTTAGTTTTAAATTTGTGTGTTTAGTTGTGTTGCTTAAATTTCTGGCAAGTATAATAGCAAGCCGGTTGAGCATAGCCGAGCCCAACCCATGCCGGCTCAGCACATCTAATCTGGCCAGTACATGCCGACACAAGCTCAGTTTAGCCCCGAGCCAGCCCATCTACTCGGCAACCATCCGGGTCCATTGCCGGTCGGCTTAAGCGTGACCCGTCTTTAGCCTGGATCCATTACAGTTCGCCTCCGATCTGTAACAACCCGTACCTCAGTGGACTTGAATTTTCACTAAATTGAAAAGCCAAGTTCACCAAAGTACGAACCGTTGGATTGATATCCTGTAAATAAATAAATAAGTACACACCAAAGCACTATCGATGTAACTCACAACGGAATAGTAAAGTATAATAAATCATATAGTTACCGACCAAGATTGACACTTCTAATATCTAGTGTCATTTTCAGTGTCGGGCATGCATAAGGAAACCTGACCTTCCACTGTTTCCATCTTGCACTAGTACTTGTCCCTCTAAAGTTATCCCATGGGTTATAATGAGGATGGGCTAGAACAATGTTTTGGTAACTGATAAATTATACTTTATATATATCATTAGTTTATGCCGATTGCCTTCCATCATATGTTATGTCCTTTTATTTTGCTTAGTCGTCTCAACTCCATGTACGCATATGATACACCCCATCTACCCGAAGTAGACCATAACTACATACACACATACACACACGCGCGCGCGCACACACACACACTATATATATATATATATATAAGTACCATACTCCCCCTTTGGACCAAGATACTATCTCCGCTAGTATCCATAACCCATCACCCCGTCCAGATCCATCATCAATGCGGTATCACGTCCTCCTCGTCGTGCATACCAAGGAACTCCCGCGGTGCCTAATAATGTTGTCATAAAAGTTTAGCCGTATTCTATCTCGTCTTGGTGGTTTTCTATTTGTTTACTTTCTATTGTGGACTCAAATCCATAGACTATAGAGGACTTAACTTCTCGGACTATAGCGGACTCAGCTCCACGGACTATTGTGGACGCAGCTTCACAACTTCACGAACTACTGCATTCGTTTTGAAAGACCTCTCTTAAGGGTTATCTAGCCTTGCTCCTAACAAAAAACTAGCAAACTACTATGGCGGTGCATGACCCAAACGTGATCTACACTAGCGGGAGGTGTAGCCCGTTTAGGTGTAATCTTCGTCTTTCCCGCTGACCACTCAGGACCGATGATGTTCACGACCTATGTACAACTCCTACATCCTAGGTAAGCACACATTGACATAGCGCCGATCTTTACTCGCCGTTCCATTTAAATTGCCTAACGCAATCAAGACAACACCCCTTCTAAAAGATTGAAGCAGATCTACTGGGATATTATTTCACCTATACGTGAGTGTATATAATTCCGTGGGTCCTATACTTGGATATGTTCCACATCAGTATAATGTATACACTACTATTGGTAGCCCATTTCGATGGGCAAACTTCTGTTGTGTAACATTATTGGATTCCAACCTATTCTAATGCCTATGACATCCTTATACATTTAAGTTATTTACTAACTTTAATAATTTACATCCGTCATAAATGCATAACTAAGGCTACGCGTTCGTGTATGTGTATATTCATACTTGTTTGGTTATAACGCTTCTACTATTCACAGTTAATAACATTTCTTCACTTCTTCATGCGTTTACATCCTATTTAATTTAGGGTCATTTATCGCTTTTATTTAAAAGATCTAAATTCTTTCTCATTTCCTTCCCTTTTCTCCATATTAAATTTTCTATATATCTTTTTAACCTTATTTCCCTTCCTTGTTTATAGGACTTCCCATACCCTTTTATTTTACTTGCATGTCTTTTCATCATTTTTTCTAATTTCCGTCTTGCTTATATTGCATGTATATTAATTCTCCCCTTAAACCGTTATTATGATCACATTTATAATTTTTCGATTAATCCTTAGAGATTTCTGCATTTTAATGCATTGGAATTACGTCTCTTTCAAATGGAAAGGTTAACACTGTAAATTTCTATATCTTATATAACAAGAGAATTTGTGTTACGTTTGGAATTACAAGAAATTATTTTTTCATAGTTATTGAAATAGACAGTACAAAATATGGTAAATATCCATGTTTTATACATCTCTTTCTTTTAGGTGTATTCCTTGTTATTTCAAACGATACACTTTTATTTATAAATCTGAACTTAATAATCCATAGAAATTCACATTGCAACACTCTATATTCCAATGAATTAAAAAAAAATTTTAAATTCCCACAATTTATTATGATAACTTAATTTACCTTTTTATCTGCAAAAGTCATTTAAATCTACAAATGTGGAACTATCACATAATTTATAAGTGTCAGAGACTACTACTATCCAAAGCCTTAATTCAGGGACTATTACCACCCAATTTTTTTTCTTCAGATTCACGTACATGCAATATATAGTTAAAGTTATCAATCGCAGAATATGTAGCTTGGTTTGTGAATTCATTATACATATAAAATTTTAGCCTACAACCTCAATTTACATTTTTTGCATACATGAATAGATTTACAGCGATATAAATCTAATATTATATAAAAATATATAATTTTCAACTCATCTTTTTAGCTTTTCAAATCTCCAGATCTAATCCCTGTTATTCAATTTGACTCCCTTTAATTCCTATTTGAATAAATACACTGCAAACATACATATACTTATCAGAAATCTGGATCAAAAGAGAGATTTGGATTTAATTTAAATTCAATATGCGAATTTACAATTTACCTTCGCTTGATGGTTTGATTCAACCATATTCTTTTTCATAATCATCCTTTACTATTCTCCATTTGTATATACGCATGTAAACTATAACTATTTTTAAGAATTAAGAATTATGTGGAGAGGATAAAGTGACATAACTTCGCTGTCATTCCAAAAATATGAGAAGAAAAGTGAGGAGTTAGGTCCATATTTATAGGGGTTCGAATTAGTGTCAGCCATTGGATTAAAGTATTTTAAATCCGAACCGTTCGGTCACGTCACAATCCAATTGATAGCTCGATCGGTCGATCGCCACCCCATATCGGTCGACCATTAGCGGTCAACCAGCAAGATACTGGAATTGACTAGCCCTTGATCGAGATAATTTATTTCCACGTTAACTTTTGTTAAAATCTAAGCAACTGTGTAACGATTCGCCTTTTCAACCTTCAAAAGTCGACATTGATACATCCACGGTATCCAAGTGCCGAAAAGATAGATTGTTAGGGGTGAAAGAAAAGAAAAGACAGAACATATTCTCACATCATGTTGAGTAATATATAATATACAACAGACCTTTACCGAAAAGAAAACTTTAATACACATACAACAATTTGAGTAACTAACCTATCATCATCCTAGACAGTTATAACAGTCCATCCTCACAAATGCTGATAAATACAAAATAAGGAATATAGCGGAAAATAAAACACGTGAATAGGTCTTGGAGGCATTCAACTCATCTTCTGAATCTCCAAAGCGTCCATAATTAAATTTGAAAATATACTCGGGTCTGACCCGAGTATTACAAGTAAATAACACCTAGATTAGTTTGGTAAACCAGCGTGACAAACTCAATTCATATGGATTTTTATACTAAAAAACTTCAAAAATAAAAGTATCTCGTAAGACCACGACGCACATAAACAGGGACGGGTTTTTACCTTACAATAACCACATTTTTATTAGAAAATCCAATGATATTGTAATAATGTCCAGGGTTTAAAAAAAAATATATAACATAGCTGAAATGCTTGCATCTCACAATCTAGCATATTCGGTATACAACTAAGTCCGTAAAGGTATGTATTGGAGAATGGATTTTATCAATGACAAGCTACTGGGGTATCGCCTGTTAAAGTACACCTCTAAAGAAATTACACAAAAGGCCTTACATGGACCCTCTACAAATCAGGATCGACCTACCTCTCTACTGATAGAACCACATATGCCATCACCCTAGTTGTCTCTGACAAACCACTTCCATGGTCACCACATACGAATCTGAAAATATCGATCTAGATACAAGTGATGACCACACCCTAATGGTAGCAAACTATATAGCCCTGAAGCATATCCCATGCTTTAGTCATTACCGGGTGCGAGGCTTGAGGCTACGTTTTACCTTTTTAGCAAATCCCACTTGGAATTCTTACACTTCCCTCCAAGCAATAATGCAATGCCAACATTCATTCATACAAGTTGTTCAGAATATGAACAAACCGAAGGCACTACTTCTACTATACCCCTTATGGAATCTCCCTCAGTATTAGTAGTAAGTAGCCCTTGCACTTCAAAGGATTCCATCTTCGATTTCCATCATCTTCAAGATATCCCTAATTTGAACGTTTGTGCCGGTTCGAAGTGGTTTTCGGATAACTCATGCTTATCCGATCTTGGTCCCTTTGAACCAACAATCGATAGTTTCCAAACTGGCCAAGATTTGATAGTCGGTTATTTTAATATCAAATAAGCAAACAACCAAATCAAAGAATTAATTTCATATGGAAACCAAGCATGATTAAGCACATAAGCACCCACTAAGCCTTTTTAATTAATCCTTTCATTAATTAAAACCACTTTTGTAAATGTATGTATTAAAATACTTTTTACTAAAGATATATTCACAAATCCTCTCTACTCTTTTCAATACTTGGAAAATATTCATATACTTATCTCGCAAGTATAAGTACATTCTATGAAAGATTTCATTTTCGAAAAATATACCTAATTGGGTTAAACAAATGTTATTTAAAGACATCGATAACAATAAACTCAAAATACTTTTGGTGTAAGTAATGGATCATATAGAAATTAGTCCAAATATACTTACCATCACTCTTTGATTTCAAACATGTACTATCTTCGATTAATAATGTAGTCGGATAAGTTAGCGTATTATCATTGCCTCAACGTACATTCTTAAACTTTCACAGATAGAGACGAGTTTCCCTACCTTGGAATTTGATGTCAAGTATGAAAAGAATGTTTTCCATACCACCATAAATTATTTAGATCATTTTTAGAAACCAAATCTCCTATACTTGCCACGTTTCCGATATTTCGACTTACTCTATTCCTCTACCAGAAACAAAGGCAAGTAAGTTAGGGCACTGGTTGCTCCAGGCCTTACCTTAGTTAAAACATTCCGATTATAGATTTCATGGATAGAGGATCAATCTACTCATCAGCTTTTAGTGCCAAGTATAGGATTGCTAAATTTCCATAAGTAACCGAATTCATATATGGAAATAATAGCTCATATACTTAACATCATCTTCGATTTCAAACTTAAATTATCCTTAGGTTAACAATGACGCCATTCAAATTGGGGTATTATTGCCTTTCAAACCTTGACTTAACAACACTCTTATCTTTCTGGGTAGTTAGAAGTTTACCTACCTCAAAGCTTAACGTCAAGTATAAAATTTCATATCGTATACTATTTATAATGAACAAAATATTATAAAATAAAACTCCTTTTCCTCTTAAGAACATATAAGAAAAATATTGAAAAAAAACGTAGTTTTAAAATCACTTGTAAATATTCTTTTCTAAAAAAAGATTTTGTTCCAAAAAGAAATAAAGAATTTCTTTTATAAATCTCTTAATTAAAATATCTGAAGATTTAAAAATATATTTTAAATCTCAAAACTACTTTCTAAAGCAGTTCTATATTATAATAGAAAACTTAACCAAAAAGTTAAAGAAAATAATTAGGTAATGTTTGGTTTATCCTTTTTAGTTTTGGATTTTCATCCATACAAAAATGTGCATGACGCATGTATATTGTGGAAAACGACCAATATAGAAAACAAAGTTAACATACAAAATAGAAAACAGTTTTTTTTCTTTCATTTTTTGAGAAATAAGAGAAGCACAAGAAACAATTCATCCTTATATCGTTCCTCCATGCCTTCGTGGTCCCCTCCATCTTACTTCCATCCTATCCGTCGTCCCTCAACTCCTTTCATATTTTGCAATTAATGTTGAAAGCTCAAAACACAAATCTAATTTTATACCAAACGCTACCTTAAGTTTTCAAACACTTTTCCAAATTCCATTTTCAACCTAAGTGCCTTCAAAAATCAATATTTAAGGAAATAACCCTTTTTCCAAATTTCTCGAAAAAGAGACTTAAAAATTTCACTTTAGTACAAACTACAAGTACTATGACTATTCATCAAGTCATACCAACATTTATATTCAATAGGCCAGGCTACCAAGCCTCCTGCACACAAGCCATTCACAGAATAAATAAATATATAGAAAGTAAAATCTACATTTGCGAGGGGTACTGTTGGATCCCTCTTTAATTCTTTCGAAGTGTGTTCGTCGTGGCCTTTCCGCTATGAACCACCTCAACATTTTTCCATAGTCCCCTCTCTAAACCTATGTGCCATCATAAGTCCCTTGTAAATATAACTGTTATATGCCTCCGCTAATCGAGCGGGAATACATCTCCAAACCAACTATATCTACATTTACATTCATACACACACACATCATATATAGCACTATTTATAACAACAGTAATACCAAAAATAAAAATATGCCTTCAAAATAAGTTCCTCACTTTCAACTCACAACCGAACTCTTCCAAATCAACACAACTCCTTGCAACTAACAACCAATCACCAAAACACTACAAAACAACTTGCACAGACTAGCACAAGACCCAGGGAACACCCTAGGAATGCACAAAATGGGAAGGGGAGCTAAAGTTGATTGCTTTGTGGAAGTTAGTGGCTTTGAAATGGAAGTGAAAGCATATGCCAAGGTTTGGGGATGATTTGAGTAAATATTTGAGTGTTGTTTCACTTTGATTTTGGAGATGGAAGGTATGAAGAAGAGAGGAATTGAAAAACACAAAAAAGAGAAAAATGAAGCTCTCTTTTGTAAACAACACAAAATGGCAAATGACCAAGGTTACCCCTCCCCAAAGGTCGCAACACCCACACCCCCACCCCATGTGCCAAGTACATGAAGGCACACCCCTTGAAAGACAATGTACTTAAGTACAATATAATATTTAAACAAAAAAACATAAGTCATGTCACTTAATTGTTTCTTTATACACTTTCTAGAAAC
Organism: Allium fistulosum; assembly: GCA_030737815.1. Taxonomy (NCBI): domain Eukaryota; kingdom Viridiplantae; phylum Streptophyta; class Magnoliopsida; order Asparagales; family Amaryllidaceae; genus Allium; species Allium fistulosum. The sequence goes on along the minus strand of CM060906.1, from coordinate 235,586,653 downwards.
CTTTTGTTACATTTACTTTTACAAATTCTTTTTGCACTATTTTGACATTTTATTATTTATGTAAGAGTGTGATATAAATGGATACATAAATGTACAACAATGTTGTGCCAACTTCCGTTTGATAAAAAGTTGAAAATCCAAAAAACGAGTTTCGGTCACAACAATTTTTCATCAAACTATTTATTTATGCAAACAAATTTTTAAAACGAGTTCAACATCATTAGTTATTAATTAAAACTGGGTTATCTGATTATTAAAAACCATTAATCAAATATTTAAAATTTATAAAATATTCACACATCAAAGCGATGAAATTTCGGATTGTTATAAACTGTTAACGTTAACTAGTTTTTGTTAATTACTTTTTATTTCCTTAATTATATATATATATATTTCCAATTCGAATTGTTCAAATATTAATAACTTTTTCATTAGAACTCCGATCAAAAAACATTATATATGAAAATTGATCAGAAAATCGCCACAAATCTAATAGGTTTCGTAGCTAAATTCTGACGTTTGCGAGAACTTTATTTTTCAACGTTATTATTTATTAAGTAATTTCTTTTTAATCAATTATTGTTATATATTAAGGGGTGTTACATCCTCTCCCCTAAAAGAATTTCATTTCCGAAATTCCTTAAGGGCAGAATCACATAACATAACACACAACCATTCTAAACTATTCAACCAACTAGTGTAATGTACAACCAATTTTACAACCAATCGTTTACAAGTGCAAGATGTACGCCATATATGATATGCATACTGAGTAATTCTAAATCGGCGCCTTCTATATGAATGCATCTTTTAAAACAATTTTGAAAATATGATGCAAACAACCTATATATATATACTAGTAGTTCTATATGTATGCAAATTTTGAAAATTAAAACTTTTGTTTTCGCATCCAATTTTTTTTACACTTTTACGTATAGAAGTATAGTTAATCAATTTTGCATCCAATTCCTACCATTCAAAACCTAGCATACCATTGCTAACATCCAAATTCTGAAAAATTCGGGTTTCTAAACCTATACTCTTATGTCAGAGAAAGGGTTTAGATGGGGAGAATTCCATATTTTCATCCTTCTCTTGTGTACTATTTTTCACTGTACCTTGGAATCTTCTCTTTTACGCCTCGTCATTCTCTAACTTTCCAAGTGTAGTCCACATAAGAAAATTTACTTTTAAAATTTTAAAAGAAAGTTATTTTAAAACAAGTTTAGTTCGCCTATTGATAAGGTATGGAAAAAGAGATATCATAGCTAAAACAACTTTTTTCCCTTATCACTAACTACCTTTTACTCTTACTATCACTTTTGCCGCACATTAAATGTAACGACTCGTAAATTTTAACTGTTTTAATAACGTAATTAGTTGAAATTTTGTGAATTTTATACGATAAAATTTTGAAATAAAAATTTGATATTGAAATGCGTCTAGTTAAACATAGCAACTGGTAAATTTTCATCCAAAAATATAAAAGTTTATTTTCATGTGTAATTTCATTTCAATTTAATCAGTAGGAATTGATGAAAATAAAATGTTTTCGAAATCTAAATATTTTTACATAGAAAAATTCTAAATCATCTTCTGAGCAATACATCATTTTTCGTTTTTTCCAAATTCGGACTTCTTTAGCTCCGTCGATCTTATTTTTCTGCGTTTTTGCTGCATTTTCCGCTGGTAGAAAATTTGAATTTTTATAATTCAATCGTACCACCGATATCTGTATACCGTTTTGATCGTCTCGTCGCGCTGATCTCTACAGTATAATCAATTCTGTGTTTTGATGTCTGAAACACGAAGGAAACGACAAAATAGTTTGTCGTATCGGTATTGCATCTTGTGTCTCTTGCTTTTGCTGTCTCTTCGATTGCCCAACAGTCTATCTGTTGCCTTGTTAAATTATGAAACAAAAGCATCCATTCACGTTTCATTAAATTTATTTATTGGTGTATATTAATGTTGCATGACTCCTCATATTTCCCTGTTAACTTTATTACATTTGCTTTTTCAGTTCTCAATGTGTTGATTCAAAATTTTGTTTTCAAAACAAAAATGATGAACGCCTGTAGCCATCACTTCGAGACCACATTCAACCTCTTCATTCATTCATTTATTTTTCTTCCTTCCACCCACTTCATATTTCATTTTATATTTTTTTTGCCTGCTCGTCTCCTTCTTCCCTTCTTTTGCCAGCCAAGCACGTAACTGACGCACCCACCTTCTCCGCCTTGTGCCGTGCAACCCAAATCCCCATGCTCGGCCTCATCCGCCTACCTCTGCCTTGTTCCCCCGACCCAAGCTTCCAATAGTGCATCACTTTGCCGACCTCTTCCTCCTCGCCACCGCACCATCCTTCTCTGCCATTTCTTTGGTCGCTGCATAGCTTTGCTCTGCCCAGTGTAGCTCCGCCTCGCCTAAGTTCACGGCCACAACAGTGGCCGAACTCGTCCCCAGATCTCCATGCGTCTCTTCCCTTTGTATTCGACAGCATAACAACCGAGGCCACTAACCAATGGCCGCACCTTCCTAGACCGAGCTCCACCATAGCCACGTGCAGCAACCAACCCGCCTAGCCGACGACCTGCTTTACATCCACCACGCTGTGCGCATCTTCTTTCCTCTTGCTGCTAGCTTCATCTTTCTAGGCTTGCTGTTGGATTTATATATATGAAGATACATATTTTGTCACTTTATATATATTAGTTTATATAATAGCTATGTACATAGATCATATATATAAAGATTTATAAACTATACTGTGTGCTATGTTATGATTTTTGGTAATAAAATATTGTATAGTGATATGTATACATGTTGTATATATTTATTTAATACACGTAGGTTATAATATGTATAAGTTCAGCTGTGGCATATTATAAGTTATACTGTATATTATAAAACATAAGTTTTGACAGTTATAAAGTTATACATTTATTTTATATCAAGATGTTTCTTTGGGTTATATAGCTTATAAAGTAAAAAAAAATAGTTTTGGTTCAAGTCAGTTTCTTTCTTCAAAGTTTTTGTTTAATACGTAAGTACATATATGGTTTGCTATTTTTTTATAATGTAAAGATTCACCAAAGTTTTATATATCTGGTGATTTATATCATGCATGATCTTGGTCTGCATATTGGGTGACTACTTTATTTGTTAAATTATATCAGTTGGAGTTTGTCTTTGCATAGGTTATTAGTTATATAGAGATCTTACCGTATTAAGTTGTTGCATATATTTGTCTGTAGATTTGTGTATGCAGTATGTAGATAGGGATATCATATCAGCTTTTGTTTCTATAATCATAAAAACATAAAAATATTAGGTCTGTGTATACATTAGCCTGCGGCTTCTTTGGAAAAAGTACTATATTATGTTATAAAGTTTTGACTGTTGTTCGTATATATAAGTATATTTTATTTATATAAAGCAAGTTATGTTTATGAGTTGGAGTTGTCTGCATATGTGATTTTGATCTGGAATATTTATGAAGTTCTGCATATTTAATATGTGTATTTTTTTGTGTAGATATAAGTGATTAGTTACATATATGATGTGTATATATTTTTAAAAAATGTGTATAGTACTTCAACATACATTATATATATATATATATATATATCTTGACCTTAACATATGAGTTAAAGTTTAAACAATAAAATTTGAGATGCATATATATTTAATTTTAATATGTGTTTGAAATATGATTTTATGTAAATAATTATATATCGTTATACAAATAAGTGTATTTATACCAGTTATCCTTATCAATCTCGTTCTGATTCGTTTTATCGATCCCTATTATCAGCTCTGTCCATCGTGTCTGTTTTCTCCGTCGAATCATGTCCATCCAGCGTATCTTTGGAATTCGTAGCTCATTGCTTTGTCAAATTATCTCTAGCCTCGGAAGGTGAGCAATCACTCACGATTAATGTTCTTTTATTTATTAAATTTGATTTCAATTGAAACGACAATTGAAATATGCTGCTGCCAGTTATTTACACTGTTAAATATATGCTATTACATGTATCAGTTCACCTGTGACATCTGACACCATTATCTGTTATATATACAATGATAATCCAGTTTGGTTGATAATTGATTGATTGTTGATGTTTATATTGGACGTTAAATTGTTAATGTTAAAGTGATAAATAATATGCAATTGAATTGATATAGGATAGTCCACAATTTAAATTGGATCTATATGTTGAATTTGATTTGTTAAATTTGCATAATATGACCCCTTTAAATGTTTAATCACTCGACACGTAGTAATATGGTTAACTTCACCTTGAACCATTGAATGTATGTTGTATAAAATTGATGTAGTATAAATTGAATAATGAATATCAAGTGAAGAACCGTATTAAATATTAATGTAATAATCTTTAATCTACATGACATGATAGTGTAGATTCTAGAAATGATTATATTAATTTGCACAAACAACAATGTGAATTAATACGATTATTTCGGGATTATTTGAATTAATAATTGGATGGTTGTTATTGATTGTTGTTATTGCTTGTTTATTTACTTTGGCACCATCCCAGTTATCACACTGCAAGTTCCCTTTTGCCATGCTTTGATTTTGAGTTGAATTGGAATCGGGTTGAAATGATATATACCCAAATAAACCTTTGACCTAAGATAGAGAATTAAATAAAACCCGATTGGTCAATAATTTGATTTAAAAATAAAATAAAGATTTTATTTGAATAAATAATAAGGTTTAAAATGAAGTTGGAATTTGAATTTTTATGAAAGGAAAATGTTAATATGTAATAATCCAAAACAAAATATTAACATAGTAGTTGATGAAAGAACGTTGTTTTAAATTTGGAATTATTAATAATTAAGTTTGAAATTAGTTAATAATTAAGTTTTGAAATTATTTAATAATTAAATAAAATTGAATTCTTTATTAAGTGAAATTGAAGTTCTTGAATAAGTAAAATTAAGTTTCTTTATTAATTGAGTTGTGAAATTGTAACTAAGTAAATTAATAAGTGAATTGAATTTCTCTAACAAGAAATAAAATGTGTTTTATTAAAATTAATGTAAGATTTGAAATGTAAAGAATTTGATTTGATGAATTTAATTTAATGCAATTTGTAAGTTTTGATATAATGGAGTTGAACTTAAGTAATTGATTTAATAAATTGGAAGTTAAATAGAAATGGTTTTGAAGGATAAATTTACTTAACGAATATTGAATGAAATTGAAATGAACTTAAATTGATTTGAATGTAAATTAAATCATTTTAAATGATTTTGGAATGAAACTTATATACGAATTTAAATGAATATTGGAATGGTTTTCAATAAAAATTGAAATGGTATTATAAGATTTTGAAATGGTGATCTGGAAGTTTTGAAACGTAAATTATGGAAATTGATTTAGAAAGACAAATGAAATGTTGGTTTACAAATTCTATTTGAACTTGTAATTGATTTGGTTTTGAAATTTATCAAACGACCAATCGGTGTAACAATTACGAAAGTTATTAAAGAGACCGGAATCGGTTAGGGACATACTCACTGTCTAAACCGAAATCCACTTTAATAACTATACGCGGAGTGTGATCCAGAATGAAGTGGTTGGAATGATGTACGTGATGACTGAAAAAGAGAACGATAATGGATAGCCTTGACACTTGTGTCAAATTGGAAATGACTAAAACAGGAGCCGTGCCGGGCCAAATGGGGTCAGCTACCTCGAGCGAACACACTTCTTCGAATACTACTCATTACTTGTTATCGATTGGCGCACCCTTGAAATTTTGGGAGTGTTGTTTCGCGGTGTTGCGATCGCTGCGACGATGCGTTCTCACCAGTCCGGATCAAGCAAACAGTAGTTTCACTACCTTGGGTATTGCCTCATGTGCCTTGTCATACTTGTATCCCTATATACGCGACCACTATGATTTGTTTTGTGTTATACCTATGGAGTACTCCCTGATAGCCCACTAGTTTATGGTGGAGTTTACAGTGCTGTATAAACTATAACGCTTATATAAAATGTGTTAAGGGGGATAATGGTAACGCCTTAACACTATTTTGTACTTTATATTACTGATAGACATTATCTACTTATCGTACACTACTACATAGTAGATAGTTTAACGGATCCTTAAAGGATGGTTATTCCAACATCCTTTGAGTTACTTGTATTTCAGTTGCTATTTCACTTGAGTTAGATTTATTGATATAAGAATGTTAATCTTGACTCGAGTGTTTTGTGTTTTGCTTTATGCTCGGGTCAGATTGAGTGTACCAGTATTCGTGACTCACCTTTGGAGTTGGAGCTTCGCTTGGAGATCCAGCTATCTATCCAACTTTCAGATATCCAGTTGATTTCAGTGATTGTATTCTGATTTTTGTATTTGACTATTGTATTCGAGACATCTGTTGTACCTTATTAACTCTGATATGTATATAGTAGCTTCATGAACTACTATCTTTTGTTTCCGCTGTATTTATTACTCTGTGTATGTTATCTATGATTATTTTATTTACTGTATATGCTCAGTTTTGCCAAATTTAAATTAACAATTCGGTATTTTAAATTATTCAAGTCCGACATGTGCAGATGCGAATGGTCCAAAATAGCGGGTCGTTACAGTTGGTATCAAAGCTTTGGTAGCTCTAGGAAAAACTTAGCATATAGGGTAAATGTATTTACAGAACCACTTTCATTCGAGTTGAATCTCTCTCTTTTGACTCGATTCCTTTGAATTTTGGAACATTCCCTGCGGATCCGAAATTCATTCTTGTCCCTCACTATTCGTATTCTTCTGATTTCTGGAGTATCACATAACTCCACTTCGAATGATCTTTATAATGAGTTGGCGGTCCCGCCAATCTCAAATTGATGTGTAAAGGGGTGAAACTCTTTTACGATAGCATCGATTCACCGGAGATTTATATATCCTCGGTTTAGATGTTGACATCTTTGGTTATGCCGAATTCTATCTCTTGAGATCAATGTCGATTTGCCTCGAAATTCTACATTGACCTTATTCTTGAAGTCACTGTCGACCTGGTTAAGGTTGCTCGTGATTTATATAAACTTATCTATCTTCCTACTTTGTTATTTAATCATCATATCTTTGTTTCGAACTTATCTTCGAATCAAAATTCTCTTTGATTTGAGTCCATCAAAATTTGAATCCCTATACTTATTTTGAAATCCATCCTGGTATCGTCGAGCAAGGTAGTGCATTTGTTATTAATATAAAAATGTTTTCTTTATTGTGTTGTTTGAGTTGTTGATGTTGATTTGGGTTTTCGATCGATTCATCTGATCAACGCTATCGATAGGATTTCCAAAACACTTGAACAGAGCAAACTGACACAATAGTATTTTCAAAATTTGGTAAATAAAATAATCTTGTATGATTATATTATATATAAGTATAAATTTTCTGAAATTGAATTGTTAACTGAATTGATTGTCAGAAAGGTAATATTTGATTTGCACTATTTGTTTTATAAATCATTGATTATCCCAACATAAAAATAAATGGAATTATAAAAGTTGGTTTATAGATTTATTTATAAATTTAAATGAATTTAAAGTAAGAATTTGAGAATTCAATTTCCTAAAATTTCAAGCTTTGGTTTTTAAATTTTTAAAATGTATATTATTGAACGTATTTTCAAATGGAAACCGATTTCAAAGAATTTTAAATATTAAAATCAGTGCTCTTCTCTTTGTCGCTGGAAAATAATTTCGGTGATGGCGGCCGCATCATCGACATTCATTTTTGAGTTTCGAAGTGGAGAAACCATTCTGTAGCTTTACTACGGTTTTGTTTGGAAAAATATTTTAATTTGAATTTCTTAAGTATGACTTGATTTATATATATATGGGTATATTATTTTAAATTTGATTTGATTTAATATATATAGTATATACATAATTATCTCTAAAGGGTTTGAAATTAAAAACGGAAATTTAATTCTTAAAATTATGTTAAAGGATGTTTTCAATTATAAATAAAGCTAAATTTTGGATAAATATTTAAACTTGAAATAATTGAATTTGAAAATTTTATTTGTATAGTACTAAATTGCATTTCAATATAACTTACCTTAATTATTCAGAAGTTAAAATGTAATTGGATAATATACAATATAAAATGATTTTATAAATAAAATTTGAGTGTTTATAATAAATATTATACACTTGGATTTTAATTATAAAAAAATGCTAATAAAGATGATAGAATAATAAGTTAATTGAATGAGATGAATATAATAAATTTTGTTCTGAAAGAGTTAACAAATTGAAATTAGATCAACTTATGGAAATACCTTAAATTTAAACCAATTATTGAATATAAATTAATTTAAATTGAAATTTATATGGTTTAAATTAATTTATATGGTTTAAATATATGTAATAAGATATATTAAGTGGAACAAATTAAATAATAATTTGGAATAAAGAAGAATTAATTTTGTTGAATAAAATATGATTGTAATAAATGACTATTCAAGTTTATGATTTTAGAAATTGTTGATAAAGGATAATTGGATAATAAAACAATGAATAAATGAGATAAATAAAATAAAATTTTGTTTTGAAGAAATCTTTTGGTATCAAATATTAATAAATTGGAATTAAATCAACTTATTGAAATACCCTGAATTTTAAATCAAATATTGAGTATTAATTAAGGTAAATTGAAATTTATACGGTTTTAACTAATTGTTTTATTTTGTTTTCAAATCTGTTTTTCTTTCTGGTTGTTTCTATTCTCCTACCTCGTTCCTTTTCGGGGACGAAAAGTTTTGAGTGGGGGAGAGTGTAACGACCCGTAAATTTTAAATGTTTTAATAACGTAATTAGTTGAAATTTTGTGAATTTTAAACGATAAAATTTTGAAATAAAAATTTGATATTTGGAATGCGTCTGGTTAAACATAGCAACTGGTAAATTTTCATCCAAAAATATGGAAGTTTATTTTCATGTGTAATTTCATTTCAATTAAATCAGTAGGAATTGATGAAAATAAAATGTTTTCGAAATCTAAATATTTTTACATAGGAAAATTCTAAATCATCTTCTGAGCAATACGTCATTTTTCGTTTTTTCCAAATTCAGACTTCTTTAGCTCCGTCGATCTTATTTTTCTGCGTTTTTGCTGCATTTTCCGCTGGTAGAAAATTTGAATTTTTATAATTCAATCGTACCACTGATATCTGTATACCGTTTTGATCGTCTCGTCGCGCTGATCTCTACAGTATAATCAATTCTGTGTTTTGATGTCTGGAACACGAAGGAAACGACAAAATAGTTTGTCGTATCGGTATTGTATCTTGTGTCTCTTGCTTTTGCTGTCTCTTCGATTGCCCAACAGTCTATCTGTTGCCTTGTTAAATTATGAAACAAAAGCATCCATTCACGTTTCATTAAATTTATTTATTGGTGCATATTAATGTTGCCTTACTCCTCATATTTTCCTGTTAACTTTATTACATTTGCTTTTTCAGTTCTCAATGCGTTGATTCAAAATTTTGTTTTGGAAACAAAAATGATGAACGCCTGTAGCCATCACTTCGAGACCACATTCAACCTCTTCATTCATTCATTTATTTTTCTTCCTTCCACCCACTTCATATTTCATTTTATATTTTCTTTGCCTGCTCGTCTCCTTCTTCCCTTCTTTTGCCAGCCAAGCACGTAACTGACGCGCCCACCTTCTCCGCCTTGTGCCGTGCAACCCAAATCCCCATGCTCGGCCTCATCCGCCTACCTCTGCCTTGTTCCCCCGACCCAAGCTTCCAATAGTGCATCACTTTGCCGACCTCTTCCTCCTCGCCACCGCACCATCCTTCTCTGCCATTTCTTTGGTCGCTGCATAGCTTTGCTCCGCCCAGTGTAGCTCCACCTCGCCTAAGTTCACGGCCACAGCAGTGGCCGAACTCATCCCCAGATCTCCATGCGTCTCTTCCCTTTGTATTCGACAGCATAGCAACCGAGGCCACTAACCAATGGCCGCACCTTCCTAGACCGAGCTCCACCATAGCCACGTGCAGCAACCAACCCGCCTAGCCGACGACCTGCTTTACATCCACCACGCTGTGCGCATCTTCTTTCCTCTTGCTGCTAGCTTCATCTTTCTAGGCTTGCTGTTGGATTTATATATATGAAGATACATATTTTGTCACTTTATATATATTAGTTTATATAATAGCTATGTACATAGATTATATATATAAAGATTTATAAACTATACTATGTGCTATGTTATGATTTTTGGTAATAAAATATTGTATAGTGATATGTATACATGTTGTATATATTTATTTAATACACGTAGGTTATAATATGTATAAGTTCAGCTGTGGCATATTATAAGTTATACTGTATATTATAAAACATAAGTTTTGACAGTTATAAAGTTATACAGTTATTTTATATCAAGATGTTTCTTTGGGTTATATAGCTTATAAAGTAAAAAAAAATATATAGTTTTGGTTCAAGACAGTTTCTTTCTTTAAAGTTTTCGTTTGATACGTAAGTACATATATGGTTTGCTATGTTTTAATAATGTAAAGATTCACCAAAGTTTTATATATCTGGCGATTTATATCATGCATGATCTTGGTTTGCATACTAGGTGACTACTTTATTTGTTAAATTATATCAGTTGGAGTTTGTCTTTGCATAGGTTATTAGTTATATAGAGATCTTACCGTATTAAGTTGTTGCATATATTTGTCTATAGATTTGTGTATGCAGTATGTAGATAGGGATATCATATCAGCTTTTGTTTCTATAATCATAATAATATAAAAATATTGGGTCTATGTATACATTAGCCTGCGGCTTCTTTGGAAAAAGTACTATATTATGTTATAAAGTTTTGACTGTTGTTCGTATATATAAGTATATTTTATTTTATATAAAGCAAGTTATGTTTATGAGTTGGAGTTGTCTGCATATGTGATTTTGATCTGGAATATTTATGAGGTTCTGCATATTTAATATGTGTATTTTTTTTGTATAGATATAAGTGATTAGTTACATATATGATGTGTATATATTTTTAAAAAATGTGTATAGTACTTCAAAATACATTATATATATATATCTTGACCTTAACATAAGAGTTAAAGTTTAAACAATAAAATTTGAGATGCAAATATATTTAATTTTAATATGTGTTTGAAATATGATTTTATGTAAATAGTTATATATCGTTATACAAATAAGTGTATTTATACCAGTTATCCTTATCAATCTCGTTCTGATTCATTTTATCGATCCCTATTATCAGCTCTGTCCGTCATGTATGTTTTCTCCGTCGAATCGTGTCCATCCAGCGTTGCTTTGGAATTCGTAGCTCATTGCTTTGTCAAATTATCTCTAGCCTCGGAAGGTGAGCAATCACTCACGATTAATGTTCTTTTATTTATTAAATTTGATTTCAATTGAAACGACAATTGAAATATGCTGCTGCTAGTTATTTACACTGTTAAATATATGCTATTACATGTATTAGTTCACCTGTGACATCTGACACCATTATCAGTTATATATACAATGATAATCTAGTTTGGTTGATAATTGATTGATTGTTGATGTTTATATTGGACGTTAAATTGTTAATGTTAAAGTAATAAATAATATGCAATTGAATTGATATAGGATAGTCCACAATTTAAATTGGATCTATATGTTGAATTTGATTTGTTAAATTTGCATAATATGACCCCTTTAAATGTTTAATCACTCGACACGTAGTAATATGGTTAACTTCACCTTGAACCATTGAATGTATGTTGTATAAAATTGATGTAGTATAAATTGAATAATGAATATCAAGTGAAGAACCGTATTAAATATTAATGTAATAATCTTTAATCTACATGACATGATAGTGTAGATTCTAGAAATGATTATATTAATTTGCACAAACAACAATGTGAATTAATACGATTATTTCGGGATTATTTGAATTAATAATTGGATGGTTGTTATTGATTGTTGTTATTGCTTGTTTATTTACTTTGGCACCATCCCAGTTATCACACTGCAAGTTCCCTTTTGCCATGCTTTGATTTTGAGTTGAATTGGAATCGGGTTGAAATGATATATACCCAAATAAAACTTTGACCTAGGATAGAGAATTAAATAAAACCCGATTGGTCAATAATTTGATTTAAAAATAAAATAAAGATTTTATTTGAATAAATAATAAGGTTTAAAATGAAGTTGAAATTTGAATTTTTATGAAAGGAAAATGTTAATATGTAATAATCCGAAACAAAATATTAACATAGCAGTTGATGAAAGAACGTTGTTTTAAATTTGGAATTATTAATAATTAAGTTTGAAATTAGTTAATAATTAAGTTTTGAAATTATTTAATAATTAAATAAAATTGAATTCTTTATTAAGTGAAATTGAAGTTCTTGAATAAGTAAAATTAAGTTTCTTTATTAATTGAGTTGTGAAATTGTAACTAAGTAAATTAATAAGTGAATTGAATTTCTCTAACAAGAAATTAAATGTGTTTTATTAAAATTAATGTAAGATTTGATTTGATGAATTTAATTTAATGCAATTTGTAAGTTTTGATATAATGGAGTTTAACTTAAGTAATTGATTTAATAAATTGGAAGTTAAATAGAAATGGTTTTGAAGGATAAATTTACTTAACGAATATTGAATGAAATCGAAATGAACTTATATTGATTTGAATGTAAACTAAATCATTTTAAATGATTTTGGAATGAAACTTATATATGAATTTAAATGAATATTGGAATGGTTTTCAATAAAAATTGAAATGGTATTATAAGATTTTGAAATGGTGATCTGGAAGTTTTGAAACGTAAATTATGGAAATTGATTTAGAAAGACAAATGAAATGTTGGTTTACAAATTCTATTTGAAATTGTAATTGATTTGGTTTTGAAATTTATCAAACGACCACTGTCTAAACCGAAAACCACTTTAATAACTATACGCGGAGTGTGATCCAGAATGAAGTGGTTGGAATGATGTACGTGATGACTGAAGAAGAGAACGATAATGGATAGCCTTGACACTTGTGTCAAATTGGAAATGACTAAAACAGGAGCCGTGCCGGGCCAAATGGGGTCAGCTACCTCGAGCGAACACACTTCTTCGAATACTACTCATTACTTGTTATCGATTGGTGCACCCTCGAAATTTTGGGAGTGTTGTTTCGCGGTGTTGCGATCACTGCGGCGATGCGTTCTCACCAGTCCGGATCAGGCAAACGGTAGTTTCACTACCTTGGGTATTGCCTCATGTGCCTTGTCATACTTGTATCCCTATATACGCGACCACTACGATTTGTTTTGTGTTATACCTATGGAGTACTCCCTGATAGCCCACTAGTTTATGGTGGAGTTTACAGTGCTGTATAGACTATAACGCTTATATAAAATGTGTTAAGGGGGATAATGGTAACGCCTTAACACTATTTTGATACTTTATATTACTGATAGGCATTATCTACTTATCGTACACTACTACATAGTAGATAGTTTAACAGATCCTTAAAGGATGGTTATTCCAACATCCTTTGAGTTACTTGTATTTCAGTTGCTATTTCACTTGAGTTGGATTTATTGATATAAGAATGTTAATCCTGACTCGAGTGTTTTGTGTTTTGCTTTACGCTCGGGTCAGACTGAGTGTACCAGTATTCGCGACTCACCTTTGGAGTTGGAGCTTCGCTTGGAGATCCAGCTATCTATCCAGCTTTCAAATATCTAGTTGATTCCAGTGATTGTATTCTGATTTTTGTATTTGACTATTGTATTCGAGACATCTGTTGTACCTTATTAACTCTGATATGTATATAGTAGCTTCATGAACTACTATCTTTTGTTTCCGCTGCATTTATTACTCTGTGTATGTGATCTGTGATTATTTTATATACTGTATATGCTCAGTTTTGCCAAATGTAAATTAACAATTCGGTATTTTGAATTATTCAAGTCCGACATGTGCGGATGCGAATGGTCCAAAATAGCGGGTCGTTACAGTTGGTATCAAAGCTTTGGTAGCTCTAGGCAAAACTTAGCATATAGGGTAAATGTATTTACAGAATCACTTTCATTCGAGTTGAATCTCTCTCTTTTGACTCGATTCCTTTGAATTTTGGAACATTCCCTGCGGTTCCGAAATTCATTCTTGTCCCTCACTATTCGTTTTCTTCTGAATTTTGGAGTATCACATAACTCCACTTCGAATAATCTTTATAATGAGTTGGCGGTCCCGCCAATCTCAAATTGATGTGTAAAGGGGTGAAACTCTTTTACGATAGCATCGATTCACCGGAGATTTATATATCCTCGGTTTAGATGCTGACATCTTTGGTTATGCCGAATTCTATCTCTTGAGATCAATGTCGATTTGCCTCGAAATTCTACATTGCCTTATTCTTGAAGTCACTGTCGACCTGGTTAAGGTTGCCCACGATTTATATAAACTTATCTATCTTCCTACTTTGTTATTTAATCATCATATCTTTGTTTCGAACTTATCTTCGAATCAAAATTCTCTTTGATTTGAGTCCATCAAAATTTGAATCCTTATACTTATTTTGAAATCCATCCTGGTATCGTCGAGCAAGGTAGTGCATTTGTTATTAATATAAAAATGTTTTCTTTATTGTGTTGTTTGAGTTGTTGATGTTGACTTGGGTTTTCGATCGATTCGTCTGATCAACGCTATCGATAGGATTTCCAAAACACTTGAACATAGAAAACTGACACAATAGTATTTTCAAAATTTGGTAAATAAAATAATCTTGTATGATTATATTATATATAAGTATAAATTTTCTGAAATTGAATTGTTAACTGAATTGGTTGTCAGAAAGGTAATATTTGATTTGCACTATTTGTTTTATAAATCATTGATTATCCCAACATAAAAATAAATGGAATTATAAAAGTTGGTTTATAGATTTATTTAGAAATTTAAATGAATTTAAAGTAAGAATTTGAGAATTTAATTTCCTAAAATTTCAAGCTTTGGTTTTTAAAATTTAAAATGTATATTATTGAACGTATTTTCAAATAGAAACCGTTTTCAAAGAATTTTAAATATTGAAATCAGTGCTCTTCACTTTGTCGCTGGAAAATAATTTCGGTGATGGCGGCCGCATCATCGACATTCATTTTCGAGTTTTGAAGTGGAGAAACCATTCTGTAGCTTTGCTACGGTTTTGTTTGGAAAAATATTTTAAGGCACTACGATAATGATTCGTGGTATCACAACAACCTCTCCATATCATTCGCTCGCCAAAATTTATTTTCCAAACTTTTATTACTTTTTTGGATTTAGCTTTACTTTTCTTTGTGAGGAATGCGGATTACGGATCTTAAGGCTAGGAATAACACTAGAGGGGGGGGGGGGTGAATAGTGTTTATAAGAAATTACTAAATCTTTTTGAGATTATGTTAATTTGAACACAAAATGTATGCAATATTTAGACACAGATATAATCACAGAAACAAACACAAATCCAGGAATAAAATAAAAGCAGTAAAGGAAAGAACACACCGGATTTTATACTGGTTCGGAGTTACCCTACATCCAGTCCCGCACAACTAAGTACAGATTTCCTTTCAAAAGCAATTCAACAATTACACCCTCGGTTTCAAGGCTACGAGGTACACCCTCCAGAATCACAATCCTCTGGGTAGAGATACTTGATTTCCGGGGCAACAAGTTCACCCAATTGATTTCCAAGGCTACAATCACACCTTTTCTCGCTTGATTGATTTTCAAGGCTACAATCACACCTTTTCTCGCTAGATAGATTACAAAGAAGCCTATAACTCTGAATAGCACTGGGATCTTGTTGAGATAGTGATAGAGAATCAAACCAGAGATGATCTAGTTAGATTCAATGTTGATTTCGACAGAGTGATGATAGGAGTTTGAATAAGAAAATATGGATGAAGAAGAGAAGTGAAAAACCAGAAAATGTTTATTAAAATTCGTTGAAACTAACCCCTATTTATAGAAGAACAACAGCCATGTCCATTCGTGAAAGGTTATGGCGAATAGACACTTCTTTTGAAATTCAAATTTTTGAATCTAACTGTCACTATGTCGACATGGGGTACTAGGGCATGTCGACATCCTAAAGCATTTTTTGATGATTTGATTTTCTTTGAAATAACCTTTATCTTATATTAAAAACTATTTAAACTTTATAAATATACTTGACTATAGATAAAATACATAGATCAATATAGAGAATAATATATATAAAATTTTACTATAATTTTATATTTAAATCTAAGTATAAATATATTATAATTAAAAGATAGTTTAAAACAAACGAAGTTTAAAACAAGAGTTTATTTAAAAACAAAAACAAAGAATATTTTAAGGCTAAAACATCTTTTTGAAAATCATTTGAAAAGATAATTTTTAAGGCTAAAACATTGAAAAGCAATTTTAAAAATCATTCTGAAATAGTTTTGAAAATCATTTTGAAATAGTTTTGCAAGCTTCTTCCTGTAGAATATCTCATCATATCAGGACTCGAGAACTTGTACAAAACTAGGATGTTCGTGGGTTTGTAAGCCACTTGTCGTAGGTTTGTAAGCTACTTGTCGTGAGTTTGTAAGCCACTAAAAAGGTAGAAATGGGTTCCATCCCAAAAGAAAAATGGAGTGAAGATTTCAGTGCTATTATGAAGTTTTAACATAATTCTAGACTCAATACTTATCTTGAAATCTTGAACTCTTGACAATCTTGATATTCTTGATACTCATGAGTCTTCAATCTTGATATCTTGAATCTCTATACTGTACAGTCTTCATTCTTAGTACCCGCATGGTTAAATCCTGCATATACATATATATCTAAACTATAATGTTAGTATTTATATTTTATAATCTTATTCTAAGGTTGTTGTCATCAAAACCATCATCTCAAGGACTAACAATCTCCCCCTTTTTGATGATGACAACCTTTGTTTATAAAATATTACTTCTATCCTAATAACTCCCCTTAAATCTAATAACTCCCCTTTAATCTATGTCTAACTACCCTATTTTATACTTCTCCCCCTTTGTCATCAAAAAAACAAACTAACTCCAAACTATATAACTCTTAGTCTAATACCCTATATGATTACAATGATAGTGTTATCATAGATAATCAATACTTACTTGTAAACCTAGAACTTAGTCCTAAACTACTAACATTCCTAACCAAGTATCTATATAATACTTATATATATATAACATATATAGGAATCATATATAAGAACACACAACATTTATTAATTATATATTTGTTTAAATTTACATTTTTGTAAAACGTGACAAGTATACACAAAACGATGAAAACGAAAGAGAAGAAACTACAGAGTATCTTTGACAATTGGAGATCTATGGATCGAACAATTTGGATAATGGAAACAGAAATTTCCACGTTGTTCAACCAAGTTTCCGTCCTTGTCAAAACATACTTCGCCAACGCAAATGACTTTGTCGTTGTCTTTCGCATGCTCTTCTTCCATTGGTTCTTCTTCTTCTTCTTCACTTTCCTCTTGTTCATGATCTCCTGAAGAGTCCTCGTCAATCAAGTTTGGATTAGCATGATTGTCCATTAGAAATTTTTGCAAATTTCTAAGGATTTTCCCTTGCCTTTCCTGTTCTTTTGCCATTCGGAGTTACACTATTTGAATTTCAGTCATTAACTGAATTGCATCCTTAAGAGAATCCTCCATTTTTGTCACTCGGGCGAGCGTAGTACGTTGGAACGGACCAGAGGTAGAAGAAGGGAACAAAAAGGTTGATTTTATGTTTGATTTGGAAGAGGAGGCCATTGATAAATTGATTTCAGAAGATAGAACAAAAAGAGAACAGAGAGAATGAAGAAAATTTCGAAAATAAGAAGTATATATAACTAATTATTTGAATTTTGGTGGGAATAAAATTTAAAATTTAAAAAACGTTATATGTCGACATGGGTATAGGGAGGATGTCGAGATGGTTCTCAATATTTTTACTATTTGATTTATTTTTAATTATACTTTGTTATTTATATTTTATATTTCAGTTAATGAACAAATACCTAATTCTCTTCTTAATTTAGTAAATGTAGATTCATTTAAGGGTTTTTTTAAAATATCAGCAATTTGATTTTCAGAATTGATATAGTCGAGAGTAATTACTTCTCTACTTATATTATCTCTGAGAAAATGGTGTTTGATATCAATATGTTTAGTTCGAGCATGTTGAGTAGTATTTTTGGATAAATTTATTGCACTAGTATTATCACAATAAATTGGTGATTTTGAGATATTTAAACGAAAATCTTTTAAAGTTTGTTGCATATATATTACTTGAGAACAAGCCAAAGCAGCAGAAATATACTCTGCTTCAGTTGTTGATAGAGAAACCGTATTTTGCTTTTTACTAAACCAGGAAATCAGAGAATGCCCTAAAAAGTGACAAGTTCCACTTGTATTTTTTGGTCTGATTTACAACCAGCATAATCAGCATCACAGTAAGATATTAAGTCAAACGAATCATTTTTAGGATAAAATAATCCATAATCAAAGGTGTGTTTAACATATCTTATAATACGTTTTACAGCTTTTAAGTGAGTTTCTTTAGGTTGGGATTGATACCTTGCACAAAGACAGACACTATGCATGATATCAGGTCTACTCGCAGTGATATAGAGTAGTGATCCAATCATTCCTCTATATAATTTTTGATCTACATCTTTCGAGAGATCTTCTTTACTAAGGTACTCATTGGTTGCCATGGGAGTGGGTTTTCCACTCGCAGTAGTCAAACCAAATTTATTAACTAGGTCTTTAACATATTTTTCTTGACTAATAAAAATACCATTATCTAATTGTTTTATTTGTAAACCTAAAAAGAAGTTTAATTCACCCATATGACTCATCTCAAACTCTTTTGTCATTATTTCAGAAAATTCTTTATTCATTTCAAAATTAGTTGATCCAAAAATGATATCATCTACGTAGACTTGTACTAGTTGAATATCATTTTTATTTCTTTTAATAAAAAGAGTATTATATACTTTACCTATTTCAAAATTTGATTGTAACAAGTAAGATCTTAGTCTATCATACTAGGCTCTAGGAGCTTGCTTTAGACCATATAGAGCTTTCTTAAGTTTGTAAACATGATTTGGAAATTTATCATTTTCAAAAAGTGGCGGTTGTTCAACAAATACTTCTTCTTTTACAGAACCATTTAAAAATGCACTTTTAACATCCATTTGAAATAATTTGAAATTATTATGATTTGCGAAAGCAAGTAGAATCCTAATGCCTTCTAATCTTGCTACGAGGGCAAAGGTTTCATCAAAATCTATTACTTCTTCTTGGCAATAACCTTGAGCGACTAATCGGGCTTTATTTCTAACAACCTCTCCTTGTTCATTCATTTTTTTATAAATCCATTTAGTTCCAATTATTGTTTTATTTTCAGGTCTAGGAACAAGTTCCCAAACATCATTTCTAGTGAATTGATTTAATTCTTCTTGCATAGCCAAAATCCATGAATCATCAGTTGATGCTTCTTCTGGATTTTTGGGTTCAATAGTTGATATAAAAGCTACATTACTCATTTGACTTAGTTGGTTTCTAGTTTTAACAACAGATTGCATATCTCCAAGTATATTTTCTATAGGGTGATCTTTTAAAAGTTTAATCCTTTTATTAGGATGATTTAATTCATTATTAGTTTCAGTTGACTCTTGGTTTTGAGTGATTAAATCCTCTTCATCATTTATTTCTTCAAATTTTTTGAAATTTTCATCAAATGAAACATGAATTGTTTCTTCGATGGTATTAGTTCTTAAATTAAATACTCTGTATGCTTTACTTCTATTAGAGTATCCGATAAAGATACCTATGTCGGATTTAGGATCAAATTTTTCTAAGTTATCTTTTGTATTTAAAATAAAACATTTACTTTCAAAAATTCTAAAATAAGATACCTTAGGTTTCTTTGAGCAAATAAGTTCATAAGATGTCTTATCAGTTAAAGGTCTAATTAAAATTCTATTTAAAATATAATAGGCAGTAGCAACTGCTTCTGCCCAAAAGTACTTTGGTAAATTACTATCAGAAAGTATAGTTCTAGCACACTCTTGAATCGTCCTATTTTTACGTTCTACTACTCCGTTTTGTTGTGGAGTTCTTGGAAATGAAAAATTGTGAATTATTCCCTTTTTATTACAGAATTCATTAAACTTTTCATTTTCAAATTCACCACCGTGATCACTACGGATGGTTATAATTTTTTGAGAAAGTTGATTTTGAATCCTTTTTGAAAAATTCTTAAAATATTCAAAAGTATCACTTTTATGTTTCAAAAATATTGTCCATGTAAATCTAGAATAATCATCTACAATTACAAAAACATATTTACTATTATTTATTGATAGAATTTGAGATGGACCAAATAGATCAATATGAAGTAATTCAAGAGGTTTCGAAGTAGAAATCATATCTTTTAATTTAAAGGAGCTTTTTCTAAGTTTTCCTAGTTGACTTGCATCACATAGACTATCTACTTTAAAATTCATTTTAGGGAGACCTCTTACTAGGTCATGTTTTGATAGTCTAGATAAGAGTTTGAAATTCAAATGCCCAAATCTCTCATGCCAAATCCAAGGGTCACTTGCATTTGCCAAATGACACAAGTTATCATTTGAAATTTTCATACTAGGAATATAAATATTCTTTTTCCTAATTCCCTCAAATATTATGGTTGAATTATTATCTTCAATGTGACACTTATCTTTTTCAAATTTAATTTTATATCCTTTATCGCATAGTTGACTTATACTTAGTAGATTGTGTTTTAGATTCTTAACTAGCAAAACATTAGTAATAATAGGAGTTTCAGAGTTATCGACTTTGCCGATGCCAATCGCATAACCTTTTGAATTGTCTCCAAAGTTAACCAGTCCTCCGTCTTTGTATATTATATCATTCGGCATATCTGGATTCCCAGTCATGTGTCTAGAACATCCACTATCAAGTATCCATTTGTTCTTTTTGATCTGCACTGTTTGTTTGTTTTGGATTGATTCCTCAACTCCCATAAAGCATGATTCCTGCACATCAAACAATCTTAGTAGACAACTTGTATTTGAATCTTGTTTATATGCAGACTCAAGAGACAATGATGATCTGAATATTTCTAAACGTGCATTAACAAATTTCTTAAATATAGCCATTTTTTTTAAAAAAAAACTTTTTCAAAAACCAAATTATGAAACTTTTGAAAACCTTGCTCTGATACCAAATGTGAGGAATGCAGATTACAGATCTTAAGGCTAGGAATAACACTAGAGGGGTGGTGAATAGTGTTTATAAGAAATTACTAAATCTTTTTGAGATTATGTTAATTTGAACACAAATGTATGTAATATTCAGACACAGATATAATCACAGAAACAAACACAGATGCAGAAATAAAATAAAAGCAGTAAAGGAAAGAACACACCAGATTTTATACTGGTTCGAAGTTACCCTACATCCAGTCCCGCACAACTAAGTACGGATTTCCTTTCAAAAGCAATTCAATAATTACACCCTCGGTTTCAAGGCTACGAGGTACACCCTCCAGAATCACAATCCTTTGGATAGAGATACTTGATTTCCGGGGCAACAAGTTCACCCAATTGATTTCCAAGGCTACAATCACACCTTTTCTCGCTTGATTGATTTCCAAGGCTACAATAATACCTTTTCTCGCTAGATAGATTACAAAGAAGCCTATAACTTTGAATAGCACTGGGACCTTGTTGAGATAGTGATAGAGAATCAAACCAGAGATGATCTAGTTAGATTCAATGTTGACTTCGGCAGAGTGATGATAGGATTTTGAATAAGAAAATATGGAAGAAGAAGAGAAGTGAAAAACCAGAAAATGTGTATTAAAATTCGTTGAAACTAACCCCTATTTATAGAAGAACAACAGCCATGTCCATTCGTGAAAGGTTATGGCGAATAGACACTTCTTTTGAAATTCAAATTTTTGAATCTAATTGTCACTTTGTCGACATGGGGTACTAGGGCATGTCGACATCCTAAAGCATTTTTTGATGATTTGATTTTCTTTGAAATAACCTTTATCTTATATTAAAAACTATTTAAACTTTATAAATATACTTGACTATAGATAAAATACATAGATCAATATAGAGAATAATATATATAAAATTTTACTATAATTTTATATTTAAATCTAAGTATAAATATATTATAATTAAAAGATAGTTTAAAACAAACGAAGTTTAAAACAAGAGTTTATTTAAAAACAAAAGCAAAGAATATTTTAAGGCTAAAACATCTTTTTGAAAATCATTTGAAAAGATAATTTTTAAGGCTAAAACATTTTGAAAAGCAGTTTTGAAAATTATTCTGAAGTAGTTTTGAAAATCATTTTGAAATAGTTTTGCAAGCTTCTTCCTGCAGAATATCTCATCATATCAGGACTCGAGAACTTGCACAAAACCAGGATGTTCGTGGGTTTGTAAGCCACTTGTCGTAGGTTTGTAAGCTACTTGTCGTGGGTTTGTAAGCCACTAAAAAGGTAGAAATGGGTTCTATCCCAAAAGAAAAATGGAGTGAAGATTTCAGTGCTATTATGAAGTTTTAACATAATTCTAGACTCAATACTTATCTTGAAATCTTGAACTCTTGATAATCTTGATACTCATGAGTCTTCAATCTTGATATCTTGAATCTCTATACTGTACAGTCTTCATTCTTTGTACCTGCATGGTTAAATCCTGCATATACATATATATCTAAACTATAATGTTAGTATTTATATTTTATAATCTTATTCTAAGATTATTGTCATCAAAACCATCATCTCAAGGACTAACAATCTTTTGGTGGCCAATTTAATATCCTTAATTTATTTTATAAACTTCCAGCCTTTTATTCATTTATTTTGCATTAGTTAAGTGGCTACATGAGATTTACTTACATATTTTTCCAATTAGTATAGCAGTCCATCCAGAAAATCAATTTTCAAAAGGAACATTTCTCATGATATCGTATGCGTTTTATACAATAGAAAAAACTAATGCTTACAATCCAAATATAAAGGAAACAATTGCTGGAAGCTGCTCTTCAACATCAACTATCATCAATGATGTTGCGGCCATATATTACTAAAATTAAATGAACTTTTCTAACATGCCATTATACGATAACCCACGTATCTTAATCCACCTTCCTAGCTTCTAGCACATAAGGTCCACTCATTACTTTTAACTACCACCACCAATTATAGGTCGAATTGTGCATTTTCACACTGTAGTGGGCTAAAGAATACCAACTGTGCACACTTAGAGTAACTCATTAGTAAATTGGCTTGACGGAATAACTCTTTCACCATCTATCTTGCCTTTTTTTTTAACCTTGAGTCTTCCTATGTTTCTTATATGTGTATGTAATGTTATTACTCTCTATTACCATCTTCTCTTAATCCAAATATTTTGATAGTATTCTCAAATTTTTGGTATTTACTTTTTTATCTTTGACGTTTCTTGCGAACTTATTCTAGAACTCGCAGAAGTATACTTTGATACCATCCATCATTCTTTTATGGGTTCTTCTTATGGCTTGCATACATGTCTAATAAAGATTCCTAGGTTCTCATCAATATTCCTTACGCTCTATAAGGATTCCATATTGCTACCCTATGAGCAGCCACCACTATTTTTTTCATTGCCTTTTCTTTTATCCCATATTACCTAGGCAGTTATCCCTATCCACTCCATATTAAAATTTTGGTTTAGTTTTTTGCCACTTTTTCTTTCAAAAATTAAACTTTAAAATTTTGAAGCACCAAATCCCAAAACTTTTATCTTTGAAAGTGTAAAGTTAGAATTTTTTCGTTAAATTCAAAAATAAACTGGTGTCTTAACTTTTAAAACCGCAATTAAATGTTTAAAAGTTTTTGTCCTTTTTCTTCAAATCAACTTCTTATTTTAAAGCTCTTCTTTAACAACAAGGATTTTTAAAATTGAGATTTTTAACTCAAATCACTTATTAAGTTTTTCTTTTAAAAACTCAATTCTTATACCAAACCATTTCTTTATAAATACACATTACAGTGTTTCCAAAACATCTTTTATAATTTTAAACAATAAAAACTGGAGTAGACAAAGCCACTTCCATTTAATTCCTTTCCTATTACCCATTTTATATCTACTTCCATTCCTTAGCGGAGTCTCTAATATCATGTAAAGGAATCTCTTTAAGGGATACGTGCAATCAATGCGCACCACCATGGAAAATATTCATTTTCGTTAATTAGCCTCTAATTTCCTATGTTGCTTCTAATTAGATTTCCGATCTTATTTTTAATATAATCTCCTAACCTTATTTTAAATTACTAACATTATTTTATACAAATTTCTAATATTGTTCCTATTTATTTTTTATGATATTAATATTATTCAACTTTCCTCTACCTAAACTGCTCTTATTTTAGTTGCTGCTCTTTATTCAACTTTTCTCTCAATTTATTGTCTTCTTATCGAACCATTGTAGTGCGTTCACCTAGTGCTTTTATTTTTGGGATCTAGTCTTCTTTTCCATACTATTTACCCTATTTAAACTTGTACAACTCCCTATTGCCATCCATAAAAAGTGTTTTATAACTTAAAATATTTTTCATCTCAGAGAAATCAACGAGCTATATACGCTCTTCTATTTTTTCTCTCAGAAGAATTATGTAACGATCCACAAATTTATCACTTTGATAGATTGTATTATTTTTAAAATATTCAAATATAAGCTTTTTAAAACATAAATTATGATGTTTTGAACAATAATGATGGTAATTTTATTTTGAATTAAGTACTTACAAAAATATAAACTTTAAAGGAATATTGATAAAATGGTCGAAAATTGTTTATCAATAAATAGCTATATAATTATCAGAAGTCACGCATGAAGCTGGATACATATAGTTATTTGTCAATTTGAATAAGAATATGAAATAAAATTATTTATTTTATTTTTGGAAATATACATCATCACAGGAGCGAGGACAATATGCAAAAGTACAAAGTGGCAAAGAAGAACACAAAGAGAGTGGTGAGTGAAGTAAGGGGTCGGGTGTATGAAGATCTATATCAAAAGCTAAGTACGACGGAGGGTGAAAATAACGTCTATAGGATAGCTAAGCTCCACGAGAGGAAGACGAGAGACTTCAACCAAGTTAAATGCATTAAGGATGACAATAATTGGCTTTTAGTGAAGGTCGATGAGTTAAAAATAGATGGAGAGATTAATTCGACAAGATATTCAATGAAGAAGGTAATAATGCTATGATCGAGCTGTACGACTCTTTTGATGACACCAATAGACATTTTGTTCAGAAAATTCAAGAGTCCGAGGTAAAGTAGACGCTAAAACGGATGAAAGCGGGCAAGACATTGGGGCCTGATGACATCCCCATTTAGGTGTGGAGATGCCTTGGAGATGTAGGGATAGCCTGACCAACTAAGTTGTTTAATCATTTTTTCAAATTTAACAAGATGCCAAATGAGTGGAGGAGAAGCATAATAGTTCCAATTTTTAAGAATAAAGGAGATATTCAAAGTTGCACAAATTACAGAGGAATTAAGCTTATGAGTCATACAATGAAGCTTTGGGAGAGAATCATTGAACATCGATTAAGAAGGATGACAAGTGTTTCAAAAAACCAATTTGATTTCATGCCTGGGAAGTCGACCACAGAGGCGATTTTCTTGATAAGACAACTTATGAAGAGGTTTAGAGAGCAAAAGAAGGACCTACACATGGTACTTATTGATTTGGAGAAAGCTTATGATAAAGTACTACTGCATGTTATGTGGTAGGCTCTGAAAAAGAAAAGATTCCCAACAAAGTACATTACCTTTATCAAGGATATGTACGATGATGTTGTGACTAGTGTTAGAGCATGCGAGGGTGAAACCAGTAACTTTCCCATTAACATAGGGTACATCAAGGGTCAGCATTGAGGCCCTACATTTTTGCCCTAGTGGTAGATGAGGTTACGAAGGGTATACAAGAAGAGATTCCTTGGTGTATGCTATTTGTTGATGATGTTGTGCTAATTGACGAAAGTATGATTGGGGTTGATAGACAACTGGAGCTGTGGAGGTAGACTTTAGAATCAAGGTGTTTTAGGCTTAGCAGAACTAAAACATAGTATATGAAGTGCAAGTTCAGCGGTGTCAGGTTAGAGGATGGAGATGTCACTCTGACCGGACAAGTAGTGCCCAAGAAGGAATCCTTTTGATATTTAGGATCAATGTTGCAGTATGATGGTGAGATTGACGAATATGTTAGTTTTAGAATTTGAGCGAGATGGGTGAAATGGAGACAAGCGTTTGACATTCTATATGACAGGAAAGTCCCACAGAAGCTTAAAGGAAAGTTCTACAGAACGGTAATCAGGCCTGCAACGTTGGCCTACTAAAAGGCAACACGTCCAGAAGATAAGTGTAGCAGAGGTGTGTATATTGTGATGGAGCTGCGGTCATACAAGAAGAGACCAAATTAGAAATGCTGATATACGTGATAAACTTGGAGTAGCACCAATTGAGGAGAAGCTGGTCCAACACCGGTTAAGATGGTTTGGACATCTCCAACGGAAGCCTCCGAAGGCACCTATGCCCTTTGGAATTATAGGCCGTGTCGAATTCTCAAAGAGAGCTAGAGGTCGACCAAGGTTGACATAAGAAGAAGTAGTAAAAAGAGACTTGAAGGATTGGAATATATCCAAAGAGCCGGTGTTGGACAGAAGTGCATGGAAGTTAGCGATCCATGTATCAAAACAATGAGATAGGAGTTTTTTTGCTTAGGGTTGGTTTAAGGGTAGTGTTATAAGTTTTATATTATAGGACTAGTGAATAGGAGCGTAGTTTTGGTCTACAGTCAATATTACTATTACTACCATTATTACTATCATCATCATCATCATGTTTTTTTAATCTTTATTTTTATTTTCCTTAGTTATTGTTCTTATTATTATTTGTTTACTTATTTGACTTTATTTTATTATTATTATCATGATTATTATTGTTGTTGTTATGACTTTTAAATTGACTTTATCATTTAGTTTTGGGTTCCATCTCTAGCCGATCCCAACTTGTTTGGAAATAATGACTTAGTTATTGTTGTTGTAAATTATATTTGTGACATCATCAACAATGTCATTATATTTGATAATTAATTTATGAATTTAAATTGAAATTTTAATGGTTTAATAATTATTTAATTATTCAAATAATTATTTTAATAATTCATTTTAATTAGTTATATAGTGATAATAAATCATTTATAGTAGTTTTATAAAGATATATATTTGATTTGAAATCATAAGGAAAATTGATATCGCTTTGTCGATATAATAGCAATTTTTGTAAAAGAGTATTTAACATGGATTTTTATAGTTTTATAATTCAAATGAGATCATTTTAATTAATTAATAATGATGAGGAATTAGTTTTCAAACTTTGTTTACAAATATATGTATGTTAACTAAGAAGTAAAAATATGACCGGTGATCGAAATTGGAATTCATAATGATTTAACGAATATAAGTTGTTTTAAGTCGTTGCAACCTTATAAGAGAAATACACACTCATATATACATACATATGCATGTCTTACATGCACATACACATAAAATAAACATACATACATGTATACAAATGAAACAAATATCATGATATTTCTCTTATACTTCACCCTTAAGCATCCTTAAAGTCAATGCACATGCCATGAAGTGAAGTGAGGTGATGGAGGGACATGGAGGGGGGATCAATGTGAAAAATAATAGGAAGGGAGGGGAGTGGGTTGGCACATGGTGTAGGAGATGTAATGAAAGATATTTTCCAAGTTTTTTCCTATATATACACCTTCATACCCTCTCATTTCCTCACACTTTCTACCTCTTCATCTTCTTTATTCTAAGCTATTTTAATGGCTTCCTAAGTCATGACAAAGTTATGTCAATATATGTTCAAAAAGAAATAAAAATATACACACATACATACAAGGTCATATCACCTCAAAATACTAGCCAATCATCTCCTCCACCCTTCTACAACTCACGACCACCCTCCATCACCACCCAACGTCGAGCACCACCACTCCAAAAGTCAAGGCCGAGAGCATCAAAGAAGAAGGAGCAAGTTCGAGGAGCTGTGGGGCAAGGAAAATAGGAGGAAGTGCCGCCGGTTTGATTTTAGAAAACTATGAGAAAAGTTTAGTGGAGTGGATATAAATCATGAGTACTCGAGTTTAGATTTAATTGTTTAAAATTTAAAATGATGGTATGCATGTTTAATTAGTTAACTGATATGCTTGATTAAAAATTGGTTGATTATATGGTTGGTTATATGGTTGATAACTTGGCTGAGATAAATTATGACAAATCTTTATAAGAAATGGTTAAGTGATTAACCATTGTTAATTTATGGAAAATAAATCCATATAAATATATATATGGAGTTTATTGAGCCTCTTAATGGTTTAGAAATATAAAAAGATTGAAAATGAATATTATAATAATATAATATTATGAAATAGTTTAAAAATGAAAATGAGATTTAATATGGAAAATATTAGTTAAAATTGTTTATAAACATTTTATAAATACTAAAACCCAATTTGATGAAGTTTTGACAAGTTATAAAAATTAAGTCAAAAATAAGCGCGTCGCGTAACGGTAGTTCGCGACTTCACACCGTAAAAGTTTACATCCATTTATACGTTGGAATCGGAGTCAGAATTCTTTGGAATAAGAATTTTCTAAACTCTTATAATCATAGTTTTCAAAAAAAATTGATCGAGATTTCGTTTAGTAGACTTTGAAATATGAGCAAATCAAGTTTTCAAAATAGTCACGCTTTAATAGTTCGAAAACCAAAGCAATAAATTCTTTAAAATTGATATTTTTAATTCTTTAAAAATATGGAATAAACTCCATAAATATTTTAAAATGCTTCTAAAGAGATTTGAGTTATAAAATGGATTTCTAAATGATCAGAAAGTTGTTTTGATCAGATAAGCCTTAAAAGCACTATTCATGGCACTTTTTGCAGCACTTTTAATAACTTTTGAAATGTGGCTTTAAACTTAAGTATTCTTTTCCGAATCTTTTATAAATGTTTTCAAATAAATAAATAAGTATTGTAAAGATGGTTTGGAGGTTTCCTAATTATTTTAAAAGAGTTTAAATAAATGATTAAAGAAAAGCTGTTATAGTTAAGTGATTTAATCTTGGCTCTAAAAGTCGATGAGTGGAATGGATTTTTTCTATTCGTGAGATCAGGATGTGGGGTGCTTAAACTAAGGAGATGTTCATGAGAAACCAGTGCCCTGGCTCACATGGCCTCTTTCCTGTACGAGGAATAGATAAGGTCGAAATGTTTCAAACGAGGCAAGTATAAAAAATTTAATTTTTACAAATGTAGTACAACTTGGATTGTATAAAAATAATCTTCTTATACTTGGTATTAAATTCCAAGGAGGGAACCCATACTATCCATGTGAATTTGAAAGGTGATTTCACCGTTATGTGATGGATATTAAAGGTTGAATATAGAAATTGATGTCGAGTAGAATTAGTATAATTTCTATGGATCATTTCTGCTTAATACTAATTGGTTTGGGTTTATAGTAAACGATATCTTAAATAAGATTGTTTTTGACCTGTTTAAAAGTGATGATTTGAAATTAAGAAATCTTTGTTAAGATTTGAATAAATGATTTGGAAATGTTTCTCCTAAGTAAAAGGTAAAATGATTTGGAAATTATTCCAAGATTAAATGGGTTTAATTAACCAGAGAATTTGATAAATGAGGCTTAATGATTCCATATACTTTTGAGAAGATAAATGGAATAGTTGAAAAGAATATATTTCTTAAAGATAATTGAATGAATGGGAAGATTGATTAATTGGATGATGTTTGATAATCACATATATACTTGACATCTTTTTATCAATGATTGGTTCGGAGAAACCAAAGTCGGATATGAGTGATTCATATCCGAAAAACATTTCGAACCAATGTATACGTTCGGAAGTGAAAACATGATGAAGATAATGATTTTGAAGATGGAGATCTTCATGATGAAGGGTTGCTTGCCACTAGCCCCGCGATTTCATATTATATATCTATGGTGGCAGTAGTGCTCTGTTATGACAATCTTCGATGCAAGGACTACTCGCTACTAATCTTAGGGTTAATTCCCGGCAGGATGTAATAGGAGAGTACCTTCGGTTTGTCCTGTTCTTGGACAACTTGTATGGATGAGTGTCTGACATTGCATTTCTAAAACAACGAACATCGATCTCTACAAACGTACATCTGTTTGATGGTGTAGGAGGCAACTCTCTTATACTTAACACCCTTCTTTGAGACGTACAAGCTTAGAGGTTGTACATTTGTAAAAATCAATAGTGTGTACTTAGAATTAGCAATGTGGCATTCAAAGTGGAACCTGTTATGTGAAAGGCAAAGTGTGGCTTTGTGAAAAGCAAAGCATGGCTTTGTGGAAAGTATGAGCGTAGCCTCTCAAGCCTCACATCCGGGTAATGATACGAGTAATTATGTGGTCCGTAGAACACATATTTCGGGCTATCGATTATTGTAGATACGGAAAGAAAAGGGCGTCTGTTGCCTAGAGGCAAGTAGTGTCTGGACCTTTTATATTTTATGGTATAGTGGTGTATGAGTCCTTGTACAAAAAGCCACCGGATACGTAGTAGTGTTGCAATACGAGATGTACAGTGGTGTATGAGTCCTTGTAGGAAAAGCCACCGAGTAATATGATTTCTATACGTGGAAAATCCACAAAGGAAGAAAAAGGCAACTAGTTCCCTATCATGTTGGAAATTCAATTCCAATACGAGCTTTACGATTTAGGTTATATTCCCAAAATTGCTGTAATGCCTTGCAAACATTCTGCTACCCTTGCTGAAAATTAATAATGTAACAATTTCAGCTATGTTCATATATATATTTACTTGGAAAGGATTTTCAGAGCAATGTCATTAGAAATAATATTAAATATTTTAAGTATTAAGCATTTTGGTTATTATAAGGTAAAAACCCATCCGTATTTATATGTGGCATGGTATTATGAGATATTCTTCTTTTTCAAATAAGGGTTTTGTTCGACAAAAAAGTCAATCTATGGCACCATCATATATATATATATTTATAAATCGTGATTCACACTGGTTTATCAAGCCTGATCCGGGTATTTTTAATACTCGGGTCAGATCATAGTAGTTTTAGGTTTAGCTGAGCACTTTGGAGTTTCCAGAGGAGAATTGGAGATCTTCATCAACATATGAATGTATTCTATTTTCTGCTATATTTTTACTATAGTTTTCAGCATTTGTAAGGACAAAGGATTTATAACTGTTCAGGCTGAGCTTAGGTTAGACTCTGATATATGTATTTCAAAATTTTCCCCTGTAAAATATTTTGTGATTAATAATATATGTTATTCCATTCGTGTGAGATTCTATTCTGTCTTTATTTTCTTTTTCCCCCAACAATCGGTTTTTTCGGCACTTGAATTTGCGGCGCGTGAACACCGACGATGTATTAGTGTTGATTTTCGAGGGTCGAAAATCCCGTTTGTTACAAATTTTTTATTAAACCCATTTTTTGAAATTTCCGAATTAACCAAAATTTGATTTCTACTAAAACTTTTTATTCGAAATAAATTTAAATATTTTATTTTCTCCGAAAATGTAATATTTACTTACTTTCCAAAAAGAGGGTTGTTTCTATCTTCAAATAACTCCTTTGAAAATCATTTCAAATATATTATTTATATATATTTATTTTCAACTTTTATATTAACATCATTTCAACTTTTATTAAGTTCTTTCTTATGAGGTTAGACTTATAGTGGTTTTTTATTTGTCCCGTCTTCTGGACTTTTCTTCTTTCAAATTACATAATGACTTATCTTCTTCCAAAATATTAAAATCCAACTATTATCTTGGAATGATTGCTGAACACCTTCCTTCGGAAACTTATTTAATTCTTACTTTCAGATACCCATAATATATAGACTCTTGCTTTTCCCTTAGCTAGACCTATTGTACATCATCAATCAATAATCCTATGAGGATCTACAACCATTGGGCTATTAGGGGCCCAATTATAGAGTCACGTACTATCCAGCTTTAGGGACGTTCCATATGCTGCACTCATACTCTTCTTAAGTCAACGCCTTTCCATACGACCTATTTTCCGTAAGGTAATCGGGTAGGTGTACATCATCAACTTCATCCGTTGTTCTGACATAATAGGTGTAAGGACCCGATTCTTCGACTTCCGAATATCGACATCAATACGTCCACTGTATCGACTGCCGAACCATCGAATGCCGGAAAACCGAATTCTTAGGGTTTAAGAAAGAAGAGGTAGAAGAAAACAGAAGAAAAAGAAAGAAGAACAACAAAACAACATCAGAAACAGAAATAATATCAGAATCTCACATTCGCAGCGGAACAACATATAATAGATAAATGAATAATCTTTAAATCAAAGAACTATATCATTTATACTTTACATCATCATCAGAGTTTACAACAACAATACAACAATGGACAATTATACAAACTTGTCCTCATACAGAATACACAGCGGAATAAATAATATCATATACAAGTGGTACGTCTCGCCATCCAGCTCGCCACTAAGCTCCACAGCATCCCGAATGACCTGATAATCTAACTCTAGACTGCCCGTGTGGAAATTGGTGGGCACCCAGAGTTTAGAAAGGAAACAATAAACTCCAGGTCAGTCATGGTGACTGGTGTGAGAACTTAAAAAAGTTTATCTTTAAAACAGACAACATAGGAATATTTTAAAATAGATTCGCAATGCTTTTTGGGAAATGAGACTACCATAAGGCCTCCCGCACACACACACAATGCAAACACAGAATCGGAGGAGATTTCTCCTTATGATAGTCAAAAATGCTTGATACGCATTAAAAAGAAACATTTGATATTATTACTAGTGCATAGTGTAGGAAAATCATTTCAAAAGTATAATATAAATCTTAGCCAGCATAGGCATTCCTCACTTATGCCTACTATAGCTACCATCTAAACAGTGGTGACCACCATAAGTAAATGGCAGGTTCTAATCATCCACTATATAATGTGGAAAATCAACTCCGAATACATAAATAATACCAATTTCACTTTACGGTGAAATATTCGTGGTATATGTTTTTAATAAATAACCTCCGCTTAATAACGGCGTATAATGTCTATTTTAACAATCAATAGATAGCAATCATCATTCAAACATACATTCAAGCAATTTTAAATCTAACTATTTAAAATATAAATCGAAACAATTTCGATTGAGTGAGAAGTTCTCACCTTTGCTTTTAGTTGTCGCAATAGCAATTTATTCCGATTGAAATAAAACAAGCGTTTAATTTCAACTAAAATTTTCACTAGCTCAAACAAATCCCAATCCAGCTCCATTGCATAGTGCTCGTCAATACGAAGCCAACACACTTCGTTTCATCGAAATCCGACCTCGTACCAAAAAGTTATGGCGTTTAGAAGTTTATACAATTTATAATACAATTTTTATTTACAATTTCTTTTATTATTATTATTTTTTTAACCTTCATCATCTGCCGTTGATTTCAAGCCTCCAGATCTGGGCCGCGCATTTGCTTTCTTCTCCATTTGAAAATCACGTACGTGATAAAAACCCATCATTGCCGACCTAGGGTTTCATTTCGCTCGAGCTTCATCCACTTTGAAGATGATCAGAGAACACCACCTCGAAGCCCACACACAACACCACCCACGCCCAGAGGCCGACCCAACTCGACTGCACCCCCTGCACGAAAATCGAGGCCGAACGGCCACTGGTCCTGCCCCAATTGCCAACGATTTCTAGCTCCGTTTCCGATCACAACCGTTGATTTCGTAGCTCTCATCGCCCTCTTTATTTTTATAGTTGAACACTTTTCGTAATTCCTTACGGATTTGGAGAGAATGGAGGGAGAAGATGGGAGTTTTCTGGCCATTAATTTCAGAACTGGCGGCTGCACTATAACCCTAGGGTTTGTTTGCAAAACAAAGAAATGAAGGTGCTTTTATAGAAAAACAACGAAAACACTATTCATCCCAAAATTTCCGAACTCCAAATGAAGCGTGCTGACTGAGGTTTCTAGGGTTTACCCTGCGTTCCGAACACAATGGAATAGGTTTCGGTAGCTAATTCGATCATCTGTGCGAGTTACGGCAAAAAACGATCAATTTTAAATTAAAACGATTTAAACCGATTTCGATGCGTTTTGGCTTGCCCCGGACAAATGATACATCCGATTGACACGAAATTTGAAACCTTATAATAATATCACATTACGGATCCGATGAAACTAGTTTCGTCGAAATCTGAGACTTTTTGAAAAATGACTATTTTAACTCGCCAATTTAATATTAAAACAATTTCGATGCGTTTCAAGCTGCCACGGTCAAACGACAACTCCGTTTTCTACAAAAATTGAAATCCGATAATAACAAACTATTACGGATCTAATGGAACTAGTTTCGTCCAATTCTGAGACTGTTCGAAAAATGGCTAATTTCACTAGTCGATTAAATATTAAAATATTCAATTTTCACAGATTAACTCTAAATTCAATTTTAAAAGTTCTATAACATCACTATAACTTCAATATGATTTAATATAACTTTATAAATCATTTTCATTCACATTTAATCCAGTTTTCAATTATTTCTGAAATTTCAACTATTAAATTATCGATTTAATTGTCCAATTAAATCCAGTTATTCGAATTTTAAATTATTCGACCTATTAATTTCTTTTATTAATATTTAAAATCAATTAAATATTACGAATTTCAATGACAGAAATTCTGGGTCGTTACAAATTTCCCTCCTTAAAAGAATTTCGTCCTTGAAATTACCAAGTAAGAAAGATTCACAAAACCCATTAGCTTTTCAAAACAAACCGTTCAAATTTGATTTACAAATCTCTTAAGTGTTTAACTTTTCCAAAAATCCAATAGTTAAACTTCTTACAAAAACTTAAGTTCCCACTTATAAATCCAATTCAGATTCCAATTCTATTTAACTTTTACCAAAGTCAAATTTATTATCTCATATTATAAGTTCAAAACTTGATTTCTTATATTCAACAATTACAGCTTGGATTTAATTGATTCACTTATACTTACTTTAATTTAACTTCATCCTTTAAGTTAAATTTATTCTATCAAAATTCAAATTATATAAGTTATCAACCCATTAATCATCCCCATAAATATTTTAAATAGGATTCCAGAGTCTTTTCAACCTTTCAAAACCATTTTGAAATCAATTCAAATTTATCTTTTGAATTCCCAAAACCAAAATCCAAATTTTCCAACCAACTTCCATTTAAAATAATCTAGCAGCAATTCCTCCTTTGGAAACCCAAAAATGAACACCAATGATGTCGCGATCATCATCGGAATTATTTTCCAGCGACCTGAAAAGAGTTTAGAGCTTTCATCTCTCCAAAACAATTTTCCAAAATATCAAATCCTTTCAAAAACACTTCTCTGGAATTTTATTTTAGATCATAAATCACATTTACAAATCTTTTACTTATAAAATTTCACTTCTTATATATAAGATTATTTTACCATTGTAAATCATTTTAATTATAACTTCATACATCATAATTCATTTTCTTATACAATTTACTCTTTCACAATTGTTGTTTTTATTTAACTTATTCAAACAACTTTTAATTAACTTATATACATTTTACATTTTAAACAACCAAACAATCGATTATATAGACTTTAATAATTTCCGAAAAATTATTTCTTTATATACAAAATATAATAGAGGTAAAATTATATCATTTACCCAATTTAAAAACAATATCGTGCCGAATTGTTCTATACAAGTGTTTAGAGATCCCTATCGATAGAGTTGTACGGACAATACCGACCAGAATCCATATACCACTCAACAAACCAATCATCACAATATAAAACAATTTTATATTAACTAACAAATACGCGCTCGTATCTATTATTACACTCAACTCATTCCAGAGCACTACTGAATCTATCTCTAATGAGTAACACCCAACAGAGCAGGGTTGTCGCTTAACCATATGCTCTGATACCACGTTGTAAGGACCCGATTCTTCGACTTCCGAATATCGACATCAATACGTCCACTGTATCGACTGCCGAGCCATCGAATGCCGGAAAACCGAATTCTTAGGGTTTAAGAAAGAAGAGGTAGAAGAAAACAGAAGAAAAAGAAAGAAGAACAACAGAACAACATCAGAAACAGAAATAATATCAGAATCTCACATTCGCAGTGGAACAACATATAATAGATAAATGAATAATCTTTAAATCAAGGAACTATATCATTTTATACTTTATATCATCATCAGAGTTTACAACAACAATACAACAATGGACAGTTATATAAACTTGTCCTCATACAGAATACACATCGGAATAAATAATATCATATACAAGTGGTACGTCTCGCCATCCAGCTCGCCACTAAGCTCCACAGCATCCCGAATCCAGAATGACCTGATAACCTAACACTAGACTGCCCGTGTGGAAATTGGTGGGCACCCAGAGTTTAGGAAGGAAACAATAAACTCCAGGTCAGTCATGGTGACTGGTGTGAGAACTTAAAACAGTTTATCTTTAAAACAGACAACAGAGGAATATTTTAAAATAGATTCGCAATGCTTTTTGGGAAATGAGAATACCATAAGGCCTCCCGCACACACACACAATGCAAACGCAGAATCAGAGGAGATTTCTCCTTATGATAGTCAAAAATGCTTGATACGCATTAAAAAGAAACATTTGATATTATTACTAGTGCATAGTGTAGGAAAATCATTTCAAAGGTATAATATAAATCTTAGCCAGCATAGGCATTCCACACTTATGCCTACTATAGCTACCATCTAAACAGTGGTGACCACCATAAGTAAATGGCAGGTTCTACAACTAAAACCGTACAAGATCGTATTGTTTCTTTGGATTTCCAACAAATGGTCAGGCCAAGGAACTTCCCATTGCCACATAGGTACGCCTCTGGAAAGATGACCCGAGAAATAACCTAACATTACGGTTAGATCTCTGCCAACATAAGGCCGGGTTACCTCTGCAAAAATAGGTAACTACTGACACGAATATGTCAACCCCCGATCGTAACCGATCTTCTCGAGGATCCTCGATTTCCAACAACCACATAATAAATTTGCAGTAACAACATGGGTTAAATATCTGGGCTCCATACCATGATACCACCTCTATCCAGAAGGAATGACATACACTAAGGGGCGCTACTCCCTAGAACCTTGCCGCATCCTTCCTGTTTTGACCATTTCCGGGGTGTGAGGTCCGACGAAGTCTCGTCCACAAAGCTACGCTTTGTCACAAAGCCATGCTTTGGGTCAAAAAATGATCAAAGAAATGATCACAAAGATAAATGATCAAACAAAGGATCATATCACAAATGATCAAACAATGATCATTTCACAGCAACACTCAGCATGTCACGTTACCAAATTGAGAGTATATCGCTGATAAATTTCAACTACATAACCTCTGAGCTCGTACGTCTCAGAGAAGGGTGTTAAGCTAAGAGAATAAATTCTCCGCCACCAACAGATATGTATTTGAAAGAAATCAGCTTTATATCTCAATTTGTAACGTCAGACATACAATCCATACAAGTCTGTTCCGGGCTCGAACAGAATTGAAGGCACTTCTCACGAAGCCCTTGCAAATCCGAATAATTTTCAAATCACGTCCGGACTTCCCGTCACTAAGGGTGATAAAACCTCTATATCGGAGATCAGTCGATGTAGAGTAACTCGACGGTAATCCTTCCGTTTTCAAAAATACCCAGTCTTCAACACCGGTCATCAAATGCAATCCATAATGACGTATCACATATTCGGAATGGGTTATACGACCCAAAGGTCCTTTCCCGGCTAACCCGAATAGTGAGCGCTTATTCAAAAATAAGTGTGGCGTTCAAATTCAAGCAAATCACAACAAATACCAATTCAAGGTAATTATTGATAGTCGGTTATTCAACTATTAATAAAGATGCGCACCATCACCAGATTCCAAATAATTTTCCAAATTATTTAATTTCCAAAAATATCTTTACAAGATATATAATTTTCCACACTTAACCATTTGAAACCAAATTTCAAATCACTTTCAAATATTCATTTTCAATTTATCTTTAGAAAGATAAATTCTCAAAAACATTTCATTTCATATTGGAAAAACATTTCCATACTTATTTAATAATAAGTAATTCACAAATCATTTATTTCAACACTTGGAAATATTCAATATTCTTAAATCAAAATTAAGTATATATTTCATTCTTTAAGGAAATCATTCTCTTTCACAAATTTTATTTGAGTCAAAACGAATGTTACGTAAAACATCATTACGACAACTCAAAATCACTAGTATAGGGATTCGAAATTTAGATAGATATATAAATCCTAATACTATATAAAACATTTCCTTTCGGAAACCATTTACTATAACAACAGTGTTATAGTCCACCATTTCCTTATTTCTCGAAACGTCTATTTCAACAATGAATGTTGAAATCTATGGTTTCGATACTTAACACGTTTTAAAACATCTTTTAAAACAATTACTTCATTTCGCAATATCACTTCTCCAAAACATATTCATTTTATTTAATAATATATTCACTCTCCAAAATCGCGAATATACTTTATTTACCCAATTCAATGTTTCTACACATTTTACTTAAAAGATTATCCACTGTCCAAAATCGTGGATAAAATTCCCAACCAAACTCTTATTATTACAACATTTAACTTAAAAGATAATTCGCTGTCCAAAATCACGAATATATCTCCTTTATTAAACTTCTATGTTTAATTTATCAAATTCAATTGGTTTTGGATTTATAAACAATGTTTATAAATTCCATTTCTATTTATAAAACTTCGAGTTATAAAAATCACTTTATTAACAAATTCTGTCCATATCCCATTTACATGCCAAAATCCGATTTATAAGATAATTACTTATAAATCTTTTATTTTACAAAATCTATTCATTTAATAACTTCACAATTTATAAATCTATAAATTCCGTTCACTTATGAAATCCATTTTTTCCATTTTAACACTTGGAAAATATTTGTTTTATAATCCCAGTATTCTTAATTTATAAAATATCAATTTTGTACATCTTTTATATAAATCGTTCATAATAATTTAAAAATCCCAATTTAAAAATCAAAATCATTATTTTTAAACTTCAAAAATGGATCCGATGATGCAACAACACCAATCATCAATCACGACAATAAAACATCACATATCATCATATGAGAACAGAATATATCACTATATCTGTAAATAAATCCATACGGTAAGGAATCCAGTCGGATCCCTCCAAAATGTTTCCCTGCATCCACAGATGTTAGCACAATACCAATTCCACTCCAGTATGGAATATCGCAGTATATGGGTTTAATAAATATTATCCGCTATTATACGGTGCAATTGGGTCTCATCCACTATATAATGTGGAAATCAACTCCAAATACATAAATAATACCAATTTCACTTTACGATGAAATATTCGCGGTATATGTTTTTAATAAATAACCTCCGCTTAATAACGGCGTATAATGTCTATTTTAACAATCAATAGATAGCAATCATCATTCAAACATACATTCAAGCAATTTTAAATCTAACTATTTAAAATATAAATCGAAACAATTTCGATTGAGTGAGAAGTTCTCACCTTTGCTTTTAGTTGTCGCAATAGCGATTTATTCCGATTGAAATAAAACAAGCGTTTAATTTCAACCAAAATTTTCACTAGCTCAAACAAATCCCAATCCAGCTCCATTGCGTAGTGCTCGTCAATACGAAGCCAACACACTTCGTTTCGTCGAAATTCGACCTCGTACCAAAAAGTTATGGCGTTTAGAAGTTTATACAATTTATAATACAATTTTTATTTACAATTTCTTTTATTATTTTATTTTTTTAACCTTCATCATCTGCCGTTGATTTCAAGCCTCTAGATCTGGGCCGCGCATTTTCTTTCTTCTCCATTTGAAAATCACGTACGTGATAAAAACCCATCATTGCCGACCTTGGGTTTCATTTCGCTCGAGCTTCATCCACTTTGAAGATGATCAGAGAACACCACCTCGAAGCCCACACACAACACCACCCACGCCCAGAGGCCAACCCCACTCGGCTGCACCCCCTGCATGAAAAACGAGGCCGAACGGCCACTGTTCCAGCCCCAATTGCCATCGATTTCTAGCTCCGTTTCCGATCACAACCGTTGATTTCGTAGCTCTCATCGCCCTCTTTATTTTTGTAGTTGAACACTTTTCGTAATTCCTTATGGATTTGGAGAGAATGGCGGAAGAAGATGGGAGTTTTATGGCCATTAATTTCAGAACTGGCGGCTGCAATATAACCCTAGGGTTTGTTTGCAAAACAAAGAAATGA
Organism: Allium fistulosum; assembly: GCA_030737815.1. NCBI lineage: Eukaryota > Viridiplantae > Streptophyta > Magnoliopsida > Asparagales > Amaryllidaceae > Allium > Allium fistulosum. Next base: position 235,545,999 of record CM060906.1, on the reverse strand, counting down.
AGGTGCTTTTATAGAAAAACAACGAAAACACTATTCATCCCGAAATTTCCGAACTCCAAACGAAGCGTGCCGGCTGACGTTTCTAGGGTTTACCCCATGTTCCGAAAACAATGGAATATGTTTCGGGAGCTAATTCGATCATCTGTGCGAGTTACGGCAAAAAACGATCAATTTCAAATTAATCCGATTTTAACCGATTTCGATGCGTTTTGGCTTGCCCCGGACAAATGATACATTCGATTGACATGAAATTTGAAACCTTACAATAATATTACATTATGGATCTGATGAAACTAGTTTCGTCGAAATCCGAGACTTTTTGAAAAATGACTATTTTAACTCGCCAATTTAATATTAAAACAATTTCGATGCGTTTCGAGCTGCCACGGTCAAACGACAACTCTGTTTGCTACGAAAATTGAAATCCGATAATAACAAACTATTACGGATCCAATGGAACTAGTTACATCCAATTCTGAGACTATTCGAAAAATGGCTAATTTCACTAGTCGATTAAATATTAAAATATTCAATTTTCACAGATTAACTCTAAATTCAATTTAAAAAGTTTTATAACATCACTATAACTTCAATATGATTTAATATAACTTTATAAATAATTTTCATTCACATTTAATCCAGTTTTCAATTATTTCTGAAATGTCAACTATTAAATTATCGATTTAATTGTCCAATTAATTCCAGTTATTCGAATTTTAAATTATTCGACTTATTAATTTCTTTTATTAATATTTAAAATCAATTAAATATTACGAATTTCAATGACATAAATTCTGGGTCGTTACAAATTCCCGTCTTAAAAGAATTTCGTCCTCGAAATTACCAAGTAAGAAAGATTCACAAAATCCATTAACTTTTCAAAACAAACCGTTCAAATTTGATTTACAAATCTCTTAAGTGTTTAACTTTTCCAAAAATCCAATAGTTAAACTTCTTACAAAAACTTTACTAAGTTTTTAAAATTTTAAAATTTCTCAAAAATATTCTAACGCCTTAAATTTTCGGAAAATTTCGCCATAGCCTCCTTTGCGCGGCTCGATCCGAAAAAAATGACAGTGTATATATATCACAAATATACATCTCATCAAGTGATGAGGCATCCCGTAGGGAAAAAAGTGTAAAAGTACGATATTTAATCCGAGATATGTACCTTATTTATTATTAGTGAGCGTATACGGCTAATATAGCGCGAAAGCGAGCTCCAAATGCGAAGCAAACGCCATCCGCACCTACTAAACACTCAATCAAACAAATGAGAACATGTATATAGAAAATAATATCGATATACATCATATAGCAACATAATAACTGTTGATTCATGAGTTTTGATTCATGACACAAGCTTCAGAGATCATACGACGAAATACAAAGAGAATACTATATGAAAGCGACAAAAAGAGAATAAACGTATATTGTGAAACTACAAAGGAGATAAGACTACAATCCAGAGATTAGTATGAATATTTTATTTTATTGAGTCTTAGAATATTGTTAAAATCATTCCTCAAATAGTCATACACACACAAAACAATTTATATTAAAACTGTGTATACTGTGCAAGTAACACCAGGTCGGCCGACCGACCAGGATCCTCGGTCGACCGACCAGGATCCTCGGTCGACCGACCCTGTGTTATGTGCACAGTGACTTTCTGTTTTATATACGATTTCAAACTCAGCTGACCGGCCAGGTTTTCCGGTCGACCGACCAGAGAATAACGGCTAGTTTACTGAAGAGATGCGATCATTTCATGAAGAGGAATGTCCTCTATTTCAATAGGTATGGACACAACTGTTAACTAAAACTCTTCATGAAAGATTACAACTCTTCTACAACTATATAAACATATTCAATTCACTTCTACAATCACCGATTCTTGTTTATATTTCTGAAATCTAATCTCTATTCATTTCTGCAAATAAAAGTTTTCATTCTTAATTAATATCACTAGAATCCTTGTTTTAATTCATATATACTTCGATTCTACGTGATTATCTTCCTTTTAAATCTTCACACACATACATACTCTTGAGGATTTGATTATAGGAAAATTGTACTATCAAAAGACTATCAGTGTTATTTAGAACACATTCGTCAACAAACATTTTGTATTAAGTTGAAGTCCTCTTCGGCTGTTGAGGCGGAAAAATTCCTGTTCGGCTGCTCAGGTGTCGTATACCTATTCCTCCGGGTTAAGTGAGGGGTTTAGTTTAAATCCAGAGGGTATTCTGGGACTGGACGTAGAACGGGAAGTTCGAACCAGTATAAAAATTCCTGGTGTGCTTACTTTAATTTTTACTTTACTGTTATTACCAGTTTCCGCATTAATATACCATATTACACGATCCTTAGTACTACACGTACACTTTCATTTGGTATCAGAGCAAGGTCATTCTATAACCATCACAAAGTTATTTGATATTTATTTCTAGTAATATGGCAACCACACAAATTAACGATGTTAACACTCACCCTAATTCTAGTTTCACAGAAGGTCAATCGACATCATGACCTCCACTTTTCAATGGTATAAATTACAATTATTGGTCAACTAGAATGAGAATCTATATGCAATCAAGTGGATTTGATATCTGGAATATTATACAAAGTGAGTACACAACTCCTACTGGAGAATACTCAACTTGGAGTAACACACAAAAACTAGATGCTACATCAAATGCTAAGGCTATGAATATTTTATTTTGTGCATTAGATAGAAATGAATTCAATAGAGTTAGCATGTGCACTTCCGGTTATGAAATTTGGAGAACTCTTAAAGTTTCACATGAAGGAACGAACAAAGTTAAATTAAGCAAAATTTCTATGTTGAAACATCAATTTGAAAATTTTAAAATGAGGCCAAATGAATCTATAAATGACATGTACTCTAGATTTCAGGATATTTATCATGCTTTATTATCACTAGAACAAAAGTTTACTAATTTTGATGTTGTTACAAAAATCTTAAATTCTTTAACGGACGAATGGGAACGAAAAGTCCTAGCTATTGAAGAAGCGACTGATTTGTCAACATTAAAACCAGAAGAATTGATAGGTAATTTAATGTCCTACGAAGTAAATTTGCAGGCAAAACGAAATGGTGCACAAGAAAAGAAAAATGTGGCATTCCAAGCAGAAAAATATGATTCCGACTCAGATAATGAAGATATGGCAATGATCGCTAAAAATTTCAAAAAGTTTTTGAAATTCAACAGAAACAAATTCAAGGGAAACAAAAATAATTCCAACAACAATTCCAATAGCAGCAAACCATCATCTTCAACAATGGAATGTTATGAATGTCACAAGAAAGGACACATGAAGAAGGATTGTCCAGATCGTAAAAAGAATAACTCCTAGAAGGATAAAACCAAACGAAAGGGTTTTTCAATCACTTGGGATGACACTGACTCATCATCCTCATCAGAGAGTGAAAGTGATAATGAACAAGCAAATGTATGCTTCATGGCTTCGTCAGACGATGTAAGTGATTTTACTTTTGAAGATTTAATTGAAATAAATTCTGAATTAGTAAATTTAACAAAACAACTTAAAAAGAAAAATAAAGAATTGCAAAGAAAGTTAGATAGAACAGTTTTAGAAGTAGATATGTTAAAAGATGAGAAGATAATATTGGAAGAAGAACTTGAAATTTCTCAACAATCGAATTCTAACTTATCTTCTCAAATTACGTCAATATCTGAAGAACTAGAAATTCAGAAAAATAAAAATGATATTTCACTTTTCAAAAATAATAGTTTAATATCTAAGATTAAGGATTTAGAGTTAGAAAAATCTAGTCTGAAAATAAAATTTGATGATATTTCTAAAAATGTTTCTAATTTCAATAAAGGAAGAGAAAATCTTTCTAGTATACTAGAAAACTCTCAATCCTCTAACAATAAATCTGGACTAGGATTTAAGAAACAAAATAATTTTGCTAAAAGTAAAATTAATAATAAAATTAAGAAAGATATTAAGAAAACAGTTTATTCAAATACTAAAACTATTAAGATATGGATTCCAAAAACAAATAATATATTGATAAGGAATAAACATATCAAAATTTTTATGGAAACTGTTCATAATAACCAAAATTATGTTTATAAAGGGAATTCTGAACCCGTATGGGTTTTGCTTCCTAAGATCTAACTCTTAGGACCCTAAAAAGATTGGGTACCAACTTTTTATAAACTTTTTGCAGGTACCACATAAGAAGAGAGGAAAATGGATTTTAGATAGCGGTTGCTCAAAACATATGACTGGAAACAAAGAAATGTTGTCAAACATTATATACTCAAATGGAGGAGCAGTCACCTTTGGAGATAACTCAAAAGGATATATCATCGGCAAAGGCAATGTCAATAGCAACGGTACATCTAATTTACCTCTCATTACTGATGTTTTATTAGTTAAAAATTTAAAACATAATTTATTAAGTATTAGTCAACTTTGCGATAAAGGTTTTAATATAACTTTTTTAGAAAATAAATGTAACATTTTTGATAAAAATCATAACATTATTTTCGAAGGAAAAAGAGATAAAAATATTTACATCTTAAATATGAACGTTAATAATAATTCAAATCTGTGTCTAGTAGCTAAAGAAAACGATTCTTGTCTTTGGCACAAAAGATTTTGTCACATCAATTATAATACCATCAACAAACTAACTAAAAATAAATTAATTAAAGGTTTACCCAATATAAAATTCGAAACTAACATATTTTGTGATGCATGTAAATTAGGAAAATTAACAAAATCTTCTTTTAAATCAAAGAAAGTAATATCTACAGAACAACCACTTGAACTTTTACACATGGATCTTTTTGGTCCAACTCAAGTGCAGTCTATTAATCATAATAGATATGTTTTTGTTATTGTAGATGATTTCTCTAGATATACTTGGATTTTCTTTTTGAAAAATAAAAGTGATACTTTTGATAATTTTAAAGTTTTTGTTAAAAGAATTCAAAATATTAAAACATTGAAAATTAAAAATATAAGAAGTGATCATGGAGGCGAATTTGAGAATGAAGTTTTTGAACAATTTTGTAACAAGAAAGGTATTAACCACAATTTTTCGTTTCCTAGAACACCACAACAAAATGGAGTTGTAGAAAGGAAAAATAGAACGTTACAAGAATGTGCAAGAACTTTTCTAAATGGAACAACTTTATCGAAACATTTTTGGGCAGAAGCTGTAGCTACTGCTTGTTATGTACTGAATCGCGTTTCTATTCGACCATTAACTAAAAATACCCCATATGAACTTCTAAATGGAAGAAAACCAAATATTTCATATCTAAAAGTTTTTGGTTCCAAATGTTTTATTTTAAATACTAAAGATCAACTAGGCAAATTCGATCCAAAATCCGATGAAGGAATATTCGTTGGATATTCGGAACGAAGCAAGGCTTATCGAATTTATAATAAACGAACTCAAATTATTGAAGAAAGTTTACATGTTTCTTTCAACGAAAATTTTAAAAATATAAATCCAAGTGTTACTATTGATTCTGATGATGAATCTACTCAAAAAGAAAATAATAATACAAATGAAAATCTTGATATTCATGAAACTAATATAAACGTTACTTCTAATAGAATAAAATCTCCACCTAGAATTTTAAGAGATCATCCTGTGCAAAATATAATTGGAGAAGTTAATACGAATGTTAAAACCAGACATCAACTAAATCAAGTTGGTCATGTAGCTTTTCTCTCTAACATAGAACCTAAGAATAAAAGAAGCTTCAACTGATGACTACTGGATACTTGCCATGCAAGAAGAATTAAATCAATTCGAACGAAACGAAGTTTGGGAACTCGTTCCTAGACCCAGTGATCAATTAGTCATCGGTACTAAATGGGTTTTCAAAAATAAAGTAGATGAACTAGGAAATATAACAAGGAATAAAGCTAGATTAGTTGCACAAGGATATAATCAAGAAGAAGGAATTGATTACGAAGAGACATTTGCTCCAGTCGCCCGACTTGAAGCAATACGAATATTATTAGCTTACGCGTGTTTTCATAATTTTAAACTATATCAAATGGATGTTAAAAGTGCATTTTTAAATGGATTCATAAAAGAAAATGTTTTTGTTGAACAACCACCTTTGTTCAATCATGAAAAATTTCCGGATCATGTATATAAACTTAAAAAGGCGTTATACGGTTTAAAACAAGCACCACGTGCTTGGTATGATCGTCTTAAAAGTTATTTATTAGAATCTGGTTTTGAAATCGGTAAAGTAGATCAAACACTCTTTATTAAGAAAACTAATAAAGATATTTTAATAATTCAAATATATGTTGACGATATTATTTTCGGCTCGACAAATGAAAAACTATGTCAAGAATTTTCAACTATAATGACAAATGAATTTGAAATGTCTCATATGGGAGAATTGTCATATTTTCTTGGATTACAAATTAAACAAATTGAAAATGGAATTTTTATTAATCAAGAAAAATATTGTTATAATTTAATCAAACGTTTTGGTCTGGAAAACACTGCTGCCAAACCAAATCCTATGAGTACAACGATTCATCTCGATAGAGATGAAGATGGCAAAAGTGTTGATCAAAAGTTATATCGTAGTATGATAGGTTCTTTACTTTATTTAACAGCGAGTCGACCCGATATTATGATGAGTGTTTGTTTATGTGCTCGATTTCAAGCAAATCCCAAAGAATCACATATGAGAGCAGTTAAACGCATTATTCGTTATCTAACTAAAACCAAAGATTTCGGACTATTTTATCCGAAAGAATGTCCTTTTGAATTAGTTTCCTATAGTGATGCTGATTTTGGAGGAAGTCGGACGGATCGAAAAAGTACGAGCGGAACGTGTCACTTCATTGGACGTTCCTTAGTTTCTTGGTTTAGTAAGAAACAAAACTGTGTTTCTTTATCAACGTGTGAAGCAGAATATATATCTGCTGCTTTGGCATGTGCACAAGTCGTATATATGCAACAGACACTACAAGATTTTAATTGTCATCTAGAAAAATCAATAATTTATTGTGATAATACTAGTGCAATAAATCTTTCTAAAAATCCGGTCAATCACTCACGAACAAAACACATTGATATTCGTCATCACTTTCTTCGTGATTGTTTGGAAAAAGGATTAATAAATCTAGAATTTATCAACACTGAAAATCAAATAGCTGACATTTTTACTAAACCGCTAAATGAAAATACTTTTATAAAACTAAGACGCGATTTAGGTATAATGTCGTTTAAAGACTTATGAATAAAAATATGCAAAAATATGGAAAAACAAAAATTATTTTATTTCTGACCAAAGTGGAACTCGAACTCATGACCTTTGACTTATATGTTAGATGTTGTATTATAGCCACTTGAGCTATGGGTGTTTCTTGTTCCAGCTCTATTTACAATCTGTACCATTAACCTTAATTTCAGAACAAACTATTTTTGACTCTAAAGCATTATATATCATACAATTACAAACAGTTTTTGTTTAAAAAGTTCTGTGATTAAAATTAAAATTTGTTTTAAACCACTATTTTTTTAGAAAATAAATGGTTATATATATTTACTATGTTTATTGAATAGAACATATAATACAAAAATCTTCTTACAAAACAAAACTTGAAACAAAAATGTCTTCTAACAATGACGTCTACAATTCTGAAAATTCTCATCTTTCATACACATCTCCGGACGACGACTGTTCTGATCGCATCCCCGAAAATGGTCCCTATCCTACTTTTCCAATGCCTAACCGTGTTCTAGAATTCTCCTCTCCAGATAATGACCTCCGACATAGGTGGAAACCATGGGAAGACTCCCATACAGGCTATACACCTGATAAAAAGAAAGGGAAAAATGCAATGGTAGTATCTCCATCAACCAAACAAAAGATTGATGAAATACATCACTACCAACAACAGCAAATGAATATGCAACGGGAACTCTATTACGAACAAAAAGTCACGGCAAGACGTTTAAGTTTTCTTGAAAAAATTGCCATGAAAATTTGTTCATCTAAGAAGGATGATGTTGCTGAACCCTCTTACAGAACTCCATCTCCTTCAGACCATGTTCAAACTCCAATAGCTCCAATATGGTCACCGGTAGAAAATGTTCCGTCTCCAAATTCATGGGAACGTAGATGCTGATGAACCATGGCTATAATTTAATAATATATATGTTATTATTTTCAATAAGATGTATAGATATAAATGATGTAATAATATAATTTATATTTCTATATTTCTTTTTGAAAAAAAACAGTAGAAACTTGTTTATTCACATACTTCGGTCGACCGAAATTCCTGAGTCGGTCAGCCGAACTTGTTTCCCGAAAATCTACTAGAACATTTTTTAAGTCGGTCAACCGAAAACCCTGCCTCGGTCGACCGAAGCTCTTCCCGAAAGATTCAGCACTGCTCTGAACCTCAAGTCGGTCGACCGACCCATGTCGCTCAGCCGACCGAGCCTGCTATTCTGTTGAAATTGCCTACATATCTTAACCCATCCACTCACCTTTTTATCTCACCTCTTCACTTTTACTCTTCCAAAACAGATTTTAACCCTAGCCCCCATTGCAATCTCCCCAAATTTCTTCAAACAAAAATGGCTCCTAAGAAGAAATCTAAGACTAATGCTGGCTCATCTTCATCAACTCCCGTAGACTCTCAAATTGCCTCTTGGCTAGTAAGTGACAAAGCTTTAGAAAGATGGATAAGGCTTCAAGATGCTAAAATCTTTGAGGAGACCTTTGTAAGTTATCCTGATTTTACCTCCTACGGTGTTGAAAATGCCGCTCTTGAAAGTGGTCTTGATGCATTTCTTGACCATAGGAAAAACAACTTGAAAATTAATCATATAATGGTCAAGTTATTCCTAGCAAATCTCAACCTTGTAAATCCACCGAGAAACACTGAAAATTGTGTTTGGACATCGGTTTGTGGCACTTCGATTTTTCTTTCCATTGATCGAATGAATCATATTTTAAATGCTCGACCTGGTGGAATTTCGTTACATGATGTAGACTGTAATACATCGACTCGTGACCGTCTAAGTCATCTATTTTTTGAAGATGATGCTACTGATTTAAGGCTAACTTCATCCCTTCGCCCTAAAGCCCGACTCTTTCATCGATTCATGATGAAGTCTATTGTTCCAAGAGGAGGATCATACCACTTAGTATATCCCGAAAACTTCAAAGCATTGTATGCTATGTGCGGAAATATTCGAGTAAATTGGACACAACTTCTCATGGATGAATTTCTCTCTTTCAACCAAGGAAAAATGCTCCATATTTATTATGGAGAATACATAATGAGGTTGGTTAATCACTTTGTCACCCATGCTCCCGAATCCGAAACATCCAAAGTTCGTAATTTTGACTCACGAACCATAAAACTAATGAAGATACCCGATGCACCGTCCCAAATCACAACTTTTCAGCAATGGCGTACTACTCCTCGAGAACAACTACGTCGAAGCTATTCTACACCTCAACCATCTACTCATTCTACAGAACGTATAACTCGTCAAACTTCAATTCAACGACCAACTCCCGTAATGAGTACGGAAGCGGCCATTAATATTTTGGCACAAAACCAAATAGCTTTGGATTCTCGACTTCGAAAAATTGATGGGCGGTTCAAGAAGATCAAAGGCTTCTTCGTAAATCTATGGGATGCCTTATCATGTACTTCCGAAGCCGGTGCTTCATTTGTTGCTCCTGGAAAAAGACCAGCGCCAAATTTCTCTTGATCTACATCCGATAACACAAGTTCCAGCACTTCGGCAACTCGTGTTCCTCACACACAAAGACGGGGTAAGGAACCGGCTCCACTGGATGAAAATACTCGTCCAGAATTTTGGGATTCCGATGATGATGAAGAATAATCACATGTTTACACTTTCGAGTATTAATTATGAACAATATGCTTATTATTAGATGTTGTGAAACTATGAACGTATTTCTATCTTGTTTAAACTATGTAATATTTATAACTTGTTGTTCCCTTACTAGTGCTTACATGCTCCATAATTTTTTATTACATCTAATAAGTATTCCTTTTTGTCGATGACAAAGGGGGAGAAAAATGTATAAGAGCTAACATACCTTTTGCAGAAAAGTCGCCATATATTCAGGGGGAGAATTATAAAATAGATAAGTTTTACTTCGTCACATAAGTATTGTCATCAATCAAAAAGGGGGAGAATGTTGATTCATGAGTTTTGATTCATGACACAAGCTTCAGAGATCATACGACGAAATACAAAGAGAATACTATATGAAAGCGACAAAAAGAGAATAAACGTATATTGTGAAACTACAAAGGAGATAAGACTACAATCCAGAGATTAGTATGAATATTTTATTTTATTGAGTCTTAGAATATTGTTAAAATCATTCCTCAAATAGTCACACACACACAAAACAATTTATATTAAAACTGTGTATACTGTGCAAGTAACACCAGGTCGGCCGACCGACCAGGATCCTCGGTCGACCGACCCTGTGTTATGTGCACAGTGACTTTCTGTTTTATATACGATTTCAAACTCAGCTGACCGGCTAGGTTTTCCAATCGACCGACCAGAGAATAACGGCTAGTTTACTGAAGAGATGCGATCATTTCATGAAGAGGAATGTCCTCTATTTCAATAGGTATGGACACAACTGTTAACTAAAACTCTTCATGAAAGATTACAACTCTTCTACAACTATATAAACATATTCAATTCACTTCTACAATCACCGATTCTTGTTTATATTTCTGAAATCTAATCTCTATTCATTTCTGCAAATAAAAGTTTTCTTTCTTAATTAATATCACTAGAATCCTTGTTTTAATTCATATATACTTCGATTCTACGTGATTATCTTCCTTCTAAATCTTCACACACATACATACTCTTGAGGATTTGATTATAGGAAAATTGTACTATCAAAAGACTATCAGTGTTATTTAGAACACATTCGTCAACAAACATTTTGTATTAAGTTGAAGTCCTCTTCGGCTGTTGAGGCGGAAAAATTCCTGTTCGGCTGCTCAGGTGTCGTATACCTATTCCTCCGGGTTAAGTGAGGGGTTTAGTTTAAATCCAGAGGGTATTCTGGGACTGGACGTAGAACGGGAAGTTCGAACCAGTATAAAAATTCCTGGTGTGCTTACTTTAATTTTTACTTTACTATTATTACCAGTTTCCGCATTAATATACCATATTACACGATCCTTAGTACTACACGTACACTTTCAATAACCACATGTGCTAACATAGCAAATGCAACAAAAGCAACAAATGCAACCATCATCCAATAAACATTCAACAACTTCATAACCAAATCAATATATATTCACTTCTCATTAATATTCATTGAATTGGTTTTAAATTTTAAATCATATTTGATTCATTTACATTGGACTTTATCAACATTCATTTATTTGTTTCCAATTAGTTTACATTCACTAATTAAATTCAGTTCATATTCACATACTTCCAATTTGGATTCAATTACTTTAGCTTCCAATCATTCAACTTCATTAACACTTAATGAATTATACACAATCAACTAACATCCATATAACAACCAATGTATATTCAACACGACCAAATTATTTAATTTACATCCAATTTGGTTCAACACCTTTAATTCAATTGGTTGATATTAAATTGACTTACATTCAATTATTCAACTTTCAATTTCATTTACTTTCAATGAATTAACACTTACATCCATTGTTTCATATCAATTTACTTATATTCGATTGATTAACATTAGTTCAATTCAATCCATTTATTAACTCAATTGCTAATTCATTTTACAAATAAAATTGAATTTCATTTATATAACTCAAGTTCACATTCATTTAATAAATTCACTTTATTAATTTACTTTGATATCAAAATCAACTTCGTTCAACATCACTTAAGTTATTTTCCATTTCAAACATCATTTGTTCAAATTAACTTAAGTTCCCACTTATAAATCCAATTCAGATTCCAATTCTATTTAACTTTTACCAAAGTCAAATTTATTATCTCATATTATAAGTTCAAAACTTGATTTCTTATATTCAACAATTACAGCTAGGATTTAATTGATTCACTTATACTTACTTTAATTTAACTTCATCCTTTAAGTTAAATTTATTCTATCAAAATTCAAATTATATAAGTTATCAACCCATTAATCATCCCCATAAATATTTTAAATAGGATTCCAGAGTCTTTTCAACCTTTCAAAACCATTTTGAAATCAATTCAAATTTATCTTTTGAATTCCCAAAACCAAAATCCAAATTTTCCAACCAACTTCCATTTAAAATAATCTAGCAGCAATTCCTCCTTTGGAAACCTGAAAATGAACACAATGATGTCGCGATCATCATCGGAATTATTTTCCAGCGACCTGAAAAGAGTTTAGAGCTTTCATCTCTCCAAAACAATTTTCCAAAATATCAAATCCTTTCAAAAACACTTCTCTGGAATTTTATTTTAGATCATAAATCACATTTACAAATCTTTTACTTATAAAATTTCACTTCTTATATATAAGATTATTTTACCATTGTAAATCATTTTAATTATAACTTCATACATTATAATTCATTTTCTTATACAATTTACTCTTTCACAATTATTGTTTTTATTTAACTTATTCAAACAACTTTTAATTAACTTATATACATTTTACATTTTGAACAACCAAACAATCGATTATATAGACTTTAATAATTTCCGAAAAATTATTTCTTTATATACAAAATATAATAGAGGTAAAATTATATCATTTACCCAATTTAAAAACAATATCGTGCCGAATTGTTCTATACAAGTGTTTAGAGATCCCTATCGATAGAGTTGTACGGACAATACCGACCAGAATCCATATACCACTCAACAAACCAATCATCACAATATAAAACAATTTTATATTAACTAACAAATACGCGCTCGTATCTATTATTACACTCAACTCATTCCAGAGCACTACTGAATCTATCTCTAATGAGTAACACCCAACAGAGCAGGGTTGTCGCTTAACCATATGCTCTGATACCACGTTGTAAGGACCCGATTCTTCGACTTCCGAATATCGACATCAATACGTCCACTGTATCGACTGCCGAGCCATCGAATGCCGGAAAACCGAATTCTTAGGGTTTTAGAAAGAAGAGGTAGAAAAAAACAGAAGAAAAAGAAAGAAGAACAACAGAACAACATCAGAAACAGAAATAATATCAGAATATCACATTCGCAGCGGAACAACATATAATAGATAAATGAATAATCTTTAAATCAAAGAACTATATCATTTTATACTTTACATCATCATCAGAGTTTACAACAACAATACAACAATGGATAGTTATATAAACTTGTCCTCATACAGAATACACAGCGGAATAAATAATATCATATACAAGTGGTACGTCTCGCCATCCAGCTCGCCACTAAGCTCCACAGCATCCCGAATCCAGAATGACCTGATAACCTAACTCTAGACTGCCCGTGTGGAAATTGGTGGGCACCCAGAGTTTAGGAAGGAAACAATAAACTCCAGGTCAGTCATGGTGACTAGTGTAAGAACTTAAAACAGTTTATCTTTAAAACAGACAACAGAGGAATATTTTAAAATAGATTCGCAATGCTTTTTGGGAAATGAGACTACCATAAGGCCTCCCGCACACACACACAATGCAAACGCAGAATCGGAGGAGATTTCTCCTTATGATAGTCAAAAATGCTTGATACGCATTAAAAAGAAACATTTGATATTATTACTAGTGCATAGTGTAGGAAAATCATTTCAAAAGTATAATATAAATCTTAGCCAGCATAGGCATTCCGCACTTTTGCCTACTATAGCTACCATCTAAACAGTGGTCACCACCATAAGTAAATGGCAGGTTCTACAACTAAAACCGTACAAGATCGTATTGTTTCTTTGGATTTCCAACAAATGGTCAGGCCAAGGAACTTCCCATCGCCACATAGGTATGCCTCTGGAAAGACGACCCGAGAAATAACCTAACATTACGGTTAGATCTCTGCCAACACAAGGCCGGGTTACCTCTGCAAAAATAGGTAACTACTGACACGAATATGTCATCCCCCGATCGTAACCGATCTTCCCGAGGATCCTCGATTTCCAACAACCACATAATAAATTTGCAGTAACAACATAGGTTAAATATCTGGGCTCCATACCATGATACCACCTCTATCCAGAAGGAATGACATACACTAAGGGGCGCTACTCCTAGAACCTTGCCGCATCCTTCCTGTTTTGACCATTTTCGGGGTGTGAGGTCCGATGAAGTCTCGTCCACAAAGCTACGCTTTGTCACAAAGCCATGCTTTGGGTTAACAAATGATCAAAGAAATGATCACAAAGATAAATGATCAAACAAATGATCATATCACAAATGATCAAACAATGATCATTTCACAGCAACACTCAGCATGTCACGTTACCAAATTGGGAGTATATCGCTGATAAATTTCAACTACATAACCTCTGAGCTCGTACGTCTCAGAGAAGGGTGTTAAGCTAAGAGAATAAATTCTCCGCCACCAACAGATATGTATTTGAAAGAAATCAGCTTTATATCTCAATTTGTAACGTCAGACATACAATCCATACAAGTCTGTTCCGGGCTCGAACAGAACCGAAGGCACTTCTCACGAAGCCCTTGCAAATCCAAATAATTTTCAAATCACGTCCGGACTTCCCATCAATAAGGGTGATAAAACCTCTATATCAGAGATCAGCCGATGTAGAGTAACTCGACGGTAATCCTTCCATTTTCAAAAATATCCGGTCTTCAACACTGGTCATCAAATGCAATCCATAACGACGTATCACATATTCGGAATGTGTTATACGACCCAAAGGTCCTTTCCCGGCTAACCCGAATAGTGAGCTATTATTCAAAAATAAGTGTGGCATTCAAATTCAAGCAAATCACAACAAATACCAATTCAAGGTAATTATTAATAGTCGGTTATTTAACTATCAATAAAGATGTGCACCATCATCAGATTCCAAATAATTTTCCAAATTATTTAATTTCCAAAAATATTTTTACAAGATATATAATTTTTCACACTTAACCATTTGAAACCAAATTTCAAATCACTTTCAAATATTCATTTTCAATTTATCTTTACAAAGATAAATTCTCAAAAACGTTTCATTTCATATTGGAAAAACATTTCCATACTTATTTAATAATAAGTAATTCACAAATCATTTATTTCAACACTTGGAAATATTCAATATACTTAAATCAAAATTAAGTATATATTTCATTCTTTAAGGAAATCATTCTCTTTCACAAATTTTATTTGAGTCAAAACGAATGTTACGTAAAACATCGTTACGACAACTCAAAATCACTAGTATAGGGATTCGAAATTTAGATAGATATATATCCCAATACTATATAAAACATTTCCTTTCGGAAACCATTTACTATAACAACAGTGTTATAGTCCACCATTTCCTTATTTCTCGAAACGTCTATTTCAACAATGAATGTTGAAATCTATGGTTTCGATACTTAACACGTTTTAAAACATCTTTTAAAACAATTACTTCATTTCACAATATCACTTGTCCAAAACATATTCATTTTATTTAATAATATATTCACTGTCCAAAATCATGAATATACTTTATTTACCCAATTCAATGTTTCTACACATTTTACTTAAAAGATTATCCACTGTCCAAAATCGTGGATAAAATTCCCAACCAAACTCTTGTTATTACAACATTTAACTTAAAAGATAATTCGCTGTCCAAAATCACGAATATATCTCCTTTATTAAACTTCTATGTTTAATTTATCAAATTCAATTGGTTTCGGATTTATAAACAATGTTTATAAATTCCATTTCTATTTATAAAACTTCGAGTTATAAAAATCACTTTATTAACAAATTCTGTCCATATCCCATTTACATGCCAAAATCCGATTTATAAGATAATTACTTATAAATCTTTTATTTTACAAAATCTATTCATTTAATAACTTCACAATTTATAAATCTATAAATTCCGTTCACTTATGAAATCCATTTTTTCACATTTAACACTTGGAAAATATTCGTTTTTTAATTCCAGTATTCTTAATTTATAAAATATCAATTTTGTACATCTTTTATATAAATCGTTCATAATAATTTAAAAATCCCAATTTAAAAATCAAAATCATTATTTTTAACTTCAAAAATGGATCCGATGATGCAACAACACCAATCATCAATCACGACAACAAAACATCACATATCATCATATGATAACAGAATATATCACAATATCTGTAAGTAAATCCATACGGTGAGGAATCCAGTCGGATCCCTCTAACCTGTTTCCCTACATCCACAGATGTTAGCACAATACCAATTCCACTCCAGTATGGAATATCGCGGTATATGGGTTTAATAAATATTATCCGCTATTATATGGCGCAATAGGGTCTCATCCATTATATAATGTGGGAAATCAACTCCAAATACATAAATAATACCAATTTCACTTTACGGTGAAATATTCGCGGTATATGTTTTTAATAAATAACCTCCGCTTAATAACGACGTATAATGTCTATTTTAACAATCAATAGATAGCAATCATCATTCAAACATACATTCAAGCAATTTTAAATCTAACTATTTAAAATATAAATTGAAACAATTTCGATTGAGTGAGAAGTTCTCACCTTTGCTTTTAGTTGTCGCAATAGCGATTTATTCCGATTGAAATAAAACAAGCGTTTAATTTCAACCAAAATTTTCACTAGCTCAAACAAATCCCAATCCAGCTCCATTGCATAGTGCTCGTCAATACGAAGCCAACGCACTTCGTTTCGTCGAAATCCGACCTCGTACCAAAAAGTTATGGCGTTTAGAAGTTTATACAATTTATAATACAATTTTTATTTACAATTTCTTTTTTTTAACCTTCATCATCTGCCGTTGATTTCAAGCCTCCAGATCTGGGCCGTGCATTTGCTTTCTTCTCCATTTGAAAATCACGTACGTGATAAAAACCCATCATTGCCGACCTAGGGTTTCATTTCGCTCGAGCTTCATCCACTTTGAAGATGATCAGAGAACACCACCTCGAAGCCCACACACAACACCACCCACGCCCAGAGGCCGACCCCACTCGGCTGTACCCCCTGCACGAAAAAAGAGGCCGAACGGCCACTGTTCCAGCCCCAATTGCCATCGATTTCTAGCTCCGTTTCCGATCACAACCGTTGATTTCGTAGCTCTCATCGCCCTCTTTATTTTTGTAGTTGAACACTTTTCGTAATTCCTTACGGATTTGGAGAGAATGGAGGGAGAAGATGGGAGTTTTCTGGCCATTAATTTTAGAACTGGCGGCTTCACTATAACCCTAGGGTTTGTTTGCAAAACAAAGAAATGAAGGTGCTTTTATAGAAAAACAACGAAAACACTATTCATCCCGAAATTTCCGAACTCCAAACGAAGCGTGCCGGCTGACGTTTCTAGGATTTACCCCACGTTCCAAACACAATGGAATAGGTTTCGGGAGCTAATTCGATCATCTGTGCGAGTTACGGCAAAAAACGATCAATTTCAAATTAAACCGATTTAAACCGATTTCGATGCGTTTTGGCTTGCCCCGGACAAATGATACATCCGATTGACACGAAATTTGAAACCTTATAATAATATCACATTACGGATCCGATGAAACTAGTTTCGTCGAAATCCGAGACTTTTTGAAAAATGACTATTTTAACTCGCCAATTTAATATTAAAACAATTTCGATGCGTTTCAAGCTGCCACGGTCAATCGACAACTCCGTTTGCTACGAAAATTGAAATCCAATAATAACAAACTATTATGGATCTAATGGAACTAGTTTCATCCAATTCTGAGACTGTTCGAAAAATGGCTAATTTCACCAGTCGATTAAATATTAAAATATTCAATTTTCTCAGATTAACTCTAAATTCAATTTTAAAAGTTCTATAACATCACTATAACTTCAATATGATTTAATATAACTTTATAAATTATTTTCATTCACATTTAATCCAGTTTTCAATTATTTCTGAAATTTCAACTATTAAATTATCGATTTAATTGCCCAATTAAATCCAGTTATTCGAATTTTAAATTATTCGACTTATTAATTTCTTTTATTAATATTTAAAATCAATTAAATATTACGAATTTCAATGACAGAAATTCTGGGTCGTTACAATAGGATTAACCATCTTTCAGTGTATGGTTGCAACTACTCTATAGTTGGAATTTCTTTGATTTGGCATATAATATATTTATATTTATAGGCAAAATACAAATACGTTCACTTAATGTTTCCTGATTTTTTTAAAGATTGACTAAGCTAAGATCTGATACCAAATGCAACAACTCGTACCCTAGTGGGCCTGAATTTTCACTAAATTTAAAGTCCAAGTCCAACAAAATACGAACCATTGGTCTGGTATCCTACAAATAAATAAATACATATTAGAGCACTATCGATATAACTCACAGTGGAATAGTAAAGTATAATAAATCATACAGTTACAAACCAAGATTGACACTTCCAATATCTGGTTTCCTTGTCAGTGCCGAGCATGCATAAGGAAACCTGACCTTCCATAGTTTCCGCCTTGCATCAATACTTGTCCCTCCAAAGCTATCCTGTAGGTTGTAATGAGGAGGGGGTCAAAACAACGTTCCGTGACTAGTAAATTTTACACTTAATAAATAACACTAGTTTATGTCAATTGCCTTCCATCACATGTTATGTAATTTTTTTTACTTAGTCGTATCGACTCCACGTACACGTACGACATGCCTTATTTACCCAAAGTAGACCATAACGACAAACATACATATATAATATATATGTACCACAGTCCCCCTTCGGACCAAGATACTATCTCTACTATTATTCATAACCCAGCACCCATCAGGATCCATCATCAACGAGTATCACGCCTATGTCGTTCGTGCATACCAATGAACTTTTGTAGTGCCTAATATCGAAGGCATAATAGTTTATCCGTATTTTATCATATTTTGGAGATTTTCTACTTACCTACTTCCTATTGTGGACTCAGCTCCACGGACTCTAAAGGACTCAGCTCCTCGGACTATAGTGGACACAACTCCATGGACTATTGTAGACTCAGCTTCACGGACTACCACATTCGTTCTGAAAGACATCTCCTAAGAGTTATCTATCTTTCCCTTAACAAACAAACTAGTAAACAACTGTGGTGGTGCATGATCCAAATATGACCTACACTAGTAGGAGGTGTAGCCCGTTTAGGTGTAACCCTCATCTATCCCATTGACTGTTCAGGACCGATGACGTTCATGACCTATGTACAGCTCCTACTCCCTAATATGGTACCAACACACTTAAATAGTGTCGATCTTTGCTTACCGTCCCATTTAAATTGCCTAATGCAATCAATGCAATAGCCCATCTAAAAGATTAAAGCAGACCTACTGGGGTATTCCTTCACCTATACGCGAGCGTATATTATGACGACCGCCCATGACTCCTGCACTAAACATAGGAATAGTGCGCTGAAAAGTATGCCAGGCAGCCATGGATGATCGTCAGGGGTAAGTTAAAACAGCAGAATCTATCGTATTACTCACAGCGCAAGGATAAAAATACAATAGAGAATTTATATAGTGAAGCTTCACAAAACAGAATCTCATCAATTAAGCTTCATAATAGTTGAATACAAACATATGAATAGTCAATACATCAAGCCTCACTACATATCACTCAGAGAATTATACAAGCAGCGGAACCTCAAGTACATATAGTAAGAAAATAATATGCAAGCCTCCAGCTCGTCTTCGTCATCAGCATCGTTGGAAACTAAGAACAACACCTGTCACCTGCTACCTAGTCTGCCCATCCCAAAATGGATTAACAGCCCAAGGTAATAAGAGTTGAACATAAAACCTTGAGTCAGACAACAGTCTTAGTGAGCGGTAAATTAACTAACAACATACCAAAAGAGCATAAAGGAAAAAAAAGAATAGGAATCCAACCCTCCCACTCCACCTCTTTCTACAGTGATAGCCCCCAGACACACTAAGCAGAAGTAAACATGGTAAAGCAAACATTTAAAGTAAAGCAATTATCACTCGAGTCAAGGTCAATGTTTTCTAAGTACAAACCCCCAAGGCCTAAACCAAGATCAGATAAGCACCCAGAAAATATTGCTCTTGAGACCGAATGACGATACAACCAAACATCCATGACTCTGGCTATCACTGTTATCATTGCTTCGATACCACCATTAATTGAATGACCGGCACATTCTTTCAGCCGTCCGTCAAGGGCTAATGGTAACCCCGGTTCTAGACATAACTCCGCAGGTCGTCGCAGCCCGTGCCTAGGACTATCGAATCTGCCCAAAGTACTCGACCACCAACTGTAGTCTTTTGGGACTATCGAATCTGCCCAGCGTACTCTTGCTTTGAGCCTGCTAGAACCTTTAACAACGATGAAATCTCAGCCTTCTAGTCATCCTCCTCGATGACTATTCTCATACTAGCTCAAGCTCCTCTCAAGCCAACCATTATCCTCACACTCGAACCATTTCACCGAGTTACCAATATGCTTGGAATGATCCCGTCTGGATTGAACCAAGGCTATCTCACATCATGCCTTGCTTCATCTCATCATAGCAAAGCCTCATCTCAACATCATCATCAAATCTATCCATATGAGCTTCATCAACCGCCACATATGCCATGAGCAGCTTTTCCCAATTCAAGAACCTTTCCCTTAGCTTTTGAATCATCTTCGACCATCTTGTCTAAATCAAATCATCAATCAACTAATTTATAACAATCAATCAAGTCAATCATAAATCCAAGTAATCAAGCATTCAAACATGATCAAATAAACAATTATAAAAATAATGGCAATCTTGTAAATAAAGAGTCCAAATCTAACAAGCATGAATCATGAGCAATATCTCTACAACTTGATGAATGAACTTGCATAGGTTAACATGTAGTAAAATGGATGTCAAATCATCATGAACAATGGATCTAAACTTAGGTTTACGAAAATGCATGAAATCACTATTTTTAACACATAATCAAGCCACCGATCCAATATACTCCTTTGGGTCCGTGTGAGAGATAATCACCACTCACCGAATCACCTAAACACCCTAAAAGCAACACACTTCAGATCTAGACAGTGAAGGATCTAGCTTGATCCGCCAAAATTCCGCTTCAACCGATGAAATCTCTCTTCGATGGATGTAGATCTTCAATCTAAGCTCTTGGATCTTTGATTTGGATGGGAGGAATCACGAGATTAGAGTGGAGAAAAGAAGTGAAGAAGTGCAACACTCGAGCTCTCAAAATGGCAGGACTTCGTCGCTTCAAAATCCGGATCCCAAAAAGTGAAGTAGAATCGTGTATTTATAGGCTGGAAATTCCTTAAGTCGTCCGCCCCCTTAAGTTGTCCACGACTTATCTCTTCCGACCTACGACCTAACAAATCCGACGACTTAACCATCCCCTTCGACCTACGACTTAGCAGATCCTACGACTTAACACTTGCGCGACTTAACATATACGCGCGAGCTAACAAGGATGCGGCTTAACAGAAGTTACGACCTAACACACACGATCCAACGACTTAACGCACGCGCGACTTAGCGACAATCGCAAGTGTGCGACCTAACGACTTATCATAAGTCGCGACCTAACTGAACACGGCCTAACGACCTAACACTAAGCCAAGTCCCAACGACTTACGACCTAACTCCAACACAGGGTCTTCAACTACTTACGACCTATAATCCTTAAGTCGCTCGAACGGCCTAGCTTCCTTAAGTCGTCTACTCCTTAAGTCGGTCAAATCCTGTAGGTTGCTCCAATCTGTTAAGTCGTTCACCCGACCTAACCTACCACACGACCTAAGCTACCACACGACTTAACTTCTGGACGACCTAACTTCTACACGACTTAAGCTCTAGTCGTCGCAAACTCTGAACGGTCTAACTCTGAACGAATCAACAACATTAACGACCTAATAACACCGGTTACAAACATTCGATCCGCAAAAATACGGGTCGTTACATTCTCTCCCCCTTAAGAATTTCGCCCCCGAAATTCCAAACAAACAAGAGCAATCAAAACTATTCTGCATGCCTACCATCCATAGCAATCAACAAACCATGCGTCCAATTACTAGCCTAGCATGCAGAATTATAAACTAGAACAAGTTACAATGTCGTGAGATGACACGACACCTTATGGCCATACCTCGAAGAGTTCAGGATGAGCTGCCTTCATCCTCTCTCCCTCCTCCCATGTACAGTCGTTAACATCATCGCTCCATTGTATCTTGAGCAACCTAACTACCTTCCTCCTAAGCTGTTTCGTGTCAGTTTCCACAACACGAAGCGGCTTACGAGGTCCCTTATCAACTAGGTCAACTTCAAAATCTTCACGGCTATCCGCAGAAGCTACTGTATTCGAGTCGTGCACATACTTCCGTAGATACGATACATGAAAAACATTTTGCACACCCGACATCTTTTCTGGTAACTCCAATTTATAGGCGAGCTTTCCAATTCGCTCGATGATCGGGAATGGTCCAACAAATCTCGGAGTCAACTTTCCTTTCTTTCCGAATCGAATAACATTCTTCAGTGGAGAAATCTTCACAAAAACCATATCACCTACGTCGAATTCCAAATCCTTACGACGCTTGTCGGCATAACTTTTCTGTCGGTCTTGGGCTGCCTTCATTCGTTGTCGAATGATCTCTATGCAATCCGAAGTCCGTCGAATCATTTCTGGCCCAAGTATCAGCTTTTCTCCTATTTCTAACCAACATGTCGGAGAGTTACACAGTCTTCCATACAATGCTTCATACGGTGCCAAACCAATGCTTGACTGGTAACTGTTATTATACGAAAATTCTACCAAATGAAGGTGATCTTCCCATGATCCTCCGAAATCTAAAACACAAGCTCTAAGGAGATCTTCCAAAACCCGATTGACTCTCTCGGTCTGACCATCTGTTTGGGGATGATAAGCTGTACTCAAACACAACTCAGTTCCCAGAACTTCCTGAAAGCTCTTCCAAAATCCACTAGTGAACAATGGGTCTCGATCGCTCACTATACTCTTCGGAATACCATGGTATCGAACTATCCACTTAACTTACAGCTCAGCCAACTTTGATGCAGTCCTGGTTGATCGAACAGGAATGAATCTTGCACTCTTAGTCAAACGATCTACGATGACCCAAATCCCTTCATTTCCCGTTCTTGTTCTAGGTAGCCCATCAATAAAATCCATCGATATTTGCTCCCACTTCCATGTAGGAACTTCTAATGGCTGAAGCAATCCACTGGGCTTCTTTTGCTCAGCTTTTACCAACTGGCAGTTCATACACTTGGAAATAAAATTTCCAACATCCTTCTTCATACCTTCCCAGTAATAGGTTCTCTTCATATCCCGATACATCTTATTTCCACCTGGATGAGTTGTCAGCTTCGAGTGATGACTTTCCTTCAGAACTTCATTTCTCAATTCATCTATATCGGGAACAACTAGTCGTCCTTGCTTCCGAAGCCAACCCTCTCGATCGACCTCGAATCCTTTATCCTTTTCTGGGTCCAATCCAGATTCCAAATCACGGATAGTCTTGACAAGCTTATCGTCTCGCTTTTAGCTCTTGCCAATTCTTTCCACAAGAGTCGGTCTTATCGATAAGTTTGCCAACATCTCAGGTTCCAATTCACATCTGGGCCTGAAGTCAAATCCAGCTAAGTACTCGAGACTCTTCCATTCTGAAAACATGGCTCCTAATCCTGCATGTCTTCGACTTAACGCATCTGCCACTGCGTTACCCTTTCCCGGAGTATAGGCTATACCAAAATCATATGATGCCAAAAACTCTAGCCATCGTTGCTGCCGAAGATTCAAATCCTTTTGGGAGAAAAGATACTTCAACGACTTATGATCTGTAAACAAATCGAATCGAACTCCCAATAGGTAATGTATCCACATCTTCAGAGCAAATACAATCGATGCCAACTCCAAATCATGAGTCGGATAATTCCTTTCATGCGGCTTAAGTTGTCGACTTGCATACGCAACAACTCTATTCTTCTACATCAGCACTGCTCCAAGTCCAGTACCACATGCATCGGTGTAAACCACCATCTCATCATTTCCACTTGGAATAGTCAAAACAGGAGCACTTGTCAATCGCTCTTTCAAGATTCCGAAAGCTTGCTCACTCTTAGCATCCCATCTGAATACTTGGTTCTTTTTCGTCAATCCTGTTAATGGTGCAGCCATCTTGGAAAAGTCTTTGATAAATCGACGATAGTATCCTGCTAATCCAAGAAAACTTCTCACATCAGATGCATTCTTAGGCCTACCCCAATCCTGGATTGCT
Organism: Allium fistulosum; assembly: GCA_030737815.1. Classification (NCBI taxonomy): domain Eukaryota; kingdom Viridiplantae; phylum Streptophyta; class Magnoliopsida; order Asparagales; family Amaryllidaceae; genus Allium; species Allium fistulosum. Next base: position 235,521,507 of record CM060906.1, on the reverse strand, counting down.
GCTATCTTGGCGGGATCAACCACTATTCCGCTTCTAGAGATAATATGGCCTAAGAACCTCACTTCACTCTTCCAGAAGTGACACTTCGAAAACTTAGCCTTCAGTTGATGTTTCCGCAAAATTTCCAAAATAATATGCAAGTGCGTCTTGTGTTCTTCTTCAGTTCTGGAATAAATCAGAATATCATCCACGAACACTAGTACGAACTTGTTCAACTGATCTCTGAACACTCTATTCATAAGATCCACAAAATATGCTGGTGCATTGGTCAATCCAAACGGCATTACCAGCCACTCAAAGAAACCGGATGGTGTCCTGAAAGCAGTCTTCGGCACACTATCCTTAGCCACTCTTAACTGGTGAAATCCCGTTGCCAAATCCATCTGAGAAAACACCTTAGCTTCGTGAAGCTGATCAAACAAGTCATCTATTCTCGGCAATGGATACTTGTTCTTCTTAGTCACTTTATTCAGCTCACGATAATCCACACACAACCTCAATGATCCATCTGCTTTGGTTGCAAACACAACTGGTGCACCCCATTCGGACACACTACGCCGAATGAATCCTTTCTATAAAAGATCATCAACTTGCACCTTCAACTCTTGCTGTTCTCTAGGCGCCATCCGCCTAAGAGGCATTACAGCAGGTCTGGCTCCTTCAACTAGCTCGATACGAAACTCGATCTCTCTATGCGGCGGTAACCCTTTGACCTCATCAAAGACATCCTCAAATCCATTAGCGATTGGCACCGATGACAGTCCATCCCGTGGAACAACCAGCGAATACATGAAGCTCATGAAGACGCCTTCCTCATGCTTACATCGTATCACAACCTTTCGCCCTTCCACATTCTCGACTGTCACCTCCAACCTTTCACAATCAACCTTTGCCGCATACTTCCTAAGCCAGTCCATACCCAAAATAATTCCAAACCCCGCAAAGTTCAGAACAAAACAATCACAAACAAAAGAGCAATCATGACTCGATACAACCAGACCACGACATAGCATACACAGACAGGACGAACCCCCAACTGGATTAGTCATAATAAATGGTCTATCAACAATATCCGGTTTTAAACCCAACTGGCATACAAGTTCATTACAAACAAAAGAATGCGACGCCCCAGTATCGAATAACACTCTAACTGGAACACCACATATGGAAAGAGTACCTTGAACCACCACACTCTTTCCTTTCTCTTCAGCGGTAGGAGCTTTTGAAGATGATGGAACAGCCCCCAAAGCATAAGCTTGCACAATCTGCTTGTCCCTCCGCGATTCTGGACAATTCTTCTTAATATGCCCCGGCTTATCACAGTTGTGGCACTTCACCGGCACCTTTGGATTCTTGCAATCTCTGGAGAAATGGCCCTTCTGCTGACAATTGTAGCAGGTCACTTCGCCCTTCGGCTTCTTCTGGCCATCCTTACCCTTTTGCTGCTGCTGCTTCCTCTTCTTGTTTCCACCCTGTTGTGGTTTAGACTCTTCCTTGGCCACAGCAACAACAGATCCTTCTTTAGGAAACAGATTCTCGTGCCTGAGACCTTTCTCCACAAGCTTCTCAAATGGATCGTCCAAATGATCCACCAACTGTCTCCCAAGATAACTGTCCAAGCCTGTCACAAACTTCTCGTTCTTCTGATAAGGAGATTCAATATACGACCGGGCATACTTGGACAAAGCTTCAAACTCAGAAACATACTCAAGAACTGGTCTTCCATCTTGCTTGAGCTCTACAAACTTCTTAAACAGAACAGATTTCTGAGCTGTAGAAATGAACTTAGCTTCAAATCTGGCTTGGAATTGCTCCCAAGTGATTTCTTCCTCCGGAGTATCAATGGTGATAGAGTTCCACCAATCAGAAGCTCTTCCTTGAAGCTGTCTTGATGCTAGCTTCCTTTTGGTTGCATCCTCGATTCCCAAGTCACCAAAGATCCTTCTACAAGCATCTATCCATCTCTGGACTTCAATGGTTGACTCTGTTCCCAAGAAAACCTTTCCTCCAAGAGCAGTATAGTCTTTACACAGCTTAGCAAAATCCACCGGTCTTGGAGCTTGAACTTGAATTCCAACATCAACTGCTGGCCCCGGAGCTGGCATCCTCCTCATGATCGAAGTCATCATAGCTTCGAACATAGCAGCATAATCAGCAGCCCCCTCAGCAGCACGGCCTTCCCTTGCAGCTGGTTTCCCTCTTCGACTCATTCTTAAGATCAATAAAAGAAATGATCAGCACACCTTGAGAAACAACTGCATAAAGAACTCAAACCCTTTTAAGCTACTATATTATATATAGTAATCATCCATCAAAATACAATTACGTCTCTCATACGTAGTTACGTCAGCGAGCGTTGGGTAAAATCGATTAACCAAAGCTCTGATACCAAATGTGACGACCGCCCATGACTCCTGCACTAAACATAGGAATAGTGCGCTGAAAAGTGTGCCAGGCAGCCATGGATGATCGTCAGGGGTAAGTTAAAATAGCAGAATCTATCGTATTACTCACAGCGCAAGGATAAAAATACAATAGAGAATATATATAGTGAAGCTTCACAAAACAGAATCTCATCAATTAAGCTTCATAATAGTTGAATACAAACATCTGAATAGTCAATACATCAAGCCTCACTACATATCACTCAGAGAATTATACAAGCAGCGGAACCTCAAGGACATATAGTAAGAAAATAATATGCAAGCCTCCAGCTCGTCTTCGTCATCAGCATCGTTGGAAACTAAGAACAGCACCTGTCACCTGCTACCTAGTCTGCCCATCCCAAAATGGATGAACAGCCCAAGGTAATAAGAGTTGAACATAAAACCTTGAGTCAGACAACAGTCTTAGTGAGCGGTAAATTAACTAACAACATACCAAAAGAGCATAAAGGAAAAAAAAGAATAGGAATCCAACCCTCCCACTCCACCTCTTTCTACAGTGATAGCTCCCAGACACACTAAGCAGAAGTAAACATGGTAAAGCAAACATTTAAAGTAAAGCAATTATCACTCGAGTCAAGGTCAATGTTTTCTAAGTACAAACCCCCAAGGCCTAAACCAAGATCAGATAAGCACCTAGAAAATATTGCTCTTGAGACCGAATGACGATACAACCAAACATCCATGACTCTGGCTATCACTGTTATCAGTGCTTCGATACCACCGTTAATTGAATGACAGGCACATTCTTTCAGCCATCCGTCAAGGGCTAATGGTAACCCCGGTTCTAGACATAACTCCGTACGTCATCGCAGCCCGTGCCTAGGACTATCGAATCTGCCCAGAGTACTCGACCGCCAACTGTAGTCTTTTGGGACTATCGAATCTGCCCAGCGTACTCTTGCTTTGAGCCTGCTAGAACCTTCAACAACGATGAAATCTCAGCCTTCTAGTCATCCTCCTCGACGACTATTCTCAGACTAGCTCAAGCTCCTCTCAAGCCAACCATTATCCTCACACTCGAACCATTTCACCGAATTACCAACATGCTTGGAATGATCCCGTCTGGATTAAACCAAGACTATCTCACATCATGCCTTGCTTCATCTCATCATAGCAAAGCCTCATCTCAACATCATCATCAAATCTATCCATATGAGCTTCATCAACCGCCACATATGCCACGAGCAGCTTTTCCCAATTCAAGAACCTTTCCCTTAGCTTTTGAATCATCTTCGACCATCTTGTCTAAATCAAATCATCAATCAACTAATTTATAACAATCAATCAAGTCAATCATAAATCCAAGTAATCAAGCATTCAAACATGATCAAATAAACAATTATAAAAATAATGGCAATCTTGTAAATAAAGAGTCCAAATCTAACAAGCATGAATCATGAGCAATATCTCAAAAACTTGATGAATGAACTTGCATAGGTTAACATGTAGTAAAATGGATGTCAAATCATCATGAACAATGGATCTAAACTTAGGTTTACGAAAATGCATGAAATCACTATTTTTAACACATAATCAAGCCACCGATCCAATATACTCCTTTGGGTCCGTGTGAGAGATAATCACCACTCACCGAATCACCTAAACACCCTAAAAGCCACACACTTCAGATCTGGACAGCGAAGGATCTAGCTTGATCCACCAAAATTCCGCTTCAACCGATGAAATCTCTCTTCGATGGATGTAGATCTTCAATCTAAGCTCTTGGATCTTCGATTTGGATGGGAGGAATCACGAGATTAGAGTGGAGAAAAGAAGTGAAGAAGTGCAACACTCGAGCTCTCAAAATGGCAGGACTTCGTCGCTTTAAAATCCGGATCCCAAAAAGTGAAGTAGAATCGTGTATTTATAGGCTGGAAATTCCTTAGGTCGTCCGCCCCCTTAAGTCGTCCACGACTTATCTCTTCCGACCTACGACCTAACAAATCCTACGACTTAACCATCCCCTTCGACCTACGACTTAGCAGATCCTACGACTTAACACTTGCGCGACTTAACATATACGCGCGAGCTAACAAGGATGCGGCTTAACAGAAGTTACGACCTAACACACACGATCCAACGACTTAACGCACGCGCGACTTAGCGACAATCGCAAGTGTGCGACCTAACGACTTATCATAAGTCGCGACCTAACTGAACACGGCCTAATGACCTAACACTAAGCCAAGTCCCAATGACTTACGACCTAACTCCAACACAGGGTCTTCAACTACTTACGACCTATAATCCTTAAGTCGCTCGAACGACCTAGCTTCCTTAAGTCGTCTACTCCTTAAGTCGGTCAAATCCTGTAGGTTGCTCCAATCTCTTAAGTCGTTCACCCGACCTAACCTACCACACGACCTAAGCTACCACACGACTTAACTTCTAGACGACCTAACTTCTACACGACTTAAGCTCTAGTCGTCTCAAACTCTGAACGGTCTAACTCTGAACGAATCAACAACATTAACGACCTAATAACACCGGTTACAAACATTCGATCCGTAAAAATACGGGTCGTTACATATATAATTCCAAGTGTCCTATAGTTTGATATGTTCCACATCAATATAATGCATACACAACTGTTGGTAGCTCCTTGCGTTGGGCAAACTTCTGTTGTGTTACACTACTAACCTCGCATTCCAACACATTATAATGACTATGTCATTCTTATTCATTTAAGTTATTTACTAACTTTATTAATTCACACCAGTCAAAAATACATAGCTTGGCTACATGTGTGCGTGTGTATTCAATCATACTTGTTTGATTATTACGCCCGTACCGTTCAGTGTTAATAACATTTTTTACTACTTCATTCGTTTACATCTTATTTAATTTAGGGTCATTTACCGCTTTCATTTAAAAGATCTAAATATCTTTTTCTATTTACTTCCCTTTTCTTCATATTAAATTTTCTATCTCTATTTTCGTTTTAACCTTTATTTCCCTCTCTTGTTTACAGGACTTCCGACATCCTTTTATTTTAAATTATTACTTGCCTATCTTTTCATCGTTCTTTTTTTAATTTCTATCCTGCTTATATTGAATGTATATTAATTCTTTCCTTGGACCGTTATTATTATCACACTTATAATCCTTAGGGATTTCTACATTTTAATGCATTGAAATTACGTCTTTTCCAAACAGAAATGTTAACATTGTAAATTTCTGTATATTATCCAAAATGGGGGATTTGTGTTACGTTTGGGATTACAAGGAATTATCTTTTTCATAGTTATTCAAAATAGACTGTACAAAATATGGCAAATATCCATATTTTATACATCTCTTTCTTTTAGGTGTATTCCTTGTTATTTCAAACGATACACTTTTATTTATAAATCTAAACTCGATAATCCATAGAAATTCACATTGCAACATCCTATATTTTCATGAATTTAAATACTACTTAAATTTCCATAATTTATTATGATAACTTAATTTACCTTTTTACTTGCAAAAGTCATGTAAATCTACAAATATGAAACAATCACATAATTTATAAGTTTTAGGGACTACTACTACCCAAATCCTAAATTCAGGGACTATTACCATCCAGTATTTTCCAGATTCACATATATACAATATATAATTAAAGTTATTAATCGCAGAATATGTAGGAAGGGTTTGTGAAATCATTATATATATAAAATTTAGCCTACAACACCAATTTACATTTTAGGCATACATGAATAGATTTACAACGATACAAATCTAATATTATATAAAAATATATAATTTCTCACTCGTCCTTTTATATTTCCAAATCTCCAAATCTAATCCCTGTTATTTAATTTGACTCCCTTTTATATTATTTAAATACATACACCGCGAACATACATATGCTTATCATAAATCTATTTCAAAGGAGAGATTTGGATTTAAATTCTAAATCCAGATTTATGCTTAAACATGACCTACACTAGTAGGAGGTGTAACCCTCGTCTCTCCCGTTGACCATTCAGGGCCGATGACGTTCATGACCTATGTACAGCTCCTACTCCATAATATGGTACCAACACACTTAAATAGTGCCGATCTTTGCTTACTGTCCCATTTAAGTTGCCTAATGCAATCAATTCAATACCCCTTCTAAAATATTAAAGCAGACTTACTGGGGTATCCTTTTACCTATACGCGAGCGTATATAATTCCCTAGGTCCTACAGTTTGATATGTTTGAGATCGATTTAATATATACACAACTGTTGGTAGCTCCTTGCATTAGGCAAACTTTTGTTGTGTTACACTACTGACCTCGCATTCCAACACATTATAATGACTATGTCATTCTTATCCATTTAAGTTATTTACTAACTTTAATAATGCACGCCTGTCAGAAACGCATAGCTAGGCTACATGTGTGTGTGTATTCATTCATACTTGTTTGATTATTACGCCTTTATTATTCACTGTTAATAACACTTTTTACTACTTCATTCGTTTACATCTTATTTAATTTAGGGTCATTTACTGCTTTCATTTAAAAGATCTAAATATCTTTTTCGATTTACTTCCCTTTTCTTCATATTAAATTTTCTATCTCTATTTCCGTTTTAACCTTTATTTCCCTCTCTTGTTTAGAGGACTTCCCATACCCTTTTATTTTAATTATTACTTGCCTGTCTTTTCATCATCCTTTTTTTAATTTCTGTCCTGCTTGTATTGAATGTATATTAATTCTTCCCTTAGACCGTTATTATTATCACATTTATAATCCTTGGGGATTTCTACATTTTAATGCATTGAAATTACGTCTTTTCCAAACAGAAATGTTAACATTGTAAATTTCTGTATATTATCCAAAAGGGGGGATTTGTGTTACGTTTGGGATTACAAGGAATTATCTTTTTCATAGTTATTCAAAATAGATGGTACAAAATATGGTAAATATTCATATTTTATACATCTCTTCCTTTTAGGTGTATTCCTTGTTATTTCAAACGATACACTTTTATTTATAAATCTGAACCTGATAATCCACAGAAATTCAAATTGCAACATCCTATATTTTCATGAATTAAAATACTACTTAAATCTCTATAATTTATTATGATAACTTAATTTACCTTTTTACTTGCAAAAGTCATGTAAATCTATAAATATGAAACAATCACATAATTATAAGTTACCTAAATCCTAAATTCAAGGACTATTACCATCAAATATTTTCCAGATTCACATATATACAATATATAATTAAAGTTATTAATCATTGAATATGTAGGCAGGGTTTGTGAATTCATTATATATATAATTTATCCTACAACTCCAAGTTACATTTCAGGCATACATGAATAGATTTACAATGATACAAATCCAATATTATATAAAAATATATAATTTCTCACTCGTTCTTTTATCTTTCCAAATCTCCAGATCCAATCCCTGTTGTTTAATTTGACTCCCTTTTATCCCTATTTGAATACATACACCGCGAATATACATATGCTTATCATAAATTTATGTGAATATTAGGCTCAAGTCCCTAATAAGTTTCAAAATACACAAAAACACCAGTAAAAAAAGTATGTAAATTAGGTCTCTAGAATTAAGTTACTAAGTAATTTCATACAGTTATGCAATTATTCACCGAATAATTGCAGACATTTATGCAATTATATCCAAAAGTTGCATAAATTTATGCAATTTTTTTGGGGAATAATTGCAGAAAATTCCGCAATTTTTTTTTAAAAAAATTACGGAAATTACTGCAATTTTTTGGTGAATAATTGTGGAATTTTCCACAAATTGCTGTAATTTTTCAGTGAATAATTACGGAAATATTTGCAATTTTTTGATATAATTGCATAAATGTCTACAATTATTCATTAAATAATTGCATAAGTGTATGCCATTATTCAGTAACTTAATTCTAAGGACCTAATTTACAAACTTTTTTTACTAGGGTTTTGTGTATTTTGAAACTTATTAGGGACCTGTGCCGAAGTGTCCCAAAATTTATTTCAAAGGAGAGATTTGGATTTAAATTCTAGATCCAGATTTATACTTTACCTTGGCTTGATGGTTTGATTCGACCATATTCTTCTTCTTAATCATCCTCTACTATTCTCCATTTACATATACGTATGTAAACTATAGTGAATATTAGGCTCAGGTCCCTAATAAGTTTAAAAATACACGGAAACCCCAGTAAAAAAAAGTATGTAAATTAGGTCTATAGAATTAAGTTACTAAGTAATTGCATACAGTTATGCAATTATTCACTGAATAATTGCAGACATTTATGTAATTATATCCAAAAGTTGTATAAATTTATGTAATTTTTTTGGTGAATAATTGCGGAAATTTCCACAATTTTTTGGTGAATAATTGCGGAATTTTATGCAATTTTTTGAAAAAATTACGGAAATTACCGCCATTTTTAGTGAATAATTGCTGAATTTTCCATAATTTTTCAGTTAATAATTATGGAAATATTTGCAATTTTTTGATATAATTGCATAAATGTCTGCAATTATTCACTGAATTATTATAATTATTCACTGAATAATTGGAATTATTCATTGAATAATTGCATAAGTGTATGCCATTATTCAGTAACTTAATTTTAGAGACCAAATTTAAGAACTTTTTTTTACTAGGGTTTTTGTGTATTTTGAAACTTATTAGGGACTTATGCCAAACTTACCCTAAACTATAACTATTTTTAAGAATTAATAATTTTATGAAGGAGAGAAAATGGTAGAGCTTCGTCGTCGCTCCGAAAATATGACAAGAAAAGTAAGGAGTAAGGTCCATATTTATAAGGGTTTGAATCAATATCAACCGTTGGATCAAACTATTTTAAATCCAGGCCATTCGGCCACATCATATGTAACATCCACCAGTTGGAGGCCCAAAACTAACGGCTACGGATGCTGCAATCATCCATAGTTATTAATTCTCGATGACCAAATACGATAATGTTAGTTACATTGATATAACAAAAATACATGGACATGGAAAAAAATTTAAAATTAACAAACAACTTTCTCATTCAAGCATTTCAAATTCATTACATAATCCCGTAATCGTTAACCATGTTTAGAGAAAATATAATTATTATAACTTACGCCAAAAGCGCATATGAAGGTGCCCCCTTGGGTGATCATAGTATATAACTAGGCAATTAAACAACAGTGCCTTTACAACAAAATACAGCGGAATCAAAATAGAAAAGAACTCTAAATAGATATCATGCCTCCTACACATCTCTGGAAGCTTATTCGTCTAAAGAGGTACCTGAAAACCTCAACTCTCAAACTACTCAAATTAATTGAGCATCCGAGAGTTTTGGGGGAAAACATAAACTTCGAGTCAGACATAAAGCCTTGTATGAATAATAACCTACTATCTCAAACTATTTAGATATCTAGTGAGACCACGCCGCTTAGCGGAACAGGTTTTCCCCTCACTAGTATCTTATTCAAAACTTTATAAAACCATGTACTGTACTCCTTCATGCACAATGGTTAAAACATAGCACTTTAAAATATGATGATGATATGCAAATAAGTAAATCAATTTCGGGATTTCCCATCTCCATTCATTTGACTATCTGTCTTAGTTATACTTTTTAGGGTCACTATTAACCTATTAGTTTTCATGGGCTGACTAATAACCTGTTTAAAGCTTTTGGACTCCCTGTCTCGTTACATAGCTTTCATGGGATCACTAAGAACCTATTGGCCCCTGCCAATAACTTCATCATTCATGGGTTCTCACTGAACCTATTGGTATCTCCAATAACTTTCCTCTAATCCTAGTTTTCATGGGTTGACTAGGAACCTATTGACATCTGTCAATAATTTTAATTTGGATATAGTTTTCATAGGTTCACTACAAACCTATTGGCCCCTGCCAATACTCTTTCTAATCATAGTTTTTGTGGGTTTACTATGAACCTATTGACCCATGCCAATAACTTTTCCAAACATAGTATTCATGAGTTTACTATGAACCTGTCTATCTGACAACTTCTTAAATCAGTATTTTGGCATCCTATATTCTGGTCTATCTGACTTCCTGGATGTAATTCTATTCATACAGGAGTTAACTCAATTTATATTCACTACTGGGTCAACCTAGCTGGTTATTCTGCCCTTTCCCCAAAATACAGTTATGGATCCATTATAATGTGAATATATATATATATAAGAAGAAGAAAACATAATTACATAATAACACCAACATCTGTGGTTTAATATCCTTGAAATCATTTTCATATGAAACATGATTAATCTCTTTAACCTATTATTTTATCAAGGAAAAGCTTCTTCAAAAACTCCAATTTAAAAGCATCTAAAAGCTCTTTTATAATGCCATGGGTTTTACCTTTAAAAATTGAGCTTGGGTTCTTTGTTTTGAAACTAAGGCTTTTGAAACCTTTAATCTTTACTTTCAAAACCATTGGAAAACTTCCTTTCGAAAGCATTCAAATCTTATTTTCAAAACACTAGGCATATGCCTTTCAAAACATTTAAAAACCTTTCTTTCGAAACCTTTCGAATGTATTAAAGTAATACCATTCAATTATAGAAGCATGTCTTCGAAACCATTTGAAAGTACCCCTTTCGAAACCATTGGGTTTAATTTTAAACATATCTTATTGGGTCGAAGTGAATACAAGTGAAAGTACCCCTTTCGAAACTATTAAAAAAGAGTTTGGGGAAAAACAGATGGCTTTGGCACCATCCTATCGAAAGCTCAAAACATTTAAGTAAAGCATTTGAAGGATAGCTTCGAAACCCCTTTCGAAGCCATTGCCTTTGAAACCCTTAAATCCTTTCGAAGGCTTTAGAAAGTAACTTAGTACAGGTTTAAAACAAAAGCTACCTTTCAAATTGGTTGATGACTTCAATCCATTCAAAAGGTTTAGTTCTAAATAAGGATTAATATAAAAAATAAGCCCTTCCATTAAGGAAAACCAATAAAACACATAAGTCCTTCATCTAAAGTAATTTTATTTCCATAGTAAATTATTTAGGAAAAATCCCCAAAAATCATAGAAATTCACTTTCAATATGTCATCTAACATATAAAAATTTCGGACCCAAATTCTTCATAAAATAACAGAGATTAATTTCTAAACCCGATTATTCATATTTTCCTTTGAAAATTCATAATAAAATTTCCATAGCTTGGGAAATTATAAAAATTGAAGCCCATCTTCAAAACCATGTTTTACCTAACATATAAATTTCTCATGGCATTCGAATTCAACTTTAAACGTTTTTACCCTTAAAACCGTGTATAAATAATTATCAAACAATCTTGTTTGAAACAAATATGCTATAAATCCAAGCATATCATCATCAAAAATCATCATAATAGATTTAATCTTAAACCTTAAAATCAAATGATCATAAAAACAAAAATAGAGATGGTTTTGATTATTATTCACCTTGATTAGGATAAGGACTTTGAGATTTGATTGAGATTAATTCCCCTTGCTTAATTCCTTAGCTTTAATTTGATTTCCTTCTCTTTTCTCTTAAGTAATGGCCGGCTTCCCTTTCTTTTGTTTGCGTTTTATGTTTTGTGAAAAATGAACGTGAATGGATAAGAATTGAGAATATAAGGTAATGGGATTATGATGCGCAATTACCCTAAATACCTTTGCGTTAATTACTCTTCTAATTGACATACAAAAACTTTTCCCATTTATATAACTAATTAAGCTCGGCCTCTATTTTGAATTTCCAAATCGCAATCCCCTTATCACTCTAAGATTTACATTATTTTATTTTATTTATCTAATTAAATCTCCTGAATCATGTTATTTAAAATTAGGGGTGTTACAGGTAGGGATGTCAATGGGTCGGGTCGGGTTCAGGTTGATTTTAAATGGGTCGGGTCAACTCGTTTATTAAACAAGACAGAAATAGCTCAACCTAAACCTGACCCAGTTATAAACGGGTTGACCCGACCCTACCCGTGTTACTCGATTATAAATGGGTCGGGTCGGGTCGTAAACGGGTCGGGTCAACCCATATAAGGTATAAATGGGTTATAAACGGGTCGTAAACGGGTTATAAACGGGTCAAATTCGGGTTCAGGGGTCGGGTTGGGTTATAATCGGATCGGGTCAACCCATATAAATATAAAAGGGTTATAGACGGGTCAAATTCAGGTTCGTGGATCAACCCAAAACCCACCCCTTTATAAACGGGTCAAATTTGGGTTGACCCGAAAATGACCTGCCCACTTAACCGGGTCGCGTTAACCTGCTAATTTCTGTGTAATCTTCAGGTCGTGCTGGAAATTGACAGCCCTAGTTACAGGTTCCCCTCCTTAAAGAATTTCTTCCTCAAAATTCAGTGAGGACTAAATACTAAATATAGCAATCATCTGTAACCATTCCTAACAACCATACTAGCCTACCTGACTAACAACTATCTATATAAAGCTAATATTGACATACCCTCAAAGCAAATTAGGATAAGTATCTCTAACCCTGCCTTCTATCTCCCAAGTATAGTCCTTTTCGTTTTTGCTTTACTAAACTTTCACCAACCCGACTGTCTTGTTCCTCAATCTTTTCTCATCTCTCACTATAACCTAAACTGATTGTCTAACAAAAGTCAAATTAGGCTCTACTATCAAATCTTCCAACCCTATCGGAGGCATAGTAGTCTCTGGATCATGAACATACTTGCGAAGATGAGACACATGAAACACATTATGGACACCTGTCATATTGCTCGGCAACTCTACTCTTTATGCGAGCTTCCCTATCCTCTCTATAACTTGGAACAGATCAACATATCTTGATATCAGTTTCCCTGACTTTCCAAATCGTACCACACCCTTCATCGGTGATACCTTAATGAAAACCTTATCTCCAACTGAGAATTCTAGGTCTTTTCGCCTCTTATCTGTGTAACTCTTCTGTCTGAATTGAGCTTCCTTCATCCTTTCTCGGATTAACTCAATCTTCTCTGTCGCCTCTCTAATCAGATCTGGACCTAAGATTAATCTGTCTCCAATCTCCAACCAACAGCTGGTAATTTGCATAGCCTTCCATATAAAGCTTCAAAAGGCGCCATTCCTATACTAGTCTGATAAATATTATTATAGGAAAACTCCAATAAGTGTAGGTGATCTTCCCAAAATCCAACACACAAGCTCTTAGTAAATCCTCGAGTAGCTTATTGACTCTCTGTGTCTGCCCATCCGTCTGAGGGTGATACGCCGTACTCATCTTAAGCTTGGTACCTAATGCCTCCTGTAGACTCTTCCAGAATTCACTAGTGAACAAAGCATCTCTGTCACTGACTATACTACTAGGAATTCCATGTAGTCTAACTATGTTCTTCATGAACAACTTAGCTAAAACAGGCGCCGTCCTAGTTGAGTTAACTAAAATGAAATGGGCAGTTTTGGTCAACCTGTCCACTATGACCCATATACTTTCATTTGTTATATTTTGCCTTAGCAACCCGTCTATAAAATCCATGGATATCGAATCTCATTTCCAAACTGGTACCTCCAAAGGTTGAAGCAACCCACTCAGCTTTTGATGTTCGACCTTCACTTGTTGATAGTTTGCACACCGCCTAACACACAAGCCAACATTCCTCTTCATATCTTCCTAATAGAAGCTCCTTTTCATATCTTGATACACCTTAGTTCCTCCAAGATAAATCGTAAACTTCGACCGATGACATTCTCCAAGAACTTCTTTCTTTAAGTCCTCAACATTCGGAATACACAACCATCCCTTCTTTCTCAACCATCCTCTTTGTTCAAGACTTAAATCCTTCAGATCATCAATATCAGTTCCAACCTCAAAACTTCTAATCTTCTCGGCTAATACTGGATCCTCTTTTTGCTTAAAAGCAATCTTTTTGATCAATACTGGTCGAACTTCCAAACAGGACAACATGGCTGTGCTCTGACTAGAACTATCAGTCGATCTTATCTGTACACCACAAGTAGTCAAAGCTTCTAAATCTTTCCATTCCGCCAACATAGCTAACACCACATTTTGATGTCTTCTGCTAAGAGCATCCACTACATTATTTCCTTTTCCAGGAGTATACCCTATACCAAAATCATAAGCAGCTAAAAACTCCAGCCACCTCTGCTGTCTCATATTCGGCTCCTTTTGAGAGGATAAATATCTTAAGGACTTATAATCTGTGTATAGCTAAAATCTCTCACCTAAGAGATAATGTCTCCAAATCTTCAATGCAAAGATCGCCACTGCCAACACCAAATCATGAGTAGGATATCTTACTTCATGCGGTCTAAGCTGTTCGTGAAGTGTAGGCAATAACTTTACCCTTCTACATTAAAACTGCTCCAAATCCAGTTCCACATGCATCAGTATACACCACCAACCTTTGGTTTTTGTCTGAAACTACTAACACTGGTGTGTTGGTCAACAAATGCTTTAACTTAAGGAATGCTTCCTCGCATTTGCCAGACCAGAAAAACTTCACATCCTTCCTGGTTAACTTAGTCAAAGGTGTTGCTATCTACGGGAAATCCTTGATGTATCTCCAGTAATAGCCAACAAGTCCATGAAAACTTCTAATCTCAGTCACCGTCTCTGGTCTCTTCCAATTATTAACAGCTTCGATCTTATCTGGATCGGTTGACATGCTCTTCTCTGAAACCATGTAACCAAGAAACTTAACCTCTTTTTTCCAAAAATGACACTTGAAAAACTTTGCTTTTAGCTGATGCTGCCTCAACATCTCAAGCATCGTTCTAAGATGATCCTCATGCTCCCTTTCATCCTTAGAGTACACTAAAATGTCATCTATAAATACCAACATAAACCTATCCAAGTACTCTCAGAAGACTCGGTTCATCAAATCCATGAAGAAAGCTGGTGCATTAGTTAGCCCGAATGGCATTACTAACCATTCGTATGAACCATACCTAGTCTGAAATGCTGTCGAAGGAACACTGTCCTCTACCACTCTTAACCAATGGAAACCTATCGCCAAATCCAACTGGGAAAACACTCTGGCTCCACACAATTGATCAAATAGATCATCTATTCTCGGCAAAGGATAATTATTCTTAATCGTCCTCTCGTTCAACTTACAATAGTCGATACACATCCTCAACGACCCATCTGGTTTCTTCACGAACACCGCGGCTGCTCTCCAAGGCGAACTGCTTGGTCTAATAAAATTTCTTCCTTCTAGATCCACTAGCTGCACCTTCAATTCCTTCATCTCGGTTGGTGTCATCCTACTAGGTGATCTACTAATAGGTCCAGCTCCTGGCATAAGATCTATCTAAAACTAAACAGCTCGTTTCAGTGGTAGTTCTATAACCGACTCAAAGGCACCTGCAAAATCTCTTGCTACTCGAACCCGACTTAACTATTCTCCTAATTCCATAGCACTTAACAAAGCACAATTACTCCGGTCAAAATTCTCCAATGAGAATATGATTCGCTTATGACTATCAGGGTGTCTTAGTGATATCTCCCCATCTTGGCAAAATATCCTACCCTCATACGTACCCCACCAATTCATACCCAAGATGATCCCAAAATCTACGAAATTGAAAACATAGAGACTCCATGCAAACTTATGACCTAAAAAATCAAGTTCTAACTGGTCACATCTCATCCCTAGAGTTTCATACCCTCCTATTGGATTCGCAACCCTTAATGAAGTAACAAGGTATGCAGGTTCTAAATATAACCTATCAACCAAATTCTGAGATATAAATGAATGTGATGCACCAGTATCAAATAGTACCCTAACTGGTATACTCTGAATCAAAAGCATACCTTCCATCTCAGTCTTCCATTTTTCAACTGAAGTTGACCTAGTAGATGATGGTCCAACAGCAAAAACCTTTCCCTTGTCCGCCCTGACTGGCTCTGGACACTGGTTCTTATAATGTCCAACCTTTGAAACACTTCACATTCTTCTTTTCTGCAGCCTTCTTCCCCATGCCTGACCGGCATTCATGAGCATAATGGCCTTTCTTGTCACACTTGAAACAAACTAAATCAGCTTTTGTCTTCTTGGCAGCTTCTCCCTTCTGGCTCCCTTCTTCTTAAAGAACTTTCTCTTCTTTCCCTGGGAACCCTGGGTTTCAACCGGCCTTTCTCTCGCATAAATAGAAAGCATTTCCTCATGTTGAATCACCATCTCTACAACTACATTACAAGGATCACGTAGATGTGGCAGGGTTTCCCTAGCAATTTCAGGTCTCAATCCGCGAATAAACCTCTCATTCCTCCTGATGACGGTGTCTATAGTAGCATACCCATATCGGGACAACTCATCAAACTTAGTAGCATACTCGATTACCGACATCTCCTCCTACACCAAATCCATAAACTTTCTCATCAATGCCGACTTGGCAACTTCGGACACAAACCTCTATTCAAATCTCCTTCTAAAATCTGCCCAAGTCAACTCCTCCTCAGGAACTATGGTAGTAACACTATTCCACCAATGAAGCACTGCCCCTTACAACTGCCAGAGACCAGCCTCCTTTTTTGCTCATCATCCAAACCCAAATCAGCAAAGATTCTCTCGTAATGCAACAACCGATTCTCAACTTCTATGGCATCCTCCGTTCCCATAAACGGCTTCCCACAAAGACTAGTGTAGTCTCTGCTTAACTTAGCATAGTTATTCCCAATAAGAGCCATAAGATTAGCTCCTCCAACATTCCCAGCAGCTCCAGCTTGCATCAGATTGACGAAGAACTAATACATCGTCCACATATCTACCGGTGGATTTCCAGCACCCATATTGGCATCTGCATTTTGGTTAGCATTAGCCTGTCGACCCGGGCTCCTTCTGGTGGGTCGAACATTTTCGTTGGTTGTGGTGCTTCCTCCATCGAGATTTCCTCTTCTGTTTCCTGCCTCAATATCTTCTTTCTCGTAAATCGGTATACGAGCCATAGTAAGATACAAAAGAACGGTCTAAGAGAGAGGGGAATACATACTTATATATGTATCTATATCAAATACATGTACGCTACCATAGCGTTATCCTAAACCTCGATTTTATTTTCAGATTCATTGGATTATGTTTTGAAAATCTTTTGGGTTTAAATTTCTTTTAAGTTTCATAAACATATGCTCTGATACCAACTTGTAACATCCCCTACTTAGAGGCCTAAAATCAATGGCTACGGATGCTGTAGTCATCCATATTTATTAATCCTCGACGACCAAATACTGTAATGTTAGTTATATAATGGAAACACATGGATATGAAAAAAAATTAAAATCAACAAACAACTTTCTCATTCCATTTCAAAGCATTTCAACTTCATTACATAATCCCGTAATCATTAACCATGTTCAGATGCCCCCTAAGATGATCAGAGTATATAACTAGGAAATTAAACAACTTTGCCTTGACAACAAAACATAGCGGAAGCAAAGTAGAAAAGAACTCTAAATAGCTATCATGCCTCTTGCACGTCTCTGGAAACTTATTCGTCTAAAAAGGTACCTGAAAACCTCAACTCTCAAAATACTCAAATTAATTGAGCATCCAAGAATTTAAGGGGAAAACATAAACTTCGAGTCAGACATAAAGCCTGGTATGAATAATAATCTACCATCTCAAACTATTTAGATATCTAGTGAGACCATGCCGCTTAGCAGAACGGGTTTTCCCCTCACTGGTATCTTATTCAAAACTTTATAACACCATATACTATGCTCCTACATCCACAATGGTTAAAACATAGCACTTTAAAAAATGATGATGATATGCAAACAAGTAAATCAATTTCGGGATTTCCCATCTCCATTCATTTGACTATCTATCTTAGTTATACTTTTTAGGGTCACTATTAACCTATTAGTTTTCATGGGCTGACTAATAACATGTTTAAAGCTTATGGACTCCGTGTCTGGTTACATAGTTTTCATAGGATCACTAAGAACCTGTTGGCCCCTGCCAATAACTTCATCATTCTTGGGTTCTCAGTGAACTTATTGGTATCTCCAATAACTTCCCTCTTATCCTAGTTTTCACGGGTTGACTAGGAACCTATTTAAATCTGTCAATAACTTTAATTTGGATATAATTTTCATGGGTTCATTACAAACTTATTGGGCCCTACCAGTTCTCTTTATAATCAAAGTTTTCGTGGTTTTACTATGAACCTGTTGACCTCTGCCAATAACTATTCCTAAATATAGTTTTCATGGGTTTACTATGAACCTGTCTATTTGACAAATTCTTAAATCGGTATTTTTGCATCCTGTATTCTGGTCTATCTAACCTCTTGGATGCAATTCTATTTGTACAGGAGTTAACTCAATTTAACTGGGTCAACCTAGTTGGTTATTCTGCCCTTTCCCTAAAATACAGTTATGGGTCCATTATAATGTGAATATATATATATATATATTAGAAGAAGCAAACATAATTACGTAATAACGCCAACATATGTGGTTTAATATCCTTGAAATCATTTTCTTATGAAACATGGTTAATCCCTTTAACCTATTATTTTATCAAGGAAAAACTTCTTTAAAAACTCCAATTTAAAAGCATCTAAAAGCTCTTTTATAATGCCATGGGTTTTACCTTTAAAAAATGAGACTGGGTTCGTTGTTTTGAAAACTAAGGCTTTAGAAACCTTTAATCTTTACTTTTGAAACCATTTGGAAAACTTCCTTTCGAAAGCATTCAAATCATCTTTTCAAAACACTAGGCACCTACCTTTCGAAACACTTTAAAACATTTCTTTCAAAACCTTTCGAATGTACCAAAGCAATACCATTCAATTATAGAAGCTTTTCTTCGAAACCATTTGAAAGTACTCATTTCAAAACCATTGGATTTAATTTAAAACATATCTTATCGGAATACTAGCGAAAGTAACCCTTTTGGAACCATTAAAAAAGATTTTGGGGAAAAACAAATGGCTTCGGCACCATCCTTTCGAAAGTTCAAAACATTTAAGTAAAACATTTGAAGGATAGCTTTGAAACCCCTTTCGAAGCCATTGCCTTCGAAATCCTAGAATCCTTTCGAAGGCTTTAGAAAGTGGCTTAGTACAGGTTTAAAACAAAAGCTACCTTTCGAATTGGTTGATGACTTCAATCCATTTGAAAGTTATAGGGACGACAGAAGAGTTTCGACTTGGTCGAAACTACTCTTTTCGAAAGCATTGATTTTAAAACTAAGTAACTTATCTGAAAGCTACAATTTAAACGAGACACGGTAACCCTTTTAGAAAGTAATTTAAAATGACCCATTCGAAGGCATATGTTTCGACTCCATCAAAAGCATTTAGTAAAATAGGCAAGCACATTTCTTTGGAAAATAAAACAAAGGTTTCGACCCCATCGAAAGCTATGTTTTGACACCATGCCTTCTGCCCTTCTCTAATCCACTATGTATCAACATTGTCACACCTTGTGTATTGGTTTCAGCTTAGTTGTTTTTGACCTGGTAGGTTTCGACTTGGTTGAAGGCGGAAGCATAGGGTTGAAATGTGGCTTCTAAAAGAGACGGAACATATATTTTGAATAAAGTATGATTTAATGCCATTTAAAGTGAATACTTTATAACTAACCTGCCTTTTTGTAAACATTTAATTGGTTGCCATAACTTTTCAAATTCTTTACAAAAATAACTACTGCATAATTTTAGTTCTAAACAAGGATTAATTTAAAAAATAAGCCCTTCCATTAAGGAAAACCAATAAAACACATAAGTCCTTCATCTAAAATAATTTTATTTCCATAGTAAATATTTAGGAAAAATCCCCAAAAATCATAGAAATTCACTTTCAATATGTCATCTAAAATATAAAAATTCCGGACCCAAATTCTTCATAAAATAGCAGAAATTAATTTCTAAACCCGATTATTCATATTTTCCTTTGTAAATTCATAATAAATTTTCCATAGCTTGGGAAATTATAAAAATTGAAGCCCATCTTCAAAATCATGTTTTATCTAACATATAAATTTCTCATGGCGTTCGAAATTCAATTTTAAACGATTTTACCCTTAAAAACGTGTATAAACAATTATCAAACAATCTTGTTTGAAACAAATATGTTATAAATCCAAGCATATCATCATCAAAATCATCATAATAGATTTAATCTTAAACCCTAAAATCAAATGATCATAAAAACAAAAATA
Organism: Allium fistulosum; assembly: GCA_030737815.1. Lineage (NCBI taxonomy): Eukaryota > Viridiplantae > Streptophyta > Magnoliopsida > Asparagales > Amaryllidaceae > Allium > Allium fistulosum. Next base: position 235,500,937 of record CM060906.1, on the reverse strand, counting down.
GAAATGGTTTTGATTATTATTCACCTTGATTAGGATAAGGACTTTGAGATTTGATTGAGATTAATTCCCCGTGCTTAATTCCTTAGCTTTAATTTGATTTCCTCCTCTTTTCTCCTAGGTAATGGACGACTTCCCTTTCTTTTGTTTGCGTTTTATGTTTTGAGAAAAATGAACGTGAATGGATAGGAAACGATAATATAAGGTAATGAGGTTATGATGCGCAATTACCCTAAATACCTTTGCGTTAATTACTCTCCTAATTAACATACAAAACCATTTATAAGCCCATTTATATAATTAATTAAGCTTGGCCTCTATTTTGAATTTTCAAATCTCAATCCCCTTACTACCCTAAAATTTGCATTATTCTATTTAATTTATCTAATTAAATCTCCTAAATAATGTTATTAAAAATTATAGGTGTTACTTCATAGTTCTCCAATTGACAGCTTGACTAGTTGACGGCCACTCCTACCAGCGTGATTTAGTGGTCGATCGGTCATACATATTACTGGCAATTAATTTGCCATGTTAAGTTTTGTTAATTCGTTTCCTTCTACGTCTTGACCGAGATAATTTATTTCCACGTTAACCCTTCTTAAATTCTATGCAGCTGTTAACGTTAATTAATTATGTTAATTATCTTTTATTTTCTTAATTACATATTTACTTATTTTTGATTCGAATTATTCAAACGTTAATAACTTTTTCATTTGAACTTCGATCGGAAAACATCATATATTCAAATTGATCGAAAAATCATCACAAACCCAATGGTGCAGGTTTCGTAGCCAAAATTCCAATTTATGAAAACTTTATTTTTCGACATTATTATTTATTAATTAATTTCTTTTTAATTAATTATTGTTAAAAATTAAGGGGTGTTACATTAAAAGAATTTCGTCCCTGAAATTCCTTAAGGATAGAACCACCTAACATAACACACAACCATTCTAAACTATTCAACCGATTAGTGTACAATCAAATTTGCAACCAATCATTTACTAGTGCACGGTGTATCACGACATATATGATATGCATACTGAGTAATTTTAAATCGGCGCATCTTATATGAATGCGTTTTTTAAAACAATTTTGAAAATATGATGCAAACAACCTATATATATACACACTAGTAGTTCTATATGTATGCATGTGCAGTTAAAGTCCCGTAAAATCCGCGGTATAGTGCGTAGCACTTTTCGATCGCTATGCTTTTTCAATATATAGCTCCATTAAATAGTAAATCCACTTTAATCCCCGCTATTTTCCATTATACTCCTAAATCAAGGTTTTTGAGCATCCGCTTTAGCAACATTAATATAAAAAGGTTGATTGACTAGTTTTCTTTGAACCAAACCAACATAGTTAGGGTAAAGACCTAATTTTAAGACATAAGTGCTCAGTATAGGTTTGAAATCTTTTTCAGTCATCAAATTTGAATTGCATAAATTATGATATTATTCAGTTTTTTTATATAAGATTAAACAATATTTCATTTTCCTACACATATAATGTGAGAATGAGAAAAATTAACTTTAAGTATTTGGTTTTATATTTAATGAAGCTTTTTTGCATCTCCGCTATTTTTCGCTATATCCCCGCTATAAATTTTTACACCTCTGTCGCTATGTAACCGCTAAGAGCATTAGCTGCAAAGATTTATGCATATTTTAAAAGTCAAAACTTTTGTTTTCGCATCCAAATTTTCCTACACTTCTACGAATAGAAGTATAGTCTAACCAATTTTGCATCCAAACCCTACCATCCAATACTTAGCATGCCATTGTTAATATCCAAAATTAGAAACCGTTTTTCTAAACTTATACTCTTATGTTGGAGTAAGGGTTTAGATGAAGAATTCCATATTTTTATTCTTCTCTCGTGTGCCCTTTTCCACTTTACCTTGAAATCTTCTCTTTTGCCCCCAATCCTTTTCAACTTTCCAAGTATAGTCCACATAAGAAAAGGTATTTATAAAATTTTAAAACGGAGTTATTTTAAATCAAGTTTAGTTCACATATTGACAAGGTATGGAAAAAGAGATCTCATAACTAAAAGAGCCTTTTCTTCTTATCACTAACTACCTTTTAATCTTACTGTCACTTCTGCTATAGAGTAAAATTCATGCTTGTTAACTCATCAATTTTTCCCTAGGCTAGACATGTGGCATCTCAAAATCAGAAATTTTCTTCTTTCCTACACAAAACCTTTTTAAAATAAAATTTTGAAATAGTTGGAAAATTTTCAAAGATTCATTTTTTTTCAAAGCTACTCATAAAAGCATTTTGTTTTTAAAACCAAAGAATTTTGAACAAAAATTCTCAAAAGTATATTATTATTTTTCTTTCAAAACAAATCATGCAACATTCTATGACGTCGGGATTTAGCCAATAGTTTAAAGTCTATAATGGAACCTATTCTATTACACGATAAATGTCAATTTCAAAAACTTTTTCATTATTTTAAAATAACAAACAACAAACAAGTACATTTATAAATTTTGGCTTTTAAGGTGTAGGAATAATGATCCATGGTATCGCAACAACCTTCCCCTGTCATTCGCTCGCCAAAATTTATTTTCCAAACCTTAATTACTTTTTGGGATTTAACTTTACTTTTCTTTTTGTTGCAAATTTAATATCCTTAATTTATTTTATAAACTTCTAGCCTTTTGTTCATTTATTTTGCATTAGATAAGTGTCTACATGAGATTTACTTACACAGTTTTCCAATTAATATAGTAGTCCATCCAGAAAATCAATTTTCAAAAGGAATATTTCTCATGATATCGTACGCGTTTTATAAAACAAAATAAACTAATGCTTACAACCCAAATCTAAAGGAAACATTTCTTGGAAGCCGCCCTTCAATATCAACTATCATCAATGATGTTGTGGCCATATCTTACTAAAATTAAACGGACTTTTCTAATGTGCCATTATATTATAACCCACATATCTTGATCCATCTTCCTAGTTTCTAGTACATAACGTCCACTCATTACTTTTAACTACAACCACCACCAATTATTAGTCAAAATGTGCATTTTCACATTGTAGTGGGCTAAAGAATACAAACTGTGCACCTTTAGAATAACTCGGTAAATTGGCTTGGCGGAATAACTCTTCCACCATCTATCTTGCCTTTTTTAACCTTGAGTCTTCCAATGTCCTCTATATGGTTTTGTAATGTTATTACTCTCTGTTACTATCCTCTCTTAATCCAAATCTTTTGATAGTATTCTCAAATTTTTAGTATTTACATTCTTTATCCTTCGCCTTTCTTGCGAGCTTACTCTAGAACTCACAGAAGTACACTTTGGTACCATTCATCGTTCCTTTGTGGGTTCCCCTTATGGCTTTCATACTTGTCCAATAAAGATTCCTAGGTTCTCATCAATATTCCTTACACTCTATTGAGATTCCTTATTCCTACTATATGAGCAGCCACCATTATTTTCTTTATTGTCGTATCTTTTATCCCGTCTTACCTAGGTAGTTATCCCTATCCACTCCACATTAAAATTTTGGTTTGATTTTTCGCCACCTTTTCTTTCAAAAATTAAAACTTCAAAATTTTGAAGCGCTAAATCCCAAAACTTTTATCTTTGAAAGTGCAAAGTTAGAATTTTTTCGTTAAATTAAATAAACCGATGACTTAACTTTTAAAACTGCCATTAAATGTTTAAAAGATTTTTTTCTTTTTTCTTCAAATCAACTTCTTCTTTTAAAGCTCCTCTTAAGGATTTTTAAAATCGAGATTTTTAACTCAAACCATTTATTAAGTTTTTCTTTTAAAAACTCAATTCTTATACCAAACCATTTCTTTATAAATACACATTATAGTGTTTCCAAAACATCTTTTACAATTTTAAACAATAAAACTGGAGTAGACATGGACACTTCCATGTAATTCTTTTTCTATTACTCATTCTATCTCTACTTCCAATCCTTAGTGGAGTCTCTAATATCATATGAGGAGATTTCTTTAAGGGATACGTGCAATCAATGTGCACCACCATGGAATATATTCATTTTCCTTAGTCTAGCCTCTAATTTCCTATGTTGCTTCTAATTAGATTTCCGGTATTATTTTTAATATAATCTCCTAACCTTATTTCAAGTTACTAACATTGTTTTATACAAATTTCGAATATTGTTCCTATTTATTTTTCATAATATCTCTATTATTTAACTTTCCTCTTCCTAAACTGCTCTAATTTAAGTTGCTTCTCTTTATACAACCTTTTCTCTTTATCTATTGTTTTCTTATTAAACTATTGCAGTTCGTTCACCTACTACTTTTATTTTTGGGATCTATTCTTATTTTCCATACTATTTACTCCATTTTAAACTTGTACCACTTTCTACCATCCATCCTTAAAAAGAATTTTACAACTCAATTTTTTTTCAACTCAGAGAAATCAACGAGCTATATACGCTCTCCTAATCTTTTTTCAAAATAATTAACTTCTTGTTAAACCCATTTTCTGAAATTTTTGAATTAACCAAATTTTGATTTCTGCTAAAACTTTTTATTTAAACAAAATTTAAATATTTTATTTTCCCCAAAAATGTAATTTCCCCAAAAATGTAATATTTACTTACTTTCCAAAAATAGGGTTTTTTCTAACGTCAAATAACTCCTTTGAAAATCATTTCAAATATATTATTCATTTTTTACCCAACTTTTATATTAAAATCATTTCTACTTTTGTTAAGTTCTTTCTTTTGGGTCGTACTCAAAGTGGATTTTTATGTCCCTTCATTTGGACTTTTCTTTTTCCAAAATATAAATCCCCGGCTATAATCTTAAAGTGACTGCTACACACCTTCCTTCGGGAACTAATTTAATTCTTCATTTCGGATATCTACAACATATAGACTCTTATTTTCCCTTTATTTGGACCTACTATACATCATGAACGATAATCTTGTAGAGATCTACAACCATTGGGCTATTAGAGGCCCAACTAGGAAGTCACATACTATCTAGCTCTAGGGACATTCCATGTGATTCGCTCATGCTCTTCTTCAGTCAACGTCTTTCCATATGACCTATTTCTCGTAGGGCAATCGGGTAAGTGTACATCTTCAACTTCATCCATTGTTCTGACTCATAATCGACTAATCTATCTTTCTATGATTTGACATATAATATATTTATATTATAAGCAAAATACAAATATGTTCACTCAACGTTTTCCAAATGCAATAACCCGTACCCCAATGGGCCTAAATTTTTGCTAAATTGAAAATCAAATTCCAACAAAGTATGGATCATTGGTTTGGTATCCTGCAGATAGATAAATAAATACATATCAGAGCACTATCGATATAACTCATAGCGAAATAGTGAAGTATAATAAATCATAAAGTTACCGACCAAGATTGAGACTTCCAATATTTGGTGTCCTTGTCAGTGCCGAGCATGTATAAGGAAATCTGACCTTCCATAGTTTCCGCTTTGCACTGGTTTTTGTCCCTCTAAAGCTATCCTATGGGTTTTAACGAGGAGGGGGTCGGAACATTGTTCTGGTGACTGGTAAATTATATACTTTATACATAACACTAGTTTATGCTGATTGACTTCCATCAAATGTTATTTCCTTTTATTTACTTAGTCATCATGACTCCACATACGCATAAGATATGCCTCACTTACCCGAAGTAGACCATAACTACATACGTATATATATAATATATAAGTAACACAATTCACCTTTGGACCAAGATACTATCCCCGCTAGTATCCATGATCCAGCATCCCATCCGGGTCCATCATCAACGCAATATCACGTTACCGTCGTCGTGAATTCAAAGAAACTCCCATAGTGCCTAATAACGGTGTCATAATAGTTTAGCCATATTCTATCTCGTCTTGGGGATTTTCTACTTGTCTACTTCCTATTGTGGACTCAGCTCCACGGACTATAGAGGGCCCAGCTTCTCAGAGTATAATGGTCTCATCTCCATGGATTATTATGGACTCAGCTCCATGGATTAACCCATTCGTTTTGAAAAACCTCACTTATGGGTTATCTAGCCTTGCCCTTAACAAACAAACTAGCAAACAATTATGGTGGTGCATGATCCAAACGTGACATACACTAGTAGGAGGTGTAGCCCATTTAGCTCCTACTCCCTAATATGGCACCAACACACTGATAAAGCATCGATCTTGCTCACTGTCCCTTTTAAATTGCCTAATGCAATCAACGCAATATCCCTCTTAAAAGTTTGAAGCAAACCTACTGGGGTATTCCTTCATCTATATGGGAGTGTAAATAATTCCACAGGTCCTATAGTTGGATATGTCCCACATTAGTATAATGTATACATAACTGCTGATAGCCCCTTACGGTGTACAGACTTCTATTGTATAACACTACCGACCTCACATTTTAACTTATTCTAATGACTATGCAATTCATATACATTTAAGTTATTTACTAATTTTAATAATTCACACCCGTCATAAATGCATAACTGAGGCAGCATGTGTATGTGTGTGTATTCATTCATACTTGTTTGATTATTAGACTCTATTGTTCACTATTAATAACATCTCTTTACTTCTTCATGTGTTTACATCTTATTTAATTTAGGGTCATTTATCACTTTCATTTAAAAGATTTAAAAACCTTTTCCCATTTACTTCCCTTTTCTCCACATTAAATTTTCTATCTCTATTTCCTTTTTTACCATTATTTCCCTCCCTTGTTTAGAGGACTTCCCATACCCTTCTATTTTAAATTATTACTTACCCGTCTTTTCATCGTTCTTTTTTTTAATTTCTGTCGTTCTTATATTGCATGTATTTAATTCTTCCCATAGACCGTTATTATTATCACATTTATAATTTTTTAATTATTTCTTAGAGATTTCTGCATTTAATGCATTGGAATTAGGTCTCTCCCAAGTGAAAAGGTTAACACTATAAATTTCTATACCTTATTCAATAGGGGAATTTGTGTTACGTTTGGAATTGCAAGGAATTATCTTTTCCATGGTTATTGAAATAGACAGTAAAAAATATGGTAAATATCCATATTTTATACATCTCTTGCTTTTAGGTGTATTCTTTGTTATTTCAAACGATACACTTTTATTTATAAATCTGAACTTGATAATCCATATAAGTTCACATTGCAACACCCTATATTCTAATGAATTAAAATACTACTTAAATCCCAACAATTTATTGTGATAACTTAATGTACATTTTTACTTGCAAACATCGTTTAAATCTACAAATTTGGAACTATCACATAATCTATAAGTTTCAGGGACTACTACTACCCAAATCCTAAATTTAGGGACTATTACCATCCAATATTTTTCAGATTCACATACATGCAATATATAATTCATGTTATCAATCATAGAATATGTAAGCAGGGTTTGTGAATTTATTATATATATATATAATTTAGCCTACGACTCCAATTTACATTTTAGGCATACGTGAATGGATTTACAACGATATAAATCCAATATCATATAAAAATATATAATTTATCACTTACCTTTTTAGGTTTTCAAATCTCCAGATCTAATCCTTGCTATTCAGGTTCTATTTGAATACATACACCGCCCGCACACATATACTTATTAGAAATCTAGATCAATGGAGAGACTTGGATTTAATTTAAATCTAAATCCGAATTCATAATTTTCCTTGGCTTGATGGTTTGATTCAACCCTATTCTTATTTTTAATTATCCTATATTATTCTCCATTTGTATATATGTTTGTAAACTATGACAATTTTTTAAAGAATTAATAATTTTGTGGAGAAGAGAAAATGGTAGAGCTTCACCATCACTACGAAAATATGATAAGAAAAGTGAGGAGCTTGCTTTGTATTTACAGTGGTTCGAATCAATATCAGCTGTTGGATTAAATTATTTTTAATCCAAGTTGTTCAGCCACGTAATAATTCTCCAATTCACAGTTCGAACCGGTCGACCACCGGCCCACGCCGGTTGACCGCTAGCAGTCGACCAACACGATTTAAGGGTCGATCGGTCATATATATTACAGGCAATTAATTTTCCATGTTAAATTAAATTAAGTCATTTCCTTCTATGCCTTAACCAAATAATTTATTTCCATGTTGACTTTTCTTAAACCCTAAGTAATTGTTAATGTTAATTTCTATTAATTATAATTTATTTCCTTAGTTACATATATATTTATTTTCGATTTGAATTATTCAAACGTTAGTAAATTTTTCGTTTTAACTTCGATCGGACAACAATATATATGAAAATTGATCGAAAAATCACCACGAACCCAATGGCGTAGGTTTAGTAGTCAAATTTTGACATTTGTGAAAACTCGATTTTTTGACGTTATTATTTATTAATTAATAAATTTTAATTAATCATCGTTAAAAATTACGGGGTGCTACACGATCGGTCCCATGCAGTCCGTCTCGTCATCCCACAGTTGGCACAACACATCCTACATATCTTAATCCTTAGCAATATTCAGCTTTCCTTAGCAAGTTTCGGGAGTAAGCGACGAACCCGCGCAGATCGGCAGGATCCATTCGCCTATTTTGCCACATAATCATACAAAAGTAAGTGAAATGTCGTGTAATTGGCCGTAGGTATTGTAGCAGACTTGCCAATAGCATACCTAATCTGTAGCATGTTTCCAGCATTAAATGCAAAGTATGCACCTAGTATGGAGGGATAACTTGCATGCTTCTCAGCCACACATTTCCTTCAACCTTTACACTTGTCCTCCAACAACCCCTGTGGTCAGACCAACAACCAGACATGCACCCCACCTATTTTACTATGTAATCCAAGTCGTCCTCGCCCCTCTCAACTACTATAGATATCCCATTTATCACTACACAAAATGGGGGGGGGATTTAATTAGTTTTAAAGCTCAGAATACTTATTTTTCCAACAAGCAATTCCTATCAAGTTATTCAAGATTTGAATCATTGTAAACTAATTTCTAATTTACTTATTATTTTCTTGTAATTCCTTGTAATTTTAAGTGGTAAACAATGTAAGGGATCTTGATAATGGATGTAAGCAAACTTCTGCTAAACCGCTCTACATCTTGTGTTATTTATACTATTTGCTTGCTTTACTCCTCTTTTTTTAGCATTTTTGAGCCTAGTGTTAGCAAGTAACCATTTTTGCTAATATAATGCATTAGCCTAATTCCGAGCTTGGCTTATTCTTTAATCAACATTTTAGCGCTGGAAGGAGGGCCTCTCCTAAAAGCTCTCATCTTTCTTCACTTTTACTTCTCTACAAACTCTTTTCACATTTCACTATGTTAAATCCTACTGATGAGAATGAAATCATTAACTCTATTGTACATGAAACTAATGTAATACGGTCGTCAATGATGTTAGCCCAATCTCTGGGCTTTGCAGTGGCATGTGGAGAAGCGTGCTACAAAGCTTGACCAATGTGAGAACTTTAGCCTGTGAGATGAATGAATTGATGTAACGACCCACTATTTTGGACCATTCAAATCGACAATAATCCACACATGTCAGACTTGAATAATGCAAAATAACAGATTGTAATAAAATTTGGAGCAAATAAAATCATTCACAGAATCACAGACACAGAAATATCAGAATAACTCGCAGCGGAAATAAAATAAATAGTGGTTCATGAAGCCACCATAATACAGAGTCACAAAACAGATACAAAATACATAGTCTGAAAACCAATACAGTTCTGAAACAAGTACAATAGAAATCCCAAATACATAAGTCTCTAATACAAAAGCTGAAATAGAACAACTGAAACTGAAATAGATAGATAACTAGATAGGCAGAATCTCCAGCGATTCCTAGCTCCAGAAAAGTGAATCCAAAGCTGTGAATACTCAGGCTGACCCGAGCGTAAATAAAAATACAAACACTCGAGTCAGGACATACATACTTATACAATGTAAACCAACTCAAGTGAACTGTAGTAAAGGTACAAGTAACTTAGAAGATGCTTGGGACCGCCCATCCTCTAAGGATCCGTTAAACTATTTACTATATAGTAATATACGCTATATACAGTAGTGTCTAATCAGTAAAGTATAATCATATAGAAAATAACGTTAAGGGGATGGTGAACCTTAACGCGGTCGGATCTTTAAACCAAAATCGTAGTGGGTTCGATATGGTAAGTGACACGGCACACAAGGCAATGCCAGGGTAGATATACCAATTATGCATCCGGACTGGTGGTGACGCATAGCAGCCACTACCGCCCACCTCGAACAACACTCCCAAATCAAGGGTGGCCACCAAGTCAATCATAAGTAATAGAATGGTATCGAAGAAGTGTGTCCGATCAGAGGTGCTACCTCCTTGGTCCGTCAATCGCTCCTGTTTTAGCCACCTTATGCCAACTCACGGGAGTTGGGTCCACGTATATACCTTAGGATCGTCGCCACCATCCTACTTCATTTTGGAAACTCCACCGCGTACACAGTTGTCAAAGTGGTTTTCGGTATCGATAGAGAGTATGTCCGTATCCGATCCCGGTCTCTTTAACAACCAATCGTTATTATAACCTATGGTTATAAATTTAAAAAAAAAATTATCTTTCAAATCAAATTACTCAAATTAAACCATTTAAAAACAAAGTCATTATTCTTTTAAATCAAATATTCAATTCCCAAAAATTTAGACTTTTCTGAGTTCGTTTATTCACTTAAAAACAATAAAAGCATTAAATTTCAGCTTTCACAGCATTTAAAAAGTGCTGCGGTAAGTTATATTTGAAAACAATTCAATTCAGCAAAGACAGCATTTATAAACTGCTGTAACAGTTCAGTTTTAAAGGAAAAATAGTTTGGTTCAGAAAAGACAGCATTTACAGAACTGCTGTAATAGTTCAGGGTTCAAAATAAAGGTTTAAATTCAATCCAGCAAAGACAGCGTTTATAAACTGCTAAGTTATACACAAAAATCATATTTCAGCCTACTACAGCACTTAACAAGTGCTACAGCAGCCTCTTCATTAATTTCAGGTTCAATCTTAGTTCCTGCCACAACGGCACTTACCAAGTGCTACCATAGCCTTAGTTCATTTTAGTCTTTAAGTTCATTTATGCAGCCAATGCACATAACAAGTGCTGCAGATTCTACTTAGTTCAGAATTAGTTCATTTCAGAGATGGTAGCATTTCTGAAGTGTTATGAATTGAATTTCCAGGTTTTAAGTGCAATTCCAACCATAAATAAACTTCGATTTAAATCATTTAAATTTATAAAAATCATATTTTTTCACATTAAAAATGTTCATTTAAATCCTTTAACTTATGATTTTTATAAAGAGAAATTTTTACAAATAAAATCAAAAATTTACAAAGTTCACTTATTAAATTCAAGTGTGTCAATTCCCATTTTCATTTAAACAATTTATTTCAACACTTAAATTTAAATATCCATTTTTCCACCATTTAAACTTAATTTTCATTTTTAAATTAGTTAACTCAAGTTTCCATTTTTTTCTTTTCAGTCAAATTTCCAGTTTTTAAGTTACACTTTAAAATCACTATTTTAATCCATTTAATTTACATTTTTTTCCAAAGAAAAATCATTTCCACTTTATATAAATCATTTTAAAATTTAATTTAAATCAATTTATTATATTTTACATTTTAAAAATATTTAAAAATGTCCAGAAAAGTATAGAAAATAACCACGGGTCTGTATAATATTTTCTAGCCTAATTTAAGTGATACGGATAATATATCATTTCAATCCGTAGTTTACAAAGAAAAATCCGGGTTTTATCATTTCAAACCCGCAAACCCAAGTAAATAAAATTTATTAAAAGGTCGCTCAGGCTTATCATTTCAGCCCATAACGATCCTTCCCTATTCTAAAGTCTGTTCGGGTATGTATCATTTCAACCCATAGTGATTCTAGTCTAAAGGGAACTTGCAGTGTGATAAATTGATAAAATGAACAGAAAACATAAATAATTAACAGAATGATATGACATGAATTTTTTTACAGGTTAACATCATATTTAATTAATCACAGGCAGTTTATAACATAATATAGATTTTTCTACACATTCAGTTGTTGTTGTTTCACAACCACATAAGTATGAACGTCGTGTGAGTTTTTACTCACCTCTTATTGCTGAAGATTTCAAGACCAAAAGCACAAAAGAATACCAAGCACGATGACACTACAATGATTTGAGTAGAGAGCGAATCCAAGCTACAACTCTTGTGTACAACCCAAAACAAAAATCAAACAAAACAAATTTCAATACAACTTTAAAATGAAACAACTTTGGAATAAAAGCGAATACGAATACCAAACTTTTTTTTGCCTTGCTTCTCATATATTATGTATGGCCTAGGGGTTGCATAGGGTCAGGTTTAGAATTGGGTTTGGGCTAGCATGGCTCGGCCAAAGTGGTGCACAAAGGTGGAGTTATGAATAAGTGAAGGTGAAGGGGTTTTGTAAGCAAATGTTGGAGTTTGGTTGGCTAAAGGGCTCGGCCATGGGAAGTGTGCTCGGCCTGTGGGTGCACCATGACTAGACAGAGGTTGGAGGGGTATGTGGTGGTCAGGTCGGAGGTGGTGGTGGCTGCTATGGTGGTGGTTAGGGTGGTGGTTGAAGGAGATAAAGCAATAGTGGTCATCTAGCATTGTTTTTAGGCAATAGGTTGCATTTTTGGTGAAGTTTGGCTTCAAGGAGGGTTCGGCCATGGTCTAACCTGAAGTGGTGGTTGGTGATGATGCCAAGGAGGAGCGGTAGGGGATGGTGGCCGTGGCTATGGTGAAGAGGCCATGCAAATTAGAAGAGAAACAAGGCAAAAAAAGTAAGAAAAATGGAAGAAAAAGTGTAAAAGAGGAGGCCATTACCAAGGAGATTTTGAAGAAGTCGTGAGAATGAGAAGTGCTGAATTTTTTTCACGTGAAAAGAACAGGTAATACATGGCTATGACTTAGAATTGAACGGCTAATAATGCACATAAATGAGGAGTTTAAGAAATGAAGAGTTTTGAAGGCGAAACGACTTATATTTTGCACTTTTTAAGACCTTTGGTATTTCCTTTTCTCTTTGATTTTAAATAAACAAAATAAACTCAGAAATATTATTTACAACTGAAACAAAGTAGTAGGAAATGAAAATAAAAATTTAATTTTAAAAGAAATGGAAAAAGAATTACAAAATTTACTCAAAAATTAGAAACAGTGTCCAGAAATTACAATAAAATAGCCAATGGCTTTGGAAAATTATGTTCTTTATTTTAAAAATATTATAAGACAAAATTTTGAAATAAAATGATTTTTAAAACATTTCCAAAGTGAAATAGATAATTAATTTCATAGAAAATGTCAAAAGAATGGAAGAAATTGCTTAAAAATAGGAAACAGAACATGAAAATTTCAATAAAATACCAATAATTCTAGAAAAATTTGTACTTCACCATAAAAATATTTAAAAATGAAATAAATTCAAATTAAAAATAATTTCCAAAATATTGGGTTGTTACACTCTCCCCCACTCAAACCTTTTCATCCTCGAAAAGAACAGAAACAGAGAAAACAAGGGAAAAACAAGATAGAAAGCAAATAGTACCTGGAACGAACAATTCCGGATTCGAAGCACGAATGCTTTCCTCCGTCTCCCAAGTACAATCACGATCATCAGTACTCCACTATACTTTGACCAGACTAACAGATTTCCTTCTTAGCTGCTTCGTACCTCTGTCGACAATACGAAGTGGCTTCCTCTCAACAGTCAGATTAGGCTCAATATCCAAACTATCAAGAGTAGAAGGTTGAACAATAAGAGATGGATCATGCAGATAGCGACGAAGATGAGAAACGTGCAATACATTATGCACTCCAGAGAACTTCTCGGGCAAATCCAGACGGTAAGCCAAAGAACCAATTCTTTCCACAATGCGGAAAGGACCAACAAATCTAGGAGAAAGCTTCCCTCTACGACCAAAGCGAATAACATTCCTTAAGGGAGAGACCTTAAGGAAAACCAAATCACCAACAGCAAACTCTAAACTCCGCCTACGCCTATCAGCATACTTCTTCTGCCTATCCTGAGCAATTCTCATCTTCCTCCTAATCTCCTCAACTCTCTCAGAAGCCTCTAAAATCATCTCAGGACCAAGAACCAAACGATTACCGGATTCAATCCAGCAAGAAGGAGATCTACAAGGTCGTCCGTAAAGAGCAGAAAATGGAGACGTCTTGATACTTGCCTGAATTCAAAGATAGATATGAGATAGATAAAAGATTAAGATGAGATTGAAACAAAAGATAGAAATTTTACTTGAGAACTATTGTTATAGGTGAATTCGACAAGATGGAGATGATCTTCCCACGATCCTCCATAATCAAGTACGCAAGCACGAAGAAGATCTTCAAGAATCTTATTCACCCTTTCCGTTTGACCGTCGGTCTGTGGATGATAGGCAGTGCTCAGATTCAGACGAGTGCCCAAAGAATCCTGAAAGGCTTTCCAAAACCTACTAGTAAATACAGGATCACAAACAATACTGAGAGGAACACCATGGAGACAAACAATCTCCCTCATGTAAATCTCAGACAAACTAGAAGTAGAACGGGTAGACTTGACCGGAATAAAATGAGCTGATTTGGTCAATCTATCCACAATAACCCAAATACTCTCATTACCCTTCCTAGTCCTCGGTAATCCATCAATGAAATCCATAGAAACCTGTTCCCACTTCCAATTGGGAATCTCAAGAGGCTGTAACAAACTAGGGGTCTTCTGATGATCTGCCTTGACTTGCTGACAAGTCGCACACCTACTAACAAAAATGGAAATATCTCGCCTCATACCTCTCCACTAATACAACTTCTTCATATCCTGATACATCTTGGTCACACCTGGATGAATAGAAAGTCTAGACTGATGATTCTCCCGAAGTAACTCCTGTCTCAATCCATCAACATTCGGGACACAAATCCTATTATTAATCCTCAACACACCTTTATCATCTAACTGAGCACCACTGCCATCAAGACTACTACCTTCAACTCTACTTCGAACATTCTCCTTAATCAATTTAAGCATTCGATCCTCATCCTGCCTAGCCATAATACGATCCACAAGAGGTGAAGAAACAACAAGCTGACACAACAAAGCCTTCTTCCTACTCAAAGCATCCGCCACAACATTAGCTTTCCCAGGGGTATAGTTGATGTCGAGGTCATAAGAAGCAAGGAACTCTAACCACCTAGCTTGTCTCTGGTTCAAATCCTTCTGAGAGAAAATATACTTCATAGACTGATGATCTGTGAAAAGCTTAAACTTAGCACCCAAAAGATGATGTCTCCACAGCTTCAAAGCAAAAACAACAGCAAGCAAATCTAAATCATGGGCAGCATAATTGGCTTCATGGGTCTTCAACTGACGACTAGCATAAGCAATCACTTTACCATCTTACATCAGAACAGCTCCCAACCCTTCTCGACAAGCATCAGTGTATACCGTTAATCCCTCATTTCCACTTGGAATGGTAAGGACTGGTGCGGAAGTAAGCTTGTGCTTCAACTCACTGAATGCAGCCTTACACTCATCACTCCAAATAAACTTAGCATTCTTTCTAGTCAAAGCAGTGAGAGGTGCAGCAATCCGAGCGAAATTCTCAATGAATCTCCGGTAATAACCGACAAGGCCCAGAAAACTACGGATATCAGTAGGAGTCTTAGGAGTTTCCCAATCCTATACAGAATATGGATAAATAAGGTCAACAGGAAAGATAGAATAAATTGAATAAACAAGGAAAGAGAAGGAAAGAAAGACTTACATTGATCGCAGCGATCTTGACTGGATCAACGGAAACTCCATTACCAGAAACGATATGCCCGAGGAATCGGACTTCATCCTTCCAGAAATGGCATTTAGAAAATTTAGCCTTCAACTGATGATTTCTAAGAGTTTCAAGGACAGATTTCAAATGTGACTCGTGCTCTTCCTCAGACTTAGAGAAAATGAGAATATCATCCACAAAGACTAGAACAAATTTATTAAGCACATCACGAAAAACACGATTCATCAAATCAACAAAGAAAGCAGGAGTATTAGTCAAACCAAAAGGCATGACTAACCATTCAAAGAATCCATTCTCAGTATGGAAAGCAGTCTTGGGAATACTTTCCTCAGCAACTCTGAGCTGGTGAAAACCCGTGGCAAGATCAAGCTGAGAGAAAACAGTAGCACCATAAAGCTGATCAAACATATCATTGATGCGAGGCATTGGATATCTGTTTTTCATAGTGATCTTGTTCAGCTCCCTATAATCAACACACATCCGGAGAGAACCATCAGACTTGGTGACGAAAACCACCGCAGCTCCCTATTTAGAATAGCTAGGTCTGATCAGACCCTTGGAAGACAGGTCCTCAATTTGCTTCCCTAACTCAACCTTCTCGCGGGGTGCCATTCTTTTAGGAGGAAGAACTATAGGTCGAGCTCTAGGAATAAGATCAATGCGGAAATCAATTTCCCGCTTAGGAGGTAAAGTAGTAACTTCACCAAAAACATCGGGATAGAGATTGACTACACGAGTCGACTAAAGATCAACAGGAGAAGAATCCAAAGAGTAGATAAAGCTACCGGCACAATCATGAGGCATACAACACTGAATAACCAAAGAATTACCCCGATCATCCTCAAGAGAAACAATTCGGGATTTACAAGAGATACGGGCATCATGATTCCTTAACCAATCGTCTCCAAGCAATAAATCAAAAGTATCAAAACCAAGGATATAGAAATCACCACTAAAACGATGATCAGAATGGAGGAGTTTCACATGTTTACAAATCTTATTAAGATTTGCGGGACCACCAATAGGATTTGAAACACATAGAGGAACAGAAGCATACTCAGGAGAAAGCAGGTGTTCAAACTTATCACACAAATAATCAGAAATAAAACTATGCGAAGCTCTAGTATCAAATAAAACACGGACAGGATGATGAAATAAAGTAAAGGTGCCCTGAAGAGTACCTTGATCATTACTAGGAGCAGGAGCAGGTGCAGCAGGTGAAGAAGCAGATGTAACAGCAAATACACCAGATGGCTTTCCCTTCTGATACAATGGGCATTCATTCTTAAAATGACCTGGCTGAAGACAAACATGACAAAGATTGTTCCTAGTAACCTGAGGTGGAGGAACAGCAGCACTAACCGAAGTAGGGCAACTATTAGCATAGTGTCCCTTCTGGTCACATTTGAAGCAGGTAATGGTGGATAGATCAATAGGGTGTCTCTGCGAAGGAGAAGATGATGAAGATCCCACACCCGGATGCTTGAGCCAATTCTTCTTCTGCTGGTGGAAGTTGGGCTTTCTCTTCTTGGAATTTGCAGAGGAAGACTGAGTTACATGAGCACCAGAAGCAGCAGGACCCTTGGAAGTAGGGTTCTCATAACGAATAGCCATATCCATGAGCTCAGTAAAAGTGCCATGAACATGTGAAATAAGACGATCGTAGAACTCTGGGCGAGCTCTAGCTATGAACTTCTCATTTTTCTTAAGCTGAGTGTCGATAAGACCAGGACCAAACTTGGAAAGTTCATTGAACTTCTGCTCATACTCTGAAAAAGACATGGTACCCTGCTTAAGATCCATGAATTCTCGAAAAAGTTGAGATTTCCCGGCTTCGGGCATCCATTTTGCCACAAAAGCCTCCCTGGAAAGAAGAATACAGGAACAAAACTTAAGATAGATTCAAAAGAAAAGAAAATGGGGAAAAATTCAAGATAACTCAAAGGATACCTGAACTGCTCCCACGAAAGATCACCTTCGTTAGTGTGAGCTGTAACAGACTCCCACCAATCTAAGGCTGACTCCTGCAGCTGCAAAGCTGCTAACTAACGCTTCTGGGCATCAGTAATCTCAAGACCAGTAAAAATCCTCTCTAAACTTCGTAACCATTGCTGGGATTCAATAATACTCACTGAACCGGTGAACTTAGTACCACCGAGCTGAGAGAATTCCTTACAGAGAACAGTAAACCTAACAGGTGCAACAGGTTGAAGAGCTGGGGCAATACCACGACCCCTACCTCTAGCATTTCCACGATTCATCCTGAAAATATCAAGAATGAATTTAGGACAAAGGTACAGAGAAGACAAAGATAAGGTAAGATAAGACAAGATAAAATCACTTGGATGAATATCCTAATAACAGAAATTTCTAACAAGGTAGATACGAACAGAAGGAAATTTAGAAATTGCTTTTAAAACAAGAAAATTTTATATCAAAATAATTTTTGGAAATCATTTGAAAAATCATTAAAAAATCATTTTAAAATCATTTATACTTTGAAAATACGTTCACTCACAAAGAAATGATTCTAAGTTTGATTTCACTCATTCTAGGGTATTTCTACCCCATCTCTAATGAGTTTTTGCTCCATAGGCTAAGGTTTGCCTACAACCAAAGCTCTGATACCAAATGTAACGACCCACTATTTTGGACCATTCAAATCGACAATAATCCACACATGTCAGACTTGAATAATGCAAAATAACAGATTGTAATAAAATTTGGAGCAAATAAAATCATTCACAGAATCAAAGACACAGAAATATCAGAATAACTCACAGCGGAAATAAAATAAATAGTGGTTCATGAAGCCACCACAATACAGAGTCACAAAACAGATACAAAATTCATAGTCTGAAAACCAATACAGTTCTGAAACAAGTACAATAGAAATCCCAAATACGTAAGTCTCTAATACAAAAGCTAAAATAGAACAACTGAAACTGAAATAGATAGATAACTAGATAGGCAGAATCTCCAGCGATTCCTAGCTCCAGAAAAGTGAATCCAAAGCTGTGAATACTCAGGCTGATCTGAGCGTAAATAAAAATACAAACACTCGAGTCAGGACATACATACTTATACAATGTAAACCAACTCAAGTGAACTGTAGTAAAGGTACAAGTAACTTAGAAGATGCTTGGGACCGCCCATCCTCTAAGGATCCGTTAAACTATTTACTATATAGTAATATACGCTATATACAGTAGTGTCTAATCAGTAAAGTATAATCATATAGAAAATAGCGTTAAGGGGAAGGTGAACCTTAAGGTGGTCGGATCTTTAAACCAAAATCGTAGTGGGTTCGATATGGTAGGTGACACGGCACACAAGGCAATGCCAGGGTAGATAACCAATTACGCATCCGGACTGGTGGTAACGCATAGCAGCCACTACCGCCCACCTCGAACAACACTCCCAAATCAAGGGTGGCCACCAAATCAATCACAAGTAATAGAATGGTATCGAAGAAGTGTGTCCGATCAGAGGTGCTACCTCCTTGGTCCTTCAATCGCTCCTGTTTTAGCCACCTTATGCCAACTCATGGGAGTTGGGTCCACGTATATACCTTAGGATCGTCGCCACCATCCTACTTCATTCTGGAAACTCCACCGCGTACATAGTTGTCAAAGTGGTTTTCGGTATCGACAAAGAGTATGTCCATATCCGATCCCGGTCTCTTTAACAACCAATCGTTATTATAACCCGTGGTTATAAATTTTAAAAACAGTTTATCTTTCAAATCAAATTACTCAAATTAAACCATTTAAAAACAAAGTCATTATTCTTTTAAATCAAATATTCAATTCCCAAAAATTTAGCCTTTTCTGAGTTCGTTTATTCACTTAAAAACAATAAAAGCATTAAATTTCAGCTTTCACAGCATTTAAAAAGTGCTACGGTAAGTTATATTTGAAAATAATTCAATTCAGCAAAGACAGCATTTATAAACTGCTGTAACAGTTCAGTTTTAAAGGAAAAATAGTTTGGTTCAGAAAAGACAGCATTTACAGAACTGCTGTAATAGTTCAGGGTTCAAAATAAAGGTTTAAATTCAATTCAGCAAAGACAGCGTTTATAAACTGTTGTAAAAGTTAAGTTATACACAAAAATCATATTTCAGCCTACTTCAGCACTTAACAAGTGCTACAACAGCCTCTTTATTAATTTCAGGTTCAATCTTAGTTCCTGCCACAATAGCACTTACCAAGTGCTGCCATAGCCTTAGTTCATTTTAGTCTTTAAGTTCATTTATGCAGCCACAACACATAACAAGTGCTGCATATTCTACTTAGTTCAGAATTAGTTCATTTCAGAGATGGTAGCATTTCTGAAGTGTTATGAATTGAATTTCCAGGTTTTAAGTGCAATTCCAGCCATAAATAAACTTCGATTTAAATCATTTAAATTTATAAAAATCATATTTTTTTCACATTAAAAATGTTCATTTAAATCCTTTAACTTATGATTTTTATAAAGAGAAATTTTTACAAATAAAATCAAAAATTTACAAAGTTCACTTATTAAATTCAAGTGTGTCAATTCCCATTTTCATTTAAACAATTTATTTCAACACTTAAATTTAAATCTCCATTTTTCCACCATTTAAACTTAATTTTCATTTTTAAATTAGTTAACTCAAGTTTCCATTTTTTTTCTTTTCAGTCAAATTTGTAGTTTTTAAGTTACACTTTAAAATCACTATTTTAATCCATTTAATTTACATTTTTTTTCCAAAGAAAAATCATTTCCACTTTATATAAATCATTTTAAAATTTAATTTAAATCAATTTATTATATTTTACATTTTAAAAATATTTAAAAATGTCCAGAAAAGTATAGAAAATAACCACGGGTCTGTATAATATTTTCTAGCCTAATTTAAGTGATACGGATAATATATCATTTCAATCCGTAGTTTACAAAGAAAAATCCGGGTTTTATCATTTCAAACCCGCAATCCCAAGTAAATAAAATTTATTAAAAGGTCGCTCAGGCTTATCATTTCAGCCCATAACGATCCTTCCCTATTCTAAAGTCCGTTCGGGTATGTATCATTTCAACCCATAGTGATTCTAGTCTAAAGGGAACTTGCAGTGTGATAAATTGATAAAATGAACAGAAAACATAAATAATTAACAGAATGATATGACATGAATTTTTTTACAGGTTAAGATCATATATAATTAATCACAGGCGGTTTATAACATAATATAGATTTTTCTACACATTCAGTTGTTGTTGTTTCACAACTACATAAGTATGAACGTCGTGTGAGTTTTTACTCACCTCTTATTGCTGAAGATTTCAAGACCTAAAGCACAAAAGAATACCAAGCACGATGACACTACAATGATTTGAGTAGAGAGCGAATCCAAGCTACAACTCTTGTGTACAACCCAAAATAAAAATCAAACAAAACAAATTTCAATACAACTTTAAAATGAAACAACTTTGGAATAAAAGCGAATACGAATACCAAACTTTTTTTTGCCTTGCTTCTCATATATTATGTACGGCCTAGGGGTTGCATAGGGTCAGGTTTAGACTTGGGTTTGGGCTAGCATGGCTCGGCCAAAGTGGTGCACAAAGGTGGAGTTATGAATAAGTGAAGGTGAAGGGATTTTGTAAGCAAATGGTGGAGTTTGGTTGGCTAAAGGGCTCGGCCATGGGAAGTGTGCTCGGCCTGTGGGTGCACCATGACTGGACAGAGGTTGGAGGGGTATGTGGTGGTTAGGTCGGAGGTGGTGGTGGCTGCTATGGTGGTGGTTAGGGTGGTGGTTGAAGGAGATAAAGCAATAGTGGTCATCCAACATTGTTTTTAGGCAATAGGTTGCATTTTTGGTGAAGTTTGGCTTCAAGGAGGGTTCGGCCATGGTCTAACCTGAAGTGGTGGTTGGTGATGATGCCAAGGAGGAGTGGTAGGGGATGGTGGTCGTGGCTATGGTGAAGAGGCCATGCAAATTAGAAGAGAAACAAGGCAAAAAAAGTAAGAAAAATGGAAGAAAAAGTGTAAAAGAGGAGGCCATTACCAAGGAGATTTTGAAGAAGTCGTGAGAATGAGAAGTGCTGAATTTTTTTCACATGAAAAGAACAGGTAATTCATGGCTATGACTTAGAATTGAACGGCTAATAATGCACATAAATGAAGAGTTTAAGAAATGAAGAGTTTTGAAAGCGAAAGGACTTATATTTTGCACTTTTTAAGACCTTTGGTATTTCCTTTTCTCTTTGATTTTAAATAAACAAAATGAACTCAGAAATATTATTTACAACTGAAACAAAGTAGTAGGAAATAAAAATAAAAATTTAATTTTAAAAGAAATGGAAAAAGAATTACAAAATTTACTCAAAAATTAGAAACAGTGTCCAGAAATTACAGAAAAATAGCCAAAGGCTTTGGAAAATTATGTTCTTTATTTTAAAAATATTATAAGACAAAATTTTGAAATAAAATTATTTTTAAAACATTTCCAAAATGAAATAAATAATTAATTTCATAGAAAATGTCAAAAGAATGGAAGAAATTGCTTAAAAATAGGAAACAGAACACGAAAATTTCAATAAAATACCAATAATTCTAGAAAAATTTGTACTTCACCATAAAAATATTTAAAAATGAAATAAATTCAAATTAAAAATAATTTCCAAAATATTGGGTTGTTACAATTGAGGATGAGGTTGAACGCCCAAACAACTGTGAACTTCATTCCACCACCCCTTCCAATAGTTGAACCGACTCCTCTCCAACCCATCTCTCTCAATGCTTATAACCTTTTGAATACCACCAAGACCCAATATATGGTTTTTCCCGAGCCCCTGCCGTGGCTGTTCATGTTCATGCCTATCCAACAATACATGTTGCGGGTGTGTCGAGTCTAGTTATCAACATTAACCCTGAGATGGCTTTACATAGTGAATCAAGACATCACTGCTCTCTTCAGTAGAATGATGGACGGGTTTTGAGTGCCTCCTTGTAGAAAACGGAGCTTTAGATTTGAGGTATGGACGTCTCAGCAGCAAATGAAGCTCAAGACTTGATGTATGGACGTCTCAGCGGTGGTACCCTATGCCATCAACGGGGAGCGAAAGGCCCTATTGATGCATTACCGATCCATAGGCGTGCAGCCAGGCCTGGATCAAGAGATGGATGGACCGATCATTTTTAATCACCCTTTGTGCATTGGGAGAGGAGATGTCCCACTCTAGCTCATTATCGTCACCATCACTCTAATTCTCGTTGTTGATCTCTCACTCTACAAAGATGTCGATTGATCCCGCAGTTGATCGCTGGCCTAACAATCTCGCAGCAGGTTGATGTTAGCCTCTAGGAGGAAATGAACATCCTTCTCCAAAAGCTCAACAGAATTCAAGCCTGGAATACCAAAGGCTATGTTCTTTCTAATGACGAGAATGGTGAGCCATTTTATGAGGAAACATTGAACACTTACATCCACAAGCGGTATGCCCTACCATTCATTGACAATTATGATGTGAGTGCTGACCTATCTGATCATATTACTGTCTTCAACTCCCCCATCGTTCCAACTAGCTTTCTGGTCCAACAAAGTGTCTACTCTTCCCTTCCACTATAACCAGGCCAACCTCTCACTGGTTCCTGCATCTCCAAAAAGTTAGCATCCATTCTTGGGCCCTGCTATGTGCTGATTTAAAGATTAGGTTCTTCGCATCAATAACCCATGTTATGATGGCTAGTGAGCTA
Source organism: Allium fistulosum (assembly GCA_030737815.1). Lineage (NCBI taxonomy): Eukaryota > Viridiplantae > Streptophyta > Magnoliopsida > Asparagales > Amaryllidaceae > Allium > Allium fistulosum. The sequence continues at coordinate 235,477,380 of CM060906.1, read as the reverse complement.
GGAAACATCAGACAGAGTTCAGCCAAGAGTCTTCAGCCATATGTCAATTGCTTCAACAAAGAATCCACTCATGCATGAGATATGAGATGTTGATATAATAGTCTGGCACGACCCTCTGTATGGAGGTCAGGTATAAATCGAGAATGTGGAAGGAGCATCTAAAGCAGCTGACTACGTCCCTAACTGACTCATATCAATGAGCAAACGACATTACAGTGGTGGAGGATGCTGATATATCAGATAGTGATAATGAAACCCAGTGTACCACTCAAGCCAGTCCTCGTAAAAAGATCTACCATTAACTCAGTGGTCGATAGAACAACAGTAAAAGGCGTGTAGAGGCTGGCATCGAATATAGATCCAGGTATGCTAAATATGCTACTTTTAATAGATATACGGAGACAATATATCTCGCAACCCAGAACCAGGTGCAATTTCAAAAACCGTGCACCATCAGGGGCAATAGAATGTAGGAACCGCATGGTAATGACAAATACTACTAGTTCCATCAAATCAATGACCACTCCACTAGCGAGTTTCGGGTGCTCAAGAACAAGATTAAAAGACTTATTCAAGAAGGGATACTTTTAGAGTTTTTTCTAGATCAAGTGGTACTAAGGACCAATCGCAGCAACTAGTCGACTCCAACCTAACAACAACATCATGACAATAATCGATATCTTGACCATATGCAGGGCTTATATGTAGTCGAAAACAGCTTGGGTTGGAGGGAGTAAAGTCTCGGTATCAGTGGGAAGTGGGTTCAGCTAGCCAAGTATATTTCTTAGAGCATTGAGTATCCAAAGCATTCAGGCTAGAATTGGATCAGCCCATTATGTTCACAAATGAAGACATAGAAGTAGTCTCTTACCCTGTCACAATCCTATATTCATCACTATTGAAGTGGCCAACTCAAATGTGTGTCAAGCCTTCGTGGATGAGAGAAACTCCATGAACTCCATGTTCAAACATGTTTTTAAGGCTTTCAAGCTTCCTGCCTCCAACCCCATCCCCTTGTAACCTACATGTTTATGGCTTTAGGGGTATAGGAATTATTTTAATAGGTACCAACTCACTTATGAAAACATTTGGGCAAGAACACCTTGCTGTAAAGGTTTAGGTAAACTTTGTAGTGGTTGTTGCCCTTCTACTTATAATCTTTTGATAGGATGATTGACGCTTGCTAATCTGGTCATCAATGTTTCCTACAACTGGCTCGTCATGAAGTTCCCTGCCTAAGGCAGAATCAGTGAGATCTGGGACAATCAATAGAAGGCTAGGGAGTGTTATGGGACATCCCTCAAACAAGCAAAGAATGGTTCTCATGCTTCAACAAGAATTTGCAACACTCAACGGCTAATCACTCGAGAGAACCATCGAGCTAGTTAGCTCTCTACTTTAAGCCAAGACCACCTCCAACTATGAAGCATCAACATCAATAGCTATTCCCGTCAGTAATATCTTACATGGTCATGTCATGGCGGCCAACGATGTATAACCCGAGAGTACCCTCGAGCCGTACAATGCTCAAGGTCGTGCCGGGACTATCTTTGTCTCTGAAAATATAAATGTCAATGGTGTGTCACTCGAGAGTACTCTCGAGTCTGGAAAGGCTCAAGGTCATTGCATCAACTAGGGGCATGCACCTAAGAGTACCCTTGAGCCTAGTATTGCTTAGGGCCTTGCTAGGACCGACCTCCACAATGAAGACTGGGATGACCATAATTCTATCTCTTTGGCAACTCCCTAAAGAACTAAAGAACTCATCTTAGCATGGGATGAGCAAGTCGCACCCACTTGATAAGTCGAGACATCCCACGCAGCAACTACTACCCTTTTAACGTCGCTAGACTCATTTATGAGAGTCGCGAGTGACAATAACGCCTCGACTTGAGCATAGATGTCTGTCTTGGGCATCGAATGTTATAGAGTGCATGATTTACACTCTAGATTAATGCAACTTAAAAGCAAACTCGGATCTTGATAACGACCCGCTCGACCCTCGCATGGGGATTCAAAAATTGAGGATGAGCCGACTACTTCACTGGAATCGATATCCATATATCGTGCTGACCCTAGCAAAGCTATTCAAATCGGCATAGAACTCGGTTATAAAGTTGGAGATGACCAAATCAAGTTCCTACAACACAACACAGATGTTTATGCACGGGGCACACTGACACGATCGACATTGATCCAAGTTCATTTACCATGCACCCAACATTGATCCCAAAACAACCCTCCTTCGTCAAAAGCGTCGACCATTCAACCAGAAAGGTAACAAGTACTTAAAGAGGAGGTATAAAAATTATTAGCCAAAGGCTTCATTTGGGAGGCAAAATATCCAATTTGGGTAGCTTACCGAGTACAGGTAAGAAAACCTAATGGGTCTTAGAGAATATGCATTGACTTCTCTGATCTCAACAAAGCCTAACCCAAAGATAAAATTTTCTAACCTCGCATCGATCAGTTGGCAAATGCAACTAGTGGACCTGAACTCTTCACTTTCGAAGATTTCTACTCAGGTTATAATCGGATTGTCATGTATGGCGCAGACCAAGAGTACACCTCCTTCTTCACAGATGTTGTCATATAATACTAGTATGCTACGCCTTTTAGGCTATGAAATGTGAACGCCACCTATCGGTGTCTCATAAATCAAATGTTCTATAAATAAGTTGGTCGGTCTATGGAGGTGTATGTGGACAACATACTGGTAAAGTCTGAAAATGCTGGAGGGATGTTCAAAACCTACCCGAAACTTTCAACATATTGCGCTAATACAATGGGAAGCTGAACCCAAAGGAATGCTCCATTTCTGTCTGGTTCGGTAAATTCCTTGGCTATGTGATGAGTGCCAAGGGTATTGAAGCTAACCCAACAAGATCCAAGCCATCCAAGATATGCAAGTCCCTGAACTATGAAACAAGTGCAAAGCTTGAATGCGATAATTGGGGCAATGAGCCAATTCGTACCGAAGGCAACTGATCAGTGTCTCCCTTTCTTTGACCTCGTTAAGAAGGGAAATTCATTTACTTGGAATGATGAATGCACCAAGGAATTCAAAGAGCTATAATAACATTTGGTCACTCCTTTGATGCCATCCAAACCTATCGACGGGGAGGACTTATATCTATACCTTGTAGTGACTGACCACGCGATCAATGCTGCATTGATTACAGAAGATGAGAAGATCAGTGCCTGATCTATTATGTCAGTAAGAGGTTGGCAGGCCCAGAAACTATATATAAAAGGCTAGAGAAGCTAGCCTTCTACCTGCACGTGGAAGCTCGAAAACTTTGGTTGTTCATTCAAGCTCATCCCATCAAAGTCCTGACCAACCGACCCCTGAAGTAGGTCCTTAGCCAACCCAACACAGCATGTCGACTATTAAAGTGGTATGTCGAGCTTGGGTAACATCACATCTCGTTCCATCCTTGCACTTCTATTAAGGGATAAGCCATCGTAGATTTCATTATCGAGTTTTCAAACCTGGACAACGAAAAAGAATGGGCTATCACAAGCCAACAAGTTTGGCGCTTGTATGTGGATGGGGTGTCAAACGAAAAAGGGGGTTGGGGCTCAGTATGAAGCTCAGTATGAAGCTATCCTAACCGACCTTAGGATGACAAAGATGTCATACTTGGATTCCATCCATGTATTCAATGACACGTCATTTGTCGTCAATCAAATTGACGAACGCTTTCAATTTAATAGCTAGACATTGGCCTCGTATGTTGTTGAGGCTAAGAAAATAATCGTCACATTCACCGGCTTCAAGTTAGAGCAGATACCCAAGGAGTAGAAAGAGAAGGCCGATTATCTGGCCAAGGAAGCCAGCAACCCAAAAAGGTCCCTCCTTGGGTCTTTAGTGGTTCAAAACACCTCTAGCTGTGAGCCAAAGGCAACAACGTTGGAAATAGATGCATCGTCCATGAACAATTGCATGGCACTCATTATTAGGTACTTAACAAGTGATGAACTTCCCGCCGATCATTAGAAACCAGAAAGATTCTTTATCGAGCTCCCTTCTAGACGATCATAAATGTGAAACTCTACAAATAGGGTACTCTATACCACTTTAGCGGTGCATGTCTGAAGATGAAGCCGATCAGATCCTGAAAGAGCTGCACGAAGGGTTTTGTAGGGATCACGCTGGAGGGCAAAGCCTAATAAAAAAAGCCAACTACAATTAGCCTACAATGGTCAAAGATTCTATGGACTACGTCAAAAAATGCGACTGGTGTTAGCAATTCACCAAAATCACTAGAGCCTCATCTATCCTCCTTACCCTTATGACTTCTCCATCGTCGTTCGATGCATTGGGAATTGACTTGATAGAAAAGCCGCTTAATGCTAAAGGAGGGTGTAATCATGTCATTGCTGTCACTGACCACCAACCAAATAGGTCAAAGCCGAGCCTCTTACTGGAATCATTGCCCCAATATACTCAACTTCCTCGTAATGAACATCGTCTACCATTTTGACTTGCCATAGACTATTATCACTGAGAAAGACACTCAATTTGAGAGCAGACTCTTTCAAGACTTCTACGAAAGGAACGAAATAGAGAAGTGCTTCTCTTTCGTCATCCATCTTCAAGCCAATGGACAAGTCAAGGTCGTCAACATGACCATCAAGTCCTTATTGAAGAAATACCTTGCAAAAGCTAAAGGGAATAGGGTCGAAGGACTACCTCTTGTTCTTTGGTCTTACCACACTTCCAGCCCCACCTCAACCGGTCATAACCCTTTTCTCTCATTCCTATGGGTATGAAGCCATGTTTTCCATAGAAGTAGACATCCCCTCACCTTGGCATCTGACCTACGAGGCCGAGAAAAAACGACAAGCTACTCAAGCTTAGACTCGACATAGTTGAAGAATGAAGAACCAAAACCTACAAAAGGAAGATAGCCAAGCATTACAACTCAAGGGTGAAGCTTCGACAATTCATTTTTGATGACCTAATTCTACACTGGGTGTTCTTCAATACAAAGAACCCGGCTGATGGAGTACTCGACTCGAACTGGGAGGGGCCGTACATTATAAGTGCTATCTTAACAAATGGTGCTTACTGTCTCTCTTACCCAGACGGAACCCACATTTCGTGCACTTGGAACCCTATGCTCCTCATGACCTATCATATGTAAAGTGTTAGCATAATTATTAGGCCATATAACATCTTTGTGGGGAATGCATCAATGATTTAAAACCACATTGTTCAACACATTCGCCAAGGTTATCCAATGAGGATGAGTTCTTATGTGTAACAACTGAATATTTAAATGAATAACTTAAAGATTTAATCATTTATTAATGGAATGCTCATTGTACTCGACTTTTATAGATGAGTGCATTGGGACCTGAGACACCCGCCGTTAAGACCATAATTCTATCATGAGAATAATGAGTGTAAACTTGGTTATTTTTGGAGTCGATGAATTTTTAGAGTGAATAATGTTTTCGTTTGGATGAAATGAATGTAAGGCAAGCCATTGGCTTGCCCATAAGTTAGCTTATATGTAGCTAATTCCTCGTTCATTTTTCATTTTCACGTTTCTTTTCTTCTTTATCTCCTAATCTTTTCCCAATCACTCCTTAATCCACTCTTAATCTCCAAACTCTAAACCCATTCAAATATAATTCCTAAATTCATGGAAAAATTACCATATTATTTGTTTGAGACCTTTACTAATTTTATTAAATTTAGTAAGCTTGGAAATTTGATTTGGACCTATTGGATGTTTGTGTGTGGTGTTATGATAGATTATAGACTCATTAAGTGGTATAATGATGTATATATTATTATTTAGTAAAGATTAAATCATTTGAATTGATTTTTAAAAAGTTATTAAATTAATTAAGCGAGTTAGAAGCTCTGATACAAAATGTAACAATCCGCCCTTCTTGATACCCTGAAATCAACACCGAATGATAACGTTTGGCTCTCGAATACCACAAAAGATAGTATTCGTTTAAATTTTCTTTCCTCGACTATTTTTCTTTTGTAGTATTCGAGGGTCAGACATTGTCATTCGGTGCTGATTTCAGGCTATCATGAAGGGTGGGTTGTTACATTATGTGCTCAGTACTTTGTTTAGGAACTACCGACCTTTAGTGCAGGCAGCATAAGCCATTCAATGCTCACTTCTTTGCAGGTTGACTATCCAGTAAGGGTGAGTTACCATGCATTCACTACCTTGCTTGGGAACTATCAAGTTGGCGGTGTGTCACCTGAAAGATCCTTCGAGCCCACGCTTAGATTCATGCCAAAACCACACACTACCTCTATAGGCTATCCAACGAAGGATGAGTTATCATGTTCTCACTGCCTTGTTTGGGAATGGATGACTGCCGCCACTAAGGATGAAGCAAGCCTTGGCTCCATTCCTTGCTTTTTGGCTATTCACGAGGGTGAATTATCGTGCATTCACTTCCTTATTGGGGACTACTAAGCTATCCAACGAGATTGAATCACCATGCATTTACTTTCTTGTTTGGGGACTACCCATAACCCTATGAGTTTGGATGAGACTTCTCTCCCCTTCATGTTGAGGTGCATCGATGAGCTAGGATGTTACTACAATGGTCTGGTATCCCTCGCTCATGATGTCGCTCGTCCCTTGTGCATCATGAGGCATTGTTATGAAGACTGGTGCGTTAACCTAATAAATCCAAGCCCGGCATCCATGGAGCACCCACATAAAATTAAACCACCCCCAACGTAAACTGATAGCATGTCACCTAGGAGAAACTTTGAGCCTCCCAACGTTTAGGTTCATGCCTAGACTTCCTACCACTCCATGCCACATGTCACTTGAGAATACCCTTGAGCCCAATAGTGCTTAGGGTCATGCAGAGACCGTCCAATATCATAAGAACACAGGTAAGCATGTCAACAATATGCCCACCTCGGTTCTCTATAACGACCGGACTTTCCCATATAAGCTCGCATCCAAGCCCACATGCCAGCTCGGCACCAAGTATATACAAGTCTTGGAAAAACTAAGTATATGGTTCCCATGAACAGGTCGCTCTTACCGCCCATATCATTGTAGTACTATTATTTTATCTATCTGATGAATATACAACCGCAGACAAACAAGGGCTATATCAGCTACACAAAGAACACTACCCTACATGCTACACATATGGACAAGAATAAATAAAGAAGTAAAATACTTAGACAAATTTCACAAAAAGAATTTCATTATGCTACAAAATGTAGGGAACAGAGCCTGGCCGCTAGGCATATAAAAGGAATGAAAGCATTTACAAGGCTAGTTCACTTGTTGACCATATCCAAGAGTTAATCTACTTCCTGGTCAAAATGGTTGGCACAACTACCCTAGCTACCACTAGCTCGACGGCTACATCAGCCTGTGCCGCGGTGAGGGCCTTGACATGAAGAAGGAGCATGGGTATAGGCAGATCATAATTTTCCCAAAACATGGCCTTGATCATTTTCGTCGGATGGTTATGTCGTACAGTCTCCTCCGCTATCGAGTAGCCACCACGTCGACGCATGACCGACACTTACTTGTGTGTTAGGCTAGGTCATTCAATAGGGATTTGGTCTCCTTCTAGGCTTCCTCTGCCTCTAACTAAGGTCCCTGGCCGCCATCTCTACCCGATCCCTTGTCTCGATCTCTTTTTTGCCGCCTTCTCTACCACCACTGCTACCTCTTTGCCTCCTAATTGGCCTACCTACATTTCCGGACCACATTTCTATACTTTGGAAAGTCGTTCCGAATGCGGACGGCGTGGTGGGCGGCCTATATTAAAAAATCATCATTAGTAGTAGAAATTCCATAAAGCAAGAGATGTCTTTTTGGGAAGCTTACAAGAAGGGGGTCCAATTTGGATGCAATCACCTCCTCCCCAGAGTGTTAGCTCCATCCAGATCAGGCCCAATGGGTTAATGCTAGGGTCCTAACGAACACCATCTGAAATGACCTCGGTAGTAATACCAAATCTTCTAAGCTAAAGCCTAGTCAATCTCCAAGGACATATGCCCCAACGACACCTACTTTTACTCTTGGACCAATTCCTCTACATCAAAGATTGATGCCTGCTTAGCAAAGGGGCATAAGACCTAGAAGCCAACTCCTCCTTTGTTCTCCTCATTTCATTAGAATCCAAAGGCACATGCTTAGGGCAAGGAGGTAGCTCAATGGTCTCTATGTTTTCCATGGGTCCTTTGGGCATGCAGATCATGATGGTATGAGCATCAGGGTCGAAGTTGTTGAAGGCGTCAAAGTTGAACTTGTCGGTCACTACAATAACAAGAAAGCGCAAAAATTAGTTAAAATTCAAAATAAAATAAAAAAGTGAAAGTAAAGTACCATTTTCACTTGTCCGACCTTGCTTTTTGGCAGGGGAGGGGGGCAGGATGAGGCTAAACTACACACACTAGTTTGTTTCGTCTTGGCCTGAGGCTACCCAGAAGCCCATCTTTGTATTCAACATACAAATAATCATATACATGAATTTTATTAGAAGGAGGACTTACATCCTTACTGATACCCAGCTCTTGTATTCCTCCCTCAACATTGCTTTCCTCAGAGCTCACCCCATATCCCACTTAATGCGGTGTTTCACGTCGAGGGACTAGGATGTCAATTAATTGTTATGGGTCGTACTCTTCTCACTATGGCATCGACATAACATCACTTAGCTTATCAAGGTCAATGATTTTTTACTCTTCAAGCTCCTTACCCGTGACAATATCATCATATCCTCTTTCCACCTTAGTGATCGGCCCGCCCATGTTGTCTCAAAACTTGCTCTTGTAATAGTCCCATTTATGCTTGGCCTTTTTCTATACTGATTGTCGATCATTGGGCTAGCCCGATCGGCAACCATTTTTATGCTCCCTTTATTAACTAACCTAGTGTATGTTTACATCAATCACCATGATCCTTGGATCTCGATAGTTCACGATGACCATCTTCAACAGGTTCATATTTACATCCAACGTCCTTAAACCGATGTCGGGATAAGCAATGACAGCCCCTATCAATAGGCGAAGTTAAGCAATGGAAAGGAAATCGGTGAAGGGAATATAACAGCAAGGAAACTTACTAGGGGTTTGGAACTCGATGTGCTCCAGCCCAGGGTTCACCCCGTAGGGGACAAAGATGTACTTACGCATTCAGCCCGGGGTGGCTTTGCTGAAAAGGACCATAAAGATGACAAGCTTAGTATTTGCTTGGAAATGGAAGTGCCAATGGGGTACCCAGATTCCTTTTACCATCGAAAGATCATCTCTATAAAATTAGCATTTGGCTCAGGAAGGCTGAAGTCAATGCAATCAACATAGACCCCATACAGGAATTGGTAGATGTTTTGATTATGTTGATCGGGGGTGAGCTTGTAGGAGTTAAGAATGGAGACAAAGAAGGGGTGGAGGGGCAGCTTGACCCCCATCTTAAAGTAGCATAGGTAGAAGGCGAAGAATCCCAGGGGAGGGTGGTCAGGTTGCAAAAGTGGGATACCTGACCATCCCTATATCGCATTCATGACCGGCCAAACTCTTGGCCAAGTATATTTTCTCATCCGCTAGTTTGGAAGCTTTGAGACTAGCAATGCTAGTTAAAGAAGACACAAAGGCTGCCATCTAAAACACAAATGTTTTAGTTAAATAATTGCCTCATAGCCAAGTCTAGCAAAACCCAAGGGCAAGCCCTCATGCAAAAGAGGGGACAGACGCCCCTATAACGTGCCCTGGCAGGGCACCCCATGACAATGGACTATTGACTCAAGCGACTCCTAAGCTAAGTAATAGGTCTTAGGCCCCTACTTATTACTCATTTTATTTACTTAAAGTCCATGCCTATAGATTTAGGCCTAATACATGACCCACTATTGAATTATTAACTAATATCACTACTCTTAATCGCATGCCGCTATGGAATTCACCAACTTCAATCGAGCACCACTGACATGGCAGCAACGGTTGATTGACATCCAAAGATGACCAGAGGAAAGTTATTCGGGCCATAGCACAGTCAAAATTATAGCACTATCAAGCAAAGCAAACAACAAGAACAAAACCCAAAAAATGGAGAAAGCTCAAAGCTTTCTAATGACAATGGTGTTGATAGTGATGAAGGGGAAGATGAAGAAAGCTTACTTTTTTGCTTGAGAATTCGAGAGTTTTGGAAGGTTTATCGAAATTTTTAATGGATAAAAGCTTTTATTGTTTCATTGAAGAATGGAAGAAGAAGAGGTGAAGCCTATTTATAATACATACCCTTTAATCTCAGCCTCTGGATCCAAAAGTTTATTAGATCTCGGCAGTCTTGGTGTAATCAATGCTTTTTTCACTTCATACACATTGGAAACGTGAGGCCTCCTATGATATTTGGGAAAAGTTGGCTAGCATGATATTTGTGATATTACAAGCCCGTCCTACTCAAAAAGACAGGCTTGGGGGTAAAATGTTGCTTAAATTTCTCATAAGTATGATTAGCAAGCCAATTTAGCATAGCCCGACCTAACCAAGCTTGGCCCAGTACATCTAAGCCCGGCCAATCCATGCCAGCCAAAACTCAATCTGGCCTCAAGCCAGCCCATCTAATTAGGGACTACGGTTTAATCAAGATGGCATATATAATAACTCATCAGACAAGGCTTGGCTCAAGCGTGAACTGTCTCTAGCCCGACTCCATCATAGCTCGCCTTCGATCGGTCCCATGCAATCCATTTCATTATCGCATACCTAACCCATCACATCCTTCATAACATGGTCCTTAGCAATATTTATCTTTCCTCAGCAAGCTTCGGTAGTAAGCGATCGTCAAGTATAAACCGGTAGAGCCACTTGCCTACTTTGTTACATAGGCATGCGAAAGTAAACAACAAGTCATACAGTTGACATACTAGATACTATAGCAGACCTGGAAGAGCATACCTACTCCTGTAATAAACCAGCGGCAATAAATGCAAAGTGTGCATTGGTATGAAGAGGTAACTTACATGCTTCTTAGCCACATGTTTCCTTCCGCGTTTACAGTTGTCTCCCATCAGCCCATGCAACCAGATTAACAGCCAGGCAGGCTTCTGTTTTACTGTAAACCTTAGCCGTCCATTACCCCTCTAATCTATTATAGATACCCCATGTACCACAACAGTAAAGGAGGGGGGATTTAATTGATTTTCAAGCTCAAAATACCCAATTTTCCAGTAAGTATTTCATCTCAAGCTTTTCTGAATCATTGTAAACTAAGTGCCAGTTTCCTTATTCTCTTGCAGCGCCTTGTGATCATAAGAGGTATACATAGTAAGGGAACTTCATAGTGGACGTAGAAAAAATATCTGTCGAACCACTCTACATCTTGTACCATTTACATTATTTGCTTGCTTTACTCCCTTTTTTACATTTTTAAGCCTAGTTTAGCAAGTAACATTTATGCTAATACAATGCTTTAGTCTAATTCCGAAGTTGACTAATTCTTTAGTCAACAATACGTGCTTCTTTTATTGTGGTGCTATTGAAGGTAATGTACTTATCATTTGGTTGAATTAGTCACTAGTTATTTTTTGTAACATTTCCAACTTAAATTTCTTAACTTAAGCTTAAACATGAATTTTGGATGACATACTATACTCAATATCACTTATGAAATTCAAGTCCGTGCACTCCATCATAAGGATTTCATTATTTTTATAAACAATTCACTAGTATTTCACAAATACTCGAGAACACTCTAAATTTTGTTTTAGTGATCTTAATTTGGATTTGATACTTGCTCTATGTATCAAAACATAAGCGAAGTGTGACATTGTAGAAAATATAACATGTAAGCAATTTCTATTGCTAATGCATAAGGAGCAGATCTTACATGCTCCATATTAAATAATTTAATATAGTATCTATGTATTGTATTATGGGATATTCCTAACATTCTTTTATATTGATTATAAAAGATGTCCTTTAAAATCCTATATTGATAATTAAGAACCAAACTGAAATGATTTAATATGTATACATTGTTAGTAATCATAACTTTGTTTTTTACTTATAGTTTTAGAGATATTTTAGCACCTATCAATATCTTTTTCTTACAAACACATGATTTCTCTACATTTTGACTGAAAATCAAACTATTTGATTTTTTTACAAAATACTTGCTTGACTCTAATGCTTATCGAATAATACCTTTGTATCATTTCTTGGATCATATTCATAACCACATACTTGAAATCGCTCCCACCGACTTCTAGACACTTTGGTTACTAAGTGCAAATAGCATATTTTAAATCATTGTTTAGAATTTTCATTTCAACATACATACACCAACACTCAAAATCATATCGCACGATAATATTGTGAGTAAAATCCAAATTAACTTAAGTATTTTGAATGATGAAATCGTTGCGTTAATTTCAAAAATTGAAATTAACAATGTTGTTCTATCAATGCGGCTTATATTCTTGCTTCTTTGGACTTCTTTTGAAGACACATTTGTAGCCGATAAATTTTAATCCTCAGGTACAACTACCAAATTCATATTTTAATAATGTTCTTGGAATCTATTCCAGGTTTTCCCATCATGCCATATGGTAGAGTCTATTCTCTTAATTGTTTATTGCAACTAAGTAAATTATTTTCTCGATATCGATATAAGAATCATAGTTTCTCTTTAATCTGCAAGAGTTCTTATTAGACATTATAATTAGTTATGTCTATTTAGCTTTGGTCCATTTAATTTCATTCTCTGAAATCAGTTTTATCATTGGATCGTCTCTAAATCCATTTTACTACTAATAATTTTAAAAGGAATTCGTTCATCATTAAGTTGGTTTCTTAAAACAATAATTATTTCTTAGTGCAATGCAATAGGCATTCATATATATTTTATGAATTGCCCACATATGTATAACTAATTAGGTTTTAAGGAATGAAACTTATGTTCATCACATGAATTGGTCCATCAATATTTATCGATGCCAAACTCATTTGAGGTGGTTCACACAAGATCCCTCACGAACGAATATTATATGCAGTCCCTAACTCACATAGCCTATCAACTCCTTAACCTAGGACATGTAGATGTTGTTTCATCAAACCTTATCTTATATGATATTGTAGACTTTGTTAGATGAAATTAGATTTAACCTTATGAACTTACTCATAAGTACATGTCCCTACAAAAGGAGCTAACTCAACTTCACTCACCACCAATCATACTTCGTCCAACAAAGTTTGATAACTCTTTACCGATACATCATTATGTATCATAGGGAGGAATGATTTTTAGGATCTAATTTTATTCATTTTAGGTACATTTGGAACACCTTTCCAATACATCGATATATTTGATCAAATCAAATCGTTTTCTTTTGCATGTTATATTATTCACTTCCATTTTATGTTTCATGAACTTATCATAGACATACTATGTATGTGTGTGTGTATATATATAATACACATGTTTATGTCTAGGATAATTCATCGACGAACTTAACAAAATATGTGGAATCATTTTGGTATCATTAGACCTACGATTGCATACATCTACATGTATCAATCCTAAGAGTTGACCAACTCTTATGTTTCTCCCATTGAATGGGTATTTTGTCCTTAATCTATTGAAACACAATTCACCAGTACCATAAGATTCCTAATCGTATGATTACACATTTATTTCCCAAAATCATGTTTTAGTCCATAATTCCAAAGTAACTATAAAAATTTTAGATACTTTTGCGTTATGTAGCTAATGTAACAAATACCATTATTTTAATAGATTTATATTATAATAAATTTAAAATATTCATACAAAATAAAACTATATTTATTTTTTGTTAATACGAAAACAATTGTTATTTCATAAATAATACCTGGTATATTTACAAATACAATTTTTCGTATCTTAATGCATCCACTGATAAGTATTCTATGACATGCTCCCACTATTTCTTCCATTCCTATAATAACATATGAAATATGAAGCTCCATTTAACTACTTATTATGCACTATTTATTTCTTTCACTATAACCAGTTTTCAATCTAATATATTAAACTCACAGGAATAACTCTCATGAAAACAATTGTCTATATGAAAATATAATTGAAATAGAATCATAATTCTCATTACATATTAAGTATCTTTTAGTATCTTATACAATTCTTGTTTCCAATATTGCTTCATGAAGAAGAGGATCAACTCACTCTCTTCATTCCACCTGTGCCTAAATTACATTAACTCTCATACATTCGTTTTCCTTTCAAAAATGGTTGAACCATTTAAAGGATATCCTTATTGTAATCAATCATATTGAATACAGGATTTCGCATCATGTTTTATTTGCTTACTTCCAATGAACTAATTTCATCTAAGTTTCATCCACTACTAACCGTGATCATTCACCATATAACATTAATATATGATTCAATATTGATTAAATATCCATGTTCTTGTATTGCTATCAGAGTTTGACGCTCATAGAAGAAAATGCATAGTCTTGTACAAATAAACACTTATGCAACCGAGCACGAATGTTTTAGTGGTTGTATAAATTGGCTCTTACATTGGTCTTGAATTGACAATATGTCAAAAGATACATTGGTTAGTATATATTATATTTCTATGTCAATCTTAAATCAGTTTATTTGTATATCATAACTGATAAATATTTTATCAATTTTATTTGTTGCACAAATTCATCATTGTAGATTATTTTTATTTTATATAGCAAACATTCTTACGATATTAGAATCGATAAACATCACCATTTCATTTTTATAATACTTTTTTATTTTTCTTAAAACACTTAAATAAGCATAGAAATCTTTCGATTTATATAATGGTTGTTAAGCTTCACTTGTCTTGGGATTTTGACTTTGAGGAGCATCGATAAATCATAGGCCCATAAGAAATGGATAACACTTTATCAACTATATCATACACAACTATCAACCTGTGAACTTTGTCCTAATCTCATCTCGACCTTAAGAAATATCAATAAATTGAAAGAGATTGTTCACACATACCAACCATATCACGATGATTTATGTATAGTGCACATACCTTAAGGAATATCAACAAATATATGCATATATCTTACCTCGTCTACTCAGTATATTAATAGTACTACACATAACATTTCTAGCTTGAGAAATATCAACAATATGTATGTGAGTAATCTATTAATATATAAATGGTAGAGGACAATATTAATATTAAAGATTCATAATCTTTAATATATATTTATCTAACTGATATCGATTTAGAGAATAGTGTATTTTTTATGAAATACCCTCGTGACTCGAGTGTTAGGAACATCTATATTATGGTATACATATTATACGTATGTACATATTCCTTAAATCTCATTTGGATTTCTTTTCAGTTCTACTTATTTTTATACATATATAGCAATATAAGTATTAACTTATTTATAACTTTTATAATTTAATTTACTTATATAATATATGCATGTATCTTATTTGTTCAATCTTAATTAAATACTTTTAATTCATATAAATTAAATAATGTTTAATTTATTTTATATCAAATTTCCAAAATTTTATATTACTTACTTAAATTATTTAAGATACCAATTGTAATATTTGCAGTTTGTTTATGTGTACATATCAATATATGTATAAATTTTACTTAATTAACTTTTGATTAATTTTATTTAATAAAATTATTTAATTACATAATAGTAATTAATTTTAAATTTTAATTTAATTTATCCTAAACAAAATTTAAGATAAATATATAACTAAAACAAGTATAATTATATGCATATATCAATATATAAATGTATTAATTGATTAACTTTTAATTAATTATTTTATTTTATTTAATTAATTTTATTAATTAAATTTTAAATTTCAAACTTTCAAAATTAATTGTTTAATTTCTTAAAATAATTTTAAAAATTTTGAATGCACTTTGTAACTTTTATAAAATTTTCCATTTATATTTTAAATTTAACTTTTAAACCTAAAATATAGTTTTAAATTTTCAAACAAATTTTAAAAATTAGCCCAAGGCCTAAATCAATTTAGGTCTTTATATTTAGGATAACCTTTGTACTTACTTCATCCTTCAGGTCAGGCCAATAGCCAGCTAGGACAGAGTACTTGTCACCCAAACCTAACCTTGAACACTACCTTTCTAGAAACCATATTAAATGGGTAGGCTTCAATCAGTTAGCCCTAACATTACTAATTTAGACCACATAGACCAAGGCTCTGATAATATTGAATGAACAAGGCAAGTCGAAAGCGGGCTAAATAGCAAATTTAAATAAAAACTCATTTTTAGATCTTTATCGAGCCCTTGATGTCTAAACAGATTTTAGATCTAATCCAAAATATTTCAAATAAAGACTTACTTTATTTAATTTTTTTAAATGAGTTTGAATTTAATTTAAATTTAAATGTCTGTAATAAGTGTATCAAATGCACCCATGTGTGTAAAGAGCAATGCAACATATAAGTAGTGTACATCACTAATGTTACCATATATAGTTATTAGGATTTACACCATGACAGACTTAATTGTCACTTTACATATGCCTTTGTTGTCCATAGTTTTTTTGAAGTTATATAAAGCAACAATATATATATATATATATATATGTGTGTGTGTGTGTGTGTGTTTGTGTGTGTGTGTGTAGTTTACTTATATATAAATATACATAACATGTTAGATAGTAGTTTGTCTAACAAAAAAGTTTACTTATATTCAAAATGACAATTAATTATGTTTAGTAAGAAATTAAGAAGAAGAGGAGAAGGCGGAGGAGTCATCTCTTTCCAATTGCTCGGCCTTTAATGCTATTTTAAAAAAAATTGAACACTCGAATACATCCTAATATTGACTAATTTGCTTTGAAATATAATATAAACAATTTCAAATCTAGTTTTACCTTAGGAAAGATTTAACATTATTAAAGATTTTACATAAAAGCCCCTTTTCAACTTTGGGATGAAATTATATATATACATGTGTATATATAATTGCAAATTGTGTTTTAAATTTAAAATAACTTATGTATATGAAATTTGTAGTTTTAATATGTTTTAAACCTTAAATCTAATAGGCGGAAAACTAGCCTTAAATTAAGGAGGAATCAAAGTACGTTTGTGATTTTACATAAAAAACCATGCAGGACCTGGGGCAGAGTGCAAAGGGTGATCCTGGTGAGTGGCAAACTTACGACCCAGCCCTTTTGGAGGACTTCATGGTTCCAGACCACGATCTTGTTATTGATTGGTCTTCCAGATATTCTAGCATGGTAGACACCCGAGGCATAAAGGACAGACGACTAGGCATAAGAGCCGGATATGCCGACGAGCGAGGACATATCCTTCCCTTTTGCTCGTAGGTCTTTGACCCAAACTCACATTGTACCATGCCACACAAAACCTCGGAGGGGCATAATCTAGCAATAGCAGCACAAAGTCTCCCTACCCGCCTTTAGTTAGGAGGCGGGGGAAGGTGGCGAGGGAAGGACTGATCTAACTAGGATAGCTTAGCTTTGCATTGCATTTTCTTTACTTCTCTTCGCACTTTTTCTAACTTTATTTTATATTTGTGCTTCGCAGTGGTAGGCTTGAACCTGGCAGCTACCATGAACTCTGTTGTAATAGGGTGTACCATGTCCCGGACCCCTTCTTCGCAACATCGCACTAGCACCAGCTCTCAACCACAGCCAATGAATTTCATTTCCATGTAGTAGATGCCAATTAGTTCCCAACTGCCTCTAGGGAGATAATGCATCTTCCCCTACATGATCTGATGTTGCCGGGGCAGGCTCTGGTTGAGGGGGCCCGACAAGAGGAGGAGAGGAGATGACTGAAGAGGGCCCGTGGTGCTTAGCCAAAAGGTTCTTGGAGTGGTTCTACTTACAAATTTTTTTGAGGAGTTGGAGTTTATTTGGCCCCTGGCGACGGACTCACAATATGAGGTTGTCGGTCGGGCATTTTGAGGAAGGTCGAGGAGGATGACGGTGACAAAGTTAATGGTATGCCCTATGGGTAATTATATATTGTTACATATATCTAACTCGATAATTAATCTTGTTTAAAGTAAAAGGCATTACTTGTTATATTGTGATATAATTAATTAAGTAATTAATTTTAAAGTGTGTTAAATAGAAAATCTTCAAATGATATATTATGTGACAGCAATTACAATGTGTTGTAATCATGAGAAATGTATCATATTAAATGACATATTGTTTTAAATATTCCTAGTCAAGATGTTTCAAGATGGGATATCATACATACGTCAAGACTACAATGCGTAACGCTATCCAAATATTGGGTAGTGTAGTACTCATGGCCGTTGGGGGCACTAAATGGTTACGTACTAATGAATATCAGATAATTATAGAATGACTCACTTGAGAGCTTTATGTTTGTTAATATAACTAAAGTCAAAGAGAAATTCTCGAAGTAATGTTATTACACAGTTCTCTCGACTTGAGAACACTGTTGAACATCATTGTGGGCACTCCATTCTAATTATAGTTAAATCGTGGTATGACACCCATCAAATGATTATAGTTGGGTCTGACTTGAAGCATTAGAAGTGAAACACTATTAAATGAAGAATTTATCTCCTTGGTTTTATGGGGTTAGTATCACGGTCAATTGTAATCAATCAAAAGTCAAAGCCTTTGGACATAGTAGTATATTAATAATAATTATTATTATTGAACCAAGGATTTTTGTATGGACTTTCAAGTTGAAAGTGGGTGATGTTCAAATTTTGACCAAAACCAAATGCCATAAGTCCTAACGTGAGAAATGAATTGGTGAAAATAATCATTATAACCGGTACCTCTTATAATAAGTAAAATTGGATTTTACCAAAAAAGTTATGTTTGTCATAAATGCGCCGAAATGTCACACCAGCTAAAGTGATGTGTCAACATTAATATTCAAATTGTTCGATATTAATTGCTGAATGAATTTATACCTTTGAGTCGTACGATCGAAATGATGAATATTAAGAATGAACCACAAGATTTAATTAATTATAGTAGTTCTAAATTAATTAAAATAATTGATATTTATGAAATATTAATTATCAAATTTTTATGTGACTTGTTCAAATGCCATTAGCATTTAATAAAATGTGTATATAAAAGTTTTAAACGTGCTTATTGACATAAAATGTCAGTAGATTATTTAAAGTAGATTTAAATAAAATAAATACTAAGTGGTTTTAAAAATTAATTAAATTAATTTATATTTTTTAAATATTAATTATTATTTTTTTTGATTTAACTCGATATAATTAGTATTTAAAACGTGCTTGTGTAAAAGTTATAAACGCATGTATCGATATAAGATATCGATCGAATGATTAAATTGGATTTAAACAGATTAAATGCTAAGTAATTTTGAAAATTTTGGAGGGCCATGTGGCACCTTTTATGGTTGGCTATAGACAATAAAAAAAGTGAGAGGATTTGATGAGATTTAATCGGGAATTAAATAGAGAAAGTTTTAAAGGAGGGAATTGAAAGGTTTCAATATTTCATTTAAAACATATTCTCTCTCATTCATTTAAGAAGATTCTTTAGACAATTCAAGTTCATTCCTCTCCTCTTCCATACTAATCAAAAATAATGGCTTCCAAAGCCTACGAAAATTTCAAAATCAAAATTAAACAAAATCAAAACAGAAGGTAGTTATCTTGATTCTGGTAAAATCGGAGACACATTCAACTGAGTCTAGGAGGGTTGATTCATCATTTCAAAGTGTGATTTTTAGCGACTTCCTTTGGTAGTTATCTAATTTAATTTATTTACGTTACTCATGTGTTTAGGTCCTATATGATACATCTACTGTTTATGGTTTATCTTATAACAAGCAATTCAAATCCTTTTTTCTCTCTATCTCTATTGAAAGTTTGTTAATTATGTTGGTTTAATTCAGATATGTTTTTCTCTTCATCTTATCTAAATATATGTTCATTATTATTGGTGTGATTTAGCAACCCTTCTCGTTTGTTAATTTGTTGATGTCTTTTGTATTGTTTAGATTTTCATTTATTATCATGAATTACATATATCAAACTTGTCAAATTCCTTTTTGTTGCATTGAAATTTTCTTAATAATTTTTTTTATTTTGATTGATATATATTTTAGAATTTTATAATATTTATATACATAAAGGTAAATTAACCATTCATGTTAACTAACAAACTTTCATACTAATTCCTTTAATTAAATAGTTGATATTTTGAATATAAATGTCTTTATTACTGTTTAAAAAAGGTAATTCTTTTAACTCAGAATTTATAAATGGACTATTGTGTGAATTCTAAATTGTTAATTCTTTTCAATGGTAAAGTTCTGTGTATTTTCTTTTCGAACCAAAAGCGTAACATATATGTGGGTGTGTGTGTGTTTAATTTACAAAATGTTTACCTATAAATAATTATTTTAAATCTAAAACATTGGTTGAAATTAATATGTATATAATCATATTGAATATAAAACATTGATTGCAATACACACACATGCATATGTATGTATGTATGTATGTGTGTGTGGTGGCATACATGTGTTACTCTAATTTGTACTCGCACGACGGATCGTGTATAATAAATGCCATATTTATTTTAAAATTTCTTTAATTAAATCCAAACCCACTACTGGTAATTTTAGATTTCAAATCATATAAGATTGTTTAATATTTTTTTAATGTATACATGCGTATTTACATACTCCACCACTTATATTATGCATAAATATCTTAAGTCAAAATCTTGGGCAATAATGCATATGCAAAGGGGGAATGAGTCCGTTGCGGTGTAAATCTAGCATCTACATATGATCACATTAACTACATACACTTCTTATTCCTAGCATGTGCACTTAACATAAACAAGTATATTTTATATACTTGTAAATTAAAATATTTTAAAAAAACTTCCAACAAAATAAAATAAAATAATGTTTTATTTAAAATATTTAGATTGGATCTAATATCAATTTTGGCTTCATCATCAAAGATCAAAATGATTTTATTTTTGAAATTACTCATTTAACTCGATTCCGACTGGCTTAGTTCCTTCAATAGCATCAGAGTGAGGTTGGCAGAGGCATTCACCTGGTACATTAGATGTCCCAGATTCGATCTTTGCAACTAACATGATAGAAGGTTCTCACATTGTGATCTATAATAAAGCATTGCCTCTTAAACCCACATGCCTTATGATGGTTGTGCAAGTCAGAAGGTGCATGTAAAACTCGCTCGTGTGGTACTTGGTTGTGTCGCCTCAAAGGAGTTTGGGTTGGAGCTTCAATGATATCAGAGCTCAATAGTCTATGCAGTCTAAAATTAGCAATGTTATGGTTAACTGATTAAAGTCTAACCATTTAATAGGTGTTTATAAAGACAGTGTCGAAGGTTGGGTTTGCATAATAAGTATTATGCCCTCCTAGGCTATTGGCTTGGCCCGAAGGATGAAGTAATCCCAAAGGTTATTCCCAATATAAGTGCATAAATTGATTTTATGCCTTAGCTAATTTTCAAAAATTTGTTTAAAAATTTAAATTATATTTTAAATTCAAAAGTTATGCTTAAAATATAAAAGTCAAATTTTATGAAGGTTATATCCAAATTTTTCAAAATTGATTTACAAAATTAAAAAATTAATTTTGAAATTTTAAAATTTAATTAATATGATTTACTAAGTTAAATAATTAATTAAAAGTTAATTGATTAGTATTCATATATATATATATATATATATTGACATATGTCTATAGCTTTAATTATTGTAGTTATTTATCCATCATAAAATTGTTTATGATAAATTAAATTAAAACTTAAAATTATTTAAAATATTTAATCAAATTGTTTAATTAAATAAAATTTATTAAAGGTTAATAGCAACAATTTATACATATATTGACATATACAATTAACAAGCTATAAATGTTATAGTTAATAAATTATCTTAAATAGTTTAAGGTGAGTAATTTAACATTTTAGAATTTTATATAAAATAAAATAAATTAATTAAAAATGATTAATTAATAAGATTTAATTAATAAGAAACATGTGTATATTATGTACATAAATTAAATTATAAAAGTTAAAAATAAATTAATACCTATATAACTATATATGTGCAAAATTAAGTGGAACTGGACAGAAACCCACATGAGATTTAAGGGTTAACTACATACGTATAGTATGTATACTGTGATATTAGATGTGTTTGACACCACAGGGTATTTCACAAAAAATACAGTATACCCTAAATCGATATCACTCATTATAGTTTATGAATCCTTTAATATAAGTTGTCTTCTACCATATATATATATATATATATATTGCTTGCATAATCTTTGGTTGTTAATATTCCTTAAGCTAGAGATGTTATGTGTAGTACTATTAATATGTTGACTGCATGAGGTAAGATGCATGCACATATTTATTGATATTCCTCAAGGTACGTGCATTACACTTATGCTGTCGTGAAATGGGGGGTACAGGTGAATAATCTCTTTCGATTCATTGATATTCCTCAAGGTCGAGATGAGATTAGAACAAAGACTACATGTTAGGAGTAGTATTGGATACAACCAATAAGTGTTATCCATCGATTGTAGGCCTATGATTTGTTGATATTTCTCGAGGTTAGAATCCTAAGGTAGGCGAGTTTTCATGTCCACAAGAGAAATTGAAAGATTTCTATGTTTTTCTTAGGGATTTGAGAAACATAAAATTCCAATAGGAAGCTTATTAGAAAAATTAAATGGCAACATTTAACCTTTCTGGTATTGTAAGAACATTTTCTATATAAAGTTAAAAAAATCTACATCGATAATTTGTGCAACTAATAAAATTGATAAAATATTTGTCAGTTAAGATATACAAATAAACTAAATTAAAGACCGATAAATAAATATAAGTTATACTTACCTTTAAATCCTTTGACATGTTATTGCTTCGAGACCCATGGAGGAGCCAATTTATACAACCGTTAGAATAGTCATGCCTCAGTCGCATAATCGTTTATTTGTACAAGACTGTGTATTGTTTTCTATGACTTGTAAACTCTAAAACAATATAATATTATGGATGTTTGGTCTATATTCAATCACATATAAATGTAGTATGGTAACTGATCATAGTTCATAATGTATGAAACCTCAATAAAATTAGTTCATGGGAAATAAGCAAATAAACATAATGCAAAATCGTGTATTCAATATGATTAATTAAAATAAGGATCTTCTTTATAATTAAACTATTTTGGAAGGAAAAGCGAATATACGAGAGTGGATGTAATTTAGGCAAAGTTGGGGTGAAGAGGGTGAATGATCACCTTTATTTCATAAAAGGACAATGAAAACGGGAATTGTATAAAATACTAAAAGATACTTAATGTGGAATGAGAAATGAGTTTTCTATTCTAGTTGCGTTATCATGTAGAAAATTGTTTTCTGCAAAAGTTATTTCTATGAGTTTAAGATATTTGATCAAAACTCTCGACTGTAAAATAGCTACAATAAAAGAAATAAAAAGCCCACTATAGGTATTTGAATGAAGAGTTATATTTCATACGTTATTAATAATGGTGGAAATAGTGGGAGCACGCTATATAATACTTATCAGTGGATGCATTAGGATGCGGAAAAATTGTTTTCGTAAATATACAAATATTATTTATGAAATAATAATTATTTTCAATATCGATTGAAAGTAAATATAGTTTTATTTCATTATCAATAGTTTGAATATTTGTTATGAAATATATCTATTGAAATAATGGTAATTGTTGCATTAGCCACATAACACAGTAGTATCTATAATTTTTACAGTTATTTTGGAATTTAGGATAAAGCACCCATTTAGTGTGAACTAGATAAGAGTTGATGAACTCTTCAGATCGATACATAAAGATGTATCCAGTCGAAAGCCTAATGATACCGAAAATAGTTCCACGTACTTCGTTTAATTCACAAATGAATTGACATAAAATGAACATATGTATTTGACACACGAGTAATGTATTTATGATAAGTTCATTGGATATAAAACAAAAGTATAAAACATAACGTGCAAAGAAAATAAGAAAATTCGACTTGATCGAATAAGCAAGTATATTGGAAAATGATTCCAAAAGTACCCAAAAATGAATAAAGACTCAATCTCAAAACTCACGTCCCCCTATAATAATGATGATGCATCGAGGAGTAATCTGAATTTCTTGAACAAAGTAGACTGATATGAGTAAAGTTGAGTTAACTTATTTCTGTAATGTCAAGTACTTAAAACTAAGTAGGTATAAATTCAATTTCATCTTAAAAAAATTTAGAAAATCATACAAGATAATTGTTGATGAAATAACCCATACATAATCTAGGTCAAGGAGTCGATAGGTTTTGTGAGATAAGAGGCGGCACATAATATTTATTAGTGGGGGATCTTGTGTGAACCACCCCAAAGCAGTTTGGGATCGGTGAATGTTGATTGACCAATTTATGTTATGAACGTAAGTCTTAAACCTAAAACCAAATCAGTTATATATATATGGTACTCATAAAATGTTTAGGAATAATTATTCTGTCATATTATGAAATAATAGTTTTTTCAAGAAATACCAAATTTATGACGAAGAAATTTCTTTTAAAAATTATTGGTTGTAAAATGGATTTGGATATGATCCAAAGATAAAACTAATCACAAAGGTTATATAAAATTGACCAAATCGAAAAGAACACAACTAATTAGAATGTCTAATAATATCTCTCACACATTAAGAAGAAACCATGATTTCTTATTAATGTTGAGAAAAGATTTTCCTCGGTTCTTAATAAATCATTAATAGTATTAAGCCTGCCGTTTGACATGATGTTCGGATCCGAAATGGATTCCAAGTACGATATCAAAATATTAATTTGATGGTTGTACCTAAAAGGGTATAATCCATCGACCAAAAAAGTGTTTTTTGAGAAAACGACCAATGCAGTTGGAATATAGTAAGCTACATTGAAAAGAATAAATTCATAAGTTTTAATTATTGGAATTAACATATCAGATTCGTCGTTCAACATATTTAAGTTAATTTTGATTTTACTCATAAAATTATTACTCGATATGATTTTGATTTTTGGTATATGAACTAAAAATTTTAAATAATGATTTAGAATGTGATGTTTGTGCTTAATAATAAAAGTGTCCTGAAATTAGTGGGAGCAATTCTAAGTTTGTGGGTTATTGGGTATGGTCTAAGAAGTGATACGAAAGTATTATTAGATTAGCATTAGAATTAAGCAAGTATTTTGATAAAGAAATCATAGTTTGATTTTTAGTCAAAATGCAAATGAGGCATGTATCTATTAAAAGGAATATTAATAAATACAAATATTTTCAATAATATATGTAAATAACAAACTTATGTTTGTTAAGGATGCACCTAACTTAAAATATGTTAGTTTGATTGTTTAACACTTGACATTGGATTTTGAAAATGACATCTTTTATAATTATTATAAAAGAATATGGGATTGTCCCAAATGAAATACATAGTCGTTATATTAAAATTGTTTAATATGGAGCTGTAAGATGGGTTCCTTATGCATTGGCAATATGGATTATCGTATATGCTATATTGTCTACAATTTTGCATTTCACTTATATATTTGATGCATAAAAAAGTATCAAATTAGAACTAAGTTCACTAATTGATAGTCTAAAGTGCTCTCCAATGTTTATGGAATTTTAGAGGATTGATTACAGAAATAATGAACTCCTTGTGAAGGAGTGTGTGAACTCGAACTTCAAAAGTGATATCGGGTATAGTATGTCAATCCTAAGTTCATGTTCAATCATAAGTTAAGAACTTTAATTTGGAAATGTTCCAAATAATAAGTAGTGACTGATTCAACCAAAGGCTAAGTATATACCTTGAATAAGCACTGTAATAAAAGAAGTATAAATAAATGTACAAATTTATAACTGAGCTAGGGGTGATTTCATTTGTTGAGAATCCCACGACACTATTATATGATAATGGTGCTAAGATACAGTTCGTAAATGAACCTAGAGCTTACTAGAAGTCGAAAGACACACCTCGAAAGATTCCACGTGATAAAGGTAGTTTATCAGCATTGGAGACAGTTGATCAACAAAGTATATAATTAAAATAATATAGCATACCCATTCACTAAAGGACTAACCCGATTAGTTTTTGAGAAAACCAATTGAAGAAGTTGGAATAAGATTCCATAATTGACGAAAGTGCAAGTGGGAGATTGATAGAGTTAGAGGTATCCCCTAGGAGCAAATATTTAATTTGTTACATATATCTAACTTAATAACCAATCTTATTGTAAGTAAAACGTATTTTTTCTATTATAAACTTGTTATACTATGATATAATTAATCAAGAAATTAATTTAAAGTATATTAAATAGAAAATTCTTAAATGATATGTTATGTTATAGTAATTACAATGTGTTGTAATCATGAGGAATTTATTATATTAAAATATTGTTTTAAATATTCCCAGTCAAGATGTTTTGAGACGCGATATCGATACATCCTTTGACGCTAGAGTGTGTAATGCTTTCCAAATGTTAGGCACAATAGTATTTATGGCTACTGAAGGCATCTAGGGGTTATGTGCTGATGGTTATTTGATAATTATGGAATGACTCACTCGAGAGTTTTCTATTAGTTAATATAACTAAGTTCAAATAGAGAATCTTCAAGTGATGATGTGGCACGGTTCTCTCGACTTGATAGTATTGTTGAACTTTAAAATGGACTTCCACTTTGATTATAGTTAAATTGTGTCAGGTGTCCATCGAACGACAATTTTTGGGTCTGAGTTGAAGCATTGGAAATAAAACACTATTTATAGAGAATTCATCTCCTTGGTAATACGGGGTTAGTATCACAATCAACTATAGTCAACCTAAAGTCAAAGCTCTGGCTAGAGCTATATGGTTAGCAATAATTGTTATTATCGTACCAAGGACTTTTTTTTGGACTTTCAAGTTTAATGTGCGCTATGTTGCAATTTTGACCAAAACCAAATTCCATAAGTCCAAATATGATATAGTGTTGACGAAGAGAATTGTCATAAATAATTGTTAGCATTGGGTACCACTTATAATAAGTAAAATTGAATTTTAACAAAAAAGATGTGTAAGTGATAAATTCAGCCCAAATATTGCACCATTAACTAAGATGACATGTTTAACGACCCGGAATTTGATCACTTTAAGTGTGGATATTTAAATATAATTCTAATAATTAATTAATGGATTTGATAACTAAACTAAACTCCTTTTAAATAATAACAAATGATAGTGAAATCATTTTCAAATTTTGTTTACAAAAACAATTAGTTCGAAGAAAGATTGAATATGTGACCAAATTCGTTTTCTGATTTTTCGATTTTTCGTTAGCTAAAAGTTATCGAAAATGTCGTAACACTTTTTAGTTAACATATACACATTTATAAATCCTTTTAGTCATGTTACATAGTTGTGTACATGTATGTACACTTAAGTATGCATATATATATATATATATATGATAAGATTTTGTTTTAAAAATTAAAAATATATGAAATACTAAGATTATTTTTCCAACATTAAGTACAAAATGACCATAATTATGTTGGCATTGACAAGATAGGATGGTGGCTAGGGCGGGGGGAATTGCATGGGAGAAAGGAGGGGTGAGGTGGCAAAAGAAGAGATGAGGATATAGTACAAAGAGCATTTTCGTAATTTCACTTGTCAACATTTTATAAAAGAAAATTTCCTAAAAAATTCACATTTTCTCATTCTCTTTTTCACTTTACAATTTCCTAAAGCTCTTAAGCATGCTTTCATGGCTTCTCATTATATTTTAAAATTTCAAAAATCTTAGAGTTCCATTAAAATCACTTCCAAGTGCTAAAACACTTCTTCATCATCTACTTCACTTCCTCTTCAAAAGTTAAGTCCACTTCCATCTTATATGGTCAAGGCCAAACCCATATTACTTAGGGCCAAACCCTTTTGTCACCATAAACCACTAAAAGACTTCACTTTTCCAAGAAAAATTCAAAGGGCTAGGTCATTCTCAAGTTCGAGGAGAAAATACTTCAGTTTAGTCGAATTTCGGTGAGTAAATTCTAATCTTTTTGGAAAAGAACTTACTTTTATATATGTTGTTATGTGGATATATATATATATATGATGCTTGTTGTATGAATTATAACATGGTTTGAATGTGTATGTATATTTTAATATGTGGTTAATATTATGATATGAAGTGAAAGACCGAAGTGATGCCTTGGTTTATAATGTGTGATTTTCGATATGTTATGAAAATGATATGCTATATATGTGAAAGCTTGGATTTTTGATTGGATGGTTTTGGAAGTTAGTACTTGGAAAGGTTGAAAGGAATTTAGATCTTTTTAAAGTCAAATCATTTTTTTAGTTTTGATTTATTAAGTGTTTCAAAAGAATATATATATATATATATGCATATATATATATATATATATGCATATATATATACTATTAATAATGAGAATTCGATGAATAAAATTTCAACCGCGTCTTTTTGAAATTCCGAAAATACCCTATGTCCACCAATGGAATCTTACCGTCCGTTTACAACCTCCACCACCATCCCTTTTCCAAGCACTCCCAAACATAATTTCACTAAATTTACATCTGACACCATCAACGTAACATTTTGAGATAAAAATGTTGTGACCACCAAAGTTATCGGATGCACGTGCATGCAATTTATACTAGTATATATATATATATAAGTTCCTAACTTTGAATTAGATTTTTTAAAATTGTTTTTAAAACAACGTTTTCGAAAGCAAGGAAGGTAATAGATGAGGTTTGAATAATAACTTAGAAAGTAATTCTAAGTTACGGCATCCATAGCGATAGTCGCTATGGTTGTAGTTTGAAAATATACGATTTTCAAGTTTTCTTTAAAAATTGTTTTAAAAACCATTTCAGACTTAGTTAGATATTATAAAACTTAATTAACTTTTAATTTATGAGTTTATTAATTAATTTATTGAATTAAAAAAATTATTATTAATTAATTATGTAATTAAGTTAAGTAATTAGGTTTTAAGAATTAATTAATTAAGTTAATCATTTGTAGTTAATTAAGAAGTTTTAATTAATGATTAATTAAGTTAAGGGGTAATTATTTTTATTAATCAAATTAATTATTTTTAATTAATTATTTGATTAGTATTTAATTATTTATTTAATTATATATTTAATTAAGAGTTATTTGCTTAATTATTAATTAATTAGGGTTTAATTTATAATAAATGTTTATTAAATAAAGTCTAATTATTTATTTAATTTTAACTAATTAGGATGTAATTATTATTAAACTTGATTTTTAATTATTTAATTAATTTCTGATTAAAAACGGGTAATTATTATTAATTAATTAAGACTTAACTAAGATAATGAAGGTTTTAAATTTTGATTTAAGTATAATTAATTAAGGATAAATGAAGCTTTAATTTATGATTTAATGATGATTTATTTATTATTTTTAACTCCGATAATTCTTTATTTAAATTAACCTTCTTCTCTCAGTGAATTGTTTTAAAACCAAGGATCTCTTGTCCATGCTATTAAGTAGCCAAATGAATTATAATAGTTGTATTAAAACGGTGACATGTTTTATTGAAAGCAAGTCGGCTTATACTTATCACAAATATCGCACTACGGGAACGTGATGAATACAAGGGGGTTAGCTTCGATAAGCGGGTCATGATAATCTAAGCATATGGAACGTATGTCCATATGTAAATCTTTACACCCTGATAGTGGGACAATCCACTATAAAAAACTTGACCCTTTAAAATTATCGAACCTTTTTTGGAGAGACCGGGATCGGATATTAATCAGAAAACCATTTCGAACTAACGTAAACGTTCGAATTGGAAATAGTAAAGGTAAGATCCAACATAAAGACTATGAAGTGCCTTCGGTTCGTTCATCTCCCGAACGACTTGTATGGATGAGTGCTGATATTGTGTCAACATATGGAAGGCAATGTTAGCATTCCAAGTGGCAATGCTATAACAAAGGTAAACGTAGCATTAGGGCTCATCAACTGGGAATGACTGAAATAAGGGAGATGCAGCAAGGCTAAGTTGGTTGCTCCCATTAGGATAAGGATATCCCTATCTAGAGTCCCTACTATCAATTCATGTATGCTTTGGTATGGTTGCTGATCCCAACCGAGGGGTGATCTTATTCGGCAGTATCCAACAAGGGATAGTGCGGTCTTGTGTTGGCAGGGGATCCAAACGAGGTCCTCAGTGTTATTTTATCTAGAGATGCACCGTGATGGGCAGTACCCAAGTAGCCTAGTCATTGTATGGAATCCATTCTCCAACAAGTGCCGTACATTTTTAATTGTACCTAAATATGTTGAAATATTAGATGCAAGCATTTCAGCCATGTTCTATTTTACTTGGAAACCCTAGACATTATCATAATACCACTAGATTTCTATATAAAGTGATTTGGTTATCGTAAGGTAAAAACCCGTCCATGTTTATGTGTGGCATGGTCTTACGAGATACTTTTGATTTTCAAAATGTTTTATAAAAGTAAGAATTAAGTTGTTTGAGTTTACTCACACCAGACCATATCTGACTCGGAGTTTTCTTTTCTTTTCCTAAAACTCTTCGGTACTCAAATTTTTATGAGTAGCCAAGTGATCCCGGTTTCTCACGATTGCATTTTGGAAGAGCTAAAGCAAGTGGCTTTAATATCAGCTAACTACTATCTTATTTCGCTGTGTATATATATATATATATATATGTATTATGTATTAGTGATGTAAGGACAGGTAGTTATAACTATCCCCATTTGGAACTTGTACTATAATGACTCAGATGTACTATTATAGAAATTATCTCTGTAAAATATTTTGTTGATTAATATATGTTGTTTCGTACCGTTGTGAGATTCTGTGATTGTGAAGTTTCTTCTTATCTTTCTTTTCTTCTACCCTTAATAACTCGTCTTTCAGAGTAAGAAAGGCAGTTCGATACATTTGATATCAAAGCTTAGGTTGAATGAACACCAAGGCTTTAGGTTGGGATCAATTTCGAGAGAGCTTATTTGTAATTTTTATTTGTGTAAGCACTACGAGGACAAATGGTCGAACCCCAAATCCTGGAGGAGTTTGGATTACCGAAGAGGTAGCACCAGAGCAGCTAAGATTGAATTTCACAACCTTATGCAAGGATTACACCAATCTAGGGGGAAAACCATTTAAAGGAACTAAGTCTATCATGGAAGTGCAAGCTTGGTTGCAATCTTCCGAAAAGATTTTTAATGGTCTTGGTTTATCGGGTGAACATAAAAGGTTCTCAGCAGCATGGCAACTGCAGGAGGGGGCAGTCACTTGGTGGGATTCCCTTACTACAAATGTTCCAAAAGAAGAGTTTTTGTAAGCCCATTTCAAAGAAGAATTTGAGGATCAGTTCCTACCTGCAGTTGGAAGGACTAGGATGTAGGGGAACTTAATGGACTTGAAGCAAGGGGATTTGTTTGTAGCAGAATATGAGACGAATTCAACGAGCTATCTTGTTTTGGACCAGAATTGATCAATACCCCGTTGAAGAAAAACGAGATGTTCGTTATGGGCATGAGGGAAGGTTTCTATGAGACGATGACTGATCATATCAAAGGTTCTTTTGTTGATTTGGTTGATATGGCTCTAAGGTACGAGGCCTTGGAAAAGAAGAAGCTTACTCCAGTAGCACCTAGTGGAAATACCGATGGAAATGGTTCTAACAAGAAGAAGTTCAATCCAAATTGGAATAATTAAGGAAAAGGGAAGTAGGGAGAAGGTTAGGGAGGTAAGCCTAAGGATAGTGGTTGTTATATTTGCAAGCAGAAAGGACATATTGCCAGGTATCGTCCGAATTGTGAAGCTACAAAGCAGCAAAGTGGACCCATCTCTCCAATGGTCCTAAAAACTCTTTACTTTAATTTCCATGCCTGGACATATGGTGAAGGACTTCCCACTCATGAAGAAGATGCAACACCCCAAGGTGTATGCCATTAAGAATGAACAGTCTACTTCAACGGATGTGAAGGGGAAAGGCGTCCTTGAAGGTTCCTTACCGATTAATGATATTTCTGTCGAGTATTATTTGATACTGGTGTCTGTCATAGTTTTATCTCTTTAGAATCAGTAGATAAATTTCATCTTATTCCGGGCATTCTAAAAAACCGTATGTGTGTGCCTAACCCCATAGGCGGGGTAACCCATTTGAGTGTGATTTGTGAGAATGTACCAATTTCCTAACTTTCTCATCACTTTTCTTATGATTCGTATGTCTTGGACTTTAAAGGATTTAACATTATTCTTAGTATGGATTGGTTGCCAAAATATGGAGCTGTTCAAGATTGTAATGGAAGAAATGTATCATTAGTAACCAATTTAGGAAGAACTACTAAAGTTTCATGTAAGGAACCTGGTATTCATATGTGTAGTTTCTTGTATGCCCTAGAAGCATCCCAAGAAAATTTAGGGTCTATTGAAGTTGTTAAGAATTTCTCTGATGTATTCGAGGAGGTTAAAAGTTTACCCCTGCACCGAGAGATAGAGTTCCGAATTAATTTAGTCTCTGGTGCAAGGCCTGTGGTTCAACCTAAGTGAAGGATGGCTTCGAGGGAGAGAGAGAAGAGTTGGTAAGTCAAACCCAGGATCTGTTAAGGAGAGGATTGATTAGACCCAGTCGTTCGAGTTGAGGATCTGCTGTGGTGTTTGCAACTAAGTCTGATGGATCTTAAGATCATGCGTTGATTATAGGAAGTTGAATAAGCTAACCATTAGGAAAAAGTATACCTTACCCCGCATCGATGATCTTTTTGACCAAGTTCATGGAGCTAATGTATTTTCTTAGATGGATCTAGCTACTGGATTTCATCAGTAGAGGGTTGCTGAAGATAGTATACCCTTAACTACGTTTAGGGGCCCTAATTGTTTCTTTGAGTGGTTGGTTATGCCTATCGGGCTAACCAATGCACCTGAACATTTTTTAGATCTCATGAATCAGGTTTTCCGAGATATTCTTAACAAGTTTGTGTCAGTTTTCATCGATGACATCCTTATCTTATCCAAATCTGAGGAAGAGCATAAACATCATTTGGAAGTGGTGTTGGAAACATTAAGGAGACATGTCCTGAAGGAGAAATTTTCTAAGTGCATTTTTGGAAATTGGAAGTAAAATTCTTAGGACATATTATGACAGGAGAAGGTATTTTCAGTGGACCCAGTGAAAGTGGCGGCTATTTGGGAATGAATGAAACCGCAGATTCCTACCGAGTTTCGCAGTTTCTTAGATTTGGCGGGATACTATAGGAGGTTTATTCAAGATTATTCTAAGATTTCCTCCCTTTGACAAAACTAACTTAGAAGGGGGAGAAGTTTGTATGGACTCTAAAGTGTGAAACCAGTTTTGGTTGTTCCAGATGAAAATAGTGGATTCACGGTTTACACAGATGCTTATGGAGTGCAACTAGGCACTATTTTGATGCAACATAGTAGAGTGATTGCGTATGCAAGCAGACAGTTGAAACCTTATGAGAAGAACTATGCTATGCAT
This sequence comes from Allium fistulosum, assembly GCA_030737815.1. Classification (NCBI taxonomy): domain Eukaryota; kingdom Viridiplantae; phylum Streptophyta; class Magnoliopsida; order Asparagales; family Amaryllidaceae; genus Allium; species Allium fistulosum. The sequence continues at coordinate 235,443,746 of CM060906.1, read as the reverse complement.
GACCTGGAGTTGCTGGCTATTGTATTTGCATTGAAAATGTGGAGGCACTACTTGCTGGGTAAGGATCCTTCTATTCCTTCTTTAGTTTCTTTCTAATCTTTAGAAATTCTAGGAGTAAATTTCTTTCTTTAATTTGGTGAAAAATTCGATCTCTTCAAGGATCACTGAAATGACCCTCTCTTTTATACCTTAATTTGTAAGGATTTTTTTTATTTTTTTTACATAGAGGTATATATATAAGATATACATATACATATTTCTGAAACCTAGAGTCATGTTTTTTCTATCAAACAACATATATCCAGGATCAAAATCTCAACCAATATAAATATATCAGTATATACATCAGGATATGCACATACATGTGATGATGCATGTGCCTCTCTGGTTTGCATCAGAGTTCTGGAAAACAAGAGGATAATTTGATTGATTAAGTTTAATCAATCCACACATAGTTTAATTCAATATATACAATAAAACTCCATCCATACATGTATCAATATATATATATATATATATATATATATTAAACTCCTGATTCCTTGCTAAATTCTCTATGGAGTATAATTCCTAGAAACCAGATGATTGTGTTATGGTCATCTATAAATTAATGGTGTTGTGTTTGTGCTCTGGAAAATGATATAAACTTCTATCATTATCTAGGTTTGATTTTCTTATAAAATCTGTTTAGAGTACTAACTATTTTCTGGAATATTTTTAAGTGAGATATCATATTTCAAAGGCTTAATTCTTTGATGACATGGTGCTAAGCTAAATGAAATGCTAACATAAGTGAGTTCACACAACTATGGGTACCCAGAAGAAAACATGGTTCAACCAGACTCTTTGTTCTGGTAGAACTCATGGGGTCTAGAAAATACATTTTTGCTCAAAGCCTTAATGAAATAGACTTCAGATTCATGTTAAAAATACAGAGGTAACTGGTGTGTTAATATCTGTACAAAACATGTTTAAATGTACACATATATGCAACTTTTATGGACCTTGCTTTCAACTCCTATATTACAGACCCTTCCCTTATTTAAAAATAAGGTATAAAACATTTGTACAAAACAAGTTGAATTAGGAAACATTACAGACATATAAAATACATTCTCCCTATGCTTATTATCTTTAGTATACATATGCCATGGTAGAAAAATAAAACCATTTAATTTTTCTGAGATTCAACTATCCAGATTTCCCAAAACTTAAACCCTTTTAAAGACTCAAGATTGACTAATACATTTATAAAATGTAACCATCCAATTTTATCATAGTATTCTTGCTCATCACTTACAGGATTTAGATTAACTTCTTCAACATATCAGATAATATCCAGATTTTTAAATTCCAGTTACAAGCCAATCTCTTAGCAAAATACTTAGCAAAATATCCATCCAATATTCAACACTTAATACAAGTAGCAATTTAAATTATCAATACATGCAGATTTCATCATTTATGCTCTTATTTAACTAAGTTTAGCATGCTATAATCTCCTTCTCAAAGCCTTGCTCCTACTCCTACTTAGTTGCTGTAGTCCCTGAAAATGCATTTGGAGCTGCCCCATTTTAAATGAGACACCCCATATGCCATTAGCACACTAGGGTTAGACACATGTCTGGTATGAGAAAATCCACTAAAACAATTTGTAAATCAAGTTAAAGTTAAAACAGGGATATATGTATATAACTCTGCCTTTAGAAAACAAGTGATTCTTGTGTGCATGTTCTATGTCAGTGTGCAAGTGCACACTTAAGTCTGCCTTTCCAGAAACCTCAAGAAGATATGGTACATTCATACATTCATATAATTCACTCATGAATCAAATAAACATCCATACAAACAAGGAGATCACCCAAAATGAATTAAATCATTTATTCACTATCCAGATTTCATTCCAGGAAAACTCTAGTTCCTCTTTATATCAAATTCTCTTATATTGATATATTTATCTATCTTGGTCTCATCTGCAATTAATTGAATCAATGGACACACTGTAATGGACTAATTCACTCCATTACACAAAGATCTCAGGACTTAAACAAGCCATGTGTCAACTTGTATTACTCAAGAAAACAAGTCATTCATATAGTGCTCTTGACCCCCATTTCCTAATCAGGTTTTTAGTTAATAATAAATCTTTTGATTTTTCATGACTAAACCATTCAGTGATTCATTTCACTAACATAATCATCCATGTCATGGTATCTCATATTATTCATAACCAAACAGAGACAAACAGGCAAGCAAACATTGTTATCTATTTAAATGAGATTCTACATGTACATACATATTTTCTGGTATTTTAAAAGGAGTATAGGCAACTAACATTGGCTTATGGCTTTTGAGAGAGTTTTTCCTTTTGCAAACATTTGTGCTTGAGTTAAACTTAGAATGACCAAGTTTCACTGAATCACAAAATTTATTTGCTATGTGTATGAATATTTATACATTTTCATTGAATCGGGAGTATCAGCACATAGGCAACCCTATTGCACCCCTAATTTCTTTTTGTCTCAAGCCTCAGCACTTATACATGGGTATATTGCTGCTCAATATGTTTTCATTTTTCTGGGTTGAGCCAAAACCAATTCTACTTGCCTATATTCAACATTTTATTTTCTGGGTATTTACTTATGTCTCTAAACATTAACATATCAGAGATCTGGGTTTATAAACACACACATATATATATATATATATATTAATGATACTTAAAACTTTCATATAATAAAGCAAGTAGAACAACCAAATAAGAATAAAACCATTTTCATTTCTGAAATCACAGATAGATAAACACATCTGAAAATACATTGTTAAGAAAATCAACTTATAACTGGCTGCCTACATTAGGACTTATTGCCTTAGATTTTGAGTGAGTTTTCTCACCTAGCTCTCTTTCACTTCCTAGTTGATTGGTAAGCTTCTACCTTCAATCCCTTTTTCTTTACTTGTATTATATTTATATAATATCTATATATTTTTCTCAAGAGCTATCCAGGAAGAAGAAGGTTTTTCATCTCACTGTCAATTTATGCAGGGTTTTTCTTAGGGTTTAAGATGTTGGCTAAAGTCATTTTTTCCCATCAGAAATCATGCCATTTGCATTTAGTTTTTAAACCCAAAATCTCACCCTCCCCGGCTTGAGTTTGTGGAAAGAAAAGTGGTTATATTCTTTTGGTTATTTTCAGAGATTTTCTTTTCCAGAAAATACTTTTCCTTTTGTCTACTATCATGCTAAAAGTGTGACTTGATTTTATCATTTGTCAAATATTCTTCCTAATTCTTCCTATACAAAACATTTCTCTGTTTTATCTTATTTTTCTATTTTTAGCTTTCATTTAAATAGTATGTACTTCCTTTATTTATTTATTTATAAGAGGATTTCTTTTTTTTTATATCTTCATTCTTTTTCTTTCTACCTATAATTTAAAATATGTTTGTATATTTTATTTTTGCTGATTTGAATTCTAGTATCTTATTAACATATCTATATATATATATAAGTCTTACTGAATTAATTAGTACACTCATATATATATTTATACATTATTTTGTACTGACACACATGTACATGTATACTCAAAATACTCGGTAGCATCCATATATATATATATTTACTTATGCATATAGCTTTTAAGGATTTAATCTATATATATATAATATTTCCATACACATCAACATGTATTCATTCTTAGTCATTTACGGATTAAGCTTTAGTTCATGTGTATTTCCTGTGCACACATATACACACATACATGTACACCATATTAAGCTATATCAATTCCCCTTTAAAATTAGTTTAAAAATTATTTTAAACTTATTTATATTTTTCAAAATAAATTCCTAAAATCTTGGGTCATTGCATACACCCCACCTTTTAGAAATTGTGTCCCACAATTTTCCTAAGCTTAAGTCAATTCTTAAAGTTAATCCTGAGAACAAGTACATTCTCAACCAAATAGATTTTTAGTTCTATCATAATAACTAAAAATATATACACCTAAAAAAACAAATTAAAAATCAGAATTACCTTTAATCTGAAAATAGCTTAGGATAATTCATCCTAACTTTGTCTTCTAATTCCCATGTGCAATCACTAGGATCAAGACTCCACTGTACCTTCACAAGTTTCAGAGATTTATTCCTCAACTTCTTCACATCCTTTGCCAAAATTCTCACTGGATCCTTTTCATAAATCAAATTAGGATTTATCTGCACTTGGGTTGGGGTCTCAAGAATTTCTGCCTTATCATGAACCCACCTTCTCAATTGTGATACATGGAAAACATCATGCATCCCTTGCATACTTTCTGGTAATTCCAGCTTATATGCCAAGGAACCAATTCTTTCTAGAATTTTGTACGGCCCAATATATCTTGGGGTTAACTTGCCTTGTTTCCCAAACCTCAGTACATTTTTCATAGGTGATATTTTGATGAAAACAAAATTTCCTACCTCATATTCCACCTGCTTCCTTTTTATGTCTGCAAATTTCTTTTGCCTATCTTGAGCTGCTGCCATTCTTCCCCTTACCAACTCAATTTTCTCTTTAGTTTCTTGTATGTACTCAGGCCCTAGAATAGCTCTTTCCCCTGCTTCTACCCAACATACAGGTGACAAGCATGGCTTGCCATATAAGGCTTCAAATGGAGCCATTCCTATGGTGCTTTGATAGCTGTTATTGTATGTAAATTCAGCTAAATGGAGATTGTCTTCCCAGTTACCTCCAAAATCCAGTGCACATGCCCTTAACAAGTCCTCTAAAACCTTGTTCACCACCTTAGTCTGCCCATCTGATTGTGGATGGTAGGCAGTGCTCAAGCATAATTCACTTCCCATGGCTTCTTGAAAACTTCTCCAGAATCTTGAGGTGAAGATGGTATCCCTATCACTCACAATAGTTTTGGGAATGCCATGCAATCTTACCACTTCTTTCACAAATACTTGTGCTAACTTTGGTGCATTCCTTTCTGATTTGACTGTGATGAAATGTGCGACTTTAGTTAGCCTATCAACTATCACCCATATGCTTGTGTTTCCTCTTTTAGATCTAGGCAGTCCATCTATGAAATCCATAGATATATCTTCCCATTTCCACTGTGGAATGGTAAGAGGTTGCAACAACACTTATGGCTTTTGTGTTTCAGTCTTGACTCGTTGGCAAGTCATACATTTTGCAATATATTTGGCTACATCTGATTTCATTCCCTTCCACCAGAAATCTGTTTTTAAGTTTTGATACATCTTTGTACTGCCTGGGTGTATGGAGTATTTACTTCTATGATATTCATTCAATATTTCCTCCTTCAACTCCATGTTCTCTGGCACACATATTCTATTCTGGTTTCTTAAATAACCATTTTTGTCAATATGGTAGTTTATCACTTCCTCCCATTTTGATATGAGAACTTTCTTCTCAAATAAGTTTATGTCTTGTTCTTACATTTTTCCTACCTTCAAAATTAAATCTGATTGAAGTGCCATCAAGCTTAACTTACCTCTATTTTCCTGTGCACCATGCACATGTATATCCATGTGCACACAGTCATTCTTCCCAATTTCTAACTCAGCAAGCAAGGACAAGTTCTTAAATTCTTCTATCATCATCATAGCTAATTTAGCATGTTGTCTACTTAGAGCATCGGCAACTTTGTTTGCTTTACCTGGTGTATAGAGTATGTCCAAGTCATAAGCAGCTAAGAATTCCACCCATCTATGTTGCCTCATGTTTAAATCATTTTGTGAAAATAAATACCTTAAAGACTCGTGGCCAGTGTAAAGTTCAAACTTAGTGCCTAACAAATAATGTCTCCAAAGTTTCAAAGTATAGATCACAGCTGCTAATTCAAGATCATGTATGGCATACCTTACTTCATGGGGTTTAAGTTGTCTGGATGCATATGCAATGACTTGGCCTTGTTGCATCAATACTGCACCCAAGCCAAATCCACTAGCATCAGTATATACAACTAATTCTTCATTTCCCTGGGGTACTTTCAAGATTGGAGCATTCACCAAAGCCTCCTTCAATTGTTCAAAAGATCTCTCACACTTCTCTGACCAAACAAAAGCTTGGTTCTTCCTGGTTAAGTTAGTAAGTGGTGTAGAAATTTTTGAAAAATCTTTTATAAATCTCCTATAATATCCTGCCATCCCCATAAATGATCTCACTTCACTCACTGTGCTAGGCCTCTTCCATGCTTGAATAGCCACTGCTTTATTGGGGTTTACAGAAATTCCTTTGGCAGAAATGACATGGCCAAGGAAATGTACTTCCTCTTTCCAAAATACACATTTTGAAAATTTTGCCTTTAAATCTTTTTCCCTTAATCTAGACAAAACCAGATGCAAATGATTTTTATGTTCTTCCTCTGTTTTGGAATAAATCAAAATGTCATCTATAAAAATAAGCACAAATTTGTCTAAATAATCTCTAAAGGTTCTGTTCATTAAATTCACAAAGTATGATGGTGCATTTGTCAAGCCAAATGGCATAACCAAAAATTCATACAACCCATACCTAGTGTTAAAGGCAGTGTACTTAACACTTGACTCCTCCACCTTCATTTGATGAAAACCAGATGCTAAATCTAGTCTAGAGAACACTCTTGCCCCAGCTAATTGATCAAAAAGATCATCTATTCTTGGCAATGGGTATTTATTTTTAATTGTTACTTTGTTCAATTCTCTATAATCTATACAAAGTCTCAAAGAACCATCTTGTTTCTTAACAAATACCACTGGTGCTCCCCAGCAAGAATTACTTGGTCTTATAAAACCCTTTTCTTCCAATTCCTCTAACTGTTTCTTTAATTCTTTTAGCTCATTTGGCCCCATTCTGGTTGGCTTTTTAATCACTGGGCTTGCTCCTGGGATAAGGTTGATTTGAAACTCTGCTGGTCTATGGTGTGGAACACCCTTAACCTCCCCAAACACATCCAAGTATTTATTGACTATGGGAATTTCTTCAATAGTAAGTTCACTGGAATCTTTTTCCAAGTCAATTAAATGATATAATTTCCTTTCTTTAGCCACTTCACATAAAATTATGATTCTCTGGCCTCTAGAATTTTGTAATGATATGGTGGATGAGTCTAAATTAATTATGGCTTAAAATTGCCTTAACCAGTCTACCCCTAATATAACACCTATATTTGGGTAGTTTAAAACATATAAATTGGAAATGAAAATGTTTCCACCTATGTTTAATTCCATATCCACACAAATCACATTTAAAACACTAGAACTCCCCAGTGGACTTTGTATATGCAATGGAGTTTCAGCCAGTATGCAACTTAATTTTAGCATTTTAACTAATTCATAAGAAATTAAAGAGTGAGTTGCCCCAGTATCATATACTACTTCTATGGGTATGGTACAAATAAGTAATGTACCTACCACTTGGCTATGGTTTTCAGCATTACTCTCCACTGTGGCTTTGCCTTTGCCTTCCAAATTTGCCAACTTTCCCTATTGTTTATACTCAGGACAATTCCTCCTCATGTGCCCCTCTTTCCCACATAGATATCACTTGAAAGCTCCTTATTTCAATTCTGGACATCTTGGTTTGATATGTCCTTCCTTTCCACATTGATGACACACAATTTTCTTCTTGGTTTCCTTAGCCTTGACATCTCCAGTGCTTTTGTTACTGACCTCTTCCTTCTTCTTATCATAAGGGTGGTATCTCCCCTTACCCTTCTTGGTGTTATTGTTCTTAAAATTTCTGAACTTTTCCCTTTCCTTGTCATGCTGCTCTAACCTCAAAGCCAAGTCTATTACTTGATCAAATGTCCTGTAAGCATAAGGTAACATGGCTCTGCTAAGTCCTGGATTCAAACCTTTAATGTATCTATCATTCTTGGATGCTTCATCTTCCACAAGCATTGCTCCATATGTGGAAAGCCCCTCAAACTTTTGAGTGTATTCAATGACACTCAAAGTTCCTTGCCTAAGTCTAATGAATTCTTCTAGTAAGGTGGTCTTAGATGATGCTGGTACAAATGTTGCTTCCAACATCTCCTTGAATTGATTCCAAGTGATTTCATTCTCATCTCTCCCTGTAATGATTACTTCCCACCAGCTTAAAGCTGCTCCTTTCAGCTGTCTTGAAGCTACTTGCCTCTTCCTTTGATCATCAAGCTGCATGTCATTGAAAATCCTATCCAATGTTCTCAACCATGCTTGAATTTCCATAATACTTTATGTCCCTTCAAAGCTTTTGCCTCCTAAATGAGTATAAGTCTTGAGTAATTTGGAGATTGACCATTGGTGGTGCATTGGAGGATCCAGCTCCCTGATTGACCATTGGTGGTGCATTGGAGGATCCAGCTCCCTGATTTGGTGGTCTTCCTACCATAGTTTGCTAATAATAATTTACATAGCTGGTTAGTTTTATTTATTTATTTTTATTTTATTTAATTCCCAAACTTGATCATCCAGTGATCAATCCCTACAAAATATTTTACTTATACTTTTGTTTCTTAAGATTTTAATTTCATAGAAAGATTTGATTTTAATTTTCAACTATGTTTTAGTAACATAGCTCTAATACCAAATGAAATGACCCTCTCTTTTATACCTTAATTTGTAAGGATTTTTTTTACATAGAGGTATATATATAAGATATACATATACATATTTCTGAAACCTAGAGTCATTTTTTTTTCTATCAAACAACATATATCCAAGATCAAAATCTCAACCAATATAAATATATCAGTATATACATCAGGATATGCACATACATGTGATGATGCATGTGCCTCTCTTGTTTGCATCAGAGTTCTGGAAAACAAGAGGATAATTTGATTGATTAAGTTTAATCAATCCACACATAGTTTAATTCAATATATACAATAAAACTCCATCCATACATGTATCAATATATATATATATATTAAACTCCTGATTCCTTGCTAAATTCTTTATGGAGTATAATTCCTAGAAACCAGATGATTGTATTATGGTCATCTATAAATTAATGGTGTTGTGTTTGTGCTTTGGAAAATGATATAAGCTTCTATCATTATCTAGGTTTGATTTTCTTATAAAATCTATTTAGAGTACTAACTATTTTCTGGAATATTTTTAAGTAAGATATCATATTTCAAAGGCTTAATTCTTTGATGACATGGTGCTAAGCTAAATGAAATGCTAACATGAGTGAGTTCACACAACTATGGGTACCCAGAAGAAAACATGGTTCAACCAGACTCTATGTTCTGGTAGAACTCATGAGGTCTAGAAAATACATTTTTGCTCAAAGCCTTAATGAAATGGACTTCAGATTCATGTTAAAAATACAAAGGTAACTGGTGTGTTAATATCTGTACAAAACATGTTTAAATGTACACATATATGCAACTTTTATGGACCTTGCTTTTAACTCCTATATTACAGACCCTTCCCTTATTTAAAAATAAGGTATAAAACATTTGTATAAAACAAGTTGAATTAGGAAACATTACAGACATATAAAATACATTCTCCCTATGCTTATTATCTTTAGTATACATATGCCATGGTAGAAAAATAAAACCATTTAATTTTTCTGAGATTCAACTATCCAGATTTCCCAAAACTTAAAACCCTTTTAAAGACTCAAGATTGACTAATACATTTATAAAATGTAACCATCCAATTTTATCATAGTATTCTTGCTCATCACTTACAGGATTTAGATTAACTTCTTCAACATATCAGATAATATCCAGATTTTTAAATTCCAGTTACAAGCCAATCTCTTAGCAAAATACTTAGCAAAATATCCATCCAATATTCAACACTTAATACAAGTAGCAATTTAAATTATCAATACATGCAGATTTCATCATTTACGCTCTTATTTAACTAAGTTTAGCATGCTATAATCTCCTTCTCAAAGCCTTGCTCCTACTCCTACTTAGTTGCTGCAGTCCCTGAAAATGCATTTGGAGCTGCCTCATTTTAAATGAGACACCCCATATGCCATTAGCACACTAGGGTCAGACACATGTCTGGTATGAGAAAATCCACTAAAACAATTTGTAAATCAAGTTAAAGTTAAAACAGGGATATATGTATATAACTCTGCCTTTAGAAAACAAGTGATTCATGTGTGCATGTTCTGTGTCAGTGTGCAGGTGCACACTTAAGTCTGCCTTTCCAAAAACCTCAAGAAGATATGGTACATTCATATATTCATATTATTCACTCATGAATCAAATAAACATCCATACAAACAAGGAGATCACCCAAAATGAATTAAATCATTTATTCACTATCCAGATTTCATTCCAGGAAAACTCTAGTTCCTCTTTATATCAAATTCTCTTATATTGATATATTTATCTATCTTAGTCTCATCTGCAATTAATTGAATCAATGGACACACTGTAATGGACTAATTCACTCCATTACACAAAGATCTCAGGACTTAAACAAGCCATGTGTCAACTTGTATTACTCAAGAAAACAAGTCATTCATATAGTGCTCTTGACCCCCATTTCCTAATCAGGTTTTTAGTTAATAATAACTCTTTTGATTTTTCATGACTAAACCATTCAGTGATTCATTTCACTAACATAATCATCCATGTCATGGTATCTCATATTATTCATAACCAAATAGAGACAAACAGGCAAGCAAACATTGTTATCTATTTAAATGAGATTCTACATGTACATACATATTTTCTGGTATTTTAAAAGGAGTATAGGCAACTAACATTGGCTTATGGCTTTTGAGAGAGTTTTTCCTTTTGCAAACATTTGTGCTTGAGTTAAACTTAGAATGACCAAGTTTCACTGAATCACAAAATTTATTTGCTATGTGTATGATATTTATACATTTTCATTGAATCAGGAGTATTAGCACATAGGCAACCCTATTGCACCCCTAATTCCTTTTTGTCTCAAGCCTCAGCACTTATACATGGGTATATTGCAACTCAATATGTTTTCATTTTTCTGGGTTGAGCCAAAACCAATTCTGCTTGCCTATATTCAACATTTTATTTTCTGGGTATTTACTTATGTCTCTAAACATTAACATATCAGAGATCTGGGTTTATAAACATATATATATATATATTAATGATACTTAAAACTTTCATATAATAAAGCAAGAAGAACAACCAATAAGAATCAAACCATTTTCATCTCTGAAATCACAGATAGATAAACACATCTGAAAATACATTTTTAAGAAAATCAACTTATAACTGGCTGTCTACATTAGGACTTATTGCCTTAGATTTTGAGTGAGTTTTCTCACCTAGCTCTCTTTCACTTCCTAGTTGATTAGTAAGCTTCTGCCTTCAATCCCTTTTTCTTTACTTGTATTATATTTATATAATATCTATATATTTTTCTCAAGAGCTATCCGGGAAGAAGAAGGTTTTTCATCTCACTGTCTATTTATGCAGGGTTTTTCTTAGGGTTTAAGATGTTGGCTAAAGTCATTTTTTCCCATCAGAAATCATGCCATTTGCATTTAGTTTTTAAACCCAAAATCTCACCCTCCCCGGCTTGAGTTTGTGGAAAGAAAAGTGGTTATATTCTTTTGGTTATTTTCAGAGATTTTCTTTTCCAGAAAATACTTTTCCTTTTGTCTACTATCATGCTAAAAGTGTGACTTGATTTTATCATTTGTCAAATATTCTTCCTAATTCTGCCTATACAAAACATTTCTCTATTTTATCTTATTTTTCTATTTTTAGCTTTCATTTAAATAGTATGTACTTCCTTTATTTATTTATAAGAGGATTTCTTCTTCTTTTTATATCTTCAATCTTTTTCTTTCTGCCTATAATTTAAAATATGTTTGTATATTTTATTTTTGCTGATTTGAATTATAGTATCTTATTAACATATCTATATATAAATGTATATAAGTCTTACTGAATTAATTAGTACACTCATATATATATTTATACATTATTTTGTACTGACACACATGTACATGTATACTCAAAATACTCAGTAGCATCCATATATATATATTTACTTATGCATATAGTTTTTAAGGATTTAATCTATATATATATATATAATATTTCCATACACATCAACATGTATTCATTCTTAGTCATTCAGGGATTAAGCTTTAGTTCATGTGTATTTCCTGTGCACACATATACACACATACAGGTACACCATATCAAGCTATATCAATTCCCTTTAAAATTAGTTTAAAAATTATTTTAAACTTATTTATATTTTTCAAAATAAATTCTTAAAATCTTGGGTCATTACAATCACAAATCCCTGGAGTATCTTTCCACTCTGAAGGATTTGAATCTGAGACAACAGAGGTAGTAAGAGTTTCTGGCGTCCTACGACTTGGATATTTTCTATACACCAGGGAAGGCTAATATGGTGGCAAATGCTTTAAGAAGGAATGCATTCTTGGCTATTTTGGAGGTTACCCCGACTCTTCAAGAAATAATTGTGAGCAATTAAAGGGAGGATAAAGTTTTAGAAGAATTAATTCTAGGAGTAAAAAAGGGTCGATGTTCGGATTTTTGAGATAGATGGTTGAGGTGCTTTAAGGATGAATAGACGATTGTGCGTTCCAAATGTGGATGGACTAAGATAAGAAGTTTAGTTAGAGTGCCATAAATCTAAGTTAAGTATACATCCCAGAGTTCATAAGATGTACAAGGATTGAAAAGAGTATTTTGGTGGCAAGGGATGAAGAAGGATATCTCTATCTTTGTATGCAGGTATGCGAGCTGTCAGCAAATTAAAGGGGATCATCAGAAAACTGCTGGATTACTTCAACCTTTGTAAATCCCAAATTGGAAATGGGAGATGATATCGATGGATTTCATCGATGGTTTACCCAGAACCGGAAAAGGAAATGAAGGAGTATGGGTTATTGCGGACCAGTTAACTCAGAGTGCTCATTTTATTTTGGTCAAGCCAACTAGAACTGCAGCTTCATTAGCAGAGATTTATATGAGGGAAATAGTTCGACTATATGGAGTCCCAATGAGTATAGTAAGCGATCAAGATCCTATCTTTACAAGTCATTTCTGGGAAGCCTTGAGCACTGCTTACCACCCTCAAAACGATGGACAAACTGAGAGGGTTAACCGCATCTTGGAGGATATGTGGAGGGCCTACATCTTGGATTTTGGAGGGTCTTGGGATGATCATCTACATCTAGTGGAATTCCCCTACAACAACAGCTTCCAAGCAAGCATCGGTATGGCACATTATGAAGCTCTCTATGGAAGGCCATGTAAATCCCCCACCTGTTGGGTGGAGTCTGGAGATTATCTATTGCTCGGGCCAGATATGATTCGAGAGGCAACAGAGAAAGTTGCGGTGATTAAGAAAAGGATGAAGACAGCCTAAGATCGCTAGAAGAGTTATGCCGATAGGAGGTAAAGGGATTTGGAATTGATGTTAGAGACCTTGTGTGCGTTAATATTTCGCTAATTAGAGGAGCTGTTTGGTTTGGAAATGCTAGAAAGTTAGCTCCAAGGTATATTGGACCTTTCCATATTTGTGAAAGGGTTGGGTCTCTTGCTTATAAGGTTGAGTTGCCTGTGAGATTGGCAGGTGTTCGTAATGTATTCCGTGTGTTGCATTTAAGGAAATTTGTGCATGATTCAACCTTGATTGTAGAGCCGACTGTGCAGGAGGATATGGAAGTGGAGCCAGACTTGACAGTGGTTAGACATCCAGTCTATATTATAGATCAGGATGAGAAGCGATTGCATAACAAGGTAGTGCAGTTGGTTAAAATTTGGTGGAGTGAGGTAACTAGAGACTGCACCTAGGAGATTGTAGACCATATGAAGGAAGCCTATCCTGAGTCAATGTTAGGATAACTAGTTGTTGTATGCATAGTTTAAGCATTATTTGATATGGATGTTTAATGTATGTCTTTTGTATGTGCCTTATGATATGAATATATAGTTGTTTAAGTATTTGAGTTATCTTCTTATGTGCTAATTTCGGGGACGAAATTATTTTAAGGGGGGAAGGTGTAACGACCCGGAATTTGATCACTTTAAGTATGGATATATAAATATAATTCTAATAATTAGTTAATGGATTTTATAATTAAAATTAACTCCTTTTAAATAATAACAAATGTTTGTGAAATCATTTTCAAATTTTGTTTACAAAAATAATTAGTTCGAAGAAAGATTGAAAATGTAACCGGAAGTCGTTTTCCGATTTTTCGATTTTTCGTCGGCTAAAAATTATCGAAAATGTTGTAACACTTTTTAACACACATGCACATTTATAAATCATTTTAGTCATGGTGAATAGTTTTGTACATGTATGTACACTTAAGGACGCATATATATATATATATATATGATAAGATTTTGTTTTAAAAATAAAAAATATATATAATATTAAGATTCCTCTTCCAACATTATGTACAAAATGACCTTAATTATATTGGCATTGACAAGATAGGATGGTGGCTAGGGGGCGGAAATTGCATGGGAGAAAGGAGGGGTGAGGTGGCAAAAGAAGGGAGGGGGTATAGTACAAAGGGCATTTTCATAATTTCACTTTTTTGCATTTTATAAAAGCAAATTTCCTATAAAAAAATTCACATTTTCTCATCCCCTTTTTCACTTTACAATTTCCTAAAGCTCTTAAGCATGCTTTCATGGTTTCTCATTATATTTTAAAAATTCAAAAAACTTATAGTTCCATTTTAAACCCACTTCCAAGTTTGCTAAAACATTTCTTCATCATCTACTTCACCTTCTCTCCAAAAATCAAGTCCACTTCCACCTTATATTGTCAAGGCCGAACCCATATTGCTTAGGGTCTAACCCTTTTATGGCCATAAACCACTAAAAGACTTCACTTTTCCAAGAAAAATTCAAAGGCCTAGGCCATATATATATATGAACTTTAGTTTAGTCGAATTTCGGTGAGTAAATTCTAATCTTTTTGGAAAAGAGCTTACCTTTATATATGTTGTTAAGTGGTTATATATATGATGCTTGTGTATGAATTGTAGCATGGTTTGGATGTGTATGTATTTGCTAATGTGTGGATAGTATTAGGATTTGAAGTGAAAGGCAAAACTGATGCCTTGGTTTATAAAGTGTGATTTTCGATATGTTATGGAAATGAAATACTATAAATGTGAAATCTTTGATTTTTGATTGGATGTTATGGAAGTTAGTACTTGGAAAGGTTGAAAGGAATTTAGATTCCTTTTAAAGTCAAATCATGTTATTTAGTTTCGATTTATCAAGTGTTTCAAAAGAATATATATATATATATAGTTCCTAACTTTGAATTAGAGTTTTTAAAATTGTTTTTAAAACAATGTTTTCAAAGTAAGGAAGGTAAGAGACGAGGTTGATAATAGCTTAGAAAGTAATTCTAAGTTACGGCATCCATAGCGATAGTCGCTATGGATGCAGTTGGGAAATATACGATTTTAGAGTTTTTAAGTTTTCTTTAAAATTTGTTTTGAAAACCATTTCAAACTTAATTAGATAACTTAATTAGCTTTTAGTTTATGAGTTTCAAACTTAATTAGATATTATAAAACTTAAACTTTTAATTTATGAGTTTAATAATTAACTTACTTAATTAAAAAATTAATTAAGTTAAGTAATTATGGTTTAAGATAATTAATTAAGTTAATCATTTGTAGTTAATTAGGAAGTTTTAGTTAATGATTAATTAAGTTAAAGGGTAATTATTTTAATTAATTTTTTTAATCAAGTTAATTATTTTTAAATTAATTATTTGATTAGTATTTAATTAATTATTATTTGATTAAGAGTAATTTATTTAGTTAATTATTAATTAATTAGGGTTTAATTTATAATAAATGTTTACTAAATAAAGTATAATTATTTATTTATTTTTAACTAAATAGGATAATTATTATTCAACTAGATTTTTAATTATTTAATTGATTTTTGATTAAAAAGGGTAATTAATAGTAATTAATTAAGACTTAACTAAGATAATGAAGGTTTTAAATTTTGATTTAAGTATAATTAATTAAGGATAAATTAATCTTTAATTCATGATTTAATGATGATTTATTTATTATTTTGAACTATTTTAAACTCTAACTGTTTTTATTTTTAATTAACCTTCTTCTTTCGGTGAATTGTTTTAAAACCAAAGATCTCTTGTCCATGATATTAAGTAGCCAAATGAATTAAAATAGTTGTAATAAAATGGTGACATGCTATCTTGAGTCCCTACCATCAATTCATGTGTGCTTCGGTACGGTTGCTGATCCCAACCGAGGGGTGATCTTATTCAGTACTATCCAGCAAGGGGTAGGCCGATCTTGTGTTGGCAGGGGATCCAGGCGAGGTCCTCGGTGTCATTTTATCTAGAGAGGCAGCATGATGGATGGTACCCCAGTAGCCCAGTCATTGTATGGAATCCATTCTCCAATAAGTGTCGTACGTTTTTAGTAGCACCCAAATATGTTGAAATATGAGATGCAAGCATTTCAGCTATGTTCTATTTTACTTGGAAACCATAGACATTATCATAATATCACTAGATTTTTATATAAAGTGATTGGGTAATTGTAAGGTAAAAACCCCTCCGTGTTTATATGCGGCGTGGTCTTACGAGACACTTTTGATTTTTAAAATGTTTTATAAAAGTAAGAAATAAGTTGTTTGAGTTTACTTTCACCAGACCATGTCTGATCCGAAGTTTTATTTTCTTTTCCTAAAACTCTTGGGTACTCAAATTTTTATGAGTAGCCAAGTGATCCAGCTTTCTCACGATTGCATTTTGGAGGAGCTAGGCAGGTGGCTTTAACGTTAGCTAACTACTATCTTATTCCGTTGTGTGTATATGTATGTATTTTGTGTTAGTGATGTAAGGATAAGTAGTTATAACTGTCTCGGTTTGGAACCTGTACTATAATGACTCGGATGTACTATTATAGCGATATCTCTGTAAAATCTTATGTTGATTAATATATGTCGTCTCGTTCCGTTGTGAGATTCTATGATTGCAAAGTTTTTTCTTATCTTTCTTTTTCTTCTACCCTTAATGACTCGTATTTCGGAGTAAGAAAGGTGGTTCGTTACAACATGTGAATGTTAATATTCAAATTGTTCGATATTAATTGTTGATGGAACTTATACCTTTGGGTCGCACAACCGAAATAATGAATACTCCGAATGAACCACACAATCTAATTAATTTATGGCTATTGTAAATTAGTTAAATTATTTCAAATGTATGAAATATTAATTAATAACTTTTATTTGAAATCTTTTGTGCTATTTAGATTTGTATGTTATTATCACAACTTTACATATGGCCGACTTCTCCAATTCCTTTTCTATTGAATTGAAATTTTGTTAACAAAAAAAGCTAATTTTAGTTAAGATCTAGTTTAGAATTTTATAATACTTATATACATAAATGTAAATAAACTATTCATGTTAGTTAATTAACTTTCACCTTGAAAATTAATTCGTTTTGTTAAATGGTTAATATTTTGAATTTGACTGTTTTTATCGTTGTTTAAAAAAAATTCCTTTGATCCGAAATTTAAAAATGGACCTTTGTGTAAATTCTAAATTCTTTATTTATTTTTGACTTTAAAGTTTTGCGTGTTTTCTTTCCAAACTAAAAGATTAATTTAAATGTTAACTTTAAATTATAATATATATATATATATATAATTTATAAATGTTTACATATACATAATTGCTTTAAATCTGAAACCTCAATTGTAATATATATATATATGTGTGTGTGTGTGTGTGTGTGTGTCTGTGCTTAAAGCGCTCGGCAGATTCAAAGCGGTGGAGGTGCAAAAAGTCATAGCGGGGATACAGCGAGGATATAGCGGGATATAGCGGATGGCTTTAAAATAGCATATAAAACTCGTACTTAATGTTTTTACGAATATATAAATGGTAATTAAATGAAAAATTATCATTCAATTGAATTACAACTAATACATAAATAATTTTTAAATAAAAACATGTGCGAATATACTTTAAATAAACGTAAAACTGTTATATAACATAATTGAATTTAGTAGAATATTAGAATATTTTCATTTCTGAAAATATATTAAAAATTAAATCAAATAAATTAGTTTCATAATTTTTATAATGTATAAATTGAATTTTTCAATTCATTTTATTAAAGAAGATATAGCGGGAATAGCGGAATATAGCGGAAATAACGGGATATAGCGGAAATGGCGGGGATTAAAGCGGAAAGGCTATATTGTGGGGCTATATGGAAAAATCGTAGCGGTAGAAATCCGCTATGAGATATAGCGGGGTAATAGCGGGGCATTAACTGCACAGGTGTGTGTGTGTGTGTGTGTGTGTGTGTGTATGTATATGATAACGTATCTATGTTGCTCTAATTTGTAGTCATAAGATGAACCTTGTGTAATAAATGTCATATTTAATTTCAATTTTTTTTTTCTTAAAACTAAAGTCACTTTGGTAATTTTAAATTTCAAATCATATAAGATTATCTAATATGTTTTTTATGTATGCATACATAATTATATACTTCTCCACTTATATTATGTATAAATATTTTAAATAAAAAACTTCGACAACAAAGGCATATGTAATGGGGGAATGTGTCTATTGCGATGTAAATCCCAACATCTACATACAGTCACATTAACTATGTACACTTCTTATCTGTAGCACATGAATTTCACACAAACAAGTATATTTGATATACTTGTAAACTAAAATTTAAAGAAAAAACCTTTCAAACAAAATAAAATAAAATATTATTTTTATTCAAAATAGATGGATCTAAAATCCATTTAGGCTTCATAGACTAAACAAAGATCAAAATGGAATTTTATTGAAATTCACCCATTTAGCCCGCTTTTGATTGGCCTGGCTCCTTAAGATTGAACAAGCCCGTGGATGCTGGGGTACTCTATTATCAGGGTGACCTCAGAGACCCTGGCTAATCGACCCTAGCCCATGTCGAGCTAGGAAACCCATTCCTTGGAGGTCATCTTAGACGCTCAAATGACGGACGCCTACTTAGTAAGGATCCTTGTACTTTACAGTTTTACTTTCCCTTTGCCCTTTTTATTGTTCTTCCTTAAATGTTTTCATCTTGCCGGCCATGTCGTGAGCCCTCCGTATTCACATGTGTTTGTAGTACCTAAGGAAGCAGGTGGAGGATGAAATGGCAGCCCGCCAACATGCGGAGGGGGTGAAGGGCGAGCTCAAGAGGTAGGCTCCAAAGGCTGAGATTAAAGTCAGGGAATGTGAGAGGTGGGCTTGGATGAAAAAGGTTCTCGGTACGTGGTCGAGATGGCTAAGGACACTACTGTTAGGGAGCGGGCTGAGGATGTAAGGAAGCCGGGGGAGGAGCTCATGTAGGTGTGGGATGATTTGGAGGCAAGCCATAAGTTGGTAGATGAGATGAGGAGGAGGTTGTAGCAGCACTCGCAGTGCGTAATTAGGTAGAGCTTGCAAAGGAGAAGAATTCCCTAGATGAGTCATGGAATGATTGGCTGACTAAGATGTTGAAGTAAATTTATACTACCAGTTACCATTTCCCTTTGGTGGTCAGCTTCCTTGCCCTGGAACAATATGACGAGGACCATACCAAGGTGGCGGTGGAGATGGCAGCAACTGGAAGGGCTCCTTGGAAAATCTTGACTGTTGAGCAGATTGCCTCCTTGATAGGTGCTTCGAGTGCAGTAGTTGTTAACGATCCCCTAGTGGTGGACAAGAAATTAGTTTTTGAAAATGATTGCCATATCATCGGGCATCTCCTACCCATGTGAGTGGTGGAGTCCGTAGATAATTTTGTGTATTTTTAATGCATTGATCAAGTGTGGCCCATTTTTGTTGTAAAGAAAATACTTTACTGAATATCATGAACCCTTTTCTCTATGATAAAATCTATCATTGTAGATTTGTTTGTCTATCAAAATATTATGTGCTTGCCTAATATTCTTCTACTAATATTATGCATGTACACACATATATTTTTCCTCCATGATTACTTTTTATTTGTTCCTAAGTCATGAGGTTCAGGCACCCCCAGCGTTTCTAAGTGAACTCGTAGATTAGCTTTTTATGCACAACACAACAGATAAGTAGACAAGGAAAACACAGAATATCTGAACCAAGCAAACTTATCTTTCACTCAGACTGCCTTCCCACCAGCTTTTCATAGTGGAGGTGAGATGGTGATGCGGCATCTTAGGTGGTTGCTCAATGCTCAAATGGAGCTCCCTTTGTTTCATTTACAGGCTATCGAGGGATCTGGCTTTGTTTGACAGGGCCACTTTAGGTGTTTGAGTTAGACAGCAGTACGTATGTTAGGTTTAGGATTACGATATGGTAATCATGCCATCATGGAATCAATACCCCGCACTGCTAAAGTTAAATAAAATATGTTTTTATTAAAAACATTATTAGATTGGATATAATAACCTTTTAGACTTCATAGGCCAAATAGATTTAAAGTAGGAATTTTTTTTGAAATCTACCTATTTCACCCGCTTCTGACTAGCAGGGTTCCAACAATATGTGGGTGTTCGAGGTAAAGGATGATGGGAGATACAAGGCCAGATTAGTTGTAAGAGGATTTTCACAAAGGAAAGGAATGAAGTATGATTAGATATTTGCTCCTATAGTGAGACTTATCTCCATCTAGATTTTGCTTGTATAACTTACTTCTCATGATTAAATTTGAACAAACTTAATGTGAAGATAACGTTCTTGCATGGTGACTCAAGGAGGCCATTTACATGACGCAGCTTGACAGATTTTTTATAAGTGGGAAAGAAGTATGGGTTCGCAAGTTGAAGAAGTCTCTTTATGGACTTAAATAGTCATCTAGACAGTGGTACAAGAGCTTTGATTTTTTTTATGCTTTCACTTGGTTTTAATCATAATATTAAATAAACACGTGTTTATTTCAAGCATTTAAAGAATGGTAATTGGGTGTATTTGCCCTTGTATATGGATGATATGTTTATTACTTCTAAGGATCAAGTTGAAATCAATCAAACAAAGTCAAAATTAAAAGCAGAATTCGAAATGAAAGACCTTGGAGAAACAAATAAAATTTTGGGAATTGAAATCCAAAGGGATGAAAAGCTTGGAATTTTTAGGCTCACTCAAAAGGACTATATCTGAAAGATGCTTGATCGGTTTAACATGAGGAAGCAAAGAGAATTAATACATCCATGCCTTTGCACATGCAGCTTTCTAGTAAAGGCTCATCAATCTTAGTGAAGGACAAGACATACATGAAGAAGGTTTCCTATGCGAGTGCAATTGGTAGTTTGATGTATGTTATGGTGTGCACTAGACCTGACATTGCACGGGTTGTTGGTTTGGTTAGTAAATATATGGGAAATCAAGGATAATCGCATTGAGAGGAAGTGAAGTATATTTTCAGATATCTTAAAGGAACTCCAGAATAGGAGCTTGTTTTTGGCGGTAGAGATAGAGATTTTAACTTGGTTGGATTTTGATTTTGACTATGTCGAAGATAGATATTAAAGAAAGTCAACCTCATGTTATGTGTTTACTCTTTGGGGAAAAACTGTTAGTTGGAAAGCGATGTCGTAGACGATAGTTGTTTTGTCTACTACAAAGGCAGTGTTGGTAGCTTCTATTGAAGCGGCTAAAGGAGCACCCTATTTGAAGTGGTTAATGTGTGAGTTGGGCTTTGTTCACGATGGAGTTTTGCTGAGTTATGGTAGACTACATGTAATTCACATAGAGGAAAATCTAGATTTTAGCCCGAGTACGGAGTATATAGAGGTGAGAGAGTCCTTTCTTATCTCGATGAATGAAGAGAAATTATTTCATCTTTAGAAGGTTTGCATGGAGGAAAATGCCACATATATGTTTATCAACTCTTTGCCTGCTGCAAAGTTCAAGCATTTCCCAAACTTGTTCAACTTATTATGGTGCTAGGGTCCACATGGTGGCACATACAGCGAGTTGGTTGGTAGATGAAGACATTTATTTTCATGGTGATATTAAAGATTGCTAGTCCTACTTACATAGAGAGGATACTTTCAACACTTTGTTGACAGACGGGGGCCTTGCGAGAGTTTGTTGAAAAAGTGCAATGAATGATGGCCATGTCAAATATCATTGGGAAAGTATCCGTGGTTTTTTGTCCAAGAGTTTCTTAGAATATGAGGATGTAGGTAGAGTTGGTAGGCTTGTATGAAAACGTAGTATCGAGGTGGAGATTATTTGATTTCGACGATACGTTTTTTACAAATTAAAGTAGATTTTGGAGATATTTTGAGTCGCGATGAATTATCTACATAGAGGGGATTATTTTGAGAGAATGAAGTAATCAATAAATTCTCTAATCAGTTGATGCAAAAATGCATTTTATCAGGAACATGCATATTAAAGGAACCTGGAGAAACCAAATAGATATACATTTCCCATATGAATCAGGGAATTATTGAGGCATTAATTTATTGATATAAATCAATTACATTAACCTCATGTAATAATCTATATATAAAGGCAGTTGTTATTTAGAGATTATATCATCCTCTCAAGTTATATTTTTTCATATTCTTCCACTTAGCCACTATTATTAATCCTATAATTTTCCTTTATCGGAAAGTAATGAAATATTCTCTCTTCAAAGTGGACATACACTATCTTATGATAGTGGAACCACTATAAATCATGTAAGTTATTTTCTTTTATTTTTATGCATATGTGATCTGTATCTGCTTATTTTAGGATACTAGTTTTCTAGTTGTTCTACCTCACCATCAACATGATACTATTATCTCCACTATTTTTGGGGTGCTAACCTGAATTTTCCCTAAAAATATTATACCAAAGTTCTACCAAATTTAACTATTTTGACCATTTACTTGGTCTATAACATACAAAACATCTAAGATATTCGTCAAGTATTTTATTAACAACTACAATCGGACCTTCTATTTGAGAGTGGTAGGCAGAGCTTATTGTATTTTATAAATAACTTAAAATTTTGATTTTGGTTTTATAACTTTAAATGGTATTAGTTAGTAACTAGGAATTTATTTGAAAGACTTAGAAAAGTTCTTATAATAAGTTAAACGACTTAGAAGAATTTGGTAATCCATTATAACTAATTGTTTTTGAAAAGTTAATGTGTTTGGGGCATTTTCCTTACTTGGTAATTTCGGGGATGAAATTCTTTTAAGGGGGAAGAATGTAACGACCAAGAATTTTAGTCATTTGAATTTGGAATATTTAATTTATTTTAAATATTGAAAAGTAATTTTTATAAGTTAAATAGCTTGGATTTCAAATATAATGATTTATTTGATAATTATTGTTAAGTTTAACATTTGAAATGGCTAAATAATTGAATCTTGAATTTTATGTGAATGAGAACGATTTCTAAACTTGATTTAAATTCTATTTAACTAAGAAGGGAGATAGTAAACTTTTAAATTTAGATTTAAAAGTGATTTAGCTGATTTTGGAAATTGCTTGTTTTAAATAACGTGTAAAAATAGCCTTCTGAGGCACTGTCTCGGATTTCGACAAAACTATTTCCATTGGATACGTGATAGTGAATTATTGTATACCGTCAAATTTTAGGGTGATCGGACGTATCGTTTGTTCGTGCGAGTTCAAAATGCATGGAAATTAATTTAAGGAATTTAAATTAAAATAATTCAATTTTGAAAAGGTATCTTCTACATATGATCGAATTGGGGCTTGGGACTAGTTCCATTGCATTCGGAATAGGGGTATAACATATAGAATGCCAGGTGGCACGCTTCGTTCAGAGTTCGAATTTTCACGGATGAATAGTGCCGCGAAATTTTCTATATAAGGACTTGGAAATTTCATTTTTGCATCCATACCCTAGTTTCTATCAGCCGCCTTCTTTTAAAATTTTAATGGCCAAAAATCGCTGGCCTTCCTCCCTCGATTTCTCTTCATCCACGCATTTTCAAGCTTCAACTTCAACTAGGAAGATGGAAAGCTCGTCGATCTCTACAAGTTCAATGGTTGAATCGTCGTCTAGTGAGCTGAGACGATCGATATTGGCTCGCATTTGTTCTAATAGGGCATACCGTAGGGAGGTCGACGGTCGACCGAGCTTGGCCAAAGGGTGGTCGGAGGCGTGGCTCGTTGTGACGCATTTGTTAGTGGCATCGGATCGAACTCCGATGGAGTGTGGATGCGGCGACGATCGTGGAATGTAAGCGGCTATGGATTCAAGTTGCTCGGCCTAGTGCGTGAACGTAGGATGGTGATGGAAGGAGAAAGGTTTTAAAATTGTAATTTTTTTAATTTAAGGTTAAGCTAATTTGGTTATATCAAATGTTGATTTATCCGTAACTTTCTCATACGAAGTCCATTTCGAGCGCGACAAGTTGCATTGCATTCGTATTAGTGAGCACTACAATATGAAATTGGAATGGACGAATTCAGAGCTAGTTGGAATTTTGGATTAAAATTGGATGTTTGTTTAATTTTAATTCAAAATGGAACATTCGGACGACAATTAAAATCAAAGTGAGTTAATCTCACTTTTTTGGATAATCAGAAATTTTATATAATTAATAAATATTATTTATTGGATGTTTGGATATCTATTTCTGATCATTATTGATTGTTTGGATAATATACTAAATTATATTGTTGGTTTGGATATATTCCCGTCTATTGGAGCGGATGAGACCCTATTACGTTCCCGTGTAAGAGCGGATGACCATTTGTATACGAATCCTGCCTCGAAGTGGTTGATTTATATTTTTATGATTATATATACTGTATATATGATGAAGGCGGATAGGTTGGAGGGATCCAACGGGATTCCTCACATTGTTGATTTTATTTTCATATATATATAATGATATATGACTTGTTGGATTCCATATTGATGACATGAATATGATTTTGTTTATCTAGGGATTTAGTAGCACTTGGCCTTACTTTTGATATTTTAGAATATTATAAACTAATGGTTTAATTTAAAAAGGAATTTCAAGTGATTTTGGAAATTTTACATGTTTAAATAATTTTTCTAAAATAAAAGATATGATTTTGAGAAATTTTAAATTTATAGTTTTATAAAAATATTTTTAAATAAAATTTTTGAAGTACGGATAAAGATTTTTAAATCTTAAATTAAGTCCGTCTTTTAAAATAAAAAGGATATGCTTTTAAAAGAAATTAGAAAATATTTGATATAAATATTGTTAATCATTTTGTATAAAGCGATGTTTTACAAATGTAGTAAAGATTTGCAAAGATCACATTTTGTTAATAAAAGAGTGGATTTATGAACGGTGTTATAAATCAAAGGAAATTATTATTATTTAACAAATGGGTGAAATAAATCAAATGATGGATTTATTATAAAATATGGAATGATGTTTTAGAAAATAGTTAACTCTAGTTTGGAAATTGAAACTGGGGGTGAATTGGGATTGTTAAATGATATTTTATAAATTGAAAGAAATTTATAAAAGAAATTTGTACTTATGGAAGCAAGGTTAAAAATGGTTGAAATTATGTTTTGAATGGGACTTTATAAGTAAGTGATATTTATAAAGGAAATGGAGTTATAAATGAGGTTCACAAATAAAGGAATTTTATGATAGGAAGTTTCATAAAATAAAAAAGATTTATAAATATAGTTTTATAAATATGGAAACAATTATGTTAGAAATTAAATGTGGATTTTTATCATGGAAATATAATTATGTTTTGAAAGTTGTTTATTAATATTAATATTGTTTTAAATTGGTTTATCAATATTTATATCAGGATTTTGGGGTTTATATCAATCTTTGTAAAAGGATTTTTGATTCATGTATTACAAAGTGACTTCAAATTAATAAAAGATTTATTAATAAAAGGCTTAGTGTTGTTTGGTGCTTAACAAGTGCGGGTTTTCCCTATTTAATTAAATCCCTGATTGAATGTTTGTAATTCGATAGTTAAATAACCGACTATAGGAATTGGATGCAAAAATGTAACTTTGGAAATATCTAGGAGAAACACCTGAATTGTATGGCACAGTTATCTCCGATAATGTTGTACAGTGCGTATAACTCTCGTTTCGTTTTCCTAGGATAATGATTAGGAAATCCGTCCATTATCGGTTAGGAGGTGATCTCTGCTCTTATCTTTGACTGTTTATTTCCTAAAGAACCGGGGTTGAGTTTACCAAAAATTATCTAACGTTGTTTCGAAAAGATCGATCGGATATGTTATCCGAAAACGACTTCAATTCAACAAATTCGTTTCGAAGTAAAGATATCTTGAAGATGATGGAATTTGGAGACGAAGCTCTCAAGTGTTTCGTTCAGGCCTAGAACGAACTTGTATGGATGAATGTTAATATTGCATTGTTGTCAGGAGGGCAGTGTTAGCATTCTAAGTGGGAAGTACTATAAAAAAGTATAACATAGCCTCGGACCTCATCAACTTGAAAATGACAAAAATCAGGAATGCACCAGGGCCAAGTGGGTCGCTCCCAAGTAGGGTATGGTCATTCCAATATCTAGATTGGTTATTATCTCTCATTTGTATGCTTTGGGGCCCAAGCGGGGTGATCATATTCGGTACTACTAGTCAAGTGGTAGGCCAGTCATTTGTGGTAGGGGTACTAGATGTTCTTGTCAGATCCCGGTGCATTTATCTAGAGATGTACCTTTGGAAGGTAGTTTCTTACCTTGTCATAGTATAGAATCCAATCTCCAATACGTACCTTTACGGTTTTGATTATAGAACCTAATATGATGGAATTTAATAATGTAACAATTTTGGCTAAGATTAATAAGTTGGAGGTCTTCAAATCGTGTTCACTTATATGTTTTATTTTCGCTGTTTGTTGTTGAAATCATCAGCAAATGCAAGGACAGGTCATTATAACTATCCAGGCTGATGATTGTGATTTGTTGTTGTACTCTGATAGATGTATATATATATATAACAATTTCTCTTTGAAAAGACCATTTATATTATATTATATATTGTTCCGTTGCGATTGTGAGATTCTGTGATTGTTTTAATTTCCGTTCTTTTCTTCTTCTCTTCTCTTCTCTTTTTCTTTCTTCTTCTTTCTCATAACTATTAGTCTTTCTGTTTGATTTGGTTTGGACATGTGTGGTTTATTGTCAACTTGAATAGTTTGGCGGGTCGTTGCATATTATTTTTAATAATTCTTCACTTATAGAATGAAAGAAAAATTTCTGTTTGTAGAAGATTAAGTTATTCACTTTTTGTATTTTTTTGTGTCCATTTGTTCGTGTATAATTTTTTCTTTTTTCTACATAAATGGGACCTGATTATATAATTTTTTTGAGTTCCTGAATCCATCATAATTCTATAAGGATATTTCCATGATTTCAAAATATTTGTGTGGCTTTCATCTCTTCTTGATGAACCTTCAACTACTATATTTTCTTTAGCACATCTATATTCAACTTAATTGTCAAATCCATAAAGCATTGCCAGCCTTTTGTCTTGAAGTCCAGTTTGTAATTTTTGGGACATTAGATGTCTTAAACTTTGATGGTCAGTTTAATAATGAATTTTCTTCCTAATAAATATTGTGATCATGTTTTTATAGCTAAAATCAAAGCTAGTAGCTCTGTTTCATATAAAGAAAGATTTAAATTTCTTCCTTGTAAGGTTTATTTTAAATATTCAATGGGTTTATTGTCTTGTAATAACTCAACAACAATGCCTAATCCACTTGCATCACATTCAATGATAATATCTTTTTGAAAATTTGACATTGCAAGAACTAGCGGTTTTACCAAGCATGCACTTAAATCTTAAAATGCTTTTATAGCTTTAGGTGAACATTGAAATGCCTCTTTCTTAAGCATAGATGTAAGTATCTTTGCAATTCCATAAATCTTGATAAATTTCCTATAATTACCAATCAAGCCCAAAAGTCCTCCTAAAGACTTTAATGAATTTGGTGGTGGCCTATCTTGAGTTACCTTTGTTTTTTCACAATCCACTATTATGCCTTTATTAGAAATGAAATGTCTAAGATATTCCAGTATAGACTTTGCAGATGAGCACTTTGATAGTTTAATGACCAGTATAGTCTTTTGAAGCACTTGTAGAGTTACTATAAGATGGTACAAGTGTTCACTCCAAGTCTTGCTATAAATCAATTTGTCATCAAAAAAGACCAGAATAAATTTCCTTGATAATTTTTAAATATAGAATTCATTAGTGATTGAAAGGTAGAAGGGGAATTTGTTAGACCACATGGCATGGCAATGAGTTCATAATGTCATTCAGGAGTTCTAAAAATTCTTATTTGATAATAACCAAACTTTAAATCCAATTTTCTATTTTTTTACAATTGAGCCTTGCATTTTATCTAATAGATCATCAATTAGAGGGATGAGGAATTTATTCTTTATTGTTTGCTTATTTATCCCTTTACGGTCGACACATAGTCTCCAAGAACCATCCTTTTTCTGACCATCACTATAGGAGAGGAATAAGCATAGTTGCTATTTCTGATGATTCCCGAGTTTAGCATTTAGTTTATGAGCTTTTATAATTCTTTCTTGATGTGGTGAGAGTGTCTATATGGTTTTAAACATTTTTTTGCCCTTTCTAGTATGGGTATCTTATGGTCATAACTTCTTTGTGGTGGCAACTGAATTTGATCAGAAGTAACATAATAGAATTTATCCAATATATATTTTATGTCTTTATGCATATGAGTACTTGTGTTATTATTTCCACTTTCATCTAAGAAGAATATAACATAAAAGTGAGTTGCTTGATTTGCTTCTTTAATAGCAAGCTTTATCATTAATATGGTGCACATGAGGAGTAGTTAAGCATTGCTATTGATAGTGCTTATCATTGTATTAGAATTATGTTTACAATCTTCCGAAACAAAAAAAAATTCTTCTAGGTCTCCCATCCATTAAGCTCTAAGAACCATATGATATTTATTCATATGTAAGGTTAGCAAATCAATATGCATTTGACATCCTTGACGCTTTAGTAGTACTTGAGAGCTAAAGTCGTTCCTTTGTAATTTATTTCTATTCGCAACTTGTACCATATAGTTTGCAACTGGATTTATTTGTAATCCTAGTTTTCTGGCTATAGAACTATCAGTAAAATTATGTGTAGAACCAAAATCAATAAGGAATATTATAGTCCTAAAATTTTAAATGTATGTTAAGTCGGAATTCCATAAAATGCATTTATAGAAATTGAGAGTAAGGAATTGTTATATTATGTGTTAATAGTATTAGGGATGTCAGTTTATTTTCTGCTAATAAATCCTAAGTTTCATTTGAATTTTCTAAAGAAATAATTCCTTCTAAAATATGAATTTTTTTGTTTTGCATTTATGAATTGCAACAAAAAAATAAATTTTTTTGCTCTTTTTTCTAATATTTCTTCAGGAGTTAAACCTTTAACTATTATATTTTAATCGAAAAATTTTCTTTTAGAGTTTCTTAAATTTGAAAATTTAAAATTTCTGGAAAACTTTTTTGAATTAAAAAATATTTGATGAAGTATTTTTTCCAATGTAAGGATTTATTTTTCTTGTACTCAATCATTTTGTTTCATATATTTGTGCTAAAGATAAGGCTACTTCAAATTCAATCGGTTTTGAAGCAATAACATCATATTTAATTTTTTCTTTTAAACCAACTTGTTTTTTCTAATAAATGAGTAGAGTCAATGTGATTAATTAAACCTTGCGATTGCTCAAACCTATTGAGATACTTAGTGGCTAAAGTGATCTGTTTAAAGGAATAAAACGTGTCACTAGTCCCTTTTAGTTTTGGTTAGTTGAATTTATATTTTATTTAATTTGATAAAACATGCCATTGATCATAATTTGGACTGTTATTTGAAAGCCAGTGGAACCATTGTAAGGCTTAATTCTTTAGATGAAATGAACACACATGAACCCATTCTTGAATCTCTGTATTATTGTATCTAAAAAATCGTTCCTCTTGCTTTAACCAATCTATGGCTCTATCTTCATCATAATATGTAGGGAAATATAGTTTAATATAATTATGCTGGGTATTCCTTGAATTATCTCTTACATATATGTCTATTTGTTCTCCTAATCCGGACTGTTGTGCTCCATTTTGGGTTGGAAATGGAATCTGAAATTGTGGGTTTTATAATGGAATTGTTTGCGGCCTTACCAGAACAAGGGAAAAAGGTGTGGATGTACATTGATATTTTACCTTATAAGGTTATTTGAAAATTGTGGTGATGAATAACTTCTTGGCAGTTCTCGAGCATTCATTAAAGAAGAGTTTTTTATCTCATTTCTTTTAGCTTTAAAAAAAATTATTCAATAAATCTGATATATTATCAACCTTGGATTTGATTCCTGATGATAATTTTCTAGTTTTCTTAAAGTGAGATTAGCTCTATTTTTGATCGGTTCTTATTGTAATTCTATATGATCTAATGTAATACGAATTAATTCTAACTACAGATATATTTATTAAGGTAAATAAGTAAGTAAAGTAAAATACGATTACACCAGGATTTTTATACTGGTTCGGACCTCTCATCCTACGTCCAGTCCCTAAGATACCTTTAGGAATTTCACTAGCAATAACCCTAACTTTACCCAGAGGAATAGGTTTACTATTGCCTGAACACTCGAACAGGACTTCACACCACTCTAAAGTAACAGCTTTGCTTTTTGACTTCAAAGTGTTCTCAAGAACACAGATGAGTCACGTTTAAGCACGTCATTCCTATAATATCCTTTGATGGTTTGTGAATTAAATGTAGAGATATAGGAAGTAGAGAATGGTTTAAAAGAACTTTTTATTTCAAAAGATTAATATACGGAATAAGAATTTTAAAGCAAGAGAATTGATCTTCAACAAATAGATCCGGTCTATATTTATAGCATTAAAAGGCCATATTGAAGGATTATGATTTTTTTAAAGAATCGTATCCTTTAATCAACAAATGTAACATTATGGAAATAAATGTTTGTTCAAATATAGTTGTTCATACCATCTCAGAAGTCTGAGCTGTGTGGCCAGATATTCAACTCTAGTATATAGAAACCATTTTAAAACAAAGTTAGACATTTGAATAATGGGGCCAGGCATCTAAACACACTCCAGAAAAGAATACGTTCATTTTTGGTCTAGTTCGGATGTTTGGACTTTGGATTTAGACGTCTGTCTTTGTTATATAAAAAGTGTTTTGAACAAGGTCAGACTTTTGACATAATGGCTTGGATGTTTGGCTAATTTCCAGAAAAGGTTTGGTTGAAATTGGACTTGAATCAGACGTATGGTTGGTCAATCATACGTTTCATACCCTCATCAGACGTCTGGCTGAACCAATCAGACGTCCAAATGGCTTCAAAAAATAAAAAAATTTATACCTCAAGCGTCTGGAAAAATAGTTCAGACGTTTGAATTTTTACAGAGTCTTGTCCCCAAATTTTATAGGCTATTTTTAATTTATTGGACGTCTTGGAAATTCGTTCAAACATTTGACTTTGAGGATTTATATCTATATTAGGATACTCAAACGTCTGAAAAAATGACTCAGAAATCCGACCCCTATCAATTTCCAATGTTTTTTTTGGTTTGAAAATTTTATTTTGATCGTTTATAAAAGATTCAAGTGTGTGCAAATCATCAAAGGATATTGTACAACATTTTCTAGACTTAGTATGACGACGGTTCTTGATAGTTGATCTTCAATGCCTTAATCACAGCAGTTAGTAGTCTTTTGTTTTCAAATATACTATAGAGAATATAATTGTAAAATATATATAGAAATATATAGTTTGTCATCAAAACTTAAAAAGGAAAGATTCAACATTCTCCCTCTTTTTTATGATGATGGCTATATATATCTATGATATGTAATACTACCCATATCATTGCGCCCTTTGTCATTATCAAAAATATCAAAAAGGCACAAAGCATGGGATAGTAACTTAACACCATTTACACACAAAATAACATCGAAGCATCAATATATTTCATACAATAAGTCACATAATATTACATATATAAAGACACAAAGTGTTCCAAACAACATGATCACAGTATTCCACATAAGTATAATAATCACAAAGCTTCTATTCCTCAAACACAACAACCTGTGAAACAAAATTAACACCACTAAATCACTTAACATTGTGATGCAATACCATATCACACCCAATGAAGAACCATGCTCACAACCATGCAATACTCCAAGCAAAACAACAAAGAACCAACCATGCTTACCTTCAACAAGCAAAACCTTACACAAACAAATATAAAGATAATATGTGAACATAAAGGTGAAGATAATAAAGTTTTATAATTTTTAAAATAGTTTTTATTACCTTCACCCAATAACATTAACTATTGCGCAGAATTCTCTTCCTCTTCATCTCCACTTTTGATGTCGTAATCACCGCTCTCACTTTCACCCTCTCCTTCCTTTGAATATTGTATCGGTTGAGTCGATGGTCCAACACTACTTATTGAGGTGGAATGGGGGAGAATTGTAGTTAACGGAGAGCAAGATTTCCTTGATAGGATTTCCTAAATTTTCCTTAAAAATTCTTTATTTCCTAGAGTTCCCTTTAAATGGTTTTCATTCTAGACCTATTTCTAGAAAAATGTTTCTCTAGAATTTTTTGATTATGAGATAAAGAACTTGTGTTCTATGGAGTTATGGCATCTCAAAAGTGGTGATATTCGAAGAAACAACTTTTACTGGTTCAATACTATCATCACTCCGATCTTCTTCTTCACTATGTTCTTCTCCACTCATGAACTTCAGTCTCTTTTCCTCTCACGATAGTAGTAATTGATGGGGTTTATTGTTGCAGACATTGTAAGTATTCCTTATAGGAGATATATGAAGGAACCGTTGTAGGAAGTTTCATAAGTGCAAAAAAATTATATGTATTTCTGATGTGTCCGACACTTGAATCATGGGGTATTTCATAACAAATACATTATTCCATAAGTCGATATCACTCAACTAAATATAGTAAAGATTATGGATCTTTCAAATAAGTGTTGTCCTCTACCATTTATATATTAATAAATTACTTGCATACTCTCTAGTTGTTGAACAAATTCAAGCTAGAGATGTTATGTGTAGTATTATTAATATATTGACTAGATGGGGTAAGATAACTATATGTATTTGTTAAGTAAACACAAAGTGTATATACTATACTTAGGCCGTCGTAAAATGGCAGGTACGAGTGAATAATTTCTTTTGATTTGTTGAGCAAACTCAATGTTGAAATGAGATTAGGACAATAAACTAGGGGTTAGGAGTTGTATATGATACAATCGATAAGGAGTTGTCCATCGTTTGTAGGGCTATGACTTGTTGAGCAAACTCAAGGTTAGAATCCCAAGATAGATGAGTCCTAATACCCACTAGTGAAGTCGAAAACCTTTTATATTTCGTCTTAGGGTATGGAGAAACTTAAAAGACTAGTGGGAGTCATATTTAAAAAATGAAATGATAATATTTAACCTTTCTAATATTGTATAAATATCTTCTATATAAGGTTATAATAATCTATATTAATAAATTTGTGCAACTAATATAATTGACAAATTGTTTATCACTTAAAATATGCAAATGAACTGAATTAATATTGGCAAATAGAAATATAAAATATACTTACCAATGAATTTTTGCATGTTGGCTCATATAAGAGCCTAATTATATAACCACTAAATACATTCGTAACTTGGTCACTTACGAATTTACATGCCCGAGACTGTGTATTGTCTTTAGTGAATTTCAAACTTTAAAAGCAGTACAATGATATGGATATTTGATCCATATATGATCACATATAAATGTTATATGTTAAATAGTCAAAACTCGTAATATATGAACCTTGATGAAATTAGTTCATTGAAATAAGCAAGTAAATTGTAGTGTGAGATCGTGTATTCAATATGATTGAATATTACAATAATAGTCTTGTTATGTTAAATGCAACACTAGACCAGAACCTATAAGATAGATTTAAGAATTCGATCATTAAAATGTCAGTTTGACAGGTTTACATAAAATCTGATTTATTCAATATTCTTAAAGGTTAAGGATGACCAAATGCATTTTTGTAAAGAGTTTATTATGATATTTTAGTAAGGATTTTCTTTTAATGGTTTGACCATTTAGAAAGGAAATCGAATGTATAAGAGTGGATATAACCTAAGACATGGTTGGGATAAAGAGAGTGAATGGTCACTTCTGCTTCATAAAGAAACATCGAAAACAAGAATTGCAAAATAATAATTGATACTTAACATTGGAATGAGAAATATGATTTCTATTCCAAAAAATATTTTCACATAGAAAAGTTTTCTATGACATTTATGTCATTGAATTTAAAATACTTGGTTTGAAAATTCTTGACAGTAAACCAGTTACAGTAAATGGAATAAATAGCCTATATTAAATGGTTGAATGGAGCTTCATATTTCATACATTATTACAGTAATCATTGAAATAGAGGAAGCATGCTATATAACACTTATTAGTCGCATCAAGTTAAAAAATTGTTTTCATAAAACATATAAAATATGATTTATGAAATAATAATTGTTTTTCAGTGTTGATTGAAAAATAGAAATAGTTTTATTTCAATATTAATATTATGAATATT
Source organism: Allium fistulosum (assembly GCA_030737815.1). Classification (NCBI taxonomy): domain Eukaryota; kingdom Viridiplantae; phylum Streptophyta; class Magnoliopsida; order Asparagales; family Amaryllidaceae; genus Allium; species Allium fistulosum. The sequence continues at coordinate 235,409,117 of CM060906.1, read as the reverse complement.
TGTTGTAAAATAAAACTATAATAATGGTATTTGTGACGAATTGGAATGTACAGAAGTATCTAAATTTATTTGCAATTATTTTGAAATTATGAACTAAGCTATAGATTTGAGAAATAACTTTTGATTATATGATTATGAATCATATGGTACTAGTAAATTATATCTTGGACAATTAAGGGAAAAACACTCATTCAATAGGAGCATCATAAGGGTTGATGAAATCTTCGGATTGATATATATAGATGTATGCAATCGTAAGTCTATTAATACCAAAACAGTTTCATGTATTAAGTTACTCGCTAATGAGTTATCACAAACGTGTGCATGTGTATTTGATACACAAGTAGTATGTCTATGATAAGGTCAAATAATATAAACGGAAGTAAATAAAATAACATGCAATATAAAATAAGACGGTTTGATTTTATCGAATAGATGGGTATATTAGAAAGAGTTCTGAACATACTTAAATTGAATAGATATTCAATCTTAAAAGTCACTCCTCCCTATGATACATAATGATGTATTGATAAGAAGTAATCAAACTTTGTTATACAAAGAATGATTAATTTTGAGTGGAGTTGATAACTTCTTTCCATAAAGTTATGTACTTAAGAGTAGCACACAAGGTTAATGTAACAACCCGCACCTTAGTGGATCCGAATTTTCGCTAAATTGAAAACCCAGGTCCACTAGGGTACAGATCGTTGGTGTTGGTATCATGTAAATAACAAAAGTATGTCAGGGCACTATCGATATAAATTCACAGCGGAATAGTAAAGTATAATAGACATATAATTACCGACCAAGGCTAATACCTCTAATATATAGTATGACGCCCCACCTCTATGCTCATAATAACAAAGAGTATTAAAAGAAATACTGTCTATTATTACGAAGAATAAGGCTGGATAGGAGCGACCATCCGTAATTGGCCTTACACTAATATTGGTTATCTCGGTAGGAGTGGTATATACTTTTTATTTTTCATCTATTATTTATTTACTCCCATCGACACACCCAATCCTAGTATAAAACGAACTACGACGGTTCATAATAGTTTAGGACATTAGATATAACAATAACACAGATAATATAAATGCGGAACACAGATAAAAACAAAAGTCTCATATATATATAACTGATGTCAGTTAATACATAGTTGACACAATACATATGATACAACTACAACTGTCGACTCTAGAAGTTATATATACAAGTACATTATCGACTAATATACATGAATACATATCGTTCTATACAATGACACGACTACTACAAAATGACACTGACAACTTCAGAAGATGTGAAAAGTCTTCAAATCCTGAACAGCAACACAAAGAAGGAAATCTACAACCTGAAATAACTCAGGTCTGACTCGAGTATTAAATTCAAAAGAAAATAATACACGGGTCAGTCTAATTCAAACTCAGTTATTAGTGCATAGCAGCAATAATAATCAGATAGTCAAATAGACGATAATCACAGAAATCTCGTATATCCAACTTCTCGATAAGAGAATCAGATAAAGGCAAATATAACACTAAATAATGTTAATCAGCAAATCAGCCATCTCAAATGATCAAATTCATCAAAGCAAAACAAAATATCAAACTATCGAAATGGCAACTCAAAACAACTTCATCTATTGAAATCAATCAATTCAAAACGTCAAATTCTGAATTGGCTGCAGTACACGCACGCGTGCACTGCCTCGCCAATACAGTGATGAAATCCACAAAAACTCAATTAAAAGCTCACAAACGAGTACAAGGTCAAACCCAAAATTAGGTTCAACACAAATGAGATTCAAATAAAATCACAACGCAAACACACGGTCAAATCCGAGCATTAAGCTGGATTCAACTCAATGTACAAATTTAATTGAAATGGTCAAGACATAAAAATCAAGCCTTGACCCAAGTTCTACTCAATCGACAGAAAACAGAGACTGCAACAGCTCGGATCACAATAAAAATTCAATATCCGGTCTAGTTCAAGCATGGATAGGAATTCAACATAGCAAGGTGCAGACTTCAAGATGGCATCACGGGAATACCAGGCAAGAATGCAATAAAATTACAGTCACTAGAAGATCAATCAGCAAGCAACCAGGCTGCACACTCTAGTGCCAGCCGAAGTGAGAGGCCACTAAGACAAGCAGTAGACAGGAGAGACAATACATGGATGCGACAGTGAACTAGACAGTGCAAACTTCAATTTAGAGAATAAAGGCAGTAGTATAACACAATTGAACTACAAAAGCACAGTAACAACATGTATTCAGGTACATGAAGACAGCAGTACAAATGTACACGTGCACTACATGATGAACAAGTATGCAAATGAATACAACGTGAATCAATTAGCGTACTAGTAAGTTTACCCAGGCTCGGCATGTACATAAAACTGACAGTACTGGAAGGGTAATAAGATGACCAAGTAAAAATGTAAACTACAACATGGATGGTCAGTTTCAACCAAACATGTAACCGAGTGTACAACTGCCCAGGCTCAAAGATAAATGTATGCACACCCATAAATGAAGACCCAGTACACTAACTCGAAGAACATGGACTGCAAACCATACATGAATCCAAATAATGGACCCCAGGGAAAATCTCAAGTGAGCTCAACAATTTCCAACAGTCCAAACATAATAACCTGAATCACGAACAGTAAGGAAATTGAACCAAGTCGACCAAACTCAAAAGTCGGATAACATCATAAATTCAAGTGTAAGCCTGGCCGTATTCAAAGTCATATTTTTAAACACTAGGGGTTTCAAAATAACCCAGCAGTGGGTTTCACCAAAAAGATAAATGGCCAAGACCAGATAAAACAATTCGAAGACCAGAGAATTCAAAGCAACAACATACATATATTGAATGTCAAACACCATAAATCGACAACTCAACAATTGAAAACGAACGAGAAAGAATGTCATAGAATTCGAGCACTAATCAACTAAAAGTAGGAATTAGATATGAGTATAATACTCACCTTAGCTACAAATTGAGGCAGTCGCGAGTGAAGCTTTGTCGATGCGAAGACGAACTCGAACCTAGTGCCGAAGCATCACAGCGACGAGCAACTGATAGAGCAATTGATTGCGCGAAGCCCTAATTTGGATCGAAGGACGAAAGCCCTAATTGCAAGCAAAGGAAGAAGGAACGAATGGTGGCCATTTTCATTTCTTTTTGGTTTTAGGGTTAGCTTTTGTTTTGGTTTCGAACGAGAAAAATGAATGAAAGGGGAGCGGTTGCCTCTGATATCATCTCAGCATCAACAAATATGGGCCTCGATTTAAAATATAAAGCCCACTCAACACTAAACAATTTTTACAAAAGAATTTTACTTGAAATAATTGCCAAACAACAATTAACCATCAATTCACTCGTCATTAGACGATAACAAAATAATTGCGGAATCTCGGGTTGTTACAGACTCCCCTCCTTATAAAAATTGCGTCCCCACAATTTTCATAACTAAGGTTGTCAATAACAATTACTTTTCTAACATAAACTGGTTAAGCTAGAAAAATAAAAGTCGAGGATTCAATTGCCAAAGTAATCTTTTAATTCCAATAAAAGGGATTCACCAATTTTCAACAAAATTTAATTATCGAGTAGATAATCAGAAAGCAGCAAAACTAAATCAATGCAATTATCAGCAACCTTCAATCATCAACTAGATAATCAAAATACAGAAGTCACAGAACAGCAATATCTAACTATCACTACGATAATTAGAAAACAAATCAACAATTCTCAAATTATCAATTAGCTACTTATCAAAAACGACAACAAATATTCGATTATCAAAAATGATAATCAAATTTCTCAAATCAACAAATATTCGATTATCAAAACGATAATCAAATTTCTCAAATCAACAAATATTCGATTATCAAAAACGATAATCAAATTTCAAATTCAACAAATATTCGATTATCTAAAACGATAATCAAATTTCAAATTCAACAAATATTCGATTATCAAAAACGATAATCAAATTTCTCAAATCAACAAATATTCGATTATCAAAAATGATAATCAAATTTCTCAAATCAACAAATATTCGATTATCAAAACGATAATCAAATTTCTCAAATCAACAAATATTCGATTATCAAAAACGATAATCAAATTTCAAATTCAACAAATATTCGATTATCTAAAACGATAATCAAATTTCTCAAATCAACAAATATTCGATTATCAAAACGATAATCAAATTTCTCAAATCAACAAATATTTAATTATCTAAGGCGATAATTAAATTCCAAATCAGAAAATATTTAATTATCTAAAGCGATAATTAAATCTCAAATCAGCAATTATTTAATTATCAAAAGCGATAATTAAATCTCAAATCAGCAAATATTTAATTATCAAAAGCGATAATTAAATCTCATATCAACAAATATTTAATTATCAAAAGCGATAATTAAATCTCAAATCAGCAAATATTTAATTATCAAAAGCGATAATTAAATCTCATATCAACAATTATTTAATTATCAAAAGCGATAATTAAATCTCAAATCAGCAATTATTTAATTATCAAAAGCGATAATTAAATCTCATATCAACAAATATTTAATTATCTAAAGCGATAATTAAATCTCAAATCAGCAATTATTTAATTATCAAAAGCGATAATTAAATCTCATATCAACAAATATTTAATTATCAAAAGCGATAATTAAATCTCAAATCAGCAATTATTTAATTATCAAAAGCGATAATTAAATCTCAAATCAGCAAATATTTAATTATCAAAAGCGATAATTAAATCTCATATCAACAAATATTTAATTATCTAAAGCGATAATTAGAAACAACAAATATCTGATTATCAAAAACGATAATCAGAACTCATATCAACAAATATCTAATTATCACAAGCGATAATTAGAAACAACAAATATCTGATTATCAAAAACGATAACCAGAACTCATATCAACAAATATCTAATTATCACAAGCGATAATTAGAAACAACAAATATCTGATTATCAAAAACGATAATCAGAACTCATATCAACAAATATCTAATTATCACAAGCGATAATTAGAAACAACAAATATCTGATTATCAAAAACGATAATCAGAACTCATATCAACAAATATCTAATTATCACAAGTGATAATTAGAAACAACAAATATCTGATTATCAAAAATGATAATCAGAACTCATATCAACAAATATCTAATTATCACAAGCGATAATTAGAAACAACAAATATCTGATTATCAAAAACGATAATCAGAACTCATATCAACAAATATCTAATTATCACAAGCGATAATTAGAAACAACAAATATCTGATTATCAAAAACGATAATCAAACTCATATCAACAAATATCCAATTACCTGCAGATAATTGGAAGCAACAAATATCTAGAAATCAATTAAGAAGACTAGAAAATCAACATAAAAGCTTGGATCGATCCCATCAGATGGCGAGTTTTTAATTCGCCGCACGTGCATCTCAAAGTGGCCGTAGCCTACCAAGTACTCAACATAATTTTGGCGCCCATCAGATTGACCCGAAGGTCCGCAGAGTGACCCGAAGGTCTAGTACTGGTATTTGACCCGAAGGTCCGCAGAGTGGCCCGAAAGCCCAACAAATGACCCGAAGGTCCAACAAATGACCCGAAGGTCCTCATAGTGGCTCGAAAGCACACAAAATCATCAAATATTTCAATTAACGAGTCCGGAATTAACCAAAATAGTAAAAGTGTGGTTCCATACTCCGCACTTTTGCTAAATCGTTTAAATCTCTTCATCGTTTCCTTGAAAGTGCAAAATTGTGTATTTTGTAAAAATACACTTTACATTCTCAAACGGACAAGTCCGGAATTAAGCGAATCAGTAAAAGAAAGGGGTCATAGTCCTCGATTTTGCTGAAATGTTTAAATCGCTTCCTCATTCTTTTGAAAGCGCAAACTGTTAAAATTTCTGAAAACAATTTTATTTATTTTGTAAAAAAATAACAATTCACATTCTCAACTGGACAAGTCCGGAGTTAAGCGAAACAGTAAAAGAAAGGGGTCATAATCCTCGATTTTGCTGAATCGTTTAAGTCGCTTTCTCATTCTTTTGAAAACGCAAACTGCTAAAATTTTATAAAACAATTTTTCATTTTTTAAAACAATTTTCTAACCACGTGATTAAAACAGCAAATCAGTAACAATTTCGATAAGGAAATTGTACTTCTCAAAATACCGTAAAAACGGTCACAGATCAGCATTGCGGAATAACCGCTTGAAAATCCACTTTTAAAATTTGACGGTTACGGAAGCCAAAGCGACAGTAGTTTTAAAACGTCAAAATCACATCAAAACAATCTACATCAAATTGTAATATCAGTGAATTCTCATTCATCAAAATGCCACAAAACACCGTACTTCAAAATATAGCATTGGTGTAAAATTCCGTTGTAAAAATAACGGCAACAAAATACGTTTCATAACCAAGCATCGGTTCAACGTAAAATAAATGCAATAACGTGCAATTTAAATTTTTACACGTACTACAAAATGAACAAAGAATCATTCAAATGTATCTTCAATGAAGATAATTTAAAACAGCAAAAATCTAATCAATAGATGATTAGTACAAAAGAAAGCCAGCGGAAATTTCAACAAAAATCACATAACTGTAATTTCTTCGAATCCTCAATTCGGATTCGAAATTCTCAAAGAAACAAAATAATCACAGCTATGTAAACAACAAATGAAATCCATATCAATTTCGCATTTTGATTTTTAAATCAAAAAGATTGTCAGTTGTGCTCAGCGAAGACAGTTTCACTGTTTCCGCTGCGCATTCTGATAAACAGAACACAATTCAATCAAATCAACAAAACACAGTTTCACTTTTATTTTTAAATAAAGATATTTAAAAATTTCATCAAAATTTCAAAACTTAAATTTTGACTCAAATCACAAATAAAACATCGACCAATAGTTGTAACATATGTTCCATCCAAGTTATGTTTTATATTATGTCCATAAACCCCAAGCTCTGATACCAACTGTGACGCACCACCTCTATGCTCATAATAACAAAGAGTATTAAAAGAAATACTGTCTATTATTACGAAGAATAAGGCTGGATAGGAGCGACCATCCGTAATTGGCCTTACACTAATATTGGTTATCTCGGTAGGAGTGGTATATACTTTTTATTTTTCATCTATTATTTATTTACTCCCATCGACACACCCAATCCTAGTATAAAACGAACTACGACGGTTCATAATAGTTTAGGACATTAGATATAACAATAACACAGATAATATAAATGCGGAACACAGATAAAAACAAAAGTCTCATATATATATAACTGATGTCAGTTAATACATAGTTGATACAATACATATGATACAACTACAACTGTCGACTCTAGAAGTTATATATACAAGTACATTATCGACTAATATACATGAATACATATCGTTCTATACAATGACACGACTACTACAAAATGACACTGACAACTTCAGAAGATGTGAAAAGTCTTCAAATCCTGAACAGCAACACAAAGAAGGAAATCTACAACCTGAAATAACTCGAGTCTGACCCGAGTATTAAATTCAAAAGAAAATAATACACGGGTCAGTCTAATTCAAACTCAGTTATTAGTGCATAGCAGCAATAATAATCAGATAGTCAAATAGACGATAATCACAGAAATCTCGTATATCCAACTTCTTGATAAGAGAATCAGATAAAGGCAAATATAACACTAAATAATGTTAATCAGCAAATCAGCCATCTCAAATGATCAAATTCATCAAAGCAAAACAAAATATCAAACTATCGAAATGGCAACTCAAAACAACTTCATCTATTGAAATCAATCAATTCAAAACGTCAAATTCTGAATTGGCTGCAGTACACGCACGCGTGCACTGCCTCGCCAATACAGTGATGAAATCCACAAAAACTCAATTAAAAGCTCACAAACGAGTACAAGGTCAAACCCAAAATCAGGTTCAACACAAATGAGATTCAAATAAAATCACAACGCAAACACACGGTCAAATCCGAGCATTAAGCTGGATTCAACTCAATGTACAAATTTAATTGAAATGGTCAAGACATAAAAATCAAGCCTCGACCCAAGTTCTACTCAATCGACAGAAAACAGAGACTGCAACAGCTCGGATCACAATAAAAATTCAATATCCGGTCTAGTTCAAGCATGGATAGGAATTCAACATAGCAAGGTGCAGACTTCAAGATGGCATCACGGGAATACCAGGCAAGAATGCAATAAAATTACAGTCACTAGAAGATCAATCAGCAAGCAACCAGGCTGCACACTCTAGTGCCAGCCGAAGTGAGAGGCCACTAAGACAAGCAGTAGACAGGAGAGACAATACATGGATGCGACAGTGAACTAGACAGTGCAAACTTCAATTTAGAGAATAAAGGCAGTAGTATAACACAATTGAACTACAAAAGCACAGTAACAACATGTATTCAGGTACATGAAGACAGCAGTACAAATGTACACGTGCACTACATGATGAACAAGTATGCAAATGAATACAACGTGAATCAATTAGCGTACTAGTAAGTTTACCCAGGCTCGGCATGTACATAAAACTGACAGTACTGGAAGGGTAATAAGATGACCAAGTAAAAATGTAAACTACAACATGGATGGTCAGTTTCAACCAAACATGTAACCGAGTGTACAACTGCCCAGGCTCAAAGATAAATGTATGCACACCCATAAATGAAGACCCAGTACACTAACTCGAAGAACATGGACTGCAAACCATACATGAATCCAAATAATGGACCCCAGGGAAAATCTCAAGTGAGCTCAACAATTTCCAACAGTCCAAACATAATAACCTGAATCACGAACAGTAAGGAAATTGAACCAAGTCGACCAAACTCAAAAGTCGGATAACATCACAAATTCAAGTGTAAGCCTGGCCGTATTCAAAGTCATATTTTTAAACACTAGGGGTTTCAAAATAACCCAGCAGTGGGTTTCACCAAAAAGATAAATGGCCAAGACCAGATAAAACAATTCGAAGACCAGAGAATTCAAAGCAACAACATACATATATTGAATGTCAAACACCATAAATCGACAACTCAACAATTGAAAACGAACGAGAAAGAATGTCATAGAATTCGAGCACTAATCAACTAAAAGTAGGAATTAGATGTGAGTATAATACTCACCTTAGCTACAAATTGAGGCAGTCGCGAGTGAAGCTTTGTCGATGCGAAGACGAACTCGAACCTAGTGCCGAAGCATCACAGCGACGAGCAACTGATAGAGCAATTGATTGCGCGAAGCCCTAATTTGGATCGAAGGACGAAAGCCCTAATTGCAAGCAAAGGAAGAAGGAACGAACGGTGGCCATTTTCATTTCTTTTTGGTTTTAGGGTTAGCTTTTGTTTTGGTTTCGAACGAGAAAAATGAATGAAAGGGGAGCGGTTGCCTCTGATATCATCTCAGCATCAACAAATATGGGCCTCGATTTAAAATATAAAGCCCACTCAACACTAAACAATTTTTACAAAAGAATTTTACTTGAAATAATTGCCAAACAGCAATTAACCATCAATTCACTCGTCATTAGACGATAACAAAATAATTGCGGAATCTCGGGTTGTTACATATAGTGCCCTCGTTAGTGTCGAGCATGCATATCCTTCTAGCATACTCGCCTTCTACCAGTACCTGTCCCTCTAAGTCTATTATATGGGTTGTAATGAGGAGGGGTCAGAACAACGTTCTGGTGATGGGTAAATTACATACTTTATACATAACATTAGTTTATGTCGATTGCTTTCCATTGCATGTTATGTCTACTTTTTAAACTTAGCCATCATGACTTCATATACGCGTACGATACTACCTACCTACTTAAGGTATATAATAACTACATATATATATATATATCTGTGTGTGTGTGTGTATACGTATAAGTACCATAGTACCCCTAAAATGGCTCGGGATTTTCGACCCTCGAAAATTGATACTAATACGTCCACTGTATTGCATGCCGAACAATCGAATGCTGGAAAACCTGATTGTTGGAGGAAAAGTAAAAAAGAAAGAAGGAGAGGAAGAAACTAAAACAACAACACAGAATCTCATAATCGCAGCAGAACAGTATATGATATAATATCAATGATCTTTACAAAAGAGAGACTGTGATACACATGCATCCATTAGAGTACAACAACAAATCACAATCATCAACCTGGATAGTTATAACAATCTGTCCTCACATATGCTGATGATTGCAACAACAAAGCAGCGGAAAATAAATATATACGTGAATACATCTTTAGGCCTCCAGCTCGTCTCCTGAAGCTCCAAAGCATCCAACTAATCTGTAATATGCTCGGTCTGACCCGAGCATTATAATAAAATAACACCCGAGTAAGTCTGGAAAACCATCTTGAGTACAACATATGCAATTGGATTTTTAAAGTTATAGAAAACCTTTGAAATTCAAAAGTATCTAGTAAGACCACGCCGCACATAATCACGAACGGGTTTTTACCTTACGATAACCAAAACATTTCATATGAAATTCTCTGATATTATAATATTGTATGATATACAAATACTTATTAATCTTAGCCGAAATTATTACTTTAATTAAATTCCAGCATAATAGGTATACAACTAAAACCGTAAAGGCTCGTATTAGAGAATGGATTACTATGACAAGGTAAGGGACTACCTTTCGAAGGTACATCTCTAGATAAAATGCCCTGTGGTCTGACAAGAACGTCTTATACCCCTGCCACACAGGACTGGCCTACCACTTGACTAATAGTACCGAATATGACTATAAAATTTATATGATTATAAAATTTTAAATGTAAATAAGTTTTAAAATAAAATATAAAATAAATTTTATATCATTATTAAATGTAAATACACATAGTGAAAGCCAACATTGGTTAAGTACCAAGCAACATAAAGCTTCTTTTAATAAATTCTTCGATTATCTCAAATCACTTTGTAAATATTTGCACCAAAATACTTTTACAAAGATAAACATATATACCCACAAATCCCTATTTTCAATACTTAGAAAAAATATACATATACTTATCTCAACGGTACAAGTATATTCATCAACTTTTGGGAAGATTTCTCCTTTTTATTCAATTCTAAAATCATTCATAACTCCATCATAAATCCACGAACCATTTATAAAACTCCTTTTATAAATCTATAAATCCGCTTCTAAAAACCATTTATAAATATCTAAAACCATTTATAAATTTTTTTTATCTTTTAACCAATCTTCTTTTACATTTTCCAAACATATTATAAGATTCTTATTATAATCCACATTTGTTTATGAAACCCTATTTATAAATCTCAAAAACATTTAAAACATAATCTCTAATCATTTATTTAAAACACTGTCATTATATAATAGTAACATTATAAATAAATAAATATTAACTATAAAACATTTTAAAATAATAATTAATAAATTCCAAACATCCTAAATAAAACAACAATAATTTATCTTCAACATTTTTATAAATACTAATAATTAATTTCCAAAACTTTATTTATAAAAAGTATATCTAATTTCAAACCATACTAATAATTTTAAATAATTAACCTTTCAAAATATTAAAATATTGATAAATCACTTTTTAAAACAATATTAATATAAATTAACAACTTTTAAAACATAATTATATTTCCATGATAAAAATCCATACTTAATTTCCAACATGACCATTTCCATATTTATAAATCTCCTCTATTTTATGAAACTTTCTTTCATAAAATCCCTTTATTTATAAACCCCATTTATAACTCCATTTCTTTATAATCTCACTTATTCATAAAGTCCCAGTCAAGAACAAAATTTCAACCACTTCTAATCTTGCTCCCATAGGTACAAATTTCTTATATAGATTTCTTTCACTTTATAAAATATCATTTAACAATCCCAAATTTACCCTCACCTTCAATTTCCAAAATAGAATCAACTATTTTCTAAAACATCATTCCACATCTTAAAATAAATCCACTGTTTGATTTATTTCTCCATTCTATTAAATAATAATAGTCTTTTAATTTATAAAACACCTTTTATAAATCTATACCTTTATAAATAAATACGAATTTACAAATCTTAACTTTATTTGTAAAATGTCACTTTATACATTATCACCTTTATAAATCTCCATATTTATAAATAAATCTCAATATTTGTATATACTATATACATATCGCTCTATATAAAAGAGCTAATAATTATTTTTATCTTTTTTTTAAACTGTAATCCTTTATTATAAAACACAGACTTATTTCTAAGATTTTAAAAATCTTTATTCACAGTTCAAAATCTCTATATAATACTTTATAAAACCATAAATTTATAATCTCTAAAAATATACTTTTACTTTAGAAAAATTATTAAACATATAAAATTTCCAAAATCACTTTGTAATTCCTTTTTAAATCAAATCACTATTTTATAGTATTCTAAAATACCAAAAATGAGGCCCGGTGCTACTAAAGCACTAATTAAGTAAAATCATATCCATGTCATCAATATGGCATTCAACAAGTCATATATCACTATATATACGAAAATAAAACAATAGTGTGAGGAATCCTGTTGGATCCCTCCAAACTGTCCCCCTACATCACATACAGTATATATAATCATAAATATATAAATCAACTGCTTCAAGGCGGGCTACGTGTACAAAGGGTCATTCGCTCTTACACGAGAACACAATAGGGTCTCATCCGCTCCAATGAATGGGAATATATCCAAACCAACCAATTAAACAGTAAATCAGCCAACAATCAATAATCATCAATAATAAATTTCCAAACGTCGAATAAATAATTTTTATTGACTAAAATATATTTATGGTTAACCAAAAAGGTAAGACTAACTCACACTGATTTTCGTTCTCGCCAAATGTTCCGGTTTGAAACTAAAATCGAACGATCGTTAGATTTTAGCATAAATTCCAACAAGCTCCAATCTCATTCAATCCAACTCCATAATGTAGCCTTCGCCGATATGATTGCAACGAAACTTATTGCGCTCAATTTGGACCTCATACGAAAAGGTTACAAATTATTTAACATTCAAAATAATTAATTTTATAATTAACTTTGATTAACTTAAAATTTAAACTTAACCTATCTTTTCCCTCTCTCAAATCACGTTACCAGGCCACGAACAAGAACCCATCAATGTCAAGAATTTCCGAACGCCGCTCCATCCTCGCTTGCTTCCAGGTCGATCGAACTTAACCAATGGTTGCGCCATCTTGAGCCACACCTCTAACTGCCTCCAAGACAAACTTAGTCACCAGAAACGCCACCTACGGCCAACCCTAGGTCACACAAACAAAGCCCCCTCACACATCCAATCATCGATGATTCGTCGATCCCACCGTTGATCTTGTAGAGCTCGTCGAGCTCTTCATCTTCCTAGTTGAAGTCGAAGCCTAAAAGCACGTGGATGGAGAGAAATCGAGGAAGGAAGGTGGTCTATTTTCGGCCATTGAAATTATGGCGGTTGACCTAGCTATGGTTTGCCTTTTTATGTTGCAAAAGATATTTTTTCAAGTCCTTATATAGCAAATTTTGCGGCACTATTCATCCATGAAAATTTCGAAATCCAAACGAGACGTGCCGCCTGGCATTCTATATATTATATCCCTATTCCGAACACGATGGAATATATATCGGAAGCCAATTCCATCATATACAGAAGTTAACGTTTCAAAATCGAATTATATCAAATTAAATTCCTTTAATTAATTTCTAATCGTTTCGAACTCGCACGACCATAGTATACGTCCGATCGCCACAGAATTCGACGGTATATAATAGTTCACTATTACGGATCCAATGAAACCGGTTTCGTCGAAATCCAAGACAGTCCCTAAAAAGACTATTCTTATATGTTAATTAAAGCGTGTAATTCCCAAAATCAATTTAATCACTTTTAAATCCAAATTAAAACTTAACTGTCTTCCTTCTTATTTAAATAGAATTTAAATCTACTTTTGAAATCATTTTCATTCATTTCAAATTCAAGCTTCAATTTATTTCAAATATTTCCAAATATTAATTCAACAATTTAATTACCCAATAAATCGTTATATTTGAAATTCAAGTTATTTATCTTATAAAATTAACTTTTCATTATTTAAAATCAATTAATATTCCAAATTTAAATAACTGAAATTCTGGGTCGTTGCATTCTTCCCCCTTAAAAGAATTTCATCCCTGAAATTGCCAAGGTAAGAAAAATGCCCAACCCATTAATTTTCAAAAGCAATTCGCAACTGATTTCCAAATTCTTCTAAGTCCTTTAACTTCATTCAAATAATACCATCCATTCATTTATTTTAAGGTATAACTCAAAATCAAAATTTTAGTTATCAAAAATATTTTCAAAATTCTCAAAAAATTTCCAACGCCTTAAACTTTCAAAAAATTTCGCCAGTGTCTCCTTTGCGCGGCTTGATCGTAAAATTTTACAATATATATATATATATATATATATATATATATATATATCTGTGTGTGTATAATCATAAACATACATCTCATCTTCGAGGATGGGGCATTCCGTAGGAAAAAATATAAAAGTACGGTATGTAATACGAGATGTGTACCTTATTTTAGTATTAGCAAGCATATACAACCAATAAAATACGAAAGCGAGCTCCAAATGCGAAGCATACGCCATCCACGCCTACTAATCACTCAACAAACAATGAGAACAAGTATGTAGAAAGTAACATCACTATATAACAAGAATATACCATAATTATATGAAATTTTAGCAAATATAATAAGGGAAACCATTAACCAAATAATATTCATCCAATTTATTTATCAACTAATCAACTTGCATTTTCAATGTCAACATTATATACTTTCGTTTCTTATTAACATTCAGTTGCTCCTACTCAATTTATTTTTATTCAATTGACTATCATTCAATTTTGTTACTTTCAATTGGTTTACATCCAATTAATTAACATTCCTTTATTTACCATTCACCTATATCATATTCAATTAGTTAACATTCAATCCATTTGCATTCAATCGATTTATATCCAATTTAAATCAAATCCAATTATCCACTTCAATTAATTTATATTCAATTAATTCATTTTCATTGGTTCACATTAAATTATTCACATTATGTTTAACAACATTTTATTCCATACTTAATTCATTTTACATCTAAGTTAAATTTCATTATATAACTCAAGTATATATTCATTTCATCAATTCATTTTACAACTCAAGTTCATATCTATTCCACAACCTAAGTTGCATTCCATTCTACAACTCAAGTTCATATTTCATTGCACTAATTTACTTCATTAGTCCATTTCATTAATTTATTACAAATCAAGTTCAATTTCATTTAACCTTTATTAAGTTAAAATTCATCTCATACAATTCACTTTATTTACATTTACTTAAGTTAAATTTTAAATTTCATATCTTAATTCCAAACTTTCTCCTCTTATCTGTACCATTTCCAAGTTATCTTATGTTTTCTCAACATTGACATAGAAATTTCTAGGATTTTAAAGATCTAGTTTATTTCAAATCATTTTGAAATCATATATATATATAACTCCTTTATATATCAAATTACACTTCTGGAACCTAAAACAAATTCTTTTTACCAAAAAAAAATTCAATGGTAGCAATTCCTCACTCAGAAACTCGAAAATAAACACTGATGATGCGGTCATCATCACCCGATTTATTTTCTAGCGACTGAAGTGAGTTTTGTGCTTTTTATCTCTTTGAAATCCTATTTCGAAGTATTTCTAACCAAAATATTTCCAAAATAATACTATTATTATTTTTCCTAAAACCTTTCAAAAAACAACTTTCAAAATCAATGGGTTTTAAATTCTCAAACTTCTTGTTTTAAAAACCATTTCCATTTACAAAATCATACCTATAAATATACTTATGGAATTTTCATTTCCTTTCCATTTATAATCACATTTATAAATTATTTTCATGTAATCTCTCTCATATTACAATTGTTAATCTTTGTTTAGGTTATAACAATAACAACCTTTATTAGAACAACAATAACAACAAATGATAATAATCAAATATTATCATTCTTTAACAACCAAACACTCCATATATAGCTATAATAATTTCTGAAAAATTATGCATTTCTATATATAAAATATAATTTTGGTAAAATTATTTCATTTACAAATTCTCAAAACAACACTGTGTCAGTTTGCCTTGTTTAAGTGTTTAGAACCCCCTTTCGATATCATAGTGTCCCACGTACCGACCAAAATTCATAAGCCACTCAACAGATAAATTAACACAATATAAAACATTTTTATATTACTAACAAATACACGCTCATCTATATATACACTCAAACTCATAATAAGGCATTCCATTACCTTATCTCTTAATGAGTTACCCCACCAAAGCCAAGGTTCTCGCTTAACCTTGCGCTCTGATACCAGCTGTGATAACCCGGATTTTTGAACACTTGTTAATTGATAATTAACTGGATTGATTAATAAGAATACTGATTTATGAATTGAATAAATAATTCTGATAATAAATATTTATATCGGGATAAATATTTATTTGATAATCTCCTTTAATAAATTAATTAAATTTGGCAAAATTGTTATATTCAAATAATAAAAATGTATTGTATATTGTATATATATGTGTGAGTGAATATAGATTTTTAAATAGAGTACTTATTTCAAATTAATGTGATGGATGTTTAAATATATATATCAAATTGATTTTAAGATTGATTTTAAAATTTTATTTAATAATTGGTTTGAACTTATATATTTTGAATTTAAAGGTATGAATAAATGATTTTTATAAATATAGTTTGTTTTATTCCATTTCTTTAAAAAGATTTTTCATTTATATAATTAAAAATATGCATTAGTTATTAGGAAATAAATTATAAAATCTTTATTTAATAAATGTAAAAGTATTTATGCATGAGAAAATATGTGTTAACATTTAAACACTTTCAAATACATGTGTTAAGTTAGTAATTGTGTTTAGTGACAAGTGTCACAATTTCATTTTATTTTCTTTAATTTTAATAAATCAAAAACCAAATTATATATAACACTACTTCTCATTTCTTTTCCCTTTTTCTACCTCATTTTTATCTCAATTCTAAAAGCTACAGCCACGTTTTCAAAACTGAGAAAAATTTACCCAAAAAACTGAAATCATCTTCAAGGCAAACCTAAAATTCAAGAAATAAACCTATAGCAAATTTCTCTCCACAATCCCAAAGTCTTCTTCAAATTCAAGTTAAAAGCTTCCTCAAAATCTAAAGCTGAAAACTATTTTCAAACTGAAGAACAAAATCAGAGAAACCAAAGATCAATAAAACAAGCAGATCAAAATCAAACAGAGCAGACTTCAGATCAAAACGCTGGAAATCAAGTTCCAGACCAAAACTGTTCTCTGTTTCCTTAGAACAAGTGAGTAAACTCACTTATCTATCTATGTGCTTTTGATATTGTGGTTGACACTTGAAGTATGATTGTTTAAATGCCTGCATGTTTGAATTTACATATATTTATGGGTGTGAATGTCTGAGTATGTTTAAATACATATCTCTATTTCATGTTAACAAGTTTAAAGAAAAAAAAAAGTTTAAATCTGGTTCCAATCTTAATGCATGTAGTAATTACTTGAGATAAAGTATGATAAGCACTTGCATGGTTGTTAATATGAATGATATGTATATATATACATAAAAATTGATGTGAGCATGTCTGGAAATAAATCATTTCCAGATCAAAACTAATTCCAGGTTCTCTGTTCTTCCAAGACCAGTAAGCGAACCCCTAAACAAAGAAAAAAACAAAGTTTAAACCTGACATATGTTGTGATGTTTGATTTGTACTTGGATTTGTTTGTAAGTGATAATGTACATGCATATCTGTTTATGTATGTATATATATATGGTTGAAGGTCTGATTGTCTCTCTGTTAAATAACAGACTAATAGATAAATATGTAGTTGTTTGAACATGTATGCCTATACATATGTACATAAACTTCTGTTCCAGTTACAGGTTTATAATCTAGTTTTAAAAATCTAATTTCTCTTTATACAGACGATATTAGGCTAAGACCTTAAAAAGGAAATTGATCATGACTAAGTAATTTCATTTCAAAAAGAATTTCGGGTAAAATATTAAGTAAAGGGTGTGAAATAAGAAATAACAGCAAAATTCTCTAAATCCAGAAAATTTGAATGGAATCATTTCTCGTTTGGATTTATAATCTGATTTGTATTGGAAATTTTATGAATTTTGATAACTATATCAAAAATTTTAAGCTTGTGGTTGGAGAGGAATTATGAGATGATCGGAATTGGAACTTTGTTCGAATTCAGGCGATTTCGAGGCTTGGTGAGGTCGGGGTTCATGCCGGAGGTAGTTCGTGGGTCGGGGGTGGTAGGAAAAATGGCCGGTGAGTTGAACGATCATCATGGCGGTGACGTGATGGGATTGTAGGGTTAAATGTCTTGGTTTGGTCGACGTTGGTCCTCGGGTTCGTTCGTCATCAAGAATGGATCGGAATCGATCGAACTAGGGGGAAACACCGCGTGGGTCATCGGTGTAGTTCTGGACGAGATGGCAGGGTCGCAGATGGACGGAGTCATCGGCGAGGGGTGATTGTGTCGATCGAGTTGGGTTCCAGTTTGCGTTGAGTAGTTCGATTTTGATTTACAGTCGAGTTCGTCAAACTGGATGGCTGAGAAGACTGAGGTGGTGTCGGCGACTTGTCGAGTATCGAAGCTTTGGTCGGAGGTGGTCTGGTGATGTGTGCACGTGCACGATGTATCAGGTGGTGTTGAGTTTGGGAAGAAGCTGTTGCCTCGGGACGAGCTCGAGAAATTTTAGAGGGTGACTCGAAGACGA
Source organism: Allium fistulosum (assembly GCA_030737815.1). NCBI lineage: Eukaryota > Viridiplantae > Streptophyta > Magnoliopsida > Asparagales > Amaryllidaceae > Allium > Allium fistulosum. Next base: position 235,390,125 of record CM060906.1, on the reverse strand, counting down.
GAGAGAGTTGGGGGGAAACTCGGAGTTGGGCTCGTGAGTATATCGGGATGGACCCGAAGTAAATTTAACAGCTTTAAATTTTTAATAAAGCAAGTTTAAAAATCTAAAAATAAACCTAGTTTGAATCATTTCTTAAATATATTCCTTATATAATAAATGGTATTAAAAAGTGAAGTTAAGGAAGTTATAATTTGTTAAGTTTAAACTTTTAGTCATTTTAAACTTAATTTAAAATGTACTTAAGTGTTAACTAAAGGATAAAATGTTTTAAATTTATATGTTAATGATAATGAAGTAATTAATTAAGATAAATGGTTTATCTTAAAAAGATTAATTAAGGTCTTGGATAATTAATTAACTTAATGTAAGTAATTGGAATTACTTAATATAAGTAATTAGAGGACTAATTGTTGAGGCTAATTAATTTAATTAACTATTAGAGGATAATGAATGTGGATAATCTAAGATTAATTATTGAATGTGATTAATTTAAAGTAATTAATTATGGTATAATTAATTTATGAGAGAAATTAAGGGTTAACTAATGGTTAAAGGATAATTAAATCATGTAATTAATTAGAGAATTAATTACTTAATGTAATGATTAATTAATTAATTAATTAAAGGATTAGTTAATTAATGAAAGTAATTAAAATTACTTAAGGTAAGTAATTAAATGATATTTAATTAAATTGATTAATTAAAGGTTAATTAATTAATGTAAGTAATCAAGAGTTAATTAATTAGTAAGTTAAATTAAATTAATTATTAATTATGTGGAATTAATCTTGCTTATGGATGATTAAATTATATTGAATACCTTTGATTGTTATTGACTCTGGCATGTACTTTGTGATGTTCTGTGATATGAATGTTTTTGGTTGAACCATGATAAATATGAGTTATTTATCTATAATGGGATTGTTGTGGGGATATGACATTCTGAAGTTAAATCGAGTTGTTGAAATTTAAAACAACTTGTCTTAGGAAGAGGGTATTGAATTCGAAGAGACCGGAGTCGGGTATTAGTAAATACCCGAAACCACTTCGATTTGAAATCTTCTATAATTCTTTTTAGATTGATATGTGAAATCCATAGGCCGGTTTTGAATAATATGGACCATTTAAACTAAGTTGAATACTTAGATTTTGTTTTGTGAAAATAAGTGTTGATATATAAGTTGTTCACTTTTAATAAAGTACGAGTTACCCCGGGTTTAAATAAGTTCTATGGATTGAAATTTCATATTAGATGAGTTTACTCACGCTGGTTTCCAGCCTGACCCGGGTGTTACTTGAATGTAATGCTCGGATCAGACCGAGTATTACAGATTTCAGGTAAGGACGTTTTGGAGCTCAGGAGGCGAGCTGGATGGCAGGAACGTATGGAGTGTGATATATTGTTAATTTTTGGGACGAGTTATTTTAACTGTGTAGTGATTGTGAAATGTTGTAACTCTGATATATAAAAATGTAATTGACTGATACAGTTTTCTTTGTATAACTGATATTATTATTTGATATTGTATTTTGATCCGCTGCGAATGTGAGAATCTGTGCCTTGTTCTGTTCTTTCTTCTATCTCTTTCCTTTTTCTTCTAACTATCTGGAAATTTCGGGTTCGAAATTTCCGGGTCGTTACAGTTGGTATCAGAGCCAGGTTAAGTGAGAACCTTGACTCTGTTGGGATTACTCGTAAAGGATAGGGTCAATGGTACCCTAGAATGAGTTGAGTATATATATATATGAGAGCGTAATTGTTATTTTCTTATATAAGGATTTTAAATGATTTTATATAAGAATATATTTTGATATATAAAATAATATTTCTTTCTAATAAATATTAAGGAAATTGGTTGTTAAAATATTGGAATTAAATTAAGTGGTAATAGAAATACAACCAAATTAAAATTGAATAAAGATAAGTTTGAAATGGATCCAAAATAAAATTAAAATCTTGAATTTGTAGAGGTATTATCAGAATAAAGATAAAAATGAATTGGTTTCCAGATATGATAATCTTGGTTATTATCATAAATGATTGTTGTATTTAATAATGAAATGTTGTAAATAATTAAGTAAAATGAAATGTTTTAGGGAAATAAAACATTTAGGCAAATATGACTTGTAAATTGTAGTGGGTTTTAAATTGTGAAGTTTTAAATTCTAAATCCAGAAAACTTGAAATTATTTTAAAGAAATTGTTTTGAATTAAAACCAAAGGTGGTTTAAAAATTTAAGGTATAACTTGGTGTGTAAAGAAAATGTATATATGAGGATATACATAATATCAAAGATGCTTTGAAATAACTCTAAGTGTTGAGTTTTAAATTGAAATTTGTTCAAATGGGATTTGGTTTGAATTAATTAGAATTGTGATTGAAGATGTATAAGTTTAAAAATCAAATGGAATTTGATTTGAATTTGGAAAGGAATTAAGGTTAATTCAACTTGAATTGGGATTAAATCAATTTCAATGGAAATTGGGGTATTGAATCAATTTAAATGGAAGTGGAATCTAATTTAAATTGATGAGAAATCAATTGGAAATGAAAATTTGGAAATTTAACAGTTTGACTCTGGATTATTTTCAAAGTAAATTGTTTTAATACAAATATATTTTCCAAACTATTTACTATACAATCTTTCTTCTTAAATCCCAAACTATCTTATAGTTATTTTACAATTATTTTGAAACTGTCTTATAAACTCATTACTGTTTTTCAGTTGCTTATATCTAAACACTATTTTAAAAACTATTTTGCAATTATCTAACTATTTTATAACTACTTAACTATTTTACAGCTATTTTACAAACTAATAACTATTTTTCAACTACTTATCTATTTAAAACTTTTTCAAGCTATTTTTAAATTTAAATTGGTCAGAGTTCAAAATGTTTATAATTGAAGTATTAACTCAATTGTAAATGGAAGCAATTGAGAATAAGAGAATAGAATTAAAGGAAATGTGAATAGAAAAGAGAATTGATTTGGCTAATAACCAATAAAGTTAAATACGTAGAATATACGTATATTATTCTATTCGCATAGTGATTTGATCCACATTCGAACACAGAATTTCGAGATAGTATTATCGATCCGAGTTAGGATTTTTCGCTCGATTTTCGACGGCGAACCTGGATATGGATTGTTGATTGGTTCTGGATATTCTCTATCATAGTTGTGACTATGCAAGGAGAATGACGGTTTCTGATCAGGAAACCAGATCTGAGTCCGCACTAGGAAGTCGGGTGGACAATACTAGTTCGGAAGTGAAATTGTGTGATCGATTGAGCGATCAGATTGATATAGCGTACGGATGATATGTGTACATCGTACGGGTTTGAATGAAATTGGCATTTAAAATTTGAGGATAAGAAATTTGAAATGGTTTTCGAAAATGAATGGTATATTATGTGAAATATAATGGAATTGGGTATTTCTTTGGTTGAAATTTACTTTATGGAGGTAAGTAAATGGTAAATAACTTTATAAAGAAATCAAACTTGAATATTTGATTTGACAATAAATAAAGTTATATTATGTAATGTGATAAACTTCCCTTATTGAATCTAGCCAGAATAAAAAGGGTTTTGAAATATTTGAAGTATAAAAGAAGTTTTATACAAGTTTGAAATGATCCAAAGATTTTCAAAGTTATATATATCTATATCTATATATATAAAGGATCTTATGAGAATGATTTTGGAAAAGGTCTTGGGAACCTATGAATTTGGAAAAGGCTTTTGATTTTTGGGAAAATCAATTTTGGATTTTGGAAAGCCTAGTTTGAGAATTATCGATTTTGGTAATCGATTTTGTGTAAAGGAGATTTTGATAAATCATAAAGGGTATGATTTGAAGATACTATAAGTATATAGTATAAAATGTTTTGAGTATAGCTCTGGGGAAAAAGGCGCTCTCTTGAAATGAACTTCTCAGGAGTGCCACTGGGTGGTACTGCCTTGAACCCCAAAGGGGGGATTCTAAAGTTGATCCTGTGAGGAGTCCGGACAAACTAGTTCCTGAGGATTATTTGTGTAGCGAAAGTCGAGGGGCTGGTGCCCACAGAGGCATTTGGGTTATGCTGTGACGACAGTTTAACTCGATGTCTCTGCGATCTACTGCAGACCATAGCGGAAGTCATGTGTGCCGTTGAGAGCCAACTGTCTACGTTTGATTTTATATCGGTAGACTGTGACACTATGGTAACATAGCGAAAGTCGTTTGTGCCGCTGAGAGCCAACAGTCTACGTTTGATTTTATATCGGTAGACTGCGACCTATGTGGGAGAAGTTTCATTATTTGGCAGCGAAATTCAGTGGCGCTGATGCCTACAGTTATATGGGTTTGTGCTGTGCTAGCAACGTAAGGCCCGGGTATAACTGCGATCTGTAGCGGGTTCCATGGCGTAATCGAGGAGCGCGGAGACCTACAGTTATCTGTGGATTTTGCCGGGACGGCAACGTAACCATCGGGTTAACTGCGACCATGGATGGGAGTGATGATTTCCAGAGCATTCTCACCAAAGATATTTCCTCTATTTTCAAAACTGTTTTCTATATTTTCAATAAAAAAATTTCCAAAATATTTTCACTGGGTGTTGAAAATGGGTCTGCTAAGTACTTATAGATTTTCAGTCTTACGCCTGATCAACGTATGACCGAATTTCTGTAAGAACAAGAATGGACTTGTTGAAACATCGAGTTATAAAAGTATTTTTATAAAAACTAATTTAGTAATATTATAAAGATTTTTTAAAGTGTTTTAAAAATATGTTCAAAAGAAAATTTTATCTGATAATAAGTAAATAAGTAAATTCTGGCTTCGTTCCTTTTCGAGGACGAAAAGATTTAAAGGGGGAAGGAATGTGATAACCCGGATTTTTGAACACTTGTTAATTGATAATTAACTGGATTGATTAATAAGAATACTGATTTATGAATTGAATAAATAATTCTGATAATAAATATTTATATCGGGATAAATATTTATTTGATAATCTCCTTTAATAAATTAATTAAATTTGGCAAAATTGTTATATTCAAATAATAAAAATGTATTGTATATTGTATATATATGTGTGAGTGAATATAGATTTTTAAATAGAGTACTTATTTCAAATTAATGTGATGGATGTTTAAATATATATATCAAATTGATTTTAAGATTGATTTTAAAATTTTATTTAATAATTGGTTTGAACTTATATATTTTGAATTTAAAGGTATGAATAAATGATTTTTATAAATATAGTTTGTTTTATTCCATTTCTTTAAAAAGATTTTTCATTTATATAATTAAAAATATGCATTAGTTATTAGGAAATAAATTATAAAATCTTTATTTAATAAATGTAAAAGTATTTATGCATGAGAAAATATGTGTTAACATTTAAACACTTTAAAATACATGTGTTAAGTTAGTAATTGTGTTTAGTGACAAGTGTCACAATTTCATTTTATTTTCTTTAATTTTAATAAATCAAAAACCAAATTCTATATAACACTACTTCTCATTTCTTTTCCCTTTTTCTACCTCATTTTTATCTCAATTCTAAAAGCTACAGCCACGTTTTCAAAACTGAGAAAAATTTACCCAAAAAACTGAAATCATCTTCAAGGCAAACCTAAAATTCAAGAAATAAACCTATAGTAAATTTCTCTCCACAATCCCAAAGTCTTCTTCAAATTCAAGTTAAAAGCTTCCTCAAAATCTAAAGCTGAAAACTATTTTCAAACTGAAGAACAAAATCAGAGAAACCAAAGATCAATAAAACAAGCAGATCAAAATCAAACAGAGCAGACTTCAGATCAAAACGCTGGAAATCAAGTTCCAGACCAAAACTGTTCTCTGTTTCCTTAGAACAAGTGAGTAAACTCACTTATCTATCTATGTGCTTTTGATATTGTGGTTGACACTTGAAGTATGATTGTTTAAATGCCTGCATGTTTGAATTTACATATATTTATGGGTGTGAATGTCTGAGTATGTTTAAATACATATCTCTATTTCATGTTAACAAGTTTAAAGAAAAAAAAAAGTTTAAATCTGGTTCCAATCTTAATGCATGTAGTAATTACTTGAGATAAAGTATGATAAGCACTTGCATGGTTGTTAATATGAATGATATGTATATATATACATAAAAATTGTTGTGAGCATGTCTGGAAATAAATCATTTCCAGATCAAAACTAATTCCAGGTTCTCTGTTCTTCCAAGACCAGTAAGCAAACCCCTAAACAAAGAAAAAAACAAAGTTTAAACCTGACATATGTTGTGATGTTTGATTTGGTACTTGGATTTGTTTGTAAGTGATAATGTACATGCATATCTGTTTATGTATGTATATATATATGGTTGAAGGTCTGATTGTCTCTCTGTTAAATAACAGACTAATAGATAAATATGTAGTTGTTTGAACATGTATGCCTATACATATGTACATAAACTTCTGTTCCAGTTACAGGTTTATAATCTAGTTTTAAAAATCTAATTTCTCTTTATACAGACGATATTAGGCTAAGACCTTAAAAAGGAAATTGATCATGACTAAGTAATTTCATTTCAAAAAGAATTTCGGGTAAAATATTAAGTAAAGGGTGTGAAATAAGAAATAACAGCAAAATTCTCTAAATCCAGAAAATTTGAATGGAATCATTTCTCGTTTGGATTTATAATCTGATTTGTATTGGAAATTTTATGAATTTTGATAACTATATCAAAAATTTTAAGCTTGTGGTTGGAGAGGAATTATGAGATGATCGGAATTGGAACTTTGTTCGAATTCAGGCGATTTCGAGGCTCGGTGAGGTCGGGGTTCATGCCGGAGGTAGTTCGTGGGTCGGGGGTGGTAGGAAAAATGGCCGGTGAGTTGAACGATCATCATGGCGGTGACGTGATGGGATTGTAGGGTTAAATGTCTTGGTTTGGTCGACGTTGGTCCTCGGGTTCGTTCGTCATCAAGAATGGATCGGAATCGATCGAACTAGGGGGAAACACCGCGTGGGTCATCGGTGTAGTTCTGGACGAGATGGCAGGGTCGCAGATGGACGGAGTCATCGGCGAGGGGTGATTGTGTCGATCGGGTTGGGTTCCAGTTTGCGTTGAGTAGTTCGATTTTGATTTACAGTCGAGTTCGTCAAACTGGATGGCTGAGAAGACTGAGGTGGGTGTCGGCGACTTGTCGAGTATCGAAGCTTTGGTCGGAGGTGGTCTGGTGATGTGTGCACGTGCACGATGTATCAGGTGGTGTTGAGTTTGGGAAGAAGCTGTTGCCTCGGGACGAGCTCGAGAAATTTTAGAGGGTGACTCGAAGACGAGAGAGAGTTGGGGGGAAACTCGGAGTTGGGCTCGTGAGTATATCGGGATGGACCCGAAGTAAATTTAACAGCTTTAAATTTTTAATAAAGCAAGTTTAAAAATCTAAAAATAAACCTAGTTTGAATCATTTCTTAAATATATTCCTTATATAATAAATGGTATTAAAAAGTGAAGTTAAGGAAGTTATAATTTGTTAAGTTTAAACTTTTAGTCATTTTAAACTTAATTTAAAATGTACTTAAGTGTTAACTAAAGGATAAAATGTTTTAAATTTATATGTTAATGATAATGAAGTAATTAATTAAGATAAATGGTTTATCTTAAAAAGATTAATTAAGGTCTTGGATAATTAATTAACTTAATGTAAGTAATTGGAATTACTTAATATAAGTAATTAGAGGACTAATTGTTGAGGCTAATTAATTTAATTAACTATTAGAGGATAATGAATGTGGATAATCTAAGATTAATTATTGAATGTGATTAATTTAAAGTAATTAATTATGGTATAATTAATTTATGAGAGAAATTAAGGGTTAACTAATGGTTAAAGGATAATTAAATCATGTAATTAATTAGAGAATTAATTACTTAATGTAATGATTAATTAATTAATTAATTAAAGGATTAGTTAATTAATGAAAGTAATTAAAATTACTTAAGGTAAGTAATTAAATGATATTTAATTAAATTGATTAATTAAAGGTTAATTAATTAATGTAAGTAATCAAGAGTTAATTAATTAGTAAGTTAAATTAAATTAATTATTAATTATGTGGAATTAATCTTGCTTATGGATGATTAAATTATATTGAATACCTTTGATTGTTATTGACTCTGGCATGTACTTTGTGATGTTCTGTGATATGAATGTTTTTGGTTGAACCATGATAAATATGAGTTATTTATCTATAATGGGATTGTTGTGGGGATATGACATTCTGAAGTTAAATCGAGTTGTTGAAATTTAAAACAACTTGTCTTAGGAAGAGGGTATTGAATTCGAAGAGACCGGAGTCGGGTATTAGTAAATACCCGAAACCACTTCGATTTGAAATCTTCTATAATTCTTTTTAGATTGATATGTGAAATCCATAGGCCGGTTTTGAATAATATGGACCATTTAAACTAAGTTGAATACTTAGATTTTGTTTTGTGAAAATAAGTGTTGATATATAAGTTGTTCACTTTTAATAAAGTACGAGTTACCCCGGGTTTAAATAAGTTCTATGGATTGAAATTTCATATTAGATGAGTTTACTCACGCTGGTTTCCAGCCTGACCCGGGTGTTACTTGAATGTAATGCTCGGGTCAGACCGAGTATTACAGATTTCAGGTAAGGACGTTTTGGAGCTCAGGAGGCGAGCTGGATGGCAGGAACGTATGGAGTGTGATATATTGTTAATTTTTGGGACGAGTTATTTTAACTGTGTAGTGATTGTGAAATGTTGTAACTCTGATATATAAAAATGTAATTGACTGATACAGTTTTCTTTGTATAACTGATATTATTATTTGATATTGTATTTTGATCCGCTGCGAATGTGGGAATCTGTGCCTTGTTCTGTTCTTTCTTCTATCTCTTTTCTTTTTCTTCTAACTATCTGGAAATTTCGGGTTCGAAATTTCCGGGTCGTTACACCAGCTGTGACGACCCGCCAATCCGCATAATTCAAGTTGACAATAAACCACACATGTGCAACCTAAATTGAACGGAAAGACAAATAGTTATGGGAAAGAAAGAAGAAAGAAGAAGAGAAGAAAAGAAGAAAGAAGTTGAAAACAACACAGAATCTCACAATCGCAGCGGAACAATGTATAATATAATATCAATGATCTTTACAAAAGAGAAACTGCTATATATATACATCCATCAGAGTACAACAATAATCAACTATCATCAGCCTGGACAGTTATAACAGTCTGTCCTCACAATGCTGATGATTTCAACAACAAAGCAGGGGAAAATAAACATATACGTGAATACGACTTGAAGACCTCCAACTCGTCTCCTGAGATCCTATGCATCCAAAACAATCTGTAAATATACTCGGTTTGACCTGAGCATTATAATAAAATAACACCCGAGTCAATCTGAAAAACTAGTGTGAGAAAAACACACCCAACTGGATTTTAAAGTTCTAGAAAACCTTTGAAAATCAAGAGTATCTCGTAAGACCACGTCGTATATAAACACAGATGAGTTTTTACCTTAAGATAACCAAACCATTTTTATCGAAAATCATATGATATTATAATAATGTCTAGAATACAAATACTTACTAACCATAGCCGAAATTGTTACATTATTAAATTCCAGCATACTAGGCTCTACAATCAAAACCGTAAAGGCATGCATTTGAGATTGAATTTTATGCTATGACAAGGTAAGGAACTATCTTCTGAAGGTACATCTGTAGATAAATGCAGGGGGATCTGAAAAGAACATCTTGTACCCCTACCATACAGGACTGGCCTACCACTTGACTTGTAGTGCCGAATATGATCACCCCACTTTGGGCCACGAAGCATACAAGAACAAATAGTAACATCTAGATTTGGAATGACCATACCCAACTTGGGAGCGACCCACTTGACCCTGCTACATGCCCGATTTTTATCATTTTTCGATTGATGAGGTTCGAGGCTACGTTTTACCTTTATATAGCACTTCCCACTTGGAATGCTAACACTGCCCTCCAAGCAATAATGCAATACCAGGATTCATCCATACAATTCCATTCTGGGACAGAACGAAACACTTGAGAGATTCGTTTCCAAATTCCATCATCTTCAAGATGTCTTCACTTCGAAACGCATTTATTGGATCGAAGTGGTTTTCAGATAACATACCCGATCCTGGTCTCTTTGAAACAACATTCGATAATTCCTGGTAAACTCAACCCCGGTTCTTTAGGAAATAAATAGTCAAAGATAAGAGCGGAGATCACCTCCTAACCGTTAATGGACGGATTTTCTTATCATTGTCCTAGGAGAACGAAACGAGATTTATACGCACAATACAGCATCATCGGAGATGACTGTGCCATATAATTCACATGTTTCTCCTTGATATTTCCAAAGTTATGTTTATGGTCCATTTTTGATAGTCGGTTATTTAACTATCGAATAACAAACATTCAATCAGAGATTTAATTCCATAGTGAAAGCCAACATTGGTTAAGCACCAAGCAACAATAACCTTGTTTAATAAATTCTTCGATTTTCTCAAATACTTTGTAAATATTTGCACCAAAATACTTTTACAAAGTAATACTTATATTCCCACAAATCCCTATTCTCAATACTTAGAAAAAATATCCATATACTTATCTCGACGGTATAAGTATATTCACTAACTTTTGGGAAGATTTCCCCTTTTTATTCAATTTTAAAATCATTCATAACTCCATCATAAATCCACAAACAATTTATAAAACTCTTTTTACAAATCTATAAATCCGCTTCTAAAATTCTTTTATAAATATTCTAAAACCTTTTTATTATCATTTAACCAATCTTCCTTTACGTTTTCCAAACATAATATAACATTCCTATTATAACCCATATTTGTTTATGAAACCCTATTTATAAATCTCAAAAACATTTAAAACATAATCTCAAATCATTTGCTTAAAACGCTATCATTATATAATAGTAACATTATAAAAAAATAAATATTAACTATAAAACATCTTAAAATAATAATTAATAAATTCCAAACATCCTAAATAAAACAATAATAATTTAGCTTCAACACTTTTATAAATACTAATGATTAATTTCCAAAACTTTATTTATAAATAAGTATATTTAATTTCAAACCATACTAATAATTTTAAATAATTAACCATTCAAAATATTAAAATATTGATAAATCACTTTTAAAACAATATTAATATAAATTAATAACTTTTAAAACATAATTATATTTCCCTGATAAAAATCCATACTTGATTTCCAACATGACCATTTCCATATTTATAAACTATATTTATAAATTTCCTCTATTTTATGAAACTTCCTTTCATAAAATCCCTTTATTTATGAACCCCATTTATAACTCCATTCCTTTATAAATCTCACGTATTCATAAAGGCCCAGTCAAGAACAAAATTTCAGCTGCTTCTAGTCTTACTCCCATAGGTATAAATTTCTTTTGTAAATTTCTTTAATTTATAAAATATCATTTAACAATCCCAAATTTACCCTCACCTTAAATTTCCAAAGTAGAATCAACTATTTTCTAAAACATCATTCCACATCTTAAAATAAATCCATCGTTTGATTTATTTCTCCAATCTATTAAATAATAATAGCTTTCTTTTAATTTGTAAAACACCGTTCATAAATCTATAACTTTACAAATAAATACGAATTTACAAATCTTAATATTATTTGTAAATGTCACTTTATACATTATCACCTTTATAAATTTCCATATTTATAAATAAATCTCAATATTTGTATATACTATACACATATCGCTCTATATAAAACAGCTAATAATTATTTCTATCTTCTTTTTAAAATCGTAATCATTTACTATAAAACATGGACTTATTTCTAAGATTTTAAAAATTTTTATTCACGGTTCAAAATATCTATTTAAAATACTTTATAAAACCATAAATTTATAATCTCTAAAAATCATACTTTTACTTTATAAAAATTATTAAACATATAAAATTTTCAAAATCACTTTGAAATTCCTTTTTAAATCAAATCACTATTTTATAATAGCTTATCATATCAAAAATGAGGCCCGGTGCTACTAAAGAACTAATTAAGCAAAATCATATCCATGTCATCAATATGGCATTCAACAAGTCATATGTCACTATATATATGAAACTAAACCAACAGCATGAGGAATCCTGTTGGATCCCTCAACCTATCCCCCTATATCACATATAGTATATGTGAGAAATGCGGATTAAGGATCTTAAGGCAAGAATTAACACTAGAGGGGGGGTGAATAGTGTTTTAAGAAATTTGTTAATCTTTTTGAGTTTATCTAACTTTATTAACAATGTATACACTAATTAGACACAGATATGAACACAGAATCAAACACAGATGCAAATATAAAGTAAAAGCAGTAAAGGAAAGAACACACCGGATTTTATACTGGTTCGGAGTTACCCTACATTCAGTCTCGTACAACTAAGTACGGATTTCCTTTCAAAAGCAATTCAATAATTACAACCCTCGATTTCAAGGCTACGAGGTACACCCTCCAGAATAAATATCCTCTGGGTAGAGATACTTGATTTCCGGGGCAACAAGTTCACCCAATTGATTTCCAAGGCTACAATCACACCTTTTCTCGCTTGATTGATTTCAAAGGCTACAATCACACCTTTTCTCGCTAATATATTACAAAGAAGTCTATAACTATGAATAGCACTGAGAACCTTGTAGAGATAGTGATGTAGAATCAAACTATAAGTAATCGAGTATGATTCGATGTTGATTTCGGCAGAGTAATGGTATGATTTTTTATTAAGAAATGTGGAAGATGAAGAGGAGTGAAAATCAGAAAAATATGATTAAAAATTCGTTGAAACTGACCCCTATTTATAGAAAACCAACAGCCATGACCATTCATGAAGAGTTATGGCGAATAGACACTTCTTTTGAAATTTGAATTTGAACTTCAACTGTCATTATGTCGACATACTACCTAGGGGCATGTCGACATCCCTCAGCCAAAAATGATAATTTGAATTTCTATAAAAACAATATTTATCTTATATAAAAACTATTTAAAACTTTATAAATATACTTGAATATAGTTGAAATTCATAAGTAAATATAAAGAACAATAAATACATAATTTAACTATAATTTTATATTTAAATCTAAGTATAAATATTAAAAGTTAAATATATTATTTGAAAAGACATTTAAAATCAGGAGTATTTTGACTTTGAAATTAAAGATGTTTTGAGGCTAAAATTATTTAAAATCAGGATAGAGAGTTTTGAATCTTTTAAAAGGAAAGTTTTGAAATCATTTTGAAAACAAGATAATTTTGTAAAATCATTTGAATTAAAATTAGTGGATACAAAATAATGTCCCACTAGATTTTCGTAGGTTCCATCCTACTTAGGGTTCCATCCCTTTAACGGGCTCGAAGTGGATTCCATTCCACGAATAAATTGGATATTAAGATGCCAGTGTTTTTCTACGAGTTTTAACAAATATTCCTAATAAAACAAACTTAACCTTGAACTCTTGATAATCTTGATATTCATGAGTTTTCTATCTCTGTATCTTGAATCTCTATACTGTACAGTCTTCATTCTTGATACCTGCATGGTTAGATCCTGCAAATACATATATATCTAAACTTGTAATGTTAGTATTTATATTTTATAATCTATTCTAAGGTTGTTGTCATCAAAACCATCATCTCAAGGACTAACAATCTCCCCCTTTTTGATGATGACACCCTTTGTTTATAAAATATCACTTCTATCCTAATTACTCCCCCCTAAAACTAACAACTCCCCCTTAATCTATGCCTAACTACCCTATTTTATACTTCTCCCCCTTTGTCGTCAACAAAAATTTACTCCCCCTTACTCTTGGACTTTAGTACCTGCATTGATAAACTATACAACAGAATATATAATATATAGATTAAGAAATAATGATACTTATGAGCATAATAACTTAACTAAAGACTATATTCATTTTAATGTATATATATACATGTTTCACGCAGCAAACTTCAAAACAAATAAAATCAATCCACACAAAGTATCAATCCAAACCAAATCAAATCAAACAAATTAATTCAAACAAATCAATCAAAGAAAGAAAATTAAACGTTACGAGGAACATCGACCCATCCTTCTTCTCCAAAGATAGGGTCTTGTTTGATAGCATCCCAATTTTCATTATCAATAGATAGAGAAACGGGAGGATATGCTTCGTTATCATCCTTGTGCAGGGAGGAGATCATCCATCGAATTGCATCGAAGTGTCTCTCTTGTTCCTTGATCATCTGCATTCAACTTAATTCTAAGTGACGCTGATTACGGAGGATGATAGAGAGAATATTCTTGAATGAATTGAGTGTTTCTTCAAGATTTTCAGATAGATTATGAATAGGATTGGCCATAATTGAATTAGAGAAAGAAATGAAGGATATAGATAATGAGAAATAAATTTCACTGAATATTTTTGGAAGACAAAGGTATATATAGGTGTAGAAATTCGTTTGAAATGAATAGACATTTGGTAGTTATTCAAATTTCAAATTCATAATCAATAGTCACTTCTAACCAGTATATGTCGACATGGTCAAGAGGGGTATGTCGACATACTTCAGTGAAAATTGATGATAATTTTATTTTGTGAATAATGATGTATATATATTTCAATAATATACTAACATTTATTCTAGATATAAAATAAGCTAGATGACAGGAAGGAAATTCAATTTCATTGCATAATTGGATAATACAATGATTAAACATAAGGAACTACACGAACATTCGAAATAAAACAAACTAAGACAAATACAATAAGATACTAAAAGATAAAACTAGTTAGAAGATGAAGATGATGAAGATAGTCCAAGTTTCTTGCTTGTAACGACCCAGAATTTTTGATAATTAAAATTCGAATATTTAATTAATTTTAAATATTAATAAGTGGAATTAAGAAGTCGAATGATTTATTTTTCGAATATTGGATTTAATTTGATAATTAAATCGATAAATTAATAATTGAAATTCCAGAGATAATTGAAAATCGAGTTTAAAATGATTGAAAATGATTTGGGAAATTTTATTTAATCATACTGGAGTTATAGAAATATTTTAGAACTCTTAAAATTGAATTTGGAGTTAATTTGTGAAAATTGAATATTTTAATATTTAATTATCGACTGTAAAAATAGCCAATTTTCGAACAGTCTCAGAATTGAACGAGACCAGTTCCATTGGATCCGTAATAGTTAGTTATTATCGGATTTCAATTTTCGTATCCATCGGAGTTGTCATTTGACCGTGGCAACTCGAAACGCATCGATATCGTTTTAATTTTAAATCGTCGAGTTAAAATAGTCATTTTTCAAACGGTCTCGGATTTCGACGAAACCAGTTTCATCGGATCCGTAATGTAATATTATTGTAAGATTTCAAATTTCGTAATTTTTGGATTCATCGTTTGTCCGAGGCAAGCCAAAACGCCTCGAAATCGATTTAAATCGGTTTAATTTAAATTGATCGTTTATTGCCATATCTTACACAGACGATCGAATTAGCTTCCGAAACCTGTTCCATTGCGTTCGGAACGCGGGGTAAACCCTAGAAACGTCAGCCGGCACGCTCGATTTGGAGTTCGGAAAATCCGGGGTGAATAGTGTTTTGAGACGTTTTCTATAAAAGCCCCTTCATTCTCATTTTTGCAAGAATAAACAGCCCTAGGGTTTCACAATACTTAGCCGCCACCCTTGAAACCAACGGCCAGAAAACAATGATCTTCCTCCACGTTTTTCTTCCAATCCGATCAATAACTTCCAAAACCATCAACTATAAAGTTGAAGAGCATTGAAAGGCCTTTAAATCTATACGGTTATGATCATATATTTCATTGTGGATTTTCGTGGATCTGGTCTTGAACGTCGCGACTTAAGGGGATGTTTTCTCGTCGATGGTAGCCATGGGGGAGGCCGGCCTCTGGCCGTGGGGTGGCGTGGCGATGGGCTTTTGATTAGTGACGAGATGATCGAGTTTCGTGGAGGTTTGGGGGTCGCAATGGTTAACCCTAGTTTCGACAATAATGGGTTTCGTTCGTTCGTTTCCTGGAACGTGACGGGGAAGAAACGCGAGTAGCGTCCTGATCTGATGGCAGCGAAATCAAGGGCCCAGATGGAAATTAGGTTAAGAAATGAAAAGAAATTGTAAATATAATTATAATTTAAATTGTGCAATCTTTGTAATTGTATATCTTTTCCATACAAGGTCGGAAAATTACGAAACGAAAAGTGTTGGAATCGTATCGTCGAATACTTCGTGATGCAACCGAATTGGAAGCGACCGGGGTTAGTGAAAATTTTGAGTGAAATTAAACGTCTGTTTAATTTCATTCGAAATAAACGCTGTAATCAGAATTAAAATCACGGTGAGATCTTCTCACTCAAATGAATGTGGAATTTTTGCAGTTATTTATTGATGGACTGTTTGGATGTGCTATTAGATATGATAGGATATATCTATATATATAGCAGTATATACATATTGGCATATGTATATATTGGATTGATTGATTTCCCGCCTCGTATAGCGGATGAGACCCTATTGCGCCGTTAGTAAGCGGATTTATAAAACCCATATACCGCGATAATTCCGTACTGGAGCGGAATTGGTATTGTGCTAACATCTGTGGATGCAGGGAAAACAGGTTGGAGGGATCCGACTGGATTCCTCACCGTATTGATTATTTACAGATATTTTGATATATTCTGTTATCCTATGATGATATATGATATTTGACTGTTGTGATGGACTGATTGGTGTTGTGGCATCATCGGATTCAGTTTTGGAAATGTAAAAATGACGACTTTTAATTTAAAAGGATTTTTAAAGTGATTTTTGAAAATATACGTTTTATGGAATTTTTGAATCGATTTATAAACGTAAAATTTTAAAGTTATAAAAGTTATAATTTTTAGTGAAATATAACCGATGTGTCGTTTCTGAAATAAAAGTCGATTTATTTATAAAATGGTTTAAGTTGGGATTTTTGAATAACTATAAACGATTTGTATAAAAAGATTTATAAAATTGATATTTTTTTAAATCGAAATATTGGACTTATAAAACGAATTTTTATAAGTGTTAAAAAGAAGTATAAAAAGGATTTCATAAGTGAATGAAATAAATAGATTTATAACGTAAAGTTATAAAGTGAATAGATGTTGTAGAATAAACGATTTATAAGTAATTTACTTATAAATTTGACTTTTGCACTTAGATGGGATATAAATAGAAATTGCAAAATGAAATGATTTTGTAAGTTGAAATCGTTATAAAGTACAAATGTGATTTATAAACGTTGTTTTATAAACCCGAAATCACTTATTCTTATAAGTGAATTTTTGAAGATTAATAAAATGAGATTATAAACCGGAGTTGTTATAGAAAATAGAAAATGGAATTTATAAACGTTGTTTTATAAATTCGGAAACAAATCGATTGAATTCGATAAATTAAATATAGAAGATTATCAAAGGAGATATATTCGCGATTTTGGATAGCGAATTATTATCAAAATAAAACGTGTAGAAAATAGTGAAATGTAAATAGTAAAGTATATTCACGATTTTGGATAGTGAATATATTGTTAAGTAAAATGAACTTGTTTTGGGAAAGCGATATTACAGAAATGAAGTAATTGTTTTAAAAGATGTTTTAAAACGTGATAAGTATCGAATACATAGATTTCAACATTTATTGTTGAAATAGACGTTTTCGAGGAATAAGGAAATGATGGACTATAACACTGTTGTTATAGTAAATGGTTTCCGAAAGGAAATATTTTTGTATGGTATTGGGATTCATATATCTATCTAAATTTCGAATCCCTATACTAGTGATTTTGAGTCGTCGTAACGATGTTTTACGCAACATCCGTTTTGACTCAAATAAATGTTAAAATGTATGATTTCCTTAAAGAATGAATATATACTTAATATTGATTTAAGTATATCGAATATTTTCAAATGTTGAAAATAAATGATTTGTGAAATACTTATTATTAAATAAGTATGGAAATGCTTTTCCAATATGAAATGAACTGTTTTGAGATTTTATCTTTTAAAGGATAAAATGAAATGTGGAAATTGAATATTTGAAATTTGTTTTCAAACGGTTAAGTGTGGAAATTATATATCTAGTAAAGATATTTTTGGAAGATGAAATAATTTGGAAAATTATTTGGAATCTGATGATGTTGCGCATCTTTATTGATAGTTAAATAACCGACAATCAATAATTACCTTTAGATAGGTATTTGTTGTGAATTGGATGAATTTGAATGCCACACTTGTTTTTAAATATACGCTCACTATTCGGGTTAGCCGGGAAAGGACCATGGGGTCGTATAACCCATTCCGAATATGTGATACGTCGTTATGAATCGCATTTGAAGACCGGTGTTGAAGACCGGATATTTTTGAAAACGGAAGGATTACCGTCGAGTTACTCTACATCGACTGATCTTCGATTTAGAGGTTTTATCACCCTTAGTGACGGGAAGTCCTGACGTGATTGAAAATTATCCGGAAATGCAAGGGCTTCATGAGAAGTGCCTTCGGTTCTGTTCGATCCCGGAACAGACTTGTATGGATTGTGTGTCTGACGTTACAATTTGAGATATAAAGCTGATTTCTTTCAAATACATTTCTGTTGGTGGCGGAGAATTTATTCTCTTAGCTTAACACCCTTCTCTGAGACGTACGAGCTCAGAGGTTATGTAGTTGAAATTTATCAGCGATATATCCCAATTTGGTAACGTGGCATACTGAGTGTTGCTGTGAAATGATCAGTGTTTGATCATTTGTGATATGATCATTTGTTTGATCTTATATCTTTGTGATCATAGGTTGATCATTTTGTTTGACCCGAAGCAGGGCTTTTTGAGAAAGCGTAGCTTTGTGGACGAGACTTCGTCGAGCCTCACACCCCGGAAATGGTCAAAACAGGACGAATGCGGCAAGGTTCTAAGGAGTAGCGCCCCTTAGTGTATGTCATTCCTTCTGGATAAAGGTGGTATTATGGTATGGAGCCCAGATACTTAACCTCTGTGGTTGCTGCACAGTTATTATTACTTTGTGGTTTGTTGGAAATCGGGGATCCTCGGGAAGATCGGTGACGATCGGGGGATGGCATACGCGTGTCAGTAGTTACCTATTTTTGCAGAGGTAACCCGGCCTTGTGTTGGCAGAGATCCGGTTAGGTTCTCGGGTCGTCTATTCCAGGGACGTACCCATCGTGGATAGGAAGTTCCTTAGCCTGACCATTTGTTGGAAATCCAAAGAAACAATACGTGACTTGTACGGTTTTAGTTGTAGAACCTGCCATTTAATATGGTAGCTATAGCAAGCATACTATAATGGTACCTATGCTGGCTAAGATTTATATTCTACTTTCGAAATGTTTTCTACACTATGCACTAATAATAATATAAAAAAGAATTTGATTTTTGCGTAGTGAGCATCTTTGACTATCATAAGAAGAAATCTCCTCCAAGTCTGCGTTTGCATTGTGTGTGTGGTGGGAGGTCTTATGGTAGTTTCATTTTCCAAAAGCATTTCGAATTGACTTTAAAATTATCCTGTTGTTTATTTTAAAGAATAACTGTTTTACGATCTCACACCAGTCACCATGACTGACTCGGAGTTTATTGTTTCCCTTCTAAACTCTGGGTGCCTACCAATTTCCACACGGGCAGCCTAGAGTTATGTTATCAGGATATTCTGGATATTCTGGAGCTTTGGAAGCAAGCTGGATGGCGAGACGTAGTATTTGTATCTGATATATCTATTCCGCTGTGTATTCTGTATGAGGACAAGTTATATAACTGTCCATTGTTGTATATTGACTCTGATGATTGATGTATGTATAAAATGATATAGTTCTTTGTTTTAAATGATATTCATTTATCTATTATATATTGTTCCGCTGCGATATGTGAGATTCTGATATTGTCTCTGTTCTGTATCTGTTGTTGTTGTGTTGTTCTTCTTCTCTTTTTCTTCTATCTTCTTCTTCTTCTACTTCTACTTTTTCTTAAAACCATAACTTTTCGGGTTTCCGGCATTCGATGGCTCAGCAGTCGATAAAGCGAGTATCGATGTTGAATTTTCGAAAGTCGAAAATTTTCGGGATGTTACATTTGGTATCAGAGCATATGGTTAAGCGACAACCCTGCTCTGTTGGGTGTTACTCATTAGAGATAGAGTCAGTAGTACTCTAGAATGAGTTGAGTGTAATAATAGATACGAGTGCGTATTTGTTAGTGAATATAAAATTGTTTTATATTGTGATGATTGGTTTGTTGGGTGGTATATGGATTCTGGTCGGTATTGTCCGTACAACTCTATCGATAGGAATCTCTAAACACTTATATAGAACAATTCGGCACAGTATTGTTTTAAATTGGGTAAATGGAATAATTTTACCTCGATTATATTTTATATATAAAGAAATAATTTTTCGGTGTTAAAGTGTATATAATTGATTATTTGATTGTTTGAAAATGTAAATATATACAAGTTAGTTAAAGTTGTTTGAATAAGTAAATGAAAACAACAATTGTGAAAGAGTAAATTGTATAAACCAATGAATTATAATGTATGAAGTTATAATTAATATGATTTACAATTGTGGAATAATCTTATATATATAAAGTGAAGTTATATAAGTAAAAGATTTGCAAATTGTGATTTATAATCTGAAATAAAATTCCAGAGAAGTGTTTTGAAAGGATTTGATATTTTGGAAAAATGTTTTAGAGTAATGAAAGCTCTAAACTCTTTTCAGGTCGCTGGAAAATAATCCTGATGATGATGGCCACATCATTAGAATTCATTTTCGGGTTTCCAAAAGAGGAATTGCTGCCAGAATATTTTAAATAAAAGTTGATTGGGAAATTTTGGATTTTGTTTTGGGAATTCAAAAGATAAATTTGAACAGATTTCAAAATAGTTTTGAAAGATTGAAAAGATTCTGGAATTGAATGGATTGATAACTTATATAATTTAAATTCTGATAGAATAAATTTAACTTAAAGGATGAAGTTAAATTAAAGTAAGTATAAGTGAATCAATTAAATCTAAGTTGAGATTGTGGAATATGAAATCTGGATTTAATATGAATTTTGAATAAGTGAAAAAAATTTGACTTTGGTAAAAGTTAAATAGGATTAAAATTTGAATTTGGATTTAAAAGTGGAAACTTAAGTTAAGTTAAACAAATGATGTTTAATTGGAATATAACTTAAGTAATGTTGAACGAAGTTGATTTTGATATCAAAGTAAATTAATAAGGGAATTTATTAAATGAATGTGAACTTGAGTTATATAAATGAAATTCAACTTTATTTGTTAAATGAACTAGCAATTGAATTGAATAAATGGATTGGATGTTAATCAATCTAATATAAAGTATTGATATGAAATAATGAATATAAGTGTTAATTCATTAAAAGCTAATGAAGTTGAGAAATTAAATAAATTGAATGGAAGTCAATTTAATTTAAAAGTGTTGAACCAAATCGAATGTAAAATTTATAATTTGGTTGTGTTGAATATACATTGGTTGTTATTTGATTGTTAGTTGATTGTATAAAAAAAAATTCATTAAGTATTAATGAAATTGAATTAGCAAATTGGAAAGCTATGTGATTAAATTCAAATTGGAAGTGAACGGATGTGAATTAGTGAATGTAAACTAATTGAATTGAAAGAGAATGTTGATTAAATCCAATGTAAATGAATCGAATATGATTTAAAATTGAAAACCAATTCAATGAATGTTAATGAGAAGTGAATCTATATTGATTTGGTTATGAAGTTGTTGGATGATAGTTGGATGATTGTTTGATGGTTGCATTGTTGCTTTTGAATGCATTGTTATGTTAGCATATGTAGTTATGTTGCTATACGATGTATATTGATTTTATTTTCATATCTACATGTTCTCATATGGTTTGTTGAGTGTTTAGTAGGTGCGGATGGCGTTGCTTCGCATTTGGAGCTCGCTTTCGCGCTATATTAGCCGTATACGCTCGCTAAATAAATAATAAGGTACGTATCTCGGATTAAATATCGTACTTTTACACTTTTTTCCCTACGGGATGCCTCATCACTTGATGGGATGTATATTTGTGATATATATACACTGTCATTTTTTTCGGATCGAGCCGCGCAAAGGAGACGCTGGCGAAATTTTCTGAAAATTTAAGGCGTTAGAATATTTTTGAGAAATTTGAAAATTTTGAAAACTAAGTTATGATTTGAAAACTTAGTAAAGATTTTGTGAGAAGTTAACTATGAATTTTGGAGAAGTTAAACACTTAACAGATTTGAAAATCTAATTTGAACGGTTTGTTTTGGAAAGTTAACGGATTTTGTATCTTCTTCCTAACTTGTAATTTCGAGGACGAAATTCTTTTAAGGGGGGAAGTCTGTAACGACCCAGAATTTTTGATAATTAAAATTCGAATATTTAATTAATTTTAAATATTAATAAGTGGAATTAAGAAGTCGAATGATTTATTTTTCGAATATTGGATTTAATTTGATAATTAAATCGATAAATTAATAATTGAAATTCCAGAGATAATTGAAAATCGAGTTTAAAATGATTGAAAATGATTTGGGAAATTTTATTTAATCATACTGGAGTTATAGAAATATTTTAGAACTCTTAAAATTGAATTTGGAGTTAATTTGTGAAAATTGAATATTTTAATATTTAATTATCGACTGTAAAAATAGCCAATTTTCGAACAGTCTCAGAATTGAACGAGACCAGTTCCATTGGATCCGTAATAGTTAGTTATTATCGGATTTAAATTTTCGTATCCATCGGAGTTGTCATTTGACCGTGGCAACTCGAAACGCATCGATATCGTTTTAATTTTAAATCGTCGAGTTAAAATAGTCATTTTTCAAACGGTCTCGGATTTCGACGAAACTAGTTTCATCGGATCCGTAATGTGATATTATTGTAAGATTTCAAATTTCGTAATTTTTGGATTCATCGTTTGTCCGGGGCAAGCCAAAACGCCTCGAAATCGATTTAAATCGGTTTAATTTAAATTGATCGTTTATTGCCATATCTTACACAGACGATCGAATTAGCTTCCGAAACCTGTTCCATTGCGTTCGGAACGCGGGGTAAACCCTAGAAACGTCAGCCGGCACGCTCGATTTGGAGTTCGGAAAATCCGGGGTGAATAGTGTTTTGAGACGTTTTCTATAAAAGCCCCTTCATTCTCATTTTTGCAAGAATAAACAGCCCTAGGGTTTCACAATACTTAGCCGCCACCCTTGAAACCAACGGCCAGAAAACAATGATCTTCCTCCACGTTTTTCTTCCAATCCGATCAATAACTTCCAAAACCATCAACTATAAAGTTGAAGAGCATTGAAAGGCCTTTAAATCTATACGGTTATGATCATATATTTCGTTGTGGATTTTCGTGGATCTGGTCTTGAACGTCGCGACTTAAGGGGATGTTTTCTCGTCGATGGTAGCCATGGGGGAGGCCGGCCTCTGGCCGTGGGGTGGCGTGGCGATGGGCTTTTGATTAGTGACGAGATGATCGAGTTTCGTGGAGGTTTGGGGGTCGCAATGGTTAACCCTAGTTTCGACAATAATGGGTTTCGTTCGTTCGTTTCCTGGAACGTGACGGGGAAGAAACGCGAGTAGCGTCCTGATCTGATGGCAGCGAAATCAAGGGCCCAGATGGAAATTAGGTTAAGAAATGAAAAGAAATTGTAAATATAATTATAATTTAAATTGTGCAATCTTTGTAATTGTATATCTTTTCCATACAAGGTCGGAAAATTACGAAACGAAAAGTGTTGGAATCGTATCGTCGAATACTTCGCGATGCAACCGAATTGGAAGCGACCGGGGTTAGTGAAAATTTTGAGTGAAATTAAACGTCTGTTTAATTTCATTCGAAATAAACGCTGTAATCAGAATTAAAATCACGGTGAGATCTTCTCACTCAAATGAATGTGGAATTTTTGCAGTTATTTATTGATGGACTGTTTGGATGTGCTATTAGATATGATAGGATATATCTATATATATAGCAGTATATACATATTGGCATATGTATATATTGGATTGATTGATTTCCCGCCTCGTATAGCGGATGAGACCCTATTGCGCCGTTAGTAAGCGGATTTATAAAACCCATATACCGCGATAATTCCGTACTGGAGCGGAATTGGTATTATGCTAACATCTGTGGATGCAGGGAAAACAGGTTGGAGGGATCCGACTGGATTCCTCACCGTATTGATTATTTACAGATATTTTGATATATTCTGTTATCCTATGATGATATATGATATTTGACTGTTGTGATGGACTGATTGGTGTTGTGGCATCATCGGATTCAGTTTTGGAAATGTAAAAATGACGACTTTTAATTTAAAAGGATTTTTAAAGTGATTTTTGAAAATATACGTTTTATGGAATTTTTGAATCGATTTATAAACGTAAAATTTTAAAGTTATAAAAGTTATAATTTTTAGTGAAATATAACCGATGTGTCGTTTCTGAAATAAAAGTCGATTTATTTATAAAATGGTTTAAGTTGGGATTTTTGAATAACTATAAACGATTTGTATAAAAAGATTTATAAAATTGATATTTTTTTAAATCGAAATATTGGACTTATAAAACGAATTTTTATAAGTGTTAAAAAGAAGTATAAAAAGGATTTCATAAGTGAATGAAATAAATAGATTTATAACGTGAAGTTATAAAGTGAATAGATGTTGTAGAATAAACGATTTATAAGTAATTTACTTATAAATTTGACTTTTGCACTTAGATGGGATATAAATAGAAATTGCAAAATGAAATGATTTTGTAAGTTGAAATCGTTATAAAGTACAAATGTGATTTATAAACGTTGTTTTATAAACCCGAAATCACTTATTCTTATAAGTGAATTTTTGAAGATTAATAAAATGAGATTATAAACCGGAGTTGTTATAGAAAATAGAAAATGGAATTTATAAACGTTGTTTTATAAATTCGGAAACAAATCGATTGAATTCGATAAATTAAATATAGAAGATTATCAAAGGAGATATATTCGCGATTTTGGATAGCGAATTATTATCAAAATAAAACGTGTAGAAAATAGTGAAATGTAAATAGTAAAGTATATTCACGATTTTGGATAGTGAATATATTGTTAAGTAAAATGAACTTGTTTTGGGAAAGCGATATTATAGAAATGAAGTAATTGTTTTAAAAGATGTTTTAAAACGTGATAAGTATCGAATACATAGATTTCAACATTTATTGTTGAAATAGACGTTTTCGAGGAATAAGGAAATGATGGACTATAACACTGTTGTTATAGTAAATGGTTTCCGAAAGGAAATATTTTTGTATGGTATTGGGATTCATATATCTATCTAAATTTCGAATCCCTATACTAGTGATTTTGAGTCGTCGTAACGATGTTTTACGCAACATCCGTTTTGACTCAAATAAATGTTAAAATGTATGATTTCCTTAAAGAATGAATATATACTTAATATTGATTTAAGTATATCGAATATTTTCAAATGTTGAAAATAAATGATTTGTGAAATACTTATTATTAAATAAGTATGGAAATGCTTTTCCAATATGAAATGAACTGTTTTGAGATTTTATCTTTTAAAGGATAAAATGAAATGTGGAAATTGAATATTTGAAATTTGTTTTCAAACGGTTAAGTGTGGAAATTATATATCTAGTAAAGATATTTTTGGAAGATGAAATAATTTGGAAAATTATTTGGAATCTGATGATGTTGCGCATCTTTATTGATAGTTAAATAACCGACTATCAATAATTACCTTTAGATAGGTATTTGTTGTGAATTGGATGAATTTGAATGCCACACTTGTTTTTAAATATACGCTCACTATTCGGGTTAGCCGGGAAAGGACCATGGGGTCGTATAACCCATTCCGAATATGTGATACGTCGTTATGAATCGCATTTGAAGACCGGTGTTGAAGACCAGATATTTTTGAAAACGGAAGGATTACCGTCGAGTTACTCTACATCGACTGATCTTCGATTTAGAGGTTTTATCACCCTTAGTGACGGGAAGTCCTGACGTGATTGAAAATTATCCGGAAATGCAAGGGCTTCGTGAGAAGTGCCTTCGGTTCTGTTCGATCCCGGAACAGACTTGTATGGATTGTGTGTCTGACGTTACAATTTGAGATATAAAGCTGATTTCTTTCAAATACATTTCTGTTGGTGGCGGAGAATTTATTCTCTTAGCTTAACACCCTTCTCTGAGACGTACGAGCTCAGAGGTTATGTAGTTGAAATTTATCAGCGATATATCCCAATTTGGTAACGTGGCATACTGAGTGTTGCTGTGAAATGATCAGTGTTTGATCATTTGTGATATGATCATTTGTTTGATCTTATATCTTTGTGATCATAGGTTGATCATTTTGTTTGACCCGAAGCAGGGCTTTTTGAGAAAGCGTAGCTTTGTGGACGAGACTTCGTCGAGCCTCACACCCCGGAAATGGTCAAAACAGGACGAATGTGGCAAGGTTCTAGGGAGTAGCGCCCCTTAGTGTATGTCATTCCTTCTGGATAAAGGTGGTATTATGGTATGGAGCCCAGATACTTAACCTCTGTGGTTGCTGCACAGTTATTATTACTTTGTGGTTTGTTGGAAATCGGGGATCCTCGGGAAGATCGGTGACGATCGGGGGATGGCATACGCGTGTCAGTAGTTACCTATTTTTGCAGAGGTAACCCGGCCTTGTGTTGGCAGAGATCCGGTTAGGTTCTCGGGTCGTCTATTCCAGGGACGTACCCATCGTGGATAGGAAGTTCCTTAGCCTGACCATTTGTTGGAAATCCAAAGAAACAATACGTGACTTGTACGGTTTTAGTTGTAGAACCTGCCATTTAATATGGTAGCTATAGCAAGCATACTATAATGGTACCTATGCTGGCTAAGATTTATATTCTACTTTCGAAATGTTTTCTACACTATGCACTAATAATAATATCAAAAAGAATTTGATTTTTGCGTAGTGAGCATCTTTGACTATCATAAGAAGAAATCTTCTCCAAGTCTGCGTTTGCATTGTGTGTGTGGCGGGAGGTCTTATGGTAGTTTCATTTTCCAAAAGCATTTCGAATTGACTTTAAAATTATCCTATTGTTTATTTTAAAGAATAACTGTTTTACGATCTCACACCAGTCACCATGACTGACTCGGAGTTTATTGTTTCCCTTCTAAACTCTGGGTGCCCACCAATTTCCACACGGGCAGCCTAGAGTTATGTTATCAGGATATTCTGGATATTCTGGAGCTTTGGAAGCAAGCTGGATGGCGAGACGTAGTATTTGTATCTGATATATCTATTCCGCTGTGTATTCTGTATGAGGACAAGTTATATAACTGTCCATTGTTGTATATTGACTCTGATGATTGATGTATGTATAAAATGATATAGTTCTTTGTTTTAAATGATATTCATTTATCTATTATATATTGTTCCGCTGCGATATGTGAGATTCTGATATTATCTCTGTTCTGTATCTGTTGTTGTTGTGTTGTTCTTCTTCTCTTTTTCTTCTATCTTCTTCTTCTTCTACTTCTACTTTTTCTTAAAACCATAACTTTTCGGGTTTCCGGCATTCGATGGCTCAGCAGTCGATAAAGCGAGTATCGATGTTGAATTTTCGAAAGTCGAAAATTTTCGGGATGTTACATTGCTGACTTTTGAAAAGAACTTGTTCATCTTCGAAGACATGTTATCCAACTTCTTACTAACGGATCGTTTTAAAATCCGTTGATTCTCCACAATTATCTTTTGGTTTTTGAGAAGGGTTTTGTTGGATGGATTGGAAGGATATTCAATACTTTCTAAGGATGTTTCACCTTCTTCTTCTTCTTCTATTTCCATTTCATCCCTTTCTTCTTCTTCTTCCTCTTCCATTTCTTCATGAGCTAAACGCTCTTCCTTTTCGGTAAGAGTCTCATAAGGTTGAAAAACATATGGGATTTTCATGAGAGAAATGTTTGAGATATTAAAAACTTTTATAGAGACAAATTCTTCACCTTTGAAATCCACTCCAAAATAGTTAAAAATCCGAGTAAGGTAAATTCCATGATATAAAGTGTTTTCTCCCATTTCAAAATTTTTAGGACGAAGTTCATCCAAAATAACTTGCGCCCAATTGATGTCATAATTTCCGAAAATACCAAAAAGTGCTTTGCACACTTTTGAAGTAGGATTGTTAAAATTACCCGATCTTGGGGTCAAAGTATGTTGTAAAAGAAGATTGACAATCCTTGCTTTAGGACGAAAGTTTCGGTTTTTAAATTCAAAATTTTCATCTTCTTCAAAAATATGATGAAATGTCTCACGATCATGTTCATCGATTTTAAAACTAGAAAGATCCATTCCCGTGCTTTTGCAATTAAGAATGGTACCCAAAAGATCACAATTCAAAACAATTTGAGTCCCTTTGACACTACTCCAAATCTCATTCTCATTTCCATTATAAAAATAGCAAACAAAATCATTTTGAGAAGAGTCAATAAGACTTAAAACACCATTGTTTGCAAAATGAGAATCAATTTCATAAGAAGAAAAGTCTTGAAAAATAGCAAATTTTCCGGGATGGACTTTGGCATAATTAGCATAATTGATGTATGCTTTAATTGCCTCCGGATCATTGAATAATTGCTCTTTGATTTTTCTGGAAATTCTCATGGTTGAGGGGTTGCTTGAAGAAGCCATTAGAGTAGAGAGTAGAGTGCTTGAAGATATGAAGAGAGAGTTTGAATTTGAAAATGAAAGTGAAAAGATATGATAAAAGATAGTGGATAAATAGACTTTCAAAGGACATATTCTCTGGTCAAAAGGTATCTTTTTAGAGAAATAAATGAAGTGAAAAGATTGGAGGGAAATTCAAACATTTGAATTCAAAATTTGAAATTCAAATTCAGGTAGGCATGTCGACATCGTGGTAGGGGCCATGTCGACATGTCTCTGTGAATTTTCATGATATGATTTTCCTAAGATATCTAATATACATATATATAAATATTATTATTAATGTCTATATTTCTGAAATATTATTTTACTTATAATATATTTCAGAATGTGTCAAAAATAATAAAAATAATAATAAAATAATAGTAAAAATAGAAAATAAATTTTAAAATTCAAACAGCATATCAATTCAAAATCAATCAATCAAACAATCAAGCAACTAATTCTATGCAAGTAATTTCAACCAATTGTATTGTAAACGTGTACCTTTTTCTGAGTCCGTTTCTTTGAAATCATCGGAGTCGTGAACTGCAGTGAAACAAAAATTCGAGTTATCTGTCTTCTGATCATCATCACTTGAGGATGAGTCTGAGTCATCTAGAGTAGTAGTAAATGCATGCTTCCGTTTCTTTGCCGGTTCATTGTTCATAGGAGGATTCTGCCTTTCTGGATACAGACAGTTCTTTTTGATATGACCTGGTTCGTAACAATTGAAGCATTTGATAAAGTTTGGTACTGTAGTCTGATTACCGGAATTCTTAAAGTTGTTTCTCTTGGAACTATTCAATTTTCTGTACTTCAGAAATTTCCTAAAATTTCTGGTCATAAATGTTATCTCTTCATCATTGTCACTGTTTGAGTCTGATCCATTGGTCAATGCATTGAATGCCATTGATTTCTTTTCAGATGCTTTGTTTTCTCTTCTCCCGATCATTTGAACTTCAAACGACATTAGATTTCCAATCAATTCTTCTATCTTTAAAGTACTGAAGTCATTTGCCTCTTCAATTGCAAGTGTCTTTTGATCCCATTCTGGAGTGAGAGAATTTAAAAAATTTCTGACTTGATCTTCTTTCGAAAATTCCTTTCCCAAAGATATTAAAGAATGCACAATATCTTGAAATCGACTATACATATCTGAAATAGACTCATTAGTATTCATTTTAAATAACTGAAACTGATTTGTGAGCATGGAAATTTTGGTCTGTTTAACTTTGCTTGTTCCTTCGTGAGTTACTTGCAAAGTTTTCCAGATTTCATATGCAGACTTATAAACTGACACTCTATTAAATTCATTTCTTTCAAGTGAACAAAACAGAATATTCATTGCCTTAGACTTATTTTGTGCAACAGTCTTTTGCTCAATGGTCCACTGTGCAAAATTAGTTGGGTTCAGAATATTCAGTTTGTGTGATATTCCAAGTATATAATCCTACAGATTGTAAATATATTCTCATCCTATATGCCCAATATGCATAGTTACTGCCATTAAAAAGTGGTGATCTGGCAGTAGACTGACCTTCTACAAATGAACTAGTGTTGGTGGTAATAGCAGTACTAGTGTTAGTAGCCATTTTGAAATTTTTCAAAATTTAGATAATGAAACTTTTGAAAACAAAGCTCTGATACCAAATGTGAGAAATGCGGATTAAGGATCTTAAGGCTAGAATTAACACTAGAAGGGGGTGAATAGTGTTTTAAGAAATTTGTTAATCTTTTTGAGTTTATCTAACTTTATTAACAATGTATACACTAATTAGACACAGATATGAACACAGAATCAAACACAGATGCAAATATAAAGTAAAAGCAGTAAAGGAAAGAACACACCGGATTTTATACTGGTTCGGAGTTACCCTACATCCAGTCCCGTACAACTAAGTACGGATTTCCTTTCAAAAGCAATTCAACAATTACAACCCTCGATTTCAAGGCTATGAGGTACACCCTCCAGAATAACAATCCTCTGGGTAGAGATACTTGATTTCCGAGGCAACAAGTTCACCCAATTGATTTCCAAGGCTACAATCACACCTTTTCTTGCTTGATTGATTTCAAAGGCTACAATCACACCTTTTCTCGCTAATATATTACAAAGAAGTCTATAACTATGAATAGCACTGAGAACCTTGTAGAGATAGTGATGTAGAATCAAACTATAAGTAATCGAGTATGATTCGATGTTGATTTCGGCAGAGTAATGGTATGATTTTGTATTAAGAAATGTGGAAGATGAAGAGGAGTGAAAATCAGAAAAATATGATTAAAAATTCGTTGAAACTGACCCCTATTTATAGAAAACCAACAGCCATGACCATTCATGAAGAGTTATGGCGAATAGACACTTCTTTTGAAATTTGAATTTGAACTTCAACTGTCACTATGTCGACATACTACCTAGGGGCATGTCGACATCCCTCGGCCAAAAATGGTAATTTGAATTTCTATAAAAACAATATTTATCTTATATAAAAACTATTTAAAACTTTATAAATATACTTGAATATAGTTGAAATTCATAAGTAAATATAAAGAACAATAAATACATAATTTAACTATAATTTTATATTTAAATCTAAGTATAAATATTAAAAGTTAAATATATTATTTGAAAAGACATTTAAAATCAGGAGTATTTTGACTTTGAAATTAAAGATGTTTTGAGGCTAAAATTATTTAAAATCAGGATAGAGAGTTTTGAATCTTTTAAAAGGAAAGTTTTGAAATCATTTTGAAAACAAGATAATTTTGTAAAATCATTTGAATTAAAATTAGTGGATACAAAACAATGTCCCACTAGATTGTCGTAGGTTCCATCCTACTTAGGGTTCCATCCCTTTAACGGGCTCGAAGTGGATTCCATTCCACGAATAAATTGGATATTAAGATGCCAGTGCTTTTCTATGAGTTTTAACAAATATTCCTAATAAAACAAACTTAACCTTGAACTCTTGATAATCTTGATACTCATGAGTCTTCTATCTCTGTATCTTGAATCTCTATACTATACAGTCTTCATTCTTGATACCTGCATGGTTAGATCCTGCAAATACATATATATCTAAACTTGTAATGTTAGTATTTATATTTTATAATCTATTCTAAGGTTGTTGTCATCAAAACCATCATCTCAAGGACTAACAGTATATATAATCATAAAAATATAAATCAGCCGCTTCGAGGTGGTACTCGTATACAAAGGGTCATATGCTCGTACACGGGAACACAATAGGGTCTCATCCGCTCCAACAGGAGGGAATATATCCAAACTAACCAATTAAATAGTAAATAATCCAGCAGTCAATAACCATCAATAATAAATATCCAAACGTCGAATAAATAATTTTTATTGACTAAAATATATTTATGGTTAACCAAAATGGTGAGATTAACTCACATTGATTTTTGTTCTCGCCAAACGTTCCGGTTTGGAACTAAAACCGAACATTCGTTCAATTTTAGCATAAATTCCAACAAGCTCTAATCTCGTCCAATCGAACTCCATAGCGTATCCTTCGTTGATACGATCGCAACGCAACTTGTTGCGCTCGATTTGGACCTCGTATGAAAATGTTACGAATTATTAACATTCAAAATAATTAATTTTATAATTAACTTTAATTAACATAAAATTTAAACTTAACCTATCTTTTCTCCCTCTCAAATCACATTACCAGGCTGCGAACAAGAACCCATCAACGTTGAGAATTTTCGAACGCCGTGCCATCCTCGCTTGCTTCCAAGTCGATCGAACTTCACCAACGGCTACGCCATCTCGAACCGCATCTCCACCTGCGTCTAAGCCAAGCTCGGTCGCCAGAAACATCGCCTTTGACCAACCCAAGGTCGCACGAACACGACTCCCTCACGCGTCCAATTGTCGATGATTCGTCGATTCCACCGTTGATCTTGTAGAGCTCATCGAGCTCTTCAACTTCCTAGTTGAAGTCAAAACCTAAAAGCACGTGGATGGAGAGAAATCGAGGAAGGAAGATAGGTTATTTTCGGCCATTCAAATTAATGGTGGCTGATCTAGCTAGGGTTTGCTTTTTATGTTGCAAAAGATAATTTTTCAAGTCCTTATATAGAAAATTTCATGGCACTATTCATCCGTGAAAATTTCAAACTCCAAACGAGGTGTGCCTCCTGGCGTTCTAGATGTTATACCCATATTTCGAACACAATGGAATATATATCTGGAGCTAATTCCATCATATACAGAAGTTAACTTTTCAATATCAAATTATATCAAATTAAATTCCTTTAATTAATATCTAGGCATTTCGAACTCTCACGACCAAATGATATGTCCGATCGCCACAAAATTCAATGGTATATAATAGTTCACTATTACGGATCTAATGAAACTGGTTTCGTCAAAATCCGAGACAGTGCTCCAAAAGACTATTTTTACATGTTAATTAAAACGAGTAATTCCCAAAATCGGTTTAATCACTTTTAAATCCAAATTAAAAGTTTACTATCTTCCTTCTTATTCAAATAGAATTTAAATCAACTTTTGAAATCATTTCCATTCTTTTAAAATTCAAGAGTCAATTTATTTCGAATATTTCCAAATGTTAATTCAACAATTTAATTACCCAATAAATCATTATATTTGAAATCCAAGTTATTTATCTTATAAAATTAACTTTTCAATATTTAAAATCTATTAAATATTCCAAATTTAAATGGCTAAAATTCTGGTGTTACAACTATAAAGTTGAATATGGACGATAATGGAATTTTGATCATTTCCAAATTCTATACGTCCAAAATGATATTTTTTTGATGAAGAGAATTGGTGTAAATAGTTGTCACTGCCAGGGAACACTTAATAAAGTAAAATTAGACTTTACGATAGAGATGGCAATGGGGCAGGTCTAAGGTCCACACCCGGTATACCCGCTCTTTTCTTGACTCATCCGGACCCACCCTATTTGGTCATCTGGGTGGGTAGATCCATGACCCGTTCTTGAGATCTCCGGGTCTAGGGTCGGGTCGGGGCTCGGCTGACCCGCTCCAATCCAACTTGCACCACTGAGATCTCATGAAATTGCTTTATTACTGTAATGATGATTTGTTGATCCTCCTAGATATTAGCGATCATGATATAGATATTATAATGATCCATTCAATAAACTATAAAAGTTTACTAATATTAAGTTACATTAGTGATTATTATAAACACACGCACATTTTTGAACTGTTATTGTGCACACAATGTATTTATATTTAATGTACGTTCAATGATAATCCCTCTTACAAATATAAATAAATAAATATGTGTGCATTAGTACACAACTTTAGATCAATACATAGAGCCTCACTAGGTCTTGGGTTGGGGTGGGTCTACCCTAACCTGTATGGGTTTCAAGTTTGGGGAAGAAATTCGAAACCACACCGGGTCTACGGGGTGGGTCTGAGAAGGGTTTAAAAAGCCTGGGGCGGGTTTGGGTACAAAAAACCCGCCCCAACCTGCCCCATTACCATCCCTATTTGCCGATGCTAAGTAAGCGATAAATTTGGCTATAATGTCATACCACCTTTTAAGTGACGTAAAATGTTAATATTCGAATTGTTCAGTATTAATCATTGATCAAATTTACACATAAAAGTCACACGACTGAAACTTTGGATTTTCCAAAATACCAGCCGATTTAATTAATTTATAATTGCTTTAAATTAATAAAATTAATTAATATTTATGAAATATTAATTATAAAATTTAATTTTATTTATATTGAACGATATTAAATAGTGTGTATATAATAGTTATATAAACACAATCGTTATAGGATATCGATATGCATTTAAATTTGATTTAAGTGCAATAAATATTATTCAGGCTTGAAGTGGTTTTGAGGCCTAAATGGGCTTGTTATTTTCAGTTAGGATTGGCAAGGGTAGGCCGGTCATATTGATTGCTAATGTGGGTTAGAATTTGAATTAAAAAGGAAGGAGAATTGGTGTGAGAAAAATAAGGATCTAGATCCTTGTTTTACACCTTATGATCTCCTGATTTAATTATCCCTAACCACATATTTCATTTACTTTTTTGGAGCCTCCATACCTTCCCTTTGCTGGCCAAAATCAACCTTCCCTTTTCTTAAATTTTAAGCTTCTTATATACAAATCAAATTAAATATAATCGTAGGTGTTATAGCTGTTCGGGAGCTATCAACGTCTAGACTTGGAATTGAATTTAGGGAGTTCAATTCATCGTTTCAAGGTGAGAATTATAGGCTTTAGTGAAAGATACATTTCTTATTTGTTGACATATATAAATGCTTATTTAATTGTTATATAATGTGTCGGTTAGTTAGAAATTATAATGAATATGTATATTGATGTATTGTCACATATTGATGGTTATATAACGTGTGCATATATTATTGGAACTGGGCCCACCCGCGGTGGAAGTTATGGGGAATTTCAAAAAAATCTCCTTAATGGTTTCGTATTGTACCTATAAAGTCTAATTTATTTAGAACATTTCTAAATTTTATTCAAATAAATGCTCTTATTTTATTTAAATTATATGGTTTTATCTAATTTATATACTAATATATATGTGTGTGTGTGTGTGTGTGTGTATGTGTATGTACATATCATATGCATATATGTATGTATATACATGTGCAGCATGTTAACCCGTGCAACCTATAACATGCTCGTATACAGACGTTGCGATTTAAATCGCAATGGACACACTAGCTTATCTAATATGTAATGTACGTAGTCCAAATATATGTATGTATATAAACTTATTACATATATATATAAGTATATAAGTGCATATGTTAATTTTGTTTAAGTAATTTTACGTGAATAAAAGAGATTTTAATATATATGTATGTATGTATGTATGTGTGTACGTATGTATAAATTTATAAATAAAATATTAATAATATATATGTATGTATGCATGTTATTATAGTATATCTATTTAAATATAAATAAGTTATTTAAATAATAAAATAATTTTTATATATAATTTTTTTTAAACCGTGACTAATATATGTAATCATATATATATATATAATATAATATAATATTAGAAATGATATATACACATAATAGTATATATATATATATATATTAAATCAAAAAAATAAAAATTCCACATCGTATGTACGGCATTAAAAAAATTTATTATTAATTTTATTATTTTAGAATATATTTTAATTCAATATTTATTCAAAATTGCACAAAATATTAATAAAAATTATTTTTGAAATATTTTTCCAAATTTTAAGTTTCCAATAAATCATATATGATATTTTAAAGTTTGAATTTTTTCTCCATGTTTTTTTCTAATTAAAATTTATTTTATTAATTTTTGGCTGATTATAATAATATTTTGAAAATTACAAATATTATTTTTTATTTTTTGGTAGAGAGCTTATCTTATGATAAAAGAATTTCATAAAATTTAAAAAATAATTATTATAACATATTTGATTGTATATGATTTATTTATATAATATATTGATTTAAATGATATTAAATATTAATAAACAATTGTAAAAATTAATTCTTTACCGTTAAAGATTACTGCTTTTGTAAGGTTATATATATTATTATACGATCAATTTAAACTCTAGTATGATGTTGTAATTAAATATAAACCATATGTATAATTAAATGATATATATATAATTTAATAACATATTAATATATATATATATAATACGTGGCTGTTGTTTTAGAGCCTTCTTAGACTAGATATGCCACTCATGATTTAGAGCTCGCGGCCATTGTTTTCGCTCTTAGAATTTGGCGTCATTATCTTTTGGGAGAGAAATTTGTTCTCTACACCGATCATAAATCTTTAAAGTATTTGTTTTCTCAAAAGGAACTTAATTTGCGTCAACAATGTTGGCTCGACTTCCTTGCATCTTATGATCTTGATATTCACTATACTCTCGGAAAGGGAAATCGTGTTGCCGATGCCCTTAGTCATAAGCAACAAGCGGTTATTTCCATGATTATATCCGAATGGAGTGATCTCGAGACCTTTTCCACTTGTGAGATTCGAGATCGTGAATCTGATTCATGTTCATCTCTTGTTTTATGTAGCCTTGAGGCTCATCCATCTCTTTTAGACCGCATCCTTGAAGCTCAAAAGCATGATCCTGAGTTGGCTCTTCTTAGCCAAAGTTGTAGGGATAAAAATAAGGTTGATGGTTTGAAAGACTTTGCTATTGATGCTCGTGGAGGTATTCGAAAGTTTGGTAGACTTATTGTGTCAAACATTTGTGATCTTCGTAAAGACATTTTAAAAGATTCTCATCGTTCTAAATTTACCATTCATCCCGGTAGTAGTAAAATGTACGCGGACATGAAGCAACTTTATTATTGGGATGGAATGAAATCTAATATTCCTAACTTTATTAAGCGTTGCATGACTTGCTAACTCATAAAGGCCGAGCATCAAAGGCCCGGTGGGTTATTGCAACCTTTAGACATTCCCGTTTGGAAGTGGGATCAAGTCTCTATGGACTTTATTGACGGTCTTCCCCATTCTCGTTCGGGTCATGATAGCCTATGGGTGATTGTAGATAGACTTACAAATTCCGCTCATTTTATTCCCGTTCGGTCCAATCGGACCGTACCTCTTTTGGCTAAACTCTATGTCAAAGAAATTGTTAAAATGTATGGAGTTCCAACTTCTATTGTTAGCGATCGTGATCCATTATTTACTAGTGGATTTTGGAAGGGTCTTCAAAAAGCTTTGGGAACGAAGCTTAATTTTAGCACCGCTTATCATCCTCAGTCCGATGGACAAACAGAGCGGGTGAATCAAACTCTTGAAGATCTCCTTCGTGCATGTGTTCTTAATTTTGGTGGAAGTTGGGAAGATCATATTTCTCTTGTTGAGTTTTCCTATAATAATAGCTTCCAATCTAGTATTGGTATGGCACCTTTCGAGGCACTTTACGGAAGGCCATGTCGATCTCCTTCGTGTTGGCTTGAAGTCGGTGAGAAGCTAGTTTTATGTCCAGATTTTATTCGTGATGCCACAGAAAAGATTGACCTTATTCGTCATAGGATGAAAGAAGCTCAAAGTAGACAAAAATCCTATGCCGATAATCGAAGAAGGAATTTAGAATTTTCTGTTGGAGATTTGGTGTTCATTCGTGTTTCATCTATGAAGGGTGTTGTGCGTTTCAGTCGATCGGGAAAATTAGCACCTCGATATATCGGTCCATTTTCCATTGCCGAATGCATTGGTTCCGTAGCTTATCGCCATTTATTACCGGCTCAATTTTCTGCTATTCATGACGTATTCCACATCTCTCAACTACGAAAATGCCTTAGAGATTCCGATTCTATTCTTGAGCTCGATGTTATTGAAGAAATTGAAGTTTCGCCTAATTTGACTTATGAGCAACATCCTATTCGTATCGTTACTATGGAGGTTAAACGCCTTCGAAATAAAGATGTTCCTCTTGTGAAAGTTCAATGGTCCTCAAATCCTAAGGATTGCTCTTGGGAATCCAGAGAATTCATCAAGCGAACACATCCGGACTTACTCTCTCGTGCTCCTTAGGATGAACTCATTTCAAAATTTCTTCTTTTGTGTTGTTATGCCTTAGTATGGTTGTTACTTTTTATTTTCTGCTTAAGTATTGCGGGGACGCAATTTCTTTAAGGAGGGGATTCTATAACAACCCGCATATTTTACGATTGTATATTTAAACGTTTGGTTTAAATATAGAATCGTTTGTTGAATTTAAAGTCCAAATGTTTCTTTTTGTAAACTGTCGAATCCGGATTCGAGACCACTTCCATTGAGTTCAAAACGACGTTTACAACTTTTTTGAGTATAAACTTCGATATGTTTGGAGTTGAGTAGAATTTTGCTATTTTTCTATTGGGCTTTGGGTTTGGGTTTCATCCCACCAACTCATCTAATACCCTAACTCCTCCTCCAATTCCACTTCATTCATTATATTATTTCCTAACACTCAAGCTAAAGGAAAGAATGGGGGAAAAGATGAGAAATTAAAATTCCTAAGCCCTAGTTTTCTTAGGATATTCAAGTTCTTGCTCTAAAATCAAAGAGAAACTTAGGTAAGCATCCTCTTCATCTTCTCCATCTCAATCTCTCTTCAATTTTCAGAAATTCCTATAACCTAACTTAGGAAAAACTTCACCTTTGATAATAGATTAAAGATTCTAATGGTGTATTGAAACGGAATTGATCTTGCCTTGTTTTAAAGCTTCTCATTCGTTGTTTTTGGGTTTAAAGGTGAGTTCTCGAACTCACATCTATGTCTATAGCTTTCATTATTGTTAGGTATGAATTCCTAACATCTATTTCATATTCATTTGCTTTGATTTGAATTGATTTGGTGAATTTTCCAATTTTGGTATTTTGAAGTCAAAATCTTTAAAGATCCTATCTTGGATGTTTTGACATGTTTTTGGTGGTGTATCGAAGAGCCTATAGGGCTGGGTTATCGATCGACATAAATCCCTAGCATCCATCGCTCGTTCGATCACTTCCGGTTTGGATTTTTTCCCTTTTTGGGCTAGGCTGATTTTTGCCTAGCAGGAAAATCCAAACGTATGGAAGGGGTCCCTGGAA
The DNA here is from genome assembly GCA_030737815.1 of Allium fistulosum. Lineage (NCBI taxonomy): Eukaryota > Viridiplantae > Streptophyta > Magnoliopsida > Asparagales > Amaryllidaceae > Allium > Allium fistulosum. The sequence goes on along the minus strand of CM060906.1, from coordinate 235,350,612 downwards.
AAAGAAAAAAAGGCAGAGACAAAATCCAGATGTCTGGTTGAAAAATCTAGACATTTGGAAGGGGCCCCTGGAAAAAGAAAAAAAGGCAGAGACAAAATTCAGACATCTAGTTCCCCAACCAGACGTCTGGTACTGTGCAGTTTAGTCTATTTTGGCTGTTTTTGAGTGGATTTCCAATTTTTATCGATTTTTGTTGATCCGGTTAGTTGTTGTCAATTATTATCGACTTTGATGACTTCATTTATGAATTTTTGGGAATATCCATTTGATTGGATTTGATATCGATTTTTATGGTTTGAATTCACGTCGTCGAATGTGGATTTTGGTGATAGATTGTTTTTACAATCGTTTCTGTGTTTTGTCACTTTAAAATACAAAGGTTTCTATACTAGTAGTAAATACTCAAACTCTTTCACAAAAATGATTTCAACATTACTTTTAATACAAAGCTTGTTTTTAAAACCGTTTTCCAATCTATTAGTATATACAAACCTTTACCTCATTCGTATGAGAAATCTAATTAAACGGCTTAACAAAACAAGTGGTATGAAACGCTTGCGTTTACTTCGTCGGTTAATTCTTGGACTTGTTCGATTGAAATCTCGTGACAATCATCGAGTGGAAATCTACAATTTGTTCGTAAATATTTAAGTTAAGCCAGTGGTTATGGGACATGAAGCTAAACTCATTTATTTACTAGCTTGGTGTAATTTACACTTCTTTTTTATCAATGATGATCATTTTGTATTTTCGAGTGGAAATCTACAATTTTTTCGTAAATATTTAAGTTAAGCCGGTGGTTATGGGACATGAAGCTAAACTCATTTATTTATTAGCTTAGTGTAATTTACACTTATTCTATAGAGCTTCGGCTCAATTTGGTAGGGTAGCGACCCATGGTCTTTTGACCGTTCGAGGAGCATTCGGATCATTCGTCCGCGTGGGGGACTGTACCACGACAGAGTCTGTGCATGAGGCATATCTTTTAGGGTGCATCGATGTTCGGCTCATTCGTCCGTGTGGGGGACTGTACCACGACAGAGTCTGTGCATGAGGCGTATCTTTAGGGTGCGTCGATGTTCGGCTCATTCGTCCGCGTGGGGGACTATACCCCGTATTTTTGTGGGATAGAGTCTCATTTGTGATACAAGTGTTGGTGAGTTTTCGTGCTCCCGTTTGTAATAGGCCTCCCCCTTTCTGTTTTTTGGATTTCTAATTATTGATTTCTGGAATTTGTGTTTCACCAATTTTTGCGATTAGCATTGATATGTTTTGTGAATATTTGAGGTTTGGTGAATAAGCTAAAGAATGTGATATTCTTTTTGGATATTTGAGGAGATTTGAGATATTATATGATTTTAGTTGTTATCAATTGTATACTTGTCACAGTATGGCATTATTGTTGTCATATATTTTTGTTGTATCTCCTATCCTATCTCATCTTATATGATATTTATAGCTAGACTGATCTGTTTATTATTTTTCTTCTTAAATAATACTCGGGTCAGACCGAGGTGTTTCAGGTGCTTCCACTTGACTTCTTATCAAGGACTAGCTCCTGACTTTTGGCTAACTACTTTAGCTTAGTAGTTTTTGTTTTTATACATTTGAGATAGAGACTCCTTGATGTATACATATCCTTTTGCTTAGCACTTGTATCTATTCTTTTGTGATGCAGTGGATCTTTTATGACCACTACTTTGATGTACACTTTTATGTGTTATATTCATATATGTTTCCGCCTTAATGATATGAATATCTGTGACTGATTAATGTTATGCTTATTTTATATTTGTTTCCGAAGGCCAAATAGCCACTGTGTGGTAGCTTTGAGTTTGTATTTGATATGTCAGATTTCCTCTTGAAATGAAATGCATGATATTCTATCGGGCATATCGGTACTCGCACAAAGCAATTACACAGATGGTCGCTCCTCAACAGCCTTATTCTTCACGCTAGTCGATGGCATTACCTAGTGTCCTTGGCTAGTGTGAGTATAGAGGTGGGGCATCACGCCTGACTCTATCAATCTCCTACTTACACTTAGAGCTAATTATGAAATCTCAATCTCATCACTTCAACCAGCTTCTCGAGAACCAACTGAGCTGGAACCTTAGCGAATGAAACTGCTATGTAGTCCTTGGTAACTACCCTTTGAATCACGACTTCATTCTTATCAATGAATTCTCTAATTAGGTGGAACTTCTGAAAAATGTGTCATGACTTCTTGTGTGCTCTGTGCTCTTTTACGATCAGAATCGCTACCTTGTTATCATAGAACAATTCTGTAGGATTCTCGGTATTGGAAATCACTCCGAGCTCACTCAAAAACTTGCACATCTAGACTGCCTCTTTAGCTGCTTCATTGAGAGCGATGTACTTGGCCTCCATTGTGGAATCGGCAACTATTTCTTATTTGGAACTTTTCCAACTAATAGCCTCGCCGTTAAGCATAAAGACATAACCAGACCCTGATCTACTATCATCTATATCACTTTGAAAGCTTGAATCCGTATACCCTTTCATAAGGAGGTCTCTTTTTTCGTATATGAGGAAAAAGTTCTTAGTATTTCTCAAATACTTAAGTATACTTTTTACGGTTGTCCATTGTTTTCCTTTAGGATTAGACTGGTATCGGTTTATGCATTTTAATGCATATGCCACATCCAGACTAGTACATAGCATAGCGTACTTTATGGATCCCATGGCTGAAGCACGTGGGATCCTCTTCATATGCACTTTCTCATCATAGGTATGAGGAGCGTCCTTCTTAGAAAGGACAATTCCAGACTGCATTGGAACGTTTCTACGCTTGGAATTCTCCATACCGAACCTTTTCAATATGGCATCTATATATAAGGATTGGGACAATCCCAACAACCTCTTAGATCTATCTCTATGGATCTTTGTACCAAGTATATAGGCCGCTTCTCCCAAATCCTTTATGAAGAAATTCTTGGAAAGCTAAGCTTTCACTGATAGCAATAATGAAGTGTCATTATCAACCAATAGTAGATCATCATGCAAAGTCTAACAATACGATAGCATTACCCTGTTCCTTTATGTATACGCATGCTTCCTCCGTGCTTGATAAAAACCTAAATGTTTGATTACTTTATCAAAACCGTTATTCCAACTCCTTGAAGCTTGTTTAAGTCCATAAATGGACTTTAACAACTTGCAAGCCTTGCCTTCATTCCCACTGACCACAAAATCCTCGGGACGCGAGATATAAATGGTTTATTCTAAATCACCATTTAGAAAAGCCGTCTTTGCATTCATTTTCCATATTCCATAGTCATAGAATGTAGCGATAGCTAGCATGATCCGAATGGACTTAAGCATGGCTATTGGTGAAAAGATCTCGTCATAATCAACACATTGAATTTGACGAAACCCTTTTGCAACTAGCCTTCCCTTATAAGTCTCCACTTCCCCATCTACATTTAGCTTTTTCTTAAAAATCCATTGGTTACCGATGGGTTTTATTCCTTTAGGTACGTCCGACAAAGTCCAAACTTTGTTTTCGTATATGGAATCCATCTCGGATTTCATAGATCTAAGCCAGAGTGCAGAGTCTTTACTCTGTGGTGCTTATTGGAAAGATAGAAGAGTGTTGTCATCTACGACACAACCCTCCTTCTCGCCATTTATGAGAAAATCGTAGCTTCACTCTAGTGCATGAGATTTCCTACTAGATCTTCTAATAAGTTGCATATTTTCATATACGGGCGAACTTGGTTCTTCCACTAGTTCGGCCTCGATGTTAGTTTCTTAGATCTCATCCAAGTCTACAACTTCATTGTTAATTTCTTTCGGTAGAAATTCCTTTCCTAAAAAGACAAAGTGTATGGAAACAATCGTATTTTGTTCCTCTGTGTTGTAGAAAATATATCCCCTAGAATTCTAGGGATATCCTATAAACATACACAAAGTTGATCTAACCTCAAGCTTATTAAGGCCACTGATCTTAACATAGGCCGAACAAACCCACACTTTCAAATAATTGAAATGGGGTCTTCCCATGACATATCTCATATGGCATCTTAGGCGCAGATTTAGTTGGCCATGAATTCAACATATACACTGATGTTTCTAGTGCATATCCCCAAAAGGACAAAGGTAACTCAGCCTTACTCATCATGGGATGAACCATATCCGATATGGTTCTTATCCATCATTCTGACACAATGCTATGTTGTGGAGTATAAGGTGAAGTAACCTGAGAGATAATATCATTATCTTTTAAGTATTGTTGAAAATCATGTTCAACATACTCACCTCCTCGATCTGATCGAAGAATCTTAATATTATGGCTTATTTGGTTTTCTACTACATTCTTATATTCGACAAATTTCTCATAGACATCGGATTTGTTCTTCATGTGATACACATATCCTATTCTCGACAAATCATCAATGAAGGTAATAAGTAAGAATTACTATCTTTGGTAGTTATAGGCATCAGACCATGTACTAACCTTAAGAGTTCATCAAATCTTTCATTGCTCCCACTGAAGGAGTTCTTGGTCATTTTACCTTTGAGACATGAGTCATGCGTGTCAAATGATTCGGAACCAATTGGTGGTAGAAAGCCGTCGGTTTTCAATTTGTATAGTCGTTTCTTACTAATATGACCTAGCCTACAACGTTAAAGATAACTATCATTTATATTGTTAGATGAATTATTCACAGAAAAAACAAAATTAGTATTAATCACATAAATGCCGTTGTCAATAATACCATCGCAGACATTATTTCCATCCAAACTAACGTTCATAACATTATTTGCATAATGAAACATATATCCCGTCTCAAACAATCTAGAAATAGATATAATCCCACAAATAAAGTCTTTTACAAAATACCAGTTATTTAGTACTAATACTATTCCACTAGGAAAAACTAAATGATAGCCTCCTATTGTCATTGCCTCTACCATAGATCGATAAGCCACCTGGGGCCTTATCTCTCCTTTTGTTACACGATGCCAGTTCCTAAGCCTCTATAACAAATTACATATATGAGTATCCTATCCAGTATCTAAAACCTAAGACATTTTATTGATTACTAAACAATTTTGAATCATAAATATACCTGATGGAGCTGCAAAATCATTCTGCTTCTTTTCCACAACGATCTACAAATAGTCAGGACAATTCCTTTTTCAATAACCTTTCTTGTGGCAGTGGTGACATTCACCCTTGTTCTCGGTCACCTTACTTTCCTTTTTATTACCTTCTCTTTTCCGCTTCTTCAAACTCTTCGAAGATGATGCACTATCTTAATAGCAAGTATAGCCCTTTAATCCTTAGATTATGACTCGGCCAATCGGTATAGTTGGGTCCAGTAAGCTTGTTGGTTTCAGAAAACAGTTTTGTTTTTGTCATTTTCTACAAGTTTAAGTGCTAGATTATTAGAAAAAATCATAGTAGATGTTCTTATAATATTAGTAAGGTTAAACTTTATGCTTCATTTTACTAATAAGCTCCCACTAGTTTTTTATGTTTTGCCAAACTCTAAGTTGAAACACAGAAGTCTTTCGACTTCACTAGTAGGTTTAGGGTTCGTATATCTTAGGATTCTAACCTTGAGGAAAGCTCAAAAGTTCATACTCCCACATATAATGGATAACTCCTTATCGGTTGTATCATATAAAATTCCTAACCTGTGGTACCTTATCCTAATCTGCCTTTACCTTGATGAAAGCTCAACAAATAAAGTTGGATTATTCACTCAGATCTACCATGTTGCAATGGCCTAAGTATAATGCACTTATCTTGAGGAAAGTTCAATAAATATGTGCAATTATCTTACCTCATATATTCAATATATTAATAGTACTACACATAACATCCTTAGCTTAAGGAAACTTCAACAACTAAAGAGTATGCAAGTAATCTATTGGTATATAAATGGTAGAAGACAACATTATATTAAAGATTCATAATCTTCAATATATATATATATAATATTGAGTGATATCGACTTATGGAATAATATAATTCTTATGAATTACTCTCGCGATTCAAGTGTCAAACACGTTGGAAATTACGGTATACATAAATTTACGTATGTATTTATTCTTTACGTCTATTTAAGTTTCTTTAATGTTCCACCTTTAGTATACACTCATATTATATAAGTTTTATATTTTATATTACTTATATAACAGTCTTACGTATAACATTATATTAAATAAATCTTATTTAATTAATTAGTTAACATTTCAATTGATTACATATTAATATAACATTTATATTCATTAATTTTTATATATTATAACATTATATTAAATATATCATGTACATGTGTATATTATTTAATTAATTAACCTTTTAATTGATTTATTTAATTAAACTATTTTAATTAAATTATATTAATTTCAAAATTTATTTCATATTCATACATGTAGACTTATGTTATTTTAAATAATTTAAAGTAACATAACATGTATATAATATATTATACATGTATTCATTTATTAATTAACTTATTTAATTAATTTTATCTTATTAATAAATTTTAAAATTTCAAAATTAATTTGAATTATTTTTAAACATTTTGAAAACTTTATTATATTTTAACTTTTAAATTTTAAATTTATTTTTTTAATTTTTCAAACAATTTTGAAAACTAGCCCAAGACCCAATTCAAATTGGGCCACTTCTATTAGGGGTAACCTTTGGGTTAACATATCTGTTTGGATCAGGCTGGTAGCTAGGTAGGGTAGAGTAATTGATTACCCTGACCCAATCTTTCGACACTACCTTTCTAGACGCCACACTGTCCAGGCTGTGAGCTTAATTTGTTAACCTTAACATGACTAATTTAGACCGCATAGGCTATTGGGCTCGATATCATTGTTAGAATTGGGCTGACCCGTAGAAGAAGTTATGGGTAAATTTCAAGAAATATTTCCTTATTGGATATGTATTGGACCTATGAAGTCTAATTCATTTAGAACATTTTCAAATTTATTTAAATAAAATCTCTTACTTTATTTAAATTTATAAATTATATAGTTTAATTTAATATATATATATATATATGTATGTATGTATTTGTGTATGTGTGCGTGTATTATATATGTGTGTGTGTGTGTGTGTGTGGGCGCGCGCGCGCATGTGTAACATGTTAGGTCTTGCATAGATGTTAGGATTTACATCACAATGGATAAGTTAGTTCAATCGGTATCTAATGTATGTTGTCCAAATTTATGTATGTTTATAAACTTATTACTTATATTCAAATATTATAAACACACACACACATATAAAAGTGTATGTTAATTTTGTTCAAATAATTATATGTAAATGAAAGATATTTAAATACATACATACATACATACATATATATATATATAATTTATAAATAAAACAGAAAAAATGCCCCATATGCAAGCCACCAGAAAATAAGGGCGGGCCCAAAGAGATAAAGCCCAATAGGGAAAAAAACAAAACACCTCCGCTTAACAAATATAAGCCACATATCCACCTGATCCACAAAGAAAAGCATGAAACTTCTAAAACCCTACCACAAAATACCGCCGTAATCACTAAGTTCAATCCCCCATCTACGAAACAAGCTCCTCTCCTCCAAAGACATCCTATGTTGGTTCAGCCACCGTTGTAGCTGCAGTCGAATGTCAATCTCCACAAGCCAAAACCGTACTTCTTTCAAGCATCTCAAGTTCTCAAAGCGTCTTCTAACTCGCCCAATCCATATATGGTGGACAACAGTTGCCGCCGCTACATAAGCCAAGTCACGGCGCACCAATTTCGAGTTGAAATGGATGCGTAAGCTAGACAGATAGTCTCCCAAACCAGTGGCGATGAAAGGAGGTATCGCAAGACGTTCCAGAGTGTAGTACCACAGATAAGTGCTGTAATCACACTTTGTAAACAAGTGCTCTTGATTTTCATTGTTTTCGCCACATAAATTGCAAGTTGTAATTGCATTAATCCCCCAATTAATTAGTCCATCGGCTGTGGGTAATCGTTGCAAGTATGCTAAATATGTTGTATAGGCAAACTTTCAAGCTGTTTTACTATGCCAAATAACCCAAAAAAATTCATCTTTCTCGGTAGATGGTCGTATGTCGTTCCACACTCTTGAAAATACGAATTGGTTAATGTCACAATTTCCAATAATCTCTTAGGTCATCGGAGACAATATTAACATTCTGAATATGAGCAGCCACTTCTCTAGTATCGGATAACATTTGAGTTTGAAACCTACCTTCATGTATAATATGAGAAACTTTACTATTAGCTGTGTGACATAAAAGAAACTTTACTATGATAACATTTCTATTTTTTTAATATTTTCAGTGAAGTGTGTATGTACTCCTGTATTAGAAGCTGACTACATAGAAGATGTCGTGCTCTTTTTCCTTACCATAATGGAAGGCTTTTTAAGGAGGCGAGTCCACCTATTAGAGGTTCTATTTATTATTAATAAAGAACCATTTTATTTCAAAAAAAAATATAAATAAAATATTAATAATATATATGTGCATATTATTATAATATATCTATTTAAATATATATAACTTATTTAAATAATAAAATAATATACATACACATATACATAAATACGTGCATATATATATATATAATTTTTTTAAAACCGTGAATAATATATGTACCGATATATATAATGATAAAATAATATTGATACACACACACATATATATATATTCACATAATTAAATATATATATATATATATACATATATATATTAACTAACAAAAAAAATTTCAATTCCAGATCATATGTACAACACACATATTTTTATTATTACTTTCTATTATTTCAAAATATATTTTAATTGAATATTTATTCGAAATTACATAAAATATTAATAAAAAATTATTTTTGAAACATTTTTCAAATTTAAATTTCCGGTAAGTCACATATATTATTTTGAAATTTGAAATTTTTTTCCATATTATTTTCCTTTCAAATTTAAGTTTTACTAATTTATTAATTTTTGACCGATTATAATATTAATTTTTAAAAATAGCAAAGCTAATTTTTTTCAAATTTTATTTTCTAGTTATGATAAAATAATTTTATAAAATTTAATTTTTTTATAACATATTTGATTTTATATGATTTATTTATGTAATATGTTGATTTAAATAATATTAAATATTAATATATAATTATAAAAGTTAATTTCTTACTTTCAAAAATTAATATTGCTATAACATTATATTTATATATAATTATATGATCGATTTTAACCATAGTATGATATTGTAATTAAATATAAACCATATATATAATTAAATGATATATATATAGTTTGATAACATATTAATATATATATATATATAAATTAAGCGGATGTACAGATTTGTTTGTATATAAAAAATTGATTTTTTTAAATTTATAAGTATATACATACATATATCCTAACTAACTTATGACAACATTAATACATATTAGAATCATCACATAACTAACAATATAATAATAATATGTACATATAAAATATAATTCGAAAAATTGTAAACTATTACATCCCTAAGTACCAAAGCCTTGAAGCACACTTTGAAAGGATGAACTTTCACTTTTGAAACCTTTTCGATTTGGCAAATTACCAATTCTTGAACCGTTGATTTTTGACTATCAGATATTGATCGACTTTGAGTTGATTTGAACTTGATATGATGGAGCACCTATGATATATTTTCAACTAGCAATAGAAGGATGAAGCGGCAACAAAAAAGATCATTTGCGATTAGGGTTAGAATGTTTAAATAGTGGATAGAAGAGAGAAAATAGTGGATCTAATCTCATACTAATTCTCCCTCAATCTGAGCCAACCAAAATTGGACATCTCTACCCCATTTTGAGGCGCCCTATATGTCAGTCGAAAATCTCACCCACCATGATGGGCCAAAATCCCATTTAAGCCCAAAGAAAATATTATTTAATTAAATCCAATTCAATCGCTTATCGATATCGATTAATATATTTATAATCATTATAAATATATTTAATAATATTTATTTCTCAAATCATTATCAAAATTTTACAACTAATATTTCATAAATATTAATTAGTTTATAATAATTATAAAATAATTAAATCGTTTGGTCATAGGAGAATTCATCGTTTCGGTTGTGTGACTCATCAGGTGTAAATTTAGTCAGTGATTGATACCGAACTATTCAAATATTAACGTTCATATATAACTTAGCAGGTAATGTGACATTTTGGCGAAGTTTATTGCTAACTTGGTTTCAGTAAAACTCAATTTCACTTTACTAAGCGTTGCTCGGTTATCACTTTTATTTACATTAATTCTCTTCGTCAAAACTATATCACTTTGGACTCGCTGATAATGGTCAAAATTCTAATATCGTCCATATGCAACTCAATAGTTCAAATACAAAGTCCTAGGTTTAATAATAACAATTATTATTATTAACCGTACTACTCTGGCCAAAGATTTTGACTTTGAGTTGACTATGATACTAATCCCATGTAATTGAGGAGACGAATCCCTTCTTGAATAGTGCTTCACTTCCAATACTTTCACTCGACCCAACTATAATCATTCGATTGACGCCGTGTCAGGATTTGACTATAATCAAAGTGTACCTTTCATATTGAAGATTGATAATATTCTCAAGTCAAAAGAACTATGTAAATCAGTCGCAGCGATACTTTCTGTTTGACCTTAGTTATTCTAACCAACAACAAAATGTCGAGTGAGTCATTCTATGTTTATCTAATAACTATCAGTATGTAACCTTAAGTGCTCCAGCATTCATGAGTAATTTACTACCCAATATTTAGAAGACGTTACGTAATCTAGTCTCAACAGATACATCGATATCCAATCTTGATGCATCTTGACTAGGAACATTTAAAATAACGTGTTTTATAATATTGTGATACAATACTCATGGTTACAACTATTTGTAATTATTATCACAAACATACCATTTATAGATTTTTCTGTTAAATATATTTAATTAAGCCTTTAGTTATTTATAACACAATATAACAAATATATAATAGAATGAAAAAACATTTATTACGAATGAGAATTGATTATAGATTTAATTAATTTACAATAAATTAAAAAAATTCCCCTAAAGCATACCCCTAACTCTATCATATATATAATAATAATAATTTTTTATATGTATGTTTACAGGTGACCACAATCAAACTTTAAAAAATTAATTTTTTCGAAAATTAAATAATATTAAAAATGATTTTAATTTAATTAACACCAAAATTAAAAGATCAACATAATGTAATGTATGTTTTAAATTTTGTCATCTTTATGCACAATGTAGGCGATAATTTTTTTTAATTTTGCATATATATATATATATATTATATAGAATTTATTATTTATTTAGTTTAAATTGATTATACAAATAAAATACATATGCACATGTTTATAAATAATATAAAATTTTAGTATAAAATTTAGTACAAAGTATATATATATATATATAACCAAAAGAAAAAATATCTAGGCCGAGAGCAATGTTGAAATATATATATATATATATAATTTTATTATTAATATAAATATATATATATACACACGTATTTCTAAGTAATTATATATATATGTATGTATGTATCATATATAAAAAAAATTAATTAATTTTTTTTTTCTTATGGATTACATATAATATTTTAAGTATTTATTTAAAATATTTTATAAGTTGATATTTAAATTATTTTCTAACATAATATATATATACACACACACACACTTATACATACATACATACATACATATATATATAATACATATATGTAATGCATACATATTATATATATATATATATATTTATACACATATATAAATGTATTTTATAAGTTTTTATATAATTGTATTTATAATTAGTATTTCATGATATATACATACATACGTATATTTTTTGGCAAAGCCAGTCGGTTTTATAGTGGACCGTCCACTTTTTATTACCAACGTAATAAAATATAGATACAATACAGGAGCAAGGCAAAAGGACCTTAACTACTATAAGAAAAAGAATAAACAACTCAGGAGTTAGGCGAAGGTGCCTAAACTACTATAAATGACGTAAAAGCAATTCCTCCTCCGTAGAGGTGGAGCTACTTCCACCGACCGAAGACGGGAGACCACCCACACTGGGATCATCGTCTATGGCATGCGCAAATGGACCAAGACGAATCACAAGAGATGGGTCATAGTCAACAAAGTCTAAAGAGAAGATGAAAGACCTATCCCAAGTGGCATCAGCTAACAAATCATCATTCCTTTTTGCAAGCTGGCCTTCCGTAGCAAGAACCAACAAATCTCCTTATATGCAATAAAACAGACATCTGAGGTCCAACTTGTCATCTGACACAAAGCGGAAGAAGTAATCTTCAATAGGGTTATATCTCATGGAAGTCTGAACATGGATCTAAGCCTTTTCTTGCGCATCGAAATAAAAAGGCGTAGTAATTTTAACAACAGAGGATGATTCATGGGCAGCCTGAGGTGACTCAACAGGAGCAACAATAGGCTTCACAACAGATTCAACAATAACAAAATCAGGATCATCTATAAAAACAGCTGCAGCTGTAGTATCGATCACAAGGGCGACAAAATCTACAATGGTAGAGGTGGCATGAGGAGACAACATCACAGGAGACTGTACAATTACCGCATCAACAGCTAGAAACTTGCCAAAAGAAACATCTATAACGGCCACTTCCGCAACAAAATAAGGAGGTGGAGGCACAACCACATGAGGGGTGCTGGTCCCAACCTTAGGAACCCACTTCCTTGTTGAGGGACGAAGAAGTGGCACCTTGAGAGGTGGTGGGGCATCAGAAGATGTACGGAGCTTGTATGAGGAAGAAACATGTCCAAAGGAACGACAAGATGTACATATGTTAGGATCCCATCCATACCTAACATGCACCTTCGCAACCTGGCCTACCACAACCTGAACTCTAATGAAAGAAGGAAACGACTTCTCCAACGTAATTTCAATAAAAGCCTTTGCATAGACCAATCTCTCATGTGCCAAGGTATTGAACTCAAAACATTTCAATTTCCTAAGAGTACACGCAAGCCAATTTATGCCAACCAATGGCTGCAAAACAGATTGAACGTGAGAGAAGTATGCCCACATTGGAATGGATAGAACCTGCTCTCACGCACTAGTCACGAAAGGGGACCAACTAGTGATAATGAAAGGCTTCCCATCAATGAATGAGGGTCAGCACCAAGGACACGACGACGCTCCTCATCACTAGAGAACTTGAAATAATACATCAAATCAATGTAGGTAACGTGGAGAGAGCCACATAATTTCCATATGCGGCGGCATAAGTTTGTTACATCATGTATTTTATGCAAGGGGTCCAAGAAGAACCCAACCAAATGACCAGACCAATAATCTATGCCAGCTAAAATAACCATAGAAGGAGGCACCATTACAGCATTAACCTCTTCAATATCGAAATCAATTGGGATGTAAGCACCCACATTACGGGGCAGCGAAGGAAACAGAGAAGACCAATGCCTTAAACATAATGGAGCAGTGATCAAAGCAGCAGAAGGTAGGCAAGCATCAACGGAATTCGCATTGGGGCCTTGAAAAAGGCAGCTTCATTACACTCAATAGGAATGCCTAATGCAGATGGGGTAGTAGGACGAACATCATAAAGGCGAGATAAAGAATCAACCAATTTTGGATCTCGAGGCACAGTAACGTCGTCAGACAACAAGACACTATCAACAGGGCAATTAACATCACCAAAGACTTTGCTACAATTCATTAGAATATCAGAACCAGATGTTGTATTACTAGATAGAGCACGGACTATAGAAAATGCAGTGACGAGGTTATTGTTCACAACATGAGGAGAATGGGATGAAACAGACAGGTCGAGAAAGACTCCCGATGAACCTAAGGGCAACGGAGACAAGGATCTTGATGGAAGGGGAGAATCTTTGATCGAGTGACCAGATCTTGTTTGACTTTGAGGATCGTCGAATGACATAAAGTCGAAAAGCTTGCGAAGCTTCTTCAGCATAGGGAGGTTGAGGAGGGATGAGCGGAGAAGGAAAAAGACTAAGAGAGAGCGGCAGCGGGAAGAAGAAGCTTATTTTGAGAGTCGGCCATTGTCACTGATATGATATATATATATATATATATATATATATATAACAATATTTATGTGTATATTTATATTATTTTGACACACATATGCATACATACATGCATACACACACATATATACATATGTATGTATGTATGTATATAAGAAATACATTTGTATATAGCGGGGTTAACATGTCTATTGCAGTGTAAATCTCAACATCTGTACACGGACATATTAAATTACTAACACCCTATTATGATGCTCGAAAATGTACACATATATGTGTAAATGACACACACACACACACATAATACAAACTATATTAAATATAACTATATTTATGAATTAAATAAAATATTGATTTTAGTTGAAGAGAAAATTTAGAAAAGTTTTAAATAAATTTAGACTACATAGGTCCAATAAAGATCCAAACGTAATTTCCTTTTGAAATCTACACATTTACTCTGCTGCTTGTTGGCCTAGTTACAACAGAAGGATTATGATTGTTCGAAGAATCGTATCCTTTAATCAACTGATATAACTTTTTAGAAATAAATATCTGTTCAAAATATAGCTGTTTATACCATCTCAGAAGTCTGATCTGCGTGGTTGGACGTATGACTCTACTATTAAAAAAAACATTTTAAACAAGGTCAGACGATTGAATAAAAGGATCAGACGTTTGAAAATATTCTAGAAAAAAATACGTTTATTTTTTGTCTAATTCAGACAGTTGGGTTTTGGATTCATACGTCTGGTCTTTGTTAGATAAAATTATTTTGAACAAGGTCAGACATCTGACTTAATGGCTCAGACATTTGGCCAATTTCCAGAAAAGATTTATTTGAAATAGGACTTGATTTAGACGTCTTGTCGGTTCGATTAGACGTTTGATACCCTCATCAAATGTCAGGTTGAACCAATCAGATATTTGAATGACTTAAGGAAATAAAAATTTAGTACCTCAAATGTCTGGAAAAATAGTTCAATCGTCTGAATTTTTACAGTCTTATCTCGAAAGCATATAGGCTATTTTTAATTTATCCAGATATCTGAAGAATTCACTCAAACATTTGATTTTTAGGTTTTATAACTATATTGGAATTGTTCAGACGTTTAAAAAATTAACTCAGATGTTTGAATCCTGTTAATTTCCAAAAATAATTTTGAGTTTGAAAATTTTATTTTGATCGTTTATAAAAGATTTTAAATTGTGTGTAAACCAAAGGATATTGTACAATATTTTTTAGACTTACTACAACGATGATTCTTGGTAGTTGATCTTCATTATCTTGATAACGGCAGTTAGTTGTCTTTTGTTTTGAAATATCCTGTAAAGAATATAATTGTACAATATTTATAGAAATATATAGTTGTGTCATCAAAATTGAAAAAGGCGGGATTCAACACTTGTCACTGCATGAATTTAGATATTACTTAGTTTTTCCCTATTCAGATGCACCCTCTGTTGTGTAACGGCGGTCGGACCAAGCTCCCCATCTCCTGCACGTGGAGTACGCATATGGGTTGGCACACACTTTGTTGTAACAAATGAATCCCCAATGTTATGTGTCTACCAACCCATATTTATACACCACTTCTCCAAGTTATTTAACGATGTAGAACTTTCCAAATCCGAACCGTCGTTACTCCATTAAACATGCGAGACAACCCTAACAGTCTCCCCCTTGACTCGCATCCCTTTGCGATAACCTTTGAGAGTACTGCCGCTTTTTGAGACCTTTATTTTTGTGAAATGAAACAACAAAATAAAAACTACTAGCACTTTCTATCCTCTTTCTCTGTCTCCTCTCTAACCTAGCTCCGATACCATGTTAGAATTAGAGAAAGAAGAGAGAGTACGACGTTTAAACAAGTTGTATTGAGGTGATGCAGATGTGTTTGTGAGGAGATGGTGGTGTTTGCTTGAGTTAATAAATTGATGGCTATTTTTGGAAGTTTGATGTGGAGACTGAAAGCGAGTGGATGGTGGTATGAATGTCGTAGCGGCTGTTTGTGTATTGTGAAACGGAGGAGTGATTGATATGTAGTGGGGAGTTGGTTGAAGGGTGTTGGATGCGTGCACATCACAGGAGAGTAGTGAGGCTGTGATGAAGCAGTCAGTGTGTGGATGATCGGTCTCGGCCGTTTAATAGTGATGTTGATGTTAGCATGAAGAAGACGTTCTGCAAAACGCTGGTTGCAGATGTTGATAGTGAAGAAGACGATATCGGTTATGAGGTTGGGCAATTCGAAGAATGCTTGAAAACTGTTTGATGATATGCCTAAAAGAAGATAGACATGCCTACATGTGAAGTAGGCTAAGTGAGGAAGATTTGGTTTTGTGTCATCCAACAAGTAAGGAAGAAGAGCTGCGGTTCTCACTTGTTAGGGAGATGACATATATAAGGGACGACCCGAATGGAGAGGTTAGTGGATCCTTAAGAGTAAACCAAGAGTATTTGTTGATGGTTAAAGTACCAATCAACGTGAAACAGTTGAGCATGCCCAATCAGGCAAAATTGAAAGACCAAGTTCGTCTATGCAAGACGATGAAGAGATTGAGAAGCGCGGTTCATTGTTTTGTAAACTGAATTTTGACACATTCAGTTTAAGGGAGGGTGTTAGAATGTTTGAGTTAGTCCAACACGTTGTTTTCATGCGTTCCTATTAATATGTTAAGTGGTGGTCAAGGGTCACATTTATAGGTTACTGGGTAGTTTTTTTAGTCTATTTATATCTTTGTAATTCTATTTGTTTACGTATCCAAGCGAATATAACAATGTAGTCTCTTCTTGTTTAAAAAAAAACGAGTCAAGGGGGAGACTGTTAGGGTTGTCTCGCATGTTTAATGGAGTAACGACGGTTCGGATTTGGAAAGTCCCACATCGCTAAATAACTTGGAGAAGTGGTGTATAAATATGGGTTGGTAGGCACGTAACATTGGGGATTCCTTTTGTTACAACAAAGTGTGTGCCAACCCATATGCGTACGCCACGTGCAGGAGATGGGGAGCTTGGTCCGACCGTCGTTTCACAACATCCTCTCCCTCTTGATCTTAATGGGGATCGCGATGAAGATCAATGTTTATCTTATCTGAAGGCTTTAATACCAAATTGCCATGTTATTTTGATGATCATTGTTGCCTTGTGTGTGTCATGATCTGAAGTTGCATAAGGAAGGAGGGTTGTAGGAAGTTTTCTTGAGAAAGTGGGTGATATTTAGAGGCATAAGAAGAAGAGTAACGAAAGAAAATTAAGGAACAATGAATGGCGGAATTTAAATTCAAGGAACAAAAGTAAAAGGATAGATGAACATGCACATAACAAGAAGAAAGAAGAAAATCCATTGAAACTTTATGAATCTCATAAATCTGCTTTTACATGTTGTGATTACAACTTATTTACGGATAAAATCATAACCGCTAGTTAATAACAAATTGTAGAATAACCCCCTAAGTTAAATAAATCAGAAATTAAACAAAATATGGATTTATAAGCAAATAAAAAAGCCAATTCAGTTGTGCCTATGTGCGCACGTGAACTGACGCACACATATGCACAACTTGTATTTTTTGTTCGTTTCCGTTAATTATGTGGATCATTTGGCCCATCAAACTTTCATTTGCTGCTATTTTCATTCTTATCAATCTTTAGATCTTCACTCATAATGTGTCTTCGTGGATCTTACAGTTAACCAAAACGTCTGCTATGTTTGTTTGAATGTCTGATCGGGGATACAAACATGGGAACACGAATCTCATTAAAGGTTGATAAAGGCTTTTTAGCACCTTGAATATGCATCCACTTTCTACGTTAAAAAAAATGCTATATCATATGGAATATCACATAGAAAGAGTTTAAAGGAACGATATAAGTGATAGACGGACCATGGCCCACTAGTCTAACATTTACGACTATCTACCTAATTATTTTCAACATGCGTGATACGATCTTTTTTGTCCTATACAAGACAATAATGTGGAGATGCGAACTCAGTTTTTTCGATTACTTAAAAAAACGAATTTAGATATTTTTGATTATCTGATCAAGTACGCAGTACTGGTAACCATCGTCTATATGATGTCAAGTTGTTTGTTGCATCTTACCATTGAACCCCGGGCTAATCATAAATATATCTCCATCACTCGATCTTCCTTCCCCATTATTGATAATTCCCATTTTCATTTTTCATTTCTTAATTCAGGGTTTTTCCTTCCATACGTTCGCCGGTTTAGGTTTGGATTTCTGATAACATTTGGATCCCCAATATACAC
Source organism: Allium fistulosum (assembly GCA_030737815.1). Taxonomy (NCBI): domain Eukaryota; kingdom Viridiplantae; phylum Streptophyta; class Magnoliopsida; order Asparagales; family Amaryllidaceae; genus Allium; species Allium fistulosum. The sequence goes on along the minus strand of CM060906.1, from coordinate 235,332,210 downwards.
GGAGAAAGACTGGTTTTTTATTGACCAAAAGCGTCATGGAGCCTTCTGCAGCTGTGAAGGTAATATTTTTTCGGAATTATCGTATTCTTTTTTAGTTTTTTTTTTTCTTTTTCATGTTTTGTGCTTTGTTTGGATATATCATACTGTTTAATCTGTCTGTTTATGCGCACTTTTACAATGATTGCAATGCTGTGTCTCCGGATGATGTTTATTATTGTACGGTTTCATAATCAAATTAGAATGGAATCTGTAGTATTGCTTAATCTTCTATTCGGAGTTATGTTTTGCTTACCTACTGTTAGTTGATCCGAACAACCTAACAACGTAAATTGTAGGAATTAGAAGAAACAATGGCTTATGAGCTTTTATCTGTAGCTTAAGTCATCTAATGACAGTTGCAAGGTCGGTTTCACTCACTCTGTAAATTCCTTTAACAATACCCTGGTTTACTTCCTCTCGATCTTTATGGACAAAGCATGATTTACAAAGGCTTTTTTTTAAGAATAAAAATTATTATTATTATTAAAAAAAAAGTTTAAGAGCTTTTTGGCAACCAAAACTAGAAGCAATCGCTTTTTTTTTATTATTATTTTATATATAGAAAAAAAAATCTAATTATCAAACCCAGAAAGCAAAGAGTATTATCTTCAAATAATTAACATAACTTAGCTGAGAAAACCATGATACAGATAAATGTATCAAAAGTTTGGTGCAACTCCTTCACTACTTGACATGTGCGCTAGATGACAAATCATATTTACAATGTACATCCAAAAAATATATACACAATTTGTTATGATGCACGCATGATAGTAGTAAGCAAGATTGCATCAAAGTTTTGATACAGATCTGTATCAAAGTTCTTTCGGTTGTTACTATACATACCCCCTGCTGACTTTTTTATTTTTATTGGTTTAACATAAGAAGAAAAGTTACTTTGATAGTTTATGCAAAGGGGCCTTTAATAAGCTCACATTTTGATGCAATGATACATATATTTCCTCATTACACGTGGTATGACTTATGTTTGCTTCAAAATGTAAATGTCAAAGAGTGAGAGTTCTTTGATTGGTACTTTCTACAATGGGGTATTTTTATACATAAAAAAGTGTGTTATTAAGATGATGTGGTAAAGTGTTTTTTCCACCAGTAGATTTAGATTTTAGAAATTTGAATAGCAAGTATGGTGACTATAATTCTTCGATATGACATCATCTGTTATTATACATATTATTACAATGTTTACAAAGTTATCCTCGACCCTCTTAGGGTGAGACCCTTGTGTGATGTGCTTTAGCTCATTTTATTTTGTAACTGTATACTTGAGTTACTAACTTATTGAAAATGGTTAATTTTGGTCATAGTATTTCAAAACATGTGCTTGGCTACACAATTTATGCCTAGAATTATGATGTGCAATTATATGAAAGCTTATTACTCTCATTTATCTCATTTTATAAGTAAAATCATGCATATTTGTGGAAAGTTTGTGAACTCTATGTTCGCTTTTCACAGTAAACGCAGTTCTTTTCTCAAATTTTACTATGAAAAATTATTGCATTTATTGATTCAATTTATTACTAGTAGAGATAGGAGAGATTTGAGGAAGAGTACGTTGATAAGAAAAAAAAAACCTTGATAAATTGCTGATTACATTATTTACTGGGTAAGTGAACATAAATAATTTAGTGTTGAAGGACTTCTAAAAATTTGGCAGAAAAAGCTTCATTTAATGCTTGTTACAATATGGGATTTACATTCTTGTAGATCATAAAATTCTTTGACTTCTGTGGCACTGTGATCTTTATTTGGTATCGCAGATAACACACATGATAGTTAAAAAGTGTTATTGAAGCATTGTCATTACAGTAGATTCACATTCACTTATATCATTATTAAATATGCTCATAAAATTCTTTTGCTTTTTTGGCATGGGTATCTTTATCCAGTCTAGTATCACAGTTGACATGAAACATATTAATTATAAAATAGTGGCAGTATGCATGCTATCAATGTGAAATTGCAGAATTTCAAAAGTATCAATATAATGCATGTGGGACACTCAATTAAAAGAAAGCTATTGCAAAAATGGGTAACAAAAGTACTAAAGTGACAGAAGTTAAGAAGTATTAGTGGGGAAGTTATTTTATATGTTTATGCCGTTGTTTTATATGTGATTAACCGCTTAAACTAGACAAAGTTGTCACATGACTTTTTTTGTTAAAAAAAGAAAAAGTTGAACGAATAAAACATAGCGAGTAAATTGAATTCCTTAGTTATATGATTAAGTGTTTTAACTGATAACGATGACAAAACGTTATTACATGCCTGAATTTTAGTAAATCAAGGGAAGAAATATTGCTTGATTTAACAGTGGATTTTTTATTTATAATTTTACTTGGACAACTAAAGTCAAAGCCAAAGAAGAGCATGCTTTTGTTGTGTTTATTAGTACCAAATATACTTAGTTCTGTTTTAGTATAGGGAAATTTTCCTCTTCTCAGTTCATTTAATTTTTTTTTGCTTGTGCTTGTATGTGTAAAGGAACCTGGGAAATCTACATATACAGTAGATGAAGCACTTATATCCATGAGATTTGGATACTTCCAAATGCTTCTTCTAGCTTATGCTGGAATGGGATGGATTTCAGAAGCCATGGAAGTGATGCTTCTATCATTTGTGGGTCCTGCTGTGCAAGTAGAGTGGAAACTTTCTTCCACTGAGGAAAGCTCTATTACTAGTGTTGTTTTTGCTGGTATGCTAATTGGAGCTTCGTCGTGGGGTATTGTTTCTGATAATTATGGAAGAAAGTACGAACGTTTCCTTTAACTTTTTAGCCTTTTGAACTCTATTAATCTAACACTACAGCTGCATAATGCTTCATAAGTAAAAGATCATTTTTTTCCTTTGCAATTGTATTAGCTTGTTATACAGTGTTCTCACTTGTTTTACATCCTACTTTATGCAGGAAGGGATTCCTATTTACTGCTCTTGTCACTAGTATTGCAGGACTTCTTAGTGCATTTTCTCCGAATTTTTTGTGTTTGATTATTGTTCGTTTTTTTGTTGGTGTTGGGATTGGTGGTGGTCCAGTTCTCTGTTCTTGGTTTTTGGAGTTTGTACCTGCACCAGATAGAGGTAAATGGATGCTAGTCTTCTCGTCATTTTGGACTATTGGCACAATTGCTGAGGCTTTGCTTGCTTGGGTAATTTCTTGTTTGTCGCTATAGTTTTAATAGTGGATGTGTGTTTGGAACTCACATGTATTAGTATAAATTAGTGTTCAGAACGACATATTATGAACTTATAGGTAAATGTCGCATCTTTATAAATTTAGGTACGATGAACACATTTAAGATAAATTCAGGTATTAAAGGACAACTTCCACATCAAAATTATGGTATTTTGGTAAAGGGGTATCTTGCATTCTTATTTCATAAAATTAAATGGATGGTTCCTTAAACAAATATTTACAATTATTGTCCTTAATTCAAAATACCATGTTTTACTACTTTTAAGCCATGTTAGACTTTTCCCAAGTTTTAAAAAGACGTGGATAATTAATGAAATAATTGTTCGTTTGCCGTCTTTTTATAAATTTACATAGTGCTTGCATAAATGAAAGTTAGATGCAGCATTAAGAAAGTATATGCAAATATGAGAGTTGTAGAGTTTATGTATAAACTACAAAGAAGCGAAATCTAACATGGTTCCTTAAAAATCAGAGGTCCTGTTCACAGTTTTCATAATTAAACCCTATCTTCTACTTGAATCTGCATAGAAGATAAATAATTATATTCAAATTGATGATATAGTTGTTCATATATGCTTAATGTCTACATTCACAACACTAATATTTGCAGATAATTTTGAGATATATTATGTTGTAATTAACCAAACTAACCAAAATTTGCAGGCAGTGATGCCAACTATTGGTTGGAGATGGTTACTCGGGTTATCTTCAGTGCCATCATTTTTTCTTTTGGTATTTTATTATTTCACAACCGAGTCGCCAAGGTATCTATGCATGAAGGGAAGGAAATCAGAAGCAACCAAAGTACTAGAAAAAGTTGCTAAAATGAATAGTGCAACACTTCCAGCAGGCTCACTTATTTCGGATCATAATATCGAGTCCATGGAAATTCCAGTTACAGCTGAATCCACTGGTTCAACAGAGCAAACAAACACATCCACTGAGAAAAAATCTAATAGAAGACCAGTGTTCACAGTGGTTAAGCTTTTATCTCGAAAGTTGATAAGATCAACTCTTCTTCTTTGGATGGTGTTTTTTGGTAATGCCTTTTCATATTACGGGGTGGTTTTGTTAACATCCGAATTGAACAACAATAGTAGGAGCTGTACGCCAGGGGCAAAATCAACCAGTGCAGCGAATGTTGTTAACTATAAAGATATACTTATCACAAGTGTTGCTGGTAAAATCCAATTCCTTTTATAGCATGAATTTTAAGTTTACTTCCATAATAATACCTTGTATATTAAGTTTAAGTCAATGTTACTTCTACTCAAAAGTGTGTTTTATAGTAGAGGTTCTGGTGTTTGGTATTCTTAAAGCACTCTTATGGGTAAAAGAATGATACATTTTGTTTATCCAATACCACTTTTTAGCAAAAGTATTTTTGAGGTGACAGGAATAACCTAACATCACGAAAAATGTTTTTTCCCCCCTTCCCATAAGTACTCAACAAGCAAACCCTGAATAACATCTTTTCTATTGAAAGTTTTAGACGATGAAGACTCATTTTTTTCTCTTTTGATTTCAATTGCAGAGGTTCCGGGACTATTTTTGGCAGCTGCAATTGTGGATAGATTTGGTCGAAAGATAACAATGGCAGCTTTGCTTTGGGGAGGCTGCATTTTCTTAGCACCACTTCTAGTTCATCAGAAACATCTCGTAACAACTGCACTTCTGTTTGGTGCTCGTATATGCATATCTGCAAGCTTCACAGTTATATATATTTATGCTCCAGAGGTTAGCAATTTTTTCCTTCAACCTAATGCATTATTATTTGTCAATCCATTGTTTGAGTTAAGTTAAAATAAGGCAGCCAGGTGTGGATACTGGAATTATATCAAAGGGGGCATAAAATATTATATATACCACCAAAAAGAAAAAGAAAAATCTTGAGAAGTTGTGTAGTTTTCATCTTACTAATTGTTGAAATTGAAACACTCCCATTAATCTGATTGGAATTATTGTACATATTTGAGTATTAAATAGGATTTGATTTTAAAATTCAGATAATATTAAATAAGACGTATTAATCTAACTTGAAAAACCCATGCAGTTTCAAAAACGAAAAGTAGTTAAATACAAGAGACATTAGAAACAATATAACGTAATTTCTTTCTATGGATTGGATTTATACATGAAAAAGCTAAATACTACCAAAAAAGAAAGTACTACCAAACAGACCAAACACAACCTTACTCTACTTTGTTGCCTTTCTTCTCCAAACTATTATCATCTCCTCAAAAAAAATCTCAAAAGATCATTAAAACCTAAAATCAGCCTTTACAGTTTCTTTTTTTCACAAACTCAAATGGGGGCATTTGCCCCTTCTTGCACCAACGTATATGCCCATGAAGGCAGTTATAACTTTAAGAATAAATAAATTATTAGAGAACATTAGATGCATTAGATAATTAATTTCAATTTTGAATTAATTTTCTTGAATGCTAACTCAGGTAGTTAATTACAATAAATCTGAGTTAATGCCGAATCAGTTTAATTATAGAGTTTAATTACAATTAATTATAGTTTTAACCTGTGGTTATTTTCAAATCTTTAATTATGCTCAAAACTTACGTATAAATAAAGGTGTAAATAAAAGAAAATAAAGTATGCCATTGTTCTATAATATTCTTTTCTCTTAGACAACACGTTTTTTTTTCAATACAACAAACTACACAGGAAAGTAAACTTCTTCTCAAAATAGTTACAAAAACAGACCAGTGTTTGGGCAACTTGAAACAATGGCAGGAAAGTAACCATCTTTTCAAAATAGTTACAAAAATAGACCAGTGTTTGGCAACTTGAAACAATGGCTTGAATTTCAACTTATCTGGGTATGTGCGTGTGCATACACGCATGCACATAATATGTTTTGAAGTGTATATATGCTATAAACAAGATCAGGAGGAGAAAAAAAAAGGGAAAAAGAAAGGAAAAATAAATAAAAATAGGGGAAAATTCTCATCCTTTTTCTTGAAGCCATGACAGCTCATTTCCATCACGCTTTGTGCTTTTTCCCCTTTTTTCCCTTATTCTGTCATTGTGCTATACCTAACAGCAAAGGAATCAGAATTGTCATTTTTCATCTACAGTCACGTTATCTTGTATAGTCAAAGGAATCAAAATAGTCCTTTTTTTCCGTCTTCCATTATGCTGTCACGCTATCTTCCATATGTAATCAGATTCGTTTTTTTATATGTAATCACGCTATCTTACATATGCGTGATAAACATTTAGAGGTTTGTGTATAACACTCTATACTCTTCAAGTTGGTATGAAGTTGAGGCTATTATCTCTACTACTAATAATGATAAATCGGTGAACTAATTTCAACCGCGTCTTTTTGGATTTTCAAAAATACCCTTTGCCTACTATTCATCTTTCAAGGCATTAAAATGCCTTCACATTCCACAATGTTCATTCATTTCTACCATATTCATGTGTTGATTATTACTTACAAGCGTTAGGGCACGCGCTTCACGCGTGATAATGACATGTGCCTCGCATATGAATTATTTTTCTACAAATTATATATGACTAACACATTCAAGAAAAAATTATTTGGACAAATATTTAACCATGTTTTTACGTTGAATTAGTGTGTAGTTAATTTAAACTTTTATTTCTATGTTGCAATATCTAATTTTTATTTTTAGTTTGAATTTTATTTATATTATTAATTAATAAACAACTAATTTGTAGTTAATTAAAGAAAAAATATTTACTGGTTAGATCCTATTTTTAAATGTAGATGAACATTTTGAATTTGTAAAGAAGTTTAATTGTTAGATCCTATTTTTAGAGGATATTAAAATTTGTTAATATCGGGCAAGTTTAACTGTTAGATCTTATTTTTAAGAACTATTAAGATTTGTTAATACTATAAAGGGCATTTTTGGTAGTTCACGCTTACACCAGAAAAGTGTTGTACTAAAGATATTACAACTATTATTAAAGATGAATCAAAACAGTGTTTCCAAAGAGATTTCTATTGGTTTTGCTATAAAAATCAGCATTGGGAATGGTCAAAACATGCGTAAAATATGCCGTCAGAAGATATTTGAAGGATGGGTGCTAATGGAATTGGTGAGGGAGGAGATCTGTATGGGCTCACAATGCATTGGAGTTACGGTCCCATAAGTCAATGGAATTATCATGAATGTGCTGGGATTTCATTTGCAAATTGAAGACTCTGCTGAGTTTGAGGTGCCTTCAACTATGCTATAGAATTTCCGATCTGGTCAATAATAATAATAATAATAATAATCTCTACTATCTACTACTAATAATGATAACTCCGTGAACTAATTTCAACCGCGTCTTTCAGGATTTTCAAAAATGCCCTTTGCCTACTATCGTACCTTCGTATACATTAGGCTAACTCTTATTTAGTAGTCGATATGGGACAAAATCCAAAAGGGTTTAACACAATCCAGTATTCGTTTCAATGCCCCGTCATCAACTTCTGTACAATTAGATTTAGAACAGCATTTCAGACACGGACAACGTTGGATCTCCATTTCTCTGACGACTGCTCCTATTTCAAAATACGGAAGTTTCAGATCCAAGTAACAACAATACACTCGAAGTTCAAAAAATATATTATACCCTTCATCGTTTATGCTTTACGTTAGAAGTATTTTAATAAGGGAAAAACATGAAACCCCAATCTGGGAATTTTAATAATGCGATCATGTTAATATCTAAAACAACCAATAATCAAAATCTTTAAGCAAAATTTTGTAAAGTAACATTCACTGTAACAAAATACTAAACGTCTATTTGGTTTATTTTATATTTTGTGTTTTAGGTTTTTAACATTCATTATAAAATATGAGAATGGCGGAGAGACGACGAAGGAGGTGAAAGAAAGATAGAGGAAATAACGGAGAAGATGAAGGAACGACGAAAGAATAGATTGTTTCTCATTCTTTCGTTATTTTCCAAAACACGAAGAAATTTTTTTGTTATTTTATATGTTAACTTTGTTTTCCAATTTGGTCGTTTTTTACAATATACATGCGTCGTGCGTGTTTTTGTATGGACAAAAACTAAAAACTAAAAATGATAAACCAATCGCAATATAAAATTTTGTTCACTTGGCAAGATGCGTCTGACATCCTCCGTTCATTTCTCATACCAATTAGAGTAAAGAAATTTGGTACATTAACCCCACAAACTTTTTACACATCAGTCTCCATTATAATTAGTTAAAATTTAAAGTAATTACATGATTATAATAGTGTTTTTTCAAACTATTTAAATGTTGTTACTTGAGTGAATTTAAATGTAACTGAAGTATTAGTAACAGATAAATGATTTTTTTTTGTTTTAATTATTAAAGGTAAAATGTTTAATGAATTTTTAAATGTTTATAATTGATAGATCCAATATTTCATGTAAAATTGAAAACTAACATTAATAACATTTACCTTTTCTTATCAAGGTCTTGGTCCACATCTTATTAGGTGACACCTATCCAGACCCCAAGACTTGACCGACCAATATGAACGTCACTGGAAGGGATGTTGCACATGCGCCCTCAGCTTGACAACCCCCCAAATCTCTTTCCATATAGGAAAACATTATAACAAAATTATTTTTAACAAGAAAACGTTATTACTTTATTATATAATCTTAAAATTCATTTTATGCACAAAGTTCAAAAAAAAGAGTGCCAAAATGTTAATTGTTTTAAAAGTATTTTTTAAGCATGTAACTTGAATTTATAAGCCTACCGAATGAATCGTTGAAATTCACTTTTTATTTTAACCACGTTATTTAAAATTATAATTTAACAATGACAATTTACAAAATGAATAATTTATCTTAAATACTTCGCTTGCAGCTCAAAAATGCATTATCCGCTCAAATGATTGTATGTATGTACGTATTTATGTATAATACATGCTCTCTTAAGTTGTTTTCCACAAAGCCTACATATTAAAAAAAGTAGAAGTAATATCATAACTTTGAATAATATATCTTCAAATTTTTTCAAGTTATTTACAAATACGAATTACAAATATCATCAAAGATTTTACAACTAACAAATAAACATAAAAACATTGTTCGAACAAATTAGTTTCTTGCAGCAGGACAACTAAAATAAAAGTCCATCGTAGAATGTCCATACTGAGCAAAGGCACGCATAAGCGTGCGTATATACTAGTTTTAAGAGTGGAAACACCCTCCATAATTATGTTTATTTTAAAAAATATTGATTTTCTTTTCATTCTTTTTAATATGTTATTTTATTAAACTACAAAATTTCACTTCTGCAAAATTTATTCATTTGCCATGTTCAACCACAAGATCAGGAGGGAACAAACAAAATAAATAAAGGAAGAGAAGAAAAAAGATCTCTAGGTTTGTCATTTTTCCTTGATATGCCAGAACAACTTCTTCCATGACTCTGCTTTTTCTCCTTTATCCTTCATCCACCATCACACAATCTTTGACAGTCAACGGAATTGAAGTCTTTTTTTTTTCCATCTGCCATCACGCTATCCCTGACAGTAGAATGAATCGAAATTGTCCCTTTTCCATATGTTATCTTGCTGTCCTTGTCAGTCAAAGAATTCGAAATTATCATTTTTCCATTTGTCACCACGTTATTTTTATTTTTTCATATGTGCGAAAAACATTTGGAAGTTCGTATATTACATTTAATAGTTCTTAAAATAGAAATGTGATATATGGGGTTTTTGAAAGGGTTTAGATATTTAATATATATGGAACACTCCACACTTGAATTAAAACTCAAATCTTCTGGGATTGTGAAGCATGATGGGACAAATAATTAATTGATTAATTATTTATTTATTTCAAATTTTCAATTCTTTGATTTACTGTTTCCGTTAACTTTTTATTTTTTAATTGTTATTATCGATGATTCCTATAGAATCTGATTACAGTAGCTATGTTTTAGATTGCACGGACATCTAAGACCAATCCTAATGTTTGGTAGAGATGGACTTCATATTCGGCTGTCCCAACCCATTATGTTTTTCTTGGGAGCTATAATTCTCTTTCCATCTACCATCATGCTACCTGTGATAGGCAAAGGAATCGTAATGTCATTTTTCCTTCTGCTATATCATTATATTTCATACGTGCGAAAAACATTCAGAGGTTCATATATTGCACTATATAGTACTTCAAATAGAAATGTGTGATGTGAGGTTTTCGAACTTCTAACATCTGGAATCATTGCGGAATAAATAACTTTAGAACTTTTTATTTTTAGTTTTGATTTCTCTGATGTCTGCATAACTCTTTTATTTTTCAATTGTCATTATAGACGATTCCTTTAGAATACAATTACGGTAGCTATGTTTTAGATTCCTTTAGAAATCAAATCTGGACTTAATCACATGTTTCTATAACCAAAAATATCTTTTTAGTTTTTTTATTCATTTATTATTATTATTATTTTGAAAAAGTGCACTGCAAATATTTGCAGTCTGGTTAAAATTAAAACATGGATGTTTTTTAAAACTTGTTTTTACGGAGGGACGACCAAGTATTTTGAAACTTAAAAAGGGTATTTTACAAGAGTTCCTTAAATTTTATCTGAAATAATGAGTTGTAATATTTGTAGGTGTACCCTACCTCTGTGAGGAGCACTGGTGTCGGGATAGGAAGTGCAGTGGGCAGAATTGGTGGAATGGTATGTCCACTTGTGGCAGTTAGTCTAGTGCATGGATGTCACCAAACACTAGCAGTTATATTGTTTGAGGCTGTTATATTTCTATCTGGAGTTGCTGTTTGCCTCTTCCCTTTAGAAACCAGTGGCAGAGAATTAGGTGATTCAGTCAAGTGAAAATGCTTCTAAATGGAACAGGTTGTTTTATGTATATGCAGAGTGAACAGAAGTTGATGGTTTTTTATGAATGCTGTGTGTGATTTGCATAGGCAGATAGGCAAAGCAGATTTGAAGATTGTTGTTTTGTATGGAGCAGATTGTTAGTTTGGCAGTGTTCTACTGCTGCTGTTATCGATAAAATGAAGAAATTTGTTTCGCTGTTTGGATTGCCGTATATCGTATAATAAATGATAAATGTGTTTCTTCTTTGGCCAGTGCAGTTTTAGTAAATGATGAGTTTTAACTTGACTATGTATGTACACATATGTATGTATATATATGTATGATGAGTATTTTTGAGGAAAAAAGGAGGAAAAAAAAAGGAAAAGTAGAATCATTTTTGTTATAATAGATTATATTGTTACTATGAACTATATGGAAATCGTATCTATTAAATAATAGTAAAACAGAAGCATTTCAAGCTTTGTTATTAATTTTAGGAATTTTCTCTTTTCTCCTTAATTCCCTCTAGATATTTAATTTTTAAATCCTTTTATTTATCATTATTACAATTATTATATCATTATTATAATTATTACAATGCTTCTATTGTTTCTTTCTTCTATCATTTTTTATTTAAATACCAACATTTAATAATTTTATACATTTATTTATAGACGTCTCACGGGTTTTCTTCTATTATTTTTCATTTAAGTCATTATGTTAAAACTAGCTAGATGATCTTAAATTTTATAAATAAATACAACTAACAATATCCATTAGTTGATCTAATAAATTTTTTAGAATTAACAATTTAATGTGTATGCCATATTCATAATATTACCAAAAATGGTAAAATCAAATTTTCTTTCGAGTCCATAGTTTAAAATTTTCATAAATATATAAAATTGCATTGTTTTACTAATTTTCTTCCTTATCATTTTAAATTTAAATACCCACACTCCATAGTTTTTTCAATTATATACAGATTTTTCCTAAGTTTTCTTATGTTGTTATACATTCAAGTCTACATATTTGAATTTATTATGTGATCCTAAATTTAAACCTTGTAAATAAATGTAATTAAAAATAATTATTAATTGATCTAAAAAATTATTAAAAATAATAATTCGGTGTGTATATCACATTCCTACTAACAGAATGGTAAAACTATTTTTTCATTCCATATAATTTTAATTTTCACAATTATATACCAAATTGTCTTTAGTTATCTTATATTATTCTACATGCAAGTTCATAAAATTTCTTTATTTCTAAAATTAGTATTTTAATACAGAGAATATACACAATTCTTTTTTTCTAAAATTGGTATATCATTACAAGTAGAACATTTTTTTTCTTTTCAAAATTTGTTCATTAAGTGAATTCTTTGCCATAAATAGAATTTATTTCTGTGAAGAATGACACTATAATTAATGATACGTGGTGAATGTTTGTACTCTATAACGTTGAAAAATAATTAACATTTTCAATTAGAATCTTTTTGTAAAAGAGTTACATTTTTACTATTTATATCTATCCTTTACGTTAATCGATGGACACAAATCGTACCATACTTCGATTAGAAATACTATTCTTTTGTATTTTATTATCTTTTAGAGGCAAATGTTAAATATTTCTTGAAACTTCTCATTAGAAATTGATGTTATTGAGGTATGAAACATTAGATTAAAAGTCAGTTTTTTGTATAATTAAAACGACAATGTAATTTGTAACATTTAGGGTCTTATTTTCAATAAATATTTCTTTTAATAGTTAAATAAATATTTTGTTTATCACTTTGTTAGTATCATATACTTATTTTTGATAGTATGTGCTAGAAGAACTTTAAATACATAAAAATATATTGATTCAATAGCATTACAGTACTTACATTTTTAGGTATTTTCGTTGATTCTCAAGTGATACTTGAAATTCAGTCTATACATCATTTATCTTTTAGTCAAATGTATCAAAATCTTCGTCAATTTCAAAAAATATATAAATGAATATTTATCTATAAAAATTTATAAAATAAATTAATTTCATAATTAATTAAGAATACTAAATATCATTTATTTGCATAAAAAATATTGAATCTTAAAAAATAATAAATTAATATGTAACTTACTTTAATCAACAAAAATGATACTTTAATTTATATTCAAATATAAAAATACATAAATCTCATAACAAAAATTACACACTTAGAAATATACTAAGTTTGATTTGTAACTCTTTATCCTAACAAATTCACCATATATTGCATAATAAATTCTATTTTTCAAAATATTTATAACATTATTTTTCTACAATATACCGTGTGCAACGTACGGATTACAAACTAGTTGTATATGGTTATACAAACAAGAATAATTGATGATGTCATCTTAAAATGGTAAGCATTAAGAAGTGAATAGACTAATGTGGTAGAAGGGTATATCAGAGGAATAAGATAACATCTTTCTTTTCTTATTTATATCCATTATGTTGGATATTTTCAAAAATGGTTTTGTTGTATGTTTGTTTAAGAAAGAAGTAAGGGAGAATGTGGAATAGAAACAAATAGTATTATGTTTGTTTAAAGATGAGACTTTCATGAGAAGGCTGGGTACTTAAGGCACCCAATTGTTAATTTGTTATGTTGAAGAGAGGGCATACATGTTAACACACGTGTGCACGTCGTCCAACCGACTAATGGGTCCCTTTTTTCAGCCATTTACAAGTCTAAAAGTTCGAGTTCGAACTGTTACGAATGACGGGAAACCAACAGGCGCGACATTTGAAAACCCATGGGAAATGTGATTATTGCGCCAACGGACGTTATCGTTGATATTGATAAAGTTAGAGGTATGCTTCAAAGGCAATTATGTAATTTATTATAAATTAATTAACACTGTAATCAATTCTTGTTTGTAGTAACGGTATTTTTCTTATGCTTTATATTTGTTATAAATAATTAAACATTTAATTAAAATATATTTAATTAAAAATCTATAAATGATGTGTTGTGATAGTAATTACAAATATTTGTAATCACGAGTATTGTATCACAATATAATAAATACATCATTTTAAATATTTTTAGTCAAGGTACATCGAGATTGGATATCGATACGTAACGTTATCCAAATGTTGGGAAATGTATTACTCATGACTGTTGGAGGCACCTAGGGGTTACGTACCGATAGTTATTGGATAACTATGGAATGACTCAGTCGATAGTTTTCTGTTAGTTAATATAACTAAGGTCAAATGGAAAATATCGAAATGACTAATTTGCACAGTTTCCTGATTTGAGAATACCGTCGATCTTCAATATTAAAGCTCCGCTTTGATTATAGTCAAATCAGGGCATGACATCCATCGAGTGACCATAGTTCGATCGAGTGGAAGTATTGAAAGTGAAACACTATTCAAGAGAGGATTCATCTCCTCAGTTATTTTGGATTAATATCACGGTCAACTCAGGTCAACTCAAAGTCAAAATCTCTGGTCAGAGCAGTTAGGTTAATAATAATTGTTATTATTAAACCAAGGACTTTATGTTTGGACTATAGAGTTGAATATGGTCGATTTAGGAATTTTGACCATTATCAAATTTCGTAGGTCCAAAATAATATTGTTTTGACGAAGAGAATTGATGTAAAATAATAGTCATCACTGGGTAACGATTAACAAAGTAAAATTTGATTTATCAAAACCAAGTAAGCGATAAATTTGACCAAAATGTCATGTAACATCCCGCCTTCTGAGGCCCAAAACTACTGCAGTCACCCGTAATTGTTATTTCTTGGCGACCGAATGCGGCATAGTTAATATTGATACACTGGAACACATGAATATGAAAATTTTTAAACTTCCAATAAACAGGATTTCCCATTTCATGCAAATTACAATTTAAGATTTAATTACATAATCCTAGATGTTAACCACGTTCAGATCACATATACATGTACAAAATACGATAAGAGCGACTATGAAGATGTCCTCTTATGATGATCAGAGAACTAATAAATATGAACTTTACAGTTCTTAATACATCACAGCGGAAAACACAAAATAGCTCCTATATAGCTAACACTGCCTCCTGCACGTCTCCGGAAGCTTATTCGTCCAAAAACCTGAAAGTCTCCCACTCTCAGACTAGTCAAATTAATTTTGAGTACCCGAGAGTTTGCGGAGAAACACAAACTTCGAGTCAGACAATAAGTCTGTTATGAATAATCCTCTATCATCTCTTATCATAAATAGATAGCCAGTGAGACCACGCCGCTTAGCGGAATGGGTTTTCCCCTCAGTAGTATCCAAAACAAAACATGCAAATCATTTACCATGCCTCTGCACCCAAAATGATTAGTCTTAACATAATATGAAATAAAACAATAAATCATATATATTGGATATCCCATCCACGCATTTATTAGGTATCACATCTAAAAGCAATTTATTAGAGTTCCCCTCTAAAATCTTTAAATGACTATCCGTCAAAACTTTAATAGGACTATCCGTCCCAAATTCATCAAAATAAATCCATCGTACATTGTTTTATAAAAGTTGGTGTGGGTTATCCACCGCACACTCCGTAGTTTTCCTAGGATTGTAGGATCGATTTCATCCTAGAGGGGGGGGGGGGGTGAATAGGGTGATACTATAAATTATAAAAAATTATTGCGGAAGTATATAAAATAATTTCAACACAGATCACAACAGAATAACAGCAGCACAGATAATAGCAGAATAGTAAATGCAGAAAATAGAACACACAGATTTACCTAGCTTCGGCAAAACCCTGCCTACGTGCTGCCCCCAAGGTTTCTACTAGAAATTAAGTAGTCAGACGCTTACACACGTAAACTCGCGACACCCGCTATCGACTAACCTAACTCTACGCTCAAAACCCTGCCACAACTCAGCCACTGAGTTGCGAATTCTCAAACTATGCCACGTAGTTTGTCCCCTAGTCACACGACTAGAATTTACAATGGTTTAAAAAGGAAATACAAATTTAAAAACAATTAAAACACACTAAGCCCTAGTTCACTTTAAAGCCTGAATAAATATAACCGGTCCAAAGAAGATTAAATAAAAACCTTTTCTTTTTATTCTCTGGTATACTTCTTCTTCGGCCCGATCCTTTTGAAAAATTGCAGCTTTCCCTTTTTGCTCGTTCGTTCCGATTTAGGGCTTCGTGGTTATTTTCGAAGCTGCCGACTTTGTTGATCAATCAAGTAGATATTTGCGTGTAGCTTTGTTGATCGATCGTTTCTTCGTTGCTCAGTTTTGGTTGCTTCGATCGAGTTCGATTTTACTGGTATGTTATTCCCTTTTCTTTTCTGGTTTATATGCTTGAACTCGATGACCATCTGCTGATGATGTTAATCATTTATATAGGGTTCGAACCCCTTTATTTTCGTTCGTCTGAATTCATTTGAATTCGTCAATACTTTTTCTCGGCCGTTCGATGTTGCTTGGATGTTTATGATGATTTATGACTTTGTCAATTTTGTATATTTGTTACTTGATTCCCACGGTATTGATTTCTGACTTGGTTCGATTTCTTGGCCACCACGGTTTTGGTTTTGGTTTGACAATGTTGATTTATCTTGACTTGTTCATTCATGTTATCATTTGGCTTTTAGACTCACTTGATATTGTCTGGAGCATTTTGACTCGACTTGATACTCTGTTGCTTCTGGCTTCACTGAATCTTCATTGACCTATACATTCGAGTCTACAATGATGTAAGAATAGTTGTTCATGTTGTAGGCAGTTTGCATTGCATCACGTATTCATGTAGTCTGGTCTGGTCATAGTCACTGTGTAACCTGATTGACACTTGCAGTTCACTGGTGACATTGTTTTCATTTGAAGCTACATTGCAGTTTCATTCATCCTTGAGTTTGTACTGTGTATATATGTATGTGTTGCTGTTGTGCACATTGTTCATTGTCCTGTGCCATTTGGTTGATCTTATTCATAACTGCATTTGTAAGCCTGATCATATGTGTTTGCAGATTTGTATATAAGTGCTTGTGCATGCTTTGAGTTTGATCGTTGTCGTTGCTTTGCACTTGTAGTCTTCACTTCCATACTGCTGTGTTGTATCTGGACCGGTCGATATTGCATGTTGACATTGTTTCAACTCCACTGTTAGCTTGATTCTTGTTTGCTGCCTTGTTTCTTATGTTTGGTCTTGGCCATTCACTTGTTAAGGTTGCTGCTCCTTCGAGCCCCTGTGCATTGAACTTGTATAATTCTTGTGTATATGGAGTTATCTTCGAACTGATGTGTTATTCAAGTTGCATTGTATTTGAACTCATGTCTGGTTTGGTGCAGTTGCTCATTCGAGCTGCCGTGTGGTTCGATGCACTTATATATGTCTTCATTTGTTGGTTGTATTTGAATTCTTGTGCTTGACGGTTTTGTGATGTTTTGTAGTGCACCTGAGTTGAATCCAGCTTAAAGCTCGGGTTTGACCTTGTGCTGATATCGTGACTTTCACTTGAGTTGAACCCGGCTTTTGATTTGGGTTTGACCTTGTGCTCACCCGTCCCTATAAATTTATCAAGTGTATATCGGTGTGCACGGCCTTGTGGCATATATAGTGATATACTGTGCATGTCACAAGCTGTTCGTGTATGATGAATTCAAATTTAAATGATGACGAACAACCCAAATAGCTGAGGCAAATAATATTTTCAAACATCATTTTATTTTACACTGCAAAAATATTTTATTTCCAATTTTACTGCGTCAGTGTATATTTTTGCAGATAACCCAGATGCTGGATTCAATCTGGAATGGAGTTGAAGATAAATACGAGTGAACGAGCGATATGTAGTGAGGACAGTTATGTAAATTGAAATGTATTGTATTTGCAAATTGTATATATTAGTGAGAGCTCAAATTTGTACTATTCAAAATTGTAATAAATATTTGTTTGAATAAAATATTCGTTTGAATTTAAATTCTGTGTTATTTATTTTATTCAGCAAATATTTATTTAATTATGTGAAAAATAAAATAGTACATTATCAAATACATTTAAATGAATATATATATATATGTTTATTATCATCAAACAAAAATCATATACTCGCATATTCAACAAGGATGACTATGAACCCTTGGGTGCCAAATCCTGAGGCTAACCATCTCTGGCAAAACATTCTTTACTTTAGAATTTTGATGTGGGTTATCCACCGCACATTCCATGGTTTTTCTAGGTTAACCAAGAACCCAACACTTGGCCAATTAAAATATCATGATCCCACGATTATTTATAAAAATTCATGATCCCCATGATTATTTATTTTCCCCAAGTATATCACCTATTTAACCTATTCCCACTGGTAGCCCCAATTAGGTTAAATTAAATAAAAACACATTGATAGCTCCAATGTATATTTTCGAAAGCATATTTCTATTTGTAACCCCAAACTATGTATCAAAAACATTAAACCCATCCCCGTGTCCCCAAGGTTTATTTACATCCAATTTATATAAGGATCCCCTTACATATTCAAACAAAGATAAATATTTTATGCTATAACCCTTCGAAGTAACCCCTTCAAATTAGCAAAATTTTACTTAAGGAAAAATGGCTAAAAAAGCCCTTTAAACCCCTTCGAATGAAACCCTATTCGAAAGCAAATAAACATACAAAGTTAGCCCCTTCGGAAGCCTTCCTTTTGAAAGCATCACAAAATCATACCTTTCGACCTCGTCAGATGGTTTCTTTTCGACCTAGTCGAAAGGTTCCACCTTTCAACTTTGTCGAAAGCCTGGGGTATCCCCCCTATAAAACCATTCCTCCTTTCGACTTTGTCGAAAGCCTGGGATATCCCCCCTATAAAACCATTTATAAACTTTTCGAAAGTAATGAAACTCAAAACCTTTTGAAATCATTGAAACTCAAAACCTTTCGAAATCAGGGAAGGTAACCCCTTCGAAACCTTTCGAAACCAAAACCTTTCGAAATCAAAACCTTTCGAAGTCAAAACCCTTAGAAACCATTCAAAAATAGTGAAGTGTTGGTGTTGGAACCAACCCTTCGAAATCAATGGAGAGAGGCGGCAAGTTTTAGAAAACAAAAGATAACCTTTGACTCCATTTGGGTCGAAAGGTTTGGAAGCGACAACTATGCTTCTGACCCTATCGAAAGCTAACCTTTCGACTTTGTCGAAAGGTTTCATTTAAAACAAGAAAGCAAACCAATTGAAACTTTTTTCTTTTAAACCATTTGACAATGTCGAAAACTAGCGGACGTATTTTCTTTAAAACCAAAACAAAGTTTCATCTCCTTCGAAAGCTCTAACCTTTCATCCCTAAACCTTTCGTCCCCTTTTAATTCACTACGTACCAGTCGCCTGATACCATGTGCATTGATTTTTGACCTAGTCGAAAGATTTGATACCTTTCGACCTTGTCGGAAGGTTTGGAATGAAGACGGAAGGTCTTGTCGAAAGAGTTAAAACAGTGAAAATACCGTTTAAAATAGTTCTTATGTACCTCACCTGTCTTGTTTGTCTAAATCTGATTGGTTGTCAGAATTTTATATTCAAAATTGCTGCCGACTTTCCTTATTTGGAAATTTAAATAAATTTGAAAAAGCTCATTTCTCCTTTATAATTATACAAAACATTTAAGTCTCGTACCTTAAATAATTTTGTATAATTATTAAAACATCATGAAAACTTCTGGAAAAATTCCAAAAAATCAATTAATACGTCTCTTCAACATATTAGAATTTCAAAGCATACGAAGATTAAAACCAATCAGAATTTAACCAAAACTGAATAAAAACGTGTTAATTAATCCATTAACATTTAAAACACTCATGTCTTATCCAAACAAAGGTTTAAATAGTTATATCCTAACCAAGACACAAACATGAATCAGGTATAACCCATAACCGATCCAAACAGAGAAAAATAAGATGATAAACATGATTGTTCACCTTGATTAGTTGATTGGAGAATGAGATAATTTCCTATCTTTAATTCCTTAGCTTTTTCTTCAATTTATGCTCTCCTGGAGCTTTTAATGGCCGACCGAAAGTAGGTAAGGAGTTAATGAATGAGAAAATGAAAATTTATTAAGGTGGAGGAAGAGATTTATATTAAGAAATGTAGCCCCATTTTCAAGTTTACCCCTTGGGAAAATTCCTTCTTCTAAATTTAGTTAAGTCTTATTTTAGTTTATTCATTAAGACATGGTCATTTGATTTATTAATCTCATCTCCCTAATTATGCACATTATTCTATTTAATTTATCCAGTTAAATATCCCGAATAATATTAATTAAAATTCAGGGGCATTACATGTCACACCATCTACTAAGTGGCGTGTGAACATTAATATTCGAATAGTTCAATATTAATCACTTATCAAATTTACACTTAACGGGTCACACAACTGAAACGTTGAATACTACTTTGACCAAACGGTTTAATTAATTTGTAATCGTTTAATTAATAGTTATAAAATATTAATTATAAAATTTTATTTTGATTTTATGAACAGGTATTATTAAATATATTTATAATAGTTATAAATATATTAATCGATATAAAATATCGATACGTGTTTAAATTAGATTTAAATGCAATATAATTTGTTTGGACTTTAAATGGGTTTGAAGCCCATATGGAGGCTGGTGTGTTCGACCAAGATGGAGCATGATAGGTGTGGCCATATGATGGAAAATAAGGGGCTTGATTTGATAAGATAAAGGAAGAGAATGGGTAAGAGGGAAAAGTGGATCTGGATCCTAGCTTATCTCTCTATTCTATCCTCTATATAAGAATCATTAAACCCTCACTCATTCACCACTTTTGAGAGCCTCCATCATAATTTATTTCTAGCCGAAATTATACTCCATCCTCACCTTTATTTCTAAATCTCAAATCAAATAAAATAGTTATTATTCGATAGCTAGTGGTTATTAGTTCAGGAGCTAGCACCTTGCTAGATTGGAAATTAGTTCAAAGAGTTGATCTCATCGTTTCAAGGTGTAGTAATAGGCTTTGACCATCGGATAATTTTCTGATTTACAATTGTATAATAATATTTAGATAATTTATATACCATATATTATTTGTTAGTTAGATGACCATTCTATTATATCGATATATCGTCACATTCTGAACGGTTGTTTGTTTATATACTTGTATATAATAATTTTTTTAATGTACATGCCTTTGATAATCACAGCTCAAAATAAAAAACAAATTGATTTTTTATTTAACTTAATCAATATACATTATTTAATTATACCAGCTTCATAATTCAAATGTTAATTTTTATAGTATACAAAATATAGTTTTAAAATTTTATACAAATTATTTTATACTTAATGGACTTTTTGCATAATTAAAATAATTTTACAAATATATATATTTATTTATTTTCAAACACTATTTAAATCATTTAATTCTAAATAAATTATATTTATATATATTATATAAAATATGTTTTGAATTTTATAAAATTAAATTTACATCTACTAACACTTTCGGAAAAAAAAATTGTATATGTAATTTAAATATTCAAATCATAGCTGAAATTAATAATTGGTTTTAAAATCTATTTTAACTATAAAATATATAGTAAAATAAAAGTATATTAAAATATCTTCAAAATTTTGCTGGAATATTTAAATTTGAAATTTTCTTTCGAAAATAATTCTTGTATTAATTTTTATTAATTTCCATACGAATATATATATATATATATATATATATTCGTATATATATATATATGTGTATATATATATATTATATTATATACATTTATTTAAAATAAAAAATTAATTTTGATTTTGAATTTACAGTGAAATAAATAAATAAATTTTAATATAGTTTCAAATACATACATACATACTAACTATAAATTTCATATACATATATTTATTTATATATTTATAAATATTTTCAAAATAAACATACATACATACATACATATATGTTTGTGTGTCTATATATATGTGTCTGTGTTTGCAATATTTTGAAAACATAAATAAAGTATATAAACATACATTTGGATGATATATATACATAATATAATATTTATTACATAATATAAAATTATATTATAAATTTAAATAAAATAATGATTTTAGTTAAAAAGAAATTTAGAAATGTTCTAAATAATTTAGACTTCATAGGTCCAATAAATATTCAATATGGTAAAAAAATAGAATCACCAATTTCTTCCACTGCGAGTTGGTCCAGTTCCAATAATGGTATTGGAACCTAATAACTTATGCGGTTTAAATAAGTCATGTTAGGGTTAACTAATTAAGCTCATAGCCTAGATAGTAGGGCATTTAGAAATGTTGTGTCGAAGGATTGGGTTTTGGCAATCAAGTGTTCTACCCTATCTAGCTATCGGCCTGGCCCGAATATATAAGTGAGCCCATAGGTTATCCCAAATAGAAAAGACCCAATTTGAATTGGGCCTTGGATTAATTTTTGAAATTGTTTGAAAATTAAAAAATATAAGATTTTGAATTGGGTAAATTTAAAATAGCACACACACATATTATAAATGTTATAATATAATGAAAATTTCAAAATATTTAAAAATTGATATAAATTAATTTCGAAATTTATTAATAAGGTTAATAAAATATGTTAATTAATCAATAGATATATACATGTGTTATATATTATGATATATGTTATGTTATTTTAAAATGTGAAAATAACATTAGCATACATGTATGTATATGAAATGAATTTCAAAATTAATGTAATTTAATTAAAATTGTTTAATTAAATAAATTAATTAAAAGGTTAATTAATTAAATAATATATACATATATATCATATATGTATTATACTATAAAGGTTGTAGTACATAATAAATATTCAATATAAATGTTATAATAGGATAGTATAAAATTAATTAAATAAGATTTAATTAATACGATATTATACATAAGACTATTATATAAGTAATATGAAATATAAAAGTTATATAATAATAAAACTTACATAATATGAATGTATAAATTAAAGGTGGAACATTAAAAAACCCAAAATAGATATAAGGAATAAATATATACGTAGACGTATGTATACCTTGGTTCATGATGTGTGCGACACTTAATTCACAATGGTATTTTATAAGAAATATGTTATTCCATAAGTCGATATCGCTCAATATAATATATTGAAGATTATGAATCTTCAATATAATGTTGTCATCTACCATATATATATATATATATATATATATATATATAAATAAATTACTTGCATACTCCTTAGTTGTTGAGCAAACTCAAGCTAGGGATGTTATATGTAGCATCATTAATCTATTGAATAGACAATGTAAGATAAATATATGTATTTGTTGAGCAAACTCTAGGTACATATATTATACTCACCGCTGCGATATGGTAGACACGAGTGAATAATTTCGTTTCGATTTGAGCAAACTCAAGGTCGAACTAAAATTAGGTTAAGGCACCAAGGGTCAGGAGTTGTATACGAGACAACTAACAAGGAGTTATCCATCGTCCGTAGAGCTATGACTTGTTGAGCAAACTTAATGTCAGAATTACAAAACGGACGAGTTCTAACACCTGCTAGTGAAGTCAAAAGACTTCTATATTTCAACTTATGGTTTGACGAAACATAAGTAATTTTTTTTTTACTTTTATCGTTTTCAAATTTAAAAGCTATCGCTATGACATGTATTACATCTGTTATGAGTTATAAAGTATACCCTAAATAAGCATCTTAAGGTTAGTAAAATTATTCAAATACCCTAGTGAATTTCACCATTTTTTTAAATAAGGGATGTAATTTATCTTTATTAATAGGGTTTGGAAGCGTAATCTTTTGGTCCGGCCGCGAACTTATCAAAATACCCTTTATTCATATGTAATTAATTATTATCTATTATTCCACCTACAAGTACGTGAAAAGAATCCGTAAAATCCTAATCAAATGCAAATGTTATTCCTATTACTTTTAGCCTATTATTTCTGGACTAGACTGAAACTATTCAAACTACGTTAAAACATTTAAATTTCTTTACAAATTCAAACTATCACTCTACGCTTAAAAATAGTATCTAACAGATAAATATCATTTACAAATACGTTATTTATTAATTAATAATATAAATAAAATTCAAACTAACAAAAAATTAAACGTTGCAACTAAGAAATAAAATTTAAATTAACTATACATACTTTCAACGTAATAACATGACTAAATATTTTTGCAAATCATTTTCTCTTAAATGTGTTAATCATATATAAATCGTAGAAGAACAATTCACGTACGAAGCACATGCCATCATCACGCGTGAAGCACGTGCCATAACGCTCGTAAAAGAAAACTGAAGGACCTAATGGTAGCTCGGAAAAAATAACATGTTAGCTTACGTTAAATAAAAAGTTAACTTGTATTTTTTTGATTGCATCGGTTAGCTTGCATTAAATAAGAGGTTAGCTTCTAATAATTTATTAGGGCTTTGCACGAAAGGTCCCTATTTTTGATGGTGTTACAAGAAAAGTCCCTGTAGAAATAAGTATGTAAATTTAGTCCCTGTTTTTTCTAATCAGAAAATGCAAGTTAGCTTGCGCTTTTTAAATTTTCAAAATCAGAAAGCGCAAACCAACTTGCGTTTTCCTGATAGAAAGCGCAAGTTCCCTTGCGCTTTTCAAAAATTTCAAAAATTTTAAATTTTTTTAAAAAAATTCAAAATTAGAAAGTGCAAGTTACCTTACGTTTTTAAAAAAAATTTAAAATTAGAAAGCGCAAACTAGCTTGCACTTTCCTAAAAAAAGTGCAAGTTAACTTACGCTTTTCAAAATTTTAGAAAATTTTGAAAATTTCGAAAAATATTTCAAAATTAGAAAAGTGCAAGACGCTTTGCGTTTTTTTTATTTTTGAAAATTAGGAACCAAATTTACAAAATCATTTCTGCAGGGACTTTTTACGTACCATGTCAAAACAGAGACTCTTTTCTTGTAATTTATTTCTCTTTACCGTAATTGTGATTCTTTCGTACATGTCCAGGTAAATTATAATTCAAATTTCCACATCCTATTTTCGCTCCAACAAATATCTCTCGCCTCTTTATAAAAATTACAGAACTGCACATTGTTTCCGAAATGATATGCAAAAATAGCGAAGAAACTAACGTCTTTTACAATCGCACCTTCAATCGGATTGTTGCCTTCCAATTTCTGAAGAAGATTTATTTTCTAGTTTGTGAGTTATTTTCCTATTATGATCATTGGTATTGTTATGATTATTCTGATTATGGTAGGATATCAACAATGTTTACTGTGGTCTACTAAAATGTGTTACTGATTAGTTTAAAATTGGAAGATGAGTATTGTTGAGTGTAGAAATAGAAATAAAATTTAAGAATAAATTTAGTAGTAAGATTTATAGATTTGCTAACCAAATGACATGCTAATATTTTGTTGATTGAAACTAGTAAAATGTCATGCATGATGTGCCTTCATGCACTGTAATTTGTGTGTATGTTCCAGCAGAAAATAAAAACTACAGATATAAGAGAGAAGAGTAGATACGGATGATGTGATCCAAATTCTTGCCTTTTCAGCTTTTCATCTAACAGTGGATAGGACGGGTTAAATTTAGGGCTAGCTTCTTATTTTCATTATCTTGATTTTGATGACTTTAGTCTAGGGCCGTATATACCTGGGTACAGGTAAAGTGTATATATGTTTAGAGAGAAGTAGCGAGCATGTTTGACAGCACCTTGTAAGTAGTCAAAATTACTTACAAGTAGCTTATTTCAATTTTAGTGTTTGAGAATTTCTTTTAAGTAACTTGAAAAAGTAGTCAATAAGTCGAAATTTGAGAAGCAACTATTTGTTGCTCATAATTTATGAAGTAATTTCGTAAACAATTTTGACCAACTATTTCAATTTACAAGTCAAATCACATGTGAACATTTACCTGGGTACTGTTAATATTCTTAATTTGCTATTGATGTAAAAGTGAATTTGTAGAATTTGGTGGCATTACAACCAAGTAAATATAAATCGACTCAATAAGACTCTGAGAAAATACATACGGGTTTTCTTTAGTGTGTTACTACGGGTGCCTCGTTTTCCTCTTTCTAATGTCATTGCTAAACAGTACCATAAAATTTTACACCGTACTCTTCTTAATATCAAATTTTTTAAGAGCTATCAAAGACATCGTTTTCGACTCTTTTTTGAATGGGGAACATCGACCGACACCACTGCGATCAACCATCGAGCAACAGTAGTTTGGTGGTTGATGATCGTGGAAAATGGTGTTGGTCGGCGGTTGGTCAGCCGTTGTTCGCCGTAAAAACGACTTAATATAAAAAAATGATTGCGGTGTGAAATGACTTTGGTATTAGAAAACACACAAATTTTATTGCTTTTATTGTTTGTTTCTATGATATTAGTAAGAGAGAAATTGGATGCCTTTAACAACACACTTTCTTTATGGCTACATAATGTTCTATAATAAAACCTTAATGGAAATAATAAACATTTACCTAATATGTACTTTATCCAACAATCAACTACCAACAAACTGGAACATATACTTAAAAGGCTAAAATTACGAGTATGTTTCCTTTCCATATGAACGTATAAATTTGGTTATTTTAACATTTCTGTACATATCTTTCTATTGCCTCTTACTTAACTATTTACAACTTGTTGAGAACTTTGATCTAAATTTAATCAAGAAGACAATAAACTGGACTAAATTGCACTGTTTTGTTAACAATAACTTTGGCTTTTAAATAGCTTCCTTACAGGATGATAACAAATAAACAAACAAACCGTACTTAGTAAAAATAAAGAAAAGTGGTAACAGACTTGAACAATTCAAACAAAACAAAATATCCCTAAAGACTAGGACTTTATTCTGAAAAAACTACTACACAACTAGTATCTTCTAAATGCTAATACTATTATTTTCGCCAGTATATTCATTCAGAAAGGAAGAATTCAATGACCGAATCAACATCATCATCAAAACAAGACTCTCCTTCAATTATCATCCAATCGGCCAAAGATGATGTACACTCTAGAAAAAAAGACTTGGACCAAAATATAGATGAAGCAGAACTAAGGAAAAAGATAACAATCCCACAGTACCTAAGACAAGCAATGTCTGATGCGATAAAGCAGAGGAACCCTGCTGCTACTGGGAGAGGTGTGCATAGTAAATGCTGGGTTTTAGGTGAACTTGCACATGATGTGCCTGCATCTCCCATTGTATTTTTTGTAAGTACAAAATCTGGAGGAAAGCATGGGATAGAATTGATGGAAATGCTGCAAGTAATTACTGGATTTGAACAGGTATAAATTACAATATGACTTTCTTCAGTATTTTTTATGCTTAATTGTCGTACCAAATTGCAAGTTCTTAGTCATATCCTTCCAAAACTAGTTCTGGTATTTTTTCCCCTGGAATTATTGTTTTACATCCTTTTTGAGAAAACTAGTCAATAATGTCACCGATATTACATTCTTTGTTATCAAAAGCGCATACATGATTTGCAAGCTATGGGTCTCCTTCTATATTCTTGATCTTAGAAAGCGCAGAGATCAAGTAACTTTCTTAGATGATAATGATGATAACTTGAGGGAGTTAGTAAATATTCCAGCAATCTAATCTTTATTCCTTAGATCAATGAGATCAATTACACACTTTTAATGATTTCACTCAAGAAGTGAAACTTCTCCTCATCAGTATACTTCCTTGATGCAGGGCATGTTTTTTAGCAAGCTTTATTGTTGAATTGTATCACAATAGGATTTAATGATCATGATCGACTTTGATATGTTTGAACTCGGATTAAAAGATTATACTATTATTATTGGTATTGAGATGGTATGAATTATACTGGAATTTTTTATCTTATAAAACGGAAAGATTCAATGGATTTTGCATAGGTTCCAGGCAATGAATTACGATTCTAATAGTACATTAATGGGAATTCGTGTAAGACGTATGTTTTACAAGAAATTGTGCAGTCCGATATATACATGACGGGCAGAGGACAAAATTTATGGAATGGTATATTGCTAGTAGCTAAGCATCCTACAGCAGCGAATATAATTTTTCAATGCAGCAAGGAAGTGCTAATTATGGGTTGTTCTGTAAGAAGCCTGAAAAATATATTTAGTTGGCTTATTCATTTATGATAGATATCAGATGGTAGAAATAATAACATAAATGGTTATGCTTTTATAATGGACTCAATAACAATCTCACGGTTATCTAATCCTAAATCATAGTTGTTGCAGCAGCGTCGTGTGCATGTCAACTGATTTGGTTTCAAAAGATACTTAAATCTCAATATTCTGAAATTTTTCTACGTTGAAGGAGCAAACATATTGATCTGAAGTTTGACTTCTTGATACCATTTATAATGGATGGTATAATCAATTTCAATCAGTATGAAATAAAAATCGGATTGCTAGTGCATTAACCAAGTCATTTAATAGTTCAACTTA
Organism: Allium fistulosum; assembly: GCA_030737815.1. Taxonomy (NCBI): domain Eukaryota; kingdom Viridiplantae; phylum Streptophyta; class Magnoliopsida; order Asparagales; family Amaryllidaceae; genus Allium; species Allium fistulosum. Next base: position 235,303,645 of record CM060906.1, on the reverse strand, counting down.
GCGTCATTTGCCAAACTTAGAAAGTGTTTTGGTGTTTGCACAAGTGCTAAATAACTCATAGTTAGCTACTTGAATGAATGTTTAAAGCCATCAGTTTATGGGACAATTGTTCGAAATAGTTAAAATTTTTGGATCAATATTATGTTTTGATGCTTATCACATTTTGTTACAAGGGCCATAGCTTTGTTATATAATTTTTAAAAGTTATTTGTTTGTTGGAGAATCTCCCACCATTTGTTCGGTGAATCCAAAAATACGTGAAATCCCATACCCATGCTATTTTGCAAGACCAAGGTGGCTGTAGTCTGAGTGTTTCTAGCACTTGTAGATTTTAAGCTTGGCTATATACAAGATTATATCAATTTTAGTATGGATGAATGGTTCTTTAACGCCTCCACTTCATTAAAAAGAAAGCGACATTAAACACCATAGCTTGTTTATTCAATTGTTGAGAATTCACACAAATGCTTGAATGAACAAACTCTAATACCTTTTCTTTTCCTCTTATTTTTTTTCTAGCAGAAAAATATTGCACGTGTTATTTGCTAACAATACAGATTCCATGAGCTATAATGAGAGGAATACTTGTTACCATATTAGTTTGTTAGTAGCGTATTAAGTCAACCAATGTTAAGTTATCCGTGGAAATTTTTTCATACTTATGCTACATCCTTCAATGAATATGCAGTATTGTGAATATAGAGGGAGAACATTCTATACTACTCTGACATTCTCTAATACTGACATTCTCTAATACTGACATTCTCTAATATTGTGACATCCTCCATCTTGCAGCTATAACTTCATATATTGTTAACAAAACTCATTATTTGACAAAAAAGATGTAACTTATTCTCCCGATTTCATTTGAATTGTATTGGACTACTATAAAAGTTCTTAAAATTATTGTCTGTTTACTCTTGTCGATCCTTGGTAAAATAAAATTCATGGAATCCCAAACATTCTTAGCTGGTCTTTGCAAAAAATATGTAGTTGCCAAAGAGGTTTTGCTTTTAAAACTTTAGTCAATACACCTATCTATTCTCTTTGCAAATCCAATTTTGCTTTGTCTAGTCCAATAATTTATGATGGTTATATCAAAATCATCATTCACATTTAAAAATTTTCAAATATTACTTCTCCATGTATATAAGAAGTTAAGCACACAATAGATATCTTTCATCCACCTTTTTTTTTGGATTGAGGTATGCTAATTTAGTCATTCCTTGGTTTTTGCCTTGGAAATATAATCACCTACAATGCACTATCAAATTCATGGAGTATATTCAGTTAGTGTAGCGACCTTTTGATTTGTTTACCTTACATACATATCATTTCTTACATAATCAATATACCTTGTCAATATTATCCCAAAATAAAAAAAAGAACAATATTATCGCAAAATGATTCCTGCTACACTATAATTGGGATTCATAGTGTCTGCACTCATTCAAAAACTGAATATACGATGGCAAAGCACATCAAGATATCATACTCCATCCTCTTGTTTATTTATCTTCAAATTTTATTTTTTATACAAAATTATGGTTTGTTCATAGAAATTACAAGAAAATTATAACAATGCAGGTTTTCGATCTCTCGGTTGTTATGCCTACAGATTTCGTTAACTTAAGCTTAGGTTGCTTGGATGAATTGGCTAAACTTGGTGATAACTGCGCAAAGGGTGTTCGTGAAAATTTGCGTGTTGTGGTACGCTCACTTTTAAATGTACTTTTTGGTGGATGTCAATTATATTATTTTAATTTAATTTTAAGGTTGCAGGAGGTGATGGCACAGTTGGTTCGGTATTGAGAAGTCTTGATGAATTGTTTGAGAAAGGTGTTACTATTCCTCCAGTTGCTATATTGCCACTTGGCACAGGAAATGAGCTATCAAGAACATTTGGTTGGGTAATATTGTTAGTTTCTAGTTTAGTCAATTAGTATATTTGCATTGTTCATATAGTTAACATCTTTGTAGTTTTGCAGGGTGATTCACTTTCTTCTCCATGGCAGTTTTCTGTAAAGCAATCCCTTCACAAAGCAGCTAGGGCTCCTATTTGTCATTTAGATAGGTAAATGCAGTATGAACTTTGATTTTTGGACTTTTGTTTTACGTTTCACGTCATTGAACAAATAACAGAAAATAGTTACTCGATATTGTTTAGTGTCTCATATTGTTACTGGCGATAGATTTACATTCAAGTTGAATGCTAATTAGATCATCATTATGAAGTAAAGTCCTCTTTTTTAGTGTTGGAGTTAATTAATTAATCATTTTGCAGTAAAGCACTTACATATATTGTGCCGAACTCTTTACACTCTCAGATAAACTGAAAGTGGATGGTTGCTTCTAATTTTGTCCTTGTTGCAGTTGGCGTATATCGGTCTCAATGCCAAAAGAAGGAAATGCAGATATGATGCACTCTCTCAAACACATGACAGAATCCGTGTCAACTGAGGTAATGCATTATATATTTTTTTCTTACTTATTTTGCTACATTTACAATTATTTTTATGCATAAATCTTCACAAAAGACAGATAAAAACCAGGTTTATAGTAGTACACTTTCAGGATTTTACCTGCTAAATAATAATCATAGTCAGAACTCAAATTTCTAATCATATACAACAGAAATCTAACTTACATCTGTATGGACCAAGAAGTTTTATTTCTCTTTTCTTTTTCTTTTTCTTCCTTTTTTTTTTGAACATGGTTCATTGATGTCAAAAAGTGCAATCTCGAGGATCAAACTCGTGACCTGTCTCATATTCTAAACTACCAACCAACTAAGCCAACCCTGTTGGCAAGTTTAATTTTTTGTTTCTTTCATGCACAGCTACTGTTATATCGATTGGTGCAACCTTTTTTGTTGTTGTAAGTTGCATTCTGTGTGCGACTTTCATGAAATTGCAATGAAATCAGTTTTGATTCATTTTGCCTTATCGAGTTAATTTAGAATTGTGCTTCTTTTGTTGTCAAAATAATCTCGAAGTTTTGTTGTCGTCACAGGATGTCATATGTGAAGGAGTAAGTCCTGAAAATGTATTGTGCTTTAAAGGAGTATTCTACAATCATTTCAGCATAGGTACTTCTCTTGGCTCTTGCAGCATTTCAATTCTTGTGCTTGTGATGCTCATTTTGCAAATATATGACTCTGTATTTTGTGTTCAGTCTTTTGTGATATCAAATATTAGCATTAGGCAACTTGAACTTATCATTTTAATCCATGCTTATATTATTTTAACTTAACCTAACAATTTACTTATATGGTGCAGGAATGGATGCTGAAGTTTCTTATGGATCCCACCACCTTCGCAATACAAAGCCGTATATATCTCTTTCAAGTAAGGTAGAATTCTAGTGTCATTCATACTTACCGTTAATGTATGCATTTATCATCTTCTCGATCAAGTATAAGTGTATATTGTATACATATCTAGCGTTTAAATGATACCAATGAAACTCATATTGGTTTTGGTTTGATTCCAAAAGCTACCAGTTTATGAACACGACTGCATTTAATTTGTAAAAATACTTCTTTGCAATCACTCCCTTGTATGTTAAATTCAACACTGTAGATTTTTTTAGACCTGTATCTTTTATGTACTCAGTGTCATACTCCTTTTTGCGTCTGAGAAGTTGTAAATTTTCTCATAAACAAAAGTTTATGTTTTGTTTACATTCTCTAGTTTTCTAAAGTCAGTTTATAATTTTGAAATGTTTTTTCAAAACATACAAGGTACGAATTATATCTTTTTTTTTTTAAGTTACTGTATTCAGTATGTGGCTGTGCACAAGGATGGTTTTGCACAAAATGCGTGGACAATCAAGGCACGAGGTTAGATATACCTTCCAAACTTTGTATAATGGTTTTTGGTGTATGTTCATAAACTACATCTACATGCCAATGATGAATTCTTCAATTGGATAAAACAGCAATAGCTTGTTAAACATTCATATATAATTTGCTTTTTCAGAAGGATCAAGAGAATTCTATGTCTTCATTACAAAAAGGCAAATAGCTCAGAATGGGAACAAATGATAATTCCTTATGAGTATGTCCGGGTTTTTTTTTAATATTTTGTTTATTATAGTAATCATTGAAACAACTTTCTTATCTTCAGTTTTCATTGCAGTATTAGATCAATTGTTGTTTTAAATAATCACAACTATGGAAATGGAAGGAATCCTTGGGGTCATCCCAAGACTGATTACCGCGAAGAGGTAAATTGATCTTTATTTTTGAGCAGATACATATAGTTACCTAATAATTAATCTAGAAATACTGTTAAAGCAGTGTTAAACAAATGGGCTACTCTGGCCACCTTGGATACTTCTTTATAATCAATCTCTTATTCTACTTCAGAAACTCCATTTTTTAACTTCGAGATATTTTTTGTTCTTATTATACTATAACTTAATACTTGTAGTGAAAACTTCAATTGAAAAAATAAATAAAATAGAACAGAATCTATATCTCCAACCCATTTACTGGAAGAAGAAAAATAAACCTCTACATATCCAGATGCAGTATATCGTGTCCATATAATCCATTACACCATTGTAATTTAAAATTAAATTGATGGGGATTCAGATTCAACTCCCTATTTTCAAAGAGTGCGTACAAAAAGGAAAAAGAAAAAAAAAAGCCCGTCGCTTGATCAACGGTCTATATTTTTTTTAAAGATGTAATTAATTATGAAATTGTCATCCCAGTTTAATTACATAAAATTCCATTTTATATTTAAGAAAAAAAAAATAGTTGAAGTGTAAATGCACTTTTGAAAATGAAAGTTGCAAACATTTTGCACTTTAAAAAATACACATGAACTATCATATAAAAGTGTAAATTTTATGAAGTATATAAAAATATATATTAATACTGATATAAAAATATATTTTAATACTGACCACTAAAAAGGTATGGGATATTTATGGAAGTCTAAATCAAGTTTCGAGAACTCGGTTTCGGTCTCGATTTCGGTCATTTGAACTTTTTTAATTTCGGATGATTTTGGAAATTTCGAAGGTTTCGGTTTCGGTCCTGGTCCCGGTCCCAATTTCGATTTTCAATGGTTAATAAAAATGCAATAATGATCCTTTGTAAATTAGATTATACTGAACCCTAATCAAATTAAACTTACTAATAAATTAAGCTAAACCCAAATTATGTTATTGTTCTAAATAACCATTACTCAATTAAAATAGTAAATTAATTGGCAGCCCAAGTCAGCCCAAGCCCAAAATATATCAAAATAAACACTTCCAGCTGCAACCCAATAGAAACGTTGACGTTGAAAGCTAAAAAACAAAAAAATCATCAATTACGTTCAAATTCAACTTCGAGACGAGGTTGAAGTTCGATTTTGCATGTAAGTTTTTCAATCGATTTCTATTTCCTTTTATTTGGCTTTGTTTTTAGTTTGATTTTCTCTGATTTGGCTTTGTGCATTTGATTTCGAATTTTTTTCTTAACCCTAGCCGGAACCAAATTTTATGCTCGGTTCCGGTTCGGTTACAGTTGATACCGGTACGGCACCTCCGAAATTTCGAGGTACCGTCCGATACCTCAAACCGTGATATATATATATATATATAGAGGATGAACCCCCTCATTGCCTCAATTCAGAAAACAATAGCAGGGTTTTTGACAATAGCTATGGATTTTTTGAGAAATAAGTTCGGTCTACTTATAAATAAAGTCAGAGACAAAGAATCCTCGCATTTTAAGTCACAATACTCCACTTCCTCCTTTATTTCCAGCAGTCTTTGAACTCATATCAATCAATTGCAGGTTTCATTTGTTTTAACCTTTGAGTTAAAATTCTTACAAAAATGAGTTCAGCAACACTTGATTACACAAATGATAATAAGATTTGAATTATGGCTTTGAGAATGTAAACAAAAATAGTTATTCTAATCATTCACGTCATTGTGCAGTGGCCTGTTATTTGTTAATAATTTCGTACCACTTTCATGTTCTTAATTTCAAACATGAACATGCGAGTGCGTTGCAAGCGTTCAATTCTCTTTCTCTATCTGCCAGCGGATCCAAGCAGATGTACACTCCAGGCTCTTCTCGACTAAGTCAACGGAACAAATCATTTTGATCTGATTTTTTCTCTTCAATATCCCCCGTGATCCTTGATAAACAACAAATATGTTATTATGTATAAATAAATAACACAAAAATGAAGGAAAAAACATTAAAAAAATGAAAAAAATTGCGACATACCATCTCCAACTAGCAGCTATTTGATCACGACATACAACAACACAACTATGACGGCAAGGGCTACCAATACATTACACAGCTACCTGCAATATTCCCAAGAACTTGCAAGGACTCCACCATTTTGTCTTGTAATTAAATGTATGACAAGGAGCCAAGAATTTAAAAAAATTAAATGAAAAACAAACCATGAAATTGTTTTAGACTAATTAAAATATTAAGCATTGGGATCAAGAGTATTATAGACTTGGCTGCAAGTGTTGTTGCAATTAGAAAACTATGAAATGTGATTTTTGAATATTACCTAAAGCAAGTCATACGAGAAGGGTACTAATGTACTTTTTTAGGATGGATTACCTTCAGAATTGCTATACATGAATAATTTCATAGTTAACTCTTCATCTTTCAGAATTACAACACTTGCAACCAAGTCTATATCATTTTTATCCCGATGGTTAATATTTGAATTACTCTAAAACACGTCTCGTAGTTGGGTTTTTCCTTCAATTTTTTTAATATCCTTGGCTCCTTTTCAGTCATTTAATTACATGATAAGACAGTTACTCCTTGCAATTTATTTGGAAATACTGCAGGCATTGTGTAATGCATTGGCAGGTATTGTGATGCTGTATATTGCGGTCAAGCAACTGCAACTTGGAGATTGTACGTCTCAATTTTTTCATTTTCATTTTTTTTCATCGTTAGTTAATTAAATATAATAATATATTTGTTGTCTTTATCAAGGTCACGGGAAACTGAAACAATGGAAAATTGGATCGAAATGATTCGTTCTGCTGACTTGATCAAATAGAACGACCTGGAGGGTCTCCTTTGCTTGGATCCACTAGCAGCTTGAGGTAGAAAAATTGGACACTTGCGATGCAGGCACCCATTTATGTTCTTAATTACTAAAATGGTACATTAACTATTTTGGAAGAGAAATAATCTATTGATTTCATATTCTTAAATTAAGACAGACAAATTAGTAGGTACATGTTCTTAATTTGAGACGAACAAATTAGTAGGTAAATCTTTTTAATACTTAGGTTAAAATTAACTTTAGGTATAGCTGTTGATACAGCGAGGATTAACATGTTTTCAGATTTCTCACTAATAATTTTAAACTGCAAAAGGGTCCAATGTTCTTTTCACTATTCTAGTATGTAATCAAAAATCAACGGTATTAACAATAATAACCTAGCTTATAATGCTTATATTTTGATTCCCATCAACAATTGCTCATATGATAGATTTCATCTTAAAATAAGAAGTTTCAAAAATAACATCAGAATAATTTCTTAATTTAAATAATAAATTCAACAATTTAGTTCAAGAATAAGAAATTAACTTATCTTGTAATAAGAAGTTCATTTAGGAATAACATTATAATAATTCACCTGAAAATTAGTAACTGTGAAATAATTACTGATTAGTTGGATCATTAGTTTAAGATTTGCAGTAAACAATAACTAGTATTTGACTTCCTTTACATTATAAATTATTGTATTTCAAAACCGACCAATTTATACAAACTTGTGTTATGCTCGATATAGCCATGACTTATGATATGGCTGATAACATGTAAGACTGTATACGATGTGTAAATATTAATATGATATATAAGTTTGGTTTGAAAGTGTACTGTATTTGATTATAAATTTTTAAACGACAAATATAAAACATAAAATGTAACATGTATATTGTGGTAGTTAGCAAAGGATTGCTCTAAAAAATGTGTAAATAATTGCTCTATAATATCACTCGTGATTTGTTGATGACACAAATGTTTTCTGTAAAAAATTGCTTTAAAAGATATCCGTTAAATAAAAATGGTGAAAACTCAATATAGCTCTAGTACACCTTTTATTTCTTGAAAGGTAATATCAGTTCTCTATTAGCTCTCGAAACTCAATATAGCTGTAGAAACATTGTTCATGCAAATGAATTGCTCTCCATATAAACTGAAAAATTAGACTTACTCAAATATCCGTTTAAATAGACTAAGGTTCGAAATTTCGTTTTCCATTTCCGTTACGGTCAGTTGAGAATTTCAAAATTTCGGTTCCGTTTCGATTCCGGTTTGTAAATTCTGGTACTTTTTTTTTCTAACTACGCTAACAAATGTGCAATATTAATATTAGACAAAATTTATACAAATTATGTAAAATAAATTTACTTAAATCGAACTTAAGTTTAACTAAAATTATTAACCTAATTATAATTTAATTATAAAACTCAAACATTAATCAAATTTATGCAGCCCATAATGTAAATTAATTATATTATTACCGGCCCAATGTAAAAACATAGGCTAAAATACCTAAATCCCAAACACTACTCCTCAATTCATGAAAGACGGATCCGAGAGAAAATAAAATTATCACGCATACCTCGTCGAAACTGCTCGAGATAATCTTCAAGCTCAGTCTTCGATGAGTGCTTAGTCGCCATGACTGCTCTTTAGGGCTGTCAATAGATACCCGAAAAATCCGAAATCCGTCCGCATCCGAAAAGCGGATAAATATCCGATATTCGAAAAAACGGATGTGGATACGAAGACATCAGCATCCGAAAATTATTCGTCCGGTTTTTGTCAAAATTATAGTTCAAATTATGTGCATTTTGGTACAGTGAAAGATATTCATTTATTATTTTGTTAAGTTGGCAGTTTATATTATATGCATTTAATGTTTATTAACTGCTCGAAACTATTTATTATCATCATATTTGTTAATTTTTAACATTTTTATAATCAATGGGATTGAAAATATTTATGTTAAACTAAAAATTTTCTTTTACAATTCTTGATTTATTGGTCGTTAGCGGATAAGATAATTATCCGATTCCGTCCGTATCCACGAATGCGGATATCCGATATCCGAAAATGATTTCGGATGCGGATGCGGATATGACACTATCCGCATCTGAAAGCATCCGTTGACAAACCTACTGCTCTTTCAACCTTCGACCTTCACTGTAATTTTTTTTTGGCCCTAGATCCCGAAACGCGATTTTATGCATATTCTGGTCCGGTCCACGTCGGAACCGGGACGGAATCTCCAGGATTCAGGCGTGCCAACCGGAAGTTTGAACCATGAAATAGACTTGACTTTATTCAAAACAATTTTGATATAACGTAAGGGGTAAGTCCAAAAAAAAAGTACATTATTTAGTATTGAGATTGTAACTCAAAAGCAAAATAAATCAATTTTCTTCAATGGTTCATATTTTTTTATCAACCCTTGCCTTTGCCTCTAAGTAGGACAGAAGAACCCGTGTGCAAATGATAATGCATCATTCATCATCTTGCAGTGTGCATAAAATATTCATTTATTTGTTTATCTTGAAATTTTTAGCAAATGCATTTGTTAACATATTCAGTACATAAACTCTAGAAAATGCAATCGCATTCATAAGTTATTCATCTTGAAGCGTCATAAATTATGAAAAGTTGAACAATAATCGCCAATATAATGGAACCAAAATTACTACCTTAAAATAAAAATAAGAGGAAAATTGAAAAATGAATTATATATATTACCCGGTTTTGTGAAGAGGAATGACCAAAATAGAAGGACGATCCAAATTATATCGAAGAAGAGGGTGAAACCCTAGGGATTTCTATGATATAATCCAGGTTTGATTTGATCGGGTCTTTATAGTATTTTTCAACATCCAAACCCGATCCGAAATCCATCGGGTTCGGATCTTATCAGGTCAGTTCGGGTTTGCAGTTCCGGTTCTAATTGTCAACCCTTATTTAAAGCAAACATAGCATATAACATGTTTTATATCACACTGAGGCAAAAACAAACTATTATGTAAATGGACTAATTATCCATAAAAAGTTTCATAATATGTTTTGGTCTTTGCATCATTCTTTTTTTTCTTTTTGGTGCTAATCAGTCGTTTTCTTTTTCAATTTTAGAGAGGATTTGTCGAACCTAGAGTAGATGACGGCATACTCGAAATAATAGGTTTTAAACATGGATGGCATGCTTCTTTTGTGATGGTCAAACTCATCGATGCTATACACCTTGCTCAGGTACAACCAATACCCGTAATTTTTCCAATTTCATAATGATTTTAGTGCTTTACTGTAATATTGCAATATTTCATTATTTTACCGTGGCTGATTTATAATTAGTGCTAGAACAAAACATAGAATGGAAAAAGCAAAATATCAACATGCGTTTTACGAAATTTTTAACATCAAACTCGATGGCTCAAATGTTTTGATTTAATTTTACTGGATATAGTAAAAGTTTCAGGTATCCAAATGTAATATGTTTTAAAAGTCCACATATTTCACAATGCAGGCTTCTGAAATAAAATTTGAACTAAGAGGGTGCGAACCAAAGAAGCATGTTTATATGCAAACAGACGGAGAGCCATGGAAGCATGAAATTAGCACGGAATTTTCGACATTTGTGCATATTACTAGAGCTCCTTATCGTTCCCTCATGATAAATGGTGAATGATTTCCTTTATTATTACATCTTTTTTGTTTGTTTGATGTTATGTATTATGTTCTTTAGATTTTGAAGAATGCAATTTATTTATTTATTTATATGTTTAATTATACATACTTCACTTTTTTTTGCCCCACTAGTTTTAGTGGTTTTCTTTGATGCTGTATGGTAGTTTAGAGGAGTTGATTATGTATTTCATGATTGTTATTAACAAACAGAGATATGCAAAGGGCAGAACATTAGACATGCTGTATAGAGATCGCGTTATAACTTGAAGGTTTGCCACACAATCTACTTGAGAATTTCACTAATTACACCTACATTTATGTTTAAACTGAATAGAGAAATTTATAGAGAGAAAACAGTTCCCCTGTTGTTTTTTAATATTGGTTAATTGATGCAAATAAAATTGGATTCCACCACATTTAAATATATATAATAAATATATATAGTATAAAGATGTATCATTGCTCCATGAGGTATATCAAATTCAACATTTTTTTAACACTAATATAAAACGCACGTATGCGCATCTAATAGTTAAAAATATTTAATTTTTATCTAATAAAAATAATAATGAATGGATGTGTGTTATAAATGCATAATCTTTGGTAGTCAAAACATTTTTATTTCAAACGATTTTGTTTACGTCGTTGGTGGCAAATTGATAGTAAAATTTCGTTGACGAATGGTCGGAAAAGAAATAGTGGTGGAGGTTGCAAACCGATGATGAGATTCATTTGATAGATGTGGGTATTTTTGGAATTTTAAAAGGATATCATGAAAATTCTATTCATTGAATTATTTTTATTAATAGTAGAGATGAAGATAGAGATTAGTTAATTGATGCCAACAAAATTTAATCGCAAAGATACTATAACGTAGAAACATGGTATATCAATGTGATAATGTTTTATATTTTGCTACGGAGTAGCCGATATGACCAAAAGTAAGGTTAGCATAAGGTAACTGATTCGAATAATAACGTTAATAAGAATAATATTGTATTATGTAAAAACTTTTCTATATTAACATTTGTAATTCAAGTTCTGGTGTAGTAGTAATTTTCTTATTAGTTGATTGTGGCGGTTGAAATTTGGATAACTACCTTTTTCTAAATTTTGATGTGATGGGTAATGGTTTGAATAGTAGAAGCACCATGATAGTTGGGATTCGGGATTCTGCGCTGGTTTTGGTTTCATTAAGGGTAAATCCTATTCGTATAGACAAAACATTACCAAAATATGTTTTTTTGGTTGGGAATTTGGCACTCAGATGATATCACGTATTAGTAAGATATTATACAGCATATTATATGTCAATGTATGTTCGAATGACGCTACACGGGTTTCTAATCTGTGACCTCTCACATCAAAGTCAAAGCGCTTAACCATTGAGATAATAGTGTTTGTTAAAAAATTGGGTATTTAATTGGTAGTGCAAATTAGTACTATAATTTATAGGTAGTATATAACATTACTGCATGTCAATATATTCGAATCACGTTATGCAAGTTTCTCAAACTTCTCTAATTGAAATCCTAAAAAAATGCATAAATAAAACCTAAACAAAATTTATCCCTGTAATTAGTCATTGTCAAACTACATAAGACATCATCCCCGCTACTTCTTTGAACTCATTACCTCGTCTTTTCCATTCATTTAGACATTCCAAGCTCTAGATATATTAATAAAATTATATGGAATCCAAATAAATTTATGTGTACGAACAAATTTACACTAAAATCTACAAAAATAACAATTCATCCGATTTCAAAATTTTTAGGGTTTAATGATTTAGGGGAAGCGATATTCGAATCAATGGTATTGACGTAATTATTTATAAAAGATATGAGAAATTTGTTTTTATTCAGATGTAGGTTTAGTAAATTATGGTATATGTTAATTTAACATATTTTATGGTGCAGAATAAATGATTAATAGTGTATAAATAGAATTAGCAAGCGGGTTCGTTCACCATCTTATTCTTCCATGCTTGTACTTGATCATTTAGTTTATTCACACGCTTTCATATCAGCTTTATTTTCAACTATTTGGGTATCCATTACATATTGAAGTGAATCGTTTTGTTTAAATGTAGCCCCATAACAATTAACCAAATAAAACGATTTCACTCTCTTATTCTTTCCAGTGTAACCCTATATCAGCTTTAAATGTAGCCCCATTTCATGTAGCCCTATTACATCTTTACTACTAATAAAGAGAATTCATTGAATAGATTTATTCGGTGTCTTTTGAAATTCCGAATATACTCTTTTACATCTCAAAGAGAAATAGTATTCAAATATAGAGATATAGCCTGTTATTTTCTAAGTATAACTGTTAGTCATTATGTAGAACTACAGTGTGCATTCACAAGATGAAGTATCCAAGTGTACCATATTGTCCATAATTTAGGTGGGAGTTCATCGTTCGAAGTTTTGCCTGATTCCGAGTTAATATGAAGAAGTTATTGCAGTCTCAACAAAAAATAGCGGCTTCTACAATAGGCGGAGTTCAAATATGGGGATGTGGTAGCCTGTTATTTTCTAAGTACATCTGTCATTCCCCATGGAGAAATACAGTGTGCGTTCACAAGATGAAGATCCGAATGTTCCATATTGTCCGTAATTTAGTTAGGAGTTAATCAGTTGAAGTCTCGCCGGACTTCGATAAGGGTGTAAATCGGTCGGATCAGACCGGACGGAGGTGTGTTCACTTTCTGTCCTAAATAAAATCGGACCGGACACGGACCAGACGAGATTTATATTCGTACAATTTTTGTTGTCCTAACCCGTGTACTAAATGAAATCGGATGGACACATACATACGTTTTTCGGACACGGACGGACATTCTATTTACACCAAATTTTATGTTGTTTAATTCCATCAGCTATATTATGTTTATTAATGTGTATTGAAGTATAAGAATTTTATGAATCCTTACTCAATTAACCAACCAAATAGTTGTCATATATGTTTTGAGAAACATAGAGGATATACTGAATTATAAGAAATTCGGACGAATTCGAACGAACACGGACCGGACGAGATTTTTGCTCGTACAAATTTTGTTGTCCTAGCTCGTGTCCTAATTGAAAATCGAATAAACTCGGACGGACGTATTTCGACCATGGACATCGAACACTCATACAAAATTAACAGCCCCAGATTTCGAATTAATATGAAGAAGTTATTGCGGTCTGAAGAAAAAAATAGCGGCTTCTGCCTAGACGGTGTTCAAATATGAGGATGTAGCCTGTTATTTTTTAAGTAGAACCATTAGTCACCATGGAGAACTACAGTGAGCGTTGAAGTGGGGATATAGTCTGTTATTTTCTAAGTACAACTGTTAGTCACCATGAAGAACTACAGTGTGCATTCACAAGATGAAATATCTTAGTGTACCATATTGTCCGTAATTTAGGTGGGAGTTCATCGGTTGAAGTATCGCCTAATTCCGAGTTAGTATGAAGAAGTTATTGTAGTCTGAACAAAAAAAAGCAGCATCTGCACTAGGCGGAGTTCAAATATGGGGATGTGGTAGCTTGTTATTTTCTAAGTACAACTGTCAGTCCCCATGAAGAACTATAGTGTGCGTTCACAAGATGAAGTATCCGAGTGTTCCATATTGTCCGTAATTTAGGCGGGAGTTAATTTGTCGAAGTTTCGCCGGATTCTGAATTAGTATGAAGAAGTTATTGAAGTTTGAACAAAAAAATAGCGGCTTCTGCACTAGGCGGAGTTCAAATATGGGGATGTGGTAGCATGTTATTTTCTAACCGTTAGTCCACATGGAGAACTACGGTATGCATTCACAAGATGAAGTATCCGAGTGTACCATATTGTCTGTAATTTAGGTGGGAGTTCATCGGTCAAAGTTTTGCCTGATTCCGAGTTAGTATGAAGAAGTTATTGCAGTCCGATGAAAAAAATAGCGGCTTCTGCCTAGACGGAGTTCAAATGTGAGGGTATAGCCTGTTATTTTCTAAGTACAACTATTAGTCACCATAGAGAACTACAGTGTGCGTTCACAAAATGAAGTATCCGAGTGTACCATATTGTCCATAATTTAGGTGGGAGTTCATCGGTCGAAGTTTCGTCCGATTCCGAGTTAGTATGAAGAAGTTATTGTAGTAAGAACTAAAAAATAGCGGATTCTACCTAGGCGGAGTTCAAATATGTGGATGCAGCCTGTTATTTTCTAAGTATAACTATTAGTCACTGTGGAGAACAACAATGTGCGTTCACAAGATGAAGTGTCCGAGTGTACCATATTGTCCGTAATTTAGGTGGGAGTTCATTGGTCGAAGTTTGCCTGATTCCGAGTTAGTATGAAGAAGTTATTGCAGTCTGAAGAAAAAAAATAGTGGCTTCTGCCTAGGCGGGGTTCAAATATGAGGATGTAGCCTGTTATTTTTTAAGTATAACTATTAGTCACCATGGAAAACTACAGTGAACGTTGAAGTGGAGATATAGTCTGTTATTTTCTAAGTACAACTGTTAGTCACCATGAAGAACTACAGTGTGCGTTCACAAGATGAAGTATCCGAGTGTACCATATTGTCCGTAATTTGGGTGGGAGTTAATCGGTCGAAGTTTCGTCCGATTTCGAGTTAGTATGAAGAAATTATTGCAGTATAAAAAAATAGCGGTTTCTGCCTAGGCGTAGTTCAAATATGGGCTGTAGCATGTTATTTTCTAAGTACAACTGTTAGTCACCATATTTGTTATTGTTATTGTTACTATACTATCGATATATTGAAAGTTAGTATACCGATAAACTAGTAACCGTTACATTGTTAATAATAATAAATATTACCGTTATGTCTAAAAAATCAAAATGTCTGTATTTTTGTAATATGATATTCCTCTACCATACGTATCATTTTTTGACATTAGCTAAAAAAATGCGATTAACAAAATTTGAAGTGAATTTCAAGACTAAATCCGATCACTTGTTTACTTCACTTTGAAGAATGTATAAAAAGATAAGAAAATAAAGGATATAAATCAACTGGTAAATAATCATTACCATTGCATCTGAAAAAATGTTATCTGTAATACCCCTATTTTTAATACACATTATTATGAAAATTTAATTAATTGATAATTAATTAATAATGTGGAGAAAGCGGAATAAGTATGGAGATGGGCTAAATTTAATGATTTCGAAATTTTCTTGATCAATAAAGAAGTAATAGGAGTATGACATTTTTATATGAAGAAAGAATTAAGAGTTTTAATTAATATAAGGCAGAACGAGGAAGGAGAAATTAGGGTCCAACCCACTTAATATTCCCTTAACCCTTGTGACGCCCCACCTCTATACTCACACTAGCCACAGATATTCATATCACTAAGGCGGAAACAGATATGAATAAATCACATAGAAGTGTACACCAAAGTAGCGGTCATATAAGATCCACTACATTACAAAAGAATAGGTACAAGTGCTAGACAAAAGAATATGTATACATCAAGGAGTCTCTATCTCGAATGTATAAAAGCAAAAACTACTAAGCTAAAGTAGTTAGCCAAAAGTCAGAAGCTAGTCCCTGCTAAATAGTCAAGTGGAAGCACATGTAACACCTCGGTCTGACCCAAGTATTATTTAAGAAGAGAAATAATAAACGGATCAAACTAGCTATAAATATCATATAAAATGAGATAAGATAAGAGATATGACAAAAACGTATGATAAAAATAATGTCATACTGTGACAAGTATACATCAGATAACAACAAAAATCATACAATATCTCAAATAATCTCAAACGCTAAAAAGAATGCCATATTCTTTAAATTATTCACCAAAACACAAATATAGATAGAGCTTATCAATGCATATCATCAAAATTGGTGAAATACAAATTCTAGAAATCATCAACTAGAAATCCAGAAATCACAAAAGGGGGAGGCCTATCACAAACGGGAGCATGAAAACTCACCAACACGTGTATCACAAATGGGTCGCTATCCCATGGTCGCTAACCATATAGCCGGTGCAACGGCGTAGTGCAATAACGGTACGCCCGAGGAACCTGAAACTCAAATGAGCCGGAACAACGACGTAGTGCAATAACGGTACGTCCGATGAACCTGAAACTCAAATAATTCGGAACAACGACGTAGTGCAATAACGGTACGTCCGATGAACCTGAAACTCAAATAATTCGAAATAACGAGGTAGTGCAATAACGGTACGCCCGATGAACCGAACTCCGTAAAACCCATAGGTCGCTAGCCTATAAAAATGAGACGAAGCTCAATAGAACGAGGTAGTCCCCCACGCGGACAAAGAGACACCGCATGTCGCTAGTCTAAACCATAAAATGATCATCATTGATCAACAAGAAGCGTAAATTACACCAAGCTAGTAAATAAATGAGTTTAGCTTCATGTCCCATAACAACTGACTTAACTTAAATATTTATGAACAAATTGTAGATTTTCACTCGAAAATTGTCATAAGATTTCAATCGAACAAGTCCAAGAATTAACCGACGAAATAAACGCAAGCGTTTCATACCACTTGTTTTGCTAAACCGTTTAATTAGATTTCTCATACGAATGAGGTAAAGATTTGTATATACTAATAGATTGGAAAACGGTTTTAAAAACAAGCTTTGTATTAAAAATAACGTTGAAATCATTTTTTTGCGAAAGAGTTTGAGTATTTACTACTAGTATGGAAACCTTTGTATTTAAAAGTGACAAATCATAGAAATGATTGTAAAAACAATATATCACCCTGTGGAGTTAAAGCGCCATGCTGCTCCATAGCGTTTGAGGTGCGAAAAGTTATAGTGGAGATATATCGGGGATATAGCAGGATATAGCGGACGACTTTACAAAAAGGAATGATGAACATTCTACATTAAAAAGAGGAACAAGTATTACTTATTATTTCCCACTATGCAAAAAAAGTTATAATAAAGTAAAGATAAACAAAGTTGACACTTAAAAAGTTAGAACTAGTCATAATAACCATCAGCGTATATCATTGTTACATCAACTTTGAAGTTACCATAAAACTTAAAAGCAAGACATCAACCAAAATGCTTATTTATAGGAAGGGGGATATAGCAGGGCAACAAAATCGGGGATATAGCGGATTATTGCCGCAATATCGGGGATAATAGCGGATCCGCTATATTGGGTCGCTTTATAGGAATATCGTTGCCCCAAAAGTCCGCTACGGGATATATCGGGAATATATCGAGGCAATATCGGGGAATTGACTGCACAGATATCACCAAAAATCCACATTCGACGATGTGAATTAAAACCATAAAAATCGATATCAAATCCAATCAAATGGATATTCCCAAAAATCCATAAATGAAGTCATCAAAGTCGATAATAAATGACAACAACCAATCGGACCAACAAAAATCGATAAAAATTAGAAATCCAATCAAAAACAGCCAAATTGGCAGTTCCGGACGTTTGAGGGTTCATCCAGACGTCTGGGGGTTCATCCAGACGTCTGGATTTGGGTTCTGGAAATATTCCAGAAACCTTCTAGACGTCTGAACTCTAACCAGACGTCTGAAAGGGTGTACCAGACGTTTGAAAGGGTGTACCAGACGTCTTACAGGGTGTACCAGACGTTTGAAAGGTTGTATCAGACGCCTGATTCTGTTCTCTGCATTTTTTTCTTTTCTGCCATATTTCTTTTTCATCTGCTGCCCTAACCAGACGTCTGGACCTTCCAACCAGACGTCTGGTTGCCTTTTCTAGGTAACAATTTTCCTGGGCCAATGATGGCCAAAATGATTCGGAAGCGATCAAACGAGCAACAAAGGCTAGGGATTTATGCCAAGCGACAACCCAGTCATATAGGCTCTTCGATACACCCCAAATAACACGTTCAAATATCCAAGATAGGATCTTTAAAGATTTTGACTTCAAAACACCAAAATTTGGAAAATTCACCAAATCAATTCAAATCAAAAGCAAATGAACATGAATAGATGTTAGGAATTCATACCTAACAACAATGAAAACTATAGACATAGATGTGAGTTCAAAAACTCACCTTCAAACCCAAAAACAACGAATTAGAAGCTCAAAAACAAAGGAAAGATCAACTACTCTTCAACTTCAACTCTAGAAGCTCCAATCTAAGATCATAAGCAAATATTTCCTAAGTTAGGTTATAGGAAATTTATGAAATTGGAGAGAGATTGAGATGGAGAAGATGAACATGATGCTTACCTAAGCTTTGCTTTGATTTCTAGAACTTGAATTTGAATTTCCTAGTAAACTAGGGTTTAAGAATTTTAATTTCCCTTTCTTTCCCTCATTTTCCTTTAGCTTGAAAGTGTTAGGAAATGGAATGAATGAATGAAGAAGAGTGGCGTGGAGTTAGGGTATTATGTTGGGTTAGTGGGCTGAAACCCAAACCCAAAGCCCAAAATAGAAAAATAGCAAAATTCTACTCAACTCCAAACAAATCGATGTTTATACTCAAAAAAGTTGTAAACGTCATTTTGGACTCAATGGAAGTAGTCTCGAGTCCCAATTCGACTGTTTACAAAAAGTAGCATTTCGG
Organism: Allium fistulosum; assembly: GCA_030737815.1. NCBI lineage: Eukaryota > Viridiplantae > Streptophyta > Magnoliopsida > Asparagales > Amaryllidaceae > Allium > Allium fistulosum. Next base: position 235,284,380 of record CM060906.1, on the reverse strand, counting down.
ACTTTAATCCGACCAAAGATGCTATATTTAAATAAAACATTTAAATATACAATCGTAAAATATGCGGGTTGTCACAGACTCCCCTCCTTAAAGAAATTGCGTCCTCGCAATATTTAAGAAGAAAATAAAAAGTAACAACCATACAAAAGCATATCAACACAAAAGGAATTTTTTTGAAATGAGAAGTTCACCCTAAGGAGCACGAGAGAGTAAGTGCGAATGTGTTCGCTCGATGAATTCTCTGGATTCTCAAGAGAAATCCTTAGGATTTGAGGACCATTGAACTTTCACAAGCGGAACATCTTTATTTCGAAGGCGTTTAACCTCCGAAGCAACGATACGAATAGGATGTTGCTCATAAGTCAAATTAGGTGAAACCTCAATTTCTTCAATAACACCGGGCTCAAGAATAGAATTGGAATCCCTAAGGCATTCTGCAGTTGAGAAACGTGGAACACGTCATGAATAGTAGAAAATTGAGCTGGTAATAAAAGGCGATAAGCCACGGAACCAATACGTTCGGTGATGGGAAATGGACCAACATATCGAGGTGCTAATTTCCCCAAATGACTGAAATGCACAACACCCTTCATAGGTGAAACACGAATGAACACCAAATCTCCCATAGAAAATTCTAATTTCCTTCATCGGTTATCGCCATAGGATTTTTGCCTACTTTGAGCTTCTTTCATCCTATGACGAATAAGGTCAATCTTTTCTGTGGAATCACAAATAAAACTCTGGACCTAAAACTAGCTTCTCACCGGCTTCAAGCCAACATGAAGGAGATCAGCACGGCCTTCCGTAGAGTGCCTCGAAAGGTGTCATACCAATACTAGATTGGAAGCTATTATTATAGGAAAACTCAACAAGAGAAATATGATCTTCCTAACTTCCACCAAAATCAAGAACACATGCACGAAGGAGATCTTCAAGAGTTTGATTCACACGCTTCGTTTGTCCATCGGACTGAGGATGATAAGCGGTGCTAAAATTAAGCTTTGTTCCCAAAGCTTTTTGAAGACCTTTCCAAAATCCACTAGTAAATAATGGATCACAATCGCTATGAACTCCATGCAATTTAATAATTTCTTTAACATAAAGTTTGGCCAAAAGAGGTACGGTCCGGTTGGACCGAACAAGAATAAAATGGGCGGATTTTGTAAGTCTATCTACAATCACCCATAAACTGTCATGACCCAAACGAGAACGGGGAAGACCGTCAATAAAGTCCATGGAGACTTGATCCCACTTCCAAACGGGAATGTCTAAAGGTTGCAATAACCCACCGGGCCTTTGATGCTCGGCCTTTATGAGTTGGCAAGTCATGCAACGCTTAATAAAGTTAGCAATATCAGATTTCATTCCATCCCAATAATAAAGTCGCTTCATGTCCGCGTACATTTTAATATTACCGGGATGAATGGTAAATTTAGAATGATGAGAATCTTCTAAAATGTCTTTACGAAGATCACAAATGTTTGGCACAATAAATCTACCAAACTTTCGAATACCTCCACGAGCATCGATATCAAAGTCTTTCAAACCATTAACCCTATTTTGATCCCTACAACTTTGGCTAAGAAGAGCCAATTCGGGATCATGCTTTTGAGCTTCAAGAATACGGTCTAAAAGAGAAGGATGAGCCTCAAGGCTACACGATTCCCCTTTCCGGGAGTATAAAGAATATCAAGATCATAAGATGCAAGGAATTTGAGCCAACGTTGTTGACGCAAATTAAGTTTCTTTTGAGAAAATAAATACTTCAAAGATTTATGATCGGTGTAGAGAATAAATTTCTCTCCCAAAAGATAATGACGCCAAATTCTAAGGGTGAAAACAATGGCCACGAGCTCTAAATCATGAGTGACGTATCTAGTCTCGGTAGGCTTTAATTGCCTAAAAGCATAAGCGATAACACGTTCCCTTTGCATGAGAACGGCTCCCAAACCAACACGACTAGCATCGGTATAAACAACAAAGTCTTGGTTCCCTTAGGGAATCACAAGAATAGGAGCATCGGAAAGGAGTTCTTTTAAATGATCCTCTTTTCCGAAAAGCTAAGACATTCAAAATTATAATGAACTTTGTATAATCATCTTTTTTAGAAAAATTTACTTTTTACAAGTCAATTTATTGTGTCTGACTGTCTCATCATAGCGTTTAGGAGATTCATATCGATAGCGTTGATCAAGCGCATCGACCAGAATTCTTAAAGCACTCAATGGGCAAAACAACACAAAATCATCTTCTATATGATAAACATGTCTCTTAAAAATTTTACGAATATTCTTTGCTCGTTTTAAGAACAAAATCCAATCATACTTATAAATATCTTATTAAAAAGATTTGCAAATTTTAAATTGTTGTTTTCATCCATAATCAATGAATACAAGGATGGTCTCATCGAGATATTCGCAGAATACTCGATTCATAAGATGGATGAAATAAGCTGAACAAACCGAATGACATCATGAGTCACTCATAAAAATCATAACGAGTACGGAATGCGGTAAATGGGATGCTACCCTCCGTAACTCGTAGCTGATGAAAACCGGTGGCAAGGTCGAGCTGAAAAGACCTTAGCACCACTCAATAGATCGCTTAGGTGGTAATCCTAAGACAAGCTCAAAAATACCAGAAAATTCACAAACTACTTGAATGAGAGAAATAACATTTTCCTCATCATGTTGGTTTAAAGAATAAAATGATTCCACCGAATTGGAATCAAAATCATTAAGAAAAATAGAAATCTGCTTAACAGATTGAGAATGTCGAAGATGGATAGTACTCTCGGGACATAGGATATGGGCTTCATAATGATTAAGTCAATCCTTTCTCAAAAATCAATTCTGAAGCCTAAGTAGCACATAACATGCAAATTGGATCGGAAAGCATAATCACATAAAATAATCCCGACATTTTTACAAAGTAAACTGAGTGTTGCGGATCCACCAACCGGATTCGCAATTCTTGGTGAAGTCATCAAGCCCATAATATTTAAAGAAAAAGTATTAACAGGTTATTTTGATATAAAAGAAGGAGATGCACCCGTATCAAAAAGAACTCAAATAGGATAATCACAATACAAATTAATGCCATCAAGGACAGAATGAGAAATACCTTGACCAAAAGAAGTGTTACTAGAAGCTTGCGCAACATTCAGCTTACCCTTTTTCTTTCTTTGAAGTTTGGAACATGAAGATAAAAGATGACCCAAACCTTTGCAATAACGACAAGTAAGCGGCCTTGGACACTTATTTGCATAGTGGTTCTTAGAACTACAATTGTAGCATACTCCGCAATTAGGGATTGGAGTCATTGCTATCGAAGTTGCTTGCTTCACTTTCTTGTTGGGATTAGGGCTTTTGAACTTAATATGCCTCTTCTTGGAAACCCCAATATCACCATCACTTCCTTTATCGGCCTCTTCAAGTCGAAGAGTGATATCCACAAACTGGTCGAAAGGCACTTCTAATTTCAGAGGTAAAACCTTTTGGGGTTCTTACTCAAAGCACAGATAAACCTTTGATTCTTTACAAGATCAAAAAGTGGTTGGGCAGACATGAATACGCCATCTAGAGGAGAACTACTGGATTGACCAGCGCTAGGACTGCCAGGTCTAACCATTTTTCTTCTTTAAGAAAGAAAGAAGAGGAAAAGGGTTATTCTTAGATTGAATGTCAAACAAACTTGATTGATAAAATAAGGCATCACAAAAGGAAATAGGATAGAACGGGTCATAAGACTTAGATTAAATCCTAAGGCACGATTCCTAAGAGAGACTTAGGACAATGATCCTTGTTAGACTATTATACATTGTTTCGAAGTTTGGCTCTGATACCAAGCTGTGACGCCCCACCTCTATACTCACACTAGCCAAGGACACTACGAGATAATGCCGTCGACTAGCACGAAGAATAAGGCTGTTGAGGAGCGACCATCTGTGTAATTGCTTTATGCGAGTACCGATATGTCAGATAGTATAACATGCATTTCATTTCAAGAGGAAATCTAACATATCAATAACAATCTCAAAGCTACTACACAGTGGCTATGTGATCTTCGAAAACAAATATAGAAATAAGCATAACACAAATCAGTCACAGATATTCATATCACTAAGGCGGAAACAGATATGAATAAATCACATAGAAGTGTACACCAAAGTAGCGGTCATATAAGATCCACTACATTACAAAAGAATAGGTACAAGTGCTAGACAAAAGAATATGTATACATCAAGGAGTCTCTATCTCGAATGTATAAAAGCAAAAACTACTAAGCTAAAGTAGTTAGCCAAAAGTCAGAAGCTAGTCCCCGCTAAATAGTCAAGTCGAAGCACCTGTAACACCTCGGTCTGACCCGAGTATTATTTAAGAAGAGAAATAATAAACGGATCAGTCTAGCTATAAATATCATATAAAATGAGATAGGATAAGAGATATGACAAAAACGTATGATAAAAATAATGCCATACTGTGACAAGTATACATCAGATAACAACAAAAATCATACAATATCTCAAATATTCTCAAACACTAAAAAGAATGTCATATTCTTTAAATTATTCACCAAAACACAAATATTGATAGAGCTTATCAATGCATATCATCAAAATTGGTGAAACACAAATTCTAGAAATCATCAACTAGAAATCCAGAATTCACAAAAGGGGGAGGCCTATCACAAACGGGAGCATGAAAACTCACCAACACGTGTATCACAAACAGGTCGCTATCCCATTGTCGCTAACCATAGAGCCGGTGCAACGACGTAGTGCGATAACGGTACGCCCGAGGAACCATAAACTCAAATGAGCCGAAACAACGACGTAGTGCAATAACGGTACGCCCGATGAATCTGAAACTCAAATAATTCGGAACAATGACGTAGTGCAATAACGGTACGCCCGATGAACCTGAAACTCAAATAATTCGGAATAACGAGGTAGTGCAATAACGGTACGCCCGATGAACCGAACTCCATAAAACCCATAGGTCGCTAGCCTATAAAAATGAGATGAAGCTCAATAGAACGGGGTACAGTCCCCTACGCGGACAAAGAGACACCGCATATCGCTAGTCTAAACCATAAAATGATCATCATTGATCAGCAAGAAGCGTAAATTACACCAAGCTAGTAAATAAATGAGTTTAGCTTCATGTCCCATAACCACCGGCTTAACTTAAATATTTACGAACAAATTGTAGATTTCCACTCGAAAATTATCACAAGATTTCAATCGAACAAGTCCAAGAATTAATCGACGAAGTAAACGCAAGCGTTTCATATCACTTGTTTTGCTAAGCCGTTTAATCACATTTCTCATATGAATGAGGTAAAGGTTTGTATATACTAATAGATTGGAAAACGGTTTAAAAACAAGCTTTGTATTAAAAATGACGTTGAAATCATTTTTTTGCGAAAGAGTTTGAGTATTTACTACTAGTATGGAAACCTTTGTATTTAAAAGTGACAAATCACAGAAATGATTGTAAAAAAATTCTATCACCAAAAATCCACATTCGACGACGTGAATTAAAACCATAAAAATCGATATCAAATCCAATCAAATGGATATTCCCAAAAATCCATAAATGAAGTCATCAAAGTCGATAATAAATGACAATAACTAATCGGATCAACAAAAATCGATAAAAATTGAAAATCCAATCAAAAACAGCCAAAATAGGCAAAATTGACAGTTCCAGACGTTTGGGGGTTCATCCAGACATCTGGATTTGGGTTCTGGAAATATTCCATAAACCTTCCAAACGTCTGAACTCTAACCAAACGTCTGACAAGTTGTATCAGACGTCTGAAAGGGTGTACCAGATGTCTAAAAGGTTGTATTAGACGTCTGATTCTGTTCTCTGCATTTTTTCTTTTCTGCCATATTTTTTTTCTTCATCTGCTGCCCTAACCAGACGTCTGGACCTTCCAACCAAACGTCTAGTTGCCTTTTCTAGGAAATAATTTGCCTAGGCCAATGATGGCCAAAATGATTCGGAAGCGATCGGACGAGCAACAAAGGCTAGGGATTTATGCCAAGCGACAACCCAGTCCTATAGGCTCTTCGATACACCCCAAATAACACGTCCAAATATCCAAGATAGGATCTTTAAAGATTTTGACTTCAAAACACCAAAATTTGGAAAATTCATCAAATCAATTCAAATCAAAAGCAAATGAATGTGAATAGATGTTAGGAATTCATACCTAACAGCAATGAAAACTATAGACATAGATGTGAGTTCAAAAACTCACCTTTAAACCCAAAAACAATGAATGAGAAGCTCAAAAACAAAGGAAAGATCAACTACTCTTCAACTTCAACTCTAGAAGCTCCAATCTAAGATTATAAGGAAATATTTCTTAAGTTAGGTTATAGGAAATTTCTGAAATTGGAGAGAGATTGAGATGGAGAAGATGAAGAGGATGCTTACCTAAGCTTTTCTTTGATTTCTAGAACTTGAATTTGAATTTCCTAGTAAACTAGGGTTTAGGAATTTTAATTTCCCTTTCTTTCCCCCATTTTCCTTTAGCTTGAAAGTGTTAGGAAATGGAATGAATGAATGAAGAGGAGCGGGTGGAGTTAGGGTATTATGTTGGGTTAGTGGGCTGAAATCCAAACCCAAAGCCCAAAATAGAAAAATAGCAAAATTCTATTCAACTCCAAACATATCGATGTTTATACTCAAAAAAGTTGTAAACGCCATTTTGGACTCAATGGAAGTAGTCTCGAGTCCTAATTCGACTGTTTACAAAAAGTAGCATTTCGGACTTTAATCCGATCAACGATGCTATATTTAAATAAAACATTTAAATATACAATCGTAAAATATGCGGGTTGTTACAACCCTCCTCCCCTCCCTTGTATTCATGCATTCTTCATGCTTAAACAAAAGGAAAGAAAGAAGAGAAAAATCCATTAGAGTTCTCCAAACTAAAGAAAGAAGATGAAGCTTGAAGAATGAGGCTTGGGGCTAATTATATCCATAATTAAACCAATCAAAGTGAATAATATTATCAACCTTTTTCTAACTATCCACAGATTTGCTTAAACTCGGGATGTTTTGTATTTCTATGATGATCAAATATGGATTTGGTTAAAATATATTTATTTGATGACTCTATGGATATTATATGTGAAGTTATGACAATAAAAGAGGGTTTCGAATTTGAAATCATAGTAAATGATCTCCAAATGATTATAAATTTTGATATGTTGTTTTAACAGTAAATTGGATATGGGTTTCTAGCTTCATAATTTTCTAAATTAATATGAATTTTCTATGTATCTTATAAGTTGGAAAAAGATGTAATTTTTGGTTTCAACTACTTAAATTGTGAAAAATAATTGTTTTTCCTTGAAATTTTTATATATGGTAGAAGATAGAAAATTTGATTATTGAGAATTTTTCGAGATTTTTCTCATTTAATTTCGAATTAATATAAGTTATTTGATTATGGGAAAATTTAGGTAAAAATTGCATTTAACTAATTAATTAATTAAAGAATCAATAATGTTTAAGTAAAAGAAAATCTAAAATTTGTTTGAAAAGAAATCTAAAAAGATAAGTGTGTAACGAGTGAAAATGTAACATATGGAAATATTTGATCAAAAAAAATTACTTTAAGAGGAAATAAATTAGTTTTAAAGTTAATTATCAGATTGTCATTTTACATCTTCGACAGAATACGTTTTAAATGCTCGATAGTTATACCTTCAATAACATGGTTTTATATGCTCGATAGTTATATGTTCGATAGCATAATTTTATATGCTCGATAGTTATACCTCCGATAGCATGCATTTTAGATGCTCCATAGCTATACCTTCGTAGCATAGTTTTATATGCTCGACAGTTATACCTTAAATAACATACATTTTAGATGCTCGATAGCTACATCTTCGATAGCTTGACTTTAGACGCTCGATGACTTACATCTTTGATAGCCTAAATTTAGAAGATCGATAGCTATATACTCAATAGCTTCATCTTAGAGGCTCGATAGTTATATATGTGATAGCTTCATCTTGGATACTTGATAGCCTTATTTTTATAAGCTCGATAGCTAGAGGCTCGATAATTAAATTTTACATATTTCGATAGCACATTGTTAATCAATGGGCTGGGCTTTTCCAAATACTAAAGTGTGATTTGATGAATTAATGAACTTGTTAAGAAGTTTTAAAGGGAATGACACTTGTTAAATATGATTTTTAAATATGGTAAAAATGGAAATTGAGCCTAAAATGATCTTAGTATATATGAAGTCGATTGTATGTTTATTCATGACATTTGTGTAAATGGTTACCACGAGAACATAACTTTATATGTTTAATTATATATTTTAATCAATTATATTATTACCCATGTAAAATGTTGATGTGCTCGCTTGTATAAAATCACCAAATATTGATGATATTAGGGATTGGGAAATCGATAACCATGTAGAGTTGTTCCATTAGTGGGGATGGTCGGGCTAAACTCCTAAGTGAGTAGAATTGCATCCAAGTGATCAGGAAGATCAAACTGTGTTAGGATGTCCAAACCGATCAAGAGAAATGACTTGTTCGATGTCTAGAAAACCAGATTAAGTTGTGTGGACTGATGTTGGGATAGTGTCCCCACTCTGTAACCAATTAAGCCCCTCGGTTATCAAAGTCAACGATTCTAATGCATAGTGCTTTGCCAACATTGAGGTTAAATTTTGTGTGTACGCATCTAGGAATCGAGTAGGGATGCTTGCTATTATTTTCTTTTGTGACAAGTGTATCTTGGGAGAACAGAAGCTGTTTGCTTTATCTGGTTTTGGTCTGAGTCAACTTGATAGGTTTCAGTTGGCCCATGAAAATTAATAGGTTTGTAGTGACCTTGGGAAAACTATATTGATGTGTTGACACCTAATGGGATGGGTAGATTTAGGGAATGAGTAACCCTTGGACCCTATTGAATGTTTACTTATTCAACTTTAACCCATTTTTTATGCTTATGTTATGTTCTAACCGTTGTGGTTGTAGGTGGATGCGGAGAGCATAGTGTGTTTGGCCTATCTCGTCCTATTCCAGAAATGTTATGGTTGACATTTTTATTATTAAGGTACCAGTGATGGGAAAACCATTCCGTTCGATGGTGTGGTCTCACTATATATATATATATTGATTTAGGATGACTAATATCATTCATGAAATAGTTAGGGGTATGCCCTAGGGGCAATTATGTAATTTGTTACATATATCTAACTCTGTAATCAATCTTGTTCTTAATAAAAGTGTTTGATTTCTATTATATATTTTGTTATATTGTGATATAATTAATTAAGTAATTAATTTAAAGTATATTAATAAGAAAATCCTTAAATAAAATGTTATGTGATTGTAGTTGCTAATAGTTGTAATCTGAGCTATTTATCACAACATTAAATAACATTTAATCTTAAATAATTGTGGTCAATATGTTTCAAGAAAGGATCACTACAAGAAATGGGCTATTAATGGCAAGTGATAATAGCATTGAAATATGACTTGCTATTGTTAGATATTAGTAGCCATTTAGACTAAAATATAGCTCCAATTCATGCCATTATTAATCAACGTGAAAATTTGGCGGCCCAATTTTTAGTTTCCATCGTTCCTATTCCTATCCCGCTACGAATCCCTCTTTTCACCCTTCACTTCCTAAACCCTAAATTACCAGTTCTCATCTTCACTGTGCCACTTTTCTTCTCTTCTCCAACCTACTGAAGTTCTGATACCTCATTTCTGAATGATCCTTCGATACCGGACTTTCTCTATATCGAAGGTTAACCAAATCAAATGCCATTCCAACGCAACTATCGACATCGATTGCTCCACCTCTTCCATTTGTCCATAGATCGCCTTGACCAGCTCAGTCGTGCGACTCTAGCCCATCGCCTTCCGCATTTAAGGAGAAAGGACGTATTTGAGTTGGATTGTTGGCCTGTTGTTCCCCACCGGGTACTAATTAGATCTGTTAGCTCTTCCATTTATTCATACTGATGCTAATAATGACTATTTTTATTTATTTAATATAGGATGAGAGAAGAGCTGTGATTTGAAATGGTGGGTAAGGAAGAAAGATTAAGGAAAGAGAGAGTGTAAGAATGCGACAATTTTTCAATATCTGATTATATTTGTACGTTATAGAAATTTTTAAAGCTACTATATCAGGCAATTAAGTTTCATTTGTTCTTCTTACATGTTAGAGATTATTTATTGATGTTTGGAAAGATGAAACATGGTATAGTTGAATTAAATCTGATTGAATTGTGTTGGTAATGAACAACTTTCAATATCCATCTTGCTTTTAGTACTAAACCCTTTTAAAACTAAATATTGTCAACATATTTTTGGACCTTTGTCATAGAAAACATTTTGGAACTGAATATAGTGCTCTCAGAAAAAGTTTTTATTGTATTTCACCTTAGCAATTCAAGTAGATCTATATATGATGCATATTTATCTTATAGATAATATCATTTCCAGCATTATATATATATTTAGACTTTTGTCATGTAGAAACTGGTTATGTAACCGCTTGAAAGTAGTTGAGGATTAGTTACTTGATGAGGCATTTTTTATTCTTTAATTATTACTGTTACTATTTTAGTTCATTTTGATGATATTTTAATTTCTAAACTGAAATCAGCTCTGTTCATTGTTGGCATAATTTGGCTTACTATATGCTTATTACAGACATAAAATTAATATTGATCCTTCATTTGAAGAACCTAGCAAAAACAATTTAACTTAGAAAGCCACTATCACAGTTTCTCCACACTTTTTCTTTTGGATTTCACTTATAGAACTTGTGTACATTACCAAGCTTGTTCATCTTGACTATAGTGATCCACCTTCACGTTTTGAAGAACATTTAACAAATTACCTTTTTATCATTGTAGGCATCCGTTGGTTTCACGTTGTTTGGCAAAGAAAGCGTCGTGGAGATAGAAGCTTCACATTTTGTTGAATAAGGATTGCTGAATAAGATTTTACATTTTGTTCGAAGTTTTCTACATGTTTTGACAAATGTTTAAGTATTATAAGACTAATAAGGTTAACAACTAACTTTTCTTGAAAGATTATACATTTAGTTGAAACAATCATCAAATATTATGCAATGCCTGCAATACTGTTAGGTAATCACAACAAAGTTTATCTCAAATGGTGCATAAAATATAATGTTAAACAATATATTAGTCTTGTAGAATATTGTATGATTATCTGGGTCTGGTTGTTCAGTTATAATTGCATATAGTTGGACAAAAATATTCTTTCAGTTATTATTATCATTGTATTGCATGTGTCCAAACATCGTTACTAAGTGGTAGTCAGACTAGTCTAGCTCATTTGTTAACTGCTAATTTGCTATGGGTTTAAGATTTTATCTATTTATATATATTTTTGAAGACGCTATGGGCTTAAGATTTTTAAATGTGAAGAGATCATTACAATGATTCTGTCATTTTTCTGTTACAATTTTGGATCATTTTACCATCATCTAAAAAAATTCACAGCTTAATTATCATACCATTTATAAAACGATGAAGAAGTTCTTCAAAACATACCAATGGTTAAATATTTCAAGCATGTTTTGACATGTATCTCTCTCACAGTTGATCACTTACTCCTGGTGGTGGGACCATGTTTCCAAATGGAGTTGGTGCATATGTTGATTTGTTGCAAGATCTTGTTTCAGGAATGAAAGGTGGAAGTGTAAGAACTGCCATTGATACTGGCTGTGGGGTAAGTAATTCTGATTTCAAAATCCTTGGTGTTCCACAAAAATGCAGATCATTTATCCCTCGTTCAAAAAATGAATGGGTCAGGCTCACAAGTCCAATTGGATCAATCTTCCATTTTTCTCCATGTGGGCTACCCATCCCACATTTATTGTAGGATGTGTAGCAAAGTCATGTGTGATATATTTGCATAATTGCAGTTCTGCTTCGTTATGAAAATTAGATACTGAGTAAGAGATGAAACACAGAAGTTAAATGGTCCACTGAAATATGATTTTTGTTTAGTTTTAAAGATTAATATCCAGTTCAAAAAAGGAAAAAAAGAAAGAAAAAGTAATCTCTTATATTAGTTGTTCCAGGTGTCCGGCAAAGGTAGTGTTTCACTTTTCAAAAAAGTACCTTTTCACTTTTCAAAAAGTACAAAGTGTGCTATGCTTTGGAAATTATTATGTGGTTTACTTTTCCAAGAGCGCAAAAAAAATTTGAACGAAGAAAGTCTGAACGTACTTGATTTTATCTATGATGTTCCTTGCATTTAAACCGAGGTGCTGTTTTACCGGTTGCAAGTTGGGGAGGTGATCTGCTGGATAGGGAAATTCTAACCGTCTCTCTTGGTCCTAGAGACAACCATGAGGCTCAAGTGCGGTTCGCGTTAGAGCGTGGTATTCCAGCAATATTGGGCATCATTTCTATGCACCGTCTTCCTTTTCCAGCCAATTCTTCTGATATGGATCACTACTCTAGGTGTCTCATCCCATGGACTGAATTTGGTAAATTTCATAAACATCTTTTACCGTTATATCATAAAACAATTCATAAGTGATAAGGTTGAAGAACAAGAAAGTTGACCCGATAATTCTATCCTTACGCAAATACACGATTGTAATATTCATAACACATAATGTTTCCATTGAAGAATGTGTTGCCATAGTTTTCTATGGTTGCATCAAATTAACCATCACTACAAAAATCCTAACTTGTATTTTATTAAATGTAACGACCCACTATTTTGGACCATTCAAATCGACAATAATCCACACATGTCTGGCTTGAATAATTCAAAATAACAGATTGTAAATAAATTTGGAGCAAATGAAATCAAATACACAGAATCATAGACACAGAACATATCAGAATAACTCGCAGCGGAATATAAAAAAACCATAGTAGTTCATGAAGCTACTATAACAAACTCTCAAAACATAATACATAATATCTGCTTGAAAACATATACAATAGACATCTTAAATAAATAGAAGTTTATGAATACCAGAACTGAAATAGAACAACTGAACTGAAAGGAACAGATAACTAGACAAGCAGAATCTCCAGCGATTCCTAGCTCCAGAAAGAAATCCAAAGTTAAGCTGTAAATACTCAGGCTGACCCGAGCGTAAAGTAAAACACAAAACACTCGAGTCAGGACAATATATACTTATATAATGTAAACCAACTCAAGTGAGCTGTAGTAGAAATGCACAATAACTCAAAGGATGCTTGGGATCGCCCATCCTTCAAGGATCAGTTAAACAATAAATTAAATACACCCCGTGGTTAAAATTTCAAAATGGTATTTTATTCTTCGAAATCAAATATCATTTCAAAATTCAATATCCTTCAAAAATCCATTTCAAAATATCAAAATATCATATTTCAAAATAGTTTATATTTCGAAACAAATTACTTTATTTTAAATCATAAAAATAAAGTTATTATTAATAATTAAATTATTAAATTTCCAAAATTTTAATCTTCCATTCGTTCACTTAAATTAATTAAAACAATGAAAATTCAACTTTTGCAGCATTTAGAAAATGCTACGGAAAGTCACATTTAAAACAGTTCAATTTAACAAAAGACAGCATTTAAAATGCTGTAATAGGGTTACATTAGTTTCAAATAAACTTAGTTAAATTCAACCATTATAACATTACAAAAATGCTATAATAGCCTTTAATTAAATTTAGCCATTTGGTTCATTATTATCAACTACAGCATTTACAGATGTTGTATTATCATTTACATTAGAATTAATAGCATTTCAGAGATGCAGTTAATTAACTTCAAATATTCAGTATAATTTCACAAACAATTATATTTTTATATAAATCATTTTTAACTTATAAAATCATATATAATCATTCAAATACCCTTATATTCATGATTTTATAAAGTTAAACCTCCATTCAAAAATCAAAATTTAATAATAATTCACTTATTAAATTCCAATTTTAAATTATAAATTCATTAAATTAAATTAACTTAACACTTAATTTTAAAATTTCAAAATAACTTAATTCCATTTTTATTTACTTAACTTAAAGTTCACTCTTAAGCCAAATTCACAAATTTCCAATTTTAGTTATATTTCAAAATTTCAACTTAAATATTCATTAATTTCACATTTTGACTTTATTCAAAATCATTAATATAATATAAAAATCATTTAAATTCACTTTAATCCAAATTATCATGAAGTTATCACATTTCATATTTTATTTAAATTCCAATTATCACCCAATTAAAATTTCCCAAAATAACTTACATTTCAAATTTTCTAGTTTTACCAATAATTTATTTCACTTATAAATTTTAAAAAAATCAATAATGCTTACATAAATCATTTTTTTATTTAGTTTAAATCAAATATTATAATATTTACATTTCAAAAATATTTTTAAGATTTTTATAAAAACATATTTTAACAACGGGTCTGTATTTCGTTTCTAGTCTAAGTAAAGTGATACGGGTAATATATCATTTCAACCCGTAATTTACAAAGATACCCGGGTTTGATCATTTCAAACCCGCAATCCCAAGTAAATGAAAATAATTGAAAATCATTCAGGCCTATCATTTCAGCCCATAATGATTTTCTCCTATTCTAAAGTCCGTTCGGGTATGTATCATTTCAACCCATAGTGATTCTAATCTAAAGGGAACTTGCAGTGTGATAAACTGATAAAAATAATAGAACAGCATAATATAACAGTAACATATAATATAATAGGTGTTTAAGCATGGGTGAACATCATAAAATCATAACATAGCAAGTGTAACATGATAATGCATTTTACAGATTCAAAAGGGGTCAATTCACTAGTTATATATGTACATATTGTCTGGTGAGAATAACTCACCTGTATAAGCTGGAGATGACAACCAAATGCACAAATAAGGAACTTCAAAAGCACGATAACACAACAATGATTTGAGAGTGGGAGAGCCAAGGCTAATTGCCTTGTTAAATATCAAACAAAACAAAAACAAACATGAATTACAAACCCAAAATATTA
The DNA here is from genome assembly GCA_030737815.1 of Allium fistulosum. Taxonomy (NCBI): domain Eukaryota; kingdom Viridiplantae; phylum Streptophyta; class Magnoliopsida; order Asparagales; family Amaryllidaceae; genus Allium; species Allium fistulosum. Next base: position 235,269,312 of record CM060906.1, on the reverse strand, counting down.
CAAACAATGCTAGGAATAACTATACAATTCAAAGCTAGAGCTTTTGCACTTGCATTCAACCACTTATACTTCAGCTATGGCCTGGAAAGACACTGTAATGGGATTGTTTTCGATCAGGTTTGGATCAAGTTCAGGTCATATAGGGGTCGCCATAGCAATATAAAGAGGAGATGAAGGATATGTGCTTGAATTTCAAAACAAGGCAACACAACTACAAGCAACAACAAGATTTCAAGGCCTAAATGGATTCGACCAAGGGACTATTGGGCATGGCCTGATCTGGAAGGATAAACTACAGGTGCTACAGAGGTCCAAGGCTCAGGTTATGGCTGGTGGTGGTGGTGTTTGGCCGGCCAAAGTGGAGGAGAGAGGTGGTGGAACAAGTTAGGCTAGGCTATGAACATTAAGGTGGAGTTTTGTTTATTTTTAGGTGGATCTTCTTCATCAAGGGGCATGGCCATGGCTTGGGGCTGGGCTGGAGGAGGTGTTGACCAGATGTGGTGGTGGTGGAGGAGGCCAAGGTGGAGGAGGAAGGAGGAGCTGAGCATAGAAGGTGAGAAAACAAGTGCAAAATCATAAGAAAACAAGTAGAAATTGCATAGAAAAGAAGAAATTTTTTACCAAGCTTTACTTCAGGTTAATGGCCGAATTTTTTGGTGATTGAGAAGTTTAATTTTCGTGAAAATGAAGTGAGGAAGTGGCTGAAAGAATGAGAAAAGAATCGGCCAAAATTGATTACAAGTGGAGGTTGAGAAAATGAAAAGGTGGAAGGTAAAAGGACTTGGAATTTAAAAAGTTTAAAACCTTTCAAATTTCTATATTTTCTTTTCATAAGTTTAATTATCTAAAAATACATATAATTTCAGTTAAAATTCGAATATATAACAAATATACAAAATATAAATAAATAAATATTAATTATATATGATTAAAATAAGAAAATAGTATAAAATGAAAACTAGTCTAGAAAATTTGAAAATAAACAGAATAAACTTTGGAAGATTTATATGGACTTAGAAAATATTTATAAATAAATATAATAACACAAAAATAAAATGCATTCACAAAAATAAATAAATAAATTTTAATTAAATATAATTTAAATGAAGAAAATAGCAGAAAAATGGAAACTAGCCTTTAAAAATAGAAAATAAATGCAATATATTTTGGAAATTTTTTATTATCACTTTAAAAATATTAAAAGATAAAAATATACATAAAATAAAATATTAACACATATTAAAATAAAATATAACAAAGAAAATATGATTTATATAATTTAAAATAGGCAAAATAAAACAAATTATACTCAAAATTGAAATGTACGTAACTCTTACAATTTAACTCCATTTTCAATGAAAAGAAAAGTAGTATTCAAGTTATTACATCTATTTTCATAATAAAAGATAAAATTTAAGAATTTAAATAATTTAAATTTGAAGTTTAAAAGTCAAAGTTTGAACAGTTTGACCAGAAATTCATTTTACAGTAAAATATTCAAATTATACTAGTCTGAACTATAAATCACTTAATAATCAACATTTATATTTAAAAATGAAATATTTGAAATAAACCATTTTAAAAATAATTTAAATAAAAGAAAGTCAAATTTAAAATATATACAAAAATCTAGGGCTGTTACACTCTCCCCCACTCAAATCTTTTCGTCCTCGAAAAGGAAGGGAGCGGAGAAACAACTAGAAAGAACAATAGGTTGGAAGACATCCCGAAAGAAGGTAGGGAAGAAAAGTAGCTAGGAGGGAAAGCAGGTTGAAAGAGAAGGATGAACCATTATTTTAAATTGTTGGTTAAAGAGGTAAAATATTTAAAACACTTTAAAATCCTTTAGGAAGGAAAATAACTGATCAAAATATCCTTTATATAATATTTTATCAAAATACTTTTATAACTCGATGTTTCAACAAGTTTATCCTTGTTCCTGTAGACTCTGGTAGTGCGTTGATCAGGCGCAAAACTGGAATTCTCCAGGTACTTAGTAGACCTGTTTCAACACCTAGTGAAAATACTGGGAAAACCTTTAAAAACAGATATGGAAAGTACAATCCAAACAAAAACGAATCAAATCATGGATCGCAGATACACAATGGTTACGCCTGGGTCCCCCAGGAAACATCCGTACCTTTTAAGCATTCACTGCCTTGCGAATTTCGCCATGCAACAAACGGTGGACCGCAGGATACATAAAAATGGTTACGCCTGGATCCCCCAGGAAACATCCATACCCCTTAAGCAATCTCTGCCTTGCGGATTACGCCACTAACACGACCATAGATCGCAGATACACAATGGTTACGCCTGGATCCCCCAGGAAACATCCGTACCTTTTAAGCAATCACTGCCTTACGAATTACGCTATGCAGTCGAGTTCGTAAGACCATGGGTAACGCCATGGAATTCGAAGGACACTCGAGTATCATATCCGGAAAACCAAAATCAGAGAGAATAATATCGATAGAATGAATCCAAGATGTGGCCACAAATCGGATATCAAGCAGAAGGCACCTTCCATATCTTTACTTCGAAAATATGTATCATATAGTACCTTTTCAAATCACTTTCAAATATCGTACTTATATAATATCCATTATATATAAGATTTCACTTTCAAATTGAGTACCTTTTCAAATCTATAGTTTTCGAATCAATTTCATACTCATACAAATCAATTTTATATAAGTTCGACAACTTCCAAATCAAGTGTTTAGTAACATAAGGTTCTCAAATTTCAATTTGTTTCAATATCAGTTCAATTTCAAAATCATATACAATTTCACCAAATTATTTCTTCTCAAATTAATTATCTTTAGTTTCAAAGTTTCCAAAATAATAGATTTAGAAAATAAATCCAAATTTCCAAATCAATATAATTTAAGTCAACCAATTCATTTCCAAAATCAAATGTTTCAAAATCATCTTATACTTACATAAGATCCATTTTATATAAGGTTCAAATTTACAAAATAAATTTCGCTGTATGAAGAGCCATATGGGATTGAATATCTTTGCTTTTATGGGTTATATATCTTTGTAATTTAAATTGGAAATTTTCTTTTAGTAAGCAAAGATATTCTAACTCGACAGAGCGTCAAAATATATCAATGATAATAGAATATAAGATGTGCATACGTCATCATTTCGCAGAATCACATTTGATCGCTCGCTCGATCACACAAGTTCGCTTTCGAACTAGTATTGTCCATTCGACTTCCCTAATGCGGATTTCGATGTGGTTTCTCGACTAGAAGCCATCAGTCTCCTTGCATAGCCATATACTACGATAGAGAATTCTAGAATCAAGCCCAAAATCCATATAAGATATTCGCCATCAAGAATCGAATGGAAAATCCTAACACGAAATGGTGTAATTCACCTCGAACTTGTGTACTCAAACCGCGATCAAATTAATTATGCGAATAAAACAGCATACGTACAACTTATATATTTATTCCAACTTGTTAAATATATAGTTTCATAAAGATGTTACTAAGTTAAACATTTAAACTAAATTTTATTCAAAATATTTTGAAGACCAAATTCTTTCAAAACATTTCAAATCTAAATTCCATATTTAGAAAAATTCAAAATAGCCTTATTCATTTACTTAACAAAACAGTTTCAACTTATTTAAATCATATTACTTCATACTTAAACATTCGAAACAAATTTATATACTTTATCAAATAATTCATACCTTTCAAAATTTCTTAGCTTTGAAAAGTTAACCTTGATTTGGAAGTGCTCGAACCTTCAAAATAGTTGAAGAAATCATTTTCAAATTCAGGAGTTGGAAATCGGCAACAAATCAGTAAATCAATTTTAATAGATAGGGTTATATCAAATCCGAAACTCGAGGACTGAACACCGGCTTACTTCAAATCATTTCAAATATATATATACATATATCTTTCGAATATCAAATCATACTTCAAAATTTTGAAATCAAAATTGGTTTCGCAAAATAACTCGCGTAGCAATGCTACTGAAGTGGCCTATCCCCCACTCTGAAACTCGAAAATCAATGTCGATGATGCGTGCACTCATCACCGAAATTATTTTCCAGCGACACAAGTGAGTTCTGGACTTCCATTTACTTTGAAAACTTCTTTGAAATTCCTTCAAAATCATTAAAACCCATTAAAATCATTGAAACATTACTTATTCGGAAAAATAATTTCAATCATATTATTTATTATTTCAAAATCTTAAAACCAGTTCCAAAATGCCGGAGTTCAATCACTTAAATTCAGATTCAAAACCTTCAGTTATAAATCATTTTATATGAAAACATTTCTTATAAAATTTTCAAAATTTCAAATCCTTTCAAAACTTCAAATTCTCATTTTTTTTAAAAGGTACATAATCCTTATCAAAAACATTTCATCTTTATATAAAAATATGGCCATCCTTATCAAAATAAAAACTACGATGAATACACAATTTTCAAAAGACAATCAACCACAAACTTTCCAAGGGACGATTCAAGGATGGATTTCAAAGCAAAACAGAGATTCAAATTTAGAAGGACTCTAATCAAATAGAATTCTAATTCAAAGATAGGCTCAAACGAAGATAAGATAATTAAATTACCAAATACAAGATGGATAAGCCTATATGAATCGCGGGCGACCTTAACCGGTCAACCGTGATTTCAGGAATATAATCGATGCGAAAATCTAAGGAAAATCGACCTTCGATTGCCAGAGATAGAATCTAAATATAGCAGAAGATAGAAAACATCGTAAACCGAGGATACAGAAATCTCCGGTGAATCAATGCCAATTATAATCATTCAAAGATTGGCAGAATCGCCACCCTATAAAGGTCATACAAAGTGGAGTGATGCAATGCTCCAAAATCAAAAGAATACAATTAGGGAGACAGGAATGGATTTCAGAACAAGTGGGAGCGTTCCAAAATTCAAAGGAATCCTATTCGATAAGAATCCAAACGAAGATTAGAGATATATAACCTATATCGATACAGAAAAATTCCCATTCAAAATTTGGAATGACTCGAATTCATAACATACGAAAACAGAAGCATAAATATCTTTAGTTGGACAACTTTAGCTAAGCAAAAGATACAACAGAGTTTACTCAAAACAACCTAACAAACTACAGATTTTGCCGTACTCAAAATAGATTCCTATCAACAATGGATCTAGATCAATCAAGAGAGAAGTTCAAAATTTTAGAGGATCCTAATCAAAGAAATTACTAACAAGGTGGATACAAAAGGAATGAAGTTTAGAAAATTTTACTTTCAAAGCAAAAAATTTTATATCAAAATAATCTTTGAAAATTCTTTAAAATCATTTGAAAATCATTTTATACTTCAAAAATACGTCCTCTCACAAAGAAATGATTCTGAGATTGATTTCGCTCATTCTAGGGTATTTCTACCCTATCTCTAATGAGTTTTTGCTCCGTAGGCTAAGGTTTGCCTAAAACCAAAGCTCTGATACCAACTGTAACGACCCACTATTTTGGACCATTCAAATCGACAATAATCCACACATGTCTGGCTTGAATAATTCAAAATAACAGATTGTAAATAAATTTGGAGCAAATGAAATCAAATACACAGAATCATAGACACAGAACATATCAGAATAACTCGCAGCGGAATATAAAAAAACCATAGTAGTTCATGAAGCTACTATAACAAACTCTCAAAACATAATACATAATATCTGCTTGAAAACATATACAATAGACATCTTAAATAAATAGAAGTTTATGAATACCAGAACTGAAATAGAACAACTGAACTGAAAGGAACAGATAACTAGACAAGCAGAATCTCCAGCGATTCCTAGCTCCAGAAAGAAATCCAAAGTTAAGCTGTAAATACTCAGGCTGACCCGAGCGTAAAGTAAAACACAAAACACTCGAGTCAGGACAATATATACTTATATAATGTAAACCAACTCAAGTGAGCTGTAGTAGAAATGCACAATAACTCAAAGGATGCTTGGGATCGCCCATCCTTCAAGGATCAGTTAAACAATAAATTAAATACACCCCGTGGTTAAAATTTCAAAATGGTATTTTATTCTTCGAAATCAAATATCATTTCAAAATTCAATATCCTTCAAAAATCCATTTCAAAATATCAAAATATCATATTTCAAAATAGTTTATATTTCGAAACAAATTACTTTATTTTAAATCATAAAAATAAAGTTATTATTAATAATTAAATTATTAAATTTCCAAAATTTTAATCTTCCATTCGTTCACTTAAATTAATTAAAACAATGAAAATTCAACTTTTGCAGCATTTAGAAAATGCTACGGAAAGTCACATTTAAAACAGTTCAATTTAACAAAAGACAGCATTTAAAATGCTGTAATAGGGTTACATTAGTTTCAAATAAACTTAGTTAAATTCAACCATTATAACATTACAAAAATGCTATAATAGCCTTTAATTAAATTTAGCCATTTGGTTCATTATTATCAACTACAGCATTTACAGATGTTGTATTATCATTTACATTAGAATTAATAGCATTTCAGAGATGCAGTTAATTAACTTCAAATATTCAGTATAATTTCACAAACAATTATATTTTTATATAAATCATTTTTAACTTATAAAATCATATATAATCATTCAAATACCCTTATATTCATGATTTTATAAAGTTAAACCTCCATTCAAAAATCAAAATTTAATAATAATTCACTTATTAAATTCCAATTTTAAATTATAAATTCATTAAATTAAATTAACTTAACACTTAATTTTAAAATTTCAAAATAACTTAATTCCATTTTTATTTACTTAACTTAAAGTTCACTCTTAAGCCAAATTCACAAATTTCCAATTTTAGTTATATTTCAAAATTTCAACTTAAATATTCATTAATTTCACATTTTGACTTTATTCAAAATCATTAATATAATATAAAAATCATTTAAATTCACTTTAATCCAAATTATCATGAAGTTATCACATTTCATATTTTATTTAAATTCCAATTATCACCCAATTAAAATTTCCCAAAATAACTTACATTTCAAATTTTCTAGTTTTACCAATAATTTATTTCACTTATAAATTTTCAAAAAATCAATAATGCTTACATAAATCATTTTTTTATTTAGTTTAAATCAAATATTATAATATTTACATTTCAAAAATATTTTTAAGATTTTTATAAAAACATATTTTAACAACGGGTCTGTATTTCGTTTCTAGTCTAAGTAAAGTGATACGGGTAATATATCATTTCAACCCGTAATTTACAAAGATACCCGGGTTTGATCATTTCAAACCCGCAATCCCAAGTAAATGAAAATAATTGAAAATCATTCAGGCCTATCATTTCAGCCCATAATGATTTTCTCCTATTCTAAAGTCCGTTCGGGTATGTATCATTTCAACCCATAGTGATTCTAATCTAAAGGGAACTTGCAGTGTGATAAACTGATAAAAATAATAGAACAGCATAATATAACAGTAACATATAATATAATAGGTGTTTAAGCATGGGTGAACATCATAAAATCATAACATAGCAAGTGTAACATGATAATGCATTTTACAGATTCAAAAGGGGTCAATTCACTAGTTATATATGTACATATTGTCTGGTGAGAATAACTCACCTGTATAAGCTGGAGATGACAACCAAATGCACAAATAAGGAACTTCAAAAGCACGATAACACAACAATGATTTGAGAGTGGGAGAGCCAAGGCTAATTGCCTTGTTAAATATCAAACAAAACAAAAACAAACATGAATTACAAACCCAAAATATTACAAACAATGCTAGGAATAACTATACAATTCAAAGCTAGAGCTTTTGCACTTGCATTCAACCACTTATACTTCAGCTATGGCCTGGAAAGACACTGTAATGGGATTGTTTTGGATCAGGTTTGGATCAAGTTCAGGTCATATAGGGGTCGCCATAGCAATATAAAGAGGAGATGAAGGATATGTGCTTGAATTTCAAAACAAGGCAACACAACTACAAGCAACAACAAGATTTCAAGGCCTAAATGGATTCGACCAAGGGACTATTGGGCATGGCCTGATCTGGAAGGATAAACTACAGGTGCTACAGAGGTCCAAGGCTCAGGTTATGGCTGGTGGTGGTGGTGTTTGGCCGGCCAAAGTGGAGGAGAGAGGTGGTGGAACAAGTTAGGCTAGGCTATGAACATTAAGGTGGAGTTTTGTTTATTTTTAGGTGGATCTTCTTCATCAAGGGGCATGGCCATGGCTTGGGGCTGGGCTGGAGGAGGTGTTGACCAGATGTGGTGGTGGTGGAGGAGGCCAAGGTGGAGGAGGAAGGAGGAGCTGAGCATAGAAGGTGAGAAAACAAGTGCAAAATCATAAGAAAACAAGTAGAAATTGCATAGAAAAGAAGAAATTTTTTACCAAGCTTTACTTCAGGTTAATGGCCGAATTTTTTGGTGATTGAGAAGTTTAATTTTCGTGAAAATGAAGTGAGGAAGTGGCTGAAAGAATGAGAAAAGAATCGGCCAAAATTGATTACAAGTGGAGGTTGAGAAAATGAAAAGGTGGAAGGTAAAAGGACTTGGAATTTAAAAAGTTTAAAACCTTTCAAATTTCTATATTTTCTTTTCATAAGTTTAATTATCTAAAAATACATATAATTTCAGTTAAAATTCGAATATATAACAAATATACAAAATATAAATAAATAAATATTAATTATATATGATTAAAATAAGAAAATAGTATAAAATGAAAACTAGTCTAGAAAATTTGAAAATAAACAGAATAAACTTTGGAAGATTTATATGGACTTAGAAAATATTTATAAATAAATATAATAACACAAAAATAAAATGCATTCACAAAAATAAATAAATAAATTTTAATTAAATATAATTTAAATGAAGAAAATAGCAGAAAAATGGAAACTAGCCTTTAAAAATAGAAAATAAATGCAATATATTTTGGAAATTTTTTATTATCACTTTAAAAATATTAAAAGATAAAAATATACATAAAATAAAATATTAACACATATTAAAATAAAATATAACAAAGAAAATATGATTTATATAATTTAAAATAGGCAAAATAAAACAAATTATACTCAAAATTGAAATGTACGTAACTCTTACAATTTAACTCCATTTTCAATGAAAAGAAAAGTAGTATTCAAGTTATTACATCTATTTTCATAATAAAAGATAAAATTTAAGAATTTAAATAATTTAAATTTGAAGTTTAAAAGTCAAAGTTTGAACAGTTTGACCAGAAATTCATTTTACAGTAAAATATTCAAATTATACTAGTTTGAACTATAAATCACTTAATAATCAACATTTATATTTAAAAATGAAATATTTGAAATAAACCATTTTAAAAATAATTTAAATAAAAGAAAGTCAAATTTAAAATATATACAAAAATCTAGGGCTGTTACATTAAACATGCACACTATCACTATCCGTTTGTTGTTTATTGGTTAGCCACTATTTTGAGTGAACATAAACTCCTTAAAGTGCAATTCAGTTGCATAATAAAGTCATAAAGTGTTGCATAAACATAACAGTTACATTGTCCTGTGTTATATATTGATTTCAAGTTTGCCACATAAAAAGAACAGTCATTATGTGATTGTATTTTGATTTTCATTGTCATGTATCGTATATTGGAGTTAAGACATTCCTTTTATGTTGAAGCTTGGTACTGGTAAGAGGAGACATTTGAGATATTACGTGCATGTTTGTTATTTATTCACATTTTCATCGTTTGTATTTGAGATATTACGTACCTGTTTGTCCATGCTTATTGTTTTTAGTGATATTGCCAATGCATTAACGGTTTGTATTTCACTGTTTGTATTTGTGATATTAAGCGCCTTTTTGTTTTTAGTGATATTGCCTATGCATAGCCTATTTGTATCCCTAAGCATGGCTTGTTTATATTCACTGTTTGTATTTGAGATATCAAGTACCTATTTGTACGTGCCTGTTTGTTCTTAGTGGATATTGCCCATGCATAGCCTATTTGTATCCCTAAGCATTGCCTGTTTGTATCCCTATGTAGTTTGTTCTTAGTGGATATTGCCCATGCATAGCCTATTTGTATCCCTAAGCATTGCCTGTTTGTATCCCTATGATTGCCTATGTAGTAAATCACTGTCTGTATTTGAGATATTACATACCTATTTATACGTGCCTGTCTGTTTTTAGTGATATTGCATATGCATTGCTTATTTGTATCCCTAAGCATTACCTAATGCTGTACTGAATTATTCTGTGAAAATTGTTTACACCTATTCAACCAACCGATACTTTCATTATAGTTGATTACAAAATCATGAAACATCCTTCATATGAGAATCTCAAGTCATGATTCGTAATTTTTAACAAACTTTATGAATGCTTATCTTGATTGTTCTCGTATGAATAGGTCGGTGAAATTTTGTTGGATGTCTAAAAAGAATGTGTGGATGTAAAGTTTCTTAAAAAGAAACTATAAACGTTTTATTTTCTTTTTTTTAACTTCCTCTTTTTTTTCTTTTCTTTTTTTTCCCTGTTGGATAACATAACACATATGTTTAATGAACATTTGTTAACATATTTGATGTGTGTTAACTGTTAACCATTAAGGTTTTATGCTTATTTCAATAGATACAAAACCATGGACACATTTAAATTAATCAAGATTCAATAATCAGACATTATTTAAATCAAACAGAACATTAACATAATTTTTTTCCATTTACAATGCAGGAATGGACTGTTAGAGAGAAGAAACTCATGGCAAGATGGAGTTTGGGGGCACAAATTGCCCGATATCTGGGATGAAGCAAATGCACCTCAAGTGGTAAGTATAATTGGGATATCTTGATACTACCTCTGTTTATAATAAATTAAATAAATACATGGATTAAATAAATTAACTATGTATAAAATAAGTAATTAAGTATAATCATGATGGCATAAGTAAGTTATATGCACCTAATTATGTTTATAATAAATTAAAGTATCATGGATTAAATAAATTAACTAAGTTTAAAATAAGTAACTAAGTTAACTAAGATATAAAAATTAATTAAGTTTATAAAAAATTAACTAAGTTTATAATAATAATAATAGTAGATTAAACAAGTTAACTAAGTTTTATAAAAATTAATTAAGTTTGTGAAAACTAACTAAGTTAATAGTAATAGTAATGAAAAAAATTGACTAAGTTTTATAAAAATTATCTGATTTTTGTAAAAATTAACCAAGTCTTAATCTAATAACAACATGGAAGCTCGTTTTCTCATGAATGAATAAATAGTCTTAATCTAATAACACACGAATCTTACGAGCTAGATGTGATTAAAACCACTATTTCATTAAGAGAAAATGTTCAATATTCTTTTTTGAAGACTTTAAGATGTGAATGAACTAGTCATCGTTCACTAAAAAGACTCGGTGCACTAGTAAATTTCTAAAGCCCAAGCTACATAACAAAAGTAATAAACAATATATTATCTCAGTGCATATTCAATTTTAGGTGAAAATTGGTCCACTGTCTATTTCTCCTATGGGTTTTGGAACATGGGCTAATGGGAAATAACTTTTATGGTGGGTATGAAGAAGCAATGGATGTTGATTTACAAAACATATTTACTTTGGTAGTTAGGAATGAAATTGATCTCTTCGATATTGTTGGATATATTAACATGAAATTAACTAAGTGGAAGTCCACCCTACACTAACCTTCCGCTTCTTTTACAAAAAACTAACACTCACAGTTGCTGGAAAACAGCCTTGAAACCTCTATTTTTCAAGTCTGCTTTAGAGAGTGGCTTCGATGTTGACCGTAGGCTAGCACAATGTCAAATGCACTACAGCTCAGTCTGGTTTTCTTTTAGCTTCAATCCCGTCCTGTTGCCGATGCTCAGTGCTCATATCTTCACCAATCAATTTACTATTCAGAGCACTTCAACTCATCTGGTTTATTATAGCCTTTGTCCCGTCCCATTGCCTTTGCTCTGGGATTAGATCTTCATCAATCAAGCTTCCATTCAGAGTTCAAACCAGCTCAGTTTGGTTGCTTCTAGCTTCAGCCCACCGCCTGTCGGGTTTAATTATGTTTCAGCTCCCATTCAGGCATCAATACGTCTTCCTCTATTCAGAGATACAACTGTGTCTGCACCCATCTTGCTCAGTTTGAGTGTGAACTATGTGTAACTATTTTGATCTCTTTCTTCATTCAGTTGGCCTTATTTCATGCCAGCCAGTCTACCTTGACGCTCGTTCAGATTCATTCACAGAAGGTTTCACCTACGATTGCTCCATGCAACATGCTTCTACTCAGTCTACATGTCAATTCACCATTTCAGTTCTGGGTTATTCTATGGACATTCCAGTTCACTGTGCTCCCACGCTAGTTGCTTCTACCGACTTTATTTATGAAGCAGCCAACCCCATTGTCCGACATTCCAATTCAGGTCAGTATACACTTCTGCCTTCACAGGTTGCGGGTTCAAATCAATATTGTTTGTGATGCATTTGGACCCGCCATTTCATGGCACACTGCATTTCAGTCCGTCATCTTCAGCAGATCAGTACTTCATCCGTTGCAGTTCAGTACATCATCCATTGCAGTGCGCAACACACGTTATTTCTTCTCCTACGTATGTATACTTCTCTCTTTTCTTCAATTTATGCTAGCATACTTTCACTGTAATATTAGCTCTTTTTTTGTAGCTTTAATTTTCTTCATGTTTCTTTGGCGATCATTGATCTAATGATCCACTTTCATTAGATCTACAACCGTTGCATTCACTTTCATGTTAATATAGCCATAGGTCTGGAATTCGGTCATTACTTTGAAACTATTTATCACTATAGTTGATGGAGGAATATCATGCTCAGTTTAGTGCAGTCAAATATTAGTAGCACCTGAAGTAATATTTTTCCTTTTCGATGAATTTTCTAAAATATCCACTATCAAATTGACATTCTTTCATTTCTCCACTGTTAGAAGTGAAAAATATATACAATAGTAGTTCAGTAAGCTTTTGCGAATGGTACCTCTCAACTAGATACAGATAATGAACTAATTAAGTTTAAAATTAATTAAGTTTTATAATAATTAACTAAACTAACTAAGTTTTTTAAAATTAAATAAGTTTATAAAATTTCAAAGTTTTATGAAAATTAATAAGTTTATAACAATCGACATGCAATTGTTGACTAAAGTATTTAAAACAAAATATAACATTAACAAAGTTATCAAGTTGTAGAAAAATTAACCTACTTTACAAAAAAATAACTAATTTTTATAGAAGGTAACTAAGTTTTGTAGAAATTAAGTTTTAAGTTTTCAAAATAAACTAAATTTATAAAATTAACAAAGTTAATAAAATTTAACTAAGTTTTATAAAACTTGACCAAGTTTTATAAACATCCGATTATTAAGTTTGTAAAATTTAACCAAGTTTTATAAAAAGTTAACTATGTTTTATAAATATTTAATTAATTTTTGTAAAATTAAACTAAGTTAGATAAATTATAAAAATTAACTACGTTAACCAAGTTTTATAAAAAGTAAATAAGTTTCTACCTTAACTATGTTTTAGAAAACTAAAAGTAAATTTATAAAAATTAACTAAGCTGTATAAAAAATTTAAATAAGTTAAACAAGTTGTATATAAATTAAATAATTATCTAAATATTGACAAAATTTTGTAAAAGGTAAGCAAATTTATAAAAATTTAACTAAGTTATCTAAGTTTTATAAAAATTAAATAAATTTATAAAATTCAACCTAATTTATAAAAATTAACTAATTTCTATAGAAGTTAACTAATTTTATACAAATTAAGCAAGTCTATAAAAAATAACTAAGTTTATAAACTTTAATTAAGTTTTTAAAATAAATTAAGTTTATAAAAATAACAAGTTAATAAACTTTAACTAATTATTGTAAAATTTAACCAAGTTTTATAAACATCCGACTAAATTAATTAAATTTGTAAAATTTATCCAAGTTTGATAAAAAAAAATTAATTGTGTTGTATAAAAATTTAACTAAATTAACAAAGTTTCTATAGAATTTATTAAGTATCATAAAGATTTAGCTAAGTTAATTAAGTTGCCAAAAATTAAATTGCTATTATAGAAATAAATCAAGTTTTATAAAAATTAAATAAGTTTTACATAATTAATGGTGTCTGTACTCATTTAAATATAATAGTGGTTTAGAATTGAATAAGTTCATAAACCTCATATATTGTTGTTCAAAAGTCACTTTATATGCATATTTTTCATGAATCATGTCTATTACGACTAATTATTGAACCTTTTCTTTATAGGTAACTAATACATATGGTGCTAGCAAGTAGCAACAAGGTGATTTGAAGTAATATATAGCGTCGTGTGTATCTTTAGTGTTTGAATACTTCTATGTATCGTTTTGGTAAGATTGCTAATGTATAATATTAGTTTTGTTTACTTGCATTTGTAATCTTCATACGTAGTTATGAAATATAATGAACACATGTTGTTTTGGTGTTATTTTATTTGTTTACATATGACGTATCGGTAATCAAATGTGACCTTAGTGATATTTAAATTCATTATACATATATGCATTGAAACAGCAAGAAGCAACACCGAAAATCTTATGCAATAAGATGATAGCATTCAAAAATGCTAAAAAAGGTAACAATAGTGTTTTTATAGCATTGTAATATGCAATTGTTGATAGCAGTCAAAAAATGCTATTGTTAAGAGAGTTTTCATAGCGTTGGTAACACGCTATTGTTTGGAACTTTTTATAGCGTTTTATTCTTGCTGTCTAATAACCCTTCTTATTTATAACATGTTTTTTTTACAGCGTGTGCAAAAGCGTCATTAAAAGAATTTACAGCACTTTCCGGACGCTGTTAAAAGTTATCATTTATAGCGTTTTTTGTGTTGCTATCGTAAGTCGCAGACTTATAACAACATGTTGATATATAACGTTCATAAAAATGCTATAAAAACCTTTAATATCGTTTTTGAAACACTATTAAAAGTCCAAATTTTTGTAGTGGATTTGATATATCCATTGAGACTAGAGTACGCAATGCTCTTCAAGTGTTGGGCAGTGTATTACTCATGGCTGTTGGGGGCACCAAGGGTTACATACTCGTAGTTAATGGATATATACGGAATGACACATCCAAGAGTTTAATATTGGTTGATAATAACTAGGTCAAATAGGAAATCTCAGTGCGATAATGTTACACAATTCCCTCGACTTGAGAATGCTATGAACTTCAATATGGGTACTCCACTTTGGTTATAGTTAAATCATAGTATGACAATCCATCGCGCAACTATATTTGGGTCTGAGTTAAAGCATTGGGAATTCAACACTATTCAATAGAGAATTCGTTTCATCGGTCGTATGATGTTAGTATCATGGTCAAAATCAAAATCTCTAGCTATAACGACCTGCCTTTTCGACACCCAAATGTCGACACTAATACATCCACAGTATTCATGTGTCGAGCACTCAAGTGCCAGAAAGACAGATTGTTAGGGTAAATAAAAAGAAATTGATCAAGGGAGAAAGAACACAACATCAGAATCTCACAATGGAACAATAACATATAATATCAAAAGACAGTACAAATCGTCACTCTAAGATACATAGCATTTCAAAGTTACAATCCTAAGTACTATCATCAACCTGGATAGTTCTAACAGTCTGTTCTCATAATTGCTGATATATACGTAATAGTAGTGCAGCGGAAATAAGAATACTATGGTAGGTAAAACACAGCTCGTCTCCTTGAGCTCCAAAGAATATCCAACTAAAACCAGCTTTTCTCAAACTGCTTGAAGGAGCACTCGAGGAATTAAGGGAAAAATAAAACCACGAGTTAAACAAAAGTCTAGAGTGAGAAACTCAAGAAACATGTGCCACATATAGCAACACCTTTTGAGACCAACCGAATTACCGGAATGGTTTTCCCCTCAAAAGAGCCAACCATCTAATAAGTACATATTGCGATATAATAGATAATGTCCAAGGTGTAGAATATAAATCAAAAAATAGTTGTGCTGCATGTACACCACAACAATATTAGGTATACGATCAATACCGCTAAGGCACATCCATATATATATATATATATTCCATTAGAGGTGCCCTTAATACATCAAGAACGGGCCTCCTAACAAGGATCACAAATATCCTTTCGAGCAGCATATATCTCTAGATAAAATATACCATAGGAAAAACATAGCTGGTCCAACCCCTATCACGTGGCACTGAGTATCATCACTCTCGCATGCATATCCAAAAGCATCACTAGATATAGAGTTGATACACCCTTCAATTAGCTAAACCCTTTGGCTATGCCCCTTACTCTGGTTTCTGTCATTATCAATGGTGAAGTCATGTTCAGATCTCATCAAACGAGTCATCATCACTCGAAAAGATCTCGAATCTCTCTCTAGATTCCTACATCTTGAACAGTCCATGAATCCCCACATGGATTCTGGCATCTTGAACATATCATGGATCTCTACATGGATTCGATCATCTCGAAAAATCTTGAATCTCTACATAGATTCCAGCATAGGTCCTGCGACGAATGCTAACATTGTCCTCTCTTGGGATCATCCTCAAGTTAGACAGTCCCATACGGTAGCATCATTCGAAATGTTAACGCTGACCTCTCCCTTAAACTTAACCTTAGGATAGACAGTGCAACTCTATAACATTTCGCTTCTTAAGCACTTCTAGAACATAGATCACATATATGGTTTTGAAGCGGTTATGGTTTCAAGTCATCTCATATAAGTACACTTCCCCGCTTACCGGATGCTCCAAAACCAATCTACAGATTTCCTGTTAACTTAACCCCAGTTCTTTTAGAAATAAACAGACAATACATTAGGGTGGAGATCATATCCTATCTGGACGGATTTTCTTATCATTTGTCCTAGAAGAGCAAGACGGGTTTATACGTATAGTATAGCATCTCCGAAGATAACCGTATCATATAACCTAATAGTGTTATGGGTATGTCCTAGGGGCAATTATGTAATTTGTTACATATATCTAACTTGATAACTAATCTTGTTCGAAATAAAAATTATATTCTTTCTATTATATACTTGATATAATGCATTATATTAATTAATTAATTAAATTAAAAGTATATTTAATAGAAAATCTATAAAGGTATGTTTTGTGATAGTTTACAAAGGATTGTAACCGTGAGTAATTTATCGCAATGAAAATAAATATACCATTTGAAATATTCCTAGTCAAGATGTATCAAGGCTGGATACGATACATCCGTTGAGACTAGTGTATGTAACGCTCTTCAAATATTGGACAATGTATTACTTATTGCTGCCGAGGGCACCAAGGGGTTACATATCGATAATTATTGGATAACTGTGGAATGACTCACTCAATAGTTTTCTGTTGGTTAATATAACTAAAGTCAAACAGAAAATATTGATGTAACTAATTTACAAAGTTCTCTTGACTTGAGGATACTGTCGATCTTCAATATGAAAGCTTCACTTTGATTATAGTCAAATCATGGCATGACATCTATCGAGTGACTATAGTTGGTTCGAGTGGAAGTTTTGGAAGTGAAGCACTATTCAAGAGAGGATTCGACTTCTCAATTACATGGGGTTAGTATCACAGTCAACTTAAGTCAACTCAAAGTCAAAGTCTCCGGCCAGAGCATTTCAGTTAATAATGATTATTATTATTGAACCAAGGACTTTGTGTTTGGACTATAAAGTTGAATATGAATGATATTTGGAATTTTGACCATTACCAAATTCTATAAGTCTAAAGTGATATAGTTTTGACGAAGAGAATTGGTGTAAATAACAGTCGCAATCGGGTAATGCTTAACAAAGTAAAATGGGTTTTTACTGAAACTAAGTAAGTGATAAATTAGGTCAAAATGTCACACCACCTACTAAGTGACATGTGAACATTGATATTCAAATAGTTTGATATTAATCGCTGACCAAATTTAAACCCAACGAGTCACACAACCGAAACAATGAATATTCCTTTGACCAAATGATTTAGTAATTTGTAATTATTATAAATTAATTAAATTAACTAATATTTATGAAATATTAACTATAAAATTTGATTTTGATGTGATGAACGAATATTATTAAATATATTTATAAATGTTATAAATATATTAATCGATAAACGATATCGATATGCGGTGAAACGTGAGGTGTTTATATATTTAATATAAATTATTTTATGATTTATTTATATTAATGTATATATATTTATTATCATATATATATATATAAGTATTTAATATAAATAGATATATATATATATATATGAGTTAAAAAATTATATTATACATCTACTGTATTCGGCCTTACAGCAAAAAAGATTTTTTATATATTTAATATATTTTATAATTGATTTAAACATATTTATATAATTATAAATATGTATATATTGTTAATATTTCATACTTATGTTTATATATATTTATACAAAATTATATACATATAATCATAGTTTATACATATACACATAAATATACATATATTATAATATTTTATATATTAAAAGTAAAAGTATATATAGACATACATTTGGACAATATATTTGCATATTGGATGAGTTAACATGTCCGTTGCGATGTGAATCCTAGCATCTATATAAGGGCATGTTATATCTTGCATGAATTTATATGTTACACATGCACACACATATATATGTGTATAAGATACACGTATATGTATACATATTATATAACATTAAATATATAATATAATATAATTTTATAAATTTAAATTAAATAACATTTTTATTTAAAAGAAATTTAGAAATGTTCTAAATAATTTTAGACTTCATGGGCCCAATAAAGATCCAATATGCTATAAAAAAAAATTCACCCATAAGTTCCACTACGGGCTGGCCTAGTTCCAACAATGGTGTTAGAGTCCAATAGCCTCTGTGGTTTAAATTAGTCGTGTTAGGGTTGACTAATTAAGCTCACAACCCAGATAGTAAGGTGTCTAGAAAAGTTGTGTCAAAGGATTGGGTTTGGGTAATTAAGTACTCTACCCTACCTGGCTACCAACTTGACCCGTATAGGTATGTGAGCCCAAAGGTTGCCATTAATAGAAAAAGCCCAATTTGAGTTGAGCCTTGGGATAATTTTAAAAAAAATTGAAAATTAAAAATAGAAGATTTTAAATTTAATAGTTAAATTTAAAATAGAATATAAACATATATTATAAAAGGTTATAATATAATAAAATTTTCATAATGCTTGGAAAATAATATAAATTTAATTTAGAAAATTTAAATTTTTATTAATAAGATTAATGAAATTAATGAATTAATTAAATAAGTTAATTAATGAAAAATATATACATGTATTATATATTTTTGATATATGTTATGATATTTTAAAATGTTTAAGATATCATAAGTATACATATATGTATATAATATGATTTTTCAAAATTAATATAATTTAATTAAATAAATTAATCAAAGGTTAATTAAATAAATAAATTAATTAAAGGTTAATTAATTAAATAAAAAACACATACATAAGATATATGTGTTATACTATAAAAGTTATAGTATATAATTATTAAATATAAATGTTATATTAAACTAATATAAAATTAATTAAAATGTTAATTAATTAAAATTAATTAAATAAGATTTAATTATTATTATACATAAGACTATTATATAAGCTATATAAAAATATAAAAGTTATATAATAATAAAACTTATATAATATGAATGTGTAAACTAAAGATGGAACGTCAAAAAAACCCAAATATACTTAAGAGATAAATAGAAACGTATTATAAGTATACCATGATTTTAGATGTGTCCGACACTTGAATCATAAGGGTATTTCATAAGAAATACATTGTTCATAAGTTAATATAACTAAATATAATATATTGAAGGTTATGAATCTTTAATATAATGTTGTCCTACCATATATATATATATATATATTAATAAATTACTTGCATACTCCTTAGTTGTTGAGCAAACTCGAGCTCAAAGTAAAATTAGGACAAGATACCAAGGGTTAGGAGTTGTATATGATACAATCGATAAGGAGTTATCCATCGTCCATGCGGCTATGACTTGTTGAGCAAACTCAAGGTTAGAATTTGAAGACAGACGAGTCCTAGCACCCACTAGTGAAGTCGAAAGACTTCTATGTTTTTCTTAGGGTTTTGTGAAACATAAAAGACTAGTGGGAGCCATATTAGAAAAATGAAATGATAACGTTTAATATTTCTAATACTATAGGAACATGTACTATATAATGTTATAATAATCTACATTGATAGATTTATGCATTTAATAGGATTGATAGAAATGTTTATCAAATAAAATGTACAAATAAACTTAATTGAAGATTGACAAATAGAAATATAACATATACTTACTAACAAATGCTTATTTCATGTTAACGTTTCAACACCTGTGCAATCACCTGATTTTACAACTACTAAATATGTTTGTAATTTGGTTGCTTACGTGTTTATTTGGTCAAGACCATGTATTGCATTCTATGAGTTTCGAACTTGAAGGCAATACAAGGCTATGAATATTTGATCCATATACTATTACAAATAAGTGTGGGTAATAAGTGTTATATGGTGAACGGTCACGGTTCGTAATATACAATACTTCGATGAAATTAGTTCATTTGAAGCAAATAAATAAACCGTACTGTGAGATCTAGTATTCGATTTAATGGATTACAATAAAGATCGTATTGTGTTAAATGTATCACTTGATCAAAATTACATGATAGATCTAAGAACTCGATCATTGAAATATCAATTTGATCAGTTTACACAAAGTGCAACATATTTGATGTCCTTAAATGTTAAGGGTGATCGAGTGCACTTTTGTAAAGAGATCGTTATGATGTTGTAGTAAGGGTATTCTTTTGAATGGTTCGACCAGTTAGAAAGAATAACGAATCTATAAGAGTAGATGTGATTTAAAGTATAGTTGGGATGAAGAGAGTGAATAGTCACTTCTTCTTCATAAAGAAACATCGAAAACGAGAACTGTAATAATAATAATTGATACTTAATATTGGAATGAAAAATACAATTTCTATTTCAAAATGTATTTTAAGTTAGAAAATTGTTTTTTATGAGATTTATTTCTTTGAGTTCAAGATATTTGATCAAAGAGCTCTCCACTGTAAACTAGTTGCAGTATATGAAATAAATAATCTATATTAAGTGAATGATGGACCTCCGAATTGAGTATGTTATTATAGCAATGGAAGAAATAGTAGGAGAATGCCATATAGCAATTATTGATTGCATCAAATTATGAAAAAAAATTCATAAAATATACCGAATATTATTTATGAAATAATGACTATTTTTTGGCATCGACTGAAAGATAGACATATTTATATTTCAATGTGAATATTATGGATATTCGTTACGAAATAAAACTATAAAAGTGATATTTGTTTTCACAATAAAGGCGATGCATTGAAAAATACCGAAGTATATGAAATTATTTAAAATTATTTTGGAATTATAAACTAAGCTATAGTTGTGAGAAATAATTTTTATTATATGATTATGAATCTTACGATACTAGTTAATTATATCTCAAACAATTAAGGGCTATGCACCCATTTACTGGGAGCGTCATAAGAGTTGATGAACTCTTCGGATTGATACATATAGATGTATGCAATTGTAAGTCTATTAATACCATTCCTTAAATTTTATTCATTCGATTTGTTGTTCTGCAACTCCAACTGTCCACCCTTATGCTTCTACAATCGGGAATATGTCTAAGGTTAACCATACAATAATCGGTTTTCCTGGTCAACACTAATCCCGCTACACACCTCTATTCTGAATAATAAAAGACGATCAAGCGAGAACACGGTGGATATAACACATCTTGATTGGCGAGAACAAATGTTAACCAAACGAGCATAGGGGAGACCTAAGAGCACGGAGTGAACGAGGTGTGTATTGGAGGCTCTATGACTCTTTCTCCCGTAACAAACGGTTCCATGTACTTTGTCATATTCACCAATGAGTTATCACAAACATGGACATGTGTATTTGATACACATATATAAGTCTATGATAAGCTCATAAATATAAAATAGAAGTAAATAAAATAACATGCGATAGAAATAATTCGATTTGATCGAATGAGTGAGTATATTAGAATGAGTTCCAAACTTACATAAAAATGAATAAAGATCAACCTCAAACTCAATCCTTTTATGATACATAATGATGCATCGATAAGGAGTAACCAAACTCTGCTGGACAAGGTATGATTAATTGTGAGTGAAGTTGAGTTAACTTCTTTTTATAAGGTCGTGTACTTAAGGGTAGTACATGAGGTTAAAATTAATTTCATCCAAAGAATGGTTTACAAAATCATACTAAACAAGGGTTTATAGAAAACCTCAACATATCCTAGGCCAAAGAGTTGGTAGTTATGCGAGTCGAAAGACTACACTTAATAATTGTACATAAGGGATCTTGTATGAACCATCCCAAGAGAATTCTGGAAACATAGTCATTAGATGACTAATTTATGTTGTGAACATAAATATATTATGAACTATGTAAAATCAGTTGTATATACGGCAATTCATAAAATGCTTATGAATGTCGGTTCCCTTGCACTGAGTAGCAACTGTTGTTTCAAGAAGTACCAATTTCATAGTGAAGGAATTTCTTTAAGAAATTATCGGTATAAAATGAATTTGGATACAATCCAATGATAAAACTGATTACAAGGAATGAAATGAAATTGACCAAACCTAAATGAGTACAACTACATTAGAACATCTAATGAGTATTCTTATACATTAAAGAGAAACCGTGAGTTTCTTGTCAATGTCAATAATAAATAATCTTCGGTTGTTTAATTAAACCATTAAGAGTATTGACTCTATGATATCATATGATGAGAAAATCCAAAATAAATTCCAAGTACATTATCAAAATACGATTTTGATAGTTGTACTCGAAGGGATATGATCTATTGGCTACAAATGTGTCTTTAAGTGAAAGACAAATGCAATTGGAATATGGTGAGCCACATTGATAAGAATAACATTTCTAATTTCAATTGTTGAAATTAGCGTAACAGATTCACCATTCAATGTACCCGAGTTGGTTCGGATTTTACTCACAAAATTATCGACTAATAAGCCTTTGTGTATTGGTATGTATGTGTTGAAACGGAAAATTCTAAATAATGATTTGGAGTAAACTGTTTACACATAATAACCAAACTATCTCGAAGTTAGTGGGAGCAATATTGAGTTTGTGAGTTTTCAGATACGATTCGAGAGCGTATATGAAAGTATCATTCAAAAAAGCATCAAAATTAAACAATTGTTTTGATAAAAATATCAAATAGTTTGATTATCAATCAAAATGCAGAGGAAGCGAGTGTTCATAAGAAAGAGCGTTAAAAGGTACACTGATATTTCTAAACTATAAACAACACGTTGCAGGTTTTAATGACGTACTTATGTTAAAATCAGCCTTAATTGTTTGAATACTCGACATTAGATTTGCAAATGATTATTTTATAGCAAGTATAAAAGATATTGGGAATATCCCAAACGATATGCATGCACACCTTATTAAAATGTTTAATATGGAACATATAACATGGATTCCTTTTGCATTGGCAATATGAAATATCATACATGTTATGTTATCTACGATATCGTGATTTGTTTATGTATTTTACACATGAAGAAATTATCAAATCCAAATTAATATCACTAAATGGTTGTTTGAAGTGTTCTCATGTATTTATGAAATACTAGAGATTTGATTACAGAAACAACAAACTCCTTATGAAGGTGTGTTTGGACTCAGACTTTCATAAGTGATATTGAGTATAATATGTCAATAATTAATCAAAGTGAAGAATATTGAAGTTGAAAATGTTCCAAATGAAAGAATGTGGCTGATTCAATGAAAAAGGCTACATCCATCACCTTGAATAGCGCCACAATAAAAGAAATGTATATAAATATAAATGCACAAATTTATAACTGAGCTGAGGGTGATTTCAAATGTTGAGAATCTCATAACATTGTTATATGATAACAATGTCTTGATATAGTTCATAATAGAACTTAGAGCTCATTGGAAGTCGAGAGACATACTCCGAATTGTTCTACATGATAAAGGTAGTTATCAGCGTAAAAGAGAGTTGATTGACAAAGTAGATAACCTAAACATAATAGCATATACCCGTTCACCGAGGGGCTGACCCGATTGGTTTTGGGGAAATCGATTGGAAAAGTGGGAATAGATTCCATAATTAACCCCAAGTGCAAGTGGAAAATTATAAAGTTAGGGGTATGCCCCTAATTTGTTATATATTTCTAACTGGATAACCAGTCTTATTCAAAATAAAAAGTATTTTCTTTCTATTATATACTTGATATAACATGTCATATTAATTAATTAAAAGTATATTTAATAGAAATCCATAAATGTTATGTTTTGTGATAATAGTTACAAAGTATTGTAGCCGTGAGTAATTTATTGTAATGAAAATAAATATACCATTTGAAATATTCCTAGTCAAGACATATTGAGATTGGATACGATACATCCATCGAGATTAGTGTATGTAACGCTCTCCAAATGTTGGACAGTGTATTATTCATGGTTGTCGGGGGCACCATGGGGTTACATACTGATAGTTATTGGACAACTATGGAATAACTCACTCGATAGTTTTCTGTTGGTTAATATAACTAAAGTCAAACAAGAAATATCAATATGACTATACCCAGTTCTCTTGACTTGAGTATACTGTCGATCTTCAATATGAAAGCTCCGCTTTGATTATAGTCAAATCATGGCATGACATCCATCGAGTGCCTATAGTTGGATCGAGTGGAAGTATTGGAAGTGAAGCACTATTCGAGAGAGGATTCATCTCCTCAATTATATAAGGTTAGTATCATGGTCAACTCAAATCAACTCAAAGTCAAAGTCTTTGGCTAGAGCATTTTGGTTAATAATAATTGTTATTATTGAAGCAAGGACTTTGTGTTTGGATTTTAGAGTAGAATATGGATGATATTTGGAATTTTGACAGTTACTAAATTCCATAAGTCCAAAGTGATATAGTTTTGACGAAGAGAATTGGTGTAAATAACTGTCACAACCGGGTAATGCTTAACAAAGTAAAATGAGTTTTTACGAAAACAAAATAAGTGATAAACTAGGTCAAAATATCACATGTGAACATTGATATTTGAATAGTTCGATATTAATCGCTGACCAAATTACACATAACGAGTCACACAACCGAAACGATGAATATTCCTTTGACCAAATGATTTAATTAATTTGCAATTGTTATAAATTAATTAATATTTATGAAATATTAATTGTAAAATTTGATTTTGATTCGATGAACGAATATTCTTAAATATATTTATAAACGTTGTAAATATATTAAACGATATACGATATCAATAAGCATTAAATTGGATTTAATTGCAAAATATTTTGTTCGGGCTTTAAATGGGTTTCAAGCCTATGATAGGGGCTAGTTGGTTCGGCTCTAGTAGGGGTATTAGGTGCTGCCTAATGAGGTGCAATATAAGCTTTAAAATGGAGGGCTAAGATGGAAGGAAAATTGGTAAATATTAGATCCAAATTTTTCTCCTTCTCGTCCTCTATAAAAAGATCTCTACCCTCAACTTTTGGAAATTTTTTGAAGCTTCCATATCCTCTCCAATATCTGACCGACCTCTCCCTCCTTTCCCCTTACATATCGAGCCCAAATCAAATTAGTTTCAATGCTAATCGATAACTAGTGGTCGACGGTTCAAAAACTAGCAACCTATTGAATTGGAATAAGTTCGGGAATCAGATCTCGTTGTTTCAAGGTATGCTTTTAGGCTTTGGCCATAATGTATATTTCTAATAAGTTTATAAATATTAATTTATGTATATAATGTTTATTTTATATATCATATTGTTAGTTAGATGACGATTCAAACATGTCAATATATTGTCATAATATTGATTGGTTGTATGCATATGTAAATATATATATTTTTCTAAAAACATTATGTTACTGAAATGACCCTCTCTTCTCTACCTTCATTTTGTAAGGATTTTTTTTAGAGATGATATATGTATATATCATTTATTAACAAATACATTTTTCCAGGGTCATTTATTTTTTTCAATAAACAAAATTTATCCAGGATCAAAGATTTTACCAATATAGATATATCAGTATAACCACAAAAATATGCACACACATATGAAGATGCATGTGCCCCTCTGGTTTAATCAGGTCATGGCAAACAAGAGGTTACAGTGATTGATTAAATTTAATCAATCCCCACATAGCTTAATTTCATTTTATTATTTAAGTAATGAAAATCTTATTCATATAGGTAATAGTATGGTTTTCATTCTTTGATAGCTTGCTGGATTCTCCATGAAAATATGATTCATAGAACCCAGATAATTATGTTATGATTATCTGTAAAATCAATTGTATAGTGTCTGTGCTTTGAAAATGATATAAGCTTATATCATTTCCTATGTTTGCTTTCTTATAATATCTACCTTATATGCAAACTCATGTCTGGGATATTCTTAAGTGAATCATCATATTCCAGAAGCTTGATTCCTTGATACCAAGGTTCTAAACTAAATGAAATGCAGTCCGGGGTGAGTTTCCTCACACATGGATACTTAGCAAAATAAAATATGGATTAAACAGACTCTCTACTCAGACATATTTCAGAAGGTCTTAAAATGCATTTTGCCCAAAGCTTTAGTAAAGATGGATTCAGATTTTATGTTAAAATTACTAAGGTACTGGTGTGACAGTGTCTGAGCAAATCATATCTGAACATGTAAATAATTTACTAATATGGATCTAACATCACTATCTTATAAAATCCCTACTGGTGATCTAACTTACAAAATTATAGCTAAAACTTTTCAACATTCCAGATAATAAAACTCAGATATTTTCAATACCAGTTCCAAGTCAAATTCTCAAAATACTTAACCAAATATCCAACATCACTCTGTACTTAGTACAATGGAAATTTTTTCTTTTTAAAATATCATACATGCAAATTTCATCTTGTAAGCTCTTATCTATCTAATTCTAGCATGCTATAATCTTCTTCTCAATGCTTTGCTTTTACTCCTATCTAGAGGCTGTTGTCCCTGAAAAAGCATTTGAAGCTGCCTCATTTTAAATGAGACACCCCAGATGCCATTAGCACACTAGGGTCAGACACATGTCTGGTATGAGAAAATTCACAAAAGCAATTAATTAATTAGGTTAAAATCAAGTTAAGTACATATACATAAAGTTTTGTCCTTTGGAAACAGGTAATACTTGTGTGCATGCTCTGTGTCATTGTGCATGTGCATATTTTAATCTTTCTTTCCAAAGACTACATATATAAATATGGTACATACATTCAAGCATACAATTCAGTCATAGTCAAACAATCATTCACACCAAACAGGAAAATAACCAATATGAGTTAAATCATTTATTTCATCCTCATATTTCAATTCTGGGAAAAACTCTAGTTTCCTCATCACATCAAATATTTTTCCCTTGGTATATTTATCTATCCTGGTCTCATCTGCAATATTTATGAATCAATGGACACACTGTAATGAACTAATTCACTCCATTACACAAAGATCTCAGGACTTAAACAAGCCATGTGTCAACTTGCATTACTCAAGAACACAAGTCATTCCTGCAGTAATCTTGACCCCATTTTCCTAATCAAATTCTTAGGTACTTTCTCTTTTTAAATTTTTCAGAGCAAACCCAATCAGTGAGTTATTTTACAAAAACAAGCATTCATCTCATAGCATTCCTTGTCATTCTCATAAACAAACAGAGACAACCAAGCAATTTTAGTATTGGTACTTATTAAAACATGTTCTTGCAATTTTAAAGAGGTATAGACAACTAGCATTGGTTTATGGCTCTACGGGAAGATTTTATTGCAAACATCTGTGCTTTAGTTAACTCAGATTGACCAAGCTTCCTAAATCACAAAATCTATTTGCTGGGTGGATATTTTATATTTTCTTTGAATCAGGAGTGTCAGCACATAAGCAAGCCTATTGCACTCCTAATTCCTTTTCATTTTAAGCCTCAGCACATATACATATGTATATTGCAGCCCATATGCTTATCAGTCCTTCTGGTTTGAGCCAAAACCAACACTACTTGCTTATATTCAACATTTTATTTTCTGGGTATTTATTTATATTTCCATCCAACATCATATCAGAAAGGGATCTGGGTTTTTAAATTACTTATTCATGCATACTGATCATATCAAGAATATTCACAGAATAAAACAATCAGAACAACCATCAAGCATTAAAGCATTATTAATTTCTAAAAAAACAATCACATACTCTTTTGAGAAAAATTAATTTATAACAGGCTGCCTTCTTTAGGACTTAGTGCCTTAAGTTTTTGAGTGAGTTTTATCACCTAGCTCTCTTCTTTGCTTCCTTAATTAATTGATGAACTTCTGCCTTTAGCCTCAAGCTCTTTTCCTTCCCTTGCCTTATGATTTCTATGGTGTTTTTTTTAAAGTTCTTTTCTGAGAAGGAGAGGAGGCTGCTGCATATACATATATATATATATATATACAGGGTCCTCCTTAGGGTTTTGGGTATTGGCTAAAGCCATTTTTGCCCACCAGAAAAATTATGTTATCTGCATTTTATTTGAACCCAAAATTCTACCCTTCCCGGCTTAATTTAGGTGAAGAGAAAAGTGGTTATATTCTTTTTGGTTAATTTCAGAAATTTGCTTTTCAGAAAATACTTTTTCCTTTGTCTACAATCATGCTAAAAATGTGACTTGATTTGTTATTTATCAAATACTCTTCCTAATTCTGCCTATACCAAGCATTTCTCTGTTTTGTCTTATTTTTCCTATTTTTAGCTTTCATGTAAGTGGTATGTACTTCCTTTATTTATTTACAAGAGGACTACTCCTTTTTATATCCTCATTTTTTTTTCTTTCTGCCTATATATTAAAATATGTCTGTATATTTTATTTTACTAATTTGGACTCTAGTATTTTATTAACATATATATACATAAGTCTTGCTGAAATAATTAGTACACCCATATATATATTTATACATCATTCTGTATTGACACACACACACATGTACACTCAAAAATATTCAGTAGCATCCATATATGTATATTTACCTATGTATACAACTTTTAAGGATTTAATCTATATATATATATATTCCCATACATATCAATATGTATTTATTCTTAGAGTTTAGGGATTTTAGCTTTAGTTCATGTGCATTTCCTGTGTACACATGTACACACATACTGATACACTATCAAGCTATATCAATTCCCTTTCAAAATTTATTTAAAAATTATTTTGAATTTATTTATATTTTTCAGAATAAATTCCTAAAATCTTGGGTCATTACATACACCCCTCCTTTTAGAAATTGTGTCCCACAAAGCTTAAAATAAATTTTTAAATAAATTTCCGAGAACCAGTACAATTTCAACCAAATGGATTTTTAGTTCTATAATAACTAAAAATATATGCATCTAAAATAAAGAAAACAATCAAAAGTCAGAATTACCTTTAATCTAAAAATATCTTAGGATAATTCATCCTAACTTTGTCTTCTAATTCCCATGTGCAATCACTAGGATCAAGACTCCACTGTACCTTCACAAGTTTCAGAGATTTATTCCTCAATTTCTTCACATCTTTTGCCAAAATTCCCACTGGATCCTTTTCATAAATCAAATTAGAATTTATCTGCACTTGGGTTGGGGTCTCAAGAATTTCTGCCTTGTCATGGACCCATCTTCTCAATTGTGATACATGAAAAACATCATGTATGCCTTGCATGTTTTCTGGCAATTCCAACTTATATGCCAAGGAACCAATTCTTTCCAGAATTTTGTATGGTCCAATATATCTTGGGGTTAACTTGCCTTATTTCCCAAACCTCAGCACATTTTTCATAGGTGAGATTTTGATGAAAACAAAATTTCCCACTTCATATTCTACCTGCCTCCTTCTCATATCTGCAAATTTCTTTTGCCTATCCTGAGCTGCTGCCATTCTTCTTCTTATCAACTCAATTTTCTCCTTAGTTTCTTGTATGTACTCAGATCCTAAAATAGACCTTTCTCCTACTTCTACCCAACAAACAGGTGACAAACAGGGTTTACCATATAAGGCTTCAAATGGAGCCATTCCTATGGTACTTTGATAGCTGTTGTTGTATGTAAATTCAACTAGATGAAGATAATCTTCCCAGTTGCCCCCAAAATCCAGTATACATGCTCTCAACATTTCCTCCAAAACTTTGTTTACTACCTCAGTCTGCCCATCTGATTGAGGATGGTAGGCAGTACTTAGGCATAGTTCACTTCCCATTGCTTCTTGAAAGCTTCTAAAGAATTTTGAGGTGAAGATGGTATCCCTATCACTCACAATGGTTTTGGGAATGCCATGTAACTTTACCACTTCCTTTATAAAAATTTGAGCTAATTTTGGTGCTGTCCTTTCTGACTTGACTGGGATGAAGTGTGCTACCTTGGTTAGCCTATCAACTATCACCCATATGCTTGTATTGCCTCTCTTAGATCTAGGCAGTCCATCTATGAAGTCCATAGATATGTCTTCCCACTTCCACTGTGGTACACTAAGAGGCTGCATCAACCCTGATGGCATTTGGGTTTCAGCCTTGACTTGTTGGCAAGTCATACATTTGGCAATGTATTTAGCTACATCAGATTTCATCCCCTTCCACCAGAAGTCTCTTTTCAAATTTTGGTACATCTTTGTGTTGCCTGGGTGTATGGAGTATTTACTTCTGTGATATTCATTCAATATCTCTTTCTTCAATTCTGTGTCCTCTGGCACACACATCCTATTTTGGTATCTCAGATAACCATTTTTATCAATATGGTAATTCATCACTTCTTCCCCTTTTAAGAGGAGCATTTTCTTCTCCAATAAGTTTGTATCCTGTTCTTGCATTTTTCCTACCTTCAGAATTAAGTCTGGTTGAAGTGCCAATAAGCTTAACTTCCCTTTACTTTCTTGTGCACCATGCACCTGCTCATCTATGTGCACACAACCA
Organism: Allium fistulosum; assembly: GCA_030737815.1. Lineage (NCBI taxonomy): Eukaryota > Viridiplantae > Streptophyta > Magnoliopsida > Asparagales > Amaryllidaceae > Allium > Allium fistulosum. Next base: position 235,238,091 of record CM060906.1, on the reverse strand, counting down.
TTCTCCCTAATCTCTAACTCAATTAGCAAAGATAAGTCTTTAAATTCTTCTATCATCATCATAGCCAATTTAGCATGCTGTCTACTTAGAGCATCTACAACTTTGTTTGCTTTGCCTGGTGTATAAAGTATGTCAAAGTCATAGGCAGCTAAGAACTCCACCCATCTATGTTGCCTCATGTTCAAATCTTTTTGTGAAAATAAATATTTTAGAGACTTGTGGTCAGTGTAAAGTTCAAACTTAGTGCCTAACAAATAATGTCTCCAAAGTTTCAAAGCATAGATCACAGCTGCTAATTCAAGGTCATGTGTGGCATACCTTACTTCATGGGGTTTAAGTTGTCTGGATGCATATGCAATGACTTGGCCTTGTTGCATCAACACTGCACCCAAGCCAAATCCACTAGCATCTGTGTATACAACTAATTCTTCATTTCCATGAGGTACCTTTAAAATTGGAGCATTCACCAATGCCTCCTTCAACTGTTCAAAAGACTTTTCACATTTTTCTGACCAAACTAAAGCTTGGTTCTTCCTGGTTAGGTTAGTGAGTGGTGTAGAAATTTTTGAAAAATCTTTTATAAATCTCCTATAATACCCTGCCATCCCCATAAATGACCTTACTTAACTCACAGTGCTTGGCCTCTTCCATGCTTGAATAGCCACTACTTTATTGGGGTTCACAGAAATTCCTTGGGCAGATATAACATGGTCCAGAAAATGCACTTCTTCTTTCCAAAATTCACATTTTGAGTATTTTGCCTTTAAGTCTTTTTCCCTTAGTCTAGACAAAACCTTGTGCAGATGACTTTCATGCTCTTCCATTCTTTTGGAATAAATTAAAATGTCATCTATAAAAATAAGCACAAACTTGTCTAAATAATCTCTAAAGGTTCTGTTCATTAAATCTACAAAGTATGATGGTGCATTGGTCAATCCAAATGGCATAACCAAAAATTCATACAACCCATATCTAGTGTTAAAGGCAGTGTACTTGATGCTTGATTCCTCCACCTTCATTTGATGAAAACCAGATGCTAAATCTAGTCTAGAAAATACTTTTGCCCCTGCTAATTGATCAAAAAGATCATCTATTCTTGGCAGTGGGTATTTATTTTTAATGGTTACTTTGTTTAATTCCCTATAATCTATGCAGAGTCTCAAAGTTCCATCTTGTTTCTTAACAAACTCCATTGGTGCTCCCCAGCAAGAATTACTGGGTCTTATAAAACCCTTATTTTCTAATTCCTCTAATTGTTTCTTTAATTCTTTTAGTTCATTTGGCCCCATTCTTGTTGGCTTTTTAATCACTGGGCTTGCTCCTGGAACTAAATGAATTTGGAATTCCACTGGCCTATGGTTTGGAACTCCATTAACCTCCTCAAAAACATCCAAGTATTCATTGACTATGGGAATTTCCTCAATAATATATTCACTGAAATCTTTTCCCAAATCAATCAAATGACACAATTTTCTTCCCTTGGACACTTCACACAAAATTGTGATCCTCTGGCTTCCATGGTTTTGCAATGATATGGTGGATGAGTCTAAGTTAATTATAGCCTTGAATTGCTTTAACTAGTCTACTCCCAAAATGACACCTATGTTTGGGTAATTTAAAACATATAAATTGGAAATAAAAGTATCTCCTCCTATGTTTAATCCCACATCCACACAGATCATGTTTAAAACACTAGAACTTCCCAGTGGACTTTGTATATGTAAAGGGGTTTCAACCAATATGCAACTTAATTTCAGCATTTTAACTAATTCATAGGAAATTAAAGAATGAGTTGCTCCAGTATCATACACTACTGCTATGGGTACATTACAAATAAATAGTGTACCTTCCACTTGACTGTGCTTCTCGGCATTGATCTCCACTGTTTTTCCTTTTCCTTCCAAGTTTGCTAATTTTCCCTGCTGCTTATTCTCAGGACAATTTCTTTTCATGTGCCCTTCTTTCCCACATAGATAACACTTGAAAGCTCCTCCTTTCAATTCTGGACATCTTGGTTTGATATGTCCTTCTTTTCCACACTGATGGCACACAATCTTCTTGGTTTCCTTAGCTTTGACATCTCTAGTGCCTTTGTTACTGGCCTCTTCCTTCTTCTTATCATAAGGGTGATACCTCCCCTTACCCTTCTTGGTGTTATTGTTCTTAAAATTTCTGAACTTCTCCCTTTCCTTGTCATGCTGCTCCAACCTCAAAGCTAAGTCTATCACATGGTCAAAGGTCCTGTCAGCATAGGGTAACATGGCTCTGCTAAGTCCTGGGTTCAAACCTTTTATGTACCTATCATTTTTGGATGCCTCATTTGCCACAAGCATTGCTCCATATGTGGAAAGCCCCTCAAACTTTTGAGTGTATTCTGTGACGGTCATGGTTCCTTGTCTAAGTCTAATAAATTCTTCTAGCAAGGTAGTCTTAGCTGATGCTGGTACAAACCTTGCTTCCAACATCTCTTTGAATTGATTCCAAGTGATTTCATTCTCATTTCTTCCTGCAATGATTACTTCCCACCAGCCTAAAGCTACTCCTTTTAGCTGTCTTGAAGCCACTTGCCTCTTTCTTTGATCATCAAGTTGCATGTCATTGAAAATTCTTTCCAATGTTCTCAACCATGTTTGAATTTCCATAATACCCTCTGTCCCTTCAAAGCTTTTGCCTCCTAATTGAGTATATGTCTTAAGTAATTTTGAGAGTTCTTCATAGGGATTTTCTTGCCTTTGTCCTGCCCCATCCCTAAATGCTCTCACCAAGTCTTGCAGATTGACCATTGGTGGTGCATGGGAAGATCCTACTCCCTGATTTGGTGGTCTCCCTACCATAGTTTGCTAATAATAATTTACATAGCTGGTTAGTTTGATTGGTAATTTTATTATTTCAGTGGTTTTTATTCACACTGAAAACATTGATATATATTTAGTTCCTTTAAATTTTATTTCTATCTAAGAACTTGATCTTTACTTCTACTATGTTGAATAACATAGCTCTGATACCAAATGAAATGACCCTCTCTTCTCTACCTTCATTTTGTAAGGATTTTTTAGAGATGATATATGTATATATCATTTATTAACAAATACATTTTTCCAGGGTCATTTATTTTTTTCAATAAACAAAATTTATCCAGGATCAAAGATTTTACCAATATAGATATATCAGTATAACCACAAAAATATGCACACACATATGAAGATGCATGTGCCCCTCTGGTTTAATCAGGTCATGGCAAACAAGAGGTTACAGTGATTGATTAAATTTAATCAATCCCCACATAGCTTAATTTCATTTTATTATTTAAGTAATGAAAATCTTATTCATATAGGTAATAATATGGTTTTCATTCTTTGATAGCTTGCTGGATTCTCCATGAAAATATGATTCATAGAACCCAGATAATTATGTTATGATTATCTGTAAAATCAATTGTATAGTGTCTGTGCTTTGAAAATGATATAAGCTTATATCATTTCCTATGTTTGCTTTCTTATAATATCTACCTTATATGCAAACTCATGTCTGGGATATTCTTAAGTGAATCATCATATTCCAGAAGCTTGATTCCTTGATACCAAGGTTCTAAACTAAATGAAATGCAGTCCGGGGTGTGTTTCCTCACACATGGATACTTAGCAAAATAAAATATGGATTAAACAGACTCTCTACTCAGACATATTTCAGAAGGTCTTAAAATGCAATTTGCCCAAAGCTTTAGTAAAGAGGGATTCAGATTTTATGTTAAAATTACTAAGGTACTGGTGTGACAGTGTCTGAGCAAATCATATCTGAACATGTAAATAATTTACTAATATGGATCTAACATCACTATCTTATAAAATCCCTACTGGTGATCTAACTTACAAAATTATAGCTAAAACTTTTCAACATTCCAGATAATAAAACTCAGATATTTTCAATACCAGTTCCAAGTCAAATTCTCAAAATACTTAACCAAATATCCAACATCACTCTGTACTTAGTACAATGGAAATTTTTTCTTTTTAAAATATCATACAGGCAAATTTCATCTTGTAAGCTCTTATCTATCTAATTCTAGCATGTTATAATCTTCTTCTCAATGCTTTGCTTCTACTCCTATCTAGAGGCTGCTGTCCCTGAAAAAGCATTTGAAGCTGCCTCATTTTAAATGAGACACCCTAGATGCCATTAGCACACTAGGGTCAGACATATGTCTGGTATGAGAAAATTCACAAAAGCAATTAATTAATTAGGTTAAAATCAAGTTAAGTACATATACATAAAGTTCTGTCCTTTGGAAACAGGTAATACTTGTGTGCATGCTCTGTGTCATTGTGCATGTGCATATTTTAATCTTTCTTTCCAAAGACTACATATATAAATATGGTACATACATTCAAGTATACAATTCAGTCATAGTCAAACAATCATTCACACCAAACAGGAAAATAACCAATATGAGTTAAATCATTTATTTCATCCTCATATTTCAATTCTGGGAAAAACTCTAGTTTCCTCATCACAGCAAATATTTTTCCCTTGGTATATTTATCTATCCTGGTCTCATCTGCAATATTTATGAATCAATGGACACACTGTAATGAACTAATTCACTCCATTACACAAAGATCTCAGGACTTAAACAAGCCATGTGTCAACTTGCATTACTCAAGAACACAAGTCATTCCTGCAGTAATCTTGACCCCATTTTCCTAATCAAATTCTTAGGTACTTTCTCTTTTTAAATTTTTCAGAGCAAACCCAATCAGTGAGTTATTTGACAAAAACAAGCATTCATCTCATAGCATTCCTTGTCATTCTCATAAACAAACAGAGACAACCAAGCAATTTTAGTATTGGTACTTATTAAAACATGTTCTTGCAATTTTAAAGAGGTATAGACAACTAGCATTGGTTTATGGCTCTACGGGAAGATTTTATTGCAAACATATGTGCTTTAGTTAACTCAGATTGACCAAGCTTCCTAAATCACAAAATCTATTTGCTGGGTGGATATTTTATATTTTCTTTGAATCAGGAGTGTCAGCACATAAGCAAGCCTATTGCACTCCTAATTCCTTTTCATTTTAAGCCTCAGCACATATACATATGTATATTGCAGCCCATATGCTTATCAGTCCTTCTGGTTTGAGCCAAAACCAACACTACTTGCTTATATTCAACATTTTATTTTCTGGGTATTTATTTATATTTCCATCCAACATCATATCAGAAAGGGATCTGGGTTTTTAAATTACTTATTCATGCATACTGATCATATCAAGAATATTCACAGAATAAAACAATCAGAACAACCATCAAGCATTAAAGCATTATTAATTTCTAAAAAACAATCACATACTCTTTTGAGAAAAATTAATTTATAACAGGCTGCCTTCTTTAGGACTTAGTGCCTTAAGTTTTTGAGTGAGTTTTATCACCTAGCTCTCTTCTTTGCTTCCTTAATTAATTGATGAACTTCTGCCTTTAGCCTCAAGCTCTTTTCCTTCCCTTGCCTTATGATTTCTATGGTGTTGTTTCTTTTTTTTTTCAAAGTTCTTTTCTGAGAAGGAGAGGAGGCTGCTGCATATACATATATATATATATATATACAGGGTCCTCCTTAGGGTTTTGGGTATTGGCTAAAGCCATTTTTGCCCACCAGAAAAATTATGTTATCTGCATTTTATTTGAACCCAAAATTCTACCCTTCCCGGCTTAATTTAGGTGAAGAGAAAAGTGGTTATATTCTTTTTGGTTAATTTCAGAAATTTGCTTTTCAGAAAATACTTTTTCCTTTGTCTACAATCATGCTAAAAATGTGACTTGATTTGTTATTTATCAAATACTCTTCCTAATTCTGCCTATACCAAGCATTTCTCTGTTTTGTCTTATTTTTCCTATTTTTAGCTTTCATGTAAGTGGTATGTACTTCCTTTATTTATTTACAAGAGGACTACTCCTTTTTATATCCTCATTTTTTTTTCTTTCTGCCTATATATTAAAATATGTCTGTATATTTTATTTTACTAATTTGGACTCTAGTATTTTATTAACATATATATACATAAGTCTTACTGAAATAATTAGTACACCCATATATATATTTATACATCATTCTGTATTGACACACACACACATGTACACTCAAAAATATTCAGTAGCATCCATATATGTATATTTACCTATGTATACAACTTTTAAGGATTTAATCTATATATATATATATATATTCCCATACATATCAATATGTATTTATTCTTAGAGTTTAGGGATTTTAGCTTTAGTTCATGTGCATTTCCTGTGTACACATGTACACACATACTGATACACTATCAAGCTATATCAATTCCCTTTCAAAATTTATTTAAAAATTATTTTGAATTTATTTATATTTTTCAGAATAAATTCCTAAAATCTTGGGTCATTACATACACCCCTCCTTTTAGAAATTGTGTCCCACAATTTTCCTAAGCTTAAAATAAATTTTTAAATAAATTTCCGAGAATTTTAAATTGGATTTTTAAATAAATGTCCCACAATTTTTAAATAAATTTTTTAAAATAAAAAATTGGATTTTTAAATTGTTTTAAATTATAAAATTATATAATAAACTTTCAAATTATAAAATTTCATGTGAAAGTTTTACATAAAATTTATAATTTAAATTTTGTTTCAATTAAAAATATTGTTATACGTTTTATATAATATATGTATATATATATATTTAAATTAAAAATGAAAAAAAGTTAAGCCACATAATTGAATAGGTGTTTATATATTTAATATAAATTATTTTATGATTTATTTATATTAATATATATATTATCATTCATATATATATATATATATATAAATATTTAATATTTATATATATATGTTAGAAAATTATATTTATACATCTATTATATTCAGCTTTATAGCAAAAAAAATTATATTTAATATGTTTTATAATTGATTTAAACATATTTATATAATTATAAATATATACATATTGTTAATATTTCATACTTATGTTTATATATATATATATATTTATACAAAATTATATTTATATAAAATCATAATTTATTCATATACACAGAAATATATATTTTTATAATATTTTATGTATTAAAAGTAAGTATATATAAACATGTATTTAGGCAGTATATTTGCATATTGGATAAGCTATTATGTCCGTTGCGATGTAAATCCCATCATCTATACACGGGCATGTTATACCTTGCACGGATTGATATGTTACACATGCACACACACACATGTAGATGATACATATATATATATTATATAATATTAAATAATTTAATATAATATTATTTTATAAATTTCAATTAAATAATGATTACATTTAAAACAATTTTAGAAATGTTCTAAATAAATTAGACTTCATAAGCCCAATAAAGATCCAATATAGTAAAAAAATTGAAATTCACCCATTACTTTTGCTGCGAGCTGGCCTAGTTCCAACATAACCCTCGTGTTTCTTCAAGATATTTCCTATGTTAATTTTGGTCAAGTTCAATAATAATGAGAATGATTGCATATGCAAACCAAGTCTCGTATACTTATCTCATTTCCGGCCTTCTCAACTTGCACTATCCCTCGGTCAAGAGTGAAGTCGGTAGGTTAGAGCACTATTGCTTCTACACCCTACTTGAACGTTAGTCTTAACTCTCACAAATAGAACAAGCCTACTTTGTCAGTTTTTAGTGCTAAGTACACAACTAAATACTTTCTATAGATAAGTAAACACACAAAGCACGATTAAGTCACAACATGATTAAGTCACATAAGCGACTTCTAATCCCCTTTTTATTTAATTAATACTTTTATTAATTAAGACCTCTTTTATTAGTAAAACTTATTTTATCTAATAAAACTTCGTCTATCAATTACTACTTCCTTCAGAAGTAAGCGAACTATATATATGAGTCCTCCTCGGGGGATCTCAAATAGATACGTTCTAAAAGAAGGAGACAGTTCGGATGAATGAGGCTTCCTCGGGGGATCTCAAACCGTATGAATACATGATGCTTCTATTCACTTCCTTTTTCTGCTTGTACATATATTTAAAATACATTTATAAAAGATATATACATGTATCCTACTATTTCACTATTCATTTGTACTCATTTCAATACTTCGAAAAGTATTCATATACTTATCTCAAATGGTATAAGTATATTCACAAATCATTAACATGATTTCTTACTTTAAAATATAATCAAAGAGGTTAAAACAGATGTTACTTATACATCGTTTACTGTAAACCTCTTCTCTCTTTTATAAGTTAAACCTTTACCTCTTCAATCTTTCTCCAAAAGATTACATACTTGATATTATCTTTAAAATATCCATTATAAAGATCTAATTACATTCATAAATCTATTACAAAGGGTTTAAGACAAATGTTACTTAAACATTGTCACTACAAACTCAAAACCATTTAACTTATAATTATCTTTAAAACATTCTTTTTAAAGATCTAATTATATTCATAAGTATAATCAAAAAGGTTGAAGACAAATGTTATTAACACATTGTCACAACAATCCCAAAACCAATTCCTACTAGTCATTATCTTAAAACATTTTATTCAAATGTCTAAGTATATACACTTATTAAACAAGGTAATATACTTTTAATTAACTTCACAAAACCATTTATTATAACCTAAGTGTTATAATCCAAAACCTCATTTATTCTTTTATAAAATACTTTAAAAATACTTATAAATACATTTTAAATTCTTATGTATAATATTACTTAAAATAACTAATTTAGAAATTAGACAAAAATCAACAAAAAGCATGTTTTATATTTTACAACATTTTACTTTAAAAATTCATAAATAATTATTAAAAATATATTTAAACTTCTAATCTTTTTTTGTACTCTAATACATGTTATTAGAACTTCAATAAAAAGATTCCACAAAGATAATAATTTTAAATTATTAAAATCATGAAAGTTAAAATGTAGCATTAAAACAAAACAATGTAATAAGCCCGGAAGTGTTGTAGTAAGTCTAAGACAGCATTCATAAGTGCTGCAGTAGATCAAAGACGACATTTATAAATGTTAGCTAAAGTTCTAGACATAGAGCAATAGGAAATTATACGAACTTTGCGACCAGTTTTCACCACTTGAATAGATGATTTAAGATCAATTTTTTTACAGTAGGTAGTATACTTAGATTATTTAAAAACCGTGCAAAGAAATCCTTAAGGATATCTTCCAAAATCATATTATAAATTCCTGAAAACAAGGTATTTTCAAAGTGCTCATATAGCGACCATTCACGTTATAACTTTTGCCACTTCATTCAACCACTTCTATTACTTTTTAAACCTTGATATTTCTACAGTATTAAGTACATATATTTTACTTATTAAAACAATAAAGAAACCGCCAAGGATGTCTTCCAAAGTTAACTTTAAAAATCATCGAACACAAGGCATTTTCAAAGTGCATCCACAGCGACCTTTTCGCTTCTAAATTTCACAACTTTGTTACAACTTTTCAAACCAATCCTTTACCATCCCACACACCAAAATATGTGTAGAAAATAACCAAAATATATTATGTCACAATATATTAACATATCGCCAATTTGAACAAGTTTAAAGCAAAGGGATTCCAAAGTGCGCTTATAGCAAATCTCGCTATACAAAGACTTTCATATTCACATCAATTCAACATATAAGCCAACCAACCATTTATACACAATGTCAAGGCTACACCACATGTTATAGAAGGTCATAGAAGTGATGTTATATAATATAAAGTTGTCATTTGCTTTTCAAAAAGCAAGGGGGTCCAAAGTTATAACTTTAATTAGTTCGTACTTACTTTAACTTTGTATTCAAGCACACACATATATATACAAAAATGTATCCTTGTTCAATGGTGAGTAAACTCATCCCACAACCAAGCTAACATAAGCACATGCCTTAAAAAACCAATGAACATTTCCTACCATCATCAAAAGCCAAATGATCTAATCTTTAGCCCATTTTAGTGCCCGACCTCCTTCCTAGACCACCATATTGCTCATGGCCTTGGTATGATGAGGGATTTTTGCTCCTTTTCTTCCATCTTTGACTTGATACTCATGCTTCCTATGCTGATCTAAAACCTTTATCCAAGTCTAGTGAAGTTTGGAGGAGATTTGGATTGATTTATAAAAGGTTAGTGAAGATAGAAATGGATTAGCACCTATTAGTTTCTACCATTTTCTAATTTTCAAAAAAGAAATTAGTGAAACCCTTAAGGGTGTATTTGTAGGCTTTAGTCAAGAGGTCACTACAGCCTCCAAACCTCTTTGGAAGGTCATAAAGGAGAATCCCCTCACATGCCATCTTTACACCTCATTTCCTAAAACAAATTTCTAAAACACCATTCATCAAAATATCTCTTTCCTTAATCATTGCTAATCTATTTTACTATTCACATTTATTGACCATAAATATAAAAATATTTTTAGTTGCTAATTAATTACATTTACACATTTCAAAAAGTTCGAACAACTTTTACCAAGTAAAACGTCGTTTATCAGTAAAACGATTTTCGATCACATTATCAATATTTCTTCGAACTACTTATTTTTGTAAACATTTTCCTAAAACAAGTATACCATCATTAGTTATTAATAAAAAAGGGGTTGACAAGGTTATTAAATCAATTTAATCACATTTTATCAAGATTCAAATATTTTAATAATTCAGATAATTAAATACAAAGTATTCAAAATTCTACGTCTTTAGACTGGCCATAGTAGAACAGTTAATAATAAATGTAATTGTTGAACCAAAGACTTTGTTTATGGACTAATCGAGTTAAATGTGGAAACATTGGATTTTTGGATAATACCTAGCTCCATCTATCCTAATATGATATAGTGATGGCGAAGATAACGTGTGTAAATTATTGCCATTATTAGTCCGCTTAAGATAATAAAAATACGATTTTACCAAAAAGATTTATGAGCGATGAATTCAACTAAACTATCACACCATTAGCAAAGGTGAGATGTGAATGTTGATATTTAAATAATTTAATATTAATCGCTGAAAGAATTCACACCCTTGAGTCACACAATCGCATTTCTGAATTCCTCGAAAAACCATACGATTTAATTAGTTTGTAAAGTGTTATAAATTAATTAAATTAATTAATATTTAAAATATATTATTTATTAATTTATTTGATGTTTTGGGTGTCTTAGTAATTATTTGGATGTGTGTATAAAAGTTATACATGTAGGCATCGATATACGATATTAGCATTTATTTAAACGGATTTTAAATACAAATAGTTACCTATCGAAATTTTGAACAAATTAATCCATGCAAGGTCATGTCATGGGTGGCCATACATAGGAGAGGGGGATGTGGCTTGAAAATTGATTGGAAACTAAAGGAAGAAGTTTCAAAGAGAGAAGGAAAATTAAAGGTTTTTATTCTCTTCGATTTTTTTTGTCGTCTTACCTAAAATTAAATCTAATAAAATAAAACAAGGCGGTTCATTCGATGCTAACATGATTGAGTGAAGATTCAAGCAATTGGGTCAATTCTCAAATTGAGGTGTCACGGGGCTAGATCTGAATTTGCACCATTCTTACTATACCTCCCATTATTCATACATGCTCACCCTTGACACATGTAATTGTTTGTAATACATATTTTATTGCCATTAGTATGGATTTGATGTAAAATTGTTATATGTGTTGTTTTACTGATGAAATTCAAAGCAAAATATTTATCTACAATAAATTTTGTTGTTTATTTTTGTGTTGATTTATGTTACTCATTTTAATCGTGACATATAAATTACACTTTGTTTAATGTTTAATTTTAAATTTACATGTAAGTAAATAATAAATTGTTCATTTCGAACATGATTTAAATTGTGAAAAATTTATGCATCTAAAATTGTTTATATATATATATATATATGCGTGTGTGCGCTCGCCCGCGTGTTGCCGCTCGTGTGTATATTAAAAATTGGTTTTGTTTTATATGTCTGTTAGCCCCAAAAAAGGATGTTTGTTTTAATCATTTTGTCATGTATACATTTTAATACACACACACATACATACATATATTTTATAATGTGAAATTAGATTTAAAATATATATAACTAGCTTGCTTAATTTTAAATACCTTATTTGCATAAATTATTCTTTATTTTGGTAATAACTCAAAATGTAACTTTTATACATACATACATACATACATGCATACATACATATATATATTTATTTATTTAGATGATTTGATATAAATAATACAAATATAGAATACAAATAAATTAGATCTATTGTAGATTTAAATGGGAATTGAAAAGATTTTGATATGAAATCAAAGAGCCATTAAGAGTGAGTTGTAGTTTTTAATTTGTCATTTAAAAGGAAATTAATTAGAGTAGTCTCTCTAAATAACTCCTTTATATTTTACATAAAGTTAATTTCATAATAACATGCCAATATATACATACATACATATACACACACACACGCACACATGCCAATATATATATATATATTAGACCTATATATATGTATGTATGTATAGATGTATATAATATATATATAGTACTATCAACATGTGTACATAAATCATATACATATATGATAGTATATTCAAACAATGATATACTTAGGCATTTATATTCTTGATATCCATGTGAATTTATCACATGTATACGTAAGTAGAATATATATGAATATACAATAGATATAAATCTCCATATGTGTGTGTATACATAGTTATACACATGTTCATACATTATTGTGATATCATGTTAGTGTGTGAATATATACTACATATATTCAGAATAAATATTAATACATTTAATTAATACGATTGATTAAAAAAATATGAAATATTTTAAAACAAAATATGATTTATTTTGATAAAATAGATTGGATCTATTGCCAGTTAATAGACTTCATCGGTCCATTAAGATCCTTATAGGGAGAAATACTAAAATTTACCCATTTCACCTACTACCAACGCAGGTCGGATCCTTCAATTCATACCAGACTTTTTTTCTAACCTAAAGTTTTTGATTTCCCCCTAAACATTTGGATACTTATTTGAGTAGGTCGAGAATATGATTTTTAAGTGTAGACTAATAAAGATTTCCAGAAACGTGCAGCAGGCAAGCTAATGTTAGTTAGATTCTGTTCTCATGTGCAGCATAGCTACTTATGCTTGTATGTAATGATGAGTGTTATAATTGTTTGTTGTTATAACTCTGATCACTTAAGGGTGCATCATCATATGTCACTCTTGAAATTATATGATGTAATTATTTTATATTTTCCAAGCGTTTTTATTATGGGGTTATGTAATGAAATAAGTTATGAATGAATGGAAAATATTTTATGAATATTTTTGAATTCCTATGCTCTCGATGTTTCTCACTGGAAAATAATACTAACAATGAATGCAACATCATTAGTATATATTTTTGGATCTCAAAACGAGGGATGTTACATTACCAATGTTTAAATATTAAAAATGGCAAATTTTACCGTACGAGTTATACTGGTATGCCAACTTAGCTCAAATAATGGTAATTAGATTATCGGTAATAAAGTAGCAATAAGAAATTCAACACTGTCGCTGTGTGCATTTTCACACAAGGGGAAAACTGAGATCTTACTAGTTTCGTTTTTGAAATCTTAGCTCGACGTTTAATCTGGCCTAAGAACCCAAGTCCACTGGCCCAATAAAGTCAGTTTCTAGAGGAGTGAAGTTGAAACACTTGCGCGACTAACACGTATAAAAATTACACAAGGCACAGGGCATGGCTAGTGCAATTGTGCAAACAGAGATGAGCAACATCTATTCAGCTTCCTTGCACATACTATCTTTCTCCAACAAAGAATCGACAACCTATATAGCTTGAATTGCACAACACAAGCCTGGGCACATTGACCTGTCTACATATTGTCTACTAGCACTCAACCCTATATCTCTAACATGTGCCCTCAACCCTCTGCCAACCTACGTCTGAACAGATGGCATTGAAGAAAGGATATCTACAACACCCTGTAAAATTCAATAATTAATTAATAAAATTATTAAATGCCAAAAATAGTATTTTTATAAATGTCAGAATTTGGCTACAAAACTTGCACCATTGTGTTCGTGGCGATTTTCTGATCAACTTCAATATATTAAGTTTTTCTATCGGTGTTCAAACAGAAAAGTTATTAACGTTTGAAGTTTTGGAGTCAGAAATAATTATATTGGTAATTATGGTAATAAAAATAAATTAAATGTTAATTGATAACATCAATGGAAGCTTAGATGTTAAGAAATGTTAAGTTTAAAAATCAAATCTCAGAAGATGTGTAAAGTGTGAAAGAAATGAACGCAATCGGTTAAACAAGGAATAAAAATGAACAAATCCCGATAGCACAATTAATCACCACTTAAACAAACCACCTGTCGACCTATATTACACCCAGGTTGACCGATGGTGGTCGACCCTAGGCAAGGGGCAATGGACCCATGTGTTGTAAAAGTTGGCAGTAAATTATGACCGAACGACCCAGATTTAATAAATCTTCTATTAACGGATAAGATGATTCTAGGGCCTATAAATACAGCCTAGTTTCTCATTTCTCTTCTCATATCTTTTGGGTCATAGAGCAGAGCTCTGCCATTCTCTTTTCTTATAATTTCTATAATTCTAAAAGTAGTAAGACTTATATATATATATATATAAGTGGAGAAAAGCAAAGAATAAGAGAGGAGAAGAATAGGAACGATTCATAACACAAAAACAAAGGTAAATCATAAATCTTAAAATCAAATCTAAATTTGATTCTATCCTTTCCCCAGATTTGTAATTATAATAGGTGTATACCCTTTTTATATTTTGAATTCAAAGTAAGAGAGAGTCAAATAAAAAGGCAATGGATCTAGATCCAGAGAATTGAAGCTAAAATGAGGTGAGTGGAAAATTACATATTTTGTAATAATATTGAATTTATATCGTTGTAGATCTACTTCATTTATGCCTAGATATAAATCACGAATTGATATTTAATTTTATACATGCATAGAATTGATATAAATCATGAATTGGATATTAAATTGTATACGCGTAATGATTACGGAAAAAATGCCTATACGGTATGGAAATTGGATATTTAATTTCAAATGTGTAATGATTATGGAAAATATGCCTATATGTTATGGAATACCTAAACTTAGTAAATTGTATACCTTTGGATTTGGAATGTAAGGGGTATGAATAATCCCTAGATTTATAAATAACTTGTTAATGAAATCATATCGGGATTCTAGATTTGGTTAGTTTATATAGATTGTTGAACATAAAATAGAATTGATTATAAATTAAATGGCAATTAGACAATATTTTAATACATTGGAATGAATTGAGTAACACTGTGAATTTCTATAAATTGCCTAAAAACACAAATAAAATGTATTGGTTGAAATAACAAGGAATGTAAACAAAAAGGAAGAGATGTATAAAATAAGGGTGTGACAACCCATCTTTTCGACCCTCGAAGATCGACACTAATACATCCTCGATATTCATGTGCCGCAAATTCTAGTGCTGGAGATGCGGATAATCAGGGGTAAAAGAAAATAAAGATAGAAGAAAGAAAAAAATAGATTCTCAAATGGCATTTAACAACTTGTAATTATACATATAGATAGTACATAAACCACTCTCAAAATGAGATATCATAGTCATAGCAAGTACTAACCCAGCCAGGGATAGTTATAACTGTCTATCCCTACAGGTGCTGGTAGATACTTATACATAATACTGTGGAAATAGAAATAGATAACTATCTACATAGCACCCTCCAGCTTCATGCTCTATGCTCCTCCAAAAATTCTCCAAGTTGCCTAACTACTTGGCTTCCCGGAAAAATAGAGCACCCAAAGTTTAAGAGGAAAAGAAAATAAACTCTGAGTCAGTTATGGGACTGGTGTGAGAAAACTCAAAAGAACAGATACTTTTGAAAAAAGTGTATCTCATAAGACCACGCCGCACATAAACACGGACGGGTTTTTACCTTATGATAACCAAAACATTTGCTGCGTAAAATCAGGGATATTATTTTTAGTGACATTCTTTGAAAACCCTTTCAAATAACATATTAATCATAGCCGAAATTATTACATTAATTAAATTCCAACATATTAGATTCTACAACTAAAATCGGAAAGGCTTGTATTGGAGAATGGATTCCATTTAATGACAAGGTAAGGGACTACCTCCCGACAGTACATCTCTAGAGGGATGCACGTAAGGCTCCAACCTCTACCAATACAAAATCGGCCTACCTTTACCATTGATAGTACCGAGTATGACATCACCCCGATCGTTACCGAACTTTACCGGGATCCCAGAGCATACATAACATACCCTAAATATAGAGGGTAATCTGGAAAGGTGATGACCATATCCTAATGGGTACGACCCACTTAGCCTTGTCGCATCTACCCTGTTTTTGTCATCCCTGATGTGCTGGGCTTAAGGTAACGTTTTACCTTTCACAGAAAAAATCCTACTTTAAATGCCACATTGCCATCTCCAACAACACACTATTGATTTCCACAAAAGTACAACCTATGAGCTTGTACGTTTCAGAGAAGGGTGTTAACTGTAAGAGGGGTTGCCTCCTACACCACCAAACAGATGTACATTTGTAAAAATCAATGTACATGGTTTTAAAAATGCAATTTCAAACACTCGTCCATACAATTTATCTAGACATAGGACAAACCAAAGGCACTTTTCCTACTACATCCTATTTGGGAATCACACCTAGGATTAGTAGCGAGTGTCCTCACATGGAAGATTTCAAATTGAAGGAACCACTACTACCATATATATG
Source organism: Allium fistulosum (assembly GCA_030737815.1). Classification (NCBI taxonomy): domain Eukaryota; kingdom Viridiplantae; phylum Streptophyta; class Magnoliopsida; order Asparagales; family Amaryllidaceae; genus Allium; species Allium fistulosum. The sequence goes on along the minus strand of CM060906.1, from coordinate 235,221,203 downwards.
ATAAGGGAATTACCCCAGAGGTTTATGACAAGCAGCCCTATATTATGAAGATCTCCGATCATCAAAATCATTGTCTTCAACATATTTTCACTTTCGAATGCATATTGGTTCGAAGTGGTTTTCGGATAGGAATCACCCAAATCTGATCCCGGTTTCTCCGAACCAATTATCAATAAAAGATGTCAAGTATATAGCTGATTATTATTTAATTAATAAATATAGTTTATCCATGTAAAATATCTCTTTAGAGATGTACATATTTGAAACATATTTTGTTTCAGTATATACGGAATAATTAAACCTCTTTTTAAAACATATCTTTTAAATGGGTTAAAACCATGTTATCTAAGATGGTAAATTCAAAACCAGTTAGTATTGAGTAAATAGGATCCATAATAATTATATTAGTTATACTCAATACTAATTTCTATATACAACACGTACTATTCGTCGAATAATGGTGAAATCACCTTTTAAATTCATACGGACAATACGAGTTCCCTCCTTGGATTTTAATATAGAGTTTTATTAATATGTTTCATATATTACTAAAATCTTATTATTTAAAATTTTGTTTAAATTTTGGAAATTTCCAAATATCTTTTTATCTTAGGAAAATGTGGTTCGAGTAAATAAAATTTACGTCCCCTCTGTCGGGCTAGTCCGGATAGCTAGAGCGGAACCCAAACACTGATTATCCAAGCTCGGCTCTAGAGATTATCTCGTGTCATCCATAAGGCAGTCAAGTTATTTGATCAACTCTAAACCCTTTGAAATTCTTGATTTATTATTTGAAAAATATTTGCAAAAGATTTGGGAAGAAAATCCCAAGTTTAAATCCTAATTACAAAAGTTAGAAAAAATCGCTATAACAAGTGTTGCGAATAGTATTTTTAAAAGCTTCTTTGATCAAAACATTAACTTCATTCCACACATGTCCATTTTTATAACTCAAATCCCTTTTAAATCACTTTAGTATATTTATGGAATTTATTTCATATTTTTAAAGCTTTAAAAATATTTATTTTAAATATTTTGCCATTTTAGTTTCCGAATTGCAAAAGCGCGAAGTTTCTAAAAACTTGGTTTGGATACATTTGAAATTTTACTTAATGAAATCTTTATTTTCTTCATTTGTTTGAAAACTATATTCATTATGGTCCAAAAATTTCTTATTGTAAAGAATTCTGACTCATATTCCATTCTACACGTCCGTTTAACTTTTCAGATTGCGAACCACCGAAACGCGACGACTTATTTTTACTCCATTTTCCAAACTTTGCCGAAATGAATTTTAATGTTTACAACCCATTTATAAATCATTTTAAAATATTTTAAAGAGGTTTAACAATGCCATTTATACTATTTTATTTTATAAAGGAAAGTGATTCCTTGGCGTAAATTCGATGTGTATTATACCGTGAATTATTTCCACATCAACCAAACATACCATCAACATCTAAAACATGATGATCAAACATAGAAAACATCCATATCAAACATATCATATCATCTATAATTTATCAATTTAATAGTAGAGTTTCTCACTTGATATCCTTTTGATCTAACTTTCAATCGACTATAACTTCGCTATTCCAGAACCAGAGCTTACGAATCTTTCACTAAGACTCTTAGAGGGGTTCGGCCATAGGCTTGTAAAGGTGAAGGGATGCTTAGATGGGTACGATCTTGGTAGGAGAAGAAAGAGAAGATCACTAACTCGATCTTAAACTCGAAGTGGAATATCTCTCTATATTTTACGACTTACTTTGACAGAACTTCGATGCTATTTTTTTGAATTTTCCTAAGAGGCTATGGAAGCCATTAATATAGAGGAGGAAGAAGATGAAGAAGCTTAAGAAATGAAGAGAAGAGAGTGTGAATGAAAGTGAGGATGGATGGTTTGTATTTATAGGCAAAAATGTGAGAAAATATCATGATATTTCTTTTGCCACACATCACCATTGCATCACCCTCTTCCATCATCCTTACGTCCAAACTATACCCCCCATGTGCCATACCCATGTGCTACTCATACATGTACAAGTGATGAAGAGTTTTGTTTGTTTTGGTTAGGAAATATCATGATATTTGTAAATAAATATCGTGATATTTATATTATTTTATAGTTAGTAAATATGAAATGTAAATGGCAATTCTTAAGTGTTTTCATATGTTCATGGATGTGTATATGTATATATGTATGTCACATATAACCTATAACATTGCACAACTTCTCTATGCCTAATCGTCACGAATTCCAATTTCGATTTTCAGTCATATTTCCACTTCTTTGTTAAACTATATATATATATTGGTAAGAAAAGTTTGAAAATAATATTTCTATTATTATTTAATAGTCCAAAGGGCCTCGTTTGATTTTTAAAATAATTATTAAATCATTTACACTCAATTTAATTCAAAAATCGATGATTTGCAAATAATGATGTCATTGATAATGTCATAAACACATTTTATTTTCGAAAATAAAATAAATAATTTTATTACATATTATTACCTATATGGATAAATAAGTGTATGTATCTTGACTCGTGCGTGATTTCTGATGGTTAAAAATCAGTTTATCTCCAAAACGATTTTCAGTCACTTTATCGATATTTTTCCAAAGAGTGTATTTTTGTAATTACAATAAGATTACCATTATTAATCATTTTTCAAAACAATATAATTTGTGCTATAAAACCTTATACTTAAATATTTTTAAATTAAATATTATTTTCCAAAGTGATAAATTCGTGGGTCGTTACATACTTCCTCTCTTAAAAGAATTTCATCGTCGAAATTTACGATAAGAAGAAGATATCTCAAAAAGGAGTATACTAGACACGATGGAATACAAAGATATGGTAAGTTACTACACCACAGGCAGTGAGTACACTACATCAATACAATATGCAAACTATGCATCAATCCAAAACTCAGGGTAAGCTTTTCTCATTTTATCCTCCATTTCCCAAGTGCATTCTTCAACATCACCACTTCACTGAACTTTAACTAATCTTACAACCTTTCTCCTTAATCGCTTCTCATCACAATCCAAGATTCGATTAGGTTGTCTGATAACAGTTAAGTTTTGTTCCACTTCTATATCTTCTTGGGTAGCTGTCTTTATTTATTGTTCTAGCTCATGCACATATTTCCATAATTAGGACACATGAAAAACATTATGCACACCTGACAACCTTTCTTGTAATTCTAATCGATAGGCTAATGGGCCAATTCGCTTAAGAATGGGAAAATGTCCAATATGTCGAGGTGCTAACTTCCTAATCCTTCTAGATCTCACTACTCCCCTCATCGGAGAGATTTTTAGAAACACCAAATCTCCAACTGAAAATTCTAGATTTCTATGTCTTTGATCGGCATAACTCTTCTGCCTGCTTTAAGCTTCTTTCAGCTTCTTCCTAATCATATCTACCTTCTCTTAGGCTTCTCGAATCATATCAAGACCAAGTACTAATCGATCTCCGGTTTCGATCCGACATGTTGGTGATATACATGGACGACCATATAAAGCTTCATAAGGTTCCATATGAATACTTGCCTGGTGGCTGTTGTTGTAGGAGAATTCCACAAGATGAAGATGATTTTCCTATGAACCTCCACAAGCTAAGATACAAGCTCTCAAAAGATCTTTTAATACTCGGTTTACCCTTTCAGTTTGCCCATCAGTTTGGGGATGGTATGCGATGCTTAAATCCAGCTTCGTTCCCAAAACTGTTTGTAATGCCTTTAAGAGCTGACTGGTAAAAATTGGATCCCGACCACTGACTATACTGCTCGAAACTCCATGTAATCGAACAATCTCTCTCATGTATATTTCAGCTAAGCTCGAGGCTGTCCTTGTTGGCTTTACTGGAATAAAGTGTGCGCTTTTGATTAATCGATTTATGATACCCTAAACGCCTTCATTTCCCTTCCTCATTCAAGGAAAGCCATCAATGAAATCCATTGATATATGGTCCCACTTCCAAGTTGGAATTTCGAGAGCTTGATGTAATCCAGCAGTCTTTTGATGATCGCTTTTGATTTGCTAACAATTTGCACATCTGCTAACATAAATGGAGATGTCCCTATTCATACCCTTCCACTAAAACGTTCTTTTCACGTCTTGTTAACCGTTGGGTGAATATTAAGCTTGGATTGATGGCATTCGGTTAATTCTTCCTACCATAAGCTATCAACATTGGAAACACAAATTATCCCATTTAACTGTAATATCTGTAGATTATCTATTTTCAAGCTTGAATTTCGCCCGTCGCTTATATCCTCCATTATCTTCTTTAGATGCCTTTCCTCTCTTTGCCTGCTGGCAATTCTTTCCAAGAGAGTCGGAGTCACTACCAGATAAGTTGTAATGGCATGTCTTATGCTTAGCTCATCTGCTACTACGTTGGCTTTCCCAAACGTCTATAAAATGTCAAGATTATATGACGCGAGAAATTCTAACCAACGTTGATGTCTCATATTTAAGTCCTTCTGAGTGAATTTTTTTTAAAGATTTGTGACCTTTGAAGAGATTGAACTTTTTACCTATTTAAAGGAATATTATTTACTAAGGTTAATTAAAGTTTATTAAAATAAACCATAAGGAATTCTTACCCAGTAAATAATGCCTCCACATTTTTAATGCGAACACAATAGCTAATAATTCTAAATCGTGTGTTGCATAATTCCTATCATGAGTCTTCAGTTGTCTGCTCGCATAAGCGATAACTTTTCTATATTGCATCAAAACTACACCTACTCCTTATCCACAAGCATCAGTATATACAGTTAAACCACTGCTTTCATCTGCAATAACTAGGACTAGAGCACTAGTTAACCTTTTTTTCAACTCATTAAAGGCTTCCTCACATTTCGATGTCTAGTTAAACTTAACATTCTTCATAGTCAACTTTGTTAGATGGAAGGAAATCTTTGAGAAGTCTTGAATAAACCCCCTGTAATATCTTGCCAATCCTAAGAAGTTGCGGACATCCACCAGAGTCTGTGGTTGCTTCTAATCTTGTATAGCTGAAATCTTTCTTGGATCTACCGAAATTCCATCCCCTGACACTACATGTCCAAGGAACCTTACCTCTTTCTCCTAGAAATGGCGTTTGGAGAATTTGGCTTTAAGCATATGTCTCCTTAATATCCTTAATACAATCTCCAGATGTCTTTTGTGTTCCTCTTTACTCTTTGAATAAATAAGAATATCGTTGATAAAAACCAACACGAATTTGTTCAGCACATCTCTGAATACTCTATTCATGAGATCCACAAAATAAGCGGGTGCATTAGTCAGCCCAAAAGGCATAACCAACCACTTGTAAAAACAATCTGGACCTCTCAATGCAGTAAATGGAATGCAATCTTTAGCTATTCTTAGCTGATGGAACTGTGGCTAGATCCATTTTTGCGAAAATACTCGAGCAATGTGAAGTTGATCAAACAAGTCATCTATGCGGGGGTAGAGGATACTTGTTTTTAATCATTTGCTTGTTTAGATCTCGATAATCCACACAAAGTCTTAGGGAGGCATTTGATTTTGCAATGGAAACTACCGCTGCACCCCAACTTGAGCGACTAGGTCTAATTAGTCCTTTCTTTAATAACTCATTAATTTGGTTTGCCAACTCATTCTTTTCTTTCGAAGCCATCCTTCGAATAGAGTGAATAATAGGTCTTGCACCAGGAATCAAGTCAATACGAAATTCAATTTATCGATGGGGGGGGCAAAGTTTTTACCTCTTCAAAAACATCCTGAAACTCCTTAGCAATCGGTATCGTCTCTAAACCTTTTTCGGACGAATCTAGCGCATACATGAAATTATCCCTTACCGGACTAGGTTCTTCACAAGATATTTCCATAATATTCCTGAACCTGGTCCATAAAGATACCGTCCTTTTAACGCAATCAAGGATAGCTTTATTCTTTGATAACCAATCCATACCGAGCAAAACTTCAAACCCGATAAAATCGAGGACAAATAGGTCCCATGAAAAATGATGGGGAGGGTAAGTGATTTAGACATCTTCATAAATCATACAAAGATTAGTTGTACTGCCTATGGGATCAGACACACAAATAGGGGTATCTACTATTTTTGTGATCGGTTTTAATTTATCAACCAATCCTTTAGCAATAAAACCGTGGGAAGCCCCAATATCAAATAATACTTTAACTATATCATCATTGACATAGATATTATCAAGAACTCCCTTGCCCTTTACATCAGTAGAGGTTGAAGGCTCATCTTTGATAGCATAAACTTTTAACCTGCTCTCCTTTCTTCATTAATGAGCATTTGTTTTTCCACTGTCTAGGTTGATGGCAGTTGTGGCAGAGGCAATTCTGAACCATAGGAGAGATGGTTCCTTGATGCTGCCTTTGAACCTTGGGACTCCTACAGTACTTTGAATGATGGCCTTTCTTTCCACAGTTAAAACATTCAACATCTTTAAAATGGTTTTCCTGAGATCCTCCTTTGGGCTTGCCTTGCTATGGCTTCTTTTCATTTTTATTGAACTTCCTCTTGTTGTTGTTGTTGTTTTGGGTTGCGATCAGATTCTTCTTGTCCAAAGCTTCATAACATAAACCCATATCTATTAAATCCACAAAGGTTCCTTTTACATGAGAGGTCATCCTATCCTGGTACTACTCCTTCATCCCAGAAATGAACTTCTCGTTTTTCTTCTGAGGTGTGTCTATCAGTCTAGGTCCAAAGTGAGATAATTCATTGAATTTGTGCAAATATTCTTCCACGGACATCTCTTCTAGTTTCAGATCCATGAAACTTCTATAGATACGTGATTTCCTAGCAGTGGGCATGTGTTGTTCATCAAAAACTTCTTTAAACCTGCCAAAGAGAAATTATCTTCCAACTCATTAAGAGTAATGGACTCCCACCAAGCTAGAGCCCCATCCTTCAATTGCCAGGAGGCCAAGAACCTCTTTCGATCATCATCGATGTCTAATCCTTTAAAGATTTTCTCACAGGTTCGGAGCTAAGCTTGAACTTCAATAATAGACTCTGTGGCCTTGAATGGCTTCGCCCCAAGCCGGTATAATCTTCGCAAAGAGTGGCAAAGTTTACTTGAGGTTGCACATGAACCATTACTTCTTTTACCGTAGCATTTGGAGTTTGACCATTAGTGGTCGTTGTGGTGCTACCTCCCCTTCTACGTCCTCTTCGGTTACTCATTTCTTACCATCTAGATATAGTAAAGAGAATATTTAGAATACAGACGAGACTATCTTAAGGAATGGGCATAAAACTTGACACCAACTATGACAACCTACCTTTTCGACCCTCGAAGATCGACACTAATACATCCTCGGTATTCACGTGCCGCAAGTTCAAGTGCCGAAGGGGCAGATAATCAAGGATGAAAGAAAATAAAGATAGAAGAAAGAACAAAATAGATTCTCACATCCCATTTAACAACTTGTAGTTATACACATATATAGTACATACAATCACTCTAAAAATGAGATATCAGAGTCATAGCAAGTACTAACCAAGGCAGGGACAGTTATAACTGTCTATCCCTACAAGTGCTGGTAGATACTTATAAATAATACGACGAAAATAGAAATAGATAACTATCTATATAGGACCCTCCAACTTCATGCTCCACGCTCTTCCCAAAATGTTCAAGCTACCTACCCACTTCGCTTCTTGGAAAAATAGGGCATTTAGAGTTTATGGGGAAAGAAAATAAATTCCGGGTCAGTCATGAGACTGGTGTGAGAAAACTCAAAAGAATGGATACTTTAAAAAAAGGATATCTCATAAGATCACACCGAACATAAACACGGATGGGTTTTTATCTTATGATAACCAAAACATTTGCTGCGTAAAATCAGGGATATTATTTTCAATGACATTTTTTGAAAACCCTTTCAAACAACATAGTAATCATAGCCGAAATTATTACATTAATTAAATTTCAACATACTAGATTCTACAACTAAAACCATAAAGGCTTGTATTGGAGAATGGATTCCATACAATGATAAGTTAAGGGACTAATTTCCGATAGTACATCTCTAAAGGGATGCACCCGAGGCTCCAACCTCTACCAACATAGAACCGGCCTACCTTTACCATTGATAGTACCGAATATGACATCACCCCGATCGTTACCAATCTTAACATACCCAAAATATAGAGGGTAATCTAGAAAGGTGATGACCATATTCTAATGGGTGCGACCCACTTAGCCCTGTCTCATCTACCTTGTTTTTGTCATTCCTAATGTGTAAGGCTTAGGTAACGTTTTACCTTTCACAGAACAAATTCTATTTGAAATGCCACATTGCCATTTCCAACAACACACTATTGATTTCCACAAAAGTACAACCTTTGAGCACGTACATCTCAAAGAAGGGTGTTAAGTGTAAGAGGGGTTACATCCTACACCACCAAACAGATGTATGTTTGTAAAAAATCAATGTACGTGGTCTTAGAAATGCAATGTGAAACACTCGCCCATACAAGTTGTCTAGGCATAGGATAGACCAAAGGCACTTCTCCTACTACATCCTTTTTGGGAATCACCCTTAGGATTAGTAGCGAGTAGTCCTTGCATCGAATATTTCAAATTGAAGGAACCACTGCCACCATATATATGATAAGGGAATTACCCCAGAGGTTGGTGACAAGAAGCCTTATATTTTGAAGATCTCCATCTTCAAAGTCATTGTCTTCTACATATTTTCACTTTCGAATGTATATTGGTTCGAAGTGGTTTTCAGATATGAATCACCCAAATCCGAGCCTGGTTTCTCTGAACTAATTATCGATAAAAGATGTCAAGTGTATAGGTGATTATTATTCAATTAATCAATATCTTTTATCCAAGTAAAATATCTCTTTAGATATGTACATCTTTAAAACATATTCTATTTCAGTATAATGGAATAATTAAACCTCTTTTCAAGACATATCTTTTAAATGGGTTAAAACCATGTTATCTAAGATGGTAAATTCAAAACCAGTTAGTATTGAGTAAATAGGATCCATAGGAATTATATTAATTATACTCAATACTAATTTCCATCTTCAACCTGTACATTTATCGAATAATGATGAAATCACCTTTTAAATTAATACAGATAGTATGAGTTGCTTCCTCGGAATTTAATATAAAGTTTAATCAATATGTTTCATATATTACTAAAATCTTATTATTATTATTATTATTATTTAACTTTTGGAAATCTCCAAATCCCTTTTTAGCTTAGGAAAATGTGGTCCGAGTAAATCAAATTTACCATCCCCTCCGTCGGGCCAGTCCGGATAGCTAGAGCAAAACCTAGATACTGGTTGTCCAAGCTTGGGTCTAAAGACAATCTCTTTATCACCCGTAAAGTGGTCAAGTTATTTGATCAACTCTAAACTCTTTAAAATTCTAGATTTATTATTTGAAAAAGATTTGGGAAGAAAATCCTAAGTTTAAATCTTAATTTCAAAAGTTACCAAAAACCACTGCAAAGTGCTGCGAATAGTGTTTTTAAAAGCGTCTTTAATCAAAACATTACTTCATTCCACATATGTCCATTTTTATAACTCAAATCCCTTTTAAAATATTTTAATATATTTATGAAATTTATTTCATATTTTTAAAGATTTAAAAAATATCCATTTTAAAGATTTTGCCATTTTAGTTTCCGAATTGCCAAAGCGCGACGTTTTTGAAAACTTGGTTTGGACACATGAAATTTTACTTAATAAAATCACGATTTTCTTATTTTTTTGAAAACTATATTCATTATGGTCTGAAAAATTAATATTGCAAAGAACTCTAACCCATATCTCATTCTACATGTCCATTTAACTTTTCAGGTCGCGAAATCGCGAATTGCCGAAACACGACGGCTTATTATTACTCCATTTTCCAAAAAAATTCAAACTTTGTCGAAATGAATTTTAGTGGTTATAAACTATTTATAAATCATTTTAAACTATTTTAAAGAGGTTTAACAATGCCATATATGCTATTTCATTTTAAAAAGGAAAATGATTCCTTGGTGTAAATTCGACGTGGATTATACCGTGAATTATTTCCACATCAAACAAGCATATCATCAACATCCAAAACATGATATTCAAACATAGAAAACATCCATATCAAACATATCATATGATCATATAATTTATAAATTTAATGGTAGAGTTTCTCGCTTGATATCCTTTTTATCTAACTTTTAATCGCTACAGCTCCACTATTTTGGAACCGGAACTTACGAATCTTGCACTAAGACTCTTAGAGGGGTTCGGCCTTGGGCTTGAAAGGGTGAATGGATGCTTAGATGGGTAAGGTCTTGGTAGGAGAAGAAGGAGAGGATCACTAACTCGATCTCGAACTTGAAGTGGTATATCTCTCTATATTTAAACAGAATTTCGACGCTATTTTTTTTGAATTTTCCTAAGAGGCCATGGAAGCCATTAATGTAGAGGAGGAGGAAGATGAAGAAGCTTAAGAAATGAAGAGAAGAGAGTGTGAATGAAAGTGAGTATGTATGGTTTGTATTTATAGGCAAAAATTTGAGAAAATATTATGATATTTTTTTTGCCACACATCACCGTTGCATCACCTTCTTCCATCATCCTCACATCCAAACTATACCCTCTATGTGCCATACCCATATGTGTACAAGTGATGGAGAGTTTTGTTTGTTTTGATTAGGAAATATCATGATATTTGTAAATAAATATCATGATATTTATATTATTTTACCATTAGTAAATATGAAATGTAAATGGTAATTCTTAAGTGCTGAAACACCCCCACACCCCTTAGCATACCCAAAAAGGGCACACCAAAGGATGTGGTGCGTTATAGGTATAGCTAAAGCATCACATAGACTAAGATTCACAAGACAAATAAGTAAAAACAACGGAAACATTTAAAATGATAACTTATCATTCAAAATTAAACTTCATTTCAAAATAAGTCATAAAACATAACATGTCTCAAAACTCAAAATCTCTCATGTCTCATGAAAATACATCTCAGTCTCATATAATCAGAGTACAAAAGTAATAATAATAATCATAATCTCTCTAAGCAGTACCAATCCATCATAAGCCAAATGAAAAGGATGAAAAGTAGAAGAATACATCTGAAACGAGAGAACTCCGAGAATGAATCTCCAAGCAACCTGAATGTACTCAACTTTGCTGGCCTATTGGGGGGGGGTAAAGATAATAGATTAAGCAATTACTAGCATTTCTAAGCAAGATAAAGATAATAGACTAAGCAATAGTTCTAGCTTGACGGGAAGATACAGAAAAGATAAAACTGGGATAAAATACTGTTTCAGATTCTGTTTGACCGTTTTCTTTGATTGTTTGAGTGTTTGCACTTGTCTTAAACTGCTGTGATTAGGCTGAAACCCTAATCCTATCTCAACTGCTATCTTGATTAGGCTAAAATCCTAATTCTACCCTTTGATCGACCTATCTATCTCTGTTGTACCACTGTGAACCAATCCTGTTGGTCACAACAAAAGACACCTCTTTAGCGCTTAGGACGCAGTAGCGAATTATTTACCCTAATCGATGCCGCACACTCGGTCATCGCCGATACACACTAACTGTCGCCCCCTATTTGACCCTTTATTTACCCTAATCAGCATAAGCGTGCCCAACCTCGCCTAATTGTTATGAGACCATCAGTCCTAGAACTGAAAGGGAATGCTGCCCAGTCTCACCTAACTGTTGTGAGACCATCAGTCCTAGTCCTGAAAGGGAATGTTGCCGGTACTGGTCCTAACAAACAATCTTCTAGTTTTGCGCCCCTTGCCCAAATCCCCGGATTTGAGCCTCTATCTATTAGCCACTTATTTACCCTAATCAGCATAAGCGCGTCCCAGCCTTACCTACTATTGTGAGACCATCAGTCCTAGATCTGAAAAGGGAATGCTGCCGGTACGGGCCCTACTTCTATATTTGCTTATTAACTTAATCGAAGTTTTGAAATAAGTCACTTCTGTTATTTCTGCTATATTTTCTTATTAACTTAATCCAAGATCTAAGTTTTAAAATAAGCCTCTTATGTTCTTTCTTTCTTAATTATAACCTATGTTATAATTTGCTTATTAATTTAATCCAAGATCTAAGTTTTAAAAATAAGCTTCTTCTGTTATTTCTTCTATTTTCTCTTATTAGTTATAACCACTAGTTATAATCATGCTTGCAAATATCTTAAATTTTCCTATTTCAGTCCATCTCTATTTTATTTTAGTTTTTCTCATTTTACATCTGATTTCTGTGAATTTAATGTTTTCTATTTTAATCCATATTGGCGAATTCTTCTCTTTTTAATTTATTCGCGTAAAAAGGGATTAAATCTCTATAAAAAGAAACTAACATTTACATGCTAAATTCCAAATTAAAACAGATGTAAATACTGTAAATAACTGTAAATAACTGAATAAGATAGTTGAATATAATAGACTGAAAAGAACTTCTGAAATTTACTTAAAAACTAACTGTAAATAACTTATATAAAAACTGTCTCAAAATTGTAGAAAAACTACAACTATTGGGAACCTTATTATTTAAATTCCTTAAAAATCTAAAATAATTTCAAAACACTCACATGTGGTCCTTAGCTCTAGTCCTTGGCCTTCTCAGATCCACTTCTGGGGCGTAGAATATTTTATTAAAAAGATCTTCTCCCTAGAAATTTTTTCTATCTAGGGCTCAGCCTCAGGCAATGAACCCAATTGGGAGAAAATCTAAATGAGAAAAATAGCTAGGTCTAGGGTCTTATTTATAGTGTGGCTTAGGGATCTCAGACCGTCGGGTTTGAAGATTGAATCTGGTGCAACCACGTCATAGGCTCACTAGGGACCCTCGGATGCAAGCACGAACGCACAGGATCAAACTGAAAATCAAAAATATAGTTTTCAGCTCGTACCTGGACGTTTTCACGTTTAGGAAGGAAGGCGGGTCGACCTGACCCCTTTGGGGGTCGACCTAACCCAAACATGGGTCGACCTAAGCCTTTGATTATTTTTTCTGTTTTTGTTTATTAAATTCTGAATTCTTGTTTCTCTCATAACTTCTCCATACTGACTCGGATTTCGACAAGTTATATATGGAAATTGATCAAAAAATCGCCACGGACCCAATGGTGCAACTCCCGCAACTCGATTCTGAAAATTTCACAAACGTATTTTATTATTCAATAAACTTGTTAATTAATTATTATAGCTTAAATTTTGGGTTGTTACATTCTCCCCTCCTTAAAGGATTTCGTCCCCGAAATCTCCAAGGATAAAAGAATGAAATAAATATTTTCATCAAATTCTACAACCATGTATTCAACCATCGTCCATTACATTCATTGTCCTTAAGCTTTCTAATGCAACTTATGTTATATGCAATAGTGTAGTGTCAATGTCCCTAACTAATGCAAAAGATTAGGCGGTCTACTGATTCAGTCGACCTCCTTTTTATGTGATCATGTATGTTCCATGTATCCAAATGAATGTAAGTTTCCTAATGATAACTGATAGTTCTACATGCGTACTACAATCATCATCCAAATGCAACAATCATATGATAATCACTCATTATAGCAACCATGAAATAAAAATAAAAATGCAAGTGCCCACACATCCATATGCATATACTTTAGTGACCTAGTTAGATCGATCCCTAAGAGATAATAGTGCCTAGTGTGTGTGTATGCATCCATTAGCAAACACTTGCAGCCACTAGTGTCCATCATGCATAACATGTTCTAGTAGCATGTTTACATCCAGTCCTACCATCCATAGGTTAAATCCTAAGATCTATCCTCCCAAAGGATACTAAAGGAAAGAACCTATTCAAAACTAAAGATGGAAATAGGAAATTCAAGACGTACCCTCGAAGAGATGCAGATAAGAGATACGTATTTTCTCCTCAGTCTCCCACGTAGCATCCTCAATACTATCTCTCCACTACACCTTAACCAATGGGACTTCCTTATTCCTAAGCTTCTTGATATCATGTCCAACGATCTTGGTATGAATGCGACGAACCGATGCTTCTCTCTCTCCATTTCAACTTCTTCAAGTAGGTTAGGTTCCACTACCTCTGCTGAATCATGTAAGCACTTTCTCAAGTGCGAAACATGAAAAACATCATGAACTCCCGTGAGCCTCTCCGGTAGCTTTATCCGATACGCCATCTTTCCTACACTTTTTACAATGGGGAATGGTCCTACGAATCTGGGAGCAAGTTTCCCACTTGATCCAAACCTCATTACCTTTCTTAGTGGAGATACCTTAATAAAAACCAAATCTCCTATCTCAAACTCAATATCTCTTCATCGCTTATCTGCATAGGATTTCTGTCTATCTTGGGCCGCCTTCATTCTTCTTCTAATCAAATCAATCTTTTCCGAAGTCTCTCTAACCATGTCGGGACCAAGTAGCAATCTTTCTATAGACTCCAACCAACACGAAGGCGACTTGCAAGGTCTTCCATAAAGAGCTTCAAAAGGAGCCATCCTAATGCTAGCCTGAAAACTATTGTTATAAGCGAACTCCACTAAAGGAAGGTGCTCCTCCAAGTTCCTCCAAAATCAAGAATGCACATCCTCAACAAATCCTCAAGAACTCTATTAACTCTCTCCGTTTAGCCATCCGTTTGAGGGTGATAGGCCGTACTCAGTCTAAGCTGTGTCCCTAAAGCCTCTTGCAAGCTTCTCCAAAACTTGCTAGTAAAGATAGGGTCTTTGTCACTCACTATGCTAGAGGGAACTCCATGAAGTCGGACTATCTCACGAACGTACATGGATGCCAAATAAGGTGTTGTCCACTCTTGACCAGAATGAAGTGGGCGCTCTTAGTCAAACGCTCTACAATTACCCAAATACTGGTATTCCCCTTCCTAGATCAGGGTAAACCATCAATGAAGTCCATCGAAACACTACCATTCGGGTACATCCAAAGGTTGAAGCAATTCGTCAGGCCTCTGCTGCTCCGCCTTAACTCTTTGGCACACAAGACACTTAGCCACAAACTCTGCTACATCCTTCTTCATGCCACTCCAATAAAACACTCTCTTCATGTCTCTATACATCTTATCACCGCCCGGATGAATAGTCATCTGAGAATGGTGTGCTTCTACTAGAACTGCACTCATCAAATCACCAGTGTGGGGTACATAAAGTCTTCCATCTCTCCTTAGCCACCCTTTACTATCGATGGAATAGCATTGTAGATGTCTAGAGACCTCTCCTCTGCTAATCCTATCTAGAATATCCACAAGCTTTGAATCCTCTCGATGCCTTGAGACAATCTGATCCATGAGGGTAGGCTTAACTTCAAGTGTTGAAATCTTAGCAAAATCTCTAATAAACTTCCTATAATAACCAACCAAACCTAGGAATCTTCTAACTTCGGTACCGTTCTTGGGGGCCTTCCAATCTTGTACTGCCACTATCTTAGCGGGATCCACAGCTAGACCCTCTCTTGAGACTACATGCCCCAAGAAACATACCTCCTTACGCCAAAAGTGACACTTTGAGAACTTTGCTTTCAACTGATGAACACGAAGTGTATTACTCTTCCATACTCTTGGAAAACACCAAAATGTCGTCAATAAATATTACAACGAACTTATTTAGGACATCTCGAAAAAAACAGCTCATCAGATCTACAAAATAGGCTGGGGCATTGGTCAGCCCAAACAGCATAACCAACCACTCAAAGAATCCATCGGCTATCCTAAATTATGTCTTATCGATGCTATCGTTAGCGACCCTAAGCTGATGAAATCCAGTGGCTAAGTCAAGCTGAGAAAATACTGAATAGCCAACCAACTGATCGAAAAGATCGTCTATCCTAGGAAGTGGGTAATGGTTCTTCTTTGTGAGCTTATTCAACTCTCTATAGTCTACGCAAAGTCGAAGGGAACCATCCGCCTTTGTAGCAAACACGACTGGCACTCCCCACTCTGATATGCTCCATTTGATGAAGCATTTCTCCAATAGCTCACCAATCTGCTTACTTAACTCCTTCCTCTCCCCAGGAGCCATATGTCTCCCGGGCAATGCCACTGGCTTAGCATTGTCATTCAGATAGATCCTAAAGTCGATCTCTCTCTTAGGGGGTAGTGCCCTAACCTTCTCGAAAACGTCTGGGAAATATCTAGCAACTGGAACTGAATCTAATTCTCCCAGCGATGAATCAAGGGAATAAAGGAAGCTCAACATGACTGACCCCTATGGGTCATAAGAAACCTCGAGAGTCTGTCCGCTACATGTCTTTAGTCTAATGACTCTCCTCCCACAGTCCAATATCGTGCCATAAGTGGATAATCAATCCATCCCCAAAATCATCTCATATCCCGAAAATCCTAGTACATAAGCGTTACAATTAAATTCTACGCCTAATATAAAAATTTTCAAACCCCTACAAATCATGGGTAAATGTACTGATCCTCCTGTAGGGTTTGAAACAACTATAGGGTCTACAACTAGAGAAATATCTAATTGCAAACAATCGACCAAGGAACTAGAAATTAAAGAATGCGATGCTCCAGAGTTAAAAAGAGTTCTGATAGCAAAATCCGAAATAGAGATCAAACCTTCTACATAGGTTTTCCTACCTTGATCTGGTCCACTACTAGAAGGTGTTGCATCCAAAGCCTGTACTTGCGCTGTAGGGTAATAAGAATGTGGTGCGTTATAGGTATAGCTACCCCACACCCCTTAGCATATCCAAAAAGGGCACACCAAAGGATGTGGTGCGTTATAGGTATAGCTAAAGCATCACAGAGACTAAGATTCACAAGATAAATAAGTAAAAACAGCGGAAACATTTAAAATGATAACTTATCCTTCAAAATTAAACTTGATTTCAAAATAAGTCATAAAACATAACATGTCTAAAAACTCAAAATCTCTCATGTCTCATGAAAATACATGTCGGTCTCATATAATCATAGTACAAAAGTAACAATAATAATCATAATCCCTCTCACAAGTACCAATCCATCATAAGCCAAATGAAAAGGATGAAAAGTAGAAGAATACATCTGAAACAAGAGAACTCCGAGAATGAATCTCCAAACAACCTGAATCTACTCAACTCTGCTGGACTATTGGGGGGAAAAAGGGAGAAATAGAGGAGTGGGTCAGACAATAAGTATGGTGAGTGAAAGTAATTACTAGCATTTCTAAGCAAGATAAAGATAATAGACTAAGAAATAGTTCTAGCTTGAAGGGAAAATGCAGAAAAGATAAAACTGGGATAAAATACTATTTTAGATTCTATTTGACTGTTTTCTTTGATTGTTTGAGTGTTTACACTTGTCTTAAACTGCTGTGATTAGGCCGAAACCCTAATCCTATCTCAACTGCTATCTTGATTAGGCTGAAATCCTAATTCTACCCTTTGATCGGCCTATTTATCTCTGTTGTGCCACTTTGAACCAATCCCATTGGCCACAGTAAAAGACACCTCTTTAGCGCTTAGGACACACTAGTGAATTATTTAACCTAATCGATGTCGCACACTCGGTCATCGCCGGTACACACTAACCGTCGCCCCCTATTTGACCCTTTATTTACCCTAATAAGCATAAGCATGCCCAGCCTCATCTAACTGTTGTGAGACCATCAATCCTAGACCTGAAAGGGAATGCTGCCCAGCCTCACCTAACTGTTGTGAGACCATCAGTCCTAGTCCTGAAAGGGAATGCTGCCGGTATTGGTCCTAACAAACAATCTTCTAGTTTTGCGCCCCTTGCCCAAATCCCCAGATTTGAGCCTCTATCTATTGTCCACTTATTTACCCTAATCAGCATAAGCGTGTCCCAGCCTCACCTACTATTGTGAGACCATCAGTCCTAGATCTGAAAGGGAATGCTGCCAGTACGGGCCCTACTTCTACATTTGCTTAATAACTTAATCGAAGTTTTAAAATAAGTATCTTCTGTTATTTTTGCTATATTTGCTTATTAACTTAATCCAAGATCTAAGTTTTAAAATAAGCCTCTTCTGTTCTTTCTTAATTATAACCTATGTTATAATTTTCTTATTAACTTAATCTAGGATCTAAGTTTTAAAAATAAGCTTCTTATATTATTTCTTCTATTTTCTTTTATTAGTTATAACCACTAGTTAGAATCATGCTTGCAAATATCTTAAATTTGCCTATTTCAGCCCATCCCTATTTTATTTCAGTTTTTCTTATTTTACATCTGATTTCTGTAAATTTAGTGTTTTCTATTTTAATCCATATTGATGAATTATTCTCTTTTTAATTTATTCGCGTAAAAAGGGATTAAACCTCTATAAAAGGAAACTAACATTTACAGGCTAAATTCCAACTTAAAAAGATGTAAATAACTTTAAATAGCTATAAATAACTGTAAATAACTGAATAAAATAGCTGAATAAAATAGATTGAAAAGAACTTCTGAAATTTACTTATAAACTAACTATAAATAACTTATATAAAAACCGTCTCAAAATTGTAGAAAAACTACAACTATTGGGAACCATATTATTTTAAATTGCTTAAAAATCTAAAATAATTACAAAACACTCACCTGTGGTCCTTAGCTATAGTCCTTGGCCTACCCGGATCCACTTCTAGGGCGTAGAGTATTTTTATTAAAAAGATCTTCTCCCTAGAAAAATTTTCTATTTAGGGCTCAGCCTCAGGCATGAACCCAATTGGGAGAAAATCTGAATGAGAAAAATAGCTAGTTCTAGGGTCTTATTTATAGTGTGGCTTAGGGATCTCAAGACGTTGGATTTGAAGATTGAATCTGGTGCAACCACGTCATAGGCTCACTAGGGACCCTCGGATGCAAGCACGAATGCACAAGATCAAACTGAAAATCAAAAATATAGTCTTCGGCGCGTACTTGGACGTTTTCACGTCCAAGAAGGAAGGCAGGTCGACCTGACCCCTTTGGGGGTTGACCTATAGGTCGACCTAACCCAAACATGGGTCGACCTAAGCCTTTAAATTATTATTTTTTTCGTTTTTGTTTATTAAATTCTGAATTCTTGTTTCTCTCATAACTTCTCCATACTGACTCAGATTTTGACAAGTTATATATGGAAATTGATCAGAAAATCGCCACGGACCCAATGGTGCAACTCCCGTAGCTCGATTCCGACAATTTCACAAACTTATTTTATTATTTAATTAATTCGTTAATTTATTATTATAGCTCAAATTTTGGGTTGTTACAAGCGTTTTCATATGTTCATGGATGTGTATATGTATATCACATATAACCTATAACGTTGCACAACTTCTCTACGCCAAATCGTCACGAATTCCAATTTTGATTTTCGATCATATTTACACTTTTTAGTTAAACTATATATATTGGTAAACAAAGTTTGAAAATAATATTTCTATTATTATTTAATAATTCAAAGGGTCTAATTTTAATTTTAAAATAATTGTTAAATCGTTTAAACTCAATATAAATTCCCAAATCGATGATTTGCAAATGGTGATGTCATTAATGGTGTCATAAAAACATTTTATTTTCAAAAATAAATTAAATAATTTTATTACATAAACAAGTGTATATATCCAGACTCGTGCGTCTTCAAAATAATGTAATGTGTGTTATAAAAACTTATAACTGAATATTACTTTCTAAAGTGATAAATTCAAGGGTCGTTACAAAGGGAATCACCCTATTTTGTGCTGCCTATTCCAGTAGAAAAATAAATGATAATTCCTTATTATTTCACACATAACACAAGTCCGCATTTAAGTAAATTATAGAGAATTGCAGTGTTAACAATTTCCTTTGGGAAAAGAAGTAATTCCAATGTATTTAGATATATATATAATCCTTAAGTATAACTAATGTAATGTAAGTAGGAATAATAACAACAATTTAAATGAGAAACCTGAAGTATGTAATTTAAGATGGTGTAGAAAAAAAACGGTAAACAAATAAGGTATAATTAAACGAATAGGGAAGTAATAAGTTTAAATAGGCAAGTAAAGAGAGATATTGGTTAAAAAGGAAATAGGAGATTTCATCCAATAATGTTAAACGAAAGGGAAATAATAAATGACACTTAAATCAATAAAATAGAAATGAATAGCAAATAATAGTAAATGACAAGAATAAATCAAAAGTAAGTTATGTAAGATTTATTGAACATTAATCGTTGAAAGTAAAGAAAAGTAATAAATAAATGAAAATATATTCAAATATACGTTTTGACAGGAGTGAAATATGTTTTTGTGTAAATAACTTAGTAAATAAGAATGACATGGTCATTAGAATGGGTTGGAATTCGAGGTCAGTAGTGTTACACAATAGAAGCTTGCCTACTGCAAGGGGCTACTAGCAGCTGCGTATATATTATACTGATGTGGGACACATCCAACTGTAGGACCCATGGAGTTATATATGCTTGCGTATAGGTGAAGGATTACCCCAGTAGAGTCTGCTTCAACTTTTTAGTGGGGGGTATTGCCTAGATTTTATTAGGCAATCTAAAAGGGATGGTGAAGGGGATTGGCGCTATGTCAGTATGTGTTGGTACCAAATCAGGATTAGGATTGTCATAGGTCGAGAACATCATCGATCCTTCATGGTCAATAGAAAAGACATAGTTACACATAACGGGCTACGCCTCCTACTAAGGTTGGCCACGTTGGGCCACTATACTTGTTTGCTAGTTTATTTATTAGGGCAAGGCTAGTTAAGCCATAAAAACTATCTTTCAAAATGAATGGGGTAGTCCATGTAGCTGAGTCTACAATAGCAAGCACATAAGTATTTAATCCCTAAGGCAAGATAGAATACAGCTAAGCTATTGTGATGTCGTATTAGGCACTATGAGACACACGATAGGAAACAACTACCATTGAGAGGTGGACACGGGTGCATACGATGAGACACACTGACAAGTATGCATTTTGATTTCCCCTTCCCAATGCGTAGTTGTAGGGTCATCATAATACGAGGTGTAGTTCCATACGGACGTGATTACATTGATGATGGATCCGGTCGTGATACCGGATTACAGATAGTAACGGGGATAGTATCTTGGCCCAAAAGTGGACCGTGGTACTTATACATATATATGTATGTAGTTATGGTCTACTTCGGGTGGATGGGGCGTATTGTACGCATACGTGGAATCGAAACGACTGAGTAAAATAATAAGAGACATAACATGTAATGGAAAGAGATCAGCATAAACTAGTGTTATGTAAAAAATGTATAATTCACTAGTCACCAGAACGTTGTTCTGACCCCCTCCTCATTACAATCCATATGATAGCTTTAGAGGTGCAGGTACTGGTGCAAGGCTGGAACAGCAGATGGTCAGGTTTCCTTAACCATGTTTGGCACTAACAAGGACACTAGATATTGAAAGTGTCAATCTTGGTCAGTAACTATACAATTTATTATACTTTACTATTCTGCTGTGAGTTATATTGATAGTGGTCTAATATGCATTTATTTGTTTATTTATAGGATACTAAACCAACGATTTGTATCTTCATGGACTTGGGTTTTCAATTTAGTGAAAATTCGAGCCCAGCGGGGTGTAGGTTGTTACAGTATGGGTTCCATATGGGCAATTACATAATTTTGATTGCATATTGAAACTCATAATTCATTTCATTTAAGGAGATGGTACGCTATTTGGTTTTATTTCTATCGACATGCCTTTACATCTATAAGTAATGAACATGAAGAGTTACATTAGTATGTGTAGATAGAAATTCTTTAAAAGAAAGTGTTTTGTAGAATGCAATTATGATGGAGTTAGTAACATAAATAATGGATTGAACACTTAACCACTTATACTTAAATGTTCCTAGTCGTGGGTTCTTTGAGAAAAAAATATCGATGCACCGGATAGACTAGTGTATGTATCACTCTCCATGTGATAGACATTTAATCACTCATGGCCATTGGAGAACTAAGAGGTATGCGGTCATTAGAAACAAATAGAGAAAGACTCACTTATAGTCTTCTATTGTTATTTTATTTACGTCAAATAGAAGATATCACATGAGGATGTGTAGTAGCCTTTTAACATGAGAGTACCGTGTAACTTACGTGTAAAGACCATATTTTGAATATGAAAAATCACTCAACTATAGATCATATTATGATCGTAATTGTTTATGAGTTAAAACATAAGAAGTAAAATACTACTCAAGAGATGGTTCGTCTCCTTCGGTATAAAATTTTGTGTCACCATAATCGGAGGTTAACATGGAGTTATGCCGACCTTGACCAAGGAAGTATGATTAATCGACAAATATTTGTCGAACTAAACCAAGGGATTTCAAAGGTCTAACTTTGCAATAAACTACAGATGTTATTATAGTGTTAACTATTGACAAAATTGTAGGCGTCTAAGCGACTAGTGTTGGCAAAGAGATATAACATGCATAATATATCTTGCTTAAGGGTGCAACTTCATGGATTTCACCTAGATGATCTGTAAGCATCTTACATTGTGCTTACTACTGTACTTCAATAAAGTTCGTAGGGCTTTAATATTCAAATAGATGGAACACTATTGAGAACATTTTTGTTTAAGTAATGGTTCGTAGAGCTTTGACTTAGATTTCATGCTTTTATTCTTTTTGAATTATCATGAAAAGTCAAACTTAACTTTATTTACTTATAATCTTTTAAACTTTGTTTTTAGCGAAACCATTCCATTACTAAAAGCATTTATTAATGGTTTATATGTGTACATTTGTACACTAGTGTGTACAACTTATTCCAACAACTTTTGATCGATGAAACAACGAAAATCCGAAAAACGATTTTCGATCACATTCTCAATTTTTCTTCAAACTACTTATTTATGTAAAGAAAATTCAAAACAAGTTTTCCTCTGTTATTTATTACACAAAATATGTTTATTTGTGTTATAAAATTCATTATTTAAATATCTAAAAATATATTAAATATTCAAGTTCAAAGTGACTGAATTACGGATCGTTACATCCTCCCCCTTTAAAGGAAATTTTGTCTCCAAAATTAATCATACATAACAAAGATATCAAAAGGAACCCAAATGATATCGTACAATGAACAGATACAAAGAAAGTGACTCCACCACAACCGGTGAGCATGCTAAAAATATATCAAACACAACAACTACAACAACAACTCGAAATAAGAATCTCTAATACCAGCCTCTATTCCCAAGTGCAATCCCGAACATCATCACTCCACTATATTGACCAAGTTCACAACCTTAGTCCTTAATCGTCTTGTATCCTGATTGACAATACAAATAAGTTGTCTTACAATAGTCAAGTCAGGCTCAACTTCCATATCCTCCTGCTGAGATGGCTCAATAATCAAAGTAGGATCATGTACGTACTTACGTAAATAGGATACGTGAAGAACATCATCTACACCCATCCATCTAGTTGGTAACTCAACTTTATAAGCAAGAGTTCCTATCCTCTCAAGAATCCGAAAAGATCCAATAAAACTAGAAGCTTACTTTCCTCCCTTCCCAAACCGAATTACGCCTCTTATCGATAAAAGTTCGATAAATACAAAGTCCCCAACTGAGAACTCCAAATCTCGACGCCTCACATCCGCATAGTTCTTCTGTCGACTCTGAGCTACCTTCAAGTGCTTCCTAATCCAATCTACTTTATTTGTGGCATCATGAATCATATCTGGTCCAATCACTAAGCGATCTCTTGGTTCCATCCAACAAGATGGAGACCTGCATGGCCTTCCATATAATGCCTCAAAGGCCCCATCCCAATACTCGCTTGAAAAATGTTGTTACAAGAGAACTCAACAACTGGTAAGTGGTCCTCCCATGAACCTCTAAAATCTAGAACATAAGCACGAAGTAAATCCTCTAATAACACGATTCACTCTCTAAGTCCACCCATCTGTCTAAGGGTGATAAGATGTACTCAAACTTAACTTTGTCCGAGTGCATCATGTAAACCCTTCCAGAGCTGACTCATGAAGATCAGATCTCAATCACACAAAGTATCACATGGGACGCCATGAAGCCTAACAATTTCTCTAACATATAACTGAGCTAAACTAGCAGCCGTCCTTTTTGCCTTAACTAGTAAGAAGTGCGCACTCTTGGTTAACCTATCAATGATAACCCAAATTCCTTCATTACTATCCTCGATCTATGCAATCCATCAATGAAATCCATAGAAACCTACTCCTACTTCTACTTCAGAATCTCAAGTGCCTGAAGCAGCCCGGTCGTCTTTTGGTGACTATCTTTTACCTGCTGGAAGTTAGCACATCTACTTAAAAATATAGCAACACCTCTTTACATCCCTTTCTACCAGAAAGTACGCCTCATATCTTGATACATCTTAGTGACCCCTAGATTTATCATCAGTTTAGAATGATAAGACTCTATCAAATCCTCTTGCCTAATTCCATCCACATCCAGAACACGCAACTGACCGTTTTCTTACAATTCCACGGTCATTTGAATAAGAGTCGAACGAACTTCTCTGGAGTAACATTTTTACTAATAGCTTTAGCTATCCGAGAAAGATGAATGTCCCTCTGTTGATTACGCTTAACGCGATGAATAAGAGTCAGAAGAACTTCCATATTAGCCATAATTGCATAATTCCTGCTCAGTGATCTGCTACAACATTAGCTTTCCTCTGCGTATACAAAATCTCAAGATCATATGCCGTAAGAACTCTAGCCAACGTTGTTGCCTCAAGTTCAAGTCCTTCTGAGTAAGAGACTCTTTAAAGATTCGTGGTCCATATATAACTCAAACCTTTCACCCAAAAGATAATGCCTCCACATCTTAAGTGCGAAGACAATAACCAAAAGTCTAAATCGTGCGTAGCATAATTTTTCTTATGTGGCTTTAGCTGTCGATTTGCATAGGCAATAACTTTCCCATGCTTCATCAAAACAACTCCCAATCTGGTTCCATAAGCATCCATATACACAGCTAAACCTTCGCTCCCATCTGGAATGGTTAAAATAGGAGCTCTAGTCAACTTCTCCTTCAATTTATCGAATGCTTGATCACACTTAGAAGTCCAAACGAACTTAACATCTTTCTTTGTTAACTTCGTCAGATGAGAAGAAATCTTTGAGAAGTCTTTGATAAACCCGCGGCAAAAACCCACCAATACCAAGAAACTTCTAACTTCCACTGAACTTCGGGTTTCTTCCAGTCTAGAACCGCAACAATTTTAGCTGGGTCCACTGATATGCCTTCCCTGAAACAACATGCATTAGAAACCCAACTTCGGATTTCTAGATATGGCACTTAGAGAACTTAGCCTTCAACACATGGCTTCTTAAGGTATTGAGTACGACACAAAGGTGATATTTGTGCTCCTCCTCTATCTTCAAATAGATAAGAATGTCATCAATAAAGATGAGAATAAATTTACTAAGGATATCTTGAAATACTCGATTCATTAAGTCCATAAAATAAGCGGGTGCATTAGTCAGTTTTACACCCGTTCTTACCACAAACTACAATAAAGGAAAATAGGGCAGGACGTGATACCAGGAAAGCTACCCTCGTGTCAAGAAGACTAGAGGAAAAGGGAAGTGAATCAATCAAATTCGTATTGAATAGGGAACCAACTTGAAGTCACAACACTAACCTGACTCAAGCCCTGTAACTAAAGGAACCATGGCCAAAGACTAATAATATATGCATTAGGAAACCGGGCCAGGTCACTATGGTTATATATGAAATCAAAGGCAATGAGACATAGGAAGCATTACATGATATACTGAGTTGACTGCACCTCTAAAGCTCATACTTTGTCAATGGCTGCAGGAATAGGTCTGCACCAGCACATTCTGACGGCAACCTAGGCAGCACCGCATGTGGTCAAGAACACTCTAAAGGGGCCGTATAAAGGGCCACCAAAGATATGCTTCAACGCAGAACCATGGTTAAAGGCAAACCACAAATGTGAAGCTCCTTCTCTCTCTCATCAACAACCCAAGCATATAAGCAAAGATGGCAAAGGTATTAGCAGGACAGTATGACCTTGGCACCAGGCAATATTCACCACTGCTTCTCTTTATATGTATCAACAACATACTGAAGCCTCAGGGCGGTCCCCTACCATTCCTCTTAAGACATTTACCATTCCGAGAGAGAAGAGACCGACCCATACAGACTTAGGCTTCCTGCCCAATTTCCATGCATCCCGCTTCAAACCTCCAAGATTCCCCCAGTATTATGGTTTCCTACTAAAGACCCGGCATCAATCCAGGCACAACAATTAGGCATTGTAGATGGATGATAAGTGGTGAAATATGAAGATGAAGATTAAAGCAAAGAATCACGGGTGATCACAATAACCAACAAGGCACTTTTTATACTATAAAAGGAAACACTAGAGGACGAAAAAGGGATCTTTTTCTACCTAAAAAGGAAAATTTGAGATTTGAATATTGTATACTTCTGGACAATTGTAATCATCTGTACCAAAAATAGCAAATATATAGTGGATTATCCATGGACGTAGGATTAACAATAATCTGAACCACGTAAAAAAATCGTTTCCTTTACTTTTATCATTCTGTCTTCTGATTTAAGAATAAAATTTTCTTTTATAAAAATAATTTCAACATTTCAACAAATAGCAGGAGTGCAACTACAAGGCTATGTAAGCATCCAACAACATAGCCACTTCTCTAAGGCAGATTTAACACAGCTTCAATCTGTTGATTCAAATCATGAAGGTGATCGACATCTAGGATCACTTCACGATCCAGTTGAGTGTGGTGAAAATGAAAAACTTCACCAACATTTTTTGTGCTAGAAGAGGGCCTGAAATTCCGTCCCTCCGCTCCTCTTTCCTCGATTTTCAGCAAATTTCCCATCGTCCAATTCCAATTTTTCATCCCCGACAACTCTATCAGTTCTTCCTCCTCCAAAATGTTATTATTAGCCTTAGTTACTCATGCTGGGGACAGGACTCCAGACAGAAACCCTATAGATCCTTTCCAAACCTCATTTCGGTCCCTCAACAAATCAGGTTACTAGTGAAATAGAGGATTACAAGCATAAGCGATCCAAGGTGCTGTACTCTGGACAACCAACTATCCACTACCCATGACTCACCATCCTTACTTATCTACTGCATGTTTCATGCAGCAGATTAATGGTTACGACACTCTCAGAAATGAGAACAACGAGATCATACAGCTAACAACACCTAATCCACTGCTACTTGATAGATTGACTCAACTAGTCCTCAATGGAGAGGAAGGAATAATCAAAACATTAGTGGCTCCAGGGCCCATTTTGATGTCTCACTTCCCTTAATCGCTACCTCTACCTCCTCCAGCCCTTATCCTTTACCGACCAAGAGCCATCTAGA
The DNA here is from genome assembly GCA_030737815.1 of Allium fistulosum. NCBI lineage: Eukaryota > Viridiplantae > Streptophyta > Magnoliopsida > Asparagales > Amaryllidaceae > Allium > Allium fistulosum. Next base: position 235,193,836 of record CM060906.1, on the reverse strand, counting down.
TGTGCAAAGTTTTTGTTTATTTAGACAGTGATTTCGATGAAGGTGCGGTCACACTTCGCCTTAGAAAGTTCAATTGTTGGGTCTTCAACATCAACTATCAACCTGGTCGAACAGTGTACAGAGGTGGCTGATTTGCAAATCAAGTCGAAGGGTTTCAAAAGAAGAAGCACCAAAGCTAGGGGCTACATATAAATGAGCTTCCAGTGTGACACTTAGAGCCCAAGTCGAGAGCATAATGTCCTACGCCACCTATGTGACAAGGATTGTTTAAAAAAAGAAAAATGTATATGTATATCTATGTACTAAACTGGTCGTAGGGATACTAGACAGCCCGAACCAGTATAATAATCTTTGTATTATTCCTCTCTGGAAAAGTTAAATACACCGTCATAGTTCACCACCAATATTCGCTGATTAAGCATAATGCAAGGTCGGTAGATAAAAATGACACTCTTAACATTGAGAACGGTGATACTGGCCCTACACACTTGGACTTGCATCAATGCAAATCCATCTCTTCAGCCAAAGTACTACATTGGATGGGATATTAGACTACTCTACCCCCAATATAAATATTTATATTATAGCGATCATATCATAGTCAAATTGGTCATAGGGATATTGGACAGCTTGATCCAGTATGAAAAACCTCTAGGTTAGTTAATTCAACATACCATACTGGATGTATGGATATTAGATAGCCAAAACCAGCACAAAAAAACCATGCGCATGCGAAAGGGGTTGTATATAGATAACCAGACTTCTCAGTCAAATCTTCTTTTAGTCCTCCCCCAAATAGTGGGGGGACCATGCCAAGAGCACGAACAAATTACTCTTCATAGCGCCTTGCTACTATTCCATATGTGCAATACCACTTAAGAAATGCAACGGTAGTCTCAGAAATGAGAACGGTGATACTAGAGAAGAATGTGGTTCAACATACGTATGACATTACGCCCCTGAACAAGGGGCAAGTCGTACCAAGAATAGAACTAAGGACATTACGCCCCCAGCCGAAGGGGTAGGTCATACCAAGTATATGACCAAGGAAATTACACCCCCAAAGAAGAAAGGGGCATGTCATACTCAACCCGTGGCTAAACCAGCTAAGGATATTATGCCCCCAAACAAGGGAGCATGCCATATCAAGTACACGGTTGGGTCGGCATAGGGCACAACACCCAAATAAGGGATCAAGTCGCATTAAACATGCAAGATAAAGATTACAACCTCTAGGTCATGATCGGGGGCATATGATATTTCAGGAGCTCATCCTAAGCTTGGCAAGAAAGCACAATCCATGGAATGTACCATAAGTTATTAATCAAGCACAAATCTGGACACTACTCAAAGCTTTCCAAGTAATCAAAAAACTGGGTTATTAATACTTAGTTATGATCCTTGCATGCCTACCCAAAATATTATTGTCTATTTTACATTATGCATATAATTTATAAAAGATTACAATCTAGTTTGTATTATAACATAACACCTCTTAATGAAAAACTAAGTTACTAATCTGATTCGGAATAAGAAGACGAACTAGTTACGCCCGATTTACGTCGATATGACCGGCAGGAATGCGATGTTGTAAGCTAAGATGGACCATCTGCTAAATGAAAAGAAGAAAATTAGTTTTGCAACTCAGTAATCATGACTGATGATCAAGTACGGGAAGACCCACCATGAGTAAAGCCACGGTAAGCAACACGAGGATCATAATTAGCACTAGCCCAGACATTTTCTTAATCCTGAGACCTATATTCATAATCGGCCCTATTAACAAGAAGGACAAATCAAGTCCAGGCCAAAAACAGCTAAAAACATCGATAGCACGTTGTCGACCAATTTCCACTGTTGTCTTCGCCACCTTCTCTTTATGAAGTTCCTCCAATAGAGATGTCCTATCAATTCAGCCCTACGAAACTGCGATGGAGTCTAACCGGGCCTCACACTCCAAAATGAATATTTTGTTCTCTAAGGCATTCACACCCATATAACTACTCTCCTAATTCTCTCAATTTCACTTAAGAGATGCTCCCTTGTCTTTTCGACATTCCTAGAGAAGGGACCAAAGAGCACGTCTTTGGTAGATCTGAAGGGTTAAACCCGAGTATTGGGCGTCCCATACTCTCCCTTATAATAATCCTCTAACTCTTCAACTTTGGCCTCATAGTAATCCTTCACCTAGTTCTTCCATTTAAAGACCTGGTTTGGGTCAGCTCCAGACAGGGGCATAGGAATTGCATCAGACCTAAGGGAGGGCATGTAGCCGAAGTCATTGGAGGATCATCTTCTGCCCTTATACGCAATGCAATCTCTTTGTCTATCTCCACAATCCTGCTCTTTAACTTTTTAATTTCATCCTTATATACAGCCCTATATATACTCTCAGCATTCTTTAATAAGTCTTCTAACTTTGCTACTCCAAGTAGGGTAGAATCTAATTTCCTTTAAAGAACGGCTGCTTCCGAACCCTGATCGAGAGAAGCCAGTCGGAGAGGTTAAATAAGTCCATAAATATTAGAATTAAATAATGGTATAAATAAGAAAAATGAGACCAACGGAAGTTTACAATTTTTGTAAAGAAAAGTTAGATAATAAATAAACTTCTGAATCATAAAAAACATTCTTAGATTACAAAAAATATTTTTCTTATCCTAAAGCCTTAGCAATTAAGCATTAAAATGATACCTAAGGAGCACAAGGAAAAGCAAGGTCGTGCTAACAACAAAGGTCTGATGGGGGTCATAACGTGCTCCTGCCCAATGATCAATGGGCAGGTCAGCTATCAATTCGAAGTCCACTTTGTTATTCAGAAAACTCTGGTCCAATGAAGGATAGAAAAATTCCAAGGCATCTCGGGATCATTGTAGCAACACCTCAGCCCTCTTAATTTTAACCTCTACCTGCTTAAGCTTATCCGAGTAAGAATCAATACTGCCTCGAGAAATCTATAGTAAGCCCTCAAGCTTACATATCTTTAACACCGCCCTCCTCCTCATATCATTTAGAGTCTTGATCAGCTGATACATTGTCTTGTTGGTTTAATTAGAAAAATCACCAAATAATCCATGGGCAATAGTTATCCATCCATCATCATGAAGGCGAGAAGACCCAGGAACAATATCCGAGTGGGGTACGGGGATCGTCCTCCCACATCCAATGGCTTCTTTCTCACTAAGTAGCCCTAGTAATCTCCGTAGACATATCCTCTACTTGTTTCTTATATTGCGTGATCTCATCTCTATAAACAATACCATAGATCTTGTCATCCTCTTCTAAGTTATGCTCTATTCCCTTTAACTTTGATGCAGCACCTTCTGACCACGTGTGCAGTTTTCTATTACAATCGTACTGACGATCAAGCGTGTTTTTGGTCTTTTCAAGCTCGTCATGAGTAAATTTCAGCTTTGTCTCAAGCCTCTCGTTCTCATACCTAAGTTGGACAACTTCGTTGTCAGGAGCATTCTCTGACTCAACCACAGAAGAACATTTAAGGTCAAGAACGATAGTAAAGGTAGAAGCATCCATGTGACAGGAACAGTTAGAGTTGAGTAGGGTTTAAAGGGAACCAACTTAACCACTAATAAAATAAAACATGATTACATAATCAAGATATAACAGATTAAGTTGTAGCATTAAACATTCATTACTCGTTACATTATCTTTACTTGCCCATATACTTAAAGATCATGCGTAAACAACAAGGGCATGGAGAGCTCAATTATTGTTCAAAATTCTAAGTCTAAGCCTAAACCACTTTAAGTTGGAACTATTAGGTGGAAAAGAACCATTCTCTAATGTGTATCGCCATCGGCGCATCACAAAATCACTAAAGGCCTCTTTCTCTTGAACTAACTGATCTATCTGGGATAACAATTCCCAAGTCTTATCCTTAAGCTCCGTATATAATTGTCTAACTATTTTTCACGCCTGTACATAGCCATGACACTTAAACCATGGTGATCTAGAGTGTGTTTTTCGAACCTATCCTCAACCTTCCTCAACAGTTTTGTAAACACATTCTCTCCAGAATACTAAACAAAATAATGAGGAAAATGCGATCATTCGCAGGAAAATAACAACAAACACTATGTTTTGTTACATACACTGAAATAAACTTCAAAGTTTTAATACAACAATAGACAAAAGAAATCTGGGATCAAGCATCCAAGTCTATATGAAAATCTGAATTAATCTTGTATGTATATGCTTTATCTTTGTCATCGGATTGCAGGTGTCCAGGATCTTTCTCAACTTCAACCATCCATCCTCTGTAGAGCACTCAGAACGGTCGGAGGCAACATTTTTCTACACTACCTCCTCCTCATTCCACTACCTTGGTAATACTCAAAGATTGAAGCAAAAAAAGACTGGTTCTCCAAAAAAGTCAGGCTTAACCTCTATCCTAAAGTTACGCCTTGCTGAAGCATAAAAACCATAAGTCAAATCGGAAGTAACATCATCAAGTTCCTTCTTAGATTAGGTCAACTCCTCCTTTACCGCCCCAAGGTTCCTCTTTAACATCAGCTAGTGCCTTATCCCTCTTCTTCAGCTCATGCTCCTTAGACATCCGAGCATCCTCTACCGCCTTGACTCTCTCTCAAAGCATCTTTACCTCTTCTTCAGCCTTGGCCCAAGCAAAAGCTAGCATAGTATTCTCAGTATTAACTGAAGTAAGGTCAGCTTCAAGTTTAGCTACCTGATCTGAAAGCTTGCAAAGCCTGTACATTCTCCCTCTCACGTACCTTCACGATCAAGGCCTTAAACTATAAGAAAGTAAAATCTGAGAAATGTAAGTAACGAACTAGCAACTAAAAGAAGAAAAGGAGAGAAGGGAGTTTACTCACACAAGACCAAAGCTTTTCCAATTCAGACAAGACTTCCAAGGAAGGCATCTCAAAAGCCATAGTAGAAAGAAAAGAAGGAGCCCATGCAGCCCTCCCTACTCTCTTTATTAAAGCAGACATAACAACTTCAGACGTAGTCAAGCCACCCGTACCAGGGCAGGTTCACTCTGCGAAGAAGAAGCAGCCAACCCAGCTGGTGAAGAAATAGGAGGAGGAAGAATGTCTACATCAGGAAGGGGCAGAATATTTAATGTGGAAGAAATGGTTAATCTTTTGAAAGTAGTGGAAGAACCACCGGACCCTCATGTGGTCTATTTGAGGCCTTCTTCATCTTCTCCAAAGCCCTATGAAGCCCAGCAACAACCTCGGCATTCATTGCACCCACAAAGGAAGAGAAATGACAAGATTAAAGTCACAAGGACAATGATTCCCACAAGTTTATTGCAAGCAAGTTATACCCCTAAATTTAGTTGGGGAAGAAGTGGGCTTAAATATGCCATGGGAGAATGTATGATGAGGACGCAAGAAATCACGACCCTTCAGCTTTGGTTTATTAAACAACTCTTTTATTTTCCTGACCTCTGCCGGCAATTTCCGAATCTGCCATCTACGAGAATCATATAATTCTACGTTCTCCTTAGAAGAGATGGTGTGAATAGAATAGTGATGGGAAAAAGAAGGAAAATTGTCCAAATTTGAAATAAAGAAATAGAACTCAGCCCATTTTCAGTTTTACTGGGGACATCGGGAAAAACCGATACATTGGCTTGGATGTAAAAGAAGTCATCGCTCCCTTTTACAGGATTTTTTCTAATTTCAAAGAGAAATCAAAGTTCCTCACTAGTAAGATTGATGCCATTTCCAGTATAAAGAACTAAGGTGGCCAGGGCAAGAGTATAAAAATGAGGGGAAAGTTGGACCGGAGCATGATCAAGGGAAGCAAGCCACTGGTGAATAGTCGGATGCATAGGAAGATAAAGACCACACCAGATATGTTCGGGAGTGATGAAGATATATCCCTTTGGCTGCTTGTTAATATGATCATGGGGTTCGAGAACCCTAACTACGTAACTAGATAACCTAAATTGCCTAAGAACACTGATGGTGTCTCCTAGCTGAGTGACTCTAGAAGGAGAAAGCATAGAGGAAGACGAAGAGGAATCCATGTCAAAGTCCTAAAAGTTACTTCAAAGAAAAATCGAACAAAAATCGGAACGGTTTTTCCTACTTTCAATCTGCCAACATACCCTCAAATTTGAAAATTAACTCAATAGCAGTTCTTTTCAAGATAAAAGAAAATTTAGGGAAAATGAAGAAAGAATGACCTCAATTTGAATAATGGTCGCACGATCGAAGTGATCAAAGATTTTTGTGAAACATGTGCAAAAATAATAAGTGCAAAGACTGATAATAATCTGCCTAGAAAAATGAAAAGCCAGATTGGATAGCGGTTTTGAAGTGGACCAATAAGAAGATGTCACATGTACAAGAGCATTAAATGTGACTACAACTGATAAGACTTTCTTCACTACCGAAAAGATAGAACTGACTGCATATACAGACCGAGTGCTTAAGATAGCAAGTTTACACCGACCTGTGATCATCGCAGACTTAAGGGGTGTAACATCCCCTATCTGGAGACCCGAAGCTAAGCGCTACAGATGCTGCAGTCATCCATAGTATTAACTTCCGTGACCAAATACGGTAATGTTAATGGTATCCATAATATCAGAAGCACTTGAATATAAAATAAAATCATCTCAAATTAAAACATTTTTTTATTACATTTCAAAACAACATTTCATATCCAAGTTACATAATCCCAAACGTTTTCCAGGTTCAGATAAAATATAATAATTACAAAATACGCCAAGAGTGACATATGGAGATGCTCCCTTGGTTGACCAGAGTACTATACAGTCATAACTGACTTAATACAACACAGCGGAATAAACAAAATAAAACATCAACTCCTAAATAGCTATCCGTCAGCCACCTGCTCGTCTTTGGAAGCTTTATTCGCCAACCTACTAAAACCTGTAAATCCTCAATCCTCAGTCTACTCAAATCAATTTTGAGCACCCGAGAGTTTAAGGGGAGAAACATAAACTTCGAGTCAGACATAAAACCTGGTGTGAATAATACTATACATCTCGGTTATTTGATATTAAATGAGAACACACCGCTTAGCGGAACGGGTTTCCCCTCACTAATATCCCTTTTAAAACATATCTTTTGCAAATCATAATCCTGCAACCAAAACTGGTTAAAACTGTAAAGCATTATCATGTAAACATACATATCAGGTAACAAATGGACTATCTGTCCGAACACTATAGTTTTGTTTGACTAACTACCAACATTTGGCCGATTCGGACCTACCATACAATATATAAACAAATAGTCTAACACCTATTAGACACTCCTCTTTTGGACGGTCTGTCCCTAACTTATTATCTCCCACAGTTACCTGATCTATATGATTTTGCGGGCTCACCAATAACCTACCTCTGTACAAATATATTCCCTTCTGTGTGTAACATAATTTTAGTATTACCTGTGACAAAGCCCTACACACTAGAATTTTGGACTAAATTAGCTGGGCTAATAGCTAATTTATCGGGCACGACCCTATACCAGTCCAATCTGGTATATAAACATCTGAGTCATTTTACTTAGGGTAATCTTCCCTTAAATTTATGCTTTACTCAAAATCATCTTGCCATGTTATATATATACTTTACCCAAATCTTTGTTGATGAAAACATTTAAACCTTTGAAAGTACCCCTTTCGAATCCATTGAAAGTACCACTTTCGGAACCAAGTAAACCCTTCTTTATAACCTAGGCCGAAAGGCCAAAACGTTCCTTTTGAAACCATTCAATCTTCCTTTTGAAACCCTTGAAAAACCTTTCCTTCAAAATCTTTGAAAACCTTAGACATCCTACACTTAAATCATTTAAACATTGCCTTTCAAAAACACTGGAAAACCTTTCCTTTCAAACCTTTCGAAACCATTGAGGAACCACCCCTTAGAAACCTTTCTTTAAAACCTTTCGAAAGCATCAAAACCTTTATAAAAAGCAAACCTTTCGAAAGTGTTCGGGTTCAATTTAAATCATGTAGAAACACCTTTCGAAACCATTTAAAACTATCTCCTTTGAAACCTTTGGGTTCTACCTTCAACAGAGCAAAAGGGTCGTTAAAACATTTAAGTCGAAAGCACTCTTTCGAAAGATATTCCTAAGTAAAGAAGTGATGGTGTCGAAACCAACCCTTCCGAAAGCATTGGAGAAGTGGCTTGGATTTTAAAACAAAGTATACCTTCCGAAACCATTGACTTTGAAAGGTAAAAAAGCGGCAGCTAGGGGTTTCGACCCCTTTGACAGCATTTACTTAAAACAAAAGGCGCAACCCATTTGAAGCCATTCCTTTAAACAATTAGACCCAGTCGAAAGCCAACCAAGTCGAGAGCAAACACTTCGAAAGCAATGCAGGCACGTTTTCAATTAAAAGCAAGGCAATGTTTCGAACCCTTTGGAACCCTTAGCTTCGACCTAGTGCCTTTCGCCTTAGTCCAATTCGCTACGTACCAATTACTTGATACTAGGCGCATTGGTTTCAGTGGCAATGAAGGCGGAAGTACTTGGTCAGAACCCTTGGTGCCAAAAGTAGCGAAACATGCCAAAAGCATGTAAAATCTATTTTTAACTTTAAAATGAAATAATTTTCAACTAACCTTCCTTGTTTGTCAAAATATTATTGGTTGCTAATTTTCTTTTCTAAAAGTGCTACTAATATTTCAAAAATAAACAATTTACTTAATTTACAAAATACCCCTTCTCCTTTTATAAATATATATAACATTTAAGTCCCATACCTTAAATAATTTGATATATTCATCAACGCTTAGGAAAATTCTAAAAAAATTCCAAAAAATCATTTTTAATATGTTTCATATATTAGGAAATATGAGATGTAGTCATTATTCACCTTAGCTTTGAGACTAAGGAGTTTGAGATTTGAATGGATTTGAATTGATTACTCTTCTTCCTTTAGCTTTTCTACCTCTTATTCTTGCTAATGGTGGCCGGCCTCTAAATTTAATTTTTGCAAATGAATGTGTGTGTGAGCACGGCTAAGGGTTTAGGGTATAAGAATATCTTTTTTCCTATTTTAGCCTTACCTATTACCCTTATCTATTTTAATTCATGTTAGCACATTTTGGTTTATTCATTAACATGGCACGACTACCGCTTAATTTAATCACAAATCTCAATCCCCTAATCATCACATTATTTTATTTAATTTAGCTAATTAAATATCCTAAATAATGTTACAGAAAATTAGGGTCATTACAGACTCTCCTCCTTAAAGAATTTCGTCCTCGAAATTACGATAAGGTACACAACAAATCAATCATAAAGGTAAAACATACCATCAAACAAATTAGGATAAGCATCTCTAATCCTGCTCTCAGTCTTCCAAGTGCAGTCTCTCTCATTGTCGCTCTACTGGCCTTTCACTAATCTGACTGTCTTGTTTCTTAGCCTTTTCTCATCTCTCATGTCTATACGAATCAGCTTTCTAACTACAGTCAAGTCCGGCTCTACTACTAAATCATCTAACACAGTAGGCGTAATAGCAGTCTCCGGGTCTCTGACACACTTCCTTAGATGAGAAATATGGAAAACGTCGTGGACTCCTGCCAAATTAATCGATAACTCTAATCTTTATGCGAGTTTCCCGATCCTTTTTACAATAGGTGATGGTCCTACGAATCTCGGTGCCAACTTTCTCGATCTTCCAGATCTAATCACACCCTTCATCGATGACACCTTAACAAACACATGATCTCCAACAGAGAACTCTAAGTCTTTCCTTCTTCTATCTGCATAATTCTTCTGCCTAGACTGAGCTTCCTTCATCCTAGCTCGAATCAACTCAATCTTCTCTGTAGCTTCTCTAACCAAATTTGGACCAAAAACCAACCTATCCCCGGTCTCTAACTAACAAATGGGAGATTTGCATGGCCTTCCATACAAAGCTTCAAACGGTGACATCCCCGTACTAGCCTGATAACCTTTGTTATACGAAAACTCGACTAAGTTTAGATGGTCTTCCCATGATCCCCCAAAATCTAACACACAAGCTCGTAACAAATCTTCCAAGATTTTGTTAACTCTTTCCGTTTGCCCATCGGTCTATGGATGGTAAGCGGTACTCATCTTGAGCTTGGTTCCTAAAATCTCCTGTAGACTCTTCCAGAACTCACTAGTGAACAAGGAATCTCTATCACTTACTATGCTACTAGGAATTCCATGCAATCTAACTACATTTTTCATAAATAACTTAGTTAGAATAGGAGCCGTCCTAGTTGACTTAACTGGAATGAAATGTGCACTCTTGGTTAATCTATCCACTATGACCCATATACTTTCATTTCCTCTACTAGATCTTCGCAACCCATCTATAAAATCCATAGAAATAGAATCCCATTTCCATAACGGAATATCCAATGGCTGTAGCAACCCACTTGGCTTCTGATGTTCGGCTTTTACCTGCTGATAGTTCAAACACTGCTTCACCCATAAGTCAACATCCCTCTTCCTACCTTCCCAAAAGAAACTTTTCTTCATGTCTTGATACATCTTAGTTCCTCCTGAATGAATAGTGAATTTTGAACGATGACATTCCTCCAAAGCTTCCTTCCTAATGTCTCCCACATTTGGAACACACAACCTTCCTTTCTTTCTCAACTACCCATTCTGGTCAAGACTAAAATCCTTCAAGTCATTGCTCTCCGTTAAATCTCTTAACTTCTTGATCCGTTCGACTAATACTGGATCCTCCTCTTGTTTAGAAGTAATCTTTTCAATCATTACCAGTCGAACTTCCAAACAAGACAACACAACAGTTCCTTTACTAGATCCGGCCTCAGATCTCCGTTGAACTCTACAAGTCGACAACGCTTCCAAATCCTTCCACTCAGCTATCATCGCCAAAACTGCATTCTGATGCCTCCTGTTAGGTGCATCTGCTACCTTATTACCTTTCCCTGGCGTGTGCTCAATTCCATAATCATAAGTAGTAATAAACTCTAACCATCTCTGCTGTCTCATGTTCAACTCCTTCTGAGAGAACAAATACTTCAACGACTTATGTTCCATATAAAGCTCAAACCTTTCTCCCAAAAGGTAATGCCTCCACACCTTCAATGCAAAAAACATCGCAGCTAACTCCAAATCATGTGTTGGATATCTAACCTCATGCAGTCTAAGCTGTTGAGAAACTAGGCAATCACTTTACCTCTCTGCATTAACACAGCTCCTAAACCAGTTCCACATGCATCTGTATAAACTACCAAATCTTGGTTTCCTTCCGGCACAACCAACATAGGTGAATGGGTCAATAAGTGTTTCAAGCTCTGGAATGCTTTCTCACACTTATCGGTCCACACAAACTTCACATCCTTTCACGTTAGCTTGGTCATCGGTGCTACTATCCATGAAAAATCCTTAATGAATCTCCTATAATATACAGCTAATCTAAAAAAACTCTTTATCTCAGTCACTATTTCGGGTCTCTTCCAATTATTCACCGCTTCAATCTTAGTTGGATCTACAGACAACCCTTTCTTTGAGACTACATGACCAAGAAACTTCACTTCCTTCTTCCAGAAATGACACTTCGAAAACTTCGCCTTCAGCTGATTTTGGCTCGGCGTCTTAAGCACAATTCTAAGATAAACTTCATGCTCCATTTCATCTCTAGAGTATATCAATATAGCATCTATGAAAACCAACACGAACCTATCCAAGTGCTCTTGGAAAACTCGGTTCATCAAATCCACAAAGAATGCTGACGCATTAGTTTGTCCGAACGGTATAACTAACCATTCATACGATCTATAATTAGTTCTAAAAGCCATTAAAGGTGTATTATCCTTTGCTACTCTAAGCTGATGAAAACCTGTCACCAAATCCAACTGAGAAAATACCTTGGCTCCACTCAACTGATTAAACAAATCGTCAATTCTAAGCAACAGGTATTGATTCTTTATCGCCTTCTTATTTAACTTACGATAATTGATACACAACCTTAACGATTCATCCGGCTTCTTAGCAAACACTGCGGCTGCTCCGCAAGGCGAACTGCTTGGTCTAATGAAATTCTTACCTTCCAAATCTACCAACCACGCCTTCAGCTCTCTCATCTCTGTAGGTGTCATCCTACTTAGCGGTCTGCTCACTAGTTCAGCTCCAGGCACCAAATCTATCCGAAACTCAATGGCTCGTTTCGGTGGCAATCCTACTATCGGCTCAAACACATATGCGACTTCTCTAACCATGAAAACTCAATCCAACTCATCCTCTACCTCCACAGCACCCAACAAAGCATTCACCTTACGACTAAGGTTTTCTATTCTATGGTATAAACAATCCGATCACTACAATTAGAGTGTCTAAGCAATATTTTCCTATCATGACAGAATATCCTAGCATCGTACTTACTTAACCAATCCATACCCAAAATAATTCCGAACCCTACAAAGTCAAATACATGCAAACTGCAAACAAAGGTATGACCTAACAAATCAAATTCTAGTTGGTCACACTTCATCCCAAGCGTCGCATACCCTCCTATCGGATTTGCAACTCTTAAGGAAGTAACTAAGTATGAGGGTTATATGTTAACTTATCTACCAAACAACGAGATACAAAAGAATGTGATGCACCAGTATCAAACAGAATGCTAATAGACGTACCATGGATCTGAAGCGTACCTCCCAACACTACTTTCCCTTTCTCCTACTCTATTGGTCCTGAAGCAGCAAGCTCCAATGCAAATACTTTTCCCCTTCCATCCTTAGCAGGCTCTTTGCATTGATTCTTATAATGACCAATCTGATCGCAGTTGAAGCATCTAATATGCTTCTACTCGATCACTTCCTTCGCATTTCCAGTATGACACTCATTAGCAAAATGCCCCTTCTTATCGCACTTGAAGCAAACAACCTCAGACTTTCCTTTCTCCGCGGCTCCACCTTTCTGTGCACCCTTCTTATGAAATAACTTCCTTTTCTGACTCTGTCCCACCTGGACTTCCTTCGCCTTATTCTTCTCCAAAGAAGCAAGCATCTCTTCGTGTCTTAAAGCCATTTCCACCACAACATCACAAGGATCTCTGATATGAGGTAATGTAGCCCTTAACAAATCAGGCTTCAACCCCCTAATGAACTTCTCATTTCTCTTCATCACGGTATCCACAGTAGCATACCCTTGCCAAGCCAACTCCTCAAATCTTCTAGAATACTCCAACATAGACATCTCTCCCTGCTCTAACTCAGCAAACTTTCTGAGCAAAGCAGACTGTGCCATCACAGACATGAATCTCTCCTGGAACCTCCACCTAAACTCAACCCATGTCATCGTCTCTTCATCCACTCTAGCCGTCACACTATTCCACCAAAATAAAGCTGCTCCTTGAAGCTATCTTGAAGCAAACCTCCTCTTCTGCTCACATTGAGCCCCAAGTCTACGAAGATTCGCTCACAATGCAGCAATTAGGTCTCCACCTCAATAGCATCCTCAGTTCCAATAAATGGCTTACCTCCAAGCCTACACTACACCACAGATAGGATTTTGGCGCAACCTTAGGCGGCACATTTGATACAGCTATAAGTCGTATCAAATTTTAATACGGCTTATAGCCGTATCTATATTATTTAATACGGATGTAAGCCGTATTAACATTTGATACGGCTTATAGCCGTATCAAAATCTGTTCCTCTTTTCGTGGGAAAATTTTCCCCAAAACGCACACCCTCCCTCCTTCAACCAAGACGTACTGAATGTCCAATTTTCATAACCAATTTCACAATCCTAAGCTCCCTTACTACTCTTCATCAACTTTTAAATCTTCATCAAATTCATCTTCATATCGATTTAGGGTTAAATAAACGAACTAAGTAAGGGTCGGATTAAAAACATTATCTACTAATGCACAACTCCATTGTTGATTGGGAGGTATTTGGAGTGAATCAGAGATGGCATCATCGAGTTCGATGCTAGAGTGAAATTCGATTTTTGGAGTTTCTAGAGGGCATCCTTGAGTTCATTGCTGGAGTGAAAGCTGACTTTAGAGGTGGGAGTGAAAGTCGATTTCTAGAGGGAGTGGAAGCCAATTTCTAGAGTGAATCAAAAAAGGTCAAAATTCTTTCATTTTTTTTCGTTCATAATTTTCTATGCACAAATCCATACGACTGTCACTCAGCACTATTGGGATAATAGAGCAAGCAAATGGTGTTGCAAGTAATAATAATAAATAAATAAAATAACAACGACCATCACTAGCATCAAAAATGAAATAGATTCTTAAATCCAATAACTTTTACCCGATGGTCATTGCAATTCAAGAACTATGCATGTTGTAATTTAAAAATAGCTTAAAATTTTAGCTGGATTGTAATCCAATATTAACAAGATAAAAAAAGGTCCAACTTCGTCACACTCATATGCTAACCAAGTTAGCTGGTTTGCGTACAGAATCAAACATTAATATTGATTGAACAAGCACGTTTCTTTTATTTAAAATTTAAAAAAGGGAAGTAGAAGAGCAATGATTTAAATGATATAGCCAAGTATGTAAACAAAAATTCCCCGCGTTATATTATTGGGCTCTTCCTCTTGTATTTATAGTGAAAGAATCTAAGACGGCAGTGTATAATAGTTTGTAGATGTATAGTAGCATTTTGTAACCTTATATAAACTCCAAAAGATCACTCAAAAGAATACTCACAAAAATTCAACATAAATTCCAAATAAAGAAGAGCTTATCACTCTTACTAACCTAACTACAGTGAAAGTCGATTTCTAGAGGGAGTGGAAGCCGATTTCGTTTTGGTGTATGCTGGAGTGACATTCGTATGTGATTTTGTAGTCACCATAGCATGAAAGAATTTTGTTGCTTGATCCCCTTGTGTGAGCCACTTTGCCTTTGCCTTTTGGTAATTCTCTATTCCTTTTGAATGCAGTATTAATTGAAGTTGGTCTAAACTGTTTCTGTATTCATTGAAAAACATTGGGTGATGAGGATTGTTAATGAGCTGCAAGTATAAATAGTTGTTGTTTTCTCTTTTCTGTTCGCAAAGTTGTTTAATACTTATTTTATTTTGGTTCCACTGTTTGAGACTTGCCTTTACTGCCTTAAGCTTAGAGAGAAAAACTGAACATAGGGCTATCATTAGTTCTAGCATGAATGCTTCTCTTTATTACTTCTACATAGCCTGCTTGAGTATGCCAAGCATTGTTATATTTGAAAGATCTATGAGAGACCCTATGTGAGTCTTACAATTGTTGTTAATGGTGCAAGCCAAGTATCAGGAGAGGGGTAATGCATAGACATTACTCCGGTGCTACAAAATGGCGCCGTTGTAATGGCAATTTTTTTGGAAACAGTTTGGTGCTAATGTTTAAAATAAACTCTATATTTTGAGTTCCATTTATTGAAATTTAAATAGTCCATATATTTTAACTATTTAAAATTAATTGTTTACTAAATTATATTGTTCTTTACTATACAATTTATATTATGAACGATCAAGTAGCTTGAATCATGTAAAATTACTAACTTAGAAAATGAAGTTACATCTTATAGTTGCCAGTGATTGAAATATTTTCACAATTTGATAATAATAAATAATACTTTACGTTAAATCTTATAGTTAAACATTATCGTCAAAGGTAGTTAATGTGACAGGAGGGCAGTATGTCTTTCAGCATAGACAAACAATGGATAAATGAATCAGATCTAAGATCTACATACTATATAGACGGGGTGCAGAAGTTCATTAGTTTTGTTGAAGAAAACGGTGGTAAGAAAGGATTGTATTTATGCCCTTGCACCCGGTGCAAAAATATGAAGACGATCAAATTAGATGACATTCATTTTCATTTGCTTAGATGGCGTATTATCCAATCGTATACAGTGTGGTATTTTCATGGGGAAAAAGGGCGGAGATGGAAAAACAACAATCAGTTAGTCATGGCAGAACTACTGCTGAGTCTGAACATATTAGGATGGAAGATCTGGTCAATGATGTAGATAGATTTCATCATTTTCAACCTACAAATTCGTTGCCTGATCATGCTAATGTTGGAGAGCAGTCTACTGATTATCCAGATTGGCAGGCCAATGAAAGTAAGAAGTATAAATCGCTTTTTGGTAGCGTAAAAGAGCCACTGTATCCTTCATGTTCAAAAGGGATTACGAAGCTGTATGCCATTGTGAAACTGAATAGCTTGAAGACCCAATACAGCTTTTCAGATAATGGTATGACTGCACTTCTCGAACTAATAAAGGAGTTACTCCCCGAAGGTAACACGCTGCCGACAAAGTACTCCGACTTGAAGAAGATCATTAAGCAAGTTGGGATGAATTACAGAACTTATGATGCATGCATCAATGATTGCATATTGTACTGGAAAGATGATGCGAACAAAGTTTCTTGTACAAATTGCAATGAACCAAGATATATGACATCATTAAACGAAGAGAGAAAATGCACCAAAGTACCTCGAAAGACATTAAGACATTTTCCTTTAATTTCTAGATTGAAGAGACTATATACTGTACCATGGATGGCAGATGCGATGACCTGGCATGGTCGTGACAAGTCTGATCCAACCGTAATGCGTCATCCATGTGACACTTCTCAATGGAAAGTCGTAGATTCATTTGATCAAACTTTTGCTGCCGAGCCATGAAATGTCACACTTGGAATAGCAACAGATGGTTTCTGTCCACATGCTTCTCTCTCTAACCCTTACAGTTGTTGGCCGGTAATTGTAGTACCATATAATCTTCCTCCGTCCATGTGCATGAAAAGGGAGTTCTCAATGTTAACATTGTTGATTTCTGGGCCAAAACAACCAGGAAAGGATATTGATGTTTACTTACAGCCATTGATAGACGAGTTAAAGCAGTTATGGGAAGGAGTAGTTACATTGTGCAGTGGCTGCCGTAACAACACAGTATAACAGAGGCTTGTTGTGTATTTGTATTATGTAGTAATGTGATACATTTGTATTATTGTTGTGTATTTGGATCTTGGTACTGGAGCGATATTGTTTTCTAGTATCCGCTACTGTGATATATTAATGTGCTAAATGCTAGTATTATGTAATGATATTATGTAATGATATTGTTAAGTTATTACGCACCGCAATGCGGATTATTGAATCATTTGAATGTGCACTGTCTATAATATTATTTGTTTTGATGTCTCGGAATGATTATTGATTATATATTGGATATGAATAGGTCTATAATATTATATATTGGATATTGATTATATATCTATATCTAATTGACTAATTAGATACGGCTTTTAGCCGTATCTAATTGGTTCATTAGATGCTGCCTATTTGTCAATTAGATACGGCTTCTGGCTGTATCTATTGTGTCAATTAGATACGGCTAATGGCCGTATCTAATTGATACATTAGATACGACTTTTAGCCGTATCTAATGAGCCAATTAGATACGGCCATTAGCCGTATCTAACTGACACAGTAGATACGGCTAAAAGCCGTATTAAAATATTAAGCTCGGCATATTTTGATACGGCTTTTAGCCGTATCAGTATATCGTTTATGGTGTAGTGCTAACATAGTCCCTACTCAAGGTAGCATAGTTGTTGACCACTGGAGCTTCCTAAACTCCTACTCCAGCATTTCCTCCAACCACACCAGCAGCAATTCCAGCTTGCATCATATTCACGAAAAATGATACATAGCTCCTATATCCACTTATGGGACTTCAGCACCAACATTTCCTGCTTGTGCCTGACCTTGGTTCCTTTTAGTATTCGGTCTGGCATTTCCATTTGTAGTGGTGCTTCCTCCAAAATTCACTCTTCCACTTCTAGCATCCATATCTGTATTCAAGCCTCGTGAGACACAGAAGTAAGAGAGATAGGAAACTAGAGATAGAGCGTATACTTATATTTAGCAAATACAAGTACGTTACTATAGCATTATCCCATACCCCGATCATACTCTAATTCCTTAGGATTATGTTTTCAAAAATCATTTTGGTTTAAAAAATTTCATAAACCTATGCTCTGATACCAAGTTGTAACATCTCCTATCTAGAGGCCCGAAGCTAAGCGCTACGGATGCTGTAGTCATCCATAATATTAACTTCCGCTTAAAACATTTTTTTATTACATTTCAAAACAACATTTCATATCCAAGTTACATAATCCCAAACGTTTTCCAGGTTCAGATAAAATATAATTATTACAAAATACACCAAGAGCGACATATGGAGATGCCACCTTGGTTGACCAGAGTACTATATAGTCACAACTGACTTAATACAACACAGCGGAATAAACAAAATAAAATAGCAACTCCTAAATAGTTATCCGTCAGCCACCTGCTCGTCTTCGGAAGCTTTATTCGCCAACCTACTAAAACCTGTAAATCCTCAATCCTCAGCCTACTCAAATCAATTTTGAGCACCTGAGAGTTTAAAGGGAGAAACATAAACTTCGAGTTAGACATAAATCCTGGTGTGAATAATACTATACATCTCGGTTATTTGATATTAAATGAGACCATGCCGCTTAGCGGAACGGGTTTCCCCTCACTAATATCCCTTTTAAAACATATCTTTTGCAAATCATAATCCTGCAACCAAACTGGTTAAAACTGTAAAGCATTATCATGTAAACATACATATCAGGTTACAAATGGACTATCTGTCCAAACACTATAGTTTTGTTTGGCTAACTACTAACCTTTGGCTGACTCAGGCCTACCAGAAATTATATAAACAAATAATATAACAACTGTTAGATACTCCTGTTATGGACGGTCTGTCCCTAACTTATCATCTCCCAGGGTCACCTGATCCTAATGGTTTTGTGGGCTCACCAATAACCTACCTCTGTACAAATATATTATCTTCCGTGTGTAACATAATTTTAGTCTTACCTGTGACAAAGCCCTACACATAGGAATTTTGGACTAAATTAGCTGGGGCTAATAGCTAATGTATAGGGTGCGACCCTATACCAATCCCATTAGGTATATAAACATCTGAGTCATTTTACTTAGGGTAATCTTCCCTTAAATTTTCCTTGAAAACCTTTTCATCTCAAAATGGTTAAAATCTTTAAATCAAACTTAAACAAGGAAAATGCATACTCTATGTTTTACTCAAAATCATCTTACCATGTTATATATATACTTTACCCAAATCTTTGTTGATGAAAACATTTAAACCTTTGAAAGTACCCCTTTCGAATCCATTGAAAGTACCCCTTTCGGAACCAAGTAAACCATTCTTTATAACCTAGGTCGAAAGGCTAAAACGTTCTTTTCGAAACCATTCAATCTTATTTTCAAAACCCTTGAAAAACCTTTCCTTCGAGAGCTTTGAAAACCTTAGACATCCTACACTTAAAACATTTAAACATTGCCTTTCGAAAACATTGGAAAACCTTTCCTTTTAAACCTTTCAAAACCATTGAGGAACCACCCCTTAGAAACCTTTCTTTAAAACATTTCGAAAGCATCAAAACCTTTATAAAAAGAAAGCCTTTCGAAAGCGTTCGAGTTCAATTTAAAACATGTAGAAACACCTTTCGAAACCATTTAAAACTATCTCCTTTGAAACCTTTGGGTTCTACCTTCAACAGAGCAAAAGGGTTGTTAAAACATTTAAGGCGAAAGCACTCTTTCGAAAGATATTCCTAAGTAATGAAGTGATGGTGTCGAAACCAACCCTTCTGAAAGCATTTGAGAAGTGATTTGGATTGTAAAACAAAGTATACCTTCTGAAACCATTGACTTCGAAAGGTAGAAAAGCGGCAGCTAGGGGTTTCGACCCATTAGAAAGCGTTTACTTAAAACAAAAGGCGCAACCCATTCGAAACCATTCCTTTAAACAATTAGACCCAGTTGAAAGCCAACCAAGTCAAGAGAAAACACTTCGAAAGCAAAGCAGGCGCGTTTTCAATTAAAAGCAAGGCAACGTTTCGACCCCTTCGGAACCCTTAGTTTCGACCCAGTGCCTTTCGCCTTAGTCCAATTCACTATGTACCAATTACTTGATATCAGGCACATTGGTTTCGATGGAAATGAAGGCGGAAGTACTTGGTCGGAACCCCTGGTGCCGAAAGTAGCAAAACATGCCAAAAGCATGTAAAATCTGTTTTTAACTTTAAAAAGAAACACTTTTCAACTAACCTGCCTTATTTGTCAAAATATTATTCGTTGCTAATTTTATTTTCTAAAAGTCCTACTAATATTTCATAAATAAACAATTTAATTAATTTACAAAATACCCCTTCTCCTTTTATAAATATATAAAACATTTAAGTCCCATACCTTAAATAATTTGATATATTCATAAAAAGCTTAGGAAAATACTACAAAAATTCCATAAAATCATTTTTAATATGTTTTCTAACATATATTTATTTAAGACCCAAAACATAAATAATTTAGCCGTAAATTATTTTAAACCCAAATAATCATTTTCTACACTAGAAAATTAATATAAAATCACATTAACTCGGAAAATTATGAAAATTGAAATTCATCTCTAAAATATCATTTCTAATCTGAATCTAAATTGACAAGGTATTTGGATGTCATTTAATAGGGGTTTCACATTAAAACATATCATAAAACCTATATGAATAAGCATAAATCATCAATAAGCATATATAAACATTTAATCCTTCAAAAACATGGCTAAACATTGCAAAATACTTCGGATTCATCTTAAAATCGAAAACGAAATATGAGATGTAGTCATTATTCACCTTAGCTTTGAGACTAAGGAGTTTGAGATTTTAATGGATTTGAATTGATTACTCTTCTTCCTTTAGCTTTTCTTCCTCTTGTTCTTGCTAATGGTGGCCGGCCTCTAAATTTAATTTTTGCAAATGAATGTGTGTGTGAGCACGTCCAAGGGTTTAGGGTATAAGAATATCTTTTTTCCTATTTTACCCTCACCTATTGCCCTTGTCTATTTTAAATCATGTTAGCTCATTTTGATTTATTCATTAACATGGCACGGCTACCCCATAGTTTAATCACAAATCTCAATCCCTTAATCATCACATTATTTTATTTAATTTAGCTAATTAGATATCCTAAATAATGTTACTAAAAATTAGGGTCATTACAATGGGCAAGTGTTACCATCTTACCACGAACTGCAATAAAGGAAAATAGGGAAAGACGTGAGACCGGGAATGCTACCCTCATGTCAAGATGACTAGAGGAAAAAAAGGAAGTGAATCAATCAAATTTGTACTGAATTAGGGAACCAGCTTGAAGTCACAACACCTAACCCGACCCAAGCCCTATAACAAGAGAACCATGGCAAAAGACAAATACTGCATTCAATAGGAAACCAAGGGAGGTCACTGTGGTTATATCAAAAATCAAAGGCAAAACCGAAATGTTGCGATGAGAAATAGGAAGTAGTACATGATATACTGAGTTGACCGCATCTCTAAAATTCACACTTTGTCAATAGCTACAGGAATAGGTTTCCACCAGCACATTTCGGTGGCAACCTAGGCAGCGCCGCATGAAGTCAAGAATACTCCAAGGGGCTGTATACATGGCCACCAAAGATACGCTTCAATGCAAAACCATGCCTACAGGTAAACCACGAATGTGAAGGTCCTTCTCTCTCTCATTAACAACCTAAGCATATAAGAAAAGATGCAAAGGTATTAGCAGGGTAGTACGACCAAGGCACCAGACAATATTCACCACTGCACCTCTTCATATGCATAACAACTACCAAAGCCTTAGAGCGGTCCCCTACCATTGTTCCTAAGACATTTGCCATTCGGAGAGAAAAGAGGCCGACCCGTACAGACTCAGGCTTCCCTCCCAGTTTTCCAAGAATCCTGCTTTAAATTTCCAAGACTCCCAACCAGTATTATGGTTTCTCGCCAAAGACCCATCATCAATCCAAGCATAACAAACAATAGAGGACAAAGAAAGGAAACAATAGAGGATAAAGAAAGGGACCATTTTCTTCAGCTTCTTCTTCTTCCTAGAATGGAAAATTGAGATTTGAATATCTTATACTACTAGATGATTGTAATCATCTGTACCGAAAATAGCAAATTTATAGTGGATTATCCCATGGACGTTAACAATAATCCAAACCACGTAAAAATTTCTATGTCCTTTACTTTTATCATTATGTCTTTTGATTTAAGCATAACATTTTCTTTTGTAAAAATCATTTTGACATTTCAACAAAAAGTTGGAGTGAGACTATAAGGCTATGTAAGCATCCAGCAACATAGCCACTTATCCAAGGCAGATTTAACATTGCTTAAATCTATTGATTTAAATCATGAAGGTGATCGACATCTAAGATTAGTTCATGATCCAGTTGAGTGTGGTGAAGACGAAAACTTCACCAATAGTAAACCCAAACAGCATAACTAACCACCTATAGAAATGTTCTGGAGTTCGAAAAACTGTTAAGGGCACTCTCTCCTCTACTACTCTTAATTGGTGGAAACCGGTGGCAAGATCCAATTGAGAAAATATCTGAGCGCCATGGAGTTGGTCAAATATATCATCGATCCTTGGCAATGGACATTTATTCTTGGTAGTCCTTTTGTTCAACTCCCGGTAATCTACGCATAACCTTAGAGAACCGTCTGCTTTTGTAACAAAGATAACTGGTGATCCCCAACTCGAAAAGAGCACTGCAGCTGATCAAACCCTTCTGCAACAAGTCATTAGTCTGCCCTTCTAGCTCCCTCCTTTCTTTCGGGGCCATCCTTCATAGGGGTTGTATAATAGGCTTGGTTTCTAGAACCAAATCAATACATAACTCTACTTTACGGTGAGGATGTAAACCTTGCACCTCATCAAAAATATCAGTGAAATCTCGAACAACCGGTACATCTCCTAGCTCCACCTTAGCCACTTCGAGCGACTGGAGAAAACCGCTCATTAACTCGTTAGGCTTTTCACAACACATATGAATACTTCTTCCAACCGCATCTTTTAATATTACCATTCTTCTAACATAATCTAAGACAGATTTAAACTTAGATAATCAATCCATTCCTCGCAATATCCCAAAAACCATGAACCTAAGAACAAACAAAGCAAAAGAAAAGAGACGATTCCGGCAAGAAATAGGCACATTTAGACACATAGTGTCATGATTTGGACCGTCAATTGGGTTTGACACGCAAAGAAGATTACTTATAATGACATATTTAAGGTTTAGTTGGTTCATCATATCATAGGATATAAAATTATTAGAAGCTCATGTATCAAATAACACCCTTACAGGAATATCATAAATGGATAATATACCTTGCAACTCCTGCTTCCCCTTTCGACTTGAAGAAGTGGATGGTATCTCTTTTATGGAAAATGCTTGTCCTTGAGACCCCTTCTTTGGAAAAGGGCACTCATTTCTTCATGTGTCCTTGTTGGTGACAATTGTAATAGATGGAAGTTCGGTAATGAGTTGAGAAGTGGCCCATCTTATTGCATTTGAAACAAGTAATATCGACCAAGTTGAGCTGCTTCTTCTGGGCTGGAGCCCCATCTTTGGGTTTCTTCCCTACCCACTGCTTCTTTCTTTTGCACTTGAAATTTAGCTTGCCTCCAACTGGTATAACGAATAAAGGCTTGGCACTTACCACCGAAACTACACCCTTTTAAATTCCCTCCTTCTTATAAAGAGCTTCAAATCTCAAAGCCATGTTGATAATATTGGTGAATGTACCCATAAGATGATTGGTCATTTCACGATGGAACTCTGGTCGCATTCCATTCATAAACATTTCATTTTTCTTGAGCGGTGTGTTTATCAATCCAAGTCCAAAATGAGACAAAGCATTGAACTTATGCTCATACTGCTACACCGTCAAATCACCTTGCTTTAAATCAAGAAAACTCCTAAACAACTGAGTCCTTACGGCTTCTGGAATAAACCGTGCTTCAAAAACTTCCTTGAACTAGGCCTAAGAAAACTCCTACTCCTGAGTATTAGCTGTTACTGAATTCCACCAATCTATCGCCGACTTTTGTAGTTGTCACGATGCCAACAACCATTTCTCTACCTCTCCCAACCGAAGATCTCCAAATATTCTTTCACAAGATCGGAGCCACATCTGCACTCCAATAATACCTTCAGTTCCATACAATGGTTTCGCGCTCAAAGTGTAAAAATTATTACACAAAGCTGCAAAGTTCATAGGAGGCTAAACTTGCACTACCACTTCCTCTACCGGATCTACAACTGGCATAGTAGCATTTCTAGATACACTGCTGTTAATAGCCGTGCTAGTTCCAAATGCTCTCCTTCCTCATCTTCTTTTATTCATCTTCTACTACCTGAATAAATAACAGGTATCTTCAGAATACAAGAATAAGATTAAAATGGTTTAAGGAAACAAATACCAGTCCAAAGGATCTAAAACGAGATTTTAAGGGATAAATATTATTATTATTATAAAAATTACAAATACGCTTTCTTATGATTGACTCATTCTAAGGCATCACTGACCCTATCTCTAATGAGTTGTACCCTCAATCAGGCTAAGGTGTCCGCTCAACCGAAGCTCTGATACCAACTTCGACGACCCACCTTTCTGACCCCTGGGAACGACACTTAATACATCCATAATATTTGTGTGCTGTAGCCCAAGCATCTAAAAGATGGAACACATAAAATAACTTGTGAGACCACACCATAAAACAGGGAACGGGTTTCCCCTTACAAGAACAACATCCAAGCTTAAAAGAATGGACACAAACAATTAAACATCGTGAAGAGCGCAAGACACTTCCCAATGCAGTTAAGAAAGAATCAATTAGAAGGTTTTAGTCAAAAACAAGGAAAGGGAAATTTTCCAACAACTACTAGGTGAGTGCGCCCCTCTTAACGAAAGTATACCTCTAGAATATATACTTGAGAACTATGGTGGCTCTCAGAAAATGTACAAGCCAGACCCCGCCAACCTTACCGAGTATCTGAGTATTTCACATCTCTACACACATATAACCAAATTTAATCTAGAGTAGATGTGAAGATACCCTAATGGGAGAAACCCTACATAGCTTGACGTCCACTTGCGCTTTGGTTTTAGTTATTTTCGATAAAGGATATCAACGCTCAGATGAGCAACAAAATGTCTTAGATTGACGAAACATAAAGAAGATATCGGAATCGACAGTAGATAAATCAACTGTTAGGAATAATAAAAATGATTGTATATGGAAATTAAATCTCATACTCTAAACACCACTCGTCGATTTCAAACCAGTACCATCCCTTGGTTAAAAATGAAGCTGGGCCAGTTAAAGTAGTGTTACCTCTAAGACTTGCCTTGATGATATTTTTAACCTTCGAGATAGAGACAAGCTCCCATACCTTGATGTTTAGTTTTCAAAATATGACTAAATCATTTCCATATAAGCGATATCGTTTATGGAAATTAAATCCTTTCCATAACCGAATCGGACTTTCAAACTTTTAAAATCAAATTTGTACTTGGTTTTTCACATCACAAACATTTATAAAACACATTTAAAATCCTTGGAAATAAGTTAAAAATATTCAAATTTAATATCAGCAAGAGAGAAATAAGTTAGAACCATTTTTATAAAAATTAGAAAACGTCACTGTCGCTAAATTGTATTGAAAATTTCTTCAAAATCGGTCTCTTTTAAATGTCAATTTTTTCAAAAATTTACATTTAAAAATACTCTATTTTATTTTTAGAACAACATACCATGGATCTAGTATGTATTCACCAAACTTAAAGGGTTTTGAAATCAAATAATTACATTTAAAGATTCTTTAAAAACTTGACTTTGTACGAATCGATACAGAAAAATCCATTTCTAAGTTTAAAAAACATTCAGGGGTTCTAACTTATTCCGAGCACCGGATTTTTGCATAAAAAGTGCAAAAACGTTTTGTTGAAAATCCAAGCACAAGATCAACACAAAGATTTTCAAGGGAGACGATATTTTCAAAGTGTCGATAAAGCTATAGTCGCTATTATGACACTTTTGTAAAACATTATATATGTGATATTTATTCATCCAAACATTTCACAACTAATACAAATATGAAATTGAATTAATGTTGTCAAGAAACCCCTTAGGGTCTCTCTACAAAAGTCCCTTGTAAACTACCTAGGTGTATATGCTTTTCAAAGTGTTCTGTAGCGACCTATTCGCTAAGAAAACACTTTGACTTTCTCTTTTTCCCCCTGCAAAACAATGGTTACTTATGTTATTCACTTTCAAGTAGGAATCAATTCCAAAACATGCAAACATACATTAGTATAAACAAGAAAGCCCACTTTTTATGTTTTACAAACTTTGTTGATTTTTAAATTGCTTTAAAGTGAGTATAGCTCACCTTAAAGCATGATGCAACCAAACCAAAGCAACACAATCCCTCCTCGACCTAGTAATAGCCCAAGACACCACCTTTCTCACTTGACTTGAACACAAAACCCTGGGAAACACACCTATTTAAACACACAACTAGCCAGAGAGGAAGTTTGGATTTTAAAGCTTTGGACTTTGGAAAGCTTATGATATTAGCAATATTATTCTAGGTTTATTTTACAATTTAGAAGAGAAATGAATGTTTTTTGGCATGGTTTTAGTTAAGAAAGCAAGAAAGAAGAAGGTGAAGACATGAGAGTGAAAAGAGAATGAAAAGGAAATGAAATAAAGTGAAAAAGTTGGAAGGTGGAAATGTTTTATAGAAATGAAAAATGGTAAATTACCATTATAGCCTTTTCTACTACCCTCCATTATAATTTAGACAATACTCCATTTCCAACATCATGTCATCTCTTCATTTTTATTTTGTATGCTTTGTCTTAGATTTTATGCTTTTATTCTTTTTAAATTATAAAGAAAAGTCAAACTTAACTTTATTAACTTAAGTAATCTTTTAAACTTTGTTTTTAACTAAACCATTCCATTAGTAAAAGCATTTGTTAATGGTATATATGTGTGCATTTGTACACTAGTTTGTACAACTTATTCTAACAACTTTTGATTGATGAAACATCGAAAATCCGAAAAATGATTTTCGGTTCGATTTTTCTCCAAACTACTTATTTATGTAAAAAAAAATTAAAAACAAGTTTTCCTCTATTATTTATTACACAAAACATGTTTATTTGTATTATAAAATTCATTATTTAAATATTTAAAAATATATTAAATATTCAAATTCAATGTGATTAAATTACAGGTCATTACAGGTAAGGAGAGCAAGGCAGGACGACCAACTGTTTGAATTAAAAGCGTCACACTCACAGGACGTCATCGATAACCCAACAAACTGGCATAATATGGTTCAATAAGTTAATAACAAAAACAGAAAACCAAAGTGGACTAAAACGTTAAGTGGGTCCACTCCAACCCTTGAGCAAAGGAGCGACCTCTCCCCAACTTCCTAATGTCCATGCTTTTTTGGAATGTTAGGGGGATGAATTTCTTCCCTAAACAACTGGATATCTAAAATTATTTAGGCCCTAATAAATTTTATTTTGTGGGACTATTGGAAAACAAATTGCACGCTCAAAAAATTCTCGAAATTGTAAACTTGTTAAAACAGGAATAGGCATTTGAGCATGACAATGTTCAGACTCAAAAGGGAGAACTTTACTACTTTGGGACACAAATCAGTGGACTAACACTATCCTTCATAAAAGCGAACAATTCATCATGTGTAAACTGACTCAAGTTAGGGGACCAGAATTGGTGTGCACGATCATTTATGCTCACAATTCAACTGAGGGTATGAAACCGTTATGGGATTATATCAACTATTTATCTTCTCAAATCATGCTCCCATAAGCAAGGGATTTCAACTCTACACTATACAACAATGAGAGAATCAATGGAGCTTTCTCAACTATATCCTTTGATAATGAGTTCATAGATTGTGTCAATTTTTCTAATATTTATTAACCATCTTTTACTATAAAAATTTTCACTTGGAGGGGAGGGAGGAATTATAGCATTCACAATATAATAGATAGATTGTTTGTGAATTTAGAATGCTATAATAATTTCCCCAACTTTAGATTCACTTTGATCACCACTCCACTATTGATCATGTCCTATTGTTTTTAACTTAACTTCTAATAAGGCTTTGTTTAAACAAAAGACCTTTAGATATGACAACTCTTGGACTAGACATGTGGGCTATAAGGAAGTAATTGATCATAGCTTTCATAAACAATTTTTTGGCAATAAAATTTTCAACTTCTTGCAAAGGATGAAATCATATAAACTTGCACTAAAGAGCTGGTATAAATCGAAAGAAAATTTCACACAATGCAATAATAGATGAGTCTAAAAAATTTTAATTTATCAATAGCTAATTCTAAACCCAACAGATGAAAATTTACTTGAATCCTATAGAGAAAGGGTCCAAAATCTCGACAATTTGCTCCATTTGAAATCTATTCAAAGCCTTCGGTGGAATAGGTTCAGGTGGCTTACCTAAAGCGATAAATCTATGAAGTTTTTCCACTTTAAATTTGCTGAACTTACTCCATGTATTAAAAACATTCAACTCATTGGCCATAACGGTAATACTTCTAATTCTACAAAAGAAAAATCTCTGAAGAAGCTACCTTCTTTTATGACCTCTTTAATGGAAAATCGACCTCTTGCAACTTTCTAGAAATTATCACCAAAAATATAATTACAGAAAACACAAGAGGAGAAATGGATAGACCATTTGAGATGGAAGAACTCAAACGAGCGGTTTATCAAATCGATGATAATGGTAGCCCTGGCCCTGATGGTTTTAGTGCAAAATTTCTCAAATTCCACTGGGATTTAATAAAAGAGCAAATGTTTGAAATCATGAATAGGATTTATAGCCGAGGGAAAATAATTAGGGAAATAATCCATACGTTTATTCGCTTAACTCCTAAGAAACAAAATCCCCAAACACTAAAAGACTATTGGCCTATTTCTTTATGCAATGTACTTTACAAAATATTGGCCTACTTACGTTATGGAAGAATAAAGGGTTTGATGAATGATCTCATCTCATCAAACCAAAATTCATTCATTCCAAGGAGAAACATCACATAAAACTCTCTGCTAACACACGAATTGGCTAGAAGTTTCAACACAAACACATCGAATAATTTATGCTAAGATTGATCAATAAGGCCTATGATAGAATTAGTAAGGAGTTTATTATCCATATGACGAAGCCAATAAGATTTTCTACCAAATTTTACGCTATGATTTATACCTGCATATCCACTCCATCATATTCTATCACGGTTAATGGGTATCCTTAAGGGTATCTCCAAAATGATAGAGGGTCGAGGCAGGGAGATCCTCTGTCTCCACACCTATTCTCTATTGTTATGGAATATCTAAGCATCTTACTTGATCTAGAACATATCAAAGGAAACATCTTTTTTATCTATGAGGTAGATCTAATCTTAACACATCTATTATCCATCGATGACATTTTAATTCTTATCAATGCGAGTGTTAATAATGTTTAATCGATCTGTGATGTCATGGAAATAATTAAACAAACCACGGGTCAACTATGAGTGAACAAAAATCCAAACTGTTTTTTAGGGAATGGGTTAGAAGCAAAGAACTTCTAAGTAGTATACTAAATGTTCAAATGGAAAACCTTCCCATCCTCTATATAGGAATCCCACTTTCAACAAATAAACTTAAATGTAGAGATTTTGGCCCACCAATAGACAAAATAAATAAAAAATTCAATAATTAGAGTAATCGTTATTTAAATGTAGGAGGCAGACTATAACTAATAAAATCTGTTATCTATCCCATCATTGAATTTTGTACACGTCTGTCAAATTCCTGGTATTATAATGCAAAAATAAATACACTATATGCTAATTTTGTTTGGAAAAATAAAGCACATAATATGAGTTGGACCCAGGTATGTAGAAAAAAAACTGATGGGGGTTTCGCCTTTAAAAATTGGAGGAACACTACCATGCAAACACTCTCAAACTGCTATGGAAATTTCTATCACAGGACTGTTTATAGGTCATTTGGACCAAAAACAAGCACTGTAAGAATAAAAATTTCTAGATAGTTCTCATGGATAATAATGCATCTTCTACTTGGAAAATTCTATTAAAAACCAAACAATCTAATAAAGGATTTTCTAACGAACACTACAACAAAAAAGTAAACTTAAGACCTGTGATATCCCGGGATTTCAGAGAATTTAAAATGAGATAATCTTTTAAATTAATTATTAAATATTGGTAAAGGTTGTTGTTTTCAAACAATTTAATAATGAGTTGTTTTTAAATATAGTTATAAACAGATTTTAAATAGACATATTATTTCAAATTTAATAAGTGTTTAAATGTATATATATGTATTTAAATTGATTTTAAATAGGATAATTTTTGACAATTAATATTGTAATTGTTTAAAATGGATTAAATATACTATATATGATTTAGTTAAAATCTAATTGGTTTTTATTTTATTTTCTTTTAAAAGTTTTATTTTTATAAATTAAGAAAAGCATTTATAAGTTAGGATATGTATTTATTAAGTAGGAAATTTAATAATAAAAGCTTTTAAATCCATTTAAAATAATATAAATATATTTATGCATGTAGTATTACAAGTGTTAGCATATAAACTCACTTGATAACATGTGTTAAGCAATTAATTAAGGTAAGAGACAAGTGTCATTACTTGTTTTTATTTTCTTTAAATTTTAATTTAACCAAAATTTAATCTATATAGAACACTTTCACTTTCTTCCTTCATTCCTTTTCTTATGCTTTCATTTTCAAAACAAGTAACTATGGCCAAATCTGTAAGTCATTTCCTCTAAAACAAACTGCAAACATCTTCAAATCTAAGATCAAAAACCCTGTCACACAATTTCAAACCAAAATACAAACCTGTAAATCCATTTTCAAATCTGCAACCATTTCAAGCCAAAAGCCTGTAATTCATCTCCTCATCTTAAATCAAAATCAAGATTTGCAAACCATTTTTCAAATGAGAGCCTGCATTCTTCAAGCATGAAAACAAAGTTTGCAAGTTTCAAATTAATATTACAACCTGGAATCAAGTCTGGATCAACTCATCATCATCCAATTCAACTGAGCACTCCAGTTTTAAAGAAATCAAAGTCTTGAATCATCTCAGCCAACAAGCCTTTCAGTTTTAAAGAAATGAAGCAGATTCAGTTGCAAAACTTCCAGTTTTTCCAAAACTCTCTGCCTCTTTGAATAAGTGAGTAAACATCTACTTAAAATCCTAAGTAATAATTGTTTTGTTGCTTGATAGATTTCTGGAATGATAAATGCTTGCATGTGTATTTATAAGTGTGAATACCTGATATATATATGTGTGTTTGTCTGTGCATGTTTGGATTTGTCAGTTCTCCACTGCTCTAATTTTCCAGTGAGTAAACTTTCAATTTAAAACAGTTTTAATCTATGATTGTATGGATGCATGTGATAAATTCGTATATAATTGTTGTATTATGGTTTGCATGATTGTTTATATCTGGAATATATTTTGAATTGCTCTGTTACATGTGTGCATGTCTGATTTTACATTTATAAACTGGTCTCTGTTATTTCCCAGGCTCAAGACTTACTTTCAAAAATTCATATCTCAATATACAAGCAAAATTTGAGTTAAAATCTTTAAAGGAAAATTGTTAAAAATAGTCAGATTCAAGTCTTAAAAATAATTTTAATTAAAGATAACTAGTAGAATTTCTGGAATCTAGGAATGTCAGTAATAATCAATATAAGGCAGAAAATCGAATGATGTAATTTCGAGTTTTAATTATATAAACTGTTTTGAATTGCAAAATGTTGGATTTTAATAATCAAAACAAGATTTTTAAGTTCATGGTTGTCGAGATATCGTGAGTTGAACTGTGATGGGTTTTCTGTCGAATTCTGGTAATCGGGGAATGATTGGGCCTTGAAATCGTGAGAAAAGTTAGTTTGGATATTGGCGATTCCAAGAAAAATACTCACATAAGTTTTCATCGATCATGATCATCAAGAGGAATGATTGTAGGGTTTAAGGGGGTTTCGAAGTCGAAGTCGGAAATTTGGCCAAAGCGTCGTCGTCAAAGCTTCGGAAGTGATCGCGAGTTGAGGAAGGGTGGCGTGGTGATATGGAGGTGCTCAGGAAGAAGAACTGGAGGTCCCAGTCAATGTGATCGACGGTGGCAGGAGGTTGTGTGGATTTAGCTTTACTCCAGATTTCGATCGAGAGTCGAATTTTGTTTTGCTGCTGGAATTGGGTTGCTGGGTGATTGTATGGGTAGTCGAGGTCGGAAGTAGTTGGTCGCAGGTCTGAGGATGGTCGTGGTTGATGCCAGTTCGACGTGCACGTGCACGTGTACGTTTTGGTGATGGGCGATGTTTTGGTGACTGGAAGGTAAGGTGGTGGGGTAACTCGAAGGGAGCATCGAGTTTTCGGGTTTGTAACTCGAGTTTATACTCGAGTAGATTAGTGGGTATGGCTGAGTTTTTATACCTTAACAAATCTAAGTTTTTAAAATATAAAAGCCAGGAGGAAGAAGAAATCTCGGGGAAGAACTCGGGTAGGAGTCTGGTCGACCCGAAGTAAACTGAGCGGTTTAAAAAATTTAAAATAAGCAAGTTTTTAAATTTAAATAAACCTAGTTTAAATCTATTTCTTAAATCTAATTCTTTAACAAATGTTTTAAGTAATTGATTTAAGGAAGTTATATAATTTGTTAATTTTAATTTAAATGTTTATTTTATATAAAAACTTAATTAAATGATTTAATTAAGGAAGTTAATTGTAAAAGATAAAAATGTTTTTAATGATAATTAAGTCATTGATTATGATAATGGTTTACCTTAAAAAGGATAATTAAGGTTTTAATAATTTGAGATTAATAAAGTTAATAAAGTTAATCAAGTTAATCAATTAATTTAATTAATAATGATTAAGGATTAGTTAAGAAATTAATTAATATAATGATTGATTTAATTAATAACTAAAGAATAAATTAATTTGTAATTAAGTAATTAGAGATTGATTCATTGGTAATTAAGAAGTACTTAATTAAGTTTATTAGTTAATAATTAGGTTTTATTAATTAATAAATAAGAAATTATTAATCTATAAAGATTAGTTAAGGATTAATTAATTTGTTATTAAGTTTTATTAATTGATAATTAAGGTT
This sequence comes from Allium fistulosum, assembly GCA_030737815.1. Taxonomy (NCBI): domain Eukaryota; kingdom Viridiplantae; phylum Streptophyta; class Magnoliopsida; order Asparagales; family Amaryllidaceae; genus Allium; species Allium fistulosum. Next base: position 235,160,698 of record CM060906.1, on the reverse strand, counting down.
TATTAATTAATAATTAAAAGAATAATTAATCTGTAATTAAAGATTAATTAATTAGTTCAAAGAGTAATTAAGGAATGAATTACTCAATTGTAAATAATAAATGGATGTGATTAATTTAAGTTAATTAATTTGTAAATTAATTAAAGATAATCACTTGATAAAGGATTAAGTATGAATACTTAATAAGATTGATAAGTATAATTACTTGGAAAAGTAATTAATGTATAATCACAGGATGTAATTAATTAAAGAGAATTACTTAATGGAAAGGAAAAAAAGTATAATTACTTTATAAAAGTAATTAAGGATTAATTATTTGGTATAATTAATTAGAGGATTAATGTAATTAATTAAGGAGTTAATTAATTAGGGTAAGTAATTATAGGATGATAATTACTGGTTATGATTAATTAAGGTGGATTAATGGGAGTGATTAATTAAAGTTTAATTAATTAATGTAATTAATTAAGGGTCAATGTAATTAATTATAATTAATCAATTAATGGAAGTAATTAATTAAGGATCATTAATTAAATGTAATTAATGAAAGTAATTAAATATTAGTTACTGTTAATGAATAAGAATAATTAATTTGCGAAATTAATTAAAGGATAATTACTTTATGTAATTAATGAATAATTAATCAAGGATGATTAATATTTAATGAGTAATTAATTAATTAAAGGTTTTAATTAATTAATGATGGATTAAGCAAGATTTGATAATTAATTCTTAAGTAATTAATTTAATTTAAGATAATTAAATTAATTATAATATAGGGTTAATAATTGTTGCTTATAGCTGATTGTTAATATAGAATATCTAAATTGGATGATATCTATTGGATGATATGCTGTGATGTTCTGTGATATGATATTGGATATATCTGTGATAAATGTGTGATATTTATCTGTTAAATGCTGTATGAATTCAAAGTATTGAATTGAATCAAATTGTTTAAACCTTTAAACAACTTGGCCTTAAAAGATACGTTTTGGATTTCGATGAGACCGGGATCGGGTTTCCGTATACCGGTATTCCAGGTCTGGAGACCCGAATACCACATCGATCCAAATTAACGATAGGTCGTGAATCTCAAGTGAAGATGAAGATTCAGAGTACAAGGGTTATTGTCGTTAACTCTGAGGGTGATTCCAAAATGAGTGTAACGAGATAATGCCTTCGGTTTCGTTCGAACCCGGAACGAACTTGTATGGATTGAATGCTTTCAGCACATCGTCAGGTGGACGATGAGCATTCTAAGTGATGTGTTCTGATTAAAGGTAATCGTGACCTCAAGCCTCATCAAACCGGGAATGGCTAAAACAGGGGAGGTGCAGCAAGGTTAGTGGGTAGCGCCCAAGTAGTATAAGATTCCTCTGTCTAGAGTCCCTTTTTATTTCGGCTGTGTGGGTGGTTGTTTGGCCGCAACCACGGGGTTTCTTATGCGGGAATTATCCAGTAAGGGATGTTCCGGCCTTGTGTTGCAGGGGAGCGGGCGTACTCCTCGGTACGATGATCTAGGCCTCGTACTGTGACGGGCGGTACCCCAGTAGCCCTGCCATTGTATGGAATCCAACTTCCAATAAGTGCCAACGGACTTGATTGTATAACCCACTTTGTGTCTAGTATGCTGGAATTTAATAATGTAACAATTTCAGTTATTTCTTATTTACTTGAAAACCTTAGACCCTATTATAATATAACTGGATTTCCTATCAAAGTTTTGGTTAGCGTAAGGTAAAAACTTACCCATGTTTATGTGTGGGAAGTCTTACGTAATACCTTTGTTTTCAAAAGGCTTTGAAGTTAAACAACTTTAACCCGTTTACTCACACCAGACCCATGTCTGACCCAAGTGTTTATTTTCTGTTTTATTAAACTCTTGGGTACTCAAATTTTTACGAGTAGCCAAGGGATTCAGGTTTGCTTTGACGAATCTTTGGAGGAGCAATGGAGCAGGAGGCTTCAGCGTTCGTAGATATAGTGTTCCGCTGTGTTAGTCTGTATGAGTCATTTGTTGAATGTATTTGAGTTGTAATGACTAGACAGATGTTTATAACTATCTAGTATGTGTTGTATAAGCTGTGTATCTCTGATGTATATGATACAATGTAATATCTTATTTGATTAATATAATTTATTCGTTCCGCTGTTTAGATTCTGATGTGTTTCTTTCTTTCTTCTCTATCTTATCTCTTTTCTACCCCTTTCTTTCTTATCAGCGATGCGTCATTCTGTGGAATGAGTGGCGGGTCGTCACATTTGGTATCAGAGCTGTAGGTTGAGTGAATACCTAGGCTTTGGAGTGAATTCTTTCTTGAGAGAGCGTATTTGTAAATTTTTAACTATATATATATTTTTATTCTACCTATTTGTTGGGTTACCTGTTCGGGTTTTCCAATATAAGATATAAAGGTAGATAGGGTGGTGGTGTGTGAAACACAACTACCAATGGTTGGAGTTTGAATGTTGAGGTTGGAAATGTATCTGTCGAGACTGTAGACCATATACCGTCTCGAGTGAGCTTTGATATGGTGTGAGGATTTCATTGATCTCTGAGGAAACCTGTTAAGGTTCGGAGTCCATCTTTGAAGTTGGTGAGTAGATTTGGATCTGTCGGATGAGCTGAAGCAAGTGATGGTATCTTGGCAACCTCAGGAAGTAGTAGTTGTGTGATGAGACGCAGTGACTGGATGTTTCTGAAGATGTTTTCTTTTGGAGCAAGTTTGAAGAAATGTGTCTGCTTCGGTGTTGTGGCTGAGTTCAGCAGAGTCTTTTCTGTTTGGTTTGAGGTCCGAGTTCCTCAAGAAGCTTTGGATAGGAAGTTTTGGCATTCTGTGTCAGCGTTGCAGCTCGGAGTATTCTTTGCATTGGCAGGAAGATCTTTTGGCTAAGCAGTTTTCTAAGAGGTGAAATTCAGAAGCAGCAGAGTGGATCCATTTCTTCGATGGATTGGTTAGTCAAGCATAAGCTGTTTTGATTGGTAAAGAGAGAGCAGTTTCTTTGGAATTAGGCTGGGTGGATCGCAAAAGTGACTTGCGATAGTGAGTATTCTCTTGAGTTATCTGAGACTTTCTGGATGTCTTCAGCAAACTCAGGAGTTTGTCTGCATTTGAGATTGAGTTCTGCATCGACTTGATTTCAGGATTGCTAACGGTGGTTCAGCTTAGTAGAAGGATGTCTCCTAGAGAAAGGATTTGGTGAAGCAGCTTAGTATTTCATGGAACTGCTGAGTTTTCTTTTTATGGATCTGTTGAACCATATTTTCAGGATGTGTTTGTGCTCGAGTTCATCGACAGCATTCTTATCTTCTCCAGATCAGAGTTTTGCAGCGGAAGCAAGGTGGCAGCTGTTCTAGAATGGAAGAAACCGGAAGTTGCAGTGTTTTGGGATTAGAAAATTTCTACAGGAAATATTTCTGGATTTAAGTCCAGATTGGTAAGTGCATCTGTTTTGTCTTTTCCAGATAGGAGAAGTAAGTTGTAGCCTACTGATGGTAATAGAGTTTGTGTTCTGGATTTTGGGTAGATCTTGAGAGGATCATTTTGTTGAGTTATTTTTGATCCAGTTTGTTTTTAGAAGCATCAGCGAAGGTTAAGCTGATCGGAATGGGTGTAGGCAGCCCAGGATTGTCAGAAGAGTTCTATGGATAAGAAACGGAGGAATTTGGAATTCGGAGTTGGAGACTTTGTTGTTATTTTCTCCGGTCAAAGGAGAAATAAGATTGGGTAAGACTGTGAGGTTAACTCCAAGGAGTATTGGATTCTTCTGAGTTTTTGTAAGGATAAGAGTTTGGTCTACTTGGTTGAATTGTCAGTTTGGATAACTGGGATTCGGAGTATATCGCGTATCTTTGAGGAAGTACGTGTTTGATCTATCTCTGGTTTTGGAACCAACAGTTCTAAAGGAATTGGTAGTTGAGTTAGACTTATCTGTAGTCTGATATTCTGTTTAGTTTTATAGATCTAGTTGTGTAGGAGCTCTGTAGCTCAGTAGAATTGGTTGTTTGAATTCTGTTGAGCGAGTATCCCGGTATATATATATACTTGGGGAAACTCAAGGAAATTTTAGGAAGCTTATCCGGATCTGTGTCCGGGTAGCTAGTATAGTTGTTTGGATAAAATTGTTTGTTTGGATGAATAGTTGTTTGTTGATAGTGTATGGTTGATAAGTAGGCTTGAATTGTTTTAAAATTGGTTAAAATAAAATAAAAACTTTAGATTATCTTTTGTTTTAAATTTCGAGGACGAAATTCTTTTAAGGGGGAAGGAATGTGATATCCCGGGATTTCAGAGAATTTAAAATGAGATAATCTTTTAAATTAATTATTAAATATTGGTAAAGGTTGTTGTTTTCAAACAATTTAATAATGAGTTGTTTTTAAATATAGTTATAAACAGATTTTAAATAGACATATTATTTCAAATTTAATAAGTGTTTAAATGTATATATATGTATTTAAATTGATTTTAAATAGGATAATTTTTGACAATTAATAATGTAATTGTTTAAAATGGATTAAATATACTATATATGATTTAGTTAAAATCTAATTGGTTTTTATTTTATTTTCTTTTAAAAGTTTTATTTTTATAAATTAAGAAAAGCATTTATAAGTTAGGATATGTATTTATTAAGTAGGAAATTTAATAATAAAAGCTTTTAAATCCATTTAAAATAATATAAATATATTTATGCATGTAGTATTACAAGTGTTAGCATATAAACTCACTTGATAACATGTGTTAAGCAATTAATTAAGGTAAGAGACAAGTGTCATTACTTGTTTTTATTTTCTTTAAATTTTAATTTAACCAAAATTTAATCTATATAGAACACTTTCACTTTCTTCCTTCATTCCTTTTCTTATGCTTTCATTTTCAAAACAAGTAACTATGGCCAGATCTGTAAGTCATTTCCTCTAAAACAAACTGCAAACATCTTCAAATCTAAGATCAAAAACCCTGTCACACAATTTCAAACCAAAATACAAACCTGTAAATCCATTTTCAAATCTGCAACCATTTCAAGCCAAAAGCCTGTAATTCATCTCCTCATCTTAAATCAAAATCAAGATTTGCAAACCATTTTTCAAATGAGAGCCTGCATTCTTCAAGCATGAAAACAAAGTTTGCAAGTTTCAAATTAATATTACAACCTGGAATCAAGTCTGGATCAACTCATCATCATCCAATTCAACTGAGCACTCCAGTTTTAAAGAAATCAAAGTCTTGAATCATCTCAGCCAACAAGCCTTTCAGTTTTAAAGAAATGAAGCAGATTCAGTTGCAAAACTTCCAGTTTTTCCAAAACTCTCTGCCTCTTTGAATAAGTGAGTAAACATCTACTTAAAATCCTAAGTAATAATTGTTTTGTTGCTTGATAGATTTCTGGAATGATAAATGCTTGCATGTGTATTTATAAGTGTGAATACCTGATATATATATGTGTGTTTGTCTGTGCATGTTTGGATTTGTCAGTTCTCCACTGCTCTAATTTTCCAGTGAGTAAACTTTCAATTTAAAACAGTTTTAATCTATGATTGTATGGATGCATGTGATAAATTCGTATATAATTGTTGTATTATGGTTTGCATGATTGTTTATATCTGGAATATATTTTGAATTGCTCTGCTACATGTGTGCATGTCTGATTTTACATTTATAAACTGGTCTCTGTTATTTCCCAGGCTCAAGACTTACTTTCAAAAATTCATATCTCAATATACAAGCAAAATTTGAGTTAAAATCTTTAAAGGAAAATTGTTAAAAATAGTCAGATTCAAGTCTTAAAAATAATTTTAATTAAAGATAACTAGTAGAATTTCTGGAATCTAGGAATGTCAGTAATAATCAATATAAGGCAGAAAATCGAATGATGTAATTTCGAGTTTTAATTATATAAACTGTTTTGAATTGCAAAATGTTGGATTTTAATAATCAAAACAAGATTTTTAAGTTCATGGTTGTCGAGATATCGTGAGTTGAACTGTGATGGGTTTTCTGTCGAATTCTGGTAATCGGGGAATGATTGGGCCTTGAAATCGTGAGAAAAGTTAGTTTGGATATTGGCGATTCCAAGAAAAATACTCACATAAGTTTTCATCGATCATGATCATCAAGAGGAATGATTGTAGGGTTTAAGGGGGTTTCGAAGTCGAAGTCGGAAATTTGGCCAAAGCGTCGTCGTCAAAGCTTCGGAAGTGATCGCGAGTTGAGGAAGGGTGGCGTGGTGATATGGAGGTGCTCAGGAAGAAGAACTGGAGGTCCCAGTCAATGTGATCGACGGTGGCAGGAGGTTGTGTGGATTTAGCTTTACTCCAGATTTCGATCGAGAGTCGAATTTTGTTTTGCTGCTGGAATTGGGTTGCTGGGTGATTGTATGGGTAGTCGAGGTCGGAAGTAGTTGGTCGTAGGTCTGAGGATGGTCGTGGTTGATGCCAGTTCGACGTGCACGTGCACGTGTACGTTTTGGTGATGGGCGATGTTTTGGTGACTGGAAGGTAAGGTGGTGGGGTAACTCGAAGGGAGCATCGAGTTTTCGGGTTTGTAACTCGAGTTTATACTCGAGTAGATTAGTGGGTATGGCTGAGTTTTTATACCTTAACAAATCTAAGTTTTTAAAATATAAAAGCCAGGAGGAAGAAGAAATCTCGGGGAAGAACTCGGGTAGGAGTCTGGTCGACCCGAAGTAAACTGAGCGGTTTAAAAAATTTAAAATAAGCAAGTTTTTAAATTTAAATAAACCTAGTTTAAATCTATTTCTTAAATCTAATTCTTTAACAAATGTTTTAAGTAATTGATTTAAGGAAGTTATATAATTTGTTAATTTTAATTTAAATGTTTATTTTATATAAAAACTTAATTAAATGATTTAATTAAGGAAGTTAATTGTAAAAGATAAAAATGTTTTTAATGATAATTAAGTCATTGATTATGATAATGGTTTACCTTAAAAAGGATAATTAAGGTTTTAATAATTTGAGATTAATAAAGTTAATAAAGTAAATCAAGTTAATCAATTAATTTAATTAATAATGATTAAGGATTAGTTAAGAAATTAATTAATATAATGATTGATTTAATTAATAACTAAAGAATAAATTAATTTGTAATTAAGTAATTAGAGATTGATTCATTGGTAATTAAGAAGTACTTAATTAAGTTTATTAGTTAATAATTAGGTTTTATTAATTAATAAATAAGAAATTATTAATCTATAAAGATTAGTTAAGGATTAATTAATTTGTTATTAAGTTTTATTAATTGATAATTAAGGTTTATTAATTAATAATTAAAAGAATAATTAATCTGTAATTAAAGATTAATTAATTAGTTCAAAGAGTAATTAAGGAATGAATTACTCAATTGTAAATAATAAATGGATGTGATTAATTTAAGTTAATTAATTTGTAAATTAATTAAAGATAATCACTTGATAAAGGATTAAGTATGAATACTTAATAAGATTGATAAGTATAATTACTTGGAAAAGTAATTAATGTATAATCACAGGATGTAATTAATTAAAGAGAATTACTTAATGGAAAGGAAAAAAAGTATAATTACTTTATAAAAGTAATTAAGGATTAATTATTTGGTATAATTAATTAGAGGATTAATGTAATTAATTAAGGAGTTAATTAATTAGGGTAAGTAATCATAGGATGATAATTACTGGTTATGATTAATTAAGGTGGATTAATGGGAGTGATTAATTAAAGTTTAATTAATTAATGTAATTAATTAAGGGTCAATGTAATTAATTATAATTAATCAATTAATGGAAGTAATTAATTAAGGATCATTAATTAAATGTAATTAATGAAAGTAATTAAATATTAGTTACTGTTAATGAATAAGAATAATTAATTTGCGAAATTAATTAAAGGATAATTACTTTATGTAATTAATGAATAATTAATCAAGGATGATTAATATTTAATGAGTAATTAATTAATTAAAGGTTTTAATTAATTAATGATGGATTAAGCAAGATTTGATAATTAATTCTTAAGTAATTAATTTAATTTAAGATAATTAAATTAATTATAATATAGGGTTAATAATTGTTGCTTATAGCTGATTGTTAATATAGAATATCTAAATTGGATGATATCTATTGGATGATATGCTGTGATGTTCTGTGATATGATATTGGATATATCTGTGATAAATGTGTGATATTTATCTGTTAAATGCTGTATGAATTCAAAGTATTGAATTGAATCAAATTGTTTAAACCTTTAAACAACTTGGCCTTAAAAGATACGTTTTGGATTTCGATGAGACCGGGATCGGGTTTCCGTATACCGGTATTCCAGGTCTGGAGACCCGAATACCACATCGATCCAAATTAACGATAGGTCGTGAATCTCAAGTGAAGATGAAGATTCAGAGTACAAGGGTTATTGTCGTTAACTCTGAGGGTGATTCCAAAATGAGTGTAACGAGATAATGCCTTCGGTTTCGTTCGAACCCGGAACGAACTTGTATGGATTGAATGCTTTCAGCACATCGTCAGGTGGACGATGAGCATTCTAAGTGATGTGTTCTGATTAAAGGTAATCGTGACCTCAAGCCTCATCAAACCGGGAATGGCTAAAACAGGGGAGGTGCAGCAAGGTTAGTGGGTAGCGCCCAAGTAGTATAAGATTCCTCTGTCTAGAGTCCCTTTTTATTTCGGCTGTGTGGGTGGTTGTTTGGCCGCAACCACGGGGTTTCTTATGCGGGAATTATCCAGTAAGGGATGTTCCGGCCTTGTGTTGCAGGGGAGCGGGCGTACTCCTCGGTACGATGATCTAGGCCTCGTACTGTGACGGGCGGTACCCCAGTAGCCCTGCCATTGTATGGAATCCAACTTCCAATAAGTGCCAACGGACTTGATTGTATAACCCACTTTGTGGCTAGTATGCTGGAATTTAATAATGTAACAATTTCAGTTATTTCTTATTTACTTGAAAACCTTAGACCCTATTATAATATAACTGGATTTCCTATCAAAGTTTTGGTTAGCGTAAGGTAAAAACTTACCCATGTTTATGTGTGGGAAGTCTTACGTAATACCTTTGTTTTCAAAAGGCTTTGAAGTTAAACAACTTTAACCCGTTTACTCACACCAGACCCATGTCTGACCCAAGTGTTTATTTTCTGTTTTATTAAACTCTTGGGTACTCAAATTTTTACGAGTAGCCAAGGGATTCAGGTTTGCTTTGACGAATCTTTGGAGGAGCAATGGAGCAGGAGGCTTCAGCGTTCGTAGATATAGTGTTCCGCTGTGTTAGTCTGTATGAGTCATTTGTTGAATGTATTTGAGTTGTAATGACTAGACAGATGTTTATAACTGTCTAGTATGTGTTGTATAAGCTGTGTATCTCTGATGTATATGATACAATGTAATATCTTATTTGATTAATATAATTTATTTGTTCCGCTGTTTAGATTCTGATGTGTTTCTTTCTTTCTTCTCTATCTTATCTCTTTTCTACCCCTTTCTTTCTTATCAGCGATGCGTCATTCTGTGGAATGAGTGGCGGGTCGTCACAGACCCTTTGTAGAGACCTAAGATATTTTTGTCTTTAACTAAGGTCTAATTAGAGATAAAATAATTGGGTCTCAACTAATGTTTAGAAAGACCAAATCATGGTCTTTAGTGGGTCTCAAACACCATAGCCCACATAATATCCACTATCAGATATTCAGATCCATTAGTCCCTCCACATCATCAGGCCACGATGCCCCAAAAAACACAAACCCTAGATCCTCTTCTATCTATCGAAACAAAACAAAAAACTTGAAACAAAGACGGAAGAAAAAAGTGCAATCGATGCTTTAAGCAGCTGAGTTGTACGGGAGAAGTTTATTTGAAGAAAACATCGGTAAGTTTTCCTCAATCTATTTAATAGTCTATAAGAATTTTTAGGCATAATTAGTTCTTCTAGCTGTATCGCACCAATTAATCTGATTTGGGCATGTATAGTCGATTATAAATTGGTGGTTTTGTTAATAAATTTTGTTTTTTTATGTTGATGATGATTTGATTTTTCAGTTTGTCATAATAATTGACATTTTGTTTTAGTTAAGCGGGAAAACAATTACAACAGTGTGTTGCAAAGTATGATATGAATCAGCGATAAAAAAAATTATGCTTACTTTTTATTTTATGTTTAAAATCATTTGGACCACATATGTATTATCAACTAAAATCTGTACACATTATCAAAACATTTTCTTATAGAAACTAGTCATTCAATTTCCATTAGCAAATTATAAAACAAACTAATATAAGTGTTATTTTTATTTCTGAAAATAACCATCCCAAACAGTATACCACCAGTTGAAATAAATTTTGAAATCATTTGAGTAACATTCTTTTAATTAGGATTTGAGCTACAAGATTGAAGTAATCTAAATTAAATTTAAAATAGAAATTTGCAAAAGAAAAGTTTAAGAATGAAGGGCAAAGAGAAAGCGACTCTGAGAAAAAGAAAAAAATTGATTTAGTTCAGTAATATACCCATAATAAAGAATAAATCCACATCACATTCATGAAATTCAGGGATATTAACCTACATCTTATACTTTTATTTAAATTTATACTTTAACGATGATTTGTAGTATAAAAAAATTCAATGTCACTACGAAACAATACTAAAATATGTTTCATAGTGTTAGTGCAGTGGTATGTCTCTGTTCATCCAGTAATGGAAAATGTTTATTATTACTTTTGATAATGGCCCAGTTTGAAGAGTATACATTTCATATTTGTAAAATTCCTTATAGTGGATTTCAAGAGGTCACCAATTTTCATATCCTTAGAATAATTACCACCATTCGTCTTGATATAAGGCCTTAAACTTGAAGGTTATTACTTGGATATGTCAATTTTACATTTGCAGATTTATGTTTTCAAAGCGGTAAAACTTTTTCAACCATCCGGGCATGTGATGGTATTTAAACATAAAACATTTTTTGGATTGATGGATGATCTATATCTACATGCAGTTAAGCTAAACTTTTGTTGTATACGATTGCAGGCTCTGAAATAAAGACAAGTTACATGAAAAGTTCTACTACAGTTGCAGGTGCAATGTTAATTAGCTCTGCTAAACTTGGGTAATTTATCTTCTTGGTTTGAATTTAGTATTTCATGTCTTGATATTCTATACTTGTACGGTAATCAAATTAGTTTCATCATCTTCTCCTTTTCAATACTGATTTTAAAAAATTACAGTTTATTTCAGCCTATTTGTGCATCACTTTTTTTTGTAGATCAAAATATCATAACTCACTGCATTTTTTGGTACTAAAACATTTGATGGTACAATTTTATTATCTCTTTGTATAATAGCATTTGACCTTATTTATATTTCTCACGTTTCAAACGTATGAAATGATTGTGCAAGTCATGGTTTTTTTAAACATATCGACCTTATGCATTTGACTAGGCTAAATATGACAAAATAGGTCATGATGAGTTAGTAACTTTTATTACCTTGAATTATTGATGTTGAAATACATTGTGACCTTAGCCAGTTCTTTTTTATGTATAATTTGTACTGTATTGAAATCAAGCTCAGTAACTGAAGCAAAGTAGATGTCATGTGTGCTTCCTTCAAAATATGATATCAATGTATCTTACGTTTGTAACGGAATATCCACTGTTTATGTAATCACTTCAGCAAATTTTTATTTTTTTAAACGTTTCAAATTCTTAGTCGTAAATGATTTAGCTATATCTTCTATAATTTCTCCTTTAAAATAGTGGGAAGAAGCTTGATATAAGCTTATTGACCCTATTTTATATATACCATGGCAGGCTTTTCTTGAAGTTATTTTCATAATTCTTAAAGGCTTAAAGATACCTGTTCTCACACGCACAAAGAGGTTTGTATTCTTGGATGTTATCGGTAAAAATTATTAGCCATATGTATCATTGGGTCTACAGTACTTTTTAAAGTAGGTCAATACCTTAATTACCCCTAATAACATGGGTCCTTGATGTTTCATTTCATTTTATTTATGATTATCGTATTTAATCAAACCAACCCCCATGGTATGGTTTATTCTTATAAAATAAAAAAAGCTCATAAGTATGTATGTATATATAGAAAACAAGTTTGTTTTTAAATGTGTTTTTCAATATTTATCTCATCAACTACCTCCTCTATTCTCGCTTCAAATGCTCAAACAAATTTTTGTATGTTATTTTGACAAATAAGTTTAAAATAAAATATTTACGGTTTAGTTTGATTTTGAAAAAAAAAACATTTTTATGAAATTAAATATATAAAAAAATATACATTTTTTCCAAAAAAAAAAATTCACTTCTGAACAGTCACTTAAGAAAAGTATAAATAACTCTTAAAAATATAAGATTTTCAAATACTTGTTTTTACTTGAGCTAGAATTTTGTTATGGAAGTCAATCGGTTGCCACTATTGCATGATAACACTAGTTGTTTATGACTTAAAAATATACCATGGGACACATTGACACATATTTTAGGAGTTAAGAGATCGTCGGGATTATGGAGAGTATAGAAAATAAGAGAGAAGGGTAATATTGAATAATGATATATTTTACGTCATTGGATTTACATTCTTATTTATACACATTTTTGGTAATGTTTTGAAATTCAAAATGACATATAATTACAATTAATCTTCAAATTGATCGACGTTAATGAGAATTAATATGTGGTCGATTTACAATTGATTCTCTAATTGATTGGTACCGAAGAGAACTAAAACGTATTCGATTGATTATGTATTGATTACCATTGAGGATAAGTACTATGCAACTAGTTTTCTTATTAAATTGAATTTTAGTGAAAGAGAATTAACTATAATTCGTTTTAATTCAAATTAAATGGAATCAATAACGATTAATTCATTTTATCACAACTCCTTATGACGAAGAACCTTGAGGTTATTACAGTCTATTTTCCAACTATTGGAAACATGGAAAGGTGGTGTTGGGGGTGCGATATTGATCAACGGATCTAGCTGATTAATACATGAGACATAATCGACTTTAAGATAACCCCTTGAACTTGTTTGGATGAAGTGATAATTAAGTGGAACATGTTTTACGAAGGAAGGGAAATTCGGATTTGAGCATATATTTGTGTGTGAGATTTGTCATACTAGAGAACCGCATGTTAGGTAGACTAACTTGTGACTTGGTAAGTTAAGAACATATTTAACACATTACAAGCCCAATGGTAGCAACAGTTCCATATTTAGTTTCGGTAAAAGAGCGAGCCACACAAGTGAATTTGTCATGTTATAATATTGTTTGTTGTTGCTTGATCCCAGTGCTTTCTTTATTGAATTTCCAAAAAAAGCTAATGAACTTTTAATTCTAAACTTTATGATTTTATAAAAAATTTCACTAAAGTGCTATGGTTTTACATTGGATTTCATGCTAGCTGAACTTTGCTAGCTACTTCTTGAGTTAAAATATAAAGTTATCATTGTTGTTTTTGTTAGTTTGATAAGCTTTTATGCTTGAAGTGTTATAATTTATGAATCCATTTGATAACGCTCTTTTTTGAACTAAAATCATTTTTGCTACGTCTGCATAAAAAATAACTTCATGGGACTCTTTGCTTTTTCATTTTGACAAAAGAGGAGTTGGAGGATGAAAATATTTGTTATATTACATAATTTACAATGCTAGAGTGAGCAGTAGTATTGTTTGCAATGTAGTATGAATAATATTATAGTGCTTTAACATATTATATTTTTCATATAAACAATATTGTAGTTTCCAAAGTTATTTTTATAATTTTCCAAGCTAAGTTAAAAAGAAATTACTCGTGTTTAAAAATGGATAACAAAATGAATTTTCCATTATAGTGAGAATTAATTCAATTAATCCGTTAAACTCGCCCTATTTTTAGTTAAAAGTCATGGCTCCATCTTGATTCCATAGTGAATTTCATTTACAAAGAGGATATTTCTTATTGTGATACCATACACGAAATAATAACCAATATAATTTCACTGTGTTGTATGTCCGTTATAATATTCAGCATTTTTCTCCAGGAAACATACTTGTAAAAAGGCTTAACTACAAGAAGACGAAAATGTGAGTTTCACTTATGCAACCACTCGGACCTACAACATAAGATGGACTTGATCTAAATCAACTTGGAAACCATCAAGCATCAACACATTGTGGAAACCATCAATCTCAAAATGAAGACGACACGAGCTATATGTGAGTTTCATCTATGCTAGCTTTTCAAATTTCAAGTATCTCAAGTATGTTATCTTGGAAAATACTTGCAGCATGACTCTCCTATTCAAACTTCTAATCTAGATTTTGTTTTAGTAGGATTTGTATTCACACAGCTTTAAGTTTAGATTTAGTTTGGTTTGTATTTGTATAACCTAAGATGCTCTTGGCTTTGACATATTTGTATTCACCGGATAATGCTTTCTTTTCAGCAAATCATAGTGTGGTCCGTTTATCTTGTTTCTTTTCAGCAAATCATAGTGTGGTCCGTTTATCTTGTTTCTTTTCAGCAAATGATAGTATATGTTCCTTTTGTGTTGTGTATTGAAGAGGTCATGTTCATTTTCAGCAAATGATATTATGTTCAGTTTGTGTTGTGTATTGAAAAGGTCATTTTCATTTAGTATGCAGTTTGCCTTTTCAATGTTTATATGGAAAATAAAATAATATGGACTATGTACTGTGGTTCGGATATTAATTGTATGGTGAATTGATAGTATGGATTGCATGATGGATTGATTTGCATTTTAAATATTTTGTATAATGAATTGATATTGCAGCATTTAAATCAACTGCTATTCTAGACAGATTTGAGACTCCTAAAACTGCCTTTATTATTAGTGTAGAGACCTAAAATTGTCTCAAACGAGATCCCAACTTAGAAGCTTATTTGAAACCGTCATATAGGTCTTTAATATATTTGAGACCTATGCTTTTGGTCGGTAATTTTTTTAAGACCTGAAATAGTAGGGAATTAAAGGAGGTCAGCATGCCATACCAAATTAAACTGCAACTTATTACCCAAGATATAGTTGATCTTCTGCTAAATGTGGAGGTGAGACTGGATGAAAGAGTTGAAGTCAAAGAAATTGTGAGGATTTGAATCCAAAAGTATTTACTCACATGGTCCAACTGAAGCGCCATTGACAGGGAAACAAAGCTTCATTAGGAACAGGAGGAGATGCACACATCTCAAGTTACTTTATTTCCCTTCGGTGGATTTATTGGTTTAGTTAATATTATCGTTTTCCATGCAACTCTTACTATCTGATTCTGTAGTTCACTTTGTGCAACTTTTAGCGCTTCCATATGGGTGATTTTTGAATTATTTGTCTTACTCACACGCCTATTTGAAGCACTCACATCACTTGTAATCTTTTGCAATAAATAAAGTACTCTTTTTTTGAAAAAACATATAACAATATTAGACATCACGTATGTTTAGTATTAACATTCATCCTTTTCACAGTCTCACTAGTTCTGACAATGACAATAACGAATTCTAACTCATTCAAGGGGTTCAACCGGCCCGGGTCCTGCTACCTCTTCAAAAGGTGAATGTAAATGATCGATTACATTCTAGTGTGCACCTCCACTAAATCCTCTTAGCTTCTCTTGATCCCAAAACACCATCTTGGTTTAACATTGTTATTCCTTAGTATTGGATTATTACGTCCCCTCAATTAGGCCCTAACTGTTCTTGGATGCAACACTACTCACACAAGGGTCAACAATCATACCCGCATTTTATAGCATTCGTAACTTATCTTCTATTTATCACATACATAAGTGATCATCATTAGAAATGGGTATTCAACTTAAATTAGGGTTCATTCATCATTACATTTTACTTATATCATTATAGCTATACAAATACATCCATTTATTGTCACATAAAAAAGATCAATTTTCCATATTTTTTTATCATCTAAAATGTATTAAACTTAATTTAATAATCACATTCTATCTGTTAGCAAAGTCACAATCAAACATGTAAGTCAAACAGACATTTAACAATAGTAATACACCCATAATGAAACAAAATACCAAGCATAATCAATCAATGAAGTAATAGTTAAAATGTAACCAAAATACTCAATAATAAAAGTAACAAAACCACCCATGATATAGGGCCAAAAAATGATATACAAAGTGATCATGGAGTCAATAAAAACTTGAATATTATTATTCCTAAGTAAATTCTTTTATCTTCATAATCTTCATTTAGTTAGTCATCCTTCAGTTAGATTAACTTTTCACCTTATCCAAAATGTATCATTGTACTTTATTAAATTAATGACCTCTTAAGTTCCATTACACACTTAAATACTTAATTAATCACTTCACGGTTAATTCCCCATATATTCATATATATAATCCTTCTCAGAAATAATTTCATGTAAATTGATTTACCAGTTACTTTAATTCTGTCATTTACAATTAATTACTAATTATTTATTTAGCTTGTTTTATTTATAGTTAAAAACTAGGGTTATTTGGTCTAAACCCGAAATTAATAATAAAGTAAATGCCATTGGTTATAGTATTCGCAAGGTTTGACTCATTTTATTAAATTTTACAAGTTATATATTTTTTTAACTGCAAATGATTTCAAATGCAATGGAATAGGTCCCCAAGGCTTAATTCTAACGTTTGTGAAAAATTACTATTTTGTCCTTTTATGTAAGATTACATGTTCACCCTTATTTATATTTTAATTTATTATTAAAATTTCCAGGGTGTTACCGTGCATGTGCAACATGATAATGTGTACATGGTAAATGAATATGTGTGGGATTTGTATCTATAACATATACATTCTCCAATTATGTATGCATCGACTGCCTTAAACATTATTTAATACTTATAATATATATATAACTTGCAAATTTTGAAAACTATTTATATTAAATAAATAAAATTAAATTATTTTGATTGAGTCAATAAGATTTAAAATTCAAATTTAAATAAATAACACAGACTTAGTAAGTATTTTAAAACAAAATATTATCTTAATAATATTATTTATATTATTATAATATTATTTATATTATTATAATATTATTTATATTATTATAATATATATTAAAATATGCAAATTTATTTTCAGCCAAAATGATTTTTTATTTAACAAACACACACACACATACACACATGTATGTATGTAAATAATTAGTGTATACATTCTTTATTATAAAATAAGATTTTCAAATTATATATATCTCTACTACTAATAATGTAAATTCAATGAATAGAATTTCAATCGTGTCTTTTTGAAATTCCAAAAATGCCCTTTCCATATATATGAAAAAATAGTAGGTGTTTTTAACCGAGGAGTAGACGGTAAGCTGAAATCTAACAGGCTGAAAATTGCATGTTCTGAAAAATGCAGATGTCACCCAAGTAAACATGATGTAGCATGCTAACTTTTTGTACAGCTTTCCATTAGCTGATTCATCTCTATATACACTAATAAAGATGTGTCTTGCACGATGTGGGACTAATGGAGGAGATTTGTTTGCTATGTTTGTTAATTCCCCTGGTAAGAATCAATGCAAATGGAAGGTCTGTGCTGGCTAAAGTGGTCGATGAGTGTGACTCTATTCATGGTTGCGATGCAGATCACGATCTTCAACCCTATGCCCTTACGATGACGTAGATGCTTCTCCTGCTGTGTGGAAGGCTCTGGATATTCCTAAATCTCAGATTGGAGAATACGATATTAATTGGTCCGATGCGTAACTAGACTCCCCCTTATATTTTACTCTATTTTACATTTATATTCACATACTGTGTAATTTGGTTGTTGTATACTACTGGTGTTCAGTAACTTTTTAGCAATTCATTCCTTGGGGTGTGGGTGGGGGAATGCAGTAACATGCACACTTGCATATTTATTCAAAAAGATTAAACATAAATTGAAAACTGCTGTAATGATATGATGGGGGAGAAACAACACAAATAGTGCTAAATTGAAGGTTATTGTCAATACAAATTGGTAATGATGCGATGCAGCAAGAATATAAGGACAAGGAACTGAAACTGTAACTGGATACTACCTGGTGCAAGTTGCTAGAACGTTATCATGACAAAAGAAAGAGCAACTCACAAGATACATGTGCGACGTGTAACAAAGTGAAGAGATTGGGTATTTAACCAAAGATATACGAGGCATGTGTGTCATCACAAATGAATAGAGAACAACTAAAACAAGCTCAAAACATAGATTTGTGGTATGAAGGACTAGAGCAATACCAATATTTAGCATGAGAGTGAGGAACAGTAGTATGAAAACAATGAGAAGCAGAAAGCAAGGCAAATTGCAGTTGGAGAGGGAATAATATAGAACAATGAAGATCAGGTTCAAAGTTGTCAAGCATAAATTCAAGAACATATGAAATATAAGATAAACTAGAGAGAACCAGAAGTAGACTAAGAGCAGTAAAGTTGCAGGTCGAGTGGCAGAAATGCCTAAACTAAACTGCATGGCGAGAAACATGGTGCTAGGAACAAAAAATGGCAAGTCTGGCAACATCAATAACAAAGACATGAGACATTTGTTATGCATGATGCTAATCAAGGCACGAGACCGGTAAGACCAGAGACATTTGCTAGCTATGCATGATGCTAAGTAAGGCACGAGACTGGTATAAATGAAGGTGAAGTATCCAGATATGTGAAAAATTTGGAGTTAGAAACCTCAAGAGACTTGGTATAAGGTTTGGGTTTTGGGGAATTGGGCTTTGGGCATTATTTATTTATTTACTTTCTTTATTTTGCTTTTTTACTTCATGTAATCAATTTATGCATTCAAGCCCACTCACTAAATTTCTCCGATTACTAAATTATATGATTATTCTATTATTTTACAAAATCATTTCCTTTCTTTAGTTTATGTGACAATCTGAATTCATGCTCAAATATAACATTAATTCTTATTCAATTCTAAGCACAAAATTAATTCTTTCACAAAATTATATCCTAATGATTACACCATCATATAATTTTGATTTATCATTATTTCCACAATTCTTAAACAACCATTTATTCACGAAACTATTTAATTTCATCATTATCATCTCATTATAAAATTCTGATATTCCAAATAAATTCAAATTATGTATTTAAAATTATAAAAACCATTTTTAATTAATTAACTATGTATTATTCATTACCCCTAAAAATCAAGTTATTACAGACTTACCCCTTAACAAAATTCCGTCCTCGCAATTTCCTGAACTACAATGGTTGGATGAGAATATGAATAGGCATATGTGGACTGAGAGTATGGAGAGCATGACGTGAAATCCAGTGAAGGTGAGGCAACTTGAATCATGCACAAACCTATAGCAACTGAAGCAACCTGAAGCAAACTAGACTGTTACCTGAAGCAAGCTTAAGCAATGTAAAATTGAACTGCAATGTAGATACTAAGAAAGCTGCAGGAGCCCAAATGACAAAGAACTGGATGAAACTTCAAGTGTATTTTTGCACTGGCAATATACGTTGCAAGCAACCTGAAACAAAGCTATGCAAATAATGAGCTAACTCAAGCAATGAAAAAGAGAGGCCATCATGCAGCTGTGGTAGGAGCCAAAATAGGTGAACGGTGCTGAGACAAGCAAAGCTGAAGCGGGAAAATGACTATAGCGTGTTTGACTGCAAACGTATTAAAGCCAAAAAAAGGAGCAGCAAAAGGTGATCATGAAATGGAACCTAGAATGGGATGAAGCACTTACTCGGAATAAATGAACAAATGTAGCAAATATAAATGCATGCACATTGTGATTAAATGCAGGTCCACCTGGACGTGCATATATACTCGTAATAGATAAGTAAACTTTCGGCAATCAAATATATTTAAATATTTCAAAAACAAAGGTGTTATTTTAATATATATTTATATATAAATATATGTATTATTATTATTATTGCTATTAACAATGTTTTAAAATAATTAAAATATAATTCTATTAATAAATAGGTTTGGCCGGGTGATTTTTTAAATTGTTGAGCCTAATTTAAATTAATATTACACATACATGCATACATACATACACGCGCGCGCGCACACACACATATGAATTTCAAAGATATGATAATGTAATTTAGATTTTAAATAACTGAACAATTTTTCAAAACAATAAAATATTTTTAAATAATATTTAAAATTATAAAGACATAATATATAATGTATGGCCAAAAAAATATGTTTTTTCTGATAAAATACTATATTGCAACATATACATAAAACAATTGTACAAGGTGCACAATTAACTATACAATAGAGTGAGACAATATATATGCACATATAAATTTTTTATAAATATAGATCTAACCTATATATATATAATTATAATGTAAACTAGAGTATACCTCTTGAAGATAAGCCGTTGAATGCACAACAATGGTTGAATGCACGTTTATGGTAGTTATCTCCTAGATTCGATTTGAATCGATCTACGGACTTTGCAAATGCCTAGAACACCACCGATTTTCATCAATTTTGATGTGACGAGACAATTTATATTTTCATCCATTATTGGTATGGTACTCACGACCTAGATAGGGAAGCAAGGAGGAAGACTTCAAAATTTAAGCAGTATGGTTGTTTAAATAGAGAAAAGGGAGGAGACAAATTCTTCTCCTTTTACTAATTCTTCTTCTACTAATTTTAGATCTATATCTATAATTTCAAACCAAAATATTCTCTGTCCCAACCATGATATGGTCGACCATTCCTTGGGCTCTTTGAGCCATCAAGACCTCTAAACCGTTAAGTAATTAATATCATTTAAATCGTATTCATATGTGTGTCGATATTGTATATCGATATGTATACATGTAACTTTTATATATACACCCAATTAATTACTAATATCATCCAAAAATACTAATAGCACCCCATACGTCAAATAAAATGAATAATTAATCTTTCATGAATATATTGATTAGTTTAATTAATTTGTAACAATTATAAATCAATTAAATCATGTGGTATTTTGAAGAAATAAAAAAAGTGGTTGTGCAACTTGCAAGTCTAAATTAAGTCTGTGAATAATATCAAAATATTCATATAGTAATGTCCACACATCACCTTGGCTAGGGGTGTGACATTTTGGTTAAATTTTTCGCTTGTAAATTTTCATCGGTAAAAATCCAATTTTACAATTTAAGTGATATCTTTTTGTATCGATTATTTACACAACTCTCTTCGTCAACACTATACACTTTAGGACTTTTGAAATTTTGTGTTTTGGTCAAAAATCCAAAATCATCCACACTCAACTTAATTATTCCTTAAACAAAGTCCTTAGTTCCATAATAACATTTATTATTAACCATACTGCTCTGGCCAAAGACTTTGACTTTGAGTTGACTACAGTTGTCCGTGATACTAAACTCATTTGATTGAGGAGATGAATTCTATTGAATAGTGTTTCACTCCAAGGCTTCAATTCAAACCCAACCATAGTCGTTCAATGGATGTCGTGCCATGGTTTAACTAATACAAAAGTGAAGTATCCACATTGAAGTTTAATGCTATTCTTAAGTCGAGAGACCTATGTAATATCATTACTTTGTGATTTCTTATTTGACCTAAGTAATTATTAACCAAGGGGGAACTTTCGAGTGGGCCATTCCATAGTTATTTGATGACTATCAATAGTAACCCCTTGGCAAACCCAACAGCCATGAGTAATACATTGCCTAACATTTAGAGAGCATTACGTACTCTAGTCTCAACGGACGTGTAACGACCCGTATTTTTGATAATTGAAAATATTAAATTTAATAAGATTTTTGGAATTTAAGATTGTCAGAAATTAAAATTTATGATTTATAAATGGAAAAAAATTATTAGAATATAATTTAATAATGTTGATTGAATGAAATTGACAATTGTTTAATATAAATTCAATTAATGGTAACAATAAAGGTTAATAATGAATAAAATAAATGTTGTATAAAATGGGGAAATCAATGTTATTTAATTGGAATTGGTTTTAACATTTATATGTAAATTTATAATTTTTGTTGTATAGAATAAATTTATAAATGTGTTTAAATTATTTAAATGTAACAATTGTTTATTTATCATCCTATTATTAAACCCATTTGAAATTAATTTGGAATTTCATGATTAATTAACACATAAGGTATTTGTTGATTTAATAATAAGAATGTAAATTAAAATAAAAGAATTTGTTTGGGATTTAAATTATAGTAAACTAGGTTTTATTTCTATTGTAATTTAATGTTGAAATTAATGTAATATTTAAATCTTGGATTTAATATAGAAAATTTAATTTTAAAAAGATTACTAATTCCTGTTTAATCAAGAATGATGATAGAAAACTGTTAATTTAGAATTTAAAAGTGATTAAATTGATTTTAAAATAATAATTCATTTAATTAACGTGTAAAATTAGTATTTTTGGGCACTGTCTCGGATTTTGATGAAACTAGTTTCACGGATCCGTAATAGTGAATTATTATAGGATTTCAAGTTTTGTAGCGATCAGACTTATCGTTTGATCGTGCGAGCTCGAAACGCGTAGAAATCAATTAAAGGAATTTAATTAAAATTTTGATTTTTAAAAGCTAACTCCTATATACAATAGAATTAGAGTTTGAAATTAGTTTTATTGAGTTTAAAAATATTGAAAACCTTTATTTCGACATATAGGATGACCTGTTTTCGTTTTGGGAACGAAACGGGCTTTTCGGGTCTTTGTTATCGCTTCGACCCATTCGATCCATTCCATCCATTCTTATCCATCTCTGCCTATATATATGTTGTTATAAACCCTAGCAGCTTTTATTCTATTTTCTGTACGTACAATTTCTATTCTTATCTGCTCCTTCCTCAATGGTGAATAACCCAAACCCTAAGTTACAATTCCAAATCAAATCGGAAGTTCAAACTGCTCAAATCCTATCATTTAATATATCATCGTGAAGCTCTCGACGAACGTAATCTGCATTTGCAATTCATTTTTCGATTGGAGGCTCCTTTTATCCAAAAATTGGCGAATCATTCTCGGTCATTCATTTTAGGGTTTGGAGTTAACGGTGGATCGTCGACTATACAACGATCGGAGGGTACCACGGCGCAGAGCTTGGCGAATGGTGATGATCTATGGTAGCCGATCATCAGGAAGTGGCCAGAGTTCGCTTGGATTTGCAAACAAAGGGCGCGGCGGCTGTGCTTTCGTGGAGGCAGAGAAAGTTGTGCGAGACCTGGAGGGTGAGGCCGGAGGTAGGGCGCGATGGTGATGGTTGATCTGGGCGATGGCGCATGTAGGCATGGCGGTATGTGAATCTAAGTGGTGGCTATAGGGTTTGTTTGGCTTCGATGGTTACTGCGAGGGTTTTGGAGTACTAATTACCTTTTTGCCCCTCATTTTAATTTAAATTTAAATTGCAAACCTTCTAACTAGCATAAATTTTGCATACAGACTCAGATTTGCATGCGGTTTCTTCCGTTGGGATCGTATCGATATTTCGAACAACAAGAAACTAGTTTGGTCGAATTTAGAGACTGTTCAAATTTTGGCCTTTATTGGATTTTAAATTGACTATAAATTAAAGGTGAGTGATTTAACCCACTCACGCAATACTAAATTTTCTTATGTTAGTTGAATTAAATCTATGAACTGCTAAGGATTTTATTTGTTGTTATTTGATAGTTTAAATTGGCATTTAGTTGAAATTGAATTTTATATTAAATTAAATTGACATTTAAATTAAGATTGAAATTAATAGCTAGTTAAACACCTCCAATTGATAATTAGTAACTATTGTGATATGTTGGTTGATTTGGGTGTTGTTTGTTATTATATGCTATTGATTGATGTTGGATGTATGGTTGTTTATTTATTTGGATATATCCCTATTATTACCCTATTTGTTATTTGAAGTTATATAAATTATCATTTATATTATCCGAAATGAACTAAGAAATAGGTTGAAATGATATATACCTATGTCATTTAATTTTGGGTTGAAATGATATATATCCATCCATGTAATTAAATTGAATTAACTGATCACTTGGCCATAGGGTAGAAAATTATATACGGACACCGGATTGGTTAAATTCAATGGTTTATCTTGATATTGGATTTTGATTAAATGATATTGTTTTAAAGGAAATAAATTGTGGATTTATATGATTGAATTATTTCTAATTCAAGCTTTGAAATGTTGAAACTGAAATTGGTTAAAAGGAAATTGTTTTAAAGAAATAAAAATTGAAATGTGAAGTACAATCGATATATGACTTCAATTTTGAAATTTTAATTATTTTAAAGTTCGAACCATAAATTGAACAATGAGGTTTAATTTTAAGTGATTTAAATCAGTAAATTGAAATCGGACTTGAAATTGATATAAATTGAAACGGTTTAAAATAAGAATTGGATTGAAATTTAAATCATTGAATTGAATTGTTGAATCGAATTTGAAGTTAAAAATGAACATTTCGAAAATTGAAGTTAATTTGAATTGAAATTGAAATCAAGTTGATTTGAAACTAAATCGGAATTGAGTCAATTGAATTGAAAGATTGAAAATTGAGCTTTTTTTATTTCAACTTTGGATATGGGCCTGGATTTGTGGAAATGAAAAGAAACAGTTTGATTTGATATTATTTTCAAAATAAATTATTTTAGTATAAACTGTTTAAAATCTTTTTTTTTAATACTCAAATTATTTTTATTTTCCAAACTATTTTACTATATAAACCATTTTCAAATACTCCAACCATTTAATATTAAACTGTTTTAAATCTCTAAACTATTTATAACTATTCAAACTATTTTCTAAAATTTCAAACTATTCATAGTTGAAATGTTTATATTTAAATTGTTGATTTAAATGTGAATGTGGTTAAATGAGGTTATAACCTAAGTTGGAATTTGAATTGATATTTCCAAGTGGGAATGACATATAAAGTAAATATGATCATTTTTAAATGAAGGATATTTTGAAGTGAATATGGTATTTTGATATCAAATATGAATCGGTTTCAAAATGTAAAAGAACCAACCGGTGTGAAAAATGACGTTTGGTTGTTAAAGAGACTAGGGCCTCTTATTAGCATACTCTCTATCAATATTGGAACTACTTTAACAACTGTGTACGGGTGGATGATCCAGAATAAAGTGGTTGGATTTGGTGAACGTTTGCTATATTTAAAGAAAGAGAACGATGATGGATGACCCCGGCACTTGTGCCAATTTGAGATGACTAAAATAGGACGGCTTGTCAAGGCCAAGTGGGCTAGCTACCCCTAGCGGGCACACCTCTTCATATTACTATATTGATGTTGGCTTGATCGGTGCACCTTGATTTGATTTTGGGGGTGTTGGACGCGGTGGGCGGTCGTGGCTAGGATGCGTTACCACCAGCCCTGCGATCCGAACTGGTAGTATCCCACCTTGGGCGTTGCCTCATGTGCCTTATCATACTTTTATCCTTATACGCGCCCACTACGATTTTGTTTTAATATGGTACCTATAGGGGACTCATTGGCTACTGACATTACAAGTTGTGTTACAGGACCTGCATAAACTACCTGCTTAAAAATGTGTTAAGAGGGATTAATGTAAAGCCTTAACATTATTTTAATATTTATTTTATTGATAGACACTACATATATATAACGTATCTTATTGCATATAGATAGTTTAACGGATCCTTAGGAGATGGAGAATCCCGTAACATCTCTTAAGTTATTGCACGCACGTTATACACTGGATAGGAGATGTAAAACCCCATAAACATCTCTCATGCTATTACACTCCTATTATATCTGATATTGATTTAACTTACATACTAATTTTTAGTTCTGATTCGAGTGTTTTGCCTTTTCATTACGCTCGGGTCAGCCTGAGTATTATAGTATTTGAAGACACTATTCCTTGAAGATGAAGATGGAGTTTGCTAGACCGTATTTACTACTATTATTCCGTTGAATTATTTTGGTATGTTTATTGATTGTACTCTGATTATGTTGTAAAAATTGTGTAATCAAATGTATATTATAAAACGGCTTCATGAACTGTTTATTTGAGTATCATATTTTGTCATTCCGCTGCGAGATTCTGTGCTTTGTTTTCCTTCTTTTCTCTTATTTTCTTGTTAAACCCCATTGATAACCCTCCTTTTGGATGGTTTGATTTAGACATGTATGGTTTATTGTCAACTTGAATCGTTCAAAATGATGGGTCGTCACTGTTGGTATCAGAGCTTTGGTTTAGAGATGCCTTAGCCTATTGGGGTTAACTCATTAGAGATAGGGTTATTAATACTCTAGAATGAGTTGAGAGTATTCATACGGGAGAGCGTATTTGTTAGTGCTATAAAAAAAATGTTTTTGTATTGTGTTAATTTGTTCTGTTTGGTATTTATGAATTCTGATCGGTGCATAGGATGTTATGACATCGATAGTGATTTCTAAACACTTAAACAGGGTAAACCAATACAATATTGTTTTGAAAATAGGTAAATGAAATAATTTTACCTTATATTATTTTTTGTATATTAAAGAATAATTTTTCATAAATGGATATAGTTGTATGTGATATGTTTGTTTGTTAGAAGTGAGTTTATAAATATGGGTTTAAAATAAAATTTACAAATGAGGTGAACATAAATTGGAAATTTGAGAACGTAAGCTCCGGTGTTTGAATTCGGTTTTCAAAGATTTTGGAAAAAGTAATATTAGCATTATTTGGAAGTATTTCAAATAGAAATATCTTCAAAATGTTTTCAAATGGTACTTGAAAGAAATGTTTTCAAAGAACTTTTGAAAGGAAATAAGTTCTATACTTCCCTCTTCTATCGTTGGAAAATAATTTCGGTGATGTCGTGGGTGATTATCGCGACATAATCGACGTTCATTTTTGAGTTTCAAAGTGGGAAGACCACTATAGTAGCTTTGCTACGAATTTGGTTTGATAAACAGATTTGATTTAAGATTTTTAAACCTAATTTGATATATATAAAAGATATGAGTATATATATTCTTTCAAAATGATTTGAAATGAACCCGATATTTGAATTCTTAAGTTTCTGTTAATTAATGATTTTCGGTTATATAGGTAAGGTGAAATTTTAATAATTGGAAACTTCTAAAATTAGAAATAAGAAATTGAAGCTAAGTGTTTAAATGAAATATGAGAAGTTAAATTTTAATAGTTGTAAATTATTGAACATTCTTGCTAACTAAAATGAATAAGATAAATTTGTATAATATTCTTACCAAAAATGTTTAAAAGGTTGAATTGTTAAATATGAATATTTAATAGAATACTATACAAGTAAAAATTTAAATAATAGAAATGTTTCAAAATGAAATTATATCCATGTATAAATAAAAAAACTAAGACGTACAAGTAATGTTTTAAAACTTAAGTTAATGTTTTGAAATGGTCAATAATTAAATTGAATAGTTAAAAGTGAATATTATTTAAGTAAATGATTATAAACTTAAGAAAATGTTGAAATGGTTCATAAATAAAATTAATATTAAATGATACTATATATGAAGGAATAAATGTGGATTAAAAGGTAGAGAAACTAAAGTATGTAATGATTCATTAATGAATGTTAATATTAAATTAAATTCAAGTTATATAAGTCAATAATAAATGTGAATTAAACCGCAAGAAACGTATGTAATACTTTAAGAATGTACACATTGATGATTTCAAATATTGAATGGGAAATAATTTATGTAAGTAAATGAATGTAAATTAATAAAAGATAATCTTGTATGAATGAATGAAAATTGAAAATAAATGGAAAGTAAATGATGTGTTAAAGAAACCAATAGAATAAACTTAAATAACATTTAAATTCTTTGTTGTTTGGCTGATGGGAAGTTTGGGAATAATACTCCAAATTGTTTGAGGTTGTATGAACAATCTATTAAGCAATTATCTAAGGATGTTGAGCGTAAGGTACACTTGGTAGTTATTTATCACCCTTGTACGATGAAAAGTGTCTGAACTTGGAAAAACCATTAGTTTTGGTTGCGATGGATGTGTGATGGATTCTTTTGTTGCATATGATGGTTGTACTGCTTTTGTTGCATATGTTTATTTTATATTGTATGTTATTTGTGCTATTAATTGGAACAACTAATATATTACTCTTTTACATAATTTTAACTCTTTTGGATTATGTAAGTAAGATATAGGTTTATGGAAGCAATAGCTATTGCTTTGGTTTCATAAATAGAGTTTCGTTGCCCGACAAATAGGTACGTTTTCGAATTACGGTTTTGTTGCGGTATTTTAATGTTTTTCCCATTGTTGGGATGCTTTATTATTAAAATATGATTTATATAATATAATTATTGATATTGTTATTTTTTCGGACCTATCTGCGCAAAGAAGACTCTGCCGAAATTTTTCGTAAATTCAAGACTTAATTTTTTTTGTGAAAGTTCAGTTTTTCAAATTTATATTAAATTAGTATGTAAGATTAATTGTTTATAAATTGACTATTTTAAATAAAATATATCAAATTCTTGATTCCTTCTTGTTCCTTTATGGAGACGAAAAGTTTTGAGTGGGGGATATTGTAACGACCTGTATTTTTTATAACTAAAAATATTAAATTTAATAAGATTTTTGGAATTTAATATTTTGATAAATTAAAATTTATGATTTATAAATGGGAAAAATTTATTAGAATATAATTTAATAATGTTGATTGAATGAAATTGACAACTGTTTAATGCAATTTCAATAATGGTAATAATAAAGGTTAATAATGAATAAAATAAATATTGTATAAAACGGGGAAATCAATGTTATTTAATTGGATTGGGTTTTAGAATTTGTAAGTAAATTTATAATTTTTGTTGTAAACAATAAATTTATAAATATGTTCAAATTATTTAAATGTAACAATTGTTTATTTATCATCTTATTATCAAACCCGTTTGAAATTAATTTGGAAATTTATGATTGATTAACACATAAGGTTTTTTTTATTTAATAATAAGAATGTAAATTAAAATAAAACAATTTGTTTGGAATGTAAATTATAATAAACTAGGTTTTATTTCTATTCTAATTTAATGTTGAAATTAATGTACTATTTAAATCTTGGATTCAATATGGAAAATTTAATTTTAAAAAGATTATTAATTCCTGTTTAATCAATAATGATGATAGAAAACTATTAATTTAGAATTTAAAAGTGATTCAATTGATTTTAAAATAATAATTCATTTAATTAACGTGTAAAATTAGTCTTTTTGGGCACTGTCTCGGATTTCGACAAAACAAGTTTCATCGAATCCATAATTGTGAATTATTATAGAATTTCAAGTTTCATAGTGATCAGACTTATCGTTTGATCGTGCATGCTCGAAACGCCTAGAAATCAATTAAATGAATTTAATTAAAATTATTTTATTTTTAAAAGCTAACTCCTATGTACAATAGAATTAGAGTTTGAAATTAGTTTCATTGAGTTTAAAAATATTGAAAACCTATATTTCGACATATAGGATAACCTATTTTCGTTTCGGGAACGAAACGGGCTTCTCAAGTCTTTGTTATCGCTTTAACTCATTCGATCTGTTCCATCCATTCTTATCCATCTCTACCTATATATATGTTATTATAAACCCTAGCAGCTTCTATTTTATTTTCTGTACATATAATTTCTGTTCTTATCTGCTCTTTCCTCAATGGTGAATAACTCAAACCCTAAATTACAATTCCAAATCAAATCGAAAATTCAAATTGCTCAAATACTATCATATAATATATCATTGCGAAACTCTTGACGAATGTAATCTACGTCTGCAATTCGTTTTTTGATTGGAGGCTCCATTTTTTCAAAAATTGGCAATCATTCTTGGCCGTTCATTTTAGGGTTTAGAGTTAACAGTGGATTGTCGACTATACGACGATCGGATGGTATCACGGCGTAGAGCTTGGAAAATGGTGATGATCTATGGTGGCCAATCATCAGGAAGTGGCCAGAGTTTGCCTGAATTCACGAACAAAGGGCACCGTAGCGATTGTGCTTTCGTGGAGGCGGATTTGGTCGCGCGAGACCTGAAGGGTGCGGCCGGAGGTAGGGTTCGCAATGGTGATGGCTGATCTAGGCGATGGTGCATGTTGGTACAGCGGCAGGCGAATCTAGGTGGCGGCTGTAGGGTTTGTTCGACTTCGATGGTTACTGCTGGGGTTATGGAGAGGTAGTACTAATTACCTTTTTGCCCTTCATTTAAATTTAAATTTCAAACCTTCTAGCTAGCATAACTTTTGCATACGAACTCGGATTCGCATGCGGTTTCTTCCATTGGGATAGTATCGAAATTCTGGACAACATGAAACTGGTTTGGTTGAATTTAGAGACTTCAAATTTTGGGCTTTTATTGGATTTTAAACCGACTATAAATCAAAGGTGAGTGATTTAATCCATTCACGCAATACTAAATTTTCTGATGTTAGTGCTTAAATTTATTAAGTGATAAGAATTTTATCTGTTGCGGTTTGATAGTTTAAATTGACATTTAGTTGAAATTGAATTTTATATTGAATTAAATTGACATTTAAATTAATATTGAAATTAATTGCTAGTTAAACACCTCCAATTGATAATTAGTAACTGTTGTGATATGTTGCTTCATTTGGATGTTTTTTGTTATTGTTTGCTATTGATTGATGTTGAATGTATGGTTGTTTATTTATATTAGATAAATCCCAGTTATTGCCCTATTTATTATTTGACATTATATAAATTACCATTTATATTATCCGAAATGAACTAAGAAATAGGTTGAAATGATATATACCTATATCATTTAATTTTGGATTGAAATGAAATATATCCATCTATGTAATTAAACTGAATTAACTGATCACTTAGCCATAAGGTAGAAAATTGTGTACGGACACCGGATCGGTTAAATTCAATGGTTTTAAAATCTTGATTTTGGATTTTGATTAAATGATATTATTTTAAAGGAAATAAATTATGGATTTATATGAATTGAATTATTTCTAATTCAAGCTTTGAAATGTTGAAACTGAAATTGGTTAAAAGGAAATTATTTTAAAAAAATAAAAATTGAAATGTGAGGTATAATTGATATATGACTTCAATTTTGGAAATTTAATTATTTTAAAGTTTGAACCATAAATTGAACAATGATGTTTAATTTGATTTAAGTGATTTAAATCAATAAATTGAAATTGATATAAATTGAAATGGTTTAAAATAAGAATTGGATTGAAACTTAAATCGTTGAATTGAATTGTTGAATCACATTTGAAGTTAAAAATGAATGTTTTTAAAGTTGAAGTTAATTTGAATTGAAATTGAAATCAAGTTGATTTGAAACTAAATCATAATTGAGTCAATTGAATTGAAAGATTGAAAATTGAGCTTTGTTGATTTCAAATTTTGATATGGCCCCAGATTTGTTGAAATGGAAGGAAATTGTTTGATTTGTTATTATTTCAAAATAAATTATTTTAATATAAACTGTTTAACATTTTTTTTAATACTTAAATTATTTTGATTTCCCAAACTATTTTACTATATAAACCATTTTCTAATACTCTAACCCTTTTTATATCAAACTGTTTTAAATCTCTAAACTATTTATAACTATTAAAACTATTTTCTAAAGTTTCAAACTATGCATAATTGGAATGTTTATATTTAAATCATTGATTTAAATGCGAATGTAGTTAAATGAGGTTATAACCTAAGTTGGAATTTGAATTGATATTTCCAAGTGGGAATGACATATGAAGTAAATATGGTGATTTTGAAATGAAGGATATTTTGAAGTGAATTTGATATTTTGATATCGAATATGAATTGGTTTCGAAATGTAAAAGAACTAATTGGTGTGAAAAATGATGTTTAGTTGTTAAAGAGACCGGGACCTCTTATTGGCATACTCTCTGTCAATATTGGAACCACTTTAGCAACTGTGTATGTGGTGGATGTTCCATAATGAAGTGGTTGGATTTGGTAAACGTTTGCTGGATTTGAAGAAAGAGAATGATGATGGATGACCCCGGCACTTGTGCCAATTTGAAATGACTAAAAAAGGATTGCTTGTTAGAGCCAAGTGGGCTAGCTACCCCTAGCGGACACCCCTCTTCGTGTTACTATATTGATGTTGGCTTGATCGGTGCACCTTGTTTTGATTTTGGGGGTGTTGGACGCGTTGGGCAGTTGTGGCTACGATGCGTTACCACCAGCCCTGCGACTCGAACTGGTAGTATCCTACCTTGGACATTGCCTCACATGCCTTGTCATACTTTTATCCTTATACGTGCCTACTACGATTTTGTTTTAGTATGGTACCTATAGGGGACTCACTGGCTACCGACGTTACTGGTTGTGTTACAGGATCTGCATAGACTACCTACTAACGTGTTAAGGGGGATTAATGTAAAGCCTTAACGCTATTTTAATATTTATTTTATTGATAGACACTACATATATAGTGTATCTTATTACATATAGATAGTTTAACGGATCCTTAGAAGATGGAAAATCCGATAACATCTCTTAAGTTATTGCACGCACATTATACACTGGATAGGAGATATAAAACCTCATAAACATCTATGATGCTATTATACTCCTGTTATATGTGATATTGATTTAACTTACATAAGAACTTTTTGTTCTAACTCGAGTGTTTTGTCTTTTCATTACGCTCTGGTCAGCCGGAGTATTACAATATTTGAAGACACTATTCCTTAAAGATGAAAATGGAGTTTCCTAGACCGTATTTACTATTATTATTACGCTGCATTATTTTGGTATGTTTGTTGATTGTACTCTGATTATGTTGTAAAAAGTGTGTAATCAAATGTATATTGTAAAACAGCTTCGTGAACTGTTTATCTAATTATTATATTTTATCATTCCACTGCGAGAATCTATTTTTTGCTTTCCTTCTTTTCTCTTATTTTCTTGTTAAACCCCATTGACAATCCTCCCTTTTGAATGGTTTGAGTTAGACATGTGTGGTTTATTATCGACTTGAATCGTTCAAAAAGGTGGGTCGTCACAGGATGTATCGATATCCTTTCTCAAAGCATCTTGACAAGGAATATTTAAAATAAAATGTTATTATATATTGTGATTAATTACTCATGATTACAAATATTTGCAATTACAATCATATAACATTTCACTTAAGGATTTTCTTATTTACTTGTTAGTTATTTGATTATTATATCACTATATAACAAAGTATATAATAAAAATCAAGTACCTTATATTGAAAAGGATCGGTCATAGTGTGAGATATATGTAACGAATTACATAATTGCTCCTATGGCGTACCCTAACTCTCTCAATCTTCCATTAGCACTTAGGGTCAATTTGTTGATCCTATTCCCATTCCTTCGATTGGTTTTCTCAAAATTGATTGAGCTATTCCCTTAATGAACGGAAATTATATATTGTCGTAAATATCTGCTTTGTCAATCAACCCTCTCCGATGTTGATATACTACCATTATCATATGGAATTTTTTAGAGTACGCTTCTTGACTTCTAATGGCTCTAGGTTTTTTCACGATCTGTATGTTAGCATTATTATCGCACAACAATGTTACATGATTCTCAATATTTGAAATCACCCCTAGCTTAGTTATAAATTTGTGGATTTTATATATATAGGGTTGATGCGTGCTATTCACGGTAATGTACTTAGCCTATATGGTTAATCGGCCATAACATTTCGTTTGGAACATTTCCAACTTAAAGTTCCTACACTAGGTTGAACATGAATTTAGGATTAAGACACTCTACTTAAAATTACATATAAATTTAGAGTCTGAACATTCCTTCATAAGGAATTTGTTGTTTCTATAAACAATTCTCTTACATTTTGCAAATACTCAAGAATACCCTTTACTACCATTCAGTGATTTTAATCCGATTTGATATTTGCTTAATGTATAAATTACATAAGCGATTAGCGATATAGTAGACAACATAACATATATGATAATTCCTATTACCATGCATAAGGAACCTATCTTATATGCTCAATATCAAACATTTTTAACATGGTGTCAGATTATATCATTTGGGACAATCCCACCATTCTTTCATATTGGTTATAAAAGATGTCATTTTCAAATCCAATTTCAAGTAAACAACCAAACTAAAATTATTTTGACACGGTTACATCGTTAATAATAATAAATTTGTTGTTCACTTGTTGTTTTAAAAATATTCTAGTACATTTATGGTTCTTTCACACAAACATATGCTTCCTCTACATTTTGACAGAAATTCAAACTGTTTCATTTTTGTCAAAATATTTGCTTAACTCTGATGCTTATTGAATGATACTTTTGTATCACTTCATAATTCCCATTTGAAACCCACAAACTCAGCACTACTTCCACTAACTTCGAGACACTTTGATTGTTATATGCGAACAACATATTCTAAATCATTATTTAGAATTTTTGTTTACACATACATGTACAAAAACTCTAAATCATATTGAGGGATAATTTTGCAAGTAAAATTTGAAATAACTTAAGCACATTGAATGACGAACCTATTACGTTATTCTATCAAAGTAACTTACTATATTCAAACTACATTGGTCTTCATCTCAAAGACACTTTCATGACCAATGGATCATATCCCTTCGAGTACCACTATCAAAATAATATTTTGATAATGTACTTGGAATCCATTCCGGATATGCGGACCATGCTATATGGAAGAGTTAATACTCTTAATGGTTTATTGAAAACCAAGGAAGTTCTATTCTCAAAATTGATAAAAAACTCATAGTTTCTCTTTAATGTGCGAGAATTATTATTATTAAACATTCTAATGTGTTGTGTCCGTGAGGATTGGTTGCTTTTATTTCATATTTCATAATTAGTTTTATCTTTGGATCATATCCAAATCCATCTTACTACAAATAATTTCTAAAATAAATTCCTTCGTCGTGAAGTCGATATTACTTGAAACTACAGTTGTTTCAGTAAAAATAAAAAGATAATTCATAAACAGTTTATGAACTGCATTTATATGCATAAAAATGATTTAGTTTTAAGTTTACGAAGCTTATGTTCATAACATAAGTTGATCAATAAACATTGGTCAGTCCCAAACTCCTTTGGGGGTCTATACAAGATACCTACAAGCAATTATTACATGCAGCCTGTCGCCTTACACAACTTGTCAACTCCTTGACGTAGGATATGTAGGGGTTTCTTATAACTTTTATCTTGTATGATCTCGTAGATTGTGTTTTAGGCGAAATTAAATCTAACATATGTACTTACTCTTAAAGACACAACCTTATAAAAAGAAGTATCCTAACTTCGCCCATCATTAATCGTTCTTTTCTCTAACAAAGTATGATTACTTCTTATCGATACATTATTATGTATCATAAGGAGGGGTGACTTTTGAGATTGAATCTTATTCTTTTTTGGTACATTTGGAACTCTTTCCTAACACAATCACTTATTTGATCAAATTGAACCGTTTAATTTTCTTTTGCACATTATATTATTTACTTTCATTTATATTATATGAACTAATCATTGACATACTATATTTGTACCAAATACACATGTTCATGTTTGTTATAATTCATTAGTAAATTTAACAAAATATGTGGAACTATTTTAATATCATTAAACTTATGATTGCATACATCTTTATATATCAATCCAAAAAGTTCATTACTCTTTTGTCACTCCCATTGAATGGGTCATCTAAGATACAATTCATCGGTACAATATGATTCACAATCATATGATTATGGCATTATTCCTCAAAGGTATGGCTTAGTCCATAATTCCAAAATAATTGTAAAGGTTTCAGATACTTCTATATTTTCTAATGCATCTTATTTGTTATAAATACCATTGTTATAGATTTGTTTTATAAAGAATATTCATAATATTCATATCAAAATTAGACTATATCTATTTTCAGTCAATGTTGAGAATAACTATTATTTCATAAATAATATTTGGTATATATATGAAAATAAATTTTTGCAACTTGATGCGTCTATTAAGAAATGTTATATGGCATGCTTCCACTATTTTTGCCATTACTATAATAGCGTACGAAATA
This sequence comes from Allium fistulosum, assembly GCA_030737815.1. Classification (NCBI taxonomy): domain Eukaryota; kingdom Viridiplantae; phylum Streptophyta; class Magnoliopsida; order Asparagales; family Amaryllidaceae; genus Allium; species Allium fistulosum. The sequence continues at coordinate 235,124,538 of CM060906.1, read as the reverse complement.
TGAAGCTCCATTCAACCACTTATTATGGATTTTTATTTCATATACTATTACTAATTTACAGTATAGAGTTCATATCAAATATCTTGAACTCGAAGAAATAACTTTCATAGAAAACAATTTTCTATATTTAAATACATTTAGAATAAAAATCGATTTTCTTATTTCATATGAAGTATCTTTTGTTATTTTATACAATTCTCGTTTTCAATGTCTCTTCATGAAGTAGAGGTGACCATTCACTCTCTTCATCCCAATAGTGCCTTAGTAACATCCACTCTCGTATATTCACTTTTCTTTCCAAATGATCGAACCATTCAAAAGTACATCCTTACTATAAGACCGTAACAAACTCTATACAAAAATGCATTCGATCATCCTTAACATTTAAGGATATTGAATAAGTTGCACTTTATGTAAAAGGATCAAACTGACATTTTAATGACCGTGTTCCTAGGTTCATATTATAGTTCTTGGTTTGGTGCTACTTCTAACACAATAAGATCCTTACTGCATCAAATGCTCGATCTTGCATCACGGTTTACTTACTTATTTCGATTAAACTAATTTTATCGACGTTTTCTATATTACGAATCGAGACTATTCACCATATATTATGTATTTGTGATTGAATATATATCAAATATCCATATTCTTGTATTATTTTAGAGTTCAAAACTCATAGAATATAATACCCAATCTCGGTAAATAAATACCTAAGTGATTGGTATGAATGTACTTAGTGGTTGTATAATTTGGCTCTTGCATGGATCTTGAATTGACAATATGCGAAAAGATTTATTGACAAGTATTTTTTTTTATTTCTTTGTCAATCCTAATTCATTTCATTTGTATCTTTTTACTGATAAACATTTTATCAATTATAATTATTGCACAAATTTCTAGTACATTATTTAAACATTATATAACATATATTCTTATAATATTAGAAAGGTTAAATGTATTCATTTAGATTTTCTAATAAAGATCCGACTAGATTTTTAGGTTCCTCAAAATCCTAAGAAAAACATTGAAAATTTTCAATTTCTCTAGTAGGCGTTAATCTTGCCTTGAGATTCTAACCTTGAGGATAGTCAATAAATCGTAGGCTCGTAAGCGATGAATAACACATTATTGGTTGTATCATATACAACCCCTAACCTGTGATCTTTATCCTCATCTCATCTTAACTTTGAAGATGGTCAGCAAGTCAAAAGAGTTTATTTACTCGTACCCACCATTTTGTGAAGGCCTAAGTATAATGCACGTACGTTAAGGAATAAAAAAAATATGTGCATATATCTTACCTCGTCTAGTCAATATATTAACAGTACTACTTATAACATCCTTTACTTGAAGAAGATCAACAACTAAAGAATATGCTAGTAATCTATTAATATATAAATGGTAGAGGACAACTTATATATAAAAGATTCATAATTTTTAATATATACATTGAGTGATAACGATTTAGGTAAAAATGTATTTATTCTAAAATATCCTCATGATTCAAGTATCAAAAACATCTAAAATCACAATATACGTACAATATGCATGTGCTCGTTCCTTGAATCTAAGTTGGGCTTCTTATAGTTCCACTCGAATTATTTTATACACATATAGTTATATAAGTTTAATTTGTTTGTAACTATTATAATTTAATTAACATATATAATGTATATATGTAATTTATTAATTAAATCATATTTAATTAATTTTAATTTTTATCAATTAAATCATCATTAATTAATTTTAATTTATTAAATAAATCATACTTAATTAATTTTAATTAATTTAATCATATTTAATTAATTTAATTTATATAAAAGTTTGAAACTTTATATTATTCAACTTAAGTTATTTAAGATAAATAATTAACTATAACATTGATAGTTTACATAAATATGCATATCAATATATTTATACATCTTAATTAATTAATTTCTAATTAATTTTATTTAATAAATTTATTAATCTAATCAAATAATTTAATTAAATAATAAATTGGTTCAAAAATGCTAATATTATTTAACATAAAAAAATTAAAGATAAATATATAACTATACCAATTATAGTTACATGGATATATCTATATGTATATGAATATATGTTTAATTAATTAAGATTTTAATTAATTAATTTAATTAATTTAATATATATTAAAATTTTGAAATTAATAAAATTATTTTTCAAAACGTTTTTGAAAATTTAAATTTATTTTATAACCTTTATAAAATTTCATTTTATATTCCAAATTTAACATTTAAATTTAAAATATATTATTAAATTTTCAAACTAAATTTTGAAAATTAGTCCAAGGCCCAAATCAATTTGAGTCTTTATGATTGGACTAACATTTTGGACTTACTCCACCTATTGGGATAGGTTAGTAGCTAGCTTGGGGGGGATACTTGATTATTCAACCCCAGGCCTAGACACTACTATTCTAGACACTCATCAGATAAGTAGGCTTTATTAGTTAGCCCTAAAGTTGCTAATTTAGACGACATCGAGCATTCAAGCTCTAATACCTTTGATGGAATCGGGCTGGTCAGAAGCGGATAAAGTAGGTGAATTTTAATTCTTTTTCTATTTTAGATCATAGTGGGCCTGTAAAGTTTAATGTGTTGGACTAGATCCAATCAAGTTAATTTAAATAAAATCCAATTTCATTTAATTTCCTGATTTAATTAATCAATAATTAATAAATTGATTTGATGTATAATTTTACGAGTATATCATTATGTACCTATATGTGCAAAATGTGCATGTGCAACATGATAATGTGTATGTAGTTAATGTATGTGTATAAATATTGGGATTTATATCTATAATATGTATATTCGCCATTTATATATGCATTGACCATCACAAAATATTATATAATAATTATATATATACACAATTTATAAATTTCAAAAATTATTTTGATAGAGTCAATAAAATTTAAATTCATATTTAAAATTTAAAATTTAAATTAAATAACAAAGACTTAGTAATTATTTCAAAATAAATAATGTCTTAATAAATACTATTTAAAGTATTATAATACTCTGTGTGTGAGAGTGTGTATTATAAATATATAAAAAAATTGGTTAAAAGGAAAAAATTATGTATTTAATAAATACACACACAGATATATATATATATAATTAGTGTATACATTCTTTATTATAAAATAACATTTTAAAATTATTTATATATATATATATAATAGATAAATAAACTTTCAGCCAACAAATATATACACACACATATTTATGTATGTATGTTTGTATGGTTATTTCAAAAAATAATGTTTTTTAATATATATATATATATATAATGAATTTTCTTTTAAATTTCCAAGACTAATTTAACTTAATATCATATATGTGTGTGTGTGTGTGTTTGTGTATCTGTGTGTGTATGCATGTATAATTTTCAAACATATGATAATGCAATTTAGACTTTAAATAGATGAATGATTATTTAAAACATTCAAATATTTGTAAATAATATTTAAAATTATACATACATAATATATAGTGTACGGCCAAACAAATAAGTTTTTTTTATAAAATATTACTATATTACAACACAAATAAAACAATTATACAAGGTGTACAAATTAACTATACAATAGAGTAAGATAATATATATGCACATATAAAATTGTTATAAATATATATATCTAACCAATAAATATAATAATAAGGTAAACTAGAGTATACCTCCTGAAGATAAGCCGTTGAATGAACGTTAGTGCTAGATATCTCCTAAATTCAGTTTGAATCGATCTCCGGAATTTACAAACGCCTAGAGTACCACTGATTTTCTTTTATTTTGATATAGTTGGAGAATCTGTATTTTTAGCCATTACTGGAACGGTGCTCGCAGCCTAGGTAGGGAAGTAAGGAGGTAGACTTCAAAAATGAAGGAATATAGTTTTTTAAATTGGAAAAGGGGAGGAGAGAAATTCTCTTTCTTTTACTAATTTCCCTTTTACTAATTCTAGATCTATATCTTGAATTTTAAACCAAAATATCCCCTCTCCCTACCATGATATGGACGGCCATTCCTTAGGCTCTTTGGCCTATAAAGACCTCCAAACCATTAAGTAATTAATATCATTTAAATCGTATTTAAATGTGTATTGATATCATATATCGATATGTACATATACAAATTTTATATACATATCCAATTAATCACTGAAAACACCAAGGAAATACTAATAACACCACATTCATCAAATAAAATAATTAATTAATATTTCAACAATATTAGTTAATTTAATTAATTTATAATAATTATAAATCGATTAAATCGTGTGGTATTTTGGAGAAATCAACATCGCGGTTGTGCGACTCGCAGATGTGAATTCAAACAATGATTAATATTGAATAATTCAGATATTAACATTCATACTTCACCTTATCTAGTAGCATGATATTTTGGTTGAATTTATTGCTTATAAATCTTTATCGGTAAAATCCAATTTTACAAGTTAAGTGGTACTTTTAGTAACGATTGTTTATACCAATTCTCTTTCGTCAACAATATACCACTTCAGGAACTTATGGATTTTGATTTTGATCAAAATTCCAACATCATCCACATTCAACTCGGGTATTCCTTAAATAGTGTTCTTGGTTCAATATACACATTTGTTATTAACCATACTGCTCTGGCCGGAGGCTTTGACTTTAAGTTGATTGCAGTTGATCGTGATACTAACCTCATATAACTAAGGAGACAAATTCTCTATTGAATAGTATTCCACTTCTAATGCTTTAACTCAGACCCAACTATAGTCATTCAATGGACACTACATCATGATTTAACTATGATCAAAGTGGAGTATCCACATGAAGTTTAATAGTATTCTCAAATCGAAAGAACTTTGTAATGTCATCATATTGAGATTTCCTATTTGACCTTAGTTATTCTTAACCAATAAGAAACTTTCAAGTGATTCATTCCATAGTTATCTAATAACTATCAGTATGTAACTACTTGGAGCCCCCCAACAGCCATGAGTAATTCACTGCCCAACATTTGGAGAGCGTTACGTACTCTAGTCTTAATGGATGTACCGATGTCCTTTATCGAAATATCTTGACCATGAATATTTGAAGTAATATTATATATTGTGGTTAATTACTCACGATTGCAACTATTTGCAACTACAGTCATATTACATTTCATTTAAAGATTTTCTTATTTATATACTTTAAATTAATTGCTTCATTGATTATATAACTATATAACAAAGTATATAATAGAAATCAAATACCTTCATAATAAACAAGATTGGTCATAAATTTAGATATATGTAACAAATTACATAATTTCTCATAGGGTTAACCCTAACTCTCTCAGTTCTAAATCATGCTGGACCCAGTCATACCAGCAACTTTGAGAAGATTCAAGAGCGTAGTCCTCACTAGAACCCTCTACCAAATTAAAGCGAACACAACGCCTCATATATGGGTCCACCTTTGAGAGAATGTGAGAGCCACTCAGCTGTACCGTTTGTCCTTGGGTTGAAGACAAGTTCTCCCTGACTAGTCAATCCGGGACTAAATAACTCACTACTACTTGGAACGAACAAGTCCACCCCCATTGGCAAGCAAGAACAAGTGGTACCAAAATCCCCACCCTCTCAGTGTCGAAGGACGCGTTTATGAGAACTGGGGGTACGATGCCTCAGCTCTAGCGACCAAACTATCGGAGGAAGTTCATCGCCCAATAGCCTGGATCAAAGGGATTTAGAGGTGCGAACTCTTATATACACTATTTTGGGTTGGCATGGATACGTTGTAAAACCTGAACACATCTGAAATAGTATGTATCTCGTCTCGAGATAAAGCAACATATACTAGTTGCAAGTACTAAATAATATAGTATTAGAGACACATATATAAAAAAATCCAAAGTTAACAGAATCATAGGTGAGTAATAGATAACAATTGTTTGTATATATATTTATGTATGTATCATAACTGATATCTGATACAATATCCCATACATCCACATCTCATATCGAATACATGGATGAACAACATAATACATCTTGCCATCAAATGCAACTAAGCATCAATAAATAAACTAACATCACATCACATGAGATAAACAATAAAAGAAAAATAAATATCTGCCATCGTCGTTGGATCCATCTCCATGTTGTAGCTCACAAAACACGTATAAACATAATATCAAACCTGTAAAACAACCCTAGTCTGACCAAAGGTTATTAAATACATAACAAACCCTAAGTCAGGTTAGAAACTAGCAGTGAGTGTAACTATGCTCAATACATAACATAATGTGTGTGTCGGGTGTAACAATATATGATATGCCTTTATTCTCAATGATATCACATTTCACTAGTCTAATACCCAACTAATCAATTGAGATATCACATCTGATCAACATATATGAGCTCCAATCATTATATTTATTAATCACATCATATCATAATTATTCATGAATAAACGAGGTGTATATTTCTAAGTAGCCTTTTTCATTTTATTAATACCAAGTTGACCCTAAGGCTTATGGCCTATTTCTTTTGCATCCCCGCAATCTGTGACGACCGCCCATGACCCCTGCACCGAATCTAGAGATAGAGCGCTGTAAAGTGTGCCAGGCGACCATGGACGATTGTCAAGGTAAGATTAAAACAACAGAATCTATCGTATTACTCACAGCGCATGGACAAAATACAATAGTACATATGTATAGTGAAGCTTTACAGAACAAAATGACATCATATAAAACTCCATAATAGTTGAATACAAGCATCCACATAGTCAATACATCAAGCCTCACTACATATCTCTCAGAGAATACAAAACAGCAGAATATCCAGTACATATAATAAGAAGATAATATGTAACCCTCAAGCTCGTCTTCGATATCAGCATCGTGAGAAGAGAACAGCACCTGTCACCTGCTACCTAGTCTGCCCGTCCCAAAATGGACGAACAGCCCAAGGCAATAAGAATTAAAACATAAAGCCTTGAGTCAGACAACAGTCTTAGTGAGCAGTAAATTAACTAACAACATACCAAAAGAGCATAAAGGAAAAGGAATAGGAATACAACCCTCCCACTCCAACCTCATTCTACAGTGATAGCCCCCAGACACACACTAAGCAGAAACAAACATAGCAGAGCATACAATTTAAAGTAAAGCTACTATCACTCGAGTCAAGGGCGATGTTTTCCAAGTACCAAGGCCTAAATCAGATAAGCACCCAGAAAATACCGCTCTTGAGTCCGAATGACGATACAACCAAACATCCATGACTCTGGCTATCACTGTTATCATTGCTTCGATATCACCGTTAATTGAATGACCGGCACATTCTTTCAGCCGTCCGTCAAGGGCTAATGGAAACCCCGGTTCTAGACATAACTCCCGCACGTCGTCGCAACCCGTGCCTAGGACTATCGAATCTGCCCAGAGTACTCGACCTTCAACAGTTGGTCGTTGGGACTATCGAATCTTCCCAAACGTACTCTTGCTTAGAGCATGCTAGAACCTTCAACAACGATGCTATCCAAACCTCCTAGTCATCCTCCTCGACGACTATTCTTATATCCATTCATTATCCTCAACTCGAATCATATCACCGAGTTATCAACATGCTTGGAATGATCCCGTCTGGATTAGACCAAGTCTTCATCACATGATTTCCTCGCTTCATCACATCCTCGCGAAGCCTCATCTCAACATCACATCATCAAATCTATGCATAAGAGCTTCATCATCCCGCTACATATGCCACGAGCAGCTTTCCCAATTCAAGAACCTTTCCCTTAGCTTTTGAACCACCTTTGGTCTAAATAAAACCATCAATCATCTAATTCATAGCAATCAATCAAATCAAACATTAATCCAAACAATCAAGCATTCAAATATGATCTAAGTAGACAATTATAACAATAATGGCATTTTCGTAATTAAAGAGTTGAAAATCCAATAAGCATGAAAACATGAACAATATCTCTACAAACTTGATGAATGAACTTGCATAGGTTAACATGTGATAAAATGGATGTAACATCATCATGAACAATGGATCTACATGGATCTACACTTAGGATGAAGAAAATGCATAGAAATCACTAATTTAACACCAAATCGAGCCAACAATCCGATATACTCCTTTGGATCCGTGTGAGAGATAATCACCACTCACCAAATCACCTAAACAACCTCAAATCAACACGCTTCAGATCTGGACAGCAAAGGGTCAAGCTTGATCTATCACGAATCCGCTTCAAACGAAGAAATCTCTCTTGAAAAGATGAAGATCTTCAATCTAAGCTCTTGAATCTTCAATTTGATCTTCAACTTGGATGGATGGAAGCACTAGATTAGAGTGGAGAAAAGAAGTGAAGAAGTGTAGAAGTCGAGCTCTCAAAATGGCAGCACTTCGTCGCTTCAAAATCCGGATCCCAAAAATGAAGAGAAACTCTCCTATTTATAGCTGAAACCCCTAACTCGTCTGCCCTCATGAGTCGTTTACGATTTACGACTCAACACCCTACGACTTAACTTCTGGCTTCAACGACTTAACACACTTCTGCCTATGACTCACGACAAAACAGCTATCTCCTAAGTCGTCTCCGACTTATAGCATGCGCCTACGACTCACCAAACCCCCTGTCTACGACTTAAATGCGCACGCGCCCTACTTGGTTAGACGACTCAACTACTAACTCGTATACGACTTAACACAAAGGCTACGACTCATCCACTTGCGCGAGTTATCACCTACGCGCGACTCAACAGCTTACCGGGATACGACTCATCAGATAACTGGGATACGACTCATCAGATAACTGGGATACGACTCATCAGATAACTGGGTTGCGACTTAACTCCTAAGTCGTCTACGACTCAATACATAGGCTACGACTTAAAGGATACGACTTAACTAGTTAGACGACTCATCCCTTAACTCGGTCAGCTCTTATGTCGTAAATCCCTAGGTCGGTCACTTACTTAGGTTGTCTATCCCTTAACTCGGCGACGACTTACAACCTACGACTTAACACTTGCCGAGTTAACTTCGACCTACTGACTTAGCCCAGCTACGACTTATCTCCTTAGGTCGCACTTTCCTTAAGTCACTCACGACTTACTACTTAACTCGGAAATCCCCTAGGTAGCTCCTATCCCCTAAGTCGTATACGACTTATGACACTAAGTCGTGAACGACTTAGGACTTAGCCATTTTTGCTCAAAATCTGAAATGGCTCAAAAATGCTAAAATTCCAGATTTGAACGAACTTTTCGATCCGTAAAATACGGGTCGTTACATTCTCTCCCCCTTAGGAATTTCGCCCCCGAAATTCCAAACAAACAAAGCAATCAAAGACTATTCTGTACGCCTACCATCCATAACAATCAGCAAACCATGCATCCAATTCTAGCTTAGCGTACAGAATTCTAAGACTTAGAACAAGTTACAATGTTGTTAGACGATACGACACCTTAGGGTCATACCTTGAAGAGTTCGGGATGAGCTGCTTTCATCCTCTCTTCCACCTCCCATGTACAGTCGTTATCATCGTCACTCCATTGTATCTTGAGCAACTTAACTACCTTCCTCCTAAGCTGTTTCGTGTCGGTTTCCACAACACGAAGCGGCTTACGAGGTCTTCTATCGACTGGATCAACTTCGAAGTCTTCACAGCTATCAGCAGAAACCACCGTATTCGAGTCGTGCACATACTTCCGTAGATACGACACATGAAAAACATTGTGCACACCCGACATCTTCTCCGGTAATTCCAATCTATAGGCGAGCTTTCCAATTCGCTCGATGATCGGGAATGGTCCAACAAATCTCGGAGTCAATTTTCCTTTCTTCCCGAATCGAATAACATTCTTCAGTGGAGAAATCTTTACAAAAACCATATCTCCTATGTCGAATTCCAAATCCTTACGACGCTTATCGGCATAACTCTTCTGACGGTCTTGGGCTGCCTTCATTCGTTGCCGAATGATCTCTATGCAATCTGAAGTCTGCCGAATCATCTCTGGCCCAAGCATCAGCTTTTCTCCAGTTTCCAACCAACATGTTGGAGAGTTACACGGTCTTCCATACAATGCCTCATACGGTGCCATACCAATGCTTGACTGGTAACTGTTGTTGTACGCAAACTCCACCAAATGAAGGTGATCTTCCCATGATCCTCCGAAATCCAAAACACAAGCTCTAAGGAGATCTTCCAAAACCCGATTAACTCTCTCGGTCTGACCATCTGTTTGAGGGTGATAAGCTGTACTCAAACACAACTCGGTTCCCAAGACTTCCTGGAAGCTCTTCCAAAATCCACTAGTGAACAACGGGTCTCGATCGCTCACTATACTCTTCGGAATACCATGGAATCGAACTATCCACTTAACATACAACTCAGCCAACTTTGATGCAGTCCTAGTCGATCGAACAGGAATGAATCGTGCACTCTTAGTCAGACGATCCACAATGACCCAAATCCCTTCATTTCCCGTTCTGGTTCTAGGCAATCCATCGATAAAATCCATCGACACTTGTTCCCACTTCCATGTAGGAACTTCTAATGGCTGAAGCAATCCACTTGGCTTCTTCTGTTCGGCTTTTACCAACTGGCAGTTCATACATTTGGAAATAAAATTTCCAACACCCTTCTTCATACCTTCCCAGTAGTAGATTCTCTTCATATCCCGATACATCTTATTTCCACCTGGATGAATTGTCAACTTCGAGTGATGACTTTCCTTCAGAACTTCACTCCTCAATTCATCTATATCGGGAACAACTAGTCGTCCTTGCTTCCGAAGCCAACCCTCTCGATCGACCTCGAATCCTTTATCCTTTTCTGGATCCAATCCAGATTCCAAATCACGGATAATCCTGACAAGCTTATCGTCTCGCTTTTGGCTCTCGCCAATCCGTTCCACAAGAGAAGGTCTTATCGATAAGTTTGCCAACATCTCAGGTTCCAATTCACATCTAGGCCTGAAGTCAAATCCAGCTAAATACTCGAGATTCTTCCATTCAGAAAAAATGGCTCCCAATCCTGCATGTCTTCGACTTAACGCATCTGCCACCGCGTTACCTTTTCCCGGAGTATAAGCTATACCAAAATCATATGATGCTAAAAACTCCAGCCAACGTTGCTGCCGAAGATTCAAATCCTTTTGGGAGAAAAGATACTTCAACGACTTGTGATCCGTAAACAACTCGAATCGAACTCCCAACAGATAATGCCTCCACATCTTTAGAGCAAATACAATCGCCGCTAATTCCAAATCATGAGTTGGGTAATTCCTTTCATGCGGCTTCAGTTGTCGACTGGCATACGCAACAACTTTATCCTTCTGCATCAGCACTGCTCCAAGTCCAGTACCACATGCGTCGGTGTAAACCACCATCTCATCATTCCCACTTGGAATAGTCAAAACAGGAGCACTCGTCAGTCTCTCTTTCAGGATTCCGAAAGCTTGCTCACACTTAGCATCCCAACTGAACACTTGGTTCTTTTTCGTCAATCCTGTTAACGGTGCAGCTATCTTGGAGAAGTCTTTGATAAACCGTCGATAATATCCTGCTAATCCAAGAAAACTTCTCACATCTGATGCATTCTTAGGTCTAACCCAATCCTGGATTGCTGCCACCTTAGCGGGATCAACCGCTATTCCATTTTCAGAAATCACATGGCCTAAGAACCTCACTTCACTCTTCCAGAAGTGACACTTTGAAAACTTAGCCTTCAGCTGATGTTTCCGCAAGATTTCCAAAACAATACGCAAGTGCATCTTATGCTCTTCTTCCGTTCTGGAATAAATCAGAATATCATCCACGAACACAAGTACGAACTTGTTCAACTGATCTCTGAACACTCTATTCATAAGATCCACAAAATATGCTGGCGCGTTAGTCAAACCAAACGGCATTACCAGCCACTCAAAGAAACCGGATGGTGTCCGAAAAGCAGTCTTCGGCACACTATCCTTAGCCACTCTCAACTGGTGAAATCCCGTTGCCAAATCCATCTGAGAAAACACCTTGGCTTCGTGAAGCTGATCAAACAAGTCATCTATTCTCGGCAATGGATACTTGTTCTTCTTAGTCACCTTATTCAGCTCACGATAATCCACACACAATCTCAACGACCCATCTGCCTTGGTTGCAAACACAACTGGTGCACCCCACTCGGACACACTACGCCGAATGAATCCTTTCTGCAAAAGATCATCAACTTGCACCCTCAACTCCTGCTGTTCCCTAGGTGCCACCCGCCTAAGAGGCATCACAACAGGTCTGGCTCCTTCAACTAGATCTATTCAAAACTCGATCTCTCTGTGCGGCGGCAACCCTTTGACTTCGTCAAAGACATCCTCGAATCCATTAGCGATTGGCACTGATGACAGTCCATCCCGTGGAACAACCAGCGAATACATGAAGCTCATGAAGACGCCTTCCTCATGCTTACATCGTATCACAACCTTTCGCCCCTCCACATTCTCGACTGTCACTTCCAACCTCTCGCAATCAACCTTTGCCGCATACTTCTTAAGCCAGTCCATACCCAAAATAATTCCGAACCCCGCAAAGTTCAGAACAAAGCAATCACAAACAAAAGAGCAACCATGACTCGATACAACTAGACCACGGCATAACATACACAAACAAGACGAACCCCCAACTGGATTAGTCACAACCAATGGCCTATCAACAATATCCGGTTCCAAACCTAACCGGCCTACAAGTTCACTACAAACAAACGAATGCGACGCTCCAGTATCAAACAGAACTCTAACTGGAACACCACATAGGAAAAGAGTACCTTGAACCACCACACTCTTTCCCTTCTCTTCAGCGGTAGGAGCTTTCGAAGACGACGGAACAGCTCCCAAAGCATAAGCTTGCACAATCTGCCTGTCCTTCCTCGGTTCTGGACAATTCTTCCTGATGTGCCCTGGCTTGTCACAGTTGTGACACTTCATCGGTGCCTTCGGATTCTTACAATCCTTAGAGAAATGGCCCTTCTGCTGACAATTGTAGCAAGTCACCTCGCCTTTCGGCTTCTTCTGGCCATCCTTACCCTTCTGCTGCTGCTGCTTCCTTTTCTTGTTTCCACCCTGCTGGGGTTTAGACTCTTCCCTGGTCACAGCAACAACAGATCCTTCCTTAGGAAACAGACTCTCATGCCTGAGAGCTTTCTCCACAAGCTTCTCAAATGAATCATCCAAATGATCCACCAACTGCCTCCCAAGATAACTGTCCAAGCCTGTCACGAACTTCTCATTCTTCTGATAAGCAGATTCAATATATGACCGGGCATACTTGGACAAAGCTTCAAACTCAGAAACATACTCAAGGACTGATCTTCCACCTTGCTTGAGCTCCACAAACTTCTTGAACAGAACAGACTTCTGAGCTGTAGAAATGAACTTAGCTTCAAATCTAGCTTGGAATTGCTCCCAAGTAATCTCCTCCTCCGCAGTATTGATGGTGATAGAGTTCCACCAATCAGAGGCTCTCCCTTGAAGCTGCCTTGATGCCAACTTCCTCTTAGTTGCATCATCAATTCCCAAATCACCAAAGATCCTTCTACAAGCATCTATCCATCTCTGGACTTCGATAGTTGATTCTGTTCCCAAGAAAACCTTCCCTCCAAGAGCAGTATAATCCTTGCACAACTTAGCAAAATCCACTGGTTTCGGAGTTTGGACTTGAACTCCAACATCTACTGCTGCCCCCGGAACTGGTATCCTTCTCATGATCGAAGTCATCATAGCTTCGAACATGGCTGCATAATCAGCAGTCTCTTCAGTAGCACGGCCTTCCCTAGCAGCTGGTCTCCCTCTTCGACTCATTCTCAATATCTATAAAAAGGAATGATCAGAACACCTTAGAGAAACAACTGCATAAAGGACTAACTTACTTCTAAGCTACTATATTATATAGTAATCATCCATCAAATTACAATTACGTCTCTCATACGTACCTACGACAACGAGCGTTGGGTAAAATCGATTAACCTCGCTCTGATACCAAATGTGATGACCGCCCATGACCCCTGCACCGAATCTAGAGATAGAGCGCTGTAAAGTGTGCCAGGCGACCATGGACGATTGTCAAGGTAAGATTAAAACAACAGAATCTATCGTATTACTCACAGTGCATGGACAAAATACAATAGAACATATGTATAGTGAAGCTTTACAGAACAAAATGACATCATATAAAACTCCATAATAGTTGAATACAAGCATCCACATAGTCAATACATCAAGCCTCACTACATATCTCTCAGAGAATACAAAACAGCGGAATATCCAGTACATATAATAAGAAGATAATATGCAACCCTCAAGCTCGTCTTCGATATCAGCATCGTGAGAAGAGAACAGCACCTGTCACCTGCTACCTAGTCTGCCCGTCCCAAAATGGACGAACAGCCCAAGGCAATAAGAATTAAAACATAAAGCCTTGAGTCAGACAACAGTCTTAGTGAGCAGTAAATTAACTAACAACATACCAAAAGAGCATAAAGGAAAAGGAATAGGAATACAACCCTCCCACTCCAACCTCATTCTATAGTGATAGCCCCCAGACACACACTAAGCAGAAGCAAACATAGCAGAGCATACAATTTAAAGTAAAGCTACTATCACTCGAGTCAAGGGCGATGTTTTCCAAGTACCAAGGCCTAAATCAGATAAGCACCCAGAAAATACCGCTCTTGAGTCCGAATGACGATACAACCAAACATCCATGACTCTGGCTATCACTGTTATCATTGCTTCGATATCACCGTTAATTGAATGACCGGCACATTCTTTCAGCCATCCGTCAAGGGCTAATGGAAACCCCGGTTCTAGACATAACTCCCGCACGTCGTCGCAACCCGTGCCTAGGACTATCGAATCTGCCCAGAGTACTCGACCTTCAACAGTTGGTCGTTGGGACTATCGAATCTGCCCAAACGTACTCTTGCTTAGAGCATGCTAGAACCTTCAACAACGATGCTATCCAAACCTCCTAGTCATCCTCCTCGACGACTATTCTTATATCCATTCATTATCCTCAACTCGAATCATATCACCGAGTTATCAACATGCTTGGAATGATCCCGTCTGGATTAGACCAAGTCTTCATCACATGATTTCCTCGCTTCATCACATCCTCGCGAAGCCTCATCTCAACATCACATCATCAAATCTATGCATAAGAGCTTCATCATCCCGCTACATATGCCACGAGCAGCTTTCCCAATTCAAGAGCCTTTCCCTTAGCTTTTGAACCACCTTTGGTCTAAATCAAACCATCAATCATCTAATTCATAGCAATCAATCAAATCAAACATTAATCCAAACAATCAAGCATTCAAATATGATCTAAGTAGACAATTATAACAATAATGGCATTTTCGTAATTAAAGAGTTGAAAGTCCAATAAGCATGAAAACATGAACAATATCTCTACAAACTTGATGAATGAACTTGCATAGGTTAACATGTGATAAAATGGATGTAACATCATCATGAACAATGGATCTACATGGATCTACACTTAGGATGAAGAAAATGCATAGAAATCACTATTTTAACACCAAATCGAGCCAACAATCTGATATACTCCTTTGGATCCGTGTGAGAGATAATCACCACTCACCAAATCACCTAAACAACCTCAAATCAACACGCTTCAGATCTGGACAGCAAAGGGTCAAGCTTGATCTATCACGAATCCGCTTCAAACGAAGAAATCTCTCTTGAAAAGATGAAGATCTTCAATCTAAGCTCTTGAATCTTCAATTTGATCTTCAACTTGGATGGATGGAAGCACTAGATTAGAGTGGAGAAAAGAAGTGAAGAAGTGTAGAAGTCGAGCTCTCAAAATGGCAGCACTTCGTCGCTTCAAAATCCGGATCCCAAAAATGAAGAGAAACTCTCCTATTTATAGCTGAAACCCCTAACTCGTCTGCCCTCATGAGTCGTTTACGACTTACGACTCAACACCCTACGACTTAACTTCTGGCTTCAACGACTTAACACACTTCTGCCTATGACTCACGACAAAACAGCTATCTCCTAAGTTTTCTCCGACTTATAGCATGCGCCTACGACTCACCAGACCCCCTGTCTACGACTTAAATGCGCACGCGCCCTACTTGGTTAGACGACTCAACTACTAACTCGTATACGACTTAACACAAAGGCTACGACTCATCCACTTGCGCGAGTTATCACCTACGCGTGACTCAACAGCTTACCGGGATACGACTCATCAGATAACTGGGATACGACTCATCAGATAACTGGGATACGACTCATCAGATAACTGGGTTGCGACTTAACTCCTATGTCGTCTACGACTCAATACATAGGCTACGACTTAAAGGATACGACTTAACTGGTTAGACGACTCATCCCTTAACTCGGTCAGCTCTTATGTCGTAAATCCCTAGGTCGGTCACTTACTTAGGTTGTCTATCCCTTAACTCGGCGATGACTTACAACCTACGACTTAACACTTGCCGAGTTAACTTCGACCTACTGACTTAGCCCAGCTACGACTTATCTCCTTAGGTCGCACTTTCCTTAAGTCACTCACGACTTACTACTTAACTCGGAAATCCCCTGGGTAGCTCCTATCCCCTAAGTCGTATACGACTTATGACACTAAGTCGTGAACGACTTAGGACTTAGCCATTTTTGCTCAAAATCTGAAATGGCTCAAAAATGCTAAAATTCCAGATTTGAACGAACTTTTCGATCCGTAAAATACGGGTCGTTACACAATCAGTCTATACTATACTCTGCCTCGACTCCAAGATATCATGACCTATTTCATCCATATATCCCTCGACCAGACTTTACTAGACTCTGCCTCGACACCTAGATATCACAACCTATTTCATCCATATATCTCTAGACCAGACTTTGCTAGACTCTGCCTCAACACCATAGTATCATGGCCTATTTCATCCATATATCCCTTGATCAGACTTTACTAGACTCTACATCGACACCAGGATATCATGGTATGTTTCATCGGTATATCCCTCGACCAAACATTGTGGGTGCCTCACATAATCCATTAGTTGCACAACCCTCTCTGGATCTCCGTGCTCACTCCGTTGTGATGTTTTAACCATATTCATCATTATTACTATCCAATCCCCATTTGCATTCATGTCATTCATCATAATAAATATCACTTAAAATTTTATATTTCAATCATCACTTAACAACCAAATTCCTAGCATAAGTGACTAATTTTTGATTTACTAATCCGTACTCAATTTAATTTAGTTTTGGCACCTTCATATGCATCAAAACATCACTTTCATTTCATTCATCATCGTAAGCATGATAAAGTAATACAAAGCATAAATACATATATCATTATGCATTTTACATTTCAAATATCACCTAGGGGTCATCAATTATATATACTTGCAATAAAATCTATAGCACATGTGACGACCCGCCCTTTTGACCCTCAAAGATTGACACTAATACATCCTTGATATTCATGTGCCACAAATTCAAGTGCCGGAGAGGTAGATAATCATGGGTTTTTAAAAGAAATAAAGATAGAAGATAAGATAACAATAGAATCTCACATTTACATATGGAAAGTGTAACGACCTAGAATTTTTGATAATTAAAATTTGAATATTTAATTAATTTTAGCTATTAATAAGTGAAATTAATAAGTCGAATAATTTATTTTTCGAATATTGGATTTAATTGGACAATTAAATCGATAATTTAATAGTTAAATTTCAGAAATAATTGAAAATCGAGTTTAATATGATTGAAATTGATTTGGGAAATTTTATTTAATCATACTGGAGTTATAGAAAATATTTTAGAACTTTTAAAATTGAATTTGGAGTTAATCTGTGAAAATTGAATATTTTAATATTTAATTATCGACTGAAAATAGCCATTTTTCGAACAGTCTCAGAATTGGACGAGACTAGTTCCATTGGATCCGTAATAGTTGGTTATTACCGGATTTCAAATTTTGTAGCAATCGGAGTTGTCGTTTGGCCGTGGCAGCTCGAAACGCATTGAAATCGTTTTAATATTAAATCGTCGAGTTAAAAATAGTCATTTTTCAAAAAGTCTCGGATTTCGACGAAACCAGTTTCATCGGATCCGTAATGTGATATTATTGCATGGTTTCAAATTTCGTAATTTTTGGATTTACCGTTTGTCCGGTACAAATTAAAACGCCTCGAAATCGATTTAAATCGGTTTAATTTAAATTGATCGTTTTATTTCATAACTCGCACAGACGATCGAATTAGCTTCCGAAACCTGTTCCATTGTGTCCGGAATGCAGGATAAACCCCAAAAACGCCAGTTACTGCGCGTAAATCGGAGTTCAGAAAACTGGAATGAATAGTGTTCGATATTTTCTATAAATAACCCCCTTTATTCACAAATAAAGAAAAAATAGCTAGGGTTTCATCTCAAATGGCCAGCCGCCACTATTGTTCTGAATGGCCAGAAAGCTCCCCTCTTTCTCCCTCAAAATCTTCAAATCCGTCGTTTAATTCAAGAAACTTTCTACATGAAAGTTGTAGAGGGCAGTGTGTTCTATCAGATCAACGGTCAAGATCGTTTATAGTGGAGGAAATCAACGGCAATTGCTCCTCAAAGTGCCAACGTTCAAGCACGTTTATCACCTAGAGATGGAGGCCGAGCTACGAGCTATTGTGGCCGTGGATGGGGTTGGGTTAGGCGAGTGGAATGGCACTTTCTGATCGAGGTTCGATCGCGTGTGGTGGTCGCGTGATTTAGGGTTTAGGGCGGCTCAATGGGTTCGTGGTTGCTGTTAGTATCACATGAGGGAGAAGGAACGTGGCACGGCCTGGATTTCAGCAAGCAAGAATCAAGGGCCAAGATGTATTAGGTTGAAAATTTATAAAAGAAATTGAAATTAAAATTGTATATTATTAATTCGTGTATCTTTAAAACGATGTATCTCTTTCATACTAGATCGAAAATTGACGAAACAAGCGGCGTTGGAATCGTTTTGACGAATACTACGCGATGCAATTGGATTGGAGTCATTTAGAGCTAGCGAAAATTTCGGGTAAAATTAAACGTCCGTTTAATTTTATTCGAAATAAAACGCTGCGAATTACTATCAGGAAATCACGGTGAGAACTTCTCACTCAATCGAATAGTTTCGAGTTATATTTTAAATAGTTAGATTTAAAATTGTTGATTGTATGCCTGGATGATAATTTTGTCTGTTATTGATTGTTAAAATAGACATTATACGCCGTTATTGAGCGGAGGTTATTTATTAAAAACATATACCGCGATAATTTCACCGTATGTGAAATTGGTATTATTATTGTATTTGGAGTTGATTTTCCCACATTATATAGTGGATGAGACCCTATTGCGCCGCATAATAGCGGATAATATTTATAAATTCCATATACCGTGATAATTCCGTACTGGAGCGGAATTGGTATTATGCTAACATCTTTGGATGCAGGGGGACAGGTTGGAGGGATCCAACTGGATTCCTCAACTGATTTGATTTGTTTACAAATATTTTGATATTTGTTGATTTTCATATCGATATATGATGATTGATTTTCTGTGATTGATTGTTGGTGCTGTTGCATCATCGGATTCATTTTCGAAGTTTAAAATAACGATTTTGAATTTAGAAGGATTTTTAAGTGATTTTTGAAAGTATATGTTTTATTAAAATTTTGAATCGATTTATTTTAAATAAATAAATGTTATAATTTTAATGTTATTTAAAAATTGTGATTTTTGTGAAATATGACCAAATTGTTATTTTTGGAATAAATAGTCGATTAATTTATAAAATAGTTAAAATGGGGATTTTTGAATTATTATAAACAGTTTATATAAAAGTTTTCTATAATTGATATTTTATAAATTAAAAACATTGGAATTATTAAACGAGTTTTATTAAGTGTTAAAAAAATGAAATAAAAAAAATGGATTTTCAAGTGAATGATATTTATGAATATAAATTGTGAAGTTATAAAATAAATAGATTTTGTAAAATCAAAGATTTATAAGTAATTGACTTATAAATTAGATTTTTGGTATAAAATCGAGTTATAAATTAAATTTGCTAATTCAGAGGTTTTTATGAATCGAAGTTTTTATGAAATTAGAGTTTGTAAACGTTGTTTATAAATTCGAAATCAATTGAATTTGATAAATTAAATATAGAAGATTATTAATGGAGATTTATAAATTGAAGTTATAAATAGAGATAGAATTTATAGACATTGTTTATAAATTCAAAATCAATGAAATTGATAAATTGAATATAGAAATTTATTTAAGGAAATATATTTGCGATTTCGGATAGCGAATTATGATTGAAATAAATTGTGTAGAAATTGTTGAAATTGGGTTAGTGATTATATCCACGATTTTGGACAGTGGATAATCCTTTAAAATAAAATGTGTAGAAATGTTGAATTTGGATAACGAATTATATTTACGATTTTGGACCGTAAATATATTATGAAATAAAATTGATATATTTTGGGAAAATGAATATTATCAAATGAAGTATTGTTTTAAAAGATATTTTGAAATGTATTAACTACCGAAACCATAGGTTTCAACATTCATTGTTGAAATAGACGTTTTCAAGAAAATAAGGAAATGGTGGACTATAACACTGTTGTTATAGTAAATGATTTCCGAAAGGAAATATTTTGTATAGTATTGGGATTTATCTATCTATCTAAATTTCGAATCCCTATACTAGTGATTTTGGGTTGTCGTAACGATGTTTTACGCGACATTCGTTTTGACCCAAATAAATATGGTTAAAAGGCCATTTTCCTTAAAGAATGAAATATATACTTAATTTTGATTTAAGTATATCGAATATTTTCCAAGTGTTGAAAATAACTAGATTTGTGAATTACTTATTTTCAAATAAGTATGGAAATGCTTTTCCAATATGAAATGAACTGTTTTGAGATTTTATCTTCAAAGATAAATTGAAATGTGGAAATTGATTTGAAATTTATTTCAAACGGTTAAGTGTGGAAAATTATATATATCTCATAAAGATATTTTGGAAAATAAATAATTTGGAAAATTATTTGGAATCTGATGATGTTGCGCATCTTTATTGATAGTTAAATAACCGACTATCAATATTTACCTTTAAATAGGTATTTGTTGTGAATTGGATGAATTTGAATGCCACACTTAATTTTTGAATAAGCGCTCACTATTCGGGTTAGCCGGGAAAGGACCATGCGGTCGTATAACCCATTTCGAATATGTGATACGTCGTTATAAATCGCATTTGATGACCGGTGTTAAAGACCGGATATTTTTGAAAACGAAAGGATTACCGTCGAGTTACTCTACATCGGCTGATCTCCGATTTAGAGGTTTTATCACCCTTAGTGATGGGAAGTCTGGACGTGATTAGAAAATTATCTGGATGTGCAAGGGCTTCGTGAGAAGTGCCTTCGGTTCTGTTCGATCCCGGAACAGACTTGTATGGTTGTGTGTCTGATGTTACAAATTGAGATATAAAGCTAATTTCTTTCAAATACATTTCTGTTGGTGGCGGAGAATTTATTCTCTCAGCTTAACACCCTTCTCTAAGACGTACGAGCTCAGAGGTTATGTAGTTGAAATTTATCAGCAATATACTCCCAATTTGGTAACGTGGCATGCAAAGTGTTGCTGTGAAATGATCGTTGTTTGATCATTTGTGATATGATCATTTATCTTTGTGATCATTACTTTGATCATTTGTTGACCCAAAGCATGGCTTTGTACCAAAGCGTGGCTTTGTGGACGAGACTTCGTCGGACCTCACACCCCGGAAATGGTCAAAACAGGAAGGATGCAGCAAGGTTCTAGGGAGTAGCGCCCCTTAGTGTATGTCATTCCTTCTGGATAGAGGTGGTATCATGGTATGGAGCCCAGATATTTGACCTATGTTGTTGCTGCATTATTATTATTCTTATGTGGTTGTTGGAAATCGAGGATCCTCGGGAAGATCGGTTACGATCGGGGAATGGCATATGCATGTCAGTAGTTACCTATTTTTGCAGAGGTAACCCGGCCTTGTGTTGGCAGAGATCCGGTTAGGTTCTCGGGTCGTCTTTCCAGAGGCGTACCTATGTGGCAATGGGAAGTTCCTTGGCCTGACCATTTGTTGGAAATCCAAAGAAACAATACGAGATTTGTACGGTTTTAGTTGTAGAATCTGCTGTTTAAGATGGCAGTTATAGCAGGCATAATATATGGGTACCTATGCTGGCTAAGATTTATATTCTACTTTCGGAAAATGTTTTCCACTATGCACTAATGATAATATCAAAAATGATTTGATTTTACGTAGTAAGCGTCTTTGACTATCATAAGAAGGAAATCTCCTCCAAGTCTGCGTTTGCATTGTGTGTGTGGTGGGAGGTCTTATGGTAGTTTCATTTTCTAAAAGCATTGCGAATCTATTTTAAAATATTATGTTGTTGTTTTAAAGATAAACTGTTTTACGATCTCACACCAGTCACCATGACTGACTCGGAGTTTATTGTTTCCCTTCTAAACTCTGGGTGCCCATCATTTTCCACACGGGCAGCCTAGAGTTATGTTATCAGGATATTCTGGAGCTTTGGAAGCAAGCGGGATGGCATAACGTATCATCCGTATTTGTTTATTTATTCCGCTGTGTATTCTGTATGAGGACAAGTTTATATAACTGTCCATTGTTGTATTGAGTTGTATATTGACTCTGATTGATGTATGTAAAAACTGATATAGTTCTTTGTTTATAAAAGACTAGTGATTATTTATTATATATTGTTCCGCTGCGATGTGTAAGATTCTGATATTGTTTTCTGTTCTGATGTTGTTCTGTTGTCCTTCTTCTCTTTTTCTTCTATCTTTTCTTCTACCTCTTCTTTCTTAGACCATAACATCTCGGGTTTCCGGCATTCGATTGCTCGGCAGTCGATAAAGTGAGTATCGATGTTGAATTTTCGAAAGTCAAAAATTTCGGTGTGTGACAGAAAGTACATACAATTACTCCAAGTGATTCATCAAAGTTACGATAAGTACTAACCTAGCCAGGGATAGTTATAACTGCCTATCATTACAGAGGCTGGTAGATACTAAATACATACTATATGATATAGTGGAAATTTGAAATAGACCATTATTAACAAAAGGACCCTCCAGTCTTCATGTTGTATGCTCCTTCCAAAATTCTCCAAGCTACTTGACTACTTGGTTGCCTGAAAAATAGGGCACCCAGAGTTTAAGGGAAAAGGAAAATAAACTCTGGTTCAGTCATAGGATTGGTGTGAGAACTCAAAATATCAGTATTTGAAAAACAAAAGGGTATCTCATAAGACCACGTCGCACACAAACACGGAACATGCTTTTACTTTATGATAACCAAATTATTTCTACGTAAAATTCAGTGATATTATTTTTAATGACAATCTTTGAAAACCTTTCAAATAAATATATTCAAATAGCCAAAATTATTACATTGGTTAAATTTGATGGCATAATAGGTTTACAACTAAGACCGAAGGCACTTATTGGAGATTTGGATTTCCAATGTTGTGTAGTTAATGCCCCACTATTACCCCGCTTTAACTCCGCTATATCTCATAGCGGATTTCTGCCGCTACGATTTTTCCATATAGCCCCAAAATATAGCCTTTCCGCTTTAAGCCCCGCTATTTCAGCTATATCCCGTTATTCCCGCTATATTCCACTATTTCCACTATATCTTCTTTAATAAAATGAATTGAAAAATTGCATTTATACATTATAAAAATTATGAAACTAATTTATTTGATTTAATTTTTAATATATTTTTAGAAATGAACATACTCTAATATTCTACTAAATTTAATTATGTTATATAATAGTTTTACGTTTATTTAAAGTATATTCGCACATGTTTTTATTTAAAATTATTTATGTATTAATTATAATTCAATTGAATGATAATTTTTCATTTAATTACCATTTATATATTTGTAAAAACATTAAGTACAAGTTTTATATGCTATTTTAAAGCCATCCGCTATATCCCGCTATATCCTCGCTGTATCCCCGCTATTACTTTTTGCACCTCCACCGCTTTGAATCTGCCGAGCGCTTTAACTGCACAGTTCCAATGAATAGCGAGGTAATTGACTACCTCTCATACAGTACATTTCAAAAAAATGTACCGAGGATCGACATCTTCGAAACCTCTGTGAGTTAAGACCGGCCTAGCCGAGACCAACCGATGGTACATATAGCACTGAATATGATATCGCCCCGGCCGTTACCAACCTATCCGAGATCCTATAACATACACCGCATAATTTAAACTCAACGTCATAGCGGGTAGAAATAAATAGATTTAGAAAGGTGATATCGTACCCTAGTGGTTGCGAACCACTTAGCCTTAAAGCAACCTCTATTTCACAATTCCCCGAGTGTGAGGCTTGAGGTAATGTTTACCTTTCTTAGAACATTTTCACTTAAAATGCCACATTTCCATTTCCAACAACACACTATTGATTTCAACAAAAGTACAATCTCTAAGCACGTACGTCTTAAAGAAGGGTGTTAAGTATAAGAGGGATTACTTCCTACACCACCAAATAAATGTACGTTTGTAGAGATCAATGTACTATGTTCTTAGAAATGCAATGTGCGACATTCATCTATACAAGTTATCTAGGAATAGGACAAACCGAAGGCACTCTCCTACCATATCCCATTGGGTATTACCCTTAGGATTAGTAGCTAGCAGTCCTTGCATACTAAGACCCCAAAACAAAGGGACCACTACTATTTATTTATCTCCAGAGCTACTCTGAAATTATCAACAAGCAATCCTTTTGCTATGAAGATCCCCGTCTTCAACTTTATTGCCTTTAACATGTATTCACTTTAGAACTCGTAAATTGGTTTGAAGTGGTTTTCAGATAGGAATTTCCCAGATCTGATCCTGGTTTCTTTAAACCAATCATCGATAAAAAGATGTTAAGTAAATAGGTGCTTATCATTTGATTAATTACTTTCTCTTTATCAAAAATATCTTCTAGAGATATATATCTTTAAAACATTTCTTTTCGGTATATACCTAATCACTAAACCTCTCTTTAAATTTATAAATATCAAATCATTTTCATAATTCATATTGGAAAACATTCTTGAGTTAAAAAAGGTCGACAGAAAATATACTAATTCTACTCAACATGAATTTTCGTATTCGGCCTTTACTAACCGTCGAATAACAGTGAAATCACCTTTTAAATTCACATGGATAGTATGGGTTCCCTTCTCGGAATTTAATACCAAGTATAAGAAGATTATTTCTATACAATCTAGGTTGTATTAAATTTGCAAAAATTAAATCTTTTATAGTTGCCTCATTTTTGACATTTCAACCTTTTCTATTCCTCGCCTAGGAAAGAGACCAGCCAGGGCACTGGTTGCTCCTGAACATTTCCTTAGTTTAAGCACCTTCCATCAGGATCCTATGAATAGAAAAATCCAGTCTACTCATCGGCTTTTAAAGCCAAGATTAAATCACTTAATTATAACAGCTTTTCTTTAAATCATTTATTTAAACTCTTTTAAATTAATTATGAAATCTTCAAATCATCTTCAAATTACTTAATTCTTTACTTGAAGACATTTATAAATGATTTGGGAAAGAATATTTAAGTTTAATTTATATTTCAAAAGTTATTAAAAGGGCTGCGAGTAGTGCAGCGAATAGTGCTTTTAAGGCTTATTTGATCAAAACAATTTTTCTATCATTTAGAAATCCATTTTTATGACTTGAATCTCTTTTAAAACATTTTAACATAGTTATAGGATGTATTCTATATTTTTAAAGATTTAAAAATATCATTTATAAAGAATTTATCGCTTTGGTTTCTGAACTGCCAAAGCGTGACTATTTTGAAAACTTGATTTATTTATATTTCAAAATATACTAAACGAAATCTCAATTGTTTTCTTTTGTTTGAAAACTATGATTATAAGAGTTTAAAAATTCTTATTACAAAGAATTCCGACTCCGAATCTATCGTATAAATGGATTTAACTTTCTTCGGCGCAAAATCGAGAACTACCGTTACGAAACACACCTATTTTTGACTCAATTTTCATAACTTTTCCAAATTTCACTAAATTGGGTTTCAGTGTTTATAAACCATTTCAAAAGGGTTTAATGATTCCATATCACTACTATAACTTGATTCGAAAAGTGATTTCCTTATGTAATATCGATGTGTATTTAACGTGACTTGTTTAGACAATTAATAATTGTAGTAAACAACCAAACTTGATGATCAAAGCATAGTAAACATCCATGGCAATCATATACATACATAAATACATACATACATACATACATATATATATATAGAGTTTCTCACTTGATTTTTGATCGGACTAACTTTAAAATAGTTATAGTTCCGCTATCTCGAAATTGGAGCTCATGACTACTAACACTAATGCTCCTAGGGGTTCGACTTTGGTCTTGGAGGCTCGAAGGCTTGGAAGGGCTCAGCCTTGCTTGGTAAGTGGTAGTGTAGGGCTTGGTTGCACACAACCTTGGTGGAGGAGAAGGAAGAGATCACTAGCTTGAATTTTGGTTTGAAGTGGTATAGAGTTTGATTAATTTTGGCATAACTTTGTTTGGATTTTGTAATATTTTCTTTCTCAGGCTATGGAAGCCATTAATGTAGAGAAGAAGAGAATGAAGAGCTTAGGAATTTTATGAAGAAGAAGTGTGAATGAAGTGAAGAGAGGTAAATGTGAATAAAAATATCATGATATTTCCACATAAACACATCACTATTTCATCGCCACCACACCCCGATCTCCCCTCACCATTCTTGGCCAAACACTCCCCCCCATGTGTGTGGCAATGTGCTAGTACTTAGGGTGTAAGTGTTTGACTTCGGGTTTACTTAAGGATGAAGTTTTAGGAAATATCTTGGATATTTTGTGATATATATATAAGTATATTTGTGTGTGTGTATATATATATCTGTGTGTGTGTGTGTTCATGTGCATGTAAATGTGTTCATGTATATGTATATGTATGTTTACATATGTATATCTCAAATGATTCATAACATTGCACAACTTTTCTACGTTGACTCGTTACGGATTTCGATTTCGATTTTCGGTCATATTTTCACTTTTTATTTAATATATATATATATGTATGTATGTATATAAATGTATAAGTATATTTGTGTGTGTGTGTATGTATTCATGTCCATGTGAATGTGTTCATGTATATGCACCTGTATGTGTGCATATGTATATCTCAAATGATTCACAACGTTGCACAACTTTTCTATATTGAATCGTTACAGATTCTGATTTCCATTTTCGATCATATTTTTACTTCTTATTCAATATGTGTGTGTGTGTATTTGGGAACAAAGTTCAAAAATAATATTTCTATCATTACATAACAATTACAAGGGCTTATTTAATAATTAAAATAATTATTAAATCATTTAAACTCAATTTAAATTCAAAAATCATTTATTCCAAAATAGTGATATCATTGATGATGTCATAAAGAGGTTTTATTTTCAAAAATAAAATAAATAATTTTATTACATATTCTTACTCATATACATAAATGAATGTATGTATCCAGTTCCGTGCCTGACGTCGGATGGTTTAAGTGTTGTTCATTGATAAAACGGTTTTCGGTCATTTTATTGATAAATCTTCCAAATTTTATATTTTTATTTATATTTATTCAAAATAAGATTACCAATATTATTTATTGTTCAAAACGTTATCGTTTATGTTAAAAAATCCTAAATTTGAATATTTAAAAAAACTTCAAAGTGATGAATTTACGGGTCGTTACAGACTTCCCCCCTTAAAGTGGAATTTCATCCTCAAAATTAAAGATGATAAGAAGATAACTCAAAAGGAATATATCATATATGATGAAATATATACAAATCTATGATAAGTGAATACACCATAGGTGGTGAGTGCACTATCTCGATACAATATATGCAATTTATACATTCATCCTAAACATTGGATATGTGTTCTTTATCCTATCCTCTGTTTCTTATATACAGTCATTAGCATGACCACTCCATTAAACTTTAACTAATTACACAACCTTTCTCCTTAACTGCTCCTCATCATGATCCATGATTTTATTAGGTTGTCTGATAACTATAAAATTGGGCTCTACTTATAAATCCTTCTAGGTAGCTGTCTCTATGATTTTTTCTAGATCATATACATACTTACTTAAATGAGATACGTAAAACACATTGTGTACACCCAACAACCTCTCTGGTAGTTCTAATCGATAGGCTAATGGGACAATCCGCTCTATAATAGGAAAAGGTCTAATATATCGAGGAGCTAGCTTGCCAATTCTTCCAAATCTCACTACTCCCCTCGTTGGAGAGATCTCTAGAAATACCTTGTCTCCAACTGAGAATTCTAAGTTTTTATGCCTTTGATTGGCGTAACTCTTATGTCTACATTGTGCTTCTTTTAGTTTCTTTCTGATCATGTCCACTTTCTCTGAAGCTTCTCAAATCATATTAGGACTAAGTACTAGCTGACCTCTAGTTTCGATCCAACATGCCGGGGATCTACATGGACGACCATACAAGGCTTCATAAGGTGCCATATCAATACTAGCCTGATAGCTTTTATTATAAGAGAACTCCACCAAATGAAGGTGGCTTTCCCACAAACCTCCAAAGTCTAATACACATGCTCTCAGAAGATCCTCTAATACTCTGTTTACTCTTTCGGTTTGCCCATCGGTCTGGGGATGATATGCGATGCTTATATCAAGCTTCGTTCCCCAAGCTATCTGTAAGGCTTTCCAGGACTGACTGGTAAAGGTTGGATCTTGATCGCTTACGATGCTGATTGCAACTTTATATACTCGAACAATCTCCCTCATATACATCTCTGCTAAGCTTGAGGCTATCCTTGTGGGCTTTACTGGGATGAAATGTGCGATTTTAGTCAATCTATCAATGATAAGCTGTTACTCCAAAAATCACCTTTCGATTGAGTCGAAACCTCTTTAAGCAAAGGACAACTGAGAAGAGTTCCAACCAGACCTTTCGAAGGAGTCGAAGGGATGTTGCCATCAATGTCTGGAAGTAGCAAGACCTTTCGAAGGTGTTGGAAGGTCTCTCTAGTCATTATCTAGAGGGTAGTCACCTTCCGAAGAAGATGAAGAAGTCGAAAGCACCCCTCCGCCTTCGTTTATAGCCTTTCGACTAGATGAAGACCTTTCGATTAAGTCAAAGCTACTCTTTTCGAAGGCAATGAAGAATGGCACTTTGAACACATGCCAAACCATTCGAAACCAATGGTTTCGCCTTTATTCAAACTGCAGAGAAACAAGCATTATCTTGAGAAACCCTTTTGAAGGCTATAGTAAGTCTTTCGAATCGGTCGAAGCCAATGTGGTCAAGGAAGGGTTACGCATCAGATCAGAAACAAGAGAACAGGAAAAACCAACATCATCGAAACCAGTGAACAGAGGCTATCAACAAAGTCGAAAGCACTTACGAGACAGCTCAAAGAAGAGAAGCGCCACCACACCTTTCAACAAAGGCGGCATCGAGCTCAAGCCTCTCAGCAGCCACCTTTCGACCTAGTCGAAAGCATCAGGGTCGAAAGGTGCCAAGCCGCGTCTATAAATAAGACCCAAGGGGTCACGTTTTGGGGATCCAATTCCTCTCACTCTCAACTTATATACTCTTAATTAAAGGCTTGTAACCCTAATTTATAAATTAGTTTACGAGATTGAAGAAATAAAGTCATTTTAGCTTAATAAGGGAAGTTTTGAATACTTTGATCTACTTTACTGATCCATTAAAGATTTTGTTGTATTCACCTTTATATTCCAGGTTGTACCTTCATCGAAAGGCTACTATCGACATAGTCGAAACCCCTATAAGTTCTAGTAACTTCTGTAACCAATTCAGGGTAATCTTCTCTTCGAGTTAAAGCTTTTAACAAGGTCGAAACCCATCTTTTGAATACTGAAGCTCGAAATTACTGGTGCAAACTCAAGGAGGTTATATCCCCAACTTTCGACCAGATCAAAACCCTTAATTAGGATCCCAATCCAAAGCTTAAACTATCCTAAATCCCAAAGTGCTTGACAAGGTCGGAACCTAGATCAACTTTCTTGATCCAAGTCTTATCATCAAGGTTACTATGCCTTCGACGGGGTCAAAACCTTTTTAAGGAAAACTTTCTAAGATTCTTTTACCAATTCGAAAGAAAAGCCTTAAAAGGGAAGGTTCATCCAACCCAACAAAGCCGAAAGGTCACCAAGCACGGAACCTGGCCCTTTCGACACAGTCAAAAGGCCTGTTTGGACAATTCCTACTTGCTAAAGTCTATTCAAGAGGAAATTCTAATAGGATTGACTCCTTCTCTTCTGTTGTACTTGACTAAAGGAAAATTCACATTCCTTAGCATAACTTTAGGGTGTTGACAAGAAATTTTGTTAATATTTTTGGCGCTAGAAGGAGGGCACGAACCTCCAACTTGGATAAATCCTCAACACCACCATTCTCTAACCCTACTTAATCCTTTCTCAAGTTTATTTTCTTTGGTAAATCATGGCTAGAAGAATAAAGAGATCTAAACAAGGGTCCTTTGTGCCGCATTTGACAAGGTTCTCCCAAGTAGTCATTAGGGATTCCAATCAAGTAGAAGAGCAAAGATTAAGGTTAAAAGCTC
Source organism: Allium fistulosum (assembly GCA_030737815.1). Taxonomy (NCBI): domain Eukaryota; kingdom Viridiplantae; phylum Streptophyta; class Magnoliopsida; order Asparagales; family Amaryllidaceae; genus Allium; species Allium fistulosum. The sequence goes on along the minus strand of CM060906.1, from coordinate 235,093,743 downwards.
TTAGAATTATAAACCAGAAAAAAGTGGAATCTTATAATCCAGAGAAATGGAGCTTAAACCCTTTTCATGTTGCCCCTACCCCTATCTTTGAACTAGGAAAGAAGACAAATGGTAGTGATAATATCTTCAATCAAATGAGAAGAACTATTCAACATTATTCCAAAGGCACAATCTTTGAGAGAGAAATAATGAATGATTACAATGCCTTTGCACATAAGTGGCAACCAACTGCAACAAGAGTACTTCCAATTCAAGAACAATAAAGGGTGGTAAAAAGAAAAGCAATTGAAGAGAATGAAAACACAAGGCCAAGAAATAAAAAGCCAAAAAGCCATCCACAAGAATCAAGCTTCAAGTTTAGAGTTTCAAAGGAGTGCAACTTAACAACATCAGTTGAGAACGTCTACTTGCTTACAAAGGATGAGCTCAACTATTGGCCATCACAGAAAAAGAAACCGAAGCATGAAAGAAATTTGGGAGGATCCAACTGTTACTACCATATGATGAATGGCGATGAAACCAATCATTGCAAAGCCCTGGAGGGGATGATTATAAATTTCTTCCGACAAGGAAAGATCCATGAATTTGTAAGGAGAATTTGAGAGAAATTCAATAAAGAGATACTTTTCTAAGAGAAATCTACATGGTTGGGAGTGAAATGCTCCTTATATTTGGATACTACCTAAGATGGTAGAAAAGCATCTATCCGCGCCGAGTTAGCTAGGGCAGAGCACCTCCTGGAGGGAGGGAGGGTAAGCCTTTAGCCACGCCATAAGATGGCCGGTTAAAGCACCGCACAAGCCTTTGGTCGTGCCTTTGATTAGGTCAAGGCACCTCCTGGAAGGAGGATGGAGTAAACCTTTATCTGTGCTATAAGATAGCCAGGGTAAAGCACTGAACAAGCCCTTATCCATGCTGCAAAAGGGCCAGAGTAAGGCACCTCCTAGAGGGAGGGTGGAATAAGCCTTTATCCGTGCCATAAGATGGCCAAGGTAGAGCACCGAAGAAACCCCTGTCCGCCCAGCGAAAGGGCCAGGGCAGGGCGCCTCCTAGAGGGAGGTCGGGTAAGTCCTTAGTTCCAGTCTCTAAGATGAGCTAACCAAGAGCACCAGATAATAATGGACTAAGACGTCCAGGCCTAAGAAGAGGCCCGCTAATCAATGGACTAAGACGACCAAGCCCAAGAAGAGGCACATTCTATAATGGACTGAGATTTCCAAGCCCAAGAAGAAGCACATTCAGTAATAGACTAAGATGTCTAAGTCTGAGAAGAGGCTCATCAGATCATGGACTAAGATGTCCAAGCTCAAGATGCAACTAGACAAATTACTTCTATACAAGACCTGAAGGGTTCACACGTCAAAGGAGTAGAACAGAGCTCCATTTATAAATACCCCAATCTGGGTTTCAGGATTTCCATTTATAAACATCATCTACTAATACCCAAATCTAGGGTTCGGGTCTCTCATACTGGAATTTTATCTATTAATACCCAAATTTGGGTTTCGGGTCTTTCATTTGTAAACGTCATTTATTAATACCTGAATCTGGGTTTCAGGTCCCTATCGATTACTGATTATCTTAATATAACTGAATATGGGTATCGAGACAATTACCTATTTGAACCCAAATCTGAGTTCGAAATTTCAATAATGGAATTCTATTTTTCTATCACAAATGCTAGAATTTGGGTCAAAGAGTTTCTGAATCTGAGTTTTGGATTTCTAATTTACTAAATCCCATTAATGTCAAGGAATGGGTCGAAGGATTACTACTTCTGAAATTCAGATGGCGATTTCTGAATTTAGCTCTTATTTAAATATATATTAAAGGTTACATTCCAATATCTATGCCCTTATGATAAGGAAAGATTTTCTATTAGATATTCCAGCCAACTAGTTGAAGTTAAATTCTCAAACATTTGTCATCACAGTTGAAGACGGGATTTAAATGTTGGATATAGATTATTTCTCATGAAATTAGCCAGATGATTTGTTAATTAAAGAAAATAATATACATGGGTTGGTATGTTAATTTCAAGCTAACAATGAGAAATATTGTTTGCTTCATACTTTACAGGAAATTCGACATAGCAAAGAGAAATAAAAGATTCAGCAAATTCGAAAATAATGAAGGAACTATCAAAAAGTGCATCAGAAATGACATCATAGAAAGATTGCAGATCAGGTGATATTTACAAAATTTATGTAATTTACATAAGTCAGGAGATAATTTACAAGTCTATGAAGTTGTTTAAATATATATACAAAACAAGTTCATTCAAGTCAGACATACAAATAAATTACAAATCTTGAGCGGCCTTGTCAAGAGTCTCCGCGACTAAAGGATCCACGACATGGCGAATGACCGTGCAGAGAACTTCCTTAAGTTGCTTTTATTTTCTCCTTATTTTTCTCTCATCATCAATTGCATCAATATTGGTCTTCAGGGCGCAATTAAAAGCTCTATTGGCTGGCCTTAGGGTTTTGTTTTCCCTTTCAAACTCAGCAACACGCTTCTCAAGCGAATAGTTATCACATTCAAGCTTTTGATTCTTGGCAGCGTAATCATTAATAATCTGGGAGTATTTCACTTTCTGTTGCTTATCAAAATATTTGGCTATTTCAAACTTAACTCTCCTGCACTAGTTGCCCACGGCGTTCTCGTCTAAGCCCAGGGGAGGGTTGAGCATAGTAGGGAATTTTTCGGCCGCAAGAAGCTTCGACTTGTGGGTTTAGTAGCTGTAGGAGTAGAGTGAGGGACCAGCAAATCAATACTTGAAATTTTGTCCCCCATAATGAATTCCAAAAAAGCACACTGCACCTGACTATCTTTCAATTTCAAATCCAAATAGCTGATTTGTTGGATAAGTTCTGACATTTTAAGATCAAGATCGATCAAAGGATTTGCTTTTACTTATCGCTTCAGTAACGAGATTGTTTCATCTTTGCTTTTAATGTCAGCTTCGAGATATGCGATTTGATCCTTCTGATTGCAAGCTATGGTTTTCTAAATAAAGTATCTTTTATGCCATTTAATAGCTTCGTCATTCCTACCAAATCGTTCCAGTAAGGCATCATCACTGGGCACAAACCCTCCACTCGATTCCAATAATTTCTCTCTAAGAGCATCGACATGTGACGATAAATTATACGGAAGAGAAGTTGTAGATAACCGTAGTTCCTATTTAATCAAAAGAAATAAAATAAAATCAAGACCAAAATAAAAATATCTTTATTATTATAATAACGAATTACAACTTAAACAACAATGAAGTTAAAAGATATGACATGCAACTGGGGTACATCTAAAGTTTAAAAACTGTCGTTCTAACTTTATCTAGTGAGTTAGTAGAAAGTATAACTGTTGAGTCGAAAGGGATATTGACTCCTTCTGGAGTAATGACCGACAGGCATTTGCTATAGTCCCACTTCCCGGATGGAGGACTACCGCAACTACAAATTAATTTTGTGTGAAATGTTTCGATCTCCTTAAGAAATATTTTTTTCTCATCCCTAAGGAAATCGAAGCGAAGGTGAGGGTATTCCAAATAAATTTTTTGTAAATCTCGAAGAAAGAAATACCTTGCTAATTTTGAAGTTTTTAAAAGTGATGCCTTTTCATGATAAAATCTCCTCAGTTTAACATATTGACTTAAGTGCTCTCTAGAAACAAGACGATCTAATGAACAATCAATCTGAAATAACATGATAAAGTGAAGCTAAGCATAAAAGAAAAAACTGAAATAAACATATATAAATCGGTACATTGTTACATTTCTTTACAATTATTCATCTGGTTCATAGAAGATAGACTTAGAGAAAAATTCAAAAACAAATTTATCTTTGTAGCACTTAAGCTTTTCAGTGGGGAGATTTTGAGGGATCGACCCAACCCTTGGTAAATTCCAACAAACTCCAGGATGCAGGTCAGAATCAAACTCGTCTAAATATCTTTTATGGAAACTTCTAAGTAAACCCCCGCTGAATTTGCCTAAGTACGAAAATCTATAATCAAATGTCTACAATAAGCTTTTTACAAAAAATTAACTAAAATGTCCATTATCATCCAAAATAAGGTGAGTAACTCTCGATTCTCCTTTAAGAGAGCGTCGTACCGGAGGCGCGCTCTCTTTAATAAAGGGGCAACCCTCTGATGTTTAAAAAACGCTAGAACTGAGGCACTCTTGTTGAGACTATGATACTTTTTAGAGAGGATGTTATGCTCCTTTATTTGTTGTTCTAACTCCCTATATAACTTGTTAATTTCTACTTGTTTTCTTTCAAGTTTTGTTCTATAGGGAAGTTGAGACTTCTTCCTTATATAAAAATGAATGATTTTACACTAATTATTAGTTTCAAGGTGAAGTCATTTAAACAGAGAATCCCATACCTGAGAAACTGGAACGAAAGCCTGGGAGGCCTGCACTTTCTCTTTTGGATCCTAATTATGAATGAAAGCAGGCTCGTCCTCAGGAGGAGCAGAAGGCCCGAGTGATGCAGGTGCCATGTCCTTCTGAGGAGATGTCTCTTTTTCAAGAAATTCAGCTTAGTCGCCACCAACTTTTTCAAAAGCTCCAGAAGGACCCCCTTTATCTCCACTAAGTCCTTGGCCTCCAGCAAGGTTGTCATCATCATCATCACTGCCGTCGTCGTTATCTTTTTCCTCGACAGTGTCATCTTTGTTACCCTCCATAGCGTCTGATTCGATTTCGAAGGAGGGGACATCAAAAGAAAGGGCTTCAGCAACATTAATTTCCTCCTTGTCCAAAGGCTCAATCCCTTGCTTCATCTGATTAATTTGCCCATTACTCTGTCGACTAGGGCGGAATCAAGTGAAATAAATCCAAAGTCAGGGCATCTCTTGTAGTTGTCGGCATATGCAAGCATAAGGGCATCTTCATAATTCTTCAGCATCAATTGCCCTAGAGTGATGCCGACAAATTGGGACACTCACTACTGGACATCGATAATGGTGTGGACAACAAGTTTTAGCGAATCTATGGTCTTTTTGAATTTTTCCTCAAGAGAAATGTTCATTGTGACCAAGCGAGCCTTTTCATCTTCAGAATCTTTTAAGGTAAGCTCCATGGCAAATTTTCCATCAGTAAGGAGTTGATAAGCCTGCCTCTCAAATTCTAGATTAGTCTTTGCTCGAGCGAGAGAAGCTTTTACTTGTTCTAGCTCTGTGGAAGCATCATTTTTAGCAGCAAATAGGGAAGACACTTGATTTTTTAGCTTAGAATTTTCCTCTTGGTGCTTGGAGGATTTAGCAGAGGACTTTGAAACATGTTCATTCAAAGCCAACCAACTTTTAGAAATCTAAAAGAAAAATGTAACACAAGTTAGTGATTTAAGAAAAAACCAATGGTAATAAGGTTAACTGAAGAAGTGCTTACCAAAAGTTCTTGCTCCATTAAAGAGTGACAATGCCTCGCCAAATCTAAAGCAGAAGAAGGTGGATGAATAGAGATGAAGGATTCTGAGTGGAGAATAGACTCGATCATCTCTTCAAAATTGATAGTGGAAGGAGAAGAAGATTCAGGCAGAGAAGGATCATGCCTTGGGGTAGGAGGCATATTCAAGGCTAGTTGCATTTGAGCAAGAGCAGCTGGCGAATTTGACACAGAAATATGAGAAAAGGGATCGGTGACACCTGGAGTTTGCACAGGCTTATCTTTGGGAGTCTCCACAGTTGGGCTCTTCAAAGCTTTTTCAGAAGATAAGTGTTCCTCCTCCTCCACATCTGTGACTTTAGCAACCTTCTTCAGAGGATCATCTTCAGAAGATTCTATTAACTTCCTTTTGAAGGCTTGCTTAGATTTAGCAAAGGATGCAATGATTAATGTCACCCCAGAAGTTGGAGGAAGAAGGACAACACCGCTGATAGGCACTGTAACTAGAAATATAGCCGGAAAAGTTAAAACAAACAAGAGTTAGCATAATAATTCAGGAATCAATAGAGGGAGAAAGTTGAAGGGTCTCCCAGTTATAAAAAGCATTATCCACCGGAAGTGTGTTGGACAGAGGGTGGAGTTCCTAAGATATTCTGGCCCACTGGCAGAAGAGAATGTTTTCTTAAATTTGAGGGAATCGGTTGTGTCAGTCTGCTCCCAACTTGGCTCGATGCTGCAATAAGAGATTCAACTGTTTTCATGTCAACATTATTAAGCTCTCTGGCAGGGACACCTGATAAAAACAGAGATTAGGCAAAAGAAAACATCGAGTAAGGAAAAGCAACACAAGTCAAGACTTACAGGGAGAAGTGAAGGTCCCGCGGATGTTAGAAAAGCATTTGACGAAAAAGAACTGGTTTTCCCAATCCCTGAATTTGTTGACTCCATCTGATATTATCCTCTGGGGATTGGCCCTATATATCTGGCTATTGAGATTGCTTAGCTTGACCAACTGGGTCAAATAATTTAACACTTCGGCGTTAAGGGAAGAGAGTCCGCATTCCAGTGCCATCATCTCTAGAGACAAGAGATAAGTATAGACATTTGGAGACAACTGTATTAGGGAAATCCCAACATGAGATAGAAATGAAGACAAGAACTCTGGGAAAGGCAAGAATCCACCATGCCATATGTGGATAGCAGTATAGGCAAAAAACCCTTCAGGAGGGTTATTGATGGTGTCGGTCTCCTTTAGGGGGATGGCTTCGATATCGGAAATGCCAAAGTCATTGAAGATAGCATCGACCTCATCTTGAGTTGCAATGAAAAAACGCTTGGAAGTAGCCTTAGTTTTCTTTGGAGAACTGATGATTCTACCAGGTGAAAACGTTTTAGTTAAAATTCTTGGTTGATTATAAGTTTATCATACTTACAAGAGTTAGTTAATGGAACATACTTAGATAGCTTAAACATAAAAACAAATATGAAACTTCAAGTTTGTGCAAATAGTTTAAGTTAAAAACAAAAGACATTGGGCTTTCGATAAAGTCGAAAGGAAAAGGACATCATCATTTAAAAAGCATATCTCGATATTGTCTAAAGCCTAAATAAGAGTGTTCCCTGAGCTATCGACAAAGTCGAAAAGATAAGACATAATATTTGTTCATTCATCACCTTTCAACAGTGTCGAAAGCTCTACAGGGACCTAATTACTAAGGAAAGCTAATTAAGATCAACTCAAAAACTTAAACAAAAAATATATTCTACAAACATTTCATAAACCAAACAACAAGTCCCTTCGACACTGTCGAAACCAACAACTTAGGTTAACTGAGAAAAATACTAATGTTGTCGAAACCTAGCATCCTTATTAAAGTCGAAAGGTTCTAAGTTAAATTCATATGCACTTAGGACATTTCAACAAAGCTAGATAAAAATAGTTCAAGGGGGTTTCGATCTAGTAGGTAAAGGTGATGTCTAGGGATCTAATGATTCCAAGAAATTAACTATGAAGAATGGATTGCAATCGAAACAAAGGATTTTGACTAAGTCGAAACGTTTTGTTATCGAAGGAGTTCATACTCTCTACCTAATAGTATGACTTTACGACAAGCTCGATCGAATCGGCACTATGACACCTTTCGGCTTCATCGAAAGGGGATAATAAAGCAAAACCCATGTTGCCGCCTCAATCCCTTTTCAAAAGAGTAGAAAAGTCATTTTATAGCGCTAGTTTTTCATCTGTATGTTCGAAACTTCCGGGTGAAGAAAATGGGTTCCATCATCCTCCCCCAAACCTGATTACAAATCCAGATTTCCAAAAATTTCTTAAAGTAAACAGATTTAACTTGTTAAAAAACTGAATTTTTAATGAAATTTGTCTTTGACAATTTCAAAAGCATAGAAACTACTATCAAACTGGAAATGCTGATTCACTAGCGAAGAACAAAAATAATAAATTTTGAATGGTAATCTAAACCCGATAAGGGGATTTTCAATAACAACCACTGTCAATCTCAAAATCCAAAGCGAGAAATAAATTCTGTTAATTTAAGAAACTGAATTAAGAGGAAGTTTCTCGGCAAGCCAAACCAAATCTGTTCTCAAAAAGATTAAGATTCAAACATTTCAAAATTGAATTTCAATTTTGAAATCTGGAAACTGAAAATCAATTAAAGCATGAACGAAGTTTGAATAAAAACTAGAGAAACAGAGATTAATCTAAACTTACGGTTTGGATTTGGAAATTATCTTGATTTCTGGAAGCGAAGTTTATGAAATTTTGGAGAATTCTTTTACTTTTGCTCAATAATTTTGATTGTAGGTAAAAGAAGAAGGAGAAGAAGCAAATTTTATAAGAAAAGTTGCCTAAAATTTCCAACCGTTAGGTAAGATTTGAACGAACGGCTCAGATTTGCGTGGGAAGACCAAGAGGCATGAAGCTTTTGGGTTTCGACAAAGATGGCTTGGAAAGTCAAGAGTATCCCTTCATAAAGGGGGGCAAAAATTACTCCAAAATCAACTTTTCACTGAGTCGAAACCTCTTTAAGCAAAGAACAGGTGAGAAGAGTTCCAGCCAGACCTTTCGAAGGAGTCAAAGGGATGCTGCCATCAATATCTGGAAGTAGCAAGACCTTTCGAAAGTGTCGGAAGGCCTCTCCAGTCATCATCCAGAGAGTAATCACCTTCTGAAGAAGATGAAGAAGTCGAAAGCACCCCTCCGCCTTTGTTTACAGCCTTTCGACTAGATGAAGACCTTTCGATTAAGTCAAAGCTACTCCTTTCGAAGGTAATGAAGAATGGATCTTTGAACACATGCCAAACCATTGGAAACCAATGGTTTCACCTTCATTTAAATTGCAGAGAAACAAGCATTATCTTGAGCAACCCCTTTGAAGGCTATAGTAAGCCTTTCGAATCAATCGAAGCCAATGTGGTCAAGGAAGGGTTACGCATCAGATCAGAAACAAGAGCACAGGAAAAACCAACATCATTGAAACCAGTAAATAGAGGCTATCAACAAAGTCGAAAGCACTTACGAGACAACTCAAAGAAGTGAAGCGCCACCACACCTTTCGACAAAGGCGGCAACAAGCTCAAGCCTCTTAGCAGCCACCTTCCGACCTAATCGAAAGCATCAGGGTTGAAAGGTGCCGAGCCACATCTATAAATAAGACCAAAGGGGTCACATTTTAGGGGTTCGATTCCTCTCACTCTCAACTTATATACTCATAATTAAAGTCTTGTAACCCTAATTTGTAAATCAATTTGGAAGATTGAAGAAATAAATACTTTTTATCTTAATAAAGGGAAGTTTTGAATACTTTGATCTACTTTACTATTCCATTAAAGATTTTGTTGTATTCACCTTTATATTCCAAGTTTTACCTTCATCGAGAGGCAACTATCGACATAGTCGAAACCCCTATAAGTTCTAGTAACTTTTGTAGCCAATTCAGGGTAATCTTCTCTCTGAGTTAAAGCTTTCAATAAGGTCGAAGCCCATCTTTTGAATATTGAAGCTCGAAATTACTAGTTCAAACTCAAGGAGGTTATATGCCCAACTTTCGACCAAATCGAAACCCCCGGTTAGGATCCCAATCCAAAGCTTAAACTATCCTAAATCCCAAAGTTCTCGACAAGGTCGGAACCTAGATCAACTTTCTTGATTTTTCTTCATTCTCTTTCCTTGACCGAGGCAAGCCATCAATGAAATCCATGGATATTTGGTCCCATTTCCACTTTGGAATCTCGACTGGTAGGAGTAGTCCGGCAACCTTCTGCTGATCACTCTTGATCTACTGATACTTTTTGCACCTACTCACATGGATGGAAATGTCTCTATTTATACCACCCAACCAAAAAGTCTTTTTCATATCTTTATACATCTTGGTAACTCCGGGATGTATTGTGAGTGAAGAATTGTGACATTTGGTTAAAGCTTCCTGTCTAATACCATCAACATTGGGAACACATATCCTTCCATTCATTCTTAGAATTCCTTGCTTATCCACTTCGAATCCTATCCATCTTCCTGGTATCATATTCTCCTCTAGTTCGATGGCTATCCTTGTAATAATTGGATCCTTGAGCTGATTCTCCTTTATACAAAAAATCAATGTTGGATGCACCACTAAATGAGCTATAATGGCATGCTTTCTACTTAGCGTATCTGCCACAATATTGACTTTTCCCGATGTATATAGAATATCCAAGTCATACAATGTGAGGAATTTTAGCCAACGTTGCTGCCTCATGTTCAAGTCCTTTTGGGTAAAAATATATTTCAAAGATTTGTGGTCCGTAAAGTGATCAAACTTTTCACCCAGCAAATAATGTCTCCATATTTTTAATGCAAACACCATGGCTAATAGCTCCAAGTTGTGTGTCGCATAATTCTTTTCATGAATCTTCAATTGTCTGCCCGCATATGCGATGACCTTTCCATGCTGCATCAGAACTACACCTACTCCTTCCCCACAAGCATCGGTATACACGATTAAACCGCCACTTTCATCAGCAATAGCTAGTACAGGAGCAATAATTAATCTCTTCTTGAGTTCCGGAAATTCTTCTTCACATTTCTATGTCCACTCAAACTTAGCATCCTTCATTGTCATCTTTGTTAAGTGAAGAAATTTTGGAGAAGTCTTGCATAAACTCTAGTAATATTCGGCTAATCCCAAGAAGCTACAAATATCCTTCGGAGACTATGGTTGTCTCCAATCTTATATAGCTGAGATTTTTTCTAGGTTTACCGAAAGTCCACCCCCGACACAATATGTCCCGGGAATCTTACATCTTTTTCCCAAAAATAGCATTCTGAAAATTTTGCTTTTAGCACATTCCTTCTCAGTATCCCTAACACAATCTCCAAAAGCCTTTCGTACTCTTCTTCAGTCTTAGAATATATGAGAATATCATCAATAAAGACCAACATGAATTTGTTGAGTACATCTCCTAATATTCTATTCATAAGGTCCACAAAATAGGTGAGTGCATTGGTTAGCCCAAATGGCATAACCAACCATTCATAGAAACTATCTGGCCCTCGAAATGCAGTCAAAGGGATGCAATCTTTTGCTATTCTCAACTGATGGAATCCGGTAGCTAGATCCATTTTTGAGAATACCCGAGCACTATGTAATTGATCAAACAAGTTGTCTATGCAGGGTAGGTGACTCCTGTTTTTAATTGTTTGCTTCTTTAGGTCTAGTTAGTCTACACACAGTCTAAGGGAGGTATCAGACATTTCCATAAAAACCACAGCTGCGTCCCAACTTGAGTGACTTTGTCTAATTAGCCCTTTTTTAATAATTCATCGGTTTTTTTTGCCAACTCAATCTTTTCCTCTGGAGCTATCCTATGAATAGGGTGAATAACGGATCTGGCATTAGGGATTAAGTCAATACGGAATTCAATTTCCTGATGTAGGGGAAACTTTTAACTTGCTCGAAAACATCTTGAAATTCTTTAACAATAGATCTTCTTTCCAAGTTCATTTGAGATGAATCTAATGCATATATGAAGCTGTCTCTTACTGGACTAGGTCCTTCACATATTATTCGGTCTAACACCCTTTCGGTCGCGAATTTCAGTATAATCATTCAATTATTGCAGTCTAGAATAGCACTATACTTGGATAACTAATCCGTTTCGAGTAAAATATCAAACCCAATGAAATCAAGGACAAATAAGTCGCATAAGAATTGGTGGGTTTGGTAGGTAATTTGTAACAGCCCTAGTTTTGTGATTACCTGTAAATAAATCATAATAATGATTTTAATTTGGAAATGGTGAAAATAAAATAAATTTGGGAAGGGAAATTATTGAGAATTATTTATTTTGAATAAACAAAGGATTATGAAAAGACAAAAAGGAGTTTATGATGTTTGGTTGTAAATTTGTGGAAATAAAGGGATAATAGGATTAAACTTAAACATTATTTTGAATGGGAATAAAAATGGAGAAAATAAAGTTTTAAAAAGCTTTATTATGTTAGTTTGTGATGTAAAAGAGCATTAAAGGATTTTAATATGATGAAATGCAATAATTTTGTAAATCATTGCCAAACGATGATTTTTGTTATTTTAAAAGTCATTTTAAAGTTTAATTTGGAAGTATTGTAAAATTAATATGTGAAATATTGATTGAAATCAATATTTAAGTGTGTAAATAATTCTAACATCATTTATTAGGATGGTTTGGTCAAGAAATGAAGTTTTAAACAAGTTTCAATTTTATTTATGTCAGTTTGTTTAATTAAAGTGAAAATAAAAGCATTTAATTGGAAAATAGAATTTTAAATGGTGAAATTAATATTTTTTCATAAAAAAATTTTGTTTAAATAGTTAAAATAATTTTAATATGTTGATTAATATTTTATAAGGGTTAAACTTTGAAGTTATGTTGGTCAATTGGTTAAACAAGATGAAATTGTGTAAATAGAGTAATTAAATGGTGATAACATATGTTAATAATCTAATTAATATGATAATTATAACATAAATAAATATCTTAGCCTTATTGGATAGGGTTTAGTCCATCCCAAACCCAAATACTCAATATCTGGAAGAGGCTGGAGAGAATAGCCTGTACGTTCATTTTCATTTCTCACCGCTCCTCCTTTCTTTCTTCTTCCAGAAAAGAAAGAGAGAAAATGGCTGCCTTCCTGTAAATCCAAATCTAACTCTTCAAATGAAATAAAATCAAAATAAAATTAGTGAATTAGAGAGATTAGTAGGTAATCTTCTCAAAATTATAAGTTTATTCCATCGATTCCCAATTTTGAGAATCTGTAGTTTACTTTAACTTGTTCTCTTTTGCTGCATGTCTTCTTCCTTTTATTGGCAAGTTTCTAAGCCTATCAAGAAGTTAAAGTTGCCTCTTTGCTAGTGTTTGCTTCGATTTTGCTCAAAAGGTGAGTTTTAACTCACACTTCTAACTTAAACAAGTGTTGCATATTGATAATCTGTAGTTTGCTTTCTGTTTGCTGAAGAAAAAAATTATGAGATTGAAGCTGAAACGAATTTGGTCATATCTTTTGCGTTACTTATTAAAATTGGATAATTTTTTATGTTCTGGAAATTTTAGACTTTTTACTATAAGTTTCAATTTTTAGTTTTATAAAATTTTAGAGTTAAATTAGTCTAAACTGCACTTCTTTGTTGTTGTCCCGAGAGTAAAACGACGGCGACAATGAATTTAGACCTGAGAATTGTTTTGGACATATCTTTTGATTCATAAGTCCAAATTAGATGATTCTTTTTCTGACTTCAAGTAATGATAATCATCTTCAACTTTTATGTTTTATGTTTTATCAGATGCTATGGTTAAAGTGTCTAATTGGTTCTTTAAGCCGCAGTCCTACCAATTTTTTTAGTTATTCAGAGTTTTGTAACTCTATGTCCTGATAATGAAATTGCGATAACTTTTTATTCGTAAGCCCAAATTAGGTGATTCTTTTTCTGACTTCTAGATATGACAATTATCTTCAACTTTTATGTTTTATGTTTTATCAAATTTTGGGTTTTAAAGGGGCGAATCGGCTAAATAAGGTGCAGTCCTGAATTCTATTGCTAAGTTTTGTGCGCTTTTAATTGCTGTTTCATGACCATTTCTTTATGAATTCAGAAGCTAGTATTATTAATATTTTAGGCTATGAATTTATGGTTTTTCATGAGTATTTTTTGTAAGAGTTTTGGATTAAATCGCTTTGGAATTTAATGTTTTCGTGCACGTGTTTTGGAAATGATTTCTTAAGTAGGTTTTCGGTTAAAAGCTAGTTTTGAATTAATATTTTTTTTTCTAAATTGATTTCTAATAGTAATAATATTTTTCCAAAGCATATTTTATGAATTTAAATATATATATATATATCTCAATAATAAAGAGATTTTGAAAGAAAGGAATTTTTATAATGTTTCGAAATATCGTTTTAGAACTAGTTTTACTCAAAGTAAAATATTTTCATAAATCACACGTTTTTGCACTCTTCGAGCGAACAAGGAAGAGATTTAAACGACTTGGTAAAATATGTGGTATGGAACACATGCGTTTACTAATTCGGTTAATTCCGGGCTTGTTCAATTGAAGTTACACGAGAGTGAAATTAACCAACTTATAGTAAACGGTTAAGTGAGAACGTGTGGTATGGGACGTACTATTGTCACTGATTGGATTACTATTTGGAAGTTGGTGACACTTTATGTTGGGCCATCAAGCATGTCGATATTGCCAGTACTAGGTTTTCTGGCCATTTGTTGGGCTTTCGGGCCATTTGTTGGACTTTCGGGCCATTTGTTGGACTTTCGGGCCATTTGTTGGGCGCCAAATTTGTTGATAGTACTTGGCAGGCTTTGGCCAATTTTTTTTATGCACGTGCGGCGTAGCTTAGACTCGCCATTTGTTAGGATCCACTTTGTGATGTTTTCTAGATTTTTTTATTAGTAATTTCTAGAATTTGATGAGTTTTAAATGTTTTCACCATTATGTTGGATGTTGGATATATACATAGCCTTAGTGCTAATTTGAGATGAAATTTGGTGATTACATTTTTGTTGATATGAACTCCTAAGAGAGTTCGATATGTTAGGATTTTTGTGGTGATTTTGATGAATGTGACTCTTGTGAACTATGTTGATATTGTGAATATGAAGTCTCAACTCAAGGGAGGCTATTTAACACTCCCTTGTATATTCCCTTTAAATATCATGCACTGATCATCTTGTTTAAGTTAGACTGACCCATTTCATTATTTTATATAATACTCGGGTTAGACCGAGTTGTTTCAGGTTAGTTGATTGTAGTATGTATCTCACCTTGCTCCACCTTAGCTTATGGGTTTAGCTTCCATTGTTTAGTACATTTCTATGTTGATCTTTCTGTTGCCTATTTGGACATCTTTATGTATATTCTTTTGTTAGACTATGTTTCGTATATGTGGTTCGTAAGAACCACTGACTTATGTAGCACATGTTGTACTTCTGCTATCTGTATGTATATGCTTCTGTTATGTGCTCTGTGAATTGTGTTGTTATTATATGTTGTTCTGAATTGATCCTCAGCCACCGTAGTTTCATGTTAAACCTGAATCGGGTATGTCGATCCACATGCGAAAAAAAAGAAATTTGGATCACCCAATCAACTTATTCGATGCTCGTTTAAGACAAAGCTTACGGATGGTCACTCCTAACCAGCACTATTCTCTGCTCTAGTAGATAGTATTACTTAGTAATGCCATTTGTTAGTGTGGGTCGCGGGGTGGGGCATCACAGCGTGGTATCAGAGCAGGTTCAGAATTAAATTTGATAAATACAGAATATAACCAGAATGAAACATGTGTTACAGTGCATTCAAAGGATAATATTTGTGCCTCTTTAGTCCGCTATTTTCGTTGTCCTTAACCGTTGACCTTCAACCGTATAAATCTTTGGGGGTAGATAATAGGTTTGGGAATACCTCTAGGAATGCATCTCTTACTTCCGTATTATTCCATATATTGAATTCTATTATCGATCTTATACCCCTATGAATAATCTTTATCTTATCTTATTCTTTCAGCATTATGGCTAAAAGAGGCAGAGGGAGCCGTTCCGGTGCTGTGCAGTCCCGCGGCTCACATCCGGACGAAGTTTACATGTCTACCGATCAGTTTATGGAGCTATTTCGTAGCACTCAGCCCCAAGCTCCTACTCCTTCATCCCCTCCTCGCAAGTCAGGCTTTGCTCGCATGTGTAGTGACTTTTCGCACCTTGGAGGCAAGCCTTTCAAGGGTTCGGAAAGTGTATTAGAGGTTCAGGCATAGCTGCGTACTTGTGAGCGTATATTCACTCGCATGGATCTTTCTGACCCCTATCGCGTTCTCGTAGCATCTAGTATCTTGCAAGAACGTGCTTTGGATTGGTATGAGATTTTGATTGAAGAAATTGATGATTCCACTCTTTCTTGGGAATAGTTCAAGGAATGTTTCAAGCTTAAGTTTGTTCCTAAATCAAAGAAAGCCATCCTTGCCCGTCGTTTTCTTGAGTTGAAGCAAGGAAAATCTTCTATTTCTGAGTATGTTTCCTCTTTCGAAGCCTTGTCTAAGTACGTTATTGAGCATATCAACACATTGTACAAGAAGAATCAAAGGTTTGTGGAAGGTTTGAAGAATCATTTGAAGAAGGCCTTAATGCTTCAGCTTAAGGTCACTTTTGAGGAGCTTGTCGATTCGGCACTTCGCCTTGAAGCTATCGAGAAGGATAAGAATAATAGTGATGAGATTGAGGTTCGAAAGAACCCCAAAAAGAAGAGGTTTCCTTTTCTAAAACCCAAATCCTTTCAGCCCATCAAGAAGAAGAAGCGGGTTGGATCCAGTTCTCATTCTAGTGGGACACCACCTTGCCAAAAGGTGTGCTATAATTGTGGATCTTGAGATCATTTATTCTGAGAGTATCCCAAGCCCCGCATTTGTTGCTATTACAAGCAAGAGGGACATTGGGCTTCATCGTGCCCTAAAGCCTCTAAAGGTCCCAATTCGGGGAAACTTAATGTTGTGGATGCTTCTTGAGGATCTTCTCAGCCCAGAGGTACATTCTCTTCCATTCTTGAAGGTTCCATTTTATTTTATGGTCGTTCTATTCGAGTTCTCTTCGATACGGGTGCATCACACTCATTTGTATCAAAGGAACTTGTTGATACTATTCCTTTAGATGTGCCTTGCCTTACTTCTTTGAAGATTGCGAATCCTATTGGAGGGTCATACCACTTAGTATGTTTTGCAAAGACGTTGAGATTATTCTTTGAAGTTATTCCTTCCGTGCGAATCTGCATGTTATTCATTATCTTGGTTTTGACATGATTTTGGGGATGGATTGGCTCGTCCGATATGAAGCCCGAATCCTTTGCCTTGAAAAGATTTTATATCTCAAGCACCCTGACTTTGTCGAACAGTTATCCGTTATTCTTCGAGATGTTGATCGTGGTTCGAAAGCTTCTCTATTTTCTCTCGAATCCCGAGACGGTGATGACATATCTCGAATTCCTATTGTTTGTGAGTTTTCTGATGTCTTTGAGCCTATTTCTGGTTTGCTACCCAAGCGGGCAATTGAGTTCCGCATTGATCTTATTCCTGGTGCTCAGCCTGTCAATCGTCCTCCCACGAGGATGTTTGCCAAGGAGAATGAGGAACTCAAGAAGAAGTTGTTGGAACTAGAAGCTAAGCAGTTCATCCAATCTAGTTCATCTCCTTAGGGCGCCACTGTCGTGTTCATTAAGAAGTCTGATGGTACTCTTAGGCTTTGCATCAACTACCACAAGCTTAATGAGTTGACTATCAAGAATAAGTATACATTGCACAAGATCGACGAAATGTTCGATCAATTAAGTGGCGCTAAGGTTTTCTCTCAGCTTGATCTCGCCATTGGTTTTCATCAGCTACGAGTTGCGGAGGATAGCATTCCTCTTACCACATTTCGCACTCATTATGGATCTTATAAGTGGCTCGTGATGCCATTCGATTTGACGAATGCTCCGGCTTATTTTGTCGATCTCATGAATCAAGTATTTTGGGAGAGTTTGTTTTGGTTTTCATTGACGACATCCTTGTTTATTCCAAATCTGAAGTCGATCATGACCAACACTTGAGAATTGTCTTAAGCACCCTCCAGGAAAATCAGCTTAAGGCAAAATTCTCTAAGTGTCATTTCTAGGAAAAGAAGTTGAAATTTATCGGCCACATTGTTTCATCTGATGGCATTTTTGTCAATTCTTCAAAGATCGAAGCTATTCAAAATTGGAAGAGGCCCGAGAATGTTTCTGAGATTCGTAGCTATCTTGGATTGGTGGGTTATTACCGTCGATTCATTAAAGATTTTTCTCGCATCGTCTTACCTCTAACTAGCCTCATGAGGAAGGGAGTTCGCTTTGTATGGTCCGATAAGTGTGAGTCCTCTTTTCAAAAATTAAAAGAACTCCTTACTCATGCTCCTATCCTAGTGGTTAGCGAAGGGAATCAAGATCTTGTTGTTTATACCGATGCCAGTATATGTGGTCTCGGTGCTGTTCTTATGTAGAAGGATCGGGTAGTTGCCTACGCTTCAAGGCAGTTAAGGCCGAATGAGATTCGTTACGCTACCCATGATTTGGAATTGGCCGCCATAGTCTTTGCCTTAAAGATTTGGCGACATTATTTGTTGGGCGAGCGATTTGTCCTTTTCACTGATCAAAAGTCTTTGAAATATCTATTCACTCAGAAAGAGATTAATATACACCAACAGTGTTGGGTCATGTTCCTCGCTTCTTATGATTTGATATCTAGTATACTCTTGAGAAAGGGAACCGAGTTGCTGACGGATTGAGCCGCAAACAGCAAGCAGTCATTTCCATAATGATAGTTGAGTGGAATATTTTGGAAACCTTATCTTTTTGTGATATCTATGATCGTGCTTCAGTATCAGATTCTCCTATCCTATTATTCAACATGGAAGCACGTCCCAGTTTATTGGATCGTATTGCCGATGCTCAGAGGCAAGATCCAGATCTTTCCCACCTTTTCAATTTTGTAAATCGGAATCCCATGGTGATAAATTGAAGGATTTCGATATTGATGCTCGTGGTTGTGTTTGGAAGAAGGGAAGATTGGTTGTGCCTAATCTTGATAATCTTAGAAAGGATGTTCTCGAAGAGTGTCATCGTTCTAAGTATACTATACATCCCGGTAGTAGCAAGATGTATGCCGATATGAAACGCTTACATTATTGGAAAGGTATAAAGCGAGATGTGGCAAGTTATGTGAGTAGTTGCATGATTTGTCAACTTATCAAAGCCGGTCATCAACGTCCTAGTGGTCTCTTGCAACCTCTGGAAGTTCCGTTGTGGAAATGAGACCAAATATCGATCGACTTTATTGATAGTCTACATCAATCTAGGTCTGGCCATAGCAGTGTGTGGGTGATTATTGATCGTTTGACCAAATTCAGCCCACTTTATTCCTAATAAGTCCAATCGGACTGCTCCTCGGTTATCTAAACTTTTTATTAAAGAAGTTGTGAGACTTCTTAGTGTTCCTAGCTCTATTGTGTGTGAGATAGGGATCCGCTTTTCACTAGTGGGTTCTGGAAAAATCTCCAGAAAGCTTTGGGTACAAAGCTTAATTTCAGCACAGCTTATCATCCACAGTCTGACGTTCAGACTGAATGAGTGAATCGTATTCTGAAAGATCTCCTTCGTGCTTGTATTCTTGATTTTGGTAGTAGTTGGGAAGACCACCTACCTCTTGTTGAATTCACTTACAACAAGTTTTCAATCTAGTATCGGTATGGCTCCTTTCAAAGCCTTATATGGGAGGCTATGTCGATCACCATCTTGTTGGTTGGAATCTGAGGAGAAGCTGGTTTTAGGCCCCGATTTTGTTCGTGAAATTTCTGAGAAGATTGATCTCATTAGACAGAAAATGAAAGAGGCTCAAAGCAGGCAGAAATCCTACCCAGATAACCGTAGGAAACCATAAGAGTTCCCTGTTGGTGATGTTATGTTTATCTGTGTTTCCCCCTTGAAGGGGTAATGCATTTCAGTCGGACCGGAAAGTTGGCTCCTAGATATATAGGACCATTCACTATTACTGAGCGCA
The DNA here is from genome assembly GCA_030737815.1 of Allium fistulosum. NCBI lineage: Eukaryota > Viridiplantae > Streptophyta > Magnoliopsida > Asparagales > Amaryllidaceae > Allium > Allium fistulosum. The sequence goes on along the minus strand of CM060906.1, from coordinate 235,074,238 downwards.
TTGGCCCAGTTGCTTATCGTGTATCACTTCCAGCTCAACTTTCGGGCATTCACGACGTGTTTCATGTATCCCGACTTCGAAAATGCCTTCGAGATCCAGATTTAGTTGTTGACCTTAATGTTTTGCAAGAGCTCAAGATCTCACCCGATTTGACTATCGTGCAAAATCCAGTTTGTGTGCTTGCTTCGGAGGTTAAACGCCTTTGAAATAAAGATGTTCCGTTAGTTAAATTCAATGGCCCGCTAACCCCAAGGATTGTACTTGGGAAACCAGAGAATTTATTGAGTGAACATACCCTGTTTCTCTTTCTTCTGTTGTTTGAGGGTGGGTATTCTTGACTCGAGATAATCTAATTCTTATTTAAGATGAAATGAATGTGTTATGGATGACTCTTTTATGGAAATTGCGAGGACGCAATTTTTATAAGGGAGAGTCTGTAACAATCCTGGTTTTTTTATTGCATATAAATAAATCATAATAATGATTTTAATTTGGAAATGGTGAAAATAAAATAAATTTGGAGAGGGAAATTATTGATAATTCTTTATTTTGAATAAACAATGGATTATGAAAAGACAAAAAGGAGTTTATGATGTTTGGTTGTAAATTTGTGGAAATAAAGGGATAATAGAATTTAACTTAAACATTATTTTGAATGGGAATAAAAATGGAGAAAATAAAGTTTTAAAAAGCTTTATTATGTTAGTTTATGATGAAAAAGAGCATTAAAGGATTTTAATATGATGAAATGCAATAATTTTGTAAATTATTGCCAAACAAATATTTTTGTTATTTTAAAAGTTATGTTAAAGTTGAATTTGGAAGTATTGTAAAATAAATATATGAAATATTGATTGAAATCAATATTTAAGTGTGTAAATAATTCTAACATCATTTATTAGTATGGTTTGGTCAAGAAATGAAGTTTTAAACAAGTTTCAATTTTATTTATGTCAATTTGTTTAATTAAAGTGAAAATCTAAGCATTTAATTGGAAAATAGAATTTTAAACGGTGAAATTAACATTTTTGTCATAAAAACTTTGTTTAAATAGTTAAAAAATAATTAATATGTTGATTAATATTTTATAAGGGTCAAACTTTGAAGTTATGTTGATCAATTGGTTAAACAAGGTGAAATTGTGTAAATAGAGTAATTAAATGGTGTAACATATGTTAATAATCTAATTAATATGATAATTATAACATAAATAAATATCTTAGCCTTATTGGGTAGGGTTTAGTCCATCCCAAACACAAATACTCAATATCTGGAAGAGGCTGGAGAGAATTGCATGTACGTTCATTTTCATTTCTCTCCACTCCTCCTTTCTTTCTTCTTTTAGAAAATAAAGAGAGAAAATGGCTGCCTTCCTATAAATCCAAAATCTAACTCTCCAAATTAAATAAAATCAAAATAAAATTAGTGAATTAGAGAGATTAGCAGGTAATCCTCTCAAAATCATAAGTTTATTTCATTGATTCCCAATTTTGAGAATCTGTAGTTTACTTTAACTTGTTCTCTTTTGCTGCATATCCGTTCTTCCTTTTATTAGCAGGTTTCTAAGCCTATCAAAAAGATAATGTCGCCTCTTTGCTAGTGTTTGCTTCAAATTTTCTCAGAGGTGAGTATTAACTCACACTTCTAACTTAATAAAGTGTTGCATGTTGATAATCTGTAGTTTGCTTTTAGTTTCCTGAAGAAAAAAATTCTGAGATTGAACCTGAAACGAATTCAGGCATATCTTTTGCATTACTTATCCAAATTTGATAATATTTGATGTTCTGGAAAGCTTAGACTTTTTTTTATAAGTTTCATGTTTTGAGATTTATAAAATTTTGAAGTTAAATTAGTCTAAACTGCACTTCTTTGTTGCTGTCTAGAGAGTAAAACAACAACGACAATGAATTTAAACCTGAGAATTGTTTTGGACATAACTTTTGATCCTTAAGTTCAAATTAGGTGATTCTTTTTCTATATTCAAGCTATGGCAATCATCTTCAACTTTTATGTTTTAGGTTTTATCAAATTCAGGGGTTTAAAGGGTCTAATTGGCTCTTTAAGCCGCAATCCTGTCAATTTTTTTAGTTATTCAGAGTTTTGTAACTTTATGTCCTAATAATGAATTTTCCATAACTTTTGATTCGTAAGTCCGAATTAGGTGATTCTTTTTCTGACTATGAGCTATGGCAATCATCTTCCACTTTTATGTTTTATCAAATTTCGGGTTTTAAAGGGGCGAATCGACTAAATAAGCTGCAGTCTTGAATTCTATTGCTAAGTTTTGTGCGCTTTTAGCTGTTTTGTGACCATTTCTTTATGAATTCAGAAGCTAAGTATTATTAATATTTTAACCTATGAATTTATGGTTTTTCATGAGTATTTGGTGTAAGAGTTTTGGATTGAATTGCTCTTGAATTCAATGTTTTCGTGCACATGTTTTGGAAACGATTTCTTAAGTAGATTTTCGATTAAAAGCTAGTTTTGAATTAATATATTTTTTTCTAAATCGATTTCTTATAGTAATAATATTTTTCCAAAGCATATTTTATGAATTTAATATATATATTATATATATATATATATTTCTCAATAATAAAGTGATTTTGAAAGAAAAGAATTTTTATAATGTTTTGAAAAATTGTTTTAAAACTAGTTTTCCTTAAAGTAAAATATTTTCTTATAAATCACACGTTTTTGCACTCTCTGAGTGAACGAGAAAGAGACTTAAACGACTTGGTAAAATATGTGGTATGAAACACATGCGTTTACTGATTTGTTTAATTCCGGACTTGTTCAATTGAAGTTGCACGAGAGTGAAATTAACTAACTTGTAGTAAATGGTTAGGTGAGAACGTGTGGTATGGGACGCACCGTTGTCACTGATTGGGTTACTATTTGGAAGTTGGCGACACTTTATGTAGGGCCTTCAGGCATGTCGATATTGCTAGTACTAGGCTTTCTAGCTATTTGTTGGGCTTTCGGGCCATTTGTTGGACTTTTGGGTCATTTGTTGGGTGCCAAATTTGTTGATAGTACTTGGAAGACTTCGGCCAATTTATTATTAATGCACGTACGACGTAGCTTAGACTCGCTATTTGTTGGGATCCACTTTGTGTTGTTTCCTAGATTTCTTTATTATTAATTTCTAGAATTTGACGAGTTTTAAATGTTTTCACCATTATGTTGGATGTTGGATATATACATAGCCTTAGTGCTAATTTGAGATGAAATTTGGTGATTACATTTTTGTTGATTGGAACTCCTTAGAGAGTTTGATATGTTGGGATTTTTGTGGTGATTTTGATGAATATGACTCTTGTGAACTATGTTGATATTGTGAATATGAAGTCTCAATTCAAGGGAGGCTATTTAACACTTCCTTGTATATTCCCTTCAAATATCATGCACTAATCATCTTGTTTAAGTTAGACTGGCCCGTTTCGTTAATTATTTTATATAATACTTGGGTCAAACCGAGTTGTTTCAGGTTAGTTGATTGCAGTATGTATCTCACCTTACACCACCTCGGCTTATGGTTTTAGCTTCTGTTGTTTAGTATATTTCTATGTTGATCTTTTCTTGCCAGTTTGGACATCTTTATGTATATTCTTTTGTCAGGCTATGTTTTGTATATATGGTTCATAAGAACAACTGACTTATGTAGCACATGTTGTACTTTCGCTGTCTGTATGTATATGCTTCTATTTTGTGCTCTGTGAATTGTGTTGTTATTATATGTTGTTGTGAATTGATCTTTAGCCACCGTAGTTTTGTGTTAAACCTAAATCGGGTATGTCGATCCACATGAGAAAGAGAAAAAAAGAAATTTGGATCACCCAATCGACATATTCGATGCTCGTTTAAGACAAAGCTTATGGATGGTCACTCCAAACCAGCCCTATTCTCCGCTCTAGCAGACAGTATTACTTAGTAATGCCCTTTGTTAGTGTGGGTCTTGGGGTGGGGTGTCACATAACTTGTGCATTTACACATATCATACAAAGAATGGTCGTCCCACCTATGGGATTAGATACATGGATATGTGTTTCTACTATTTCTGGGGTAAGGTTTAACTTATCAACCAATTTCTTAGCAATAAAACTATGAAAAGCCTTAGTATCAAATAATACTCTAACTAAAATGTCATTAACACATAAATTACCTTCTAGGACTCCCTTGCTTTTCACATCTTTAGAGGTTGAAGACTTATTCTTTATAGCATAAACCTTGACTTATTCTCCCTTCTTCATCAACGAGTACTTGTTTTTCCAATGTCACGGTTGATGGCAATTGTAACAAATACTCTTCTGAACCATAGAAGAGACGGTTCCTTGCTACCACTTCTGTACCTTGGGACTCCTACAATTTGTTGCACGATGGCCTTTCTTCTGGCAATTATAACAAACAACATCCTTATAACGGTTCTCTTGAGATCCTCCACTATTCTTTCTCTACCACAGCTTCTTTCTCTTGTTGTGATTGTTGCTATTTCCTTTGGCTACCACCGGATTCCTTTTATCCAATACTTTATATCGAAAACCCATATCTAAGGCCTATAAAAGTTCCCTTCACGTGTGCGGTCATTTAGTCCTGATATTGCTTTTTCATTCCTGCAATAAACATCTCATTCTTCTTTAAGGGCGTGTCTATTAGTCCTGGCCCAAAATGAGATAACTCGGTGAACTTATTTGAGTATTCCTCCATAGAAATATTTTCTTGTTTCAAGTCCATAAAGTTTTTATAAAGATGGGATTTTCTGACTACAGGTATATACTGCTCTTCGAATATTTCTTTAATTTTGGTCCATGAGAAATTGTCTTCAGAATCATTCAAAGTGATGGATTCCTACCATGCTAGAGCTCTTTCCTGCAACTTCCAAGAAGCTAAGAACCTCTTTTGATCATCCTCAATGTTCAGTCTTTTGAATATTCTTTCACATGAGCCGAGCCATGCTTACACTTCAACAATAGACTCGGTTCCTTGGAATAGTTTTCTTTCCAAGCTAGTGTAATTCTTGCAAAAAGTTACAAAGTTAATTTCAGGTTGCATAGGAATTACCGCTTCCTCAATCACTGTAGCATTTGATCAACCACCGGTGGCCATAGTGTCGCTACCTCCCCTTCATCCTCTTTTATTACTCATCTCGTACTATCTGCATACAGTAAGGAAACATCTTTAGAATTATAGACAAAATTGTCTTAGGGAATGGGTATAAAACTCGAATATACTTATTCATATAAAATTTCAAATATGCGCTCTCTTTGACTAAACTCATTCTAGGGTATTACTAACCCTATCTCAAATGAGCTGACCCTATCCAGGCTTATGTATTCGCTCAACCATAAGCTTTAATACCAACTGTGACGATCCGCCATTACGACCCTCGAAGATCGACACTAATACATCCTCGGTATTCACGTGCCACAAATTCAAGTACCGGAGAGGTAGATAATCAGGGGTTTTTAAAAGAAATAAAGATAGAAAAATAGAATAACAACAAAATCTTACATTAACATTAATTATACATATGGAAAGTACACACAATCACTTGAAGTGATTCATCGGAGTTACGATAAGTACTAACCCAGCTAGGGACAGTTATAACTGCCTATTTTTACAGAGGCTGGTAGATACTAAATACGTACTGGATGATACATCAGAAATTTGAAATAGATCACTATTGCCAAAAGGACCTTCTAGCCTTCATTCTCCATTCTCCTTCCAAAATGTTCCAAGCTACCTGACTGCTTGGTTACTCGAAAAATAGGGTACCCAGAGTTTAAGGGAAAAGCAAAATAAACTCCGGATCAGTCATGGAATTGGTGTGAGAAACTCAAAATACGAATATTTGGAAATAAAAGGGTATCTCATAAGACTATGCCGCGCATAAACATAAAATGGATTTTTATCTTATGATAACCAAATCATTTCTACGTAAAATCCCATGATATTATTTTTAATGGCATTCTTGGAAAACCTTTCAAATAAACATATTCGAATAGACGAAATTGTTACATTGGTAAAATTTGATGGCATAATAGGTTTATAACTAAGATCGAAGGCACTTATTGGAGATTTGGATTTCCAATGAATAGCGAGGTAAGGGACTACCTCTTGTACAGTACATGTCTAGAGGATTATACTGAGGATCGACATCTTCGAAACCTCTGCGATTTAAGACCGACCTACCCAAGACCAACAGATGGTACGGATAGCACCGAATATGATATCACCCCGGCCCTTATCGATCTATCCGGAATCCCATATCATACACCACATAATTCAAACCCAACATCATAGCAGGTAGAAATAAATAGATCTAGTAAGATGATATCATACCCTAATGGATGCGAACCACATAGCCTTAAAGCAACCCCTATTTCATAATTCCCTAGGTGTGAGGCTTGAGGTAACGTTTACCTTTCTTAGAACATTTTCACTTAAAATGACACATTGTCATTTCCAACAACACACTATTAATTTCAACAAAAGTATAACCTCTAAGCTCGTACGTCTCAGAGAAGGGCGTTAAGTATAAGAGTGGTTACCTCCTACACCACCAAACTATGTACGTTTGTAGAGATCAATGTACCATGTTCTTAGAAATGCAATGTCAGACATTCATCCATACAAGTTATCTAGGAATAAGACAAACCAAATGCACTCTCCTACCACATCCTATCGGGCATTATCCCTAGGATTAGTAGCGAGTAGTCCTTGCAAATAAAGATCCCAGAACGAAGGGGCCATTACTATTTATTTATCTCCGAAGCTACTGTGAAATTATCAACAAGCAGTCCTTCTGTTATGAAGATCCATGCCTTCAACTTCATTGTCTTTAACATATCTTCATTTTCGAACTCGTAAATTGTGTTAGAACCTTTATTCTATATTTTCAATGATAACAACTATAAAATCACATATATTATATATATCTTCTCAATTTATAGGTACACACTACAAGAGATCACTATACTTAAAGATATCGGGACTCGAAGACAAACAAAGATTTATAGACAATACCGAGGTCATAGTAATGTGTTGACATCTTAGATAAACGATGTAAGATCTCCTTGAGTACACATGCACATAAAATTCAAATATACAAGATTTGCATCATAATGTCTTTTACTTCTGGAATTGCAAGCCACAGACGCTTGTGGTTTTCCAATAGACGTCTGTGATAAGGCTCAGGAAAATTATTCCTGAAGCCACAGACGTTTGGGGAAAATCAACAGAAGTCTGTGATAAGGCTCAGGATTACTATCCATAAAGCCATAAACTTATGTGGTTTTCCAACAGACATATGTCATCTGGGCAACAGCAAAATTCTGAATGGATGCTTCTGTTCAATTGAATAATCTCATCTCTTCATCAAAAGATTGCAGCCACTAAATTGAATAGAGTTTATCTAACGGTAACAACTCCTCATCTGCATCTCCTTAATCCTATAAATATTTCAAAGTTGAGATATACAAACTAACTATTCTCTTGATTTCTTATTGCTCTCTATTTACATATTTATGCATCTACTGCTTACATATTCTTGATCTATCATAACCAAAATATCATTTTGGTAAAACCACTTCCTACAACTCAAAGTATTCACATTCACATGCTCAAAGGAGATCATATGAAGAATTGTAAAATTAGTCAAAATCAGTGTTATTTGGAACACAGGATTGTCAGAGAAATACTTTTATATTAGCCTATTTCTCCAGGCGAAGTGTGGTTTATTTGGTTAAAGGAAATACCGAAGGGGAGCTTCGGGACTGGATGTAAGACGGGAGGTATGAACTAGTATAAAATATCTGGTGTGCTCACTTTTATTATTTACTTTATTTATATTCAGTTATTATTCTTTGCTTAGTGTAATTAGTAATATACATTCGCACTCTTATATATATAAGGTGCATTATATAAAGATCCTATAGACTTTCACTTGGTATCAGAGCATAGTCATTTCAATCTGCAGTAACACGTAGTTGAAAAATCATTAATATGGCAAGCACTTTTTAAGAAGGTCAATTAGTTGCCCATCCTCCATTATTTACTGGTTTTAACCATGCTTACTGGTCAACTCATATGAGAATTTTTATAAAAGAAAATGGATTAGAAATATGGCTAGCAACTCAAAACAAATATGAAGCACCTAACACCGACATTAGCACTTGGACTGATACACAAAAAGTAGCGGCATCTAACATTGCCAAAGCTATGAATGTATTGTTTTGCTCACTTGACAAAATTGAGTTTTCATGTGTCATGCTTTGCACCACTGCATATGATATACATGGCACTTTACAAGTCACGCATAAAGGCACAACTAAAGTCAAGCAAACTAAAATCTCGATTTTACAAAACTAATTTTTATCCTTCAAAATGAAAGCAAATGAATCGATTATTGATATGTATGCTAGATTTCAAACCATTCAGCACGATCTCATGGCACTTGGAGTCAAATTCATAGATTTTGATTTAGTCACATGAATTTTAAACTCTTTGACAAATGAATAGGAAAGGAAAGTTTTAGCCATCGAAGAAGCTAATGATCTATCTCAACTCAAAGTCGAAGAGCTAATTGGAAATCTGATGTCGTATGAAGCTAACTTGCAGGCTAGAAAGGATCAAAATCATGAAAAGAAAAACATAGCATTCCAAGCAAGTAACGAAGATTCAGACTTAGTCAAAGATGAGATTGTTTTTATTGCCAAGAACTACAACAAATTCATAAAGTTCAAGAAGATGAGCAGATTTTAAAATGGTGGCAAACCAAACTCCTTAAATGAAACATGATTAAGTGCTATGGGTGTGACAAATTTGACCACATAAAGAAGGATTGTCCATAGCTCAATAATAATAAAAAGAAAATCAAGATTGATAAATTCAAGAAAAAGAAAAGTGCCTTTCAAGTAACATGAAAGAAGATTCAGAATCATCTTCTTCATCTGACAGTGATAGTGAAAGCGACTCGAAACAAGCAAATGTGTATTTTATGGCTAACACTAATGAGGTACGCCCTGTACTTACTTAAGATGATATAATGGAATTCAACATTGAATTAGATGAAAAGTATAAAGAATCAAAAAAACTAAATATGGAATATGTAGGAAAGTTAACTAGAGCAGAATTAGAAATTGGATTATTAAAAGATGAAAAAAAACAATCTTAGAAGAATAATTAGAAATTACTCAAGAAAAATGTACAACATTATTATCTCAAAATGACATCTTATTACATGATTTAGAAAATTATAAGTTAGAAAAAGTTAATCTTGAAAAAGAAAATTAGAATTACAAGCAAGTTTAGATTCCAGCAATATTGAAATTTGTGATCTTAAAAGTAAGTTAGATAAAATAACAAATAATGTGACAAAATTCAACAAAGGAAAACAAAATTTAGAAAATTTGATTAAAATATCTCTACCATCTGGAAATTGAAATAGATTGGGTTTTAAAAAAAGCAATAAAAATTAAAGAATTATAACACATTATACACCAAATTCAGAAGGCCAAATTTAGAATCTTAGATTAAGAATTCATACACAAATATGATCAAAATATGGATTCCTAAAACAAATAATAAACTAATTAGACAAAAGTATATTGATGAATATTTAAAGAGAGTTGTATATAACAATAATTACATTTCTAAAGGAACCAAATCCTTCTTGATATGGCTACCTTCTTACACTAACACGCAGGATCCTAAACAAAGAATGCGAGTACCAATTAAAAAAATTTATTTTGCAGGTACCCAAAATTAAAATTAAAATTAAACAGAAGTGGGTACTTGATAGTGGTTACTCCAAGTATATGACTGGAAATGCTTATATGTTATCAACTATAATATATATCGATGGTGGCACTGTGACATTCAGAGATAATTCAAAAGGATTTGTCATCGACATTGGAGAAGTCATCAATATCGGTATTTCTAATTCACCTATAATTATTAATGTTTTGTTGGTAGAAAATTTGAAACATAACTTATTAAGTATAAGTCAATTATGTGATAGAAAATTTAAAATTGATTTCGAGAAAAACAAATGCAATATACTTAACCAAAATAAAAATCTAATTTTTGAAGGATTTAAAAATTGAAATATATATGTTTTAAATATGAATGTCAAAAGCAACACTAATTTACGCTTAACCACAAATCATGATGATCCATGGTTATGGCATAAACATTTTTGTCACATAAATTTTAAAAATATCAACAAATTAGCTAAAAATGAATAGTTAGAGGATTAACAAAAATCAACTACAAGGTTAAAAACCTATGTGACGCTTCTCAATTTGGTAAATTAAAGAAAAATTCTTTTAAATCAAAAAAGGAAATTTCCACAAAGCAACCTCTCGAACTACTCCATCTAGATTTATTCGGACCAACTCACGTACGTTCAATAAATCATAATAAATATGTTTTTATAATTGTTGATGATTTTTCAAGATATACTTGGACGTTATTTTTAAAACATAAAAGTGACACTTTTGAAATGTTCAAAAATTTGCTAAACAAATTAAAATTTTGATGAATTTAAAAAATAAAATTATACGAATCGATCATGGAGGTGAATTTGAAAATAAACAATTTATAAATTTTTGCAACAAAAAGGGAATTGGTCATAATTTTTTATTTCCATGTACACCACAACAAAGTGGTGTTGTAGAAAGGAAAAATCGAACTTTACAAGAATGTGCACGAACTTTACTAAATAGCAGTAACCTACTAAAAAGTATTTGGGCCGAAGCTATTGCTACCGCATGTTATGCATTGAATTGTGTAACACTTAGACCAATGGCTAAAAACACATGCTATGAAATACTTTCCAAAAATAAAACTTAAAGTATCATATTTTCGAGTATTTGGATCAAAATGTTTTATTTTAAACACAAAAGACTATCTAGGAAAATTCGATTCTAAAGCTGATGAGGAATTTTTGTTGGCTATTCGGATCGAAGTAAAGCATATAGAATTTTTAGTAAATGAACAAACATTATAGAAGAAAGTCTTCATGTTTCGTTTGATGAAAATTTTAAAAATGATAAAAATTATAATGATGAAGAAGTTATAGATAATAATAGAACTAATGCATATATACATAATAATGATAATAATATCAATAACATAATAATGATATGGTAACGTCACCACCTAGGATATTAAAAGACCATCCTATTGATAATATTATCGGTGATTTAAGTACAAAAGTATCAACCAAAAACAGTTAATTCAAATGAGTCATGTTGCATTTATATCAAATCTTGAACCAAAAAATTAAAAAGAATCATCAAAAGATGATTTTTGGATTATTGCAATGCAAGATAAACTTAATCAATTTGAGAGAAATGACATATTGGAACTTGTACCAAGACCAAACGATCAATTTGTAATTGGAACAAAATTGGTTTTTAAAAATAAAGCAGATGAAAATGGAAACATTGTTCAAAATAAAGCAAGATTAGTAGCTCAAGGATATAATAAAGAAGAAGAAATTGATTATGAAGAGATGTTTGCTCTAGTAGCACATCTCGAAGCAATACGATCATTACTTGCTTTCGCATGTCATAATTTTAAACTTTTTCAAATGGAAGTAAACAGTGCCTTTTTAAACGGATTTATAAAATAAATGGCTTATGTTGAACAACCTCCGCTATTTGTTCATGAGAAATATCCCGATCATGTATTTAAACTTAAAGTTCTATATGGATTAAAACAAGCACCTCATGCTTGGTATGAAAGATTAAAAACTCATTTACAAAATCTAGTTTTCAAATTGGTAGAATTAACTCTACTTTATTTATAAAATGAGAAAATAATTATATATTAGTTGTACAAATATATATTGACGACGTTATATTTGGATCAACTAATGAAAAATTGTGTAGTGAATTTTCTGACATTATGAAAAATGAATTTGAAATGTCACATATGGGTGAATTAAACTACATTTTAGGTTTGCAAATAAAACAACTAGAAAATGAAATTTTTATAAATCAAGAAAAATGCTGTCGAGGTTTATTAAAATGCTTTGGAATGGAAAATACTTTAAGTAAACCGAATTCAATGAGCACTAGTTTACATTCAGATAAAGATGAAAATGGAAAATATTTCGATCAAAAATTATACCGAAGTATGATACGATCCTCGTTATACTTAATGGCTAGTAGACCAGATATTATGACGAGCATATGTCTATGTGCAAGTTTTCAAGCACAACCTAAGGAGTACATCATCGAGCGGTTAAAAGAATTCTACGATACTTAACCCACACCAAATATTACGGACTTTTCTATCCTAAAGGCAGCTCATTCGAACTCATATCGTATAGTGATGCAGATTTTGGTGGTTGCAAGAAAGATAGAAAAAGTATGAGTGACACATGTCACTTCATTGGTCAATCTCTGGTTTCATGGTTTAGTAAAAAGCAAAATTGTGTCCCTCTCTCAACATGTGAAGCTGAGTATATATCAGCAGCCTTAGCTTGTGCACAAATAATATTTATATGCAACAAACTCTTCAATATTTCAGTAAAATTAAAACCAACTCTCCTATATATTGTAATAATACTAGTGCTATAAATTTATCCAAAAATCCAATTAACCATTCTTACACAAAACATATCGACATTCATCACCATTTTTTAAGAGATAATGTAGGAAAAGAAATTATCTCTCTTGAATTTGTTAATACTGGAAATCAAATTACCGATATTCTCATCAAACCGTTATGTGAATCAACCTTCATAAAGCTACGGCGAGACCTTGGTGTATGTTCAATTAATGAATGAATTAATTAATGTATGATTATTCATCATTATAAACATTATTTTTCTACAACTTAAATTTAATTCAGTAAATCTTTTTACAACCATAAAAATAAAACGGTTAACAAATTAATGGTTAAAGTAACTCTATCCATACAAATTTCTAACTATAAATAGATTATATAATCTATTTATACATGATTAAAGAAAAATAAAACCATAAATATTATTTAAATGCAATCTAATAACGTCTTATGGTCACGACCCCACTTATTCAACTATCGATTTTAGCTCACCTTCATCAAATAGCACCTACGTATCACCAACTAAAACCACACCTCCATCAATTCGAACAGCCTTGCTAAACATTATGACATCACCTACATATCACACCAGTTTCTCTCCTAAGGAAACGAAATCTAAACGAGTAATTGATCTAGAAATAACATCTCTTAATACCAAAGCTGATGCAATATATCACCATCAATAAGAAATAATGGGAGTTCAATGAGAAATGTATTACGAACAATGACTTCAAGGATCTCATCTTAACTTTCTCGAAAAATGTATTTTAGCAATTTTTGGTCATATACCGACTAAAAATTGTATTCATCAAAAATCTCCTCATTTAACAGAAATTCCTGTAAAAGCTTACAACATTACTCCAAGAAATTTGTGCAAACCGGGACCATTAAATCAAAAATGGATTGATACTCCGGCTCGCCCAAGTTGGTCTCCTCTTAAGCCCTAAGATAAACAAAATAGCATAAACCCTTGGGATCAATCAAAAATCAAATGTTCATCTGATGATAATTGATACTTTGTAATTATACACACACACTCATATATAGACATAAAAATGAAAAACCATATAATTTATAATTCTTTGTATGATTATTAGATATAATAATTGTTTTTATAATAAATCTATGAAAATATTTAGTTTATATAAAAAAATTCAACCTTCCCTCAGATGTTTGTGAAGAAGAGTTGGACATTTATGATATTGCTCCGGAAAACAATACAAAGTGATCTCAGACGTCTGTCACTTCTTCTCTGACGTCCGAGGCAACTATCAGCTGCTACCAAAGCCTAATTCGTATATATTTATTTTACCCTTCCTTTAACTATTTACCAACCTATCTTCAAAGCTAAAACTCCAAATCTAAAACCCTAATTCCTCAAAACTCTAATTCATCAAAAATGGTTCCCAAGGTAAAAAATCCCGTTAGCAAAAGATCAAAGAGAGGACAATCTTCATCCTCTCAAAACCATCTTGTCACTGATTCCCACATTCAAGAATGGCTTCAAAATAGCACAATTGCAAATAGGAGATTTAAAGAACTGAAATAAAAAAGCTTCATTCCAGACCATTCTACCGATTGTGCGAGTTTGGAGAATATAATATTCAAGAACCCACTATCACCTTCGGTTGTCAAGATTTAATCAATTTTGACGAAAATGAGGTACAAATTGATCAATTGGCCATCTTTCTTTTTATGCAAACCTTTGCAGTAATGGCATTTGGACACTTCAGAATGAAGATGGTTGGTTATGGACAAGTGTTTACGGTCGCGTTTTGAAAATTAAAGCATAAACACAATTGGTCATTTACTTGATTGTTCCTCTGATGGACTTAATTTAAAGGGATTCCCGACAAAGAAATTTGCCACGTGATGAAATAACACATCAAATTTGGGAAGATAGGATGCCACAGTGGAAATCTGTTTATTTATGCCCAAAAGCTAGGTTATTAAATTGTATGATAATCACTACGATAATTCCCCATTTAGAAATTCATGAACAAATATACGAAAATGATCACGCTCATACCTCTCATGCTCATATTGAAAAGCTAGGTTCCTCTAATGGACTAATTTATCATGCTCATACCTCTCATGAAGGAACTTCTCAAGATAAATGTAATAATATTGAGCAAGAACAACCTGTAGTGGAGGAAGAAGATAGTGACGATATGTCTTTATCCGATCCTAGTCAATCTCACCATCAACATTATATGGCTTTCCAAGGGCTCTCAATTCAAGAAAATGAAGAATATAATGATCAAACTCAATGGCCAATCGAATACCAATAGGATCCATCCGCATATTGGGAATATTATAAAAACTATGGCGGACTGTCTTATTCATCAAACTGGTTCACTAGCTTCTTTCATTTGCTCTCTTTTCTTTTTGAACTATGCTATTTAACTTTTATGTATTATTGTATTACTTATATTTTTTATGTCCCTCGTTAAACTCGTGTTTGTTCTTGTTAACTTATCTTATGTTCTGTTTTTTGTTTGACATGTCTATATGTTGTTTATATATATATATATTTTATGTTGTGTATAATTTCTTTTATTCTGTTTTGATAATGACAAGGGGGGAATATATGCATATACATAGGGGAGACAAAAGTAGGAGGGAGCTATTTTTATCATGACTGACGATTGTATAGTTATCATCATAAAAAAGAGGGAGAATATTAGAACCTCCATTCTATGGTTTCAATGACGACAAATATACAATCATATATATTATATATATCTTCTTATTTTACAAGTATACACTACAAGGGATCACTATGCTCAAAGATATAGGGACTCAAAGACAAACAAAGATTTATGGACAATATTCAGGTCATACTAATGTGTTAATGGTCTTAGAAAAACAATGTGAGATCTCCTTGAGTACACACACACATAAAATTCAAATATACAAAATTTGCATCATAACTTGTTTTACTTCTGGAACTGCAAGCCACAGACATCTGTTGTTTTCCAACAAACGTCAATGACATGGTTCAGGAAAATTATACCTGAAGCCACAAACGTCTATGGAAAACCAACAGATGCCTGTGATAAGGCTCGGGATTACTATCCCCAAAGCTATAGAATTCTGTGGTTTTGCAATAGACATCTGTCATCTAGGCAACTGGAAAATTACGAATAGATGCTTCTGTTCAATTAAATAATCTCATCTCTTCATTAAAATTTGCAGCCAATAAACTGAATAGAGTTTATCTAACGGTAACAACTCCTCATTTGCATCTCCTTGATCCTATAAATACTTCAAAGATTGATATTTACAAACTAACTATTCTCTTGGTTTCTTATTACTCTCTATTTACATATTTGTGCATCTATTGCTTATATATTCTCAATCTATCATGACCAAACTATCATTTTGGGAAAACCACTTCCTACAACTCAAAGTGTTCACATTCACATACTCAAAGGAGATCATAGGAAGAATTGTATAATTAGTCAAAATCGGTGTTATTTGGAACACAATATTATCAGAGAAATACTTTTGTATCAGCATATTCCTCCAGGTGAAGTGAGGTTTATTTGGTTAAAGGAAATACTGAAGGGGAGCTTTGGGACTGGTCGTAGGACGGGAGGCCCGAACCAGTATAAAATATCTGGCGTACTCGCTTTTATTATTTACCTTCTTTATATTTAGTTATTATTCTTTGCTTTGTGTAATTATTAATATACATTCTCACTCTTATATATATATAAGTTGCATTATATAAATATTCTATAGACTTTCAAATTCGTTCAAAGTGGTTTTTGGATAGGAATTTCCCAAATCAGATCCCGGTTCCTTCGAACCAATCATCGATAAAAAGATGTTAAGTAAATAGGTGCTTATCATTTGATAAATTACTTTCTCTTTATCAAAAATATCTTCTAGAGATATATATCTCTAAAACATTACTTTTCGGTATATACAGAATCACTAAACCTTTCTTCAACTTTGGAAATATCAAATCATTTTCATAATTCATATTGGAAAATGTTGTCGTGTTAAAAATAATTGATAGAAATTATACTAATTCTATTCAACATCAATTTCCATATTCAACCTTTACTATCAATTGAATAATGGTGAAATCACCTTTTAAATAAACACGAATAGTATGGGTTCCCTCCTTAGAATTTAATACCAAGTATAAGAAGATTATTTCTATATAGTCTAAGTTGTATTAAATTTGTAAAAATTAAATCATTTGTACTTACCTCGTTTGCGACATTTCAATCTTATCTATTCCTCGCCCAAGAAAGAAGCTAGGTGAGCTAAGGCACTAATTGCTTCTGAATATCTCCTTATCTTAAGCACTTCCCATTCGAATCTCACAAGTAGAAAAATTTAGTCTACTCATCGGCTTTTAGAGACAAGATTAAATCACTTGATTATAACAGCTTTTCTTTAAATCATTTATTTAAACACTTTTAAAATAATTATGAAACCCCCAAATCATCTTTAAAATACTTAATTATTTATTTAAAAACATTTATAAAAGGTTTGAGAAAGGATACTTTAGTTTAAAGTTATATTTCAAAAGTTATTAAAAGTGCTGCAAAAAGCGCTGTAAATAGTGCTACAGTGCTGTGAATAGTGTTTTTAGGCTTATTTGATCAAAACAACTTTTCTATCATTTAGAAATCCATTTTTATAACTCAAATCTCTTTTAACACATTTTAACATACTTATAGGATTTATTCCATATTTTTAAAGAACTAAAAATATCATTTATAAAGAATTTATCGTTTTGGTTTTCGAACTGCCAAAGCGCGACTATTTTGAAAACTTGATTTGTTCATATTCAAAATCTACTGAATGAAATCTCAATTTTTTCCTTTTTTTTGTAAACTATGATTATAAGAGTTCAGAAAATTCTTATTACAAAGAATTCCAACTCTGAATCCATCGTATAAACGGATTTAACTTTCTTCAGCGCGAATCGCGAACTACCGTTATGTGACGCGTCTATTTTTGACTCAATTTTCATAACTTGTCCAAAATTCACCAAATTGAGTTTTAGTGTTTATAAAACATTTATAAACCATTTCAAAAGGGTTTAATGATTCCATATCACTTTCATAACTTGATTCAGAAAGTGATTTCCTTATAAAATATCTATGTGTATTCAACGTGCCTTGTTTACACAATTAAATAACTATAGTAAACAACCAAACTTGATGATCAAAGCATAGTAAACATCCATAGCAACCACATCACATCATATATATATATATATAAGTAGAGTTTCTCACTTGATTTTCGATCGGACTAACTTTAAAATGGCGATAACTCCGCCATCTCAAAATCGGAGCTTGCAACTACTAACAAAAATGCTCCTAGGGGGTTCAACCATAGTCTTGGAGGGTTGGAAGGGCTCGGCCTTGCTTGGTAAGTGGTTGTAGAGGGAGGGCATGGTTGCACATGGCCTTGGTGGAGGAGAAGGAAGAGATAACTAGCTTGAACTTCGGTTTGAAGTGGTATAGATTTCGATTGATTTTGGCATAACTTAGTTTGGATTTTGTAATATTTTCTTTCATTGGCTATGTAAGCCATTAAGATAGAGAAGAAGAGGATGAAGAGCTCATGAATTTTATGAAGAAGAAGTGTGAATGAAGTGAAGAGAGGTGGGTGCTATGTATAGGCAAAAATGTGAATAAAAATATCATGTTATTTCCATAAAAACACATCACCATTTGATCACCACCACACCCACATCTCCCCTCATCATTCTTGGCCGAACACTCCCTCCATGTGTATGGCCATGTGTTTGTACTTAGGGTGTAAGAGTTTGGCTTTGGGTTTACTTAAGGATGAAGTTTTTAGGAAATATCTTGGATATTTTGTAATATATATATATATATATATATGTGTGTGTGTGTGTGTGTATGTATGTATGTATGTATGTATGTATGCATGTATATGTATAAGTATATTTATGTGTGTGTGTGTTCATATGCATGTGAATGTGTTCATGTATATGTATATGTATGTGTGCATCTTATATCTCAAATGATTCACAACGTTGCACAACTTTTCTACGTTGAATCGTTACGGATTTTGGTTTCGATTTCCGTTCATATTTTCACTTCTTATTATATATATATATTTGTAAACAAAGTTTGAAAATAATATTTCTATCATTATATAATAATTAAAAGGGCTTATTTAATAATTAAAATAATTATTAAATCATTTAAATTCAAAAATCATTTATTCCAAAATAGTGATATCATTGATGATGTCATAAAGAGATTTTGTTTCCAAAAATAAAATAAATAGTTTTATTAAATATACTTACTTATATACATAAATGAGTGTATGTATCCAACTTCGTGCACGATGTCGGATGGTTTAAGAGCTGTTTGTTGATAAAACAGTTTTCGATCATTTTATCAATATATATTCCAAAGTATATATTTTTGTAAATATTTATTCAAAATAAGATTACCAATATTATTTATTTTTCAAAACATTATCATTTATGTTAGGAAAAAATCCTAGATTTGAATATTTAAAAAAAATTAAAGTGATTAATTTACGGGTCGTTATAACATGGGTGATCATTGTTTGCGCCAAAATTGGTCAAAAACCCCAGAAGTAATGAAAGCACCAGTGTTTGCCTATAGATCCACAATATCCAAACACAGATCTCAGATCTAGATAAAGTAGAGAATAAAAAATGAAGAAATAGAAGAATTAAAATGAAAAGAAGTAAAGAAGAACACAAGATTTATAGTAGTTCGGCTATCTCCGGCCTACGTCCACTTTGAATTGATCCTTTTATTCCTTTTGTATTGAGATTACAATTACAAGCCTTTGAACATCAACGAACAAAATAGCAGAGTTTGGGCGTAAAGAGCAGAAGAAGAAGATCCCCCTTTTAGTTGCCATAGGATCGCTATTTATAGGTGTAGATCCAAAAATATCCGCCCCAAAACCTAGAATACCTTTTCTCTTGCGCAAAAGGGCCCACCAGATCGATCCAAGGCGGTTTGGGATCGATCCATATCGATTTCGTATCGATCAGGAATCGCTCCGATAGGGCTGGGATCAATCATGGTGAAAGACGACAGTGCAAAGTCCTTGCCCTCCAAATTTCATGAAATTCCAGTGTGTAGTTTATGAGATATGATCGATCCAAGTTTGAGGTGGCCAGTGTAGGCTGAGCATTTCGTATCCATGAAGAACCCGTATCAATCAATTCACCTCCGTCATTTCGTATTCATACCTCGTATCCATCCATCCGTGCATGTGATCTTATTCGTATCCATCAATCCTTTCCCTCCTTCGTATCGATTAGTCGTTGCCCTCTTCGTATCGATCCCCTGCTCTTCCTACCGCCTTGTTCGTACCGATCCCTGAGCATCTCAAAAGCACATGCTTTTTTATCCATCAACAGTGACTTTGTTCGTATCCATTGATCCAAGTCCATCGCCTTCGTATCAATCCTAAATGCCTCTATTCGTATTGATCCAATATCACAGGTCGATACGAAACCCATCGACGAGCAACTATCAGACCAAAGCCATGTGTGTTATCCATATTCGCATCCATCTATCGATACAAAAGCACCAATGTGTAGGCATCAATCCGAAGCCCATGTCCATTTTGATCGATCCAAACCAATGATCACCCTGATCGATACGAAGAGATAGATCCGAAGCCATTTCTCACCAAATTGATCCATCCATAACTCGAGCATACAAACTCCAATTAACCCGAAATTCAAAATGTAGCCTTTCCAAGCCTTATTTATCATTCCCAATCGATCTCACCTTGATTGGAGCTCGGTCCAATTTTGACGGTATCGATCATAGCCTTGTTTCCAATCGATCTCCAATCTTGATATTCATCCTTTTTTAACCAATTTGTTGATATCCCGGCCTTGACAAAAAGGCGAGGTAACATTTGCCTCCCAAAACATGCCTTGCGATAGGAAGGCGTGTTTTGAATAGCTTCAAGTCCAACATCCAAAGTCTATATTCCATCCATAGCCATACCATCCGATCCATAATCTAATCCACTACCGAGCCATTCTATCCAAGTGACATAGCCATATCCTTATCCAAATCCACGACTGCTCCGAGTCGATATCCGATTCCGAATCCGGTAACCAAATCCTTAGCCAACTCCATAGCCATCTGAACCCGTCAACCAAGTTTTAATCCATCCCTATCCAATAACCAATAACCAAATCCATGACCTCTCCGGGTCGACATCCAAATCCAGGACCGCTTCGAGCCCTTAGTCAAATCTTGGACCACTCCGGGTACATGCCCAAATCCTTAGTTGTTCATAGCCAACATCTGAATCTGTAACCTCTCCTAGTTCTTGCTAAGCGTAATCCGCACTCGACGACATGTGTTAAGCAATACCTTGGTGTTCCTGGTTCAGTGTCCCTGAATGCTGAGTAGTGTCGTGGCTTAAGTCCTAAGCCGAATCCTAGTCGCTTCGGACCCATGCCGAGCATAGTCCATACCTGACAACCTATATAGTAAATAATAGATAATGTGGGGCCTAAATCCTAGGTCGAATCCTGGTCTCTCTGGACCCTTGCTGAGCCTAGTCCATACTCGACGACCTGAATTATCTGATTCTCCACGTTCGGACGAAGCGACTTACCCCTTGCTGGGCACAATCCATACCCGACGACCATTTACCAAAAACCAAATAAAAATCCAATCAAAATCTAATCTGAAATCCAGATCAAATCAGAAAACCAGAAATCCATGTAAAAAATCCAAACAATGTCCAAACCAGAAGACAAGTGTCCAAGCTAAAATCCAAACCAGAAAACAAACAAAACCAGGAGTTCTAACCAAACTCTAAAACCAAAACGGAAAAAAGCAGATTTCACAAACTAGGGTATCGTGGTTTGTTATCATCTCAGAGCATGCCTAGGGGCTATCTCCATCCCCGTACATGAGTAAGTGACTTAGCCGTCCGCCCAGAGTTTGCTATTTATTTCATACCATCTTGATTAGTCGATAACCAATCGACCACCATTCTCGAGCCTTGCGTTGTCGTTGTTTGAGGTAGACGGTAGCTGCTCCTGTTCCGCCACCGTATTCCGGGTCCCGACATATTGCCACAACTGACCATTCCTTACATGCTCCTCGACTATATCCTTTAGATGCCTACAACTATTGGTATCACGTTCATCCAAGTCATGAAAGAGACAGTGCCTTCCGGATGCCCTCTCGCGTTCTGAGGGTTCCCTTCTTGTCAGCCTTCGATAAGAAAGGCGGTCTCGAGTTTCCATGAATATCCACTCATTCAACCCTGTGTAAGTAGAGAATTTTGGTTCTCCCCAGCGCTTCCTTGCCTTGCCAGAGTTGTCATCCAACTTCTTATTCCTTTATCCTTATCCTTACTCAAGCTTTCCCCGGACGGTCCTCCATCCTTAACCATATTCACTTCCTCTAGCTTCAAATCTAGACTCGCATCCTCCTGTCGAAGAAATCTTTCGGCCTCATGAAAGAACTCCCTGAGATCCATTGGTGGATCTCGTATCAATGATACTTTAAAATTCGAGTTGTCCCTAACTCCTAATACTGCCGCCATTAAAACCATCAATGGTCCGGTCGATCCACCGAAGCAACCACTGCATTGAACCGAGTTAAGAAAGTCTTGAGCGATTCCCATATCCTTCGTTTTACTAATGTCAGTGTCATCACATTTTTCGACCTCTTGACATGAACCCGAAACTGCTTCAAAAACCTGTCCACCAATTTTGTCCATGTCATAATAGATCCATCTTCCAACTGCTTGAACCACATAGCAGCTATATCCGTCAAGTATAGAGGGAAACACTGGGCCATAACTTCCTCTAATGCCCCTAGCACTTCCATGTGTCTCATGTACCTCATTAAATGATCGGTAGGATCAGCCCTGCCATTGTACACCTCTAGAGAAGGTAGCTTGAACTCTGGTGGATTCCTAGTCATTCTGATATCACGGGTAAATGGACTCCTATTTACTCCCTCCAGATCTCCGTTTGCTAAACCTCCGCGCATAGTTCGCCTAATAATCTCAACTAATCCGGTGTTGTCCACCAAGGGTTGCCCCCTGAGTCCTCGAGGGAATTCTGGTACATACTCTTCATCACGTACTCTTGTGCTCCTGCCGGCATCTTGTTGTGTGGTGTCACCTGGAATTCCTTCATGAATTGGTCTATCATTGCATGGTGGTGTTCCCCCTAGTCTGGATCCATCCAAATTGGTAACTGTGTGCTGATTGGGAGTTGCGCTCTGTTGAGCTGCTCCATCCGATTACCTATTGGGTCCTTCTGTTCCAGCTCCATGGATCTGAACTCCAGCAGCTCCTGCTGCTCCTGCCTGTCCAAACCATCTGAGAAAGTTCTTCATCATTTCCCCCCGCCTTTTCAATAATTCTTCCTGCATAGCTCCCATCATCATCTCCATCTCATCTCCGGTGATAAAAACTGAGGCATGATTTACTCTTGAGGAAGCCTCCTGACTCCCTTCATGCTGACTCCTTTCCGTTCTTTGTCTCCCTGTTGATTTCTTTGTCATGGTTCCTTTTAGATCTGATCCTTTAGCTTTCCAAATCTGAACTCCAAATCCGGTATAGCAGGTGCTAGTCTTTCTCAGTGAAAGCACCAAAGTGTTTGCGCCAAAATTGGTCACAAACCCCAGAAGTAATGAAAGCACTAGTGTTTGCTCACAGATCCACAATATCCAAACACAGATCTCAGATCTAGATAAAGTAGAGAATAAAAAAAATTGAAAAAATAGCATAATTAAAATGAAAGGAAGCAAAGAAGAACACAAGATTTATAGTGGTTCGGCTATCTCCGGCCTACGTCCACTTTGAATTGATCCTTTTATTCCTTTTGTATTTAGATTACAATTACAAGCCTTTGAACATCAACGAACAAAATAGCAGAGTTTGGGCGTAAAGAGCAGAAGAAAAAGATCCCCCTTTTAGTTGCCATATGACCGCTATTTATAGGTGTAGATCCGAAAATATCCACCCCAAAACCTGGAATACCTCTTCTCTTGCGCAGGAGGGCCCACCAGATCGATCCAAGGCGGTTTGGGATCGATCTTTGATTGATCCATATCGATTTTGTATCAATCAAGAATCGCTCCGATAGGGCTGAGGTCGATCATGGTGAAAGACGACAGTGCAAAGTCCTTGCTCTCTAAATTTCATGAAATTCCAGTGTGTAGTTTATAAGGTATGATCGATCCAAGTTTGAGGTGGCCAGTGTAGGCTAAGCATTTCGTATCCATGAAGAACCCATATCCATCAATTTTCCTCCGTCATTTCGTATCCACGTCTCGTATCCATCCATCAGCGCATGTGGTCTTATTCGTATCCATCAAACCTTTCCCTCCTTCGTATCGATTAGTCGTTACCCTCTTTGTATCGATCCCCTGCTCTTCCTACTGCCTTGTTCGTATCGATCCCTGAGTATTCCGAAAGCGCATGCTTTCGTATGCATCAACTGTGCCTCTG
This sequence comes from Allium fistulosum, assembly GCA_030737815.1. Taxonomy (NCBI): domain Eukaryota; kingdom Viridiplantae; phylum Streptophyta; class Magnoliopsida; order Asparagales; family Amaryllidaceae; genus Allium; species Allium fistulosum. The sequence continues at coordinate 235,050,166 of CM060906.1, read as the reverse complement.
TTTGTATCCATTGATCCAAGTCCATCGCCTTCTATCGATCCTAAACGCCTCTATTCATATCGATCCAATATCACAGGTCGATATGAAACCCATCGATACGAGCTATTATCGGTCCAAAGCCATGTGTGTTGTCCATATTCGCATCCATCTATCGATACGAAAGCATCAATGTGTAGGCATCAATCCAAAGCCCATGTCCATTTTGATCAATCCAAACCAATGATCACCCTGATCGATACGAACAGATCGATACGAACAGATCGATCCGAAGCCATTTCTCACCAATATTGATCCATCCATAACTCGAGCATATGAACTCCGATTGACCCAAAATTTGAAATGTAGCCTTTCTAAACCTTGTTTATCATTCCTAATCAATCTCACCTTGATTGGAGCTCGGTCCAATTTTGACGGTATCAATCATAGCCTTATTTCCGATCGATCTCCAATCTTGATATCCATCCTTTTTTAACCAATTTGGTAATATCCCGGCCTTGACAAAAAGGCGGGGTGACAATCATATTTGATTTACTAACTCGGTGTTACATTAAATCAATTTCAGCCCCTATTCATATGCATCCAAACATGAATTTGAATGACAATGCATGCATATGAAATTATATATGTATATATTTATATATATATATATATATGTATATATATGTATATATGTATGTATGTATGTATATATGCATATCAACTAAGTAGGATTTTTTTCTTCGAAAAATATTTCCAATTTGTTTGCCAAAAATCTCAAGTTGTAAAACCATAGTACTCATTTCAAAAAGTTTTGCGCGTCTATGTTTGCAAAAATCAATTTTTACAATCCTCTTTATAAATTAATTCAAATATTTTATAATAAATAAATTCAAACTAAAATTTTAAAATACCTTTCATACACATAAATTATGCATTTTGCATTGCTTAATCATAACATATCATCAACTTCACAACCATACACATATAGGCAGCCAAAATAATCATTTTTCAGTTATTAAAACATTCATACCAGTCACCCATCATGACCAACAAGTCATTTAAATTAAAAATGGAAGCTACACTCACTTGAACTCATTCTGTCTTTGTATATTATTTGATATATGTGATTTGTATCATCTTATGTAAGTACAATACCTTACATGTTTACTACTATGATTAACTAGGAAATTCAACCCTCATCTGCAAGCATATATCAAATGCATAGCATATGATTCACATCAGAACTCAAAACTACCAAACAATATGAATTCATTGAAACAAAGGAAGTTTAACTCACTAAAATTGATGTTATCCCATCCTTTTCCTTACTAAAACTTGTAACCATAAAGCATGTGTTAGTACCTTAGGCACTGGTTTTGATGACAACAACCATATGACATTATATAAAATATAGATACTAATGTTTTTATCAAGTTATATATAGTATATAGTGCATATTATTAGACTTGTGTTGATTAAGAAGACTGTACGGTATCAAGAGAAGATTCAAGAGGCTGATATAGAGATTGAAGACTCATGAGTATTGAAGAACTTTAGATATCCAGATAAGTTATAGAGTCATAGATTACTGTTAAAACCCTACTAGCACTTCCTTAATCTTTCTCTTTCCATATAGTTTTCAAATATTCTAAATTTCAAAAATGATTTTAAAAGAATTCTTGTTTTCAAAATGGTCTCTCAAAATAACCTTCAAATTATTTTTAACTTTTGATTTTACAAGATTATTGTATGTTAAAAAATTAAGTTTCTAATTAGTTTATATTTTAAATGTAATTTTAATCTATTATATTTTGTTATAGTTTTGATTTTATGATTTCTAAATATTTATAAATATATTATAATATTTATAACTTTGATTTTAAAATATATTCACTCATACTTCATATATATTATTTTATTTCAAAAAAAGTTCATATTAAATCCTTTATATATTCAAAAATATTTAAAAATAATTTTATAAAGTTTTGATATGATTAAAATATGTATAAATTATGTTTAAATAAGTATACAAAGTATAAAAATATTTTACAATGTATAACATTTTCAAAACATTTTTAAAAAGGTAAGTTTTCAAAACGTAAAGGAATATGTCGACATATCTTCACTATATATGTCAATATATGGACCGATTTTTTCAAAATTCAATTTTGAATTGAAGTGTCATTTCGTCGTATATCTTCACGAATGGACATGACTGTGTTTTCTATACAAATAGAGGTTAAACCAATGATTTTTTTTAACTACTTTCTCATATTTTCTCTGTTCTTTCACTCTCTTGTTTTCTAAAATAAATTGTACTCAAATTCTTCTCAAATTCAATCAGAATCAAATTCAAACTCAACTGATTTGATTCTCTATTGACTACTCTCTGATCTCTCTCATCTGTCTCACGCAAACAAGATAAAAGTGCTATTCAAGATCAATGATCCGTATCTGTAAAACTCTATTAAATCATACTCATACATTGGTGGGTGTGATTGTAGCCCGTTTAAATCAACTGAGTGTGCTTGGTGACCCGGAAATTCAAGTGGGTGTGCTTGTGGTCCGTGTAAATCAAATGAGTCTACCCAGAGCTCGAAAAGTATGAAGGGTGTGTCTTGTTGCCTTGAAATCGAGATTGTATTGACTTTGCTATTTGAAAAGAAATTTATACAATAAATTGTACAGGACTGGATGTAGCATAACTCCAAACCAGTATAAAATCCTGGTGTGTTCTTTCCTTTTTTATTTTTACTGCATTTATATTTATCTATGTTTGAATCTATGATTGGTAATTGCATTATTTAAATTATAGTCTATTCAAAAGGATCTACAAAAATTAGAAAACACAAAATTAGAAAACAGAATTCACCCCTCTCTAGTATTAAAGTTAGCCTTAAGATCCATCTTTTGCTAAATAACATTTGGCATCAGAGCATTAGTTTTCAAAGTATTCATAATTTTGATTTTTGAAAAGTTTTAATGCCTAACAACACTGTTAGTAATACTATTAGTAGCATTGTTAATCAAATTATTAGTAATTCCTTTGTGGAAGGACAATCTACTGCTAGACCCCCACTATTCAATGGCAGTGACTACACATATTGGTCATGTATGATGAAAATTTACTTACAGTCAATTGGTCTAGATATTTGGAACATCAGACAAAATGAGTACAGTAAGCCCGAGAGTAATTTTTCAACCTGGACTGCTGACCAAAAGGTAGTTGCACAAAGTAACTCTAAAGCCATGAACATTTTGTTTTGTACACTGGATAACGATGAATTTAATAGAATGTCTATTTGTAATTCTGCATTTGAAATATGGAAAACATTACAAGTTACACATTAGGGCACTAGTAAAGTCAAATAGAACAAAATTTCTATGTTAACTAATCAGTTTCAATTATTTAAAATGGGTTCAAATGAGTCAATTTCTGATATGTATAGTAGATTTCAAGATATAGTCCATTCACTAATTGCACTTGGTAAAAAAATTTATGAAGAGGATCAAGTTAGAAAAATCCTCAACCAACTTACTCTTAAATGGGATCAAAAGGCACTTGCGATTAAAGTGGCTAATGACATTAGCACTCTTAAAATTGAAGAGTTAATTGGAAATTTAATGTCATTTGAAGCACAAATGTAGGGTAGGAGAGAAATGCAAGGTAATAGAGAAGAAATCCATCGCTTTCAACACAACAACAGATGTTTTGGATTCAAACAATGATGATGATGGGGAAATCACTTTCATGACAAGAAATTTCAAAAAATTTATGAAGTACAGAAAGAGGAATAATCTCAAGTGATATGATAATAAAAATCCAGAAAGTGGAAATGAAAGCGAAAATAATGTTAGATGTTTTAACTGCGATGAACCTGGCTATATAAAAGATACCATCCACATCTTGAGAAACCAAAAAACACACCAAATAATGCTGCAATACTAGACGATTCAGACACTTCCTCAAGTGATAACGAATCAAATACAGAGAATGCTAATATGTGCTTCACAGCGATAATTAATGAAAAATATGGAGAAACGGGACTAAAAAAGTTCTACATTTAAATAAAAATTGTGAATTTTTGTTGTTGTTGATTGTTGTTGATTGCTAGGAATAACCTATAGATTTATACTAATATTTGATGAATATTGTGTGTTTATATATTTTAAATATTTATATATACATATATATTTTTATTTTATTTTTTAATAAAATATTAAATAAAAATAATATAAAATATTTTTTAAAGTATATATATTAAATAATTATTATAAAATAATTATAAATATAGATAAATAAGAATTATTTATTGAATCTCTCTTTTTGAAATTTTTGACATATATGTCAACATACCTTACATGCATATTTCGACATATGCAGACAGATTTTGAATTTCAATTTCAAATTCAAAATTTGAATTTCCCTCTACCTCTTTATACAACTCTTGTGTCCTGAAAAGATGTCTCTTGACCAGAGAACATGTTCTTTGATTCTCTATTTATTTAATTTATCTCTATTCATTTATTTCACTTTCATTTTCTATCTCTTTAGTGATGGGGTTAATCCTATGTGTAGAAGAGATATTTTCTAAGAATTAGTCCACTCACGTACCAGTTCCTAATCATTAATTCAAGTGTAGGGTTTCTAGGTGATTTGCACTAGTTAGGCAAGGGATTTTCATTTGATTCTTAAAGACAAGTGCTTGAGTCAGATTCTTGAGGTGACTGGGAGATTTCTGAAGCATGACTCTGGTTGCATGAAGAAATTTTAGTGGTTTGATCAAGAAACCGGATCAGAGTTCGCATGAGAGGAGTCGAGTAGCCAATCTTAGCTTAACAAAAAAAATCTTACAAGCAAACAAAGGATTAGATCAGCTATCGTATTTATTTTGGATGATCTTTATTCGTTGTTAAAATATTTATAGTATACTTAATTAAGGTAGCTTGTGATAGTTTGAAGAAGGACTTCTCGACTAGTTTTGTGAAAATTCGAATAATCTTCTAAGTGGCGATATGATACTTGTTTAGATGAGCGTCGTGGTACACTTTGTATATTATCCTTATTAACATTATGTGGTTGAGATGAGTTTGAACCCGAACGAAACCAAGCATTTATAGATTTTTATTTAATAACGATTTAATTGGTAAAGTTTTCTCCCATGGAGAATGAGTTCTTTTCAGAAGGAAATGAAAGTTTAGACTTGGATTGCTGGGTTTATTCAAGATTTTTGAAGATCGGTGTTCCATCATATCATATAAGTTTTATTTTTCATAGCGGGAGGTGTAATAGTCTTTCATGTATTGTATTCATGAAAAGAGTTGCACCACTCGGGCATTTTGTTCATCCGGGGCGTTGAATAGACCCATGGGAGCTTATGGCTTGGCATGCACGCTAGGAATATTACTGGTTAATGTGCATGTTAGTACAGACTGTTTTTGTATGTTTGCTTGTTTATGTGCTAGTTAATTTTGCTTGTATCGTTTTTTGATTGATTAATGTTGCTGCTTGTTGTTGCTTGATGATTGATTGTTGTTATTTATTAATTGATTAATTATTGTTGATTATTATTGTTGTCGTTGCTTGTTGATTGATTTTTATGGATTGTTGTTGCTTGTAATTGCTTATTCTTAATTGTTGTTGCATACTATTGTTTTCCATTGCTTATTGTTGATTTTTGATTGCTTGTTTTTGCTAGATTGATCAATTGATTATTGTTGATTATTATTACTAGTGTTGCTTTTTGCTTGATTGTTTATTAATGTTTGTTGATTGTCGTTGCTTGTTTTGCTTATCTTGTGTATCTAATTACCTATACGCTAGTTATATCTACTTATTATAACATGTTCAGGGAGAGATAGCAATAGTAATTAAAAATAGACCACATATCACCCATGCCTATTGTGGAGTCGAGGTGAGATCTATACGAGTCGACTGCGTTTTGATGCGACTCGGAGTCTGTGGTATATTTAGATAGTGACTCATATTAGTTTACTCTCTGATTGTTAGTCATGTATGATTGTATTAATATCAATTACTATGCTAAAATTATACATGTTTAATTTCTTTGTTGTTGTTGTGTTGGTGTATAATCCTATTTGTATAGTACAATTAGGTACTTGAGAGCTGAAGCATAGTTATTTAAATGCTTATTGTTTAGATTTACATTTAGATAATGAGAAGCTTTCTTAAAAAAGAGTATTTATTTTTGGAAAATGTGGGATAATGTAGGTTATCGCATATTTCCTAGTTGTGCGATGCATTTTATTTTGGGAGTTTCCATAATGTTAGCAGCGTAAGGAGTACTGCTAATATTTTCAAAAGATAAGGCTCGTGAATTTTGGTTAGTCCTGTTATTTTCTCATACTCATAAGAATTTCGAGGATAAAATTCTTTTAAGGTGGGGAGAATGTAACATCCTGCAATTTAACGATTGGATATTTAAATAATTAGTATAAATGTTTAATTGTTAATTAACGTAACACCCATTATACTCATTCTTTAGAGACGGATGAATTAGGACTTGGGACACCACACATGGTGATTGCAATTCCGTTCATGAGAAAAACGAGTATAAACTTGTCCATGTTTGAAGTCGTTAAGTTTTTGGGTGAATAGTGGTTTCATGTGGATAAAAATAAATTTGGGGCTAAGGCCTATTAGTTTGCATATAAGTGGCTAACCCTTTTCATTTTTTCATTCACTTTTCATTCCACGTTATATTTCTCCTTTCTCTTCTAATTACTTTCCTAATCACCTCTTAATCTCCTAACCTTGAATCCACTAATCCAAGCTTAAATAAAATTCTAAATTCAAACCAAAATCCCTATAATTTCTCTCTACTCATTCCTCACATAACCCGTTAAGGAATTAGCATGATTTGGAGTTTGGAGCTAGATCTCAGATTTCAAGAGAAGCATGGAATAAATTTTTGTGTTTTAAAGCTTGGTTTGGAGAAGAAGAAGGTGGGTGGGATGATTCTTTAACTATATTTACTTATTATACTTTATAAATTTGTTTATTTTGATTATGAAGTTGTATGAAGTGATTTAGAGAATGCAGTGTTATGATTTAGGCTTGTATTCATGTTATAAAAATGATTATTTTAACTCATTATTTATTAAAGACCTTAATTACTAATTTTGGAAAAGTTAGCAAGCTATGAATTGCATTTGCGGTTAATTGGATGATTTTGTGTAATGTTATGGTTTGATTTGTGATTAATTAAGTGATATAATGACATACATGTCATTAGTAAGTAATAATAAAACAATTTGAATGAATTTTAGAAAATTTAGAAAGATAATAAAGTGAGTTGTGAACTCTACACTTATTAAAGTGATTAGAGGTTTAATGAAGCTTAGTTAGTGCTTATAAATATTATTTAAGAGAAGGAATGGTTTTATTGGTAGATGGAATATTTTATAGAATGAAGTTATGAGCTCTTCGCTTATTATTGAAGTGAGTAGAGGCTTAATGAAGCTTAATTAGTACTTATAAATATTATTTAAGCAAAGAAATAATTTTATAAGTGAATGATATATTTTATAATATAGAATGAGAATTTATAAAATAGTGTAAATGATATTTTATAATATGAAATGAGATTCTATAAAATAGTGTAAATAATATATATTTTATAATATGGAATGAGATTTTATAAAACAGTATAAAAGAAATATTTTATAGAAGTATGAAAATTTATAAAATAGTATAAAGGAATCATATCATAAAATGGTTATAAAGTTTTGCAAAATAATTACAAGATGAATACTTGATTTTAATGAAGAAGTTAAGTATTATAAAGGATTAAAATGATTTATGCCAATTTTGTATTTTATAAAATAATGGAATGATTTTATAAAATAGTAGAAAAAGTTATTGGACTTTTATAGAAATGATTTGATAAATATAATTATCATTTGATTATTAGATATTCCATTTGCTTATTTAAACAATGGAGCTTGAATGCTCGCTGCCCAGGCTTATTTCCTTATGTAGCTCACCATCATTCCTAGTAGGACTGGTGCAATGGTGGGGATGTAAGCTTGGGCAATAAGCTTAGGCAGGGAGCTAAAGAGAGGGGCTTTTCCCTCAGGTTTGAGCGCAGTTCGACATGAGGCTTTAGCATGACTTCAGAAAAGCTATGGGCTACTCGAGAAAGTGGAATGCAAGGTAAAACATGGGATTTAGATGTGGAAATAAAGTAAAAGTATAGATGATAACAATCAATAAGGTGTTCAAGTATGCGATTGAGGAAGCAATCGAGGGAAAGGACACAAGACATGGAATATTCCTACATGGGAATAGTAGAAGATCGAGATGGTGATCATGGAATAATTTCACATGAGATCGGTATGGTCATCAATTGTATAGACACGTATAATGAGCATGTATAATTGGAAGGAGCACATGACGATAAGGAATTGGTACCAGATTTAGGAAGATAAGCGAATACATGATGACATTAATCAGTATGAGATCGGGAAGACGTGCAGATAGACGGTTGGTATGGATTCCATTGTTTAAAGCTTTATTGTGCTTGAGAGATCCGTTGTGGTCGAAGCAAGTGCACAGCAAGAGAGTTATGGAGTGTGCGACTAGATTCGGGTCATAACACAGTTCGGTGTTATGTATTCGCTTATATGTTCATTTTATGGTTTCGAACCAAGCCTTCGGGAGGGTTCGGAGTAGCACTCGAGAGATACTTGTATCCAGTAGCGGTAGCATAGATATAAATGCTAGGGAGCAATACAGGTAGGGATTTTCATTAGTGCCAGGAGAGCGGTCTAGGTCTGTACGAGGGCACCTATCTAGCAAAGAAGTCGTATGAGGGCGCTCAGTTCCGTTCGTAGATTCTCAAAGGGTAAGAATATATATAAATCCAAAGATTACATAAGGTGTACTAGCTAGAATAATATTTCGTTCAGTATGAAACAACGGTAGATATTCTCTATTTGGCATTTGTCGTTATGTTTGTGCACATGTTATATTAGATGGTTGATGTTATTTTGTGTGTTCTAGGATAAACTTATATTGTAATATTTATATTACCTTTGCATTTGTGTATTGGGTTACCTTTATCATGGTATACCGTTACACATCAGTCACATTATATTAGTTGTGCTGACTCGTTGATTAAAGGAGAAGAGCAGGTTATGATATGATTCCCTACATTTAAGATGGATTTACTTTACTTGGTTATGGACAGTTCGGATTATCCCTGAGCCATGTTTGTAGAGAGGACCAGACTTGCCTTAGTGGTTTCTTATTTTATATATGTATATAGTTTTGATATATAGTAATTTGAGATAGTCCCCCTCACATCAGGCTTTATGTATGACTCGCATTTTGTCTTTGTCTATTTATGTCATGATAACTCTCGGGACTCGATTGAGTAGTTTGGGAATCAGTTGCTTTTGGGGATATGCTGTTAAAGTGGCACAGCTGGAGCTTGTTGGAGGTGTGATGTCGATACTATGGATATATACTTGATATTGTAGTAGTATATAACAAACATGTTATTTATATATGAGACTTGTTGTATCAGATATTATATTCTGACTTTTTGTATCGATGTTTATTTATCAGTTACTTCCGCTAGTGCAGTTTTTTATATATTGTTTATCTAGTTCTGTTCATGTATATTCAGTATATTATATATTGTCATTCCATTGTGAGATCCTATTGATATGCCTTGGTATAGTGTTTGTTTTAATTTTACCCTGACAAATTGTCCTATATGGTATTCGAAAGTTAAACATTGTCATTCGACGTTGGTTTCAGGGTATTACAAAGGATGGGTTGTTACAAGCTACCTTACTTTGTCATGGCTCAGCAGACATCTGGAAAAACCGTCTGGTGCCTATACATGAAGAAATGATGACCTGTATTGTTCTCCTGACAAGATCAACATAAAATGACATTTTTCATCTAATACAAGTGTCACCGTGCAGTAACAACCCTTTGTACTTCACAGTACACATGGCATCCATGCCATTGTTCATCAACAACTCTCTGCCCTCGTGCCGCCTTTTTGATACAAGCATGCGATGGTACAACCTGTCGGCTGGCCTTTATCCGAACAGTTCTCTCCATCTGGCGTCCTAGCTAGTTGGCATCTGAACTGCATATCTCATCAATGGTCACGAAGAAAACCAGCATCCAAAGCTTCAATTAGAGCCCTCAGAAGCATGATCACAATAGCTATGAATAGAGATTTGCATGCACTTAGACAAGGATTGAATTTTCCAATCTTACATGCAATATAACTTAGGTCAAAGTTCTTAAAATAATTCACTTGCAGCCAAAACATCAAGTAATAAAACTAGCAACCACAGTGAACATTGGTCTTTCCCAAGATCAAACCACTTTGTATCTTATGTTATTTATTTTAATAGAATTAAATATAACTCTCCCCCTTAAGTCCTTATTTTACTTTTTTTATTAAGATACTAGTGAATTGCCTTTGCTAATATCTACCGTTAGTCACAATTCTGAGGTTGGTAATTTTGGCACTAAGAGGAGAGCCTCCCCTAAAAGCTCTCAACATCCTATCACATTTTGATCCTCAAAGCATCAATTCACTTAAAAAGTTCACCATGCAAACTAACAACAAAAATGAGATAGCTAACTCTAATGGTCACAACAGTAATAATGACACATGAGCTAGCATCATTAGCCCTCTAATGCATGAGCAACTACATGTGGCTTGGCTAAGTGAATAAGCTCACGTGCATTGGGTAGATGTCCCATGACCTGAACGTACTCCCGGCTTGGGTAGATGCTCAAGAAACCATTAATTACAAGATAGAGTCCTAACTGCAAAGGAAAGGACTCCCATCTAGCCCATTGTCCCCAGCACCTTTAACATTATGCATGACACCCATGAAAGAGTCATGCTGGAAACCCCTATTAGGGTTGTTCCCGCCTGTAACAGGGATACACACGCCTCATGTGCTCAAGACTTTGCATATGACATTCCCATGCCCAGACCTATCCTGCATCAAAGAGCTCATGCTGCTCGTCGCTCACCCTCCCATGAAAGACTTTCTACCTGCGAACTACTTCAAGCAATAGACGGGGGGTATGATCTGCACTTCAAGCGGCTGAACGATGAGCAAGGTATAATGGATACCGAGAATTTTCAGTCTATTTCTGACCCCGGCAGGAAATCCCCGGACCTTATTCTCACGAGATGCGAGGCTAATACTCCAAATCTCCTTCCGTGTATAGGATCATAAGGTTGCCTAGCACCATCCGCTAGGGACTCATGAAAGGACTGAAGAAGCCCCTCCTCGGCCAGGGCCTCGTGCCATCCGCAAGAAGCGGAGGTGGGCCTCAACGAGGAATGGAATTGCTTAGACAATAGAGGCTTAGAATCCAGACTAGAAATCACGATGGCGAGGGCCTATCCAATAATGAGAACGAGGAGCCAATTTTCGAAGATATGTTGAGAACTTATATAACAAGAGATATGCTTTTTCTGCTATTGAGAAATACCTTGAAAGTGTTGATCCTTCTGACTACATCACAACTTTTACTCCATCACCCAAGCCGATCAACTCTCTGACGACGCCAAGTGTCTCTTGTTTCCCTCCACCTTGACCGGACTGGCCTACCACTGGTTCTTACATCTATAAGCATGTATATCCACTTCTTATCTGACTATGCGCTAATTTTAAAACCCGGTTCTTTGCCCCATGAACTAGAACCATAATGGTTAGCAAATTAATCGATAAATAATTTTATCGATTATATTAGTTGTGCAAATTTATTATGGTAGATTACTATAATATTACATGTTTTCTTATATGTATTAGAATGGTTTGTTATATTTTCTTAATAAGGCTCATATTAGATTTTACATCTCTTAAAACCTAAAATGAGATGCAGAGATTTCACAAATTCATCTAGTGAGTGTTAGGATCCATTTATCATGTTACTACAACCTTGGGGATGCTCAACAAATTGTAGTCCTCATAAATGGTAAATAACACGTTATTAGTTATATCTAGTATATAACTCCTAAGTATATATCAATTGCTCCTAATCATCTTTATGACCTTGAGGGCACTCAACAAATCATAAAGTACATTAGATACTCATAACCATCATTCTATGAGTGCATAAGGAAAATTTTGCAACCCTTCAGGGTGCTCAATAAAGCTACAAAATGTTCTTACCAATTTAGGGACAATATAAATACCACCATAAATATTTTTTGGCTTGAGAGTGCTCAACAACCAAAAATATGTATAATACTATGTTTATATTCTAAATGGAGAGCACGGTATTTCAGATTCATACTCTCAAAATAATAATAATAAATATTATCATCTATAAGGAAAAATGAATATTAACAACACTAAATGACATTATATGTCATTATATATACATATACATATACATACACATACACATACACGCACACAGTTATATACATATGCATCTATTCCTTATAACTATTATGGGTTTTACTTCAATTTTTTACTTCTAAAATCAATTTTATTTATTTTATATACATTATATACAAGGTTCTCTAATTTAATTATAACATTTATAATATAATACTAAATCTTATATTTGTGTATATATTATAACTAATTAATAATTAATTAATACTACAGCTTTATTATAATCTTTTAGGAATTATAACATTTATAATTCATATTTAATTTAAAATTATTTGAATTTATTTATTTATAATCTTAAATTCAAAGCAATTTCAATTTTATTTACATATAACTTTTACAAATTCAAATTTAAACAATTTTAAATTGTTTATTTATAACCCTTATTAAATATAAATTAAAAAAAAATATACTCATAATCCTTATAAATTTAATTTTAATTTAAAATTTTAAATCAATTTATTTATAATCTTTATGAATACAAATTTAAAATAATTTTAAATTTAATCATAACCATTACAAATTTTTATTTAAATTAAAACCAATTTAAATTAAAAACTTATATATTATTCATAATAACGCAATGCAAGCTCTGATACCATTGTTGTATCAGGTCTTGGATCATTGTTGGTCGGGTCCAAACCTCCTTGGGATGACCAAACAAGATCCATTAGATGTAAGTTCTACTTATATCCTCTCGCCTCAAACATAACTAATCAACTCCTTGACCTAGGATATATAGGTTAGGAGCCAATGTTTTATCACTGATCACACTGTGAAAACCCTATATCATCTACTTGCTTTGATACCACTATTGCATCAAGTGCATTAGACAGTGGGGTGCAAAGGGAAAATTTAAAAAAAAAATCATTTTAAATTCATTATGCACTAGATCTTTTATAGCGTTATCATGAATAACGTCAACAATATTAGATCATATTTAATGTTTTATTAGATGATTTGGATTTGGATTTTATATTATATTATATAACCATATAGATTTACAATGTTATTATCTGCTTAAAATTATTTAATAAGATAATTTATTATTAATCAAATAACATTTATTCAGTTGTAAATTTAATAATAAATTGATTTACATGTATAATTATATTTATAAAAATATTTATATTTTTTTTTAGTAATAAATATTTTACCAATAATTGACAAAATAACTTTATTGTAAAATTAAATAGTATTTGTTCGATTTTAATATTTCATAACTTGGCATTATACATATAAATGATCGTAATCCATTTTAATTCAAACATAAAGTATCTAAATCAGTCGAATAATATTATAATATACTGGTGTTGATGTATAAATATTTAATAATATTATTAATATTAAAATATCTAATTTACGGTATTGGAAATAAATATATGTTATTTACTATGAGATAATATCAATACGTTCATAATTTTATTAGGAACTCATCAACTAAGTTATGCGCAAAAAGGAGCTCGTATGTAAAAGTTATACTGGTTTGAACATTCAAATGCCAAATTGTAATTTTTAAAACTTTGAGGGTTTTAATATTAAATTACCTTCTCTTCACATTTGAGCAAAACCTTAGCCGCCAAGCTAAGTTATTTTCAGTTGATCTTCGCTGCCACTACACATTACTTGACAACCATCATTGCCACTGTTGAAATCCTCTCATCAAGTCGATTCCACCTGTATAATCAGATCCAAGTCCGACGTCACTTCAGGAAAACCCTAATCTTCGATGTTGTTATCAACATCGCTCCGTACGTTAGTTGTATCAAGCTTACGTTAAAGACGGGATGGTCATGGTTGAGATGCATGGCATGGAGCACTTACACAGGAATTTGAAAAAAAAATATTTTGTAAAGCAAATTTTAAAATAATTTGAAATTTTTTCTGTGATAATTCAACAGGTCGAATACATCTTTGAACCATCAGGTTTGTCTTTGAGAGATTCTATCTCTAACTCAATGGTAGAGTTGCAAAGTTCATCGTTAAAATATAATTTATTTTTGGAGAGAGAATGAATTTCTGTATTTATTGAGTGAGGCATCGAGGTATATTTATAACACACTAATGAGCTATGTAAAAATCATACACGGATCCACTATTCAAGGCATGACTCATTATAAATGAGTTCTTATCTTACTTAATTAATTAAATTCATTTAATTAATTCATACTAGTATATATTTTGGCCCACCTTATTTTAAAACTGTAACGACCCTAGATTTTAATTTAAATTTAATTTATAATTAATGGTATTTTTGAATAAAAATAGTAAACTAAATGGATAAATTGATGCAAGTTTCCCCAGATTCAAATATATTCTATATAAATCATTTAAATTTAAGTATTGTCTATATATATATATGAATGTATATGTATATGTAATTTAAGAGTAAAATTAATTATATAAATATATATATATATATATATATATGACAATGAATACTCTTCATGGCAAGGTTTAATTAAAGGGGAATACTTTGCCATGAAGAGTATTTTAAATCAAAACCCTTTAAATTCAAATATTTAAATTTATTAAAAATATTTAAATTTAAAACTTTTCTTTTATTTCAAAAATATGGATTTAAACACTTAATTAAATTTCAGTTTTAATCTTGTTTAAATTTACACAAAAACTTAAAACTATGAAAAACTGGTTACTGTAAAACATGAAATGATTTACCCGAATCTTCCCTATGTTTGCTTCGAGAAAAATACAGATTTACCCGAGCCAAACCACGTTTTACCCGAGTATGCACTCGAGTTAAAATCTGGGTATTGTTAAACTGTGAAAACAATAACCCGAGACAGCCCTTATTTACTTCGAGGCCTTTATCAATCTACCCGAGCCAACCCACGAATTCCCCGAGTCCCCCTTCGAGTCCAAGTCCCTTCTTCCCCAGATACATCACTGACACCATTTCCAGACTGTGCACGAGCACAGTGCTCTCGGCCAACTCCGATCAACCTCGCTGGCCTCACCACGTCATCGACCAACCTCGCATCCCTCTCCAACCATCAGACTTCGACCTAACACCCAGACTCGAAATCGAGCTTTAAACTCAAAGCTGGAATGGTTTAACCCATCACCGCGAAGCCTATTATCACCTCGTTCACCACGCTCCGTCCATCAGAACCCACGAAACTCCGGTCATCGATGCGTCTATGTCCTAGCTACCCCTTCCCAAACTCCCGCACCACTCGATCCTTTGGTGATGACAAACGAGAAGAGTTTATGATTGCATTAAAAACTAGGTTTAAATTTTAAATTGGGTCGCCGCCCTCGCCACGGCGAACTGGAACTTCTCCCATTATTTTCCTCGAGTCTCCGTTCATCCCTCCACGTCTCGACTGAATCTCGAGGCTCCGCGACCATCGATCGCCAGAAATTGCCAAGAAATCATTTTACGTTCAATTCCGAAATTCTCGTGATTCACTCAACTAAAAAATGTGATTTTTCTTTTAAAAATCATTATTCGTGATAACGTTCCAGATGATATACCTGAAACTAGAATCTATGATGTTTGAATTTTAACTTGATTTGAATTTTGACTGTATTTTCACTTTCTAGAAGAAAACTTTAATTTATTTTGCTTGAACTTATATTTAAAACTTAAAACATGATTACATAAACATGTTTTGTTTGAATCCTGAAACCTTAAGAGGATTAGAGAGAGTGAATTTGAATTTTGAATAGGTTTGGTAGCCTGTCAACTAAGAACAGAGAAGTGCACAGATATGCTTACACACAATCTACATTCATACGCAACCATGCAGGCATATTGACAATCATTCCAGAGCATCATCAATACAATATCAAAGAATATAGGCAAATAAAAGTAGGATTTGCTCACCTGTCATGATTGAAGAACAGAGAAGCTTGAACAAGCTTTGCATTTGAAAATTTGATCCTTGAATTGAATCCCTGTCTAACTTGATTCCAGATGTTGTTTAAGTTGTATATATTTTTTTTCTTTCAAGTTTAAGAAGTTGTTACTCCAGATGTACTCAATTTTGAAGGAACGAACTGAGGTAAGAGTTGATATATGAAAATGAAGTTACAGGATGATCATTTTGCTTTTGTACAAGGTCTGATCAGAGATTTTTCATATGGGGCTGATAGATAGTGTTGTACAAAACAAAACCAGGGATATTGTATACAAATGGGAGGCTGCATTTATTACCATGTACAATATTGTTTTTCTTCTTCTTATATTCATATATTTTCCTTTGGTTCGGCTGATAGATATGTTTTGTAGTGTACTAAGGAGTATAGCATTAATTGTTCTGGTACCTTATGTTCTATTTGCAAGCTTATGGATGTTTATGTACTTTCTTTTGTTTGCTTCATTTGTAAGTCTCGGGTGAGATAATATGTTAGGGTGTACTTTATTTACTTTGCCTAGCTTGCTTGCTTGTTTTCCAGTTCACATTTGTTCCATTTGTTTTATTCCTTTACTTGTTTACTTTGTTTTGCATACTTGTATTTGTTTTTGTTTATTAAACATTTTTGTTTTACTTATTTTATTATTTGCTTTGCAAGTTATTTCATACTTATGTATATTATTGTCTTATGTTGAATTTATAAATTCAATTATTATTATTAACCCATTCATTGTCATATATATATATATATATTTATATAATTAATTTTACTCTTAAATTACATATACATATACATTCATATATATATATATACAATACTTAAATTTAAATGATTTATATAGAATATATTTGAATCCGGGGAAACTCGCATCAATTTATCCATTTAGTTTACTATTTTTATTCAAAAATACCATTAATTATAAATTAAATTTAAATTAAAATCTAGGGTCGTTACAAAAACAATGTTAAACATTCGACTACTAAAATAATACACACACATATGCATACATACATACATATACATATGTATTATTAGTTATATTTAAAATATTATATTGGCCTAAAAAATAATTAAATAAACATATAACAATTATATATTTTAATAATTAATTTTAGGCCCTTTAATAGTAATTAAATAATAATAATAAATTGATTAATATAACCAATATATAGGCTTCTCCACAACATTTGATAATCTATAACTTTTAAAATTATTTTCAACCAAAAATCAAGAGTTGCGGTTGTGTGACTCTCAAGTGCAAAATCAGCCTTGTTATATTTAAACGGTTTAAATATTAAAGCCTATACAGACATTGTTGAATCACAGCAGTGGAAATGAGTTCAATTACTTATAGATTATCTAGGTGACATCAAATTTCTTCTTTATAGTGACACCCTTAAGTAATGATATATTGTGCACGTTTTCTCTTCGTCATCACTATATCACTTGGATATCTAGAGCTCGATCAATGGTCAAAATTTTATTAATATTTTTAGTTAATTGTGAAATCCAATATTAAAATACATGGTTCAATTCGATAATAATTATCGATTAACTGATTTACTTTGGCGAAAGACTTTGACTTTACGTTGACTACCAATTATGATGATACAACCTTCTATTCGAAGGAGATGAACCCTCTCTTGAATAGTGTTTCACTTTAACTGGTTCAACTTGTACCCAACTATGGCCTTAATATGACCACATTGTCATATGGTTGACCATAGTTAAAGTGTAGTTCAGAAACTTAAGATTCATTGTAATATCAAGTTAAAAGAATATTGCACATCGTCATGTGAGGTCTTCTATTTGGCTTTTAACCTATAGAAGACTCTTAGTGAGTCTTTTTGTAATTGTTCCAAATAACTATACGTATGTAATCTCTTAGTGCCTCCAACGAGCATAAACTATTCACCACCCATCATATGAAGAACATCATGCACACTAGTCTCAACGGATATATTAATATCCAATTTTCAATACATCTTGATTATGAACATTTAAAAAGAAGTATTTATTTTACTTGATTCAATACTCGTGGTTACGAACACATTCGTAACTACAATCGATTAGATATTTTTCCTAAAGATTTTATACTTGTATATATTTAATATATTATAACATTATTTATATCTCAATATAACAATATATGCAATAGAAAATACAATTAAAAGCTTACTTTGTTTCAAACAAGGTTCATTGTAAGAGTTAAGTTATATAAACAAATTACATAATTACACCCTTAGCTCTATCAGTTAAGCTCAAAGAGAATAAACACACTCACGTAATTATCCATTTTCTATCGACATTTTAGATTAAAATAGAGTACCCTTACAATGTTTTTATGTAATTTTTGATGGACCCTTGACGATACCATACCGACTTTATGTAGATTTTTATTAATAGACCAACGTCGTTTTTCTTTTTAAAATTCAATGAGGCACTATCTAGTCGCTTAAAGAGAGTACAATAGTAAATTGCTTAGGTTGGGGCCTTCATATTATGCCTACTGATTTCTCTGTTTGGAGTTCGTTTATAATCGGTGAACTAATGAAGGGAGAATCATTTTGGTAGTGGGAAAGAAATTTAAGGGAAAAATTTAGAAAAAGCAGAATGTTACAAGGGGAGAATCTCCTAATTTATAACCATTTTTAATATAAAATATCACTTTATTTTTCAATATTACACTTTCACATTTCAAAATCCATTACTCGCCTCTCAAAATAAAAAAAAGGAAGCATGTCACATTTGTCATTTTTATATTGTCGTCGTCATTATTCATTGGGTGACTTCTACCCCTTCATTAGTCGATCTCCTCTATCTTGTCGGAATTCAAAAATCTAGTTCATATATAAGCTCTAGTTTCTATCAATTTGATTTAATGATGCCCAGAACAAAGAATGTTAATGTTGGAGTTTTATCCTCCGAAGAACATAGTTATGATTTTTATTTTCCTTCAATTTAATTTTACTTCTAATTTTTTATATTAAAGCAGGTACCGCTGCAAAAGTTATTTGAAACTATTTTGGAAAAAATGTAGAAATTGATGTTGAAGATTTGGACGAACACAGAGAAAATGATGATTGATATGGAGAGTTAGATGGAGATTAAGATGAATTCTTCCTCATGAAAATAATTTTTTTAATTTGAAGGTTAGGATTTATGATTTGAAGTTGAAGGGATAATGAAGAAAAAGTCTAATCGAAAAAAGAGTTTCGGGAAAGAAGAGAAAAATTAAGGCTACTATCTGTTACTCCCTTTATATGCCTTTTAAACAACCAGTTCCCCCATTTTTTTCCTTAAGAAAACATCACATCTCAGTATTTACTTTATACACTCTAATTTAATCAAAAATACCTCTGACATAGTAAAATAACATAAATCTAAGGATCATGCTCTAAAAGAGCATGATAGTATCAAAAATCACACTTTATGCGAGCGTGATTTTTATATTTACCATGAACGAGGTTACTATGATAACCAAGCTCGGTACGAGTGAGGTTAATATGGTAAGCAAGCTCGGTGTGAACGATGTTACCATGGTAACCAAGCTCGATGTGAGCATAGTTACTAACACAACTACTTTCTATGCTTATGGTCAGGGCCAATCCTAGGAGTTTTGGTACATAAAGCCAAGTGCAAAACCAATACCCTTATACAGAAACTAATGCTATTATCATTAATTAATTCATCAAAATAATATGTGTAGTTTATAAATTATAAAAAGAAGAACAAAAGGAAATAATTTTATCTATAACAATAATTCAAGTTATACAACAAATAAATTTTAATCGCTTATGAACATTTTTTAGCCTTTTGACTTGCAAAATTAATAATAATATTTTCTTATTCAATTTCATTGACTATATCTTGTTTGATCGATAACAGTGCCAAACCATTCAATCTTTATTGTGATAGAGTGGAACGAAGATAAGACTTTATCAACTTTAGCTTTAAAAAAATTCCTTCGACTGAGTCAATTATAACTGGTATGGTCAGAATTATTCTACATGCAATCCAAGTATTTGGAAAATTTAACTCCATTAAACAAAAATTTATGAAATTAAGCAACTCAATCGCTTTTGTTTTTTCTTTTGGCAAAATAACTTTCAAGACTTTTAATTCTAAAATTGCTCTCTTCCATCAATAACAAAGTGCAATTCATGTTTCAAATATCCCTTAAGTTTTAAACAATGAACTTTTAGTTTCTCATCACCTACAGTAGTGAACTTTTAAATCAAACAAAGAGCAAAAAATATCATCATATTCTTTAAATCATTTAAATAGAATCATCAACGAAACACAAACTTTATCCACAATTTGCAAAAAGTAATTGATTCAAAAGGATCTTCTGGTGTTTGCATTAGTTCTTCAACATTCACATCTTCATCAAACTGATTCTTTCTATAAATAATTCTTTTTTGAGGAAAAATTGATTCAACATCCAACATTTAGCTATCTCTTTAGCATCAATCATTGTAGAATTAAATCCAGTGTTCTTGGAGTCTTAAAAAAATCAATAAGGCCTTGTAATCGATTGATAGCAACATCAATTTGCATACCTTCGGTTTGAAGAATCTTACTATCAACGTTTATATTTTTCAATATTCATACCAAATGCATAATTCGGATAAGAATTCAAAATTTTCAATCCCATTTGTTACAAGACTTCTATCTTCACTTTTTGCTATAGAATTCTTGGTTGTTTGGCAAGTAAATTAGAGCATCTCTTATCTTCATGCTTTAATATCTTCTATATTTTATTACTTCAATGTGATTTTCCAAATGCGTGTCTGATAATGGTTTAACAGTACAACCCGATACATAATCTTTAAAACCTTGTCATCTCTGTGTAGATAAAGAAAATAAATTAAATATATGTTGGATCACATAAAAAAAGTTTGATGATTTAGCCATATCACATACACAAGTTTAAGACTATGACAACCACAAGGTGTGTAGAAAGCTTTTGGATTAGTTTTTTTGCTCCCTTTTGTTTTTTCCTTTCATATTCAATCAATTATCATAACTTTGCCCTCTAATATCATAAATATCAAGCTTAATAGCTTATAAACTTCTTTAACCTTATTAAAAAGTCCAAGAGCAGTAGTATTATCTACTTTCAAAAATTCAATAATAAATTTCTACCTTTGCGGGATTACCTGAAATATTAACACATCTTATTACAAGAGGCATTTGTTCAACACGGCTAACATCCGAAGTGCAGTATAATATGACTGAGAAATACTTAGCTTTTTTTTCTCTTAAGAATTTCATTTATCAATGTGAGTATTAACTCATTTTGAATTTTGTGTTCAAGGTAATGTATATGAATTTCTTTTTGTTCAACTCAACTAACATGTTTCTGCATTACTGGATCAAATTATGCTATTATTTCAATTGGTTTATAAAAAAGACCATTGTTTTGTTCATAAAATCTTTCATTCTTTCTACGAAATGCTAAATTATTGGCAGCAAGTGTTTTCGTAACAACAATTATTCTTACCAGCACTTTCTTTCAACATTCTTTTTTCTTATTTATTTGATCTTGTACACTTCGATCTATGGTTGCTTTGGCTTTCAATCTTGTTTTCAACTCAATCCAACTTCTTATATTCAGAAGATGATCTTTACTACTTTCATGTGGTTTCAACTTAGAACTAAGATTATGCCAATCAATAGTTCTTTCATTAGCAAGATGAATAGACATTGTTTGATTCGGAAATAATTTACAACAAAAACAAAATAATTTATCAAGTGAATTTGAATAGACCAACCATTTTCTATCTTGTTTATCCTCATTAGGCAAATGTCTGACATATAATGTGGAGGAAAATGCCTGTCAATAGCATTTTTTTAGAAAATCAAAGTCATTATCTTTTAGTACTCTAAAAGAACATCTTTCAACTAGTAAGTCTCTCAATTTTTAATCAATTTTTTTCCACATAATAGGGTCATTTGACACTATACTAATATTCCCAATGTGTGACGATGAATCAATGTTTGCATCCTCTTCACTAATATTTTCATTGTCATATTCGCTCATTAAAATATCATCATCAATTATCTACATTCAAATGCGATCTTTCTATTTGACTATTTTTAATGAAAAATTATTAAGAGCACATTTCTATGAATTAGTGAGTTAATCTAGCATTCCTTTTCTAATCTTTTTAGCATGTTCAGATTCTTATTTGTGTGTTTCTAAACACTATAAAACATTGAAAAATATTATATTATAGATTAATAATAATTTAAAAAATGAAAAATTAATAGGATAATGTTTTTTTCACTAAATTATATTAATCTCTATCCACAGAAAACAAAATTTTCCACAAATAACACTACAAAATGAATCTCAAAATAAAATATCTACATATAAGAAAATGAAATTTTCAAACCGTTCATAGGTCAAAACTGATATTTGTAAAGAAAAAATTGATTGATTATCTTATTTATGAGTTATAATTTATCAGAAATATTTGCAAAAAAAAATTTTAAAAAAAAATTCTCTTTTAATGATAAATTTCTACGAAAAAAAACTTAGTTATTTATTAACTATTAACTAACCATTATAGAAGGAAACCATTAACTATTACTTAAACATTAACACCTATCCCAAATCAACTCTTATTCTACAATTATTTCAAAATAACAATTATTCCAAATTAACTAACAATTATGAATAATTCCATATTAGAATTATCCATTGCTCAATTGTTGGCCTTGCATTAAGAATTATCCTAATTAACAATTATCCATTTGCCCCAATAACAAATAAAATTATGAATTATCCCGAATTAAATATGCAAAATTAACATTTGAAAAATTAATAGCACATTAGCACCTTTTCAATTTATTGTTGAGGATGATATTCAATTGCCGCGTCGCCGTTGAAGCCTGTTTAGAGTCGTCGCGTCTGATTGGAGTCGCCGCTGTTCTAGAGTCGTGGCTAGCCTGCTACTTTTGCCGTTCTGCCGTCTGTGAATCGTTTATTTCTTTCCTTTTATTGTGCGATATAGCTTATAGTTGCCGGTGAGTGGTGCCCTAGACATGGCCCAAAGCAGATGTTCTTCCCGCTTTACCAAAGGACGGTCCTGGGTATGGTTATGTTTTTTTCATGTTGAACAATGCTTCTTGCATTGTTATATCCAATTCTGTGCGAATTATAAGGGCTTTACAACAGATCTACTCTTTCGCCTAAAAGTAAAATCGGAAAGAACCATAAATTTAACGAGCCAAAAGCAAATAAAGGGTTTAATAATGACATCCAAAAACTAACCAGGTTAAATTAGTAAACGGTCCTGTTTGGTTTATTTTGTGTTTGAGTTTTCAACCTTAATTACAAAATATGAAAAGAGTGAAGAGACGACGAAGGGGATGGAAGGAAGACGGAGGGGACGATGAAAGGGTGAATTGTTTTTCGTACTTCCGTTATTTTTCAAAACACGAAAAATAAAAATAAAAACTGTTTTCTATTTTGTATGTTAACTTCGTTTTCTAAATTGATCGTTTTTTACGATATACACGCATTTTTACGTGGACGAAAACCCAAACGTAAACCTCAAAATTTTTTTAGCCACATTTCAACTAATCCTCTTTAGGATTTTTGGACTCCTTCAATTCCCAAAAAGTAATCGGCTGGTTCTATTCATACCACGTTTTCCTTCTTTCACACCTCGATACTTCATCAATTTTCAGGTTTTTCAAAATTGTCTCTATCTTCGAACCACACCAGATTACGTTTAAAATACGTACAAAGGCTCTAAATGAGTCATATTTATGTAAAAAGCTCGCTCTGTTCAAGCGAGGTTCGTGTAACAACCTAGTTCGGATCAAGCGCGCATAGTGATAGTGAGGACATTTTCTAAATTAATTGGGAGAACTAAAGAAAAAAGTGGAGTCTGGTCAAAGTGATCGGTTCTCCAGCAATTTCAATTCCCTACGTGATAGAATTTGTATACTTTGAATGTTGTAACACTTTCTTTTTGGATATTCGGTAAACTGAGTAGGCTTCACTCTGGGCAAACTATTAAGAGAAGACGAAGATGAAGAATTTGAGATTTTTCCGGCACTGACAGTGTACACCGTCGGCTGATCATCGTCGATCTACAGTTGTAAGGTTTTTCCTCTCTAATGCGAATTCATTTTCATTCCATGAGCCGCAAATTGATATAGGATTATAAAATTGCATTACTGATCTAGCTCTATCTGTGTTTTTCCGAGATTCTCATTTCCCAGAACGAATTCCAAAATTAATAATTTGTGGATTTATGCATGTAATGTGAGCTCCGAGCTGTTAAGTTCGTAAGAATTAACTTAATCTCCAACTGCAGGCATAACTTAAATTTGACGTATTAAACGATGAATTCTGAGTCTTATATTGAAAGTTCTCTATAGTTTAAGAGAGGAGATAAATTATGAGTTTGGGTTACTAAAATATTCAACTTTGAATCAAGTGATTACTTATTGATTGAAGTAACTCAAATTGTTGCTAGAAAAGCTTGAAAAAACTAAATTTGGGTGCTACTTGTTATAGAAATTAACAAGTGTTAAATAGACATTTTAGAAATAACTCTTGATGTCTGATCTGACATAAACATACATGAACATTTAAAGGGGAAATGGAAGAAGAAGATGCTAACCCTAAAATACAAGCTCACCAAAGAGGGATAAAACAAGAAACCAGAAGGAAGAGCAGCAGAAAATTAGAAGGAGCATCACAAGCACACCAAACAGAGAAAAGGCAAGAAACCAGAAGGAGCTTCACAAAACCATTGAAGAAAACCTTCAAGAAAGAGGCAGGTAGATCAATATCCCGATGCACTCGTTCCCAAGTTGCTCCAAAATGGACAAAAAAGGAAACAATGATTTTACTGAATGAAATGGCTTGTCAAGATCATGAATTAGCCAAAGCTCTTCCTTCTATTCAAAGATGGAAGATTGTTGCTGAAGGTTGTGGAAGAATGAACGTTAATCGATCTTCCAATGATTGTAGGAGGCGATGGGATTCTTTGCTTACCGAGCGTAACAAAATTCGTGAATGGGAAAGTTCGAAGTCGTTTTCTGAGTTGGGGTCATATTGGTCTCTTAAATCTAGTAAGACGAATAAGTTTCAACTTCCTGCTTCACTCGATGAGGATGTATTTGGTGCTATTGAAGGTGTTATTGAAGTGCAAGAGGCTTTGTGTGGTTTTAAGGAACCTATTCAAGTTAGTGATGATGAGGTAGAGAATGATAAGGATGGTGTTGATAGCGATGCTAATGACGATAGCGATGCTAATGACGACAGCGATGCTAATGACGACAGCGATGCTAATGATGATAGCGATGTTAACGATGATGGTGCTGTCAATAATGATAGCGATTATGCTTCTGAAAGAACCACAACTGAGACCGAATCCAGTGACTCGAATGTTCGAGGTGATCGAACTCGAGCAATTAAGGGTCGGAGAAAAGTGTCTACTGAGACGTTTGATACTGAAATGACGGATGACAGCCTTGATGCTGATGTGGATGCTGATACAGGTGCTGATGCTGATACGGATGCAGATGCTGATGCAGGTGCAGACGTTGATGCTGATGCAGATGCAGGTGCAGATGGTGTTGCAGGTGCAGACACTGATGGTGTTGCAGGTGCAGGTGCAGGTGCAGATGCAGATGCTGTTGCAGGTGCTGATGCTGGTGTTGATGCTGTTGCAGGTGCAGATGCTGGTGTTGATGCTGTTGCAGGTGCAGATGCTGATGCTGGTGTTGATGCTGTTGCAGGTGCAGATGCAGATGCATATGCAGGTACTTCAACTAGATATTTAGCATATCATTTTAAGGTACATGGGTTTCAGAGGGCATGTATTATTATGCTATTAGAACTTGTCTGTAGATTTGTGTAACAACGTTAGAGCTTGTTTACTACTATGCATGCAATCAATCCGACGACAACTATTTGTTACAACAAATATTTGAATTACTATTACAATCGTTATGATTTATTTTACTGATACACTAGCACATCAGTTGCCATTTCCTGAAAACGATCAGAGTGCATGGTTAATGTTTTCAAAGCACATTGTGACTTTCTTCTTGGTAAAAAAATAATGCTTGATACATGCAGTTGATATTACATTAATGGATTTTGTTTATTTATTTATCAATTTAGTCCACTTTTCAAAATATATAACAAATTTAAAATCATTTCAAAACATATTACAGATAATGTTTGTTTTTGTCATGTTGGTGCTATTTCGGCAATTTGTATTGGAGAACTTTGAGATTGCATCTATGTACTTTTATTTTTGAAGATTTTATATTTACACACTTTGAGAATGTGCCAGTGTAATATTCCTTTTTCTTTTTAAAACAAAAACACATTGATGATTTCAATGTGCTATAGGATAAATTGTTGAATCAGTGTCAGCAGCAAAAAATCAGGTCTATATTTGTAATATGTATTGAAATTTGTATAAATTTGTTATATGTTTTGGAAAATGGGCTAAAATGATTTTCCTATTTTAATTAGTTCATCCTGGTATTTTGAAGCTCAGTTGTTTCACATATGTAAGATAGTATACCAATTGCTCAACTTACATTTAACCCCAATATGTTTTGAAAGAATGTTGAATGCAAGAGTAACAATATGGTTCATGTATATAACTTGTGTTTACTAACTACCGACTGCTTGCAACATTTGCATACGAAATTCATCTTGTCTTCGAATTTAATTTGTACTACTATTGTTTTCAGAGAAAAAAGAAATGGGAACTACCAAATTATATAGTAAAGAACAAGAGATGGCTAACAAGTTGAGAGAGAATGCAAAGCAGATACAAGCAATACTCAAAGGTGAAGTACCAGACAATGTTGGTGAAAGTCAAATTGATTCGTCAAAACCAAATTCCAGAGAGAGTGAATTCATCAATACACAAGCTGGTGAGCTCATAAAGAGTTTTGAGGTTCTTGTTAGCAACTTTGATCGGTTCAATAACCTAATTGATGAAGGCAGCTGCGAAGGAATAAATTTTATAAAACCAAGGGTCCCTTGACAAAAAGCTCTGGTGTTCAGTAATTGGTACTCTTTGGTAGAAATAATGAAATAGCGACTTCTTCAGTCTACTGCTAGAGGTTGTGGTGAATTTGTGGTCTTTCTCTTGTATTTTGCCCGTGTTTCCTCACTGTAATGTTGTTGCTCATAGAGGATTTGCTATATGTACTTTACTTGTTTATGATGATCTTTTTGCATAGCTTTTATGTTAATTGTTTAAGCCATAATGGTGCATGTGTTAGAACCTTATATTATTGCTAATTATCCAAATCATTCTCGAGCAAAGGCGATAAATGACCAGTATATTAATAAATTCCATAACCTTCAATTCATGGTTAGCATTTCCTTTTTCCTTTTTTTCTTTCCAAATTCTAGTCAAATCTGTATGCATAATCCAAAGTGGTTATAAATTTATAATGCAATGTCAACCCTTATGTAACAAAATGTCATACATATTCTTTTTGAAAATATAT
Organism: Allium fistulosum; assembly: GCA_030737815.1. Lineage (NCBI taxonomy): Eukaryota > Viridiplantae > Streptophyta > Magnoliopsida > Asparagales > Amaryllidaceae > Allium > Allium fistulosum. Next base: position 235,022,380 of record CM060906.1, on the reverse strand, counting down.
TTACTGGTTTCATATCTTTAAAAAAAGATTTAGTATGAACCAGTTTTTTTTTCGTTGGATGAAGAGGTCAGTTATACTTCTTGTGTGATTTCTTTTAGTACCTTGCATAATTTCCATAGCAGGGCATCTTTAGAAGACTCTATACTATCTATATTAGAATTATGCATTTGTTGCTAGTTAGCCGATAAGTTTTCACATATCCAAGATGGATGCCACTGGAAACATCAGGATTGTGTGATTTGATGGTGAAAATATATCTTCATTTCATTTAATATGGAAGGACATAGGGGTAAGCTGCAATTCTTGTGTGATTGGTATCCTACATAATTTCCTAGCAGGCGCCTTTAAAAGTGTAATTTCTACTATCTATACTTGTATTATGCGCAGATGAATGTACGATGAATGTCATATTAAACATCATGATATGTATGATTTATGCGGTAGAGGAAAAATCTTTGTATTACTTTATTATGGATAAATATTGCATTCTCAAAATTCGTTTTTGGTAAAACAATAATTAACCACATGCATCTTCAGATTAGCTTTTGGAATTAAAAAGTTGAAGTTTATGGATTAGACTTTGTATATGAATGTCACAAAAAACTAACGTTCTTACTTTCATTGGTAGAGAAATGTGAATTTTTATACCTCAGTATAATGATTTTGAAGTTTTAGCATATGGATTGAAGCGCAGTTTGCCATACCAAGTGAACTCATACAGTAGAAAACAGTTGTTGGCGTCGTCTCAACACATTATTACATTGGTTCCATCCAAAGCTTTTAGAAACAAGTTTTGTATGCGTACAGATCTCAGAAAGGTACGTGCTATTATGTATTTCAATTGATCTCTTAAAATTATGTAAATATGAATAATATATTGTTGAAAATAATGTCTGATCACAATGCACCTTTCATGTGAGGGAAGATGATTATTTTCACATATTAGTCGAAAACAGGTGTACTTGTTCACTTAAATGATAATACTTTGGCTGACCAGTTTACAGAAGGGATAATTTTTTGAAGTTGACAGTGGTTAGGTGATTATAATCTTCAATCTTAAATATGATAAAACTATCGATATGAACTGGGAAAATAGAAAACATAATTTGCTTATTGACTGAGAACCAACATGGGAAAATGTTTTCATTGCCTGGGATCCATCATTATGTTGAACAATCTCTCAGAGCCAAATTTGATAGGTTCCATATTTTAAGATTATTGAATTCTAGAGCTTTTTTGAGTAAAGCATAAGCTGTTTCCGATACTCTCCTAATGCCCATATTGGAAATATATTCCTATATGCTGCATAGTTCAGCACTCCATTTTCTGCAAGACATCCTAGCATTTCCTGCCATTAACAATGTATAATTAGCATCTATTAATTGTATATCTTACTATTGTCACTGATCTGTTGATTGTTCTATTCCACAATTTTCCTTCATCAACCCACTAGTAATAAAATAACTTAAAGATGCATGTAACTGGAAGTTATCATGTTCCACCTCTAATCAGTTAACTAAAAAATCTAGTTGATTAGAAGAAAACTAACATGTGCGGCAATGGCCACATAACCCCACATTAGTATTTTCGTTCACCAATGTTACCCCTAGGTGAATCTTACATCTCTCCCCTTGTGAAAGTTCGTGCAAGGTAAAACTGGATGGGAGTTGAGTACACTGAATCAAATAGTGGTACATGTAGTATGCCAAAACTATGACACAACTGAATACTGCTATTTTGTATGATGTTGGTAAAGTGGTACATGTTAATACTCTAAAGTTACAAGTATTAATAAATGAATCATAAAATTTACCTGTTGAGGAAAGTCCCCATTTTCTTCTTGCATATTTATTAAATATTTTGCTGCTCGATGCAGGGGTACAGGATCTCTTTCAAACTGTTTAAAGGAACGATATGAATTATGCAAGTAATATACACGTGTAACTTAACTGTGTAGTTTGAAGCCATGGTCAGTGATACTTCTTGTTAACCTAACCAGGCAGCGCTCATTAAATGGAGTATATTGTATGCATATAGTGATGGACCCAACTTGTACCTGAGGTGGCCAAGTGACTACCTTACGATTTTATATTTATTTTTAAAAATGAAGAAAATAAATTGTTTTGAAACCTTTTAAACTGAGATATTGGACGAATGAAGAATAACAGTAATTTGAAGTGGTATGTAATTTTCTTTATGCAAGTGGGCCAATTATAATAATATACTAATAGGATATTATATTTCTCTTTTGAAAGTCAGTTGGTCACTATTGATTACTAGCGAATGTTCATAGTAAACTTCATCCTCAATTTTTGTTTTCCATCCAACATTTCTTTGGCCACTCTCTGTGCAAATCAAAATTGTCTATTTTTTATCAAGTAATATTTTCAAAATTTTACTGTATCATTGTTATGTACCTTTTATTGTAAATCTCAGACGTTGCAATTTTTCCATCAGATGCTGTGGGTTTATAAATTAAAATTAATTCTTCATGAAGTGCCTACCTAAAGAGTTGAGGCTGCGTCCACCGTCCGTCACTATATGCATACCATGTGATTTTTCAAAAACTGTACATGTATTGCGTAGGATTGCTAAAAAGGAACTTTTATAAAATACCATCTTTAAGTTTCAAGATACACAACCGCCCTCCCCTCAAAAACAAGTTTTAAACTACAAGCATTTGGAGTGAAAAATGCAAATATTTGCACTTTTTCCAAAAAAAAAATGGTCATAGAAACATGCGATTAAATTCAGATTTAATTTTCGAAAAAAAAGGTTGAAAATAAAAATAGAGGTGTAACTTAAAACATGTTTTTAACGAGGATTTTTTGTGTACCAAACTTGAAAATAAGGGGCGGACCCTAATTACCACTTGCTTAAATATCCGTTCTCTTTCTTTGTTTATTACCAGGAGTATTTTAACTCATCTATAATTTGATATGCATGCATGCAACCAGAGGTTCAGTTTGTTGCTTTCACAATGATTGGTCAGTTTATGAATATAGGAAATTCACTGACTGAACTAACCTGGCCAGACTTCATGAGAGCGAGCATGGCCCATGAAGTATTTACTGTATGTGATTTGTCACCGTGTAAATTTGTGTACACCTGTTTCAAGAAACTAAGAATATGGTTCATGCATGAAAACACTTATGTAGGGAATGTAAAATGATTAGCATACTTTATGTATATAGGTTTATGCTTGATTATGTTCCAATCATGCTAAGCGGTGGTCATAAATTAACAGCAATGTTGAGTTTTGCTGGACAAAATCTTGAATGTCATTTTTCAAAGCTTAAGTCGATACAGCTCCATATTATCCAGAAGACCTTCACCATTTTACCTTTACAACTAGTTTTGGCTTGATATGTATTGACTTAATAGTTTCATAGACCATTGACATGTAAATTGACTTATATCACAATAGATAAGATTTGAAAGTCTGAAGTCTTCATCATTAATTACCTTATTTTTCGATGAAAGATAACTTTCTCCCCAACCACCAGACTTTAATTGCTTTGATAATATGAATTTGCAGGCTTTGCGGATGCTAGAGCTCGTGGCGTATGTCTTCCCACCAGCAAGAAGTCCCTCTACTCCAAACCATGTTCCGTAAGTATAACATATTCCCCATGACCCATACCTGATTAATATTTGATTGTTGTTATACTGCCTTCATTTATTTTATTATTGGAATGCGTGCATAACAATATATAATGTTGACGAATAGAGTCGTAAGCTCTTTTAAGTCTGATAAGATAGACTTGCTCGTAAAAAAATCATTAAATTTTGACAGCTGCCCAAAGAAGTTTTGAATTCTCATAACAGTTTATAAAATATGGAAATTAACATTGGGTCCCTACTTTTTTAATAAAATAGAAAGTGGGTTGTTACCATGTATCATAATTAGTTGTAGAGTTCCTGGTATGATAAAACTAATTCATTTTATTTCAATTACTTCATCCATTTATTTCAGTTTTTTAAATTGTGATTATTTTTTGTGGAAAAGGTGGATTGAAGTTACATTTTCAGCGTCAAATCACAAATTTTATAAGCTTGCTAATGATAGATGTAGCGAATAAATAAAAATCAATTTTGTAAAAGTCATAATCTAAAAAATGACCTTTTTATTATAGAAAAGTCAAAACGAGTGACCCGTCTTCACCATTTAAGCATAAACATCAAAAGTTTTTTAATGATATATAATTCGCTATATATAATCATTACTTCGCCTTTTGAGCCTCAAAAGGACCTATATTGTTTTTTTTTTGTTATTAAGAAAAACGGAAAACCGATTTAAATATTCTAAAAAAGCTTTGAATTTTCAAATATGATTTTTATTAAATTATATTATTACACGTGCATGTGTTTTTAATATAAAGTTCATGAACTTGTGATTTGACAGTGAAAACGAATTTGATGTTTTTTATTAAAAGTCATTGCATTCCATAGATTTGTAATTTTAAACAGGTGTTGTGAATAATATGCCTGATAGAAGAATCAGAAAAAGGGGATCTAGTTTCAAGATGAATAGGAGGCGATGGCATCTCTTTTATTTTGATAACTAATAGGGACTTGAGGTTCAAAATCCCTTATAAAGGTTACCTAATAAATAAACCAGTTGGCTAACTAACTTAGCATTTCTGTTGTAGAGTTTGCAATATATGATCAAATTATCGTTCTAGAATCTACTATACAATACTTGATTATATTTGTGTTGCATATAAAAAAGAAAAAGAGAAGAGCCTGACCATGAACCATCTTCATTCTGTACATTTTGAATGAATTGTACCCCTTTATTAATGCATTTTTCTATATCTTCTTTCCGTTGTTCAGGATGAATTTCCTTGAATAAAGCCAATGCTTGGATGGCTGACGACGTACATTCCACATACCTAAACACAATACATCTCTTTTGGACAAGCATTTAAATGCATAAATTTTCTGAAGGAATTGTAAAGTGTAAGATTTTACTGATATTCAAGAACAATGTTTGCAAAGAACTCTGAAGCATTGAAAAACTGAAAAACAAACCAAACAATAATTAGCTACAGCCAATTACAAAAAATAAATAAATAATTGCGTGACCAGCTAAATGCTTGATATACTAGCATGGCACTCAACTGTTATAGTTCCATTTATAGCAATTCACATAGATGCTTGTCGATTCAACTGTACAAGTAAGCTTTTGACCCTATCTATTTATTTACTTATCCTGGTTTATCTCAGTTTTTCTTGAACCGGTGACAAGTATTTGCTTAATCTTTCTTCCTTTTGGTATAGCACTTTGTAACCTTATTAAAGGAAACATTCAGGATTTATTGTACCTCGTGCACTGCAAATTCTTTCTAGCATTTTCAAATAGTTTCGCATAACACCACTTGATATCAGTTGATTTCTTAAGAAAATAGATCATTACTTCTATGACATATGGGTTATATCTATGCACTTCCTCTTTTGTTATTCTTTTCAAACAGTGTATGGATTTACCTCCATCCATTCGTATGTACGTGCCAACTCCCATGTAGAGAATCCTCCATTTCTATTCTGCAGTCAGGAAGGTAATTAGAGAATATAACATAGTGAAATATTTTTCTTCTTGTTTTTGAGCTATCTGACATAAGTAGCACTGAGCTGAGCTGCTGTTTTTTCTTTCTTGATATATTTTTGTTAGGAACTGCATAGTTTTTAGATGCCAATACTAAAGAGTGCATAAGCTCCTCGTAGATCTGTTGTAAAAATCCTTTTGGGTGTCCGCTTAGTTCCACCTGGGCAAGCCTTACCACCTCATCTAAGCATCTAAATGAGTATCTAGGAATTGCTTAGGCACTAGTCGAGGCTTGATGCCTCGTATAAGCATCTATGTGCTAGTTTTAGACGGTTTTGCCTCCTTGACAGCTCTCAAGTTAATCTAAACTCCCAAATTTCCATTTTGGATCAATTAATACTAGACCAAATACTAAAATTCTATCCAAAATTTATAAGTTTATTAGAAGCGCTTAGCTCCGATTATCCTTGCCTAAACAATTAATCTCTAGTCCATACTTGCTGCCTAACGATTTTCACAAATTGCTTCGTAGTAGTTACATTGATTTTCATAATATTGAACTTTTGTTTCTAGAAATTTGAAACTGATAAAGCTCGGATCTGCTTTTGTTTGCTAATAGATCGATTGATTTTTATTTTCTTCCGAGTTACTGCCATTGTAGTGTACGTATGTACTTACCTGCAAAGAGAGAATGATATCTATAGCATCACATAACCGCTCAAATGAGATTGACTGCCCCACTACCTTTGGTGAAATCTTAGATAGTAGCAGTGCGGCCTGCAAAAAACATATACATTAGTTAATTAATTATTTAGATCATTTGATGAAGGTAAAACTCATTTCATTTGTGACCATAGCGAAAATGATAGTAATCTATATTTGCAATAGTATCAAGAATTCATCAAAGAAGGTTTTCCGATGCATGCAAATATTGGGAACTGCTTGTTGTCTGTGTTGTCAACCAAGAATTTGACTAATTGTCTACAGATGTATTACCTATATACATGTCAAATATCAGTTACCTAAAACAGACTGTTTTTATGATTTTATGGTGTTACAAGTACCTCAAACCTTCTTCACTTTGAAGTTATTACCTATGAAGTATGAATGTACTATGTATATTTCACTTGAAAGCTATTAGAGTCGATCTACTATTAAACCTATGATCCAGGTATATAGACACAAGATATAATTTTATCACCAAAAGATCCACTAGGACAAGTGAGCTCGAAAGCTGTTACAAAGAAGAATCCTCAATGCTAGATTATCACATGGATTAATGTAAACAATGGTTAATTTACCTTTAGAGCCTCAGCTGTACAATCAGATACTGGCCACCCATGATCTGGGATTGAGAAAGCCCATCCGCCTTTAGAGATATGTCGGAAATTACGAGTAAAATCGCCTGAAGGATTATCCAGAATCTACACGCGTGCGCACACATGCACGTGCGTACACACATGCGCACGTTAGCAGTTGATTAGGCTTCTCAATATGTTGTTTTTCTTCAAAATTGAACTAATTTTTTTGTATTGTTGTACCTGTGAAAATTTTATGAACTCATGTGCCTTCATAAGAGCATTCCCATATTCCATGATGAGCATGCTTGACAAAATGGCTTGTACTGCAAATGCAGTGTCCCAAAGCTGACTTCCACAACCCTGCAAATTCAGTAGAATATCTATAGATGCAGTCACTTTATTGGAAAATTTAACAATTACATCATGTTCATGTAACTGAATGGCTTAGTTCATATCACTACCCATTTAGACTGTTAATCAAGAGTAATTGCTATATTGTGTATGATGGTTGCCAACTTTTACGAGCTTAATACTTATTGAATAAAAATAATATGGTCAAGGTGAACTTAAAATATGCTCATATGAGTAAAACTGTTTGTTATGTTTAAGTAAAACTTGCTATTGCGATGGGACATTTCTTTTTCTTTTTCTTTTCTTTTTCTTTTTTCTTTTTTTGTTCGTTCAGTGGAAGGGTCTTAAATGCTAACCTGCATTTTCATGCCATCTTCAGTAATCCATAAATAATCAGGAATCCTTGCAAGATGAAGCTTAAATGTGTCCGATCTTGGATTTTCTACCCAATTACAAAGCATACATAGAGCCTGTAATTGAAAATACAAATCTGCCCATCATACATCATTATTTTAGCGTCAATGTTCTATTATGGGCATCAAATCCATTCATCTACCTTTTGTCCAGCTCCAACACAGAGGTAGCCAGAATTCTCATCTTCATAGTGTATGTACTCCATGATTGCTTTTAGTGCTTTCTCTCTCAGATTAGAGAATGGCCATTGCTTCAGAACTGGCTCAGCAATTCTGTGTAGGAATTCCCAAAAGATATCTTGTGCTAAAGGATGAGGGTAATAGAGATCTTCCTATAAAAGTATACTCCATCAGTCAGCTTGTTAGCTATTTTTATTATATTTTCTTGCTTAAGGAAGTTAGCAATTACAGTTTGATTTCAATATCTAATGTAACATGTAAACCTCAATGCAAGAAGACTGTTGGGTTACATGAAAGTATGCCCAGCTATAGGCGAAATGCAGGTCCCAATCGTAAATATATTGCAATTGTTACTTGTCTATTAATAATCAAACAAACCTTTGCACAAAGCTGTCGTGCTAGATTCCAATCAATCTCATGATAAGGATGCTTGTGAAGCTCCTTCCGTAGTGAAAGAACCGTATCTGTAATTGGACCAACAAACCTTTTCCCATAGAGGTATGACATGGGTAGGTATGTCAGCCTAAAGTGACACCAAAATCTTCCTGGGAAAATCAATATGGTTTTCATGTGTGAAAATTTCAGAGTGGTTCAGGCTATGCACCTGACCTGATTATTGTATTGAAAACAAGATATTTAATACTTGACAATGACAAATAACAGCGGGAAGAACGATTGTTAGAGAACAACCTGACACACAACAAAAATATGCAAGAGAAATCTTTAATTCTTAAGTTTCCTTTCATTTGTGTAAAATTTGCTCAGTCTTAAGTTGTTTCTTTGATAATCAACTGCATTGAAGACATAGTGTTAGGTTGTGCTGTGATTACTAACTGCATGCATGTACTTGCAGATGTGATAAATTCTAACACCTCTTGTACTTGTATTGTAATACATTGTAAAATTTGCATTACTTAAACTGGGTAGCTTAAACTTGAGTGGATAATGGTCATAATAATAATTACTAGGTAAGTTGTGTATGCAAATTAATTGTGCTAGATACCTGGATGAGTAGGAAGAAATGTGGGAGAGATAAAAAGTTCGGGTGGGACGGGATTTACTCCTGACCATTCATACACTCCTAATATCTGCATTCATGAAATTATAGTCATCTTATTAAATTACTTTTACTGAATAATTTTAGATTTTGTGCTTCAAGCGACTTAATTTTTGTGTTGTTCACACCTAGGAATGATGTAATTAGTAGTAAAATAGGCAGAAACTTTGCATCAGATGACTTGCTAATGTTATATGAACATTGGTTGAGCGCTTTTCATGAGCACACTGCTCATCTGAAGGCTCAGCCCTTGTCTCAATTTTTTTATGTTGTTCATTACAAATGTGTTTAATAATCAAGGAAATAGGGTTTACAATATCACTTGTAAAGTTTCTCTACCATGGTTACCGAGCTCAATCAGAATCAGGCATAAAAGTATATATAGTAATTAAATGTATTTACAATTTAACAGTGTTACTGCAAACCTTATTTCCTCACTTTTCTTGGCACATAATTTGCAATTCTCATATTTGAAAAAACTTACCGAGAGCCATATCTTCCCCCATGCAGGTATCGCTAACACCCCACCATGGTTATGTATCCATTTTCTACCTAGAGACAAAGCATCTTCTTCACCACTATCAATGTTTTCGCCAAGTAACCTTAATGCTACATAGGAGAGAACTGTGCTGAACAGGACACTTGGACCTTCAGTATGGAATCCCCAACCTCCATCTTCATTCTACACGTATATACTATAGTTAGATCGTTAACAAGATCAATTCTTCAGCAATTCATTTAACGCAATTGCTTTTGAATGAATTTTTCAAAGTATACTCGTCAACTGAAATACTATCTCATTTTCCGAAGGTTAAATTGCAGGACACCCACCTCACTTTTGATTATTCTTCAAATCATGGCACTTCATCTCACAATTGTTTAGTTTTCACGTTTACCCGTATGTGTTTCACAAATCACGTCTATCACTACTCAACATAAATATGTAGCAGTAATGATGGGAATAAACCTGAAAGCCCATTCGCTGTGATTTAAAGTTTTATAAAAAGATATGTCACATGATCGGAGTTTCTTGCATTCCATCATTTACTAAGCATCATTGCAGATGACTGAGAACTAACCTAGTTCTTAATGTCAATTACAGGTACATAAACATATATCTACACGAGTCAGGAGATTGAGCTCTCAGGTAAATATATGTGTATTATTTCGTGTACAATTCTAGGTGAATCTCTGATATTTTTCATTTGAGGAACTACTCATATGCCTTCCCTGAGATTATACAGGACTCCTACTGATGCTGTTCTTTTTGACAAAATACTTAGGGCCTGTTTGTTTTGAATATGATTTTTGTGTTCAGAGTTTTCAACATGTATTTCAAAATGCACCGGAGATGAGAAGGGGATGGAAAATGATCAATTTAGAAAATGGTTTTAACATACAAAATTGAAAATGATTTTTTTCTTGTTGCCGCCTTTTGGAAAATATCAAAAACTATGTTCGCCCTTTCCCTTCTCCCCTTTGTTGTGATGACTAGGATTTTTCAACTACTCCTCTCGCACGACATTTGAAATACATATTGGAAACACAAAAACAAAACTCATTTTTTAGTCAAACATGCCATTAACTTTACACTATATTTCTTCGCTCATATGTCAACATAACATTGCCTAATTTATCTGTATTATTGGCCTCATCGGGATTGGTAGTTGGTAAACAGTCATATGAATTTATGAACACAAATGCTCATGCTAAGCCTACGTTTAGAAGTACGTGTGCGTGCATGTGTAACTTATAAGTAGAAGTATGGCTGCATTTGCATCCTCATATTTGGATTCAAAGTTGAAGAGTTGAAGTGTGTTGTAATTGCTTGGTGTTATGGGTTTTGGGATGTGTTTGTTTTTAAAATAATTTTGCAGCATTATCAACTTTTTGGTTTCCTTTTTTTCATCTTGAAATGTTAAAGCAAGCTTCACCTGATGGTTATATAAATAGCGGCATATTTCCTTCTGGTGTTCCAATGATAGAGTACTATTTGATGCTCCTGTAACATATAAGACTATCACCTGAACATTTGACGTAATAATTTTCAGCTTTAATACCATGATAATTGGAAAATCAATCAATCAGTTTCGGGAAAAAAAAAATTCTTACAAGTGTTGGAGTCAAAAATAGAGGTCCTGGAAAATCTCCTGGCCAATGCCCATCACTTGCCTGAATAGATGAGAAGTACCTAATAGCCCTTCTTACAGTGGTCGTCACTGCTTCCTCGGTAATATTTTCGTTCTCATTCAACTTTATTTGGGGTAGTTTTGTACCAAGAGAAGTATTTTCTCTTGCAAACTACCATTATAAAAGTTAAGAGATTAATATGGTAGAGAAATATAACATCGATTATATCATTGTAACTGTATTATATTATATATATTGAGCATATTATGAACTAAAAAAACTGGAGCCTGTATTTTATATGGAGGGCTATTTTTGTTAAATCTTTTATCTCATCTAAAACTGTTCTGAAATTTACTATTAGCCTATTTGTTGTCAAGCAATACATTTTTTCTTGACACTTACAAAATAATTACACAATAAACGAATACTTTGACAATGTTATATTATTTTGGTGACTATACATATTTCTTGAAATACATTAATTTTATATTTCAAGTAAATCTTTTACCTGCATTCTCATTAAAAGATCTGATGCTTGTTTCTTTTGGAACCTATTCTTCCGAAATTCTTCTCTAATGATATCCACAGATTCTTGCTCTTTGTATGTTCCAAGTTTTGGATCAAATTCCCAAAATTGCCTTCCTATGAAATTGTACTTGCTTTTAACATATGGGCCTCCTTTAGCAAATATAAGCCTCCACATTATTAATACAGCCTAGAAGCATACAAATTTGTTCTCTTCATATCATGCTTAAGTTGCAAATAATTTACACAACACTTAAGGTGAAATTACACACACACACACACATGTATGTATGTACATACATACATACGTGCGTGTGTGTACACAGCCCAGAAGAATACAAAATTGTTTACACAACACTTGAGGTAAAACAAGTATATATAGTTATATACTAAGTGAATTGCTTCATTAAAATCCTCACATTCCCCTAATCTAAATGGAGTGTGTGCACGTGCGCGTGCGCAGCCTAGAAGCATACAAAATTGTTTACACAACACTAAGGTGAATCAAGTATATATAGTTATATACCTAGTGAATTGCCTCATTAAAATCCTCGACAGACCCCTAATCTAAATGGACTGTGTGCCCCCAAAGAACCAAGTTTCAGTTGTAAACATTGAGGGATATATGTATTATATAGATACACACCCATAGAAATATGTATATAATCAGCAGCACACATTTTAGTTTTTAGGCGCATACTTATTTTCATACAAGTATATCATTGTATTTTTCATGCAGCTTCTAGACTTGAAGTTTGACATTACCAACAGCGGCAACGATGTCACTTTTGGTAAAATATTATGCTATGTGATACGGGCAAGCTGATTCCATTGAGGTATGCTTTTGTGTTATGTATAGCATGCTAAATGTTCCGCTTTCACACGATATGCTTATGGGACATCTCAATAAAAGGATGCTGTTTAGTTTCCAGATAACCGGATAGGAAGATTAATGAACCATACATTATAGTGTTAACTTAAAGGTCATGTTTGAATATATTTTTTATTTCTAAACAACTGACTTGTAGAACATGAAGGGGAGGTGAAAAAGTATTAAAAATGTTACCGGAAGGAAATTAATTCTTGGCCGTCGAGTGCTCTGAATGCAGATTGAAATTTCCTGTGTGGAGATTTATAAATTGGGATACCAGAATACTAAAGCTAATTTAGTAGTTAGAATACTCTTCATAACAATATATGCTGCATACTGGGGTCATAAAACAAGTGTGTTTGCTAAAGATCAGGGAAATGCTATTTGTGCTTGCGGATTGGTGCTTGCTTGCTTTTAAACTTCAGAATTGTTGGTCTTAGTTTATTTGTTCATTATTCTGCATACTACCTGCCAAAGACAACCATTTGAATGGTGTTTTCCCATCGTTGGTGAAAAACATATCATTGTTCTTTCTTCTTGCTTATTTCCTTAAACCAAATCTTCTTGTAATGATGGCTAATATATATTTTTAAGAGCCAGATGGTTCGCGAGTGGATCGCTATTCCTTTTAGTTTACCATGACTTCAGAATTAAGCCTGGAGGCTGACCGCATTGTTTAAGTAGTTCCCCTGCTGCAGTTTTATACATGCTGTGTTTATGCATGCTTTGCATGACGATGTGCCGGCATTGTTAATATTACCATCCTAGTTTTTATATTCTTGTTAGTTGTTACCTACTTTCTTCTTCAATTTGAAGCAATATCATGCAGGAATACATAAGCCTGTCAACGGATACCCGGAAAATCCGAACTGCGTCCACATCCATATCCGAAAAACGGATAAATATCTGATATCCGGAAAAACGAATACGGATGCGGATACGAAGACATCCGTATCTGAAAATTATCCATCCAGTTTTTGTCAAAATTATAGTTTATATTGTGTATTTTAGTACAATGAAAGATATGCATTTATTATTTTATCAAGTTAGTAGTTTATATTTTATGCATATTCATTGCCCAAAACTATTTATTTTTATTATATTTGTTTATTTTTCACCTTTTTATAATCAATGAGATTGAAAATAAATTAAGATAAACCAAAATTTTTCTATTTATATCTCCAGATTTATTAATCATGCATATAGGATAATTATTCGATATCCGTCCGTATTCGCAGATGCGGATATCCGATATTTGAAAATGATTTTGGATGTGGATGGAGGTATGGTAGTATCAACAACCGAAAGTATTCGTTGGCAGGCCTAGAAATATGGTGGGATAAGAAATATATTATGGTGGAATATTTTTCATGCATAAAAACAGTGTTTAGAAATTATCATAATGTGCTTGCTGTAGAATTTATAGAAAAAGGAAAATAAAAAAGGATAAAGAATCATTTTCATATCATAGGATAAAAGCAGATGTATTTGAGGAAAGTATAAATTATATGCTTGCACGAGACTGATACAAAAGCGGTCAATGTTTCACTTGTGGTTCTGCACACTTTGAACAACAAGCAGGTCTAAGAACTTTGAAAAGATTTTCCTTCTTCAGTGTAAATATATTATGGATTGCATACAAATAGAGTTGATACTTGATACATAATTTCAACACATGGCTTGGGCAATTTACGGAGTGTTAGTAGAACTTTGAGTTTTTGATTTCTTTCTAAAACATAAATAGCATCTCTATCTTCGCTTGTAAAGTTTTGAATATTACTTAAAGAACATTACATTTACTTTTGACCATCAAATCCTTTTTACATCTTTAACATTACTAAAAGAACATATGGTCTGCGTTGGCCCTTCAGTTTTATTTTTGTTTGTTTAGGTAATGGATTCACACACTGGGTGGAATTACACTATTAAGTAATTTCCAGTGTTATTTTACCTGATACCCTCTGAAGTTTGATTCTCATTACACTTTATTTGGACGTAACTTTTTTATTTACCATTGTAACTTAAATTTCCCGGTAGATAGATATATGCTTTTACTTTTGGACCACATATTTTAAGGCGGTCTTAGGCTTTAGAAGGCCAACAAAGATTATATTTAATGTTAAGTAAGTTAATTTTATGCACTCGTTAATTATTATATTAAATAATATTTAATTTGCTTTCTTAATTTTTGTGAAACTGCAATACCAATGATGTTGTAGACGTAACAATTTAACAGATAATTTCTACTTGTTTTTTTGTCTAATTAATTGAAGAACATTGATATTAAGTATACTTTATTTGGTTTTAAATTTAACTATTTTGTCCATTTGTTCTAGTTGCTATCACCATAGTACTGGATGAACTAAACAGTCCCTTGTTACCTTTTGTTGCACAACTGGTATCATCATTAACTTATTCATGTTGCCATCCATTATAGTTTCCTGTTATGTTTTCCACTTTTTTGGGCATATCTGATCTCATTGTTATTTTAAATTGGATTGTTCAATATGAGAAATGTTATCAATGTATTTTCATTTTGAATTTGATCCAAGTATCTTTAATTATTGTGAGAATTCCGAGGAATCCTTTCTTAATTTGATTGTTAAATCCTTGTTGTTATCACCAGCAAACACTTAACCCAATAGTTTCCGTCTTTTTGTTGTATAATAGTATAACATTCAACGGCTAAGCTTTAGTATTTAACAGCTACTTTTTCTGCCAGTAACATTTCATCAAATTTTTCTAGAACAACTACTTCTGCACTCGTATCATACCATTTAATTTCTCAACCATCCAAACATTTATGGCTAGAAAGAATTACTCTGGCCACTTTCTACAATTATTATTTCTCATAGCCACATCACCATTAGTATCATCCAAAACCGAAACAGATGTTCTCTTGGAATTCAAATCCTCACTTTCTTTCAATAGAGGTGAAGACTCCCTACATAATTGGAACTCTGGGTCAAACGCATGCAAGATTAATGACTCCAATTGGAAGGGTGTAACCTGCCGTAACAACCAGGTGCGGAATCTACAGCTTGAGAACATGGGACTTGTAGGGCTACTTAACCTAACTGCCTTATCTAACCTACCTATTCTTCGTGCCATAAGTTTCGCCGATAACAGCTTAGTTGGGACGATGCCCGATATATCGAAGCTTGGTGCACTTAAAATGCTGTACTTGTCTAATAACAATTTTTCTGGGGTCATTCCTGATGAGGCTTTTTCAGGAATGAGGTCACTGAAAACAGTGTACATTTCTGGTAATCGATTTAAGGGGAACATACCTTCATCTTTGGCAAGGCTTTCAAAGCTTCTCGATTTGGGGTTGGATTCGAATGAGTTTGAAGGCGAGATTCCTGATTTTGAACAAGCTGTAGGATTACAGATGGTTAATGTTTCATATAATAAGTTGGAGGGAAGAATTCCTGATTCTTTGAAAAACATGAATCAGAGCTTGTTTGCCGGTAATTATTTGAAATGTATCCTTCATTTTAAATTATATATCTCTAATCATTTCGGGCCACTTTGAAAACTTACTTATATTTTAGAGCGTGTTCCAAAACTATTTACAAATATAGATCTGTTTCTGCCCACATGGCTGAAAGTGACGGTGCTATTTCTAAAACAAAATAAAAATGCGCTGGCACGTTTGGAATAACATCAATACATTATTGTCACTTTGAGCCATGTGGTAGAAACATAAAGTGATATATTTGTAAATAGTTTTGAAACTAATTTAAAATGCAAATAAGTTTACAAAAGTGGTTGTCAAGGACAACTATCTCATGGTAAGATATTTGTGGTTCTAGAGGTTTTGAGTTTGGTCCTTTCAGACATCAAAACGAGTCTTTACTTAAATTAATTATCACTCTTGTTGTCAAAATAAAGTTATCAAAAGTGGTCTGTTTTGATAATTTTTTCTTTAAATTTGCAAATGTATAAAAGGAAATGCAAATGTATAAAAGGAAATGCAAATGATAAAGAATTTGCGCGTATTAAATTTCATCGGCATCTAATGGAATTTTCATTTTTCCAACCAATGCAGGAAACAAGAATCTCTGTGGCGCTCCGCTTAATGCTATATGTCCATCGCACAAAAAATCCCGTGCTGTTCTCGTTGATATCATAGTAGCTTCTATATTTGCTTCCTTGATTATATTATGCATCATTTTCTCACTTATTAGGTGCTGTAAAAGCAAACGAATTGATTCTAAAAGTATCGATATTGTGTCAGTAGAAAGTTCAGTGTCTAGCGAAATAAGCATCAGTAGCAATATAAATAAAGTTTTCCCTGAAAAGTTATCATTCATCAAGGAAGAGGAAGAAAAGTTTGATATTCAAGATTTATTGAAAGCTTCAGCTGAAATATTAGGAAATGGAAATTTTGGATTTTCATATAAAGCAGTATTGAAATCTGGACCTTCAGTTGTGGTCAAGAGATATAAAGATATGAACAGAGTTGGAAGAGATGATTTTCAAGAACATATTAAAAGACTTGGTAAACTGAATCATGCTAATGTTTTGCCTATTCTAGCTTATTGTTATAGAAAGGAGGAGAAGTTGATTGTATCTAGATATGCAGTAAACAGGAGCTTGGCCCACATACTCCACGGTAATTAATCATATAATTTTCCCTGTCCATTTTATAAACTTTTGCATACTTTTTTTGAGTAATGTTCTGTTTATTTTACAGGAAATTCCGGAACTACTGTTACTCCATTAGAGTGGGCAAAGAGATTAAAAATTATCAAAGGAGTAGCTAGAGGACTTGCCTATGTACATGAAGAGCTATCTATGTTGACTCTGCCTCATGGACACCTTAAATCTTCAAATGTGCTTATCAATGAGAACTATGAACCGTTAGTTACAGACTACGCGCTCTTGCCAGTTGTGAACCATAGTACTGCCTCAAAAAATTTGGTTGCATACAAGTCTCCAGAAGTCAATAGAATGATTCAACCATCTAAAAAGAGTGATGTATGGAGTTTTGGGATATTGATAATTGAGATATTAACAGGTATTTTTGCTTTGATCTTCGTTTATACAAATTATGGAACTAAATTTTCATTTAGCATGATTTTTATCACTGGTCAATTGATTTAGCAAACAAATTTCTATGGATAACCTAAAAAACATAAAATGAATCTATCAAATTTGTTAGCCAATAGCATCTTAGAAGCGAATAATGTTAGACTGGCGATGGTGTCCTTAAGTATTTGCCTGTAAAACAACCAAAAGCTTGCTAATTTGGTCAAAACAGTGAGATACAAATGTTGAATCTCAACGATGACATTATCCCTTTTTTTTCTTTGTATATGAAGTATGTGTTGTGGGTTTAATCGAAAGTTCATGTACAATGTCTGATTTATTTGAAAATTACAAAATAATGGTTGTGAATGTGTCTTTTGCATTGAATTTTTTACCATTCTAGGCTACATTTCAGAATTTTTTCCAGTTTTAGACGACTTTGAAAACTGTTTACAGATATAGATCATTTCTGATCATGTGGCTGAAAATAATCAAACTATATTGATAATATATCGAGTAGCGCCAGGGCAATCCTAGAAATGAAAAATAGTGGCACTATTTGAACTTAAATTTTTTGCAGTTATTATTTATTTTATTTTTTGCAAACATTTGTATAAAAAATGCAAATTTTAAACACACTTCCGCCCTTTCTACAAACAGATTACACGAAACATTCCCAGAAGTATTTGCAGTTCTTTTGCAACACTAAAAACTGCAAATATTTGCAGAAAAAAATTGCACTAAAAAGTGGGAATATTTGCAGTTTATTGTGCAAATATATAAAAAAGTTGCAAACTGCAAATATTTGCCCTGGAAACTGCAGATTTTTGCTGGAAATAATCATAGGGATGTTTAAACTTGTTTTAGGGATGAGGCAGAAGTGAAATAACTTTAAAAATAAGGGTGTTCCCCTAATTCCCACTTTATGCTATTAATTTTAAAAAGTATCCTACATTGAGTCATTGATGAGAGTTAACTAGAGGCACATTGTGTATTTAACAGGTAAGTTACCACCTACATATCTACAAAACGGAACGGCAGGCGCTGATTTGGGAGAATGGGTAAAATCAGTCGTGAAGAAAGGACAAACATTTGACAATAAAATTGAGATGAAGAATGGAGAAAGCATGATGTTAAAATTGTTAGAAATCGGATTAAAATGCTGCGAGGTTGACGTACATAAAAGGATGGAAATGAAAGAAGTACTAGTAAAAATCGAGGAGTTAGAAGAGATTAGTGGTGGTGATAATGGCATTGAAGATTCATCTTTTCTGAGTGAAGTTGATTTGTATTCATCAACTGATTATTTCTCTTTTTCCTGAAAGAAATAGTTTGGTTCATTTTTTTGAGTGAGTAGTCATGTGTAAGGTGTCAATTTCAGCAGATTTTTGAGTTATATTGGTTTAATTTGATTTTATATGTAGTAATATTTTGAGAATAAATAGAATTCTTTGATTAGGGCTGAGACTGGATGTTATTCTTATCATTAGTAGCAACTGAGTTCAACAGTGGGAGTATAGTTTATAGAGATTTCGTGGATTTACTAAAGAGAAGGATGACTGTATTTAAACAAATTGCTGGAGAACAGCGTTTTCATATAAATACTTTTAAAAATTCAAAACTAATTTTGAATCGAAAAATTACTTGTCGTTTTATTAGTGGAAATTAGTAGTTCATACAGTCATTAATTGCTGTATATGACCAATTATTTCCACCGTTAAAGCGCCAAATGTAGCAATACTCTTCCTTAGAGTAAAGGTGACAATTAGATCCGACTCGGTAGTTCTCGATTTTAGATGGGTCGGGTTTTATCAGGTTCTGTTGGCATTAGTCCCACATCGATCAATTTATAAAATAAATTCTATATAGATACTAAAAGACCATCCTTGGCACTATCTATTGGTTTTGTGATAATAATGGTCTTCTAACATGGTATCGAAATGAGTTTAATTTATGTGTGCTTAACCGCTACACATGTTCCATGTTACCAAATATGCATGTCCACGTGTTTGGCTCATGCTACATCACACGTGCGGGGGGTGTTGAGATTAGTCACATATTGTGCGATTTATAAAATAAATCATATATAAATACTAAAAGACCACCATTCACATTACCAATTAGTTTTATAATAACAAACATTACGGTACACGCTTCACGCGTGAACTACAAATTGTATATGTTTAATATATTGAAGTAAAAATGATTAATATAGATATTTAGCCATATTTTTGCGTTAAAATTATGTGTAGTTGGTTTGAATTTTAATCTCTACATCTAATTATTTTTGTTAGTTTGAAATTTTCTTTTATTATTAATTAGTAAATAAAATTTATAAAAAAAAGTTATTTGTTAGATTCTATTTTTAAGTGATATTAAGAGTAGATAAAATTTATGGAGGACTGTTTTGAATTTGTAAAAGAGTTTAATGTTAGATCCTATTTTTAAACGATATTAAAATTTGACAATATCTGTAGAGAGCCGTTTCTGATAGTTCACAATGCTACCAAAAAAATGTGATATCAAAGGTATTACAACTATTATTAAAGAATAAATAAATTTGTAAAAAAAATTATTTGTTAGATCATATTTTTAAGCAATATTAAGAGTTGATAATATTTATGGAGGGGCGTTTTGAATTTGTAAATGAGTTTAATGTTAGATCCTATGTTTAAGCGATATTAAAATTTGATAATATTTGTAGAGAGACGTTTTTTGGTAGTTCAATCCAGTTTGAGCTTCGGATCGGTTCAGCTTGGGTAATAACATTGAAAATACGTATATTTTAATGTTTTTGATCGGGTCAGATTTGATCGGGTTTATATTGTATATTCCATCATCCAGACCCGACCTGAGACCCATCAAATTCGATTTGGATTTGAGTCTCTCAGATTGGTTCGGTTTTGCACTTTTCGGTTTTAATTGATAGCTCTTTGCTGGCGTTTCTTTTTAAATTTTAGGTCTCCTATGAGAATAATCTCAGCTCTCATAATTTAAGATTCAAGAGGTCTGCATTTATGATGCAGCAGCGGAATTACAAAATTGTGTGAATCTGTGAAAGTAGCGATCGATGGATTGAAGATGCTGAAATGTCCAAATTCGTTGATCCGAAGATACCGAATTCTAGCTATCTTCGTCACATTGATCGCGCACGATACCGTGAAAGAAGATCTACAATTCTTCAAGCGTTGATCAAGCGCACTTGATACCGCGAATTGGCTTCTACGATCGTTGATTCGAGCGCACTCGAATTGCCGAAAAGAGGAGATATGAGATTACACTCAACTACCAATTTAAATGAAAGCACAAAGCTAACAAAAGAAAAGTTTATTTCAAAAATCATCTTTTTTTACAAATGACCAACACGTCGCTATTTATAGAAGTTACAACTCCATACGACTCGATTCTGGACAACACTTAGGTCGGCCACGACCTAAAACTTCACGACCTAAAAATAGGCGAATTAAAAACAAACGACTTACGACCTAAAACAATCCGACCTAAAAAAAATTACAACATAAGCAAATACAACACAACGCTTTACAACACATAGGTCGGAAACGACCTAAAACTTCACGACTTAACACTTGAACGACCTAAAAACAAGGCAGCGTCTTCCAGAAATCCAGGCGTCATGAGCTTCAGCGACCTAAAGTTTCTCGCGACCTAACTTAGGTCGTAGGTCGTTTACGCGACCTAACTTAGGTCGTAGCTCGAGGCAGTCTTCTCTCGGAATATCGGAGCGACCTATCTTAGGTTGTAGGTCGTTCACGCGACCTAACTTAGGTCGTATCTCTTCTTCGCGACCTAGCATAGGTCAAAACATATCTCCGCGACCTAAAGTAGGTCGTAACTCGTTATGTCATTCGAGCGCCTTTCCCTTTAGCTCGTTAACTCGCGAGTCTCCACTAGGTCGTTGCCGAGCTTCACTAGGTTGTTGGAGCGACTTAAAGGCCTCGTTAGGTCGTTCACGACCTAACACTTCACCGAGCGACTTAAACGATTCATTAGGTCGTACGCGACCTAACTCTTCACCATTCTGGGTATTATTCTGGGCTGCATCATCCTTTCCTGGTTGGGAAAAATTCATCCTCGAATTTGCGCTCTCCTTTTCCTCAACAAACTCATTCCCATGATACGGTATAAGGTGTTTAACATTAAACACGTCAGAAGTGTATACATCCTCCGGCAGCTTCAACCTATAAGCGTTTTCATTGATCCGTTTCACAACTGTCACAGGACCAATCTTTCGGGCTTTAAGTTTATTGTATGCTCCCACTGGAAAATGATCTTTTGTTAGCACAGCATAGACTAAATCTCCTTCATTAAATTCCACGTTTCTTCGCTTCAAATCTGCAGATCGCTTATACTTTTCATTCGCTTTCTCCAATCGTTCCTGAACGATTTTATGACACTCTGCCAATCCATCAACAAAATCAATAGCCCGCTTAACTGTCCCCTTTGGTTGTGGTACTATAGTCAAATCCAACGGCCCCTTTGGTAAACTTGAATACACTATCTGAAATGGACTGAAACCCGTACTGCGGTTTATAGCATGATTATGAGCAAACTCCGCTTGACATAACTTCACATCCCAACTCTTCAGATTGTCTTTCACAAGGCACCGCAACAAATTTCCCAAAGATCTATTAACGACTTCAGTCTGACCATCGGACTGCGGATGGTAAGCACTACTGACATTAAGCTTTGTTCCCACCATCTTCCACAAACTCAGCCAAAAATGACTTAAAAATCTAGTATCCCGATCAGAGACAATGGATTTTGGTAAACCATGTAAGCGATACACTTCTTTAAAGAATAATTCGGCAACACGGACGACATCAGCTGTCTTCTTACAGGCAATCCATCTTCGAAAACCTGTCCACTACAACATATATCGAATCATTCCCCCTTTGAGTTCTCGGTAATCCCAAAACAAAATCTATACTGATATCAACCCACGGTCTAATTGGCACGGGTAACGGCATATACAATCCCGCATTCGTCGCTGTCCCCTTGGAAACTTGGCAAATATGGCATCTCTCCACAAACTTTCCAACTTCCCGCTTCATTGACGGCCAATAATAAGATTGAGAAATCAATTGTAAAGTACGATCTCTACCCACATGTCCTTCCTCATGCAACTCCTTTACAATCTTCATTCGTAAGCTGCACTCCGGTATACATAATCGATTTCCCTTAAAAAGAAAACCATCCACCATTACAAACTAATCCGTCTTTCCCTCCTTGACTTCATCTACATGCTTTGCAAAGTAAGGATCTTCAACACACAACTCTGGAAGTACTTCGAACCCCATCACTTCAACTTTTATTGTAGTTAAGAAATGATTTCTTCTGCTCAACGCATCCGCCACACGGTTTGTTACTTCAGATTTGTGTTTCACAACAAATGTAAATTGCTGCAAATACGCAATCCACGATGCATGCCTTGGTGCAATCTTGTCCTGTCCCTGCATATGCTTCAACGCTTCATGATCAGTATATAAAACAAATTCTTTATGAAACAAATAATGTCTCCAGTGTTTCACGGCTTGCACGATAGCATAAAATTCCACACCATATGTATTATATCTCATCTTTGCTCCGGATAGCTTCTCACTGAAATATGCAATAGGACGACCTTTCTGACTTAACACCCCTCCAATCCCAACTTTAGATGCATCAGTATGTAATTCAAACAACAACTGAAAATCTGGTAACACTAGAATTGGTGCTGTCGTCAAAAGTTCTTTGATTCGTTCAAAAGCAACCCCTGCTTCCTCTGACCATGAAAACTGTTTCCCCTTCATACAATCAGTAACTGGTGCCATCACGCTACTGAAGTGTGGAATGAACCTTCGGTAGAATGATGCCAAACCATGAAAACTTCTAACTTCAGTTATCGTCTTCGGTTGTGGCCAATTTCTGACTGCTTCAACTTTATTTTGATCCACCTGTATACCTCCTCCCGATATAACATATCCCAAGAATAAAACACTAGGCGCCATGAACATGCATTTCTTTGTCGCAACATAAAATTGTTCCTGACGTAGTACCATCAACACTTCTCTCAGATGTTGTAAGTGTTCTTCTGGACTTCCACTGTATACTAGTATATCATCAAAATACACCACCACAAACTTCCCAATGAATGGTCTAAAAATCTGATTCATCACTCGCATAAATGTACTCGGTGCATTCGAAAGACCAAACGGCATCACCAGCCATTCGTACAATCCTTCCCTTGTCTTGAATGCTGTCTTCCATTCGTCTCCTGGTCTGATTCGAATTTGATGATAACCACTCTTCAAATCAATCTTCGAAAATATAGTAGCCCCGCTCAACTGATCCAACAAATCATCAAGCCTCGGCATTGGAAATCTATATCTGACAGTTATTTTATTCAATGCTTGACTATCAGTGCACATCCTCCACGTCCCATCCTTCTTCGGTACTAGCAATGCTGGTACAGCACATGGACTTAAACTTTCCTGCACATGCCCCTGTTCAAGCAATTCTTCCACCTGCCTTCGCAACTCCTCGTGCTCTTTTGGACTCATTCTGTAGTGTGGTCTATGTGGCAACACAGCTCCTGGAACAAGATCAATTTGATGTTGAATGTCTCTCAACGGCGGTAACTCCGTTGGCAACTCCTCTGGAAATACATCTTCAAATTTCTCCAGCACTGGCTTTACTTCTTCAGGAATCTCAACCACTTCATGACTCTCACGTCCAATCAACAAGTACACTTCAGGTTCCTCTTCGACTTCTTTAACAAACTCCTTCAAAGACAGCAAAGTTTTAAGCTCTTCAATCTCCTCCAACTTGCTTTCTTCTTGTTGTCGCTTCTTGGGAACTAAAGTAATCTTTGTGCCTTCAAACATGAAACTATAACTGTTCGTACACCCATCATGTTGTACTGCTCTATCATACTACCATGGTCTCCCCAACAACAGATGACATACGTCCATATCCACAACATCACACCAAATTTCATCCTTGTATTTCTTCCCAATTGAAAAAGTAACACAAGCTCTTCGATTAACTCTCACCTCCCCACCTTTCCTCAACCAAGCTAACTTGTAAGGCTTAGGTTGCTTCTCTGTCTTCAATGCTAACTTCTTCACTGCTTCTGTAGAGATAATATTATCACAGCTTCCCGCATCAATGACAAATTTGCAAACCCTTCCCAAGGTAGTACATGTTGATTGAAAGATGTTACTCCTCAACCAGCTAGTATCTTCCTCCTGCTTCGGTGTCAAGCAATTCCTCCTCATCATTAATGTATATCCATCATCTCCTGACAACAACTCTTCCTCCTCAACCGGTAATGAATTAAAACATTCAGCCTCCTCATCCTCAACCTCCGCTATCATAGCTCTCTTCTTCGGCTTTGGACATTCATTACTTTTATGGCCCATTTCTTGGCAATTATAACACTTGAAACCATTATTGACTTTCGTCTTCCCAACCTCATTCACAACTGGTTTTGCAACAGCTTTTGAAACATTAGAACTTCCACTAACACCCTTCACTGGATTGTTGGAATTTGTAAACACACCACCACCTCGTCTACCTTGCTTCTCCCAAGCTAACGCCTTTTGGTGTGCTTCTGCAACTGATCTGGGATCAAACATGTTCACCATATCTTGAATCTGCATTCTCAACCCTCCAACAAATATAGCTGTTAGCTGCTCCTCCGTTTCCATAATATCATTCCTGGCAATAAGCTGATAAAATTCATCTGCATAATCATTAACAGTCTTCGTTCCTTGCCTCAAGTTTTGCTAACGTTGATACATAAGCGATTGATAATTATAAGGCAAGAACGTAGCTTTCATCAATTTCTTCATCTTTTCCCATGATTCAACCTTTGACTTCCCCATCCGTTCACGTGTAAGTTTGGTTTGCTGCCACCACGCCAAAGCTCTACCCCTCAACCTTGTAGCAACCAACTTCACTCTACGATGTTCTGGAACCTCCTTGAAGTCAAAAATCTCTTCAACATTAGCCATCCAATCTAAAAACTCCTCAGCTTGCATACCTCCTTTGAATTCTGGAATTTCCGTTTTCATTCCCGATTCCCACTTGTGATCATATTCTGAGTAATTTCTTCCTTGACCTCGTCCTTGTCCACGAATACTACCACCATCATACTCCTCTTCAAAATCTGATGTATATCGATGTCGATCCTGACCACCAACATCTCTACTACCATTATTTCTTCGATCACGACCATTCACATTCCGATCATCAACATTCCTGTAAGAATCTCGACCCATACTTCAATGATTACTATCGACACTTCTCTCTCGATTGGAATGTGGTGAAACTCTACTCCCCCCATGATTAGATCCAGGTGAAACCCTTCTCTAATTTTGATTCATTTATATCATCATCTTCTCGATTCGACCAATCCCTTCATTAAGCTTCTCATTAAAATTTTCATTAATTCTTTGCTCCATCTCATCAGCTTCTTCTCTCCTATACAATGCTTCAACGTTTTGATGTCGATTAGCTCTCCTTGGCGGCATGATTGAAACTTCACAAATACTTCGAAAATTCACACAACTCTTAGCTCGGTTTGGTTTGAACGATTTAACTTGGCTCGGCACTTCTCTTAACTCGCGGCCGACTCAACTCAACACGCTCACACTTCACTAGCTTGCTCAAACGCGTACATGACTTATCCCGGCCTCACGACTTAACTTGGCTCGGCTCAATTCAAATTTCTCTTGGCGTGCAAAACAATCCCGCGCAAATCCAAACACTTTTCCAATCTTCAATCCAAAACAAAATGGATCAAACTCTTCCAACTCGTTGCAACTTTGCGATGAACACGATGAACACCAACTCCTCAAACACTTCAATACTCGGTTAGAACAATGAAATGATGCTTGATCTACACTTCTACTTAGCTCGGCTCAACACTTCAAGCTCGGCTAACACTTCAACTTCGAAATTCTAGGCTCCAAGACTCGTTTAGCTATGATTGGCTAAAACAAGCTCTGATACCAAAATGATGCAGCAGCGGAATTACAAAATTGTGTGAATCTGTGAAAGTAGCGATCGATGGATTGAAGATGCTGAAATGCCCAAATTCGTTGATCCGAAGATACCGAATTCTAGCTATCTTCGTCACGTTGATCGCGTACGATACCGTGAAAGAAGATCTACAATTCTTCAAGCGTTGATCAAGCGCACTTGATACCACGAATTGGCTTCTACGATCGTTGATTCGAGCGTACTCGAATTGCCGAAAAGAGGAGATAGGAGATTACACTCAACTACCAATTTAAATGAAAGCACAAAGCTAACAAAACAAAAGTTTATTTCAAAAATCACCTTTTTTTACAAATGACCAACACGTCGCTATTTATAGAAGTTACAACTCCATACGACTCGATTCTGGACAACACTTAGGTCGGCCACGACCTAAAACTTCACGACCTAAAAACATCACGACCTAAAAATAGGCGACTTAAAAACAAACGACTTACGACCTAAAACAATCCGACCTAAAAAAACATTACAACATAAGCAAATACAACACAACGCTTTACAACTCATAGGTCGGAAACGACCTAAAACTTCACGACTTAACACTTGAACGACCTAAAAACAAGGCAGCGTCTTCCAGAAATCCAGACGTCATGAGCTTCAGCGACCTAAAGTTTCTCGCGACCTAACTTAGGTCGTAGGTCGTTTACGCGACCTAACTTAGGTCGTAGCTCGAGGCAGTCTTCTCTCGAAATATCGGAGCGACCTATCTTAGGTCGTAGGTCGTTCACGTGACCTAACTTAGGTCATATCTCTTCTTCGCGACCTAGCATAGGTCGAAACATATCTCCGCGACCTAAAGTAGGTCGTAACTCGTTAGGTCGTTCGAGCGCCTTTCCCTTTAGCTCGTTAACTCGCGAGTCTCCACTAGGTCGTTGCCGAGCTTCACTAGGTCGTTGGAGCGACTTAAAGGCCTCGTTAGGTCGTTCACGACCTAACACTTCACTGAGCGACTTAAACGATTCGTTAGGTCGTACGCGACCTAACTCTTCACCATTCTGGGTATTATTTTGGGCTGCATCAATTTATGAAGTGAAGATGACTTAATTTTGCATTTATTCTTTCGCGTTTAATTGTTGGTTAAAGGTCTCAAGCAAGATGATTGAGCCTTCATTCGTTCATAAACGTTCAAGTCTATATTTTGAGAAAGAAACATATGGGCCCGACAACTGATATCTGATTACTGTGTTGATATTATATACTGATTAAGTTTATGCAGTATTCGTCAAGCTGATTTTTGTCTTCTCTAATTATTCTCTATGTAATTTTTCAACATAGCATTGCTTTGTTCAAATGAGTTATGTGAACTATTCTTGCGTTTCTTTAGAAGCAATATTTTTGAAGCTTATGAATGTAATATATGTTATTAACTGGGATCATGTAAAATAAAGTTTATCAGTAAACGAAATGGAAATTAATATCCCTCCATTTTCAATCTTAGTAGATTTTTTTTTCTTCTTGAGAACATGTTTTGAATTACAATTTTAAAATTATTTTTGATTTTTTTTTCACACTTAAAAGCACATGTTTTTATGATCAGCCCTAAACTTTTTTTATTATCTTGGATTTTTTTTTGAAAAATGCAAATATTTATATTTTTTACTGCAAACGCGTAGAGCATACACCGCAAATATTTGCAGTTTAAAAAACTACAAATATTTGCAATTTTAGAAACAGCGAATATTTACGGTCTGGCTGAAACTAAAAATAATGATGTTTTCTAAAACATATTTTTGAGAAAAGACGACTGTATATTTTGATACTTAAAAAGAGTATTTGTACAAAAGTTTCCATTAAAAAAATATACGTCCTTATACACAAATTATCTTGATGGTCCGAACACCTCAGAACATGTTTTAATACATTTGAACATGTTCAAACATATATGAGTGTTATCTCATCACATCCAAACACATTGAACATATGAACAAGATCGAACATCGAATAAACATGTTTGAACGTCATCCTAGAATGTGTTAATGCATTTGGACATCGTTTGAACATTTTGAACAGCATCCAAAAACGTCTAACATGTTTATACATGTTCGAAAATCATTTAGGAACACATGAATGTTGTTTGAACACTTCCATATGCTTTTGAACACATCTTAATTAACACATTCATACATTGTCCATACATGTTCGAAAATCGCTTAGATTCATCCGAACACGTCTTCACACATTCAAATATCTTCCAACTATGTTTGAACGCGTTCGAAGATCATTTAAACATATCAATAACATCGATCGAACACGTCTAAACATTGTCCAAACACATCTAAACATCATTAGAATATGCCTTAACATGTAAGAACATCGTTCCAACACTTCCAAACACCATTCAAATACGTCTTAACACATCCAAAAACATTGAAAATCAATCCAAATACTTCTGATCATCGTTCGAGCACATTCAAAATTCATTTAGATGCGTTAGATCATCAAACACTAACATGTTTGAATATCTCCCAACCAATCATAACACATTTGAGTTTCATCAGAACATGTTCAGTCTAAACTCGTCTTAACATATCTAAACGTCATTTGAACATGTCCAGATGCTTTTGAACTAAAAGAGTTAACGGCATTTCGGTACAGGCAATCATGCAGTTTGATTATATTCTGCTACACTTAACTCTTGTAAATGAATCTTGTTTGAAATGAAAGTATGTTTTATGAGTTTTGTTTTTGTGTCCTTATATGTAATGCATCAAAAATTTGATAAATATTTTTAAATAATATTAATAATATAATTACATGAAAATAATTGAATTTTATTATTAAAATAAATATTAATAAGTGTGGACAAAATGGCCATTTTTTAAACTTTGGAATTTGAATTTGACAAAACTTGTGTCATTGCGACCATCTCGTTTTTATGAGTCGTGTAGTATTTTTGTTTATCTGGTTTGGAATCTGTATGAAGAAAATAGGATGAAATGGTATCGGGTCGAACGGGCGTCAAAACGGGAAGTTTCAAATTTGAAATCTGGCGGACAGTTTTTATGAGAAAGTGGTTGTCAAGGACCATTCTCATGGTAAGATACCTGTGGTTCTAGAAGTTTTGAGTTTGATCCCTTCAGACATCAAAATGAGTCTTCATTTAAATTAATTATCACTCTTGTTATCAAAATAAGGTTATCAAAAGTAATATTACATAGAATATTGCAAAGTAATGTTGTCGTCTAGTGTAGAAAATAGGGCTGGTTAGAAGCGACCATCCTTGAATTTTACTTTAAGCGAGCATTGACACGTCGATTATATGTTATACATTTCTTGAATCAAGTGGAATCAACATATACCATTCATGCTTAAAACAAAACTAAGGTGACTATAATAAAATGTTCAGAACAACATATAATAATATACAAATCGCAGAATATCAGATCGGTCACAGCGGAATATAACAGATACAAGCCTGAACCGACACATAATAGATACATGATGTAGAATACACATATACAAAGTGCTACATCTCAAAATGAATATGTACACAAAAGGAGTCTAATCTTAACATAGGATACTACATAATGTCAAATGTATACATATGATGACAAAAGAGAACTACTAGCTAACATATAAGATATCCACTCTAAAGGCTCAAGCCGAAGGACCTAAAATATCTAGGTTTGACCCGAGTATTATAAAAATAATAAACGGTCCAGTCTAGACTAAGATAAATGTGTTAGCAAAACTGAACGATGGATAAAGTATCTAGATCTCAATTATAAGCATATATCGATAAATATTAAACATGCATCAATAACTTCAAATCACCAAATACAAAAACTCATAATAGCTTCTTAAAAGTGAAAACCTCTGAAATGATTTGGTGATAATCCAACAGCATTAAATCTAGAAATCTCACAAATAGAAATCCGAAAATCTCATAAATAAGGGGGACGCCAATCACCAAGGTTGGTAAAATAAATTCACCTACATGCATATAACTCCAAGATAGACGTATAAGTCTATGGACATCAAGATAGGTACGAGGCATATAAACATCGAAATATGTATAAACCTATGAACTCCAAAATAGGTACGAAACCTATAAACATCGAATAGGAACAAGTCCTATAAACATCAAGATAGGTACAAAACCTATAAATATCAAATAGGAACAAGTCCTATAAACATCACAGGCGAGTCATAAACTCGTCGAAAAGTGTTAAATACTTTTATATAGCAATCGAATAAATAAAGACCATGTAGCCCATACCACACGGGTTTACCCAAACGTTTACTATACAATAGTAAAATTCACTCAAGTGTAACAATGGTTCGGTCGAACAGGTCTAGTGGTTAATCGGTAAAACAAACACGATCTTTCCATACTGCTCGTTCTATTTAACCGTTTAAATCAATTTCCCATTCGATCAATAATATGCAATTTTATGAAAATATTTCTCTTTTAAAACAACTTTTAAAATATTAGTTTATAATGGAAATATATATATATATATAAGTAAGCTTTTCAAACTATCATTCCAAAACATTTCTGAAACCATTGCATATGAAAATAGATAGTGTATATATATATATATATATTACTAAAATTCTTTGTATGAATCTATATATATATTAGATTGGTACATAAATAGCCTTATATAAAACGATTGGATTTAAAAATCAATCATTTGTAAATCCGGGTTGAAAGCATGCATCAAAGGTTTGTAATTCTCCCAAGATCCATAGAACAATCTTTATGGTATAAAATCAAAATGAATTCAACAATTCATAAGTCCCGAATCTGGAAAGTATCAATGAAATCGATATGAAATGCAGTATTAAAATTAAGCAATCAACTTCTGGAAATCAACTGGGCAAACAAGTGACACTATGCCACAAAGTGAATCAGACGGCAATGATCACACAATATAAGGTGGATTTTCTGTTACCCCACTTTTTCACACAACACATGACAAAACCATTTGTTGTCTGAAAAGCCACAGAATCTTTCATCCGTTGTCTGAATAGCCCATGAAATCTCTATGAAAAAGCTTGTTATTCAGACAATATTTTATATGTCGTCTGATTTAAGTTATCAAATTTTTTATTTTGGGCTCCTTCTTTTCCCTCTCAATTATTTTGTGGCGCTTTTTTTTGTTTCCCTAGTGTATATTTTTGTTCCCGCTTTCTTTCTATTACTCATTTCTTTTTTTCACTCCATATCAAAAATTCGACCGTTTTTGGAATTAGGGTTTCAACCGCTTTGAAATCTGTTCGAATCGTCTTGCTCCTTCAATCGCTTTTCTTCTTCAATCGCCTTTCTTTATGGGCTTATTATTAAGTTGATTGCGTGCTTTGATTTAGGGTTTGTGATTTGAAACTGCCGCTTTGAGAATGTTGAAATGAAACGCCTTTCTTCTTCAATCGATGCTCGTGTTCATCGATTATTAGGCAATTTATGGTTGCGGCTACTTCTTGTTGAGAGCTCTTCGATTTATATTGGTACGATTTATGCCCCTTTCAATTTAGTCTATTTCTTATATTAGCCTTAAAAATAATACCTGAAAAAAGAATTCTTTATATTGTTCTCGACTTCTATGTCTAAAGCCAATGATGATTTGGGTATATTTATAGGGTTTTATTCCCTATATTTTTTATTTTGAAAATTTCATGCTTTGATTTCTATTGTTCCATGTCCACACTCGTGTGTGTTGCTTGTACTTGCTGTATAATTTTGTATTTCTTACTTAGTTGATGATGAAGGCAGTTTGGTTGGTTCCTGCTTTGATGCTTATGTTGGTTGTTGTTTGAGTTGTTTGTTGTGTTGAACTCTATTTTCTTGGAGCTTGCTTGTGTGTGTGAGCATATTCAATTATGTTTATGCTTACGTTGGTTGTTGTTTAGGTATATTTATAGGATCTTTCTCGGCTGTGGATTTCTCTGCTATTTTAATTTTCTTGTTCATCTTGGTATGATTTATGGCACTACCTTTTTCAATCCATGTCTTGTTCAATTTATGGCGTTTACTGTTTTAATTTGTGCCACTTCTATTTTAATTTGTGTCCCTTGCTGTTTCAATTTGTGACAAGGCAGTGCACACTAGTGATGCCTTGTTTGTGCACTTTGATGGTCCATGTTGCTTTTGCTGTCTTGGTTCATCCATACATGTTGTTGAGTTGCCTTTCTACTCACTATGTACATATATACATGTATATACATATGTGTGTATATGTATATTAGTGTGCCTGGTTATATCGAAATTGTCCCTTGTTTACTGCATTTGCACTGGCACTTGTATATACATATGTGTGTATGTATATATATGTTTATATCTGCATATCACTACATATGTGTGTGTATATGTGTGAACTTCCATGTATATACATATATACATATGTATGTATATATATGTGTGAATGTTCTTATATCTACATATATATGTTTTAATTTGTGACACTTGCTTTTGCACTGTGATTTCTTGTTACACTTTCAATTTGTTGTTTTAATGTGTGAACTTCCATGCTTGAACCATTTTGAGGTTTAGTTGAACTTGTTTTCAGTTCTAAACCATTTTTAATTGCATTTGAGTCAATGTGTGCATGGTTTTGCTGCTTGGTTTAATGTAGTGTTGAGATACTTTTGATACTTTTGAGCTGAACCAATTTTGAATTACTTGAGCTTGAACCATTTTGGGTATGTACATATATACATATATATATACACATATGTGTATATATGTATATTACTTGAGCTCTGAAGCTTGCTGTTTGGTTTGCTTGTACTTGTACTTGTATATGTGCCTAGTTTGTTTTGATTGACTCCCTGATGCTTACTGTTGGTTGAATCTCTGAACATGTGTTGCACACATACATGTATACATGTATATACATATGTGTATATGTGTGTTTCTACAACACTTGTTGTTTTGCTTGTGTCTGTTTATGTGCACTGTGATTTCTTGTTACACTTTCAATTATAAATCTGTTTATGTTCAGTTCTCACATATACTAGTATGTACTTGAGCTTGAACCATTTTGAGTATGTACATATACATATGTGTATATATGTATATTAGTTGAGCTATGAAGCTTGCTGTTTGGTTTGCTTGTACTTGTACTTGTATATGTGCCTGGTTTGTTTTGAGCTGTTGAATTGCTAAAACTATTTTATGATATGTGTACCTGAGTTGAGCCCGAGGAGGCTTGGGCTTGACCTTGTGCACATTTGCACTATGTTGAGCCTTCTGGCTTGACCTTTGCAATAGTCTGTGAGATTTAATCGATGTCCGGCCTTGTGATATTCAGTGGTACATTGCGCATATCATAAGTTGTCTATGCACATATATATTTGTCCTTGTTTAAAACACAAAAAGAAAACAAACCCATAAGCCGAAGCAATATTAATATTCAAATTCAATTTTATTTTTGCAATTTAGGTTTGTTTCCTATTCCATTTTACTGCGTTGTTTATTTGACAGGTATAGGAGATGGCTGGACACAAGCTGGAGCAAGCAAATCAAGATCAACATAAAAAAAACTCGAGTGAGTGTGAGTGAGTGCTAATAAAAAAACGTTATATATGAGAGTGTAGAGAAAAATTGTATATATGAAGAGTGATAGTGAAAGTTGTATTGTATTTGAAAATGTAAGTATAGTGAAAGTTGAATTGTATTTGAATCTGAATTTGATTTGAAATAAAATATTTGTTTAAATAAAATTGTGATTCATTATTTCATTCTGCAAATATAACATAAGTGTAATTGGTATGCATATTAGTCAATATATATATATATATTTATATATATATATGCTGTCTGTTAGAAAATTCTAGAAATGATACTATAGCATCAGACAATATATGGTTTTTATATATTTTTGTTGTGTTAGTGCATATCAGACGACGGGGCATATTTGTGGTCTGATGTGCAATGAGACGGTACAGGATTTAACGACAAATAGATATGCAATAAGACAACGGAGCATATCCATCATTTGATGCATTTTTTCCCATAGTGTGACAAAAGAGTCGATCCAGAAATGCCGGAACGTAGCCTGGAAGTCAAGTTCAGGCTACAACCAGTGCACCTATTCGACCAACCGGCCCATCGGTTGGCTCGCCTGGGCTGACGTCCAGGCGATTCCGGTGACCTTCCGTCAATTCGTTTTCTCTCATTCTTCCCGTGTTGCTTCTCTAATGATCTAAGGTACTGAATAGGCAGTCATGCATGCATATAAACATGTATAATTGGATGAAATTCATGATTTCATATAGTGGTTTTCAGTAAACAACAAATTCAATTCAATTAGACAATGAATCCATCAACATATTGAGATCATATACAGTTTAAATTCAACCATGATCATATAACAGTAGCAACCATTTATCTAAGGCTAGAAATTGTGAGATAAACTCACCTATTTGAGCTTGAATGAAGGATAATAACCCAATTTCTCTATGCTAATCTCTATCAACAATTAACCCTAGGTCAAACTTAGAAATTGACAACACAAGATTACACTTCATGTTGAAAACTGAAATTAAAACTATAAAAGATGGAATAGAATATAAAAGAGATTACCTGAATTTGTTTTCTATAATTACTAACAATTAGCCTTCAGATTTCCTTTGGATTTGGGGATGGATTTGATTTTCAGGGTCTTTAAAATGGTGGAGTTAGTTTTTAGGCTAAAGAACTAGACTGAAATGAGAAAGGAGAAGAGAAAGATGAACGTACTTGTTCCTCTTTACCTCGTTTTACATTACTACATGGGCCTAGTGGATACTTTGGACCCAATAGGAATGTGCACTCATTTTTTTGTTTTCTCTCTTTAAAACACTATTTAAATTATAAAGAATGTTCCATTTAACCTATTTTGATTCACAATTTAATCATCCTAACATGGAATTCTAGTTCAAAGACTTATCCTAACCGCTGCCCGAACACCCCAAAAGAACCCCGGACTGAGCTCCCTTTGATTTGGCTTCGATTGATCAGAAAACCTGATTGAAGTATGTCCAACCGGTGCACCTATTGTGCCAACCAGTGCACCTGTTGTGGCCGGTTGAATAGGCAGTCTATTATATGTGTTTTTTCTTATTTTTGTTTTGTTTGTTTCTCACTCATTTTTAATCGGATTCTCGATCCATTTTCTTCTGAATTTAGATATGATTCTTTACTACATTTCTACCTTCATTTCATCAAAAAGTTTAAACAGAAATCATTTCAAAATTGTTGTACAAATTGGTGTTTTCAAGCTAGTTTTTGAAAAATACAAATACAGCCTTTACGCATATATATCTTCAAATACCTTTAAAAATCATTATAAATTCAAAATAAAATCATAATAAGACCTGATATATCAAATTGCAATTTTTAATTATTTTTATATAATATATATATATATATATTATATTTATTTTGATATAATTCATTTCATAGCTCAAACATTGTTTATTTTCCATTTCTCACTAAATAAATCATATCCCTTAGAATATATATCCATAAATCCATAATTAAAATTTTAAATTCACACACACACACACACACACACACATATATATATATATTATAGGTATCTTATAACTTTAGAAATCATTTTTATATCATTCTGATGTGATTTTATATCCTAAATCATTTTTACACAAAACCGAGCTGAATTTCATATATTATGAAATTGCATCTTTATAAATTCATATAAGTCGATTAAAATCCCACAAAAATACTTTTTAGATCTGTTACCATCATATCAAACTTTAAAAAGTAATTTTGTATCGATTTGACAAGATTAAATGTCCCAATCAGATAAAAATACAATTTCATGCCCGTTTTCACATATTACGAAAATGTATGAATATCAATTCATATAAATTATATAAAAATGCCCAAAAATTATATATAGGTCTTTAAATTTGATATTTCATCTTAGAAATTTATTCATATAAATTTCTAACCATTATACTATAAATTTCCCATTTATATTTATCTCACTTGGAAAACTAATTAAATAAATTTCTTATTTATTTAGTTCCAAATTTTAAATCGGAAACAAAACCAAATAAAATTCCCCAATTTTATCTTAAAATTAATTAAGATAAATTAAACCGTACATTTTTGTTTAATTTCAGGTAATTTCGACCAGGTTTGTTACACATTGCGGTTGTCTCGTTTTTATGAATCGTGAAGTATTTTTGTTTATCTCGTTTGGAATTCGTATGAAGAAAATATGGACGAAACGGTATTAGGTCGAACAGGCGCCAAAACTGGAAGCTTCAAATTTGAATTCGGTGGACATTTTTCCTCCTTGGTTTAAATGCAAAACACGTACTCCATTTTCAGAAAGCTGACCGATCATTTCTTCTTTCTATCTCTTCCTCTCTCAACCTACCAAGGATCAAACCATAATATCTCTCTCTAAACTTAACAAAAACACACAAGACCGGAAGCGTTGCGAAGCTATCTGATAAGACTATGCAGCAACAGTGATTCGGAGGTGAAGATCTAAAGAACGGAAGCGCAGCAGACTGGACAATGGAGATATTGGTAGTGGAGAGCAATAAGTGAGTGATTCGTCCTTTTTTCTTCGTATAATGCAATTATAATTTTATATCTATGACATTTAGACATATCAGTGTAGTACAACATAAATAAACATCAAAAATAAGATTTAATTAGGATTAGGAGAGATTTGGCTATGAACAGTAAAACCGAAATAGGTTTATGCTAGATTTTGGAATTTTGATAAACTTACACCCTAATTGATGAAATAAAGTGATAAAATGGACTTAGAAACGTAAGGCTAGGTACGTTCTCAGATGACCAGAGGCGAAACGGAGGCAGAAACAACGACGAAAATCTACCATTTACGCAACTTGGCAACTGTTAGGATTCACGTGCATCGGTTCACTAGCGGAGGTGAATGGGGCACCGGTGGCCTGTTTAGGCTCAGGTTGAACTTGGATCCTTAATGGCCTATATAAATAATAAACAATCGATGCAAGCCTTGCTCTCTTGTGTTATAGAAGGCAATTGGAAGCTATTGATGAGGCAAATGACGATGATACAAATTGGGTGAATGGTTGTTATGATTGGTTGCTATTTGAAATGAATATATATATTATTGTAATGTAGAGACGTGATATATTGGTGAATGTGAAACGTGAATGAGTCCGTAGCATAGGTAGACATCACAGGATATGGATATGGATACAGATATGGATACAGACATGGATACAGATATGGATATAGATAAAGATATAGATACAGATACGAATATGGATGCGAATGCGGACCTGTGACACAAATAGGTGGTCCAGGAACTACGTTGCTCCCCTATAACGCTTCAGCGGGCTAAGTGGAGGAGGTGGATGTTAAGCGACTCTATAGTCTATGGACGGACTAGGATGTGAGTCCAATTAGCACGAGGACAATAGGCTTTCCTGTAGGCTTCAGGCGGTCTAGCAAAGTGAGTCATATGCACGATTTACATGACCGTGGGCAACACACAACCCTATAGGGCACAAGGTCTAGGGAAGTGAGTCTGTATAGTGATGATGCGGTACGACTAGACATGTATATGATAGTTAAGTGTAACGTGATGACATGACGTAAGGTGATCGAATGATAGGCTCATATCATATTATAGTATTATTTTTGCAGTATATATAGGGTGAGACTATTTCTCACTCACCAAACTTATGTCTGACTCTTTCCTATTTTTCTCTTTATATATGCATCCAAGTTTATGGAGTTTGGAGACGGAATGTCATTAGAAATAGCGACTCATTGTATATATATTTGTATGTTGTAAATAAGCGGTTTAACCTGGATTTGACTATTGTATGGTTGGGTTATAGTTATATTGTTCAAATATAGGTATTTGATATTGTAGACATGTTATGGTGACATGACTATGGATATCATTGATGTATTGTATTTTATTTCCTTCCATCGTAAGACTCTGAAAGTCGTTAATTAGTATTGTATGTGACTATATCTGATATTATTTTATCTCAACCCCAACGACTCGTCTTTTTAGTTCTCAGGTTTTGACATCAGTTTGGGCGTTGAACTTGGGGTTGAAAAGGCAGTTGTTACATTTGGTATCAAAGTACATGTTAGAAACTAGGAACATATTAAGAGAACGTATTTTTATTTTCCATTAGATATATAAGATATATAGAACCATGTACATATGTACACAATCATTTACTGATCCAATTTTGTTTACTATCTATTAGGAAGTTGCTAATGAATCTCAGTTTTACAGATAGCTGAAATGAGTAATTCAGCCGAAACTAGAACTTAGTCCAATGTAGCCAATGCTAGTGGGGTAGAAACCAGTGTATAGACTAGCACCTGAGTGGATGTACTAGATATTCCCAGAGTCAATATTCCAGTATGGTTCAGATGCTATATTCAGGTGATGAACCATGTAACACCCCGTAAAATGAAGGATAATTAATAAATAATTAACAAGGCTCCAAAAATAGAATTTGAGCAAACGTTGGAATTTGGTCATGGAACTTGCACCATTGTGTCCGTGACGATTTTCTAAGCAACTTTCATACTTGAAGTGTTAACCTTGGTCAGTAACTATATGTTCTATTATACTTTACTATTCCACTGTGAGTTATATCAATAATACTTTGATATGTTTTTTTGTTTAGTTGTAGGATACAAAACTTTGATAGACTTGGGTTTTTGATTTAGCAAAAATTCAGGCCCGTTGGGGTGCGGGTTGTTACAAACCAAGCTAGTGCCAACCCCACTGAACCTGTAGGCACCACTACCACTGTTAACCATGGTGTGATTCCAGTCTCAGCACCATCAACAATTGACTTTCCTTATCTATGTAAGGATTTCTTCAACCTTGGTGGAAAGTCTTTTCTTGAGAAGGAACCATACTCGGTGACTAGGATGTGGCTGAATGATTGTGAAAAGATTTTCAACCTATTATGACTTGGAGATGGTATTAAGAGAAAATTAGCTACTTGGCATTTGAAAGGTGAGGCGACATGTTGGTGGGAAGTGGTAACAACTGAAGTAGGTGAAAATACCATTACTTGAAGGATATTTAAAACAAGGTTTGAAATGAAGTTTCTTTCTGGTGCTGAGAGGGATCCATTATTAGAAAAGTTTATTCATCTTAAGCAAGGAGAAATCATAGTTAGGGAGCATATAATTCAGCTCAATGAGTTAGCCAGATTTAGTTTTGAGTCAGTGAATGCTTAGGAGAAGAAGGCGTTGAAGTTTGCAAAAGGTTTGAATTCACCCCTAAGAGAACTAGCATCGAATCAGATACTAGATGGAACGACGTTCGAGGGACTGGTGGATGTAGCACCGTCGAATTCTTTGAACAAAACTTTGATTAAGGAATCAGAGAGTCGGAAATAGGGAAAGCACAAAGGAAATGGACCACAAGGAGGTCAAGGCAAAAAACAGGTGGTTACTTGTCATAGATATCATAAGGTGGGACACCTTGCAAAGAATTGTAGGACGAATCTCCCTAAAGGTAAATACTATAATTGCAACCAAGTGGGACACATAGCAAAGGACTGTAAAGTAGACCCAGATCAAAAGAAAGTTAAGTGTTATAATTGCTATTAGTTCGGACACATGAAAAGGGACTGCCCACCTTTGAAAAATAAAGGTCAGATAGTGAGGGCATATGCTCTGAATGTCGTTCCAACTTCTAGTAAAGCACCACGGTCGACTTAGGAGAAGGGAAAATAGATTGTAATGGAAGGTGTGTTGACTTTATTTGACTATCCTATTCGTACTTTATTTGACACCGGTTCATCTCATTCATTCATTGCAAATGCATTAGTTGATAATTTAACCCTTAAACCTGACATCGTGCACGAGTCTATTTTGGTGTCGAATCATTTGGGGAATCGATTTATTTATCGATGCTATGTCATAACTTAAAGTTGGTCATTAATGGTTTGAAGTTCCCCTATGACGCATATTTGCTAAACTTTCGGCGTATGGGTTGATTTTGGGAATGGATTGGATGCCTCGCTATGTGGTAGTGTTGGATTATGACATGAGGATGGTTAGATTGAGGAAGGGCGAAGGACTTGATTTGATTCTATGTTATGAGCCTAATATTTCTGTTATGGAGACATATTTATATTTACTCAGTCTGTCATAGGAAGAGCTATCGTATATACCCGTAGTGATAGTTATCGAGACTAGAGTACATAACGCTCTCCAGATGTTAGACAATGTATTACTCATGGCTGTTGGAGCGCAAAGGGGTTATGTACCAATAGTTATTGGATAATTATGGAATAACCCACTTGATAGTTTCTTTTGTTTATTATAACTAAGGCCAAATAGAGAATATTGAAGCGACGATATTACACAGTTTTCTCGACTTGAGAATACTGTTGGACTTTAATGTAGACGCTCCACTTTGATTATAGTTAAATCGTGGCATGATGTGCATCAAACGACTATAGTTGGGTCTGACTTGAAAGCATTGGAAGTGAAACATAGAGAGTTCTTTTCCTCGGTTATATGAGGCTAGTATCACGTTCAACTGTAGTCAACTCAAAGGCAAAGTCTTTGGTCAAAGCAATACGGTTAATAATAATTGTTATTATTGAACCAATGACTTTTTGTTTGGAGTAACCAAGTTGAATGTGGATGATACTGGAATTTTTACCAAAACCAATTTCCATAAGTCCAAAAACAATATTGTTTTGATGGAGAGAATTGATGTAAATAATTGTCATTATTGAGTACCGCTTAAAATAATAAAAATTGATTTTACCAAAATGATATGTAAGTGATAAATTTGATCAAAATCTCACACCACTAGCTAAGGCGATGTGTGAACATTAATATTTGAATTGTTGGATACTAATCGGTGACTAAATTTACACCTTTGAGTCACACAACCGTAATGGTGAATTTTTCAAAAAATCACATGATTTAATTTGTTTATAAAATGTTGTAAATTAATTAAATTAATTAATATTTAATTTATTTGATGTTTTCTAGTTGTTTGCAATTATCTGAATGCATTTATAAAAGTTATATTTATGTGCATTGATATACGATATCGGTGTAATTTTAAAGGGGTTTTAATAAAAGATAATTGCATGAAGGGATTTACGAAAATTTTATGTCATTTGATGACATGTATTTTCGACTAAACATGTGGAGGGAGAGGAGTGGGGGAGAGAGAGAAAAAATAAGAGAATTCATTATGGAAGTTTTAATTAAAAGAATGTAAAATGTTTCATTCTTTCATTAAAAATAAATCCATTAATTCATTTCGTACCGACATTCTTTATATGCAACTTTTCTCTTCTCACCTTATAACCTTTCACGGTAGAAATCAAATGAATTTTTTCAAATTTTATCAACTCCAAATCAAATGCAAACATCAAATAATAATCAAACATAAGTGGTTCATCCATCTCTTGCAAGGATTAATTAACCGTGAATCTTAGAGACCTAGGAGTTATTCTTCATTTAAGGCATGAATCCTATGCTGCTTCTTAAGGTGATTATTTAATCACAATTTTTAATTATATATCACATCTTGATAGCGTAGTTTAGATCTTTTATAGTAATTTACAATGATTTTATACGTGCAAATTTTGTCATCTATAACTGTTTGAATCTGTATATATATACATATGAATCTTTTTGTATTTTAAGTATAATTGTTAAAGTTTTGTACTAATTTATAAAATAATATATTATATATATACATATGATTTAAATAATGATAACTCCTTGGCAAAATAAAGCAAATAAATAAATAATGATAACTTTATTCCTACATGTTTCAAACTTGTGTATTTGCAAATGGTTTATGTATTTTAATATAATAATAAAATTATTTTATATCTGTCTGCTTATTTATTTTACATATATATATATATTATTTATTTAAAATATTTTTAACTATTTTATAGTTTTCAATTTGATAAATGAAATTATTTACTTAGCAAAATTAGACATTTTGGATTTTAGATTTGAATTATTTTATTAACTTAGTCAAATCTATTCAAATATTTTAATTATTCATTTCATTTAATACATAAATTAATATATATGTATATAATATATATATATATATATGTGTGCATGTATATACATATAAGTTTAAAATATTTTGAAAGAAAGCTAAAGAAAGTGTAAATGAAGACCAAAAGATCTCTATCTTTTATTCTCCTTAATTTTCACTTAAATGCCTTTCAATCTTTCTTTAATGCCACTTAAATGCACCACTACCCATTCGAATATGAATCTATTTTATCGACTTAGTCGAATCTATTCAATTTTTTTTTTCATTTAATATATAAATTAATTTACACACACACAAACATATGTTTAATATGTTTTGAAAGCAAACTAAAGAAAGAGTAAATGAATGCTAAAATATCTCCATCATTTCCTCTCCTTAATTGCCACTTAAATGTCTTTTACTTTTTCTTTAATGCCACTTAAATTCGCTACTAACCATTCAAATTTGAATATATTTTATTGAACAAGTCAAAATTATTTAAATAATTTTCATTTTTTTTTAAATTAGGTACTTAGATGGTAGTACATATTAATTAAACTAAGAAAACACTACACTGCACATCAATATATGTTTGAATCACACTACGCAAGATTCGAACTTATGACCTCTCGCACCAAAGTCGAAGTGTTTAACCACTAAGACAGTGATGTTGGTCTTTAAATTATTTATTCCATTTAATGCGTAGATTAATTTTGATATACATACATACACATAAGTTTAAAATGTCCTGTGACAACCATTGTATGTATAAATGAAGAATGTATACATTATAGAAGCAAATCCCAACATCTATGTATGTATATATTAACTACGTACACCCTATGTCATGTTGCAAGTGCATTATACACATACGAGTGTATTTAATATACTCATAATAATGTCTAATATAAATTAAATAAAGCTCCAATTAAAATAATAAAAAAGCTATTTTTGAAAACAATATTAAATTGGATCTGATAAACCCTTTAGACTTCATAGCCTAATATATCCAAATTTTTTTTTTTGAAATCTACATATTTTTCCCGCTTCCAACTAGCCTGGTTTCTTCAATAATGATTTGGGCTTAGACTAAAATCCCGCATTTCCAAATCTCATTATTTCCTTTCCCTTAATATGAAATTCCCTTCATTGAGGCATTCTATCCTTTTTCTTAATGGTCGAATTTAACTAATACAATTAACCTTTTAATTAATTAGTTAAATTTCCCTTGAGTATTTTCTTTAGTTAACTTCATTAATTATCTTTTAATAAATTTTGATTAAAATATGACACTGTAAAATATGGAGTGTTATAGTTTTGGTTTATGTTAGTAATATACATATGTGCATATATTCAAAAGAGGACTATTAAACTTGTAAGCAAGTTTTAAATAATTGAACAGCTCTTAAAATTTTATATGGAAGAACTTATGCGACCTAGGCAATTTGCATCATTGAAATATTAATTTCGAAGTGTGTGTATTTGAAGATGTGTACATGCATATGGATACATACGTATGTACATACATACATACAGTCATACATATAAGTAGCTGAATTACTTATATTTTGATTTGGACGTCTAAATGGTTGTGTAAGTAAGTTGGTTGAGATTTTATGTATGAATGGGTATGTAAAAGAGGAAAGGCGCGACGACCTCAGCAATAAAACCTGGGCACTCTACCCAGGCATTTCCATGTACCACCGGTTGACTTGTCTTGAGCACAGATGCCCAACAATACTAGTTCCAAACATTTTAACTGGAATAGATACGACGGGTGGCTGAGACAAGTTCACAGGGGCTTGACAATACCAAAGACTACTTGACTTAGTCTAGAGGCAGAGCATGGTGATGTAAAAAATAATGGCTATATGATCGAGTAAGAGGCACGAGATGAGACTTATGTGGTTCACATAATGAGACGACTACTCTAGGCCCTTTTGTGTTAGTGTGTACACGGTATTGGGTGCTTTACATATGGCTTAGGTATGACTTTCTATAGATATCCAAAAGTAAACAATATGAGATATGACCCCTAATCCATAGACTTGTAAGGACATCAATGAAATTAGTAATCCATTGTATCATAAGAGAATGTCGCAACCACTATGTGATCTGGTATATGGTTTGATGCGAGATGGGAACACTGATCTAAATAGGTTGGTCGGGTGGGGACTACAGGAGTCATGAGAATCATGCTGACTCTTTGATTATTTATAATCTAATGGTGTTGAATGGAGCGTCTATCACATGGATATCCTTTTAGAATTCAACTATCAATTATTGTTTTGTATATGATCATACGTAGATGTTGGTGTGTGGATGCTAGTGTTTAATATAGTTGTATTGTTATGTGTTACTTAACATTTTGGGTTTGGCCTAAACTAGGAAACCTTGGACATCGTTGACCATAAAGTGTAGTACTACCCCTATACCAATCTATCATGTTATTAGTATCATAACTTGTTATAGCATGCACCGATTTAATACTAATAACACTATGTATTATT
Organism: Allium fistulosum; assembly: GCA_030737815.1. NCBI lineage: Eukaryota > Viridiplantae > Streptophyta > Magnoliopsida > Asparagales > Amaryllidaceae > Allium > Allium fistulosum. Next base: position 234,977,423 of record CM060906.1, on the reverse strand, counting down.
CTGACATTATAGGCGTAGGAATGGAGCGGGATGTGAGGTATATTAGTAGTAATGCCATATAGACCCTTACTCATGTTTTATTAACTATATATGTTAATTTATATATAATTTTTTACGGTTAGTTCCCTTCAGATTTCTGTTTAATCCATGTTTTCCCTATTTTGTTTCCTTTATGGAAAACATTTCGGTTGCTCTTACGAGTAGGTTGAGCGTCAAGTATTTTTGGAGCATGCTAGCAAGATCGTTGGATTTTGGAAGCACAACGATCAATGTTATATGTATGTATTATATATATATATATATATGTGTGTGTGTGTGTGTGTATGTGTGTGTGTGTTTATGTATTTCAGTACCCCTCCATATGTATGAACTTGATATAGCCTGATTTTATATATCTACGAATTCATCATTTGTTTACTTACACAGTATCTGATAAATACTATATCTATCATGGTTCGGTTCATGTATTTTAATGTATTATACGTTATCCTTATGTTGTAGTTTTACTGATTTACCCAAAGGGTTCATCGCTTATGATGTTCTGGATTATATATGGTTGTTGGCATTGATTTAAGGTATCATAAATGACGCGTTGTTACAAAGATAACCCCATTCCTAATGGTTGAAATTTAATAACCCTTGCCTTCTGATCAATAAATGGAATTAATAGATATTAATCCAATTTTATAATTTTCTTTTGAAATTTGATTACTTATATTGTAGTACATAGTTGTACTACAAGTCGTAAGTAGTATATAACATATAATGAGTCAACATATGTCCGAAAAATACTGTATATGATTCTAATATGTGAACTCATGGATCAAAACCAGTGCCTAACAACTATGACAATGTTGCTCGACAACTATAATAACAATCTACTAACCATTAATAATTAATTTTCGAGCATCAATGTCAATTTTTTTTGACTATTGATTATAATTTAGTAAGCATTAACTATTAATGACCAATCATTAATTATTAATTTATAAATGTTAATTATAGCTAAAATTATTAAATACTACATGGTTAATAATTATCCTTTATAACTTTCAATTATTAATTATAATTTATTAACTATTAATAATGAATAGTTATTAATTTAACAAATGATTTAACTAATAACAACTCTTTATATTACCATCGTAAACAAAAAATATCACATTCAAATTTAACTCTAAGGCTTCCGCTAATGGAAAAGCGTTTAACTGAAATTACGCTTGATGTAAACGAGCTACGTTAAACGTAATATTTACATCAACTGAATTAGCGAGAGTGTTTTGCCACTCCAAAATGGAACAACGAAGAGTTTTAAACATTTTCATAGTTATTTACGCACGATGTAAACCCCTCAATTGTGAGACTTTTAAATATGGTTTATTTTTTTCTAAAAAATAAAAATTTAAACAAACAACATACACCAATTTTTTCAATAGGACGTTGCTGAGCGGCATTGTCCCGTAAATCTCCGTCTGTAGCGGCGTTGCCTGTGTAGTAGGAGGTTACCACCCTCGTAACCCCCTTCGCCATGGACAGTTACAAACATTTTATACAAAATTATCATCACTTTTATTAACTATTAGTATCAACAATAACACATCAATATTAATAATTGCTTAATAATTAATTAATAATAATACTAATTATTCTTAGTCCAATTAGTGAAAGTATTCCATTAATTATTAATCAATTAAATTAATAATTATTCAAAATACTAAAATAACTACAATTTCATTTAATTAATTACCTCTGTCCAATCTTCTACTCTTGTCCAAGAAGGCACTAGAGTTGCAAGCCTCGTGAACCATGTCTTTGATGAATAGAAACAACTCAAACCCGTTGCAGAAAACGCTACAACAAATGTGATCTAGTGGCGTCGAAGCAAACATAATTATCAACGGTCGCAAAATCCTCGCTGTTCTCGTGGCCGTGGGTCCCACCTTTCCCATTTCAATGCGTTCTCTCGTCCTTTTCTATATTCTCTAGAAGAGGGAATTTCGATTTGTCGAGAGAGAAAAAGCGAGGACGATAGGAGTGAGAAAATTTGATTTTGGTTTTCTCGTCCTCTCCCTCCTTCTCTTCCTCTTCGATCATCAAAGGTTCGCCGTATTCCTATTCCTCTGCTTGGATCTGATGTTAAAACGATAAATGCTAACATGATTTTTATTCCTGCAGCTTGGAGGTGTTATGGCACCAGGTCAGTTTGATCCGAACCATTGGATACGGGAGGGGTCTTGTTACCCGCAGTTATTTGGATTTTGGGGGCTTATGGTGACTATTTTCATTTTGGGGCTTTCCACGAGCTATTTCGGTGGTGCAGGAGCTGCTTATTTCGTCCATTTTTGGCCTGATTTGGGGATTTTGTACAAAAAGAAAGGGAAGAATAGGCCTGTAAGGGTTTACATGGATGGATGCTTTGATTTGATGCATTATGGGCATGCGAATGCGTTGAGGCAGGCGAAGGCTTTGGGGGATGTGTTGGTGGTTGGTGTTGTTGGTGATGAGGAGATTGTGAAGAACAAAGGACCACCGGTTTTGTCCATGGAGGAGAGGTGTGTGCGTAAAATAATTTGATTGGTCGTTTTTATTCTCGTTGCTATTTCTTTTGTGCTGTAGTATGAAGACATGTTCACGCTGTCTAATTCATTATCAAACCAACTGATAGCCTGGTTTATCACAGGGTGGTTTGCTTTACCATGGTGATGCAAAATAAAATGGGAAAAATAAATTAAGAGAAGATTGGAGATTTAACCATCAAATCCTTATTTCTGACGAAGTCTTAAGAAAAGTCCATGCCCTCGTAAATATGTAAATTAGATCTCTATTTTTTGAAAAGAAAAGAAAAGAAAACCAATTTTCATTTTTGGAAGTTTTGAATTAGACCTAAAAAGTTTGTCTAAAATTTTATGGAGTACGATTATAGAAAAATGTAGCTATGTTTGATATAAAAAAAACCCTTATAGAACAAGGATACATATTTACGAAAAGTGGAAAACGATTGTGTTTTAACAAAATGCAATACATGAAAAATGCAAACTAATACATGAAAAATGCAAACTACTTTGTGTATTCTGAAACATATATATTAGACCAAATATTCTAATATGCACTTATTAAAATTCAACGAAAACATGTGATAAAACTGAATTTAGTAGAGAAAACATATATTTAAAGATGGAAGATAGTTTGCATTTATAAAGAATCTAATATATAAAAAGGAAAACCAGTTTGTGTTATACCGAAAAGCGAAAATGGGTTTGTATTTTTATGATTTGATTGATGAGTAATAAAGTCAATGATGTCATGCTGGAATTATATTAGAAAGTCGATAGTTGATGGAAAAAGAATTATCATATGTATATTTTTTCTTCTTCAGATATTTAAAAAGTAAAACTGAATAAATAGAATTAAAAACAAAAACAGCCTAATTTACATGTTTTAATCAATAATTTTTTTATTATTGATCATCAAAAATGGAGACTTCAAAGTCATTATTTGATAAAGATTCTGCATTTAACATGCCGTATGGGATCTCTTCAAAGTTATCTACGTATTCTTTCTACAAATATTTTAAATTAATTTTCTCATACTTATTTTAACATTTGAACAATGATAAAATTTATATTTATATTTTAAACATATTTTTTTAATAAAATATTCAAATATTTTTTGAAATCAAATATTCTCAAATAGTCACTTACGCTATCAAAACAATTAAGTCACCCATTTTTTATAATATTTTTAACATAATAAAACGAATTGTAAGTAAGTCTATCTGCTAGTTTCCACCGTTACATGCTTGTACCAGTATAGTTTAATTCAACTTTATTATAGTTTTTACACGCACATGGATTAATAACAACCCTCTTTTGGAGCGCTTTATATATTTTGAATTATGCTATTTTAAACATTGAAGAAGACTGCATCAAATGCTATAAATTTTTGTGAATATGTTCACATAATACTTAAAATCATTTACACAAAAATTGGACTTGTTTAATTATGTCTAACATAATGAAATTGATATTTCAATTTTAATGACAAATAAATCTTTGAACGGTGACTACTAATTTTGAAGATGTCGGAAGTTTCAAAAAGCTATCATTTTCTTGTAAAATAATGTTCATGCTGCGGATTAAAAACGTCTACAAAATTATGTAACATTTAAAATAGTGTAACTTAAAATTTGAAAAGTGCTAAGGTGTTGCTACAATAGAGAGGTTTGCATATTCTTCCACATACACATACACACACGCAAACGCAGATCTGGAGATCCTGGAATCGACCCCCTTTGACATCGATTACTTTTTTTTGGATTACCTTTTTTTTGGTGAAAAGAAGAAAGACCGAAGCACATGAGTTTAATGACTTCTATTCTCTTGCAACACCCTCTTCCTTAGCATCGCATTAGTACAATACCTTTTTTAGCTATACAACTACATTATTCTTCTCGGTGTTCCGAGATTTTTTTTATAGTATGATTATCGTATAAACAAAAAGTGAAACCATTTAAACAGTTTAACTCCTTCAAATTTATAAATCAACGTTAACAGTTAAAATATCTATTTTAGTTGCTGATTTGAAATATCGATCAAATTGTGTTAATATTATTTTGATGCCAAAATTCTGTGGAGACAAACTCAAGCACTATGAGAACATACTATAAATTATTTTAGCATTTAGATTTTAGTGGTTAAGCTCAAAAAATCGTTGGAGTGCTGATAGAATGATCTGCTATGAAAGGGGGATTATGTTGATCTCTTTGTGTGTGTGTACGCGCACACACAAACATACATCTATGATGAACTCAGGCAAGCTTTTAATACCATGAGAAATATACGTTGATCGAGAAAAGATTTATGATATTCATATAGTTTGATGTTTGCTCCTTTCATTTCTCATCTTCCTTTTCGACTAGATGAGCTAAAGGGTGTGTGTGTAGGCATTTACATGCATGCATGCATGTATATATTTGTGTGTTTTGAAGGTATCTAGATCACCCATACTTTAAATCTCCCTCTCACCCCCCTTCATAACATGTATATAATGAAGGGATATATTTTGATATTAGGAGCTATCTGAAGAATTCATAAAGTATCATAATTAGTGTCAATGTGGGGAAAGCAATTGGCAAAATTCAGTGTGTAGTGCTTACATAAGCACTTCAAAACAGAAGCGTATATACCATATTGCTCTTACTTCTTTCATTTTCTCTGTTAAGGTTGACTCTGGTAAGTGGTCTTAAATGGGTGGATGAAGTCATCACAAATGCTCCATATGAAATTAATGAACGATTTATGAATGTTCTCTTTAACGACTACAAAATTGACTACATCATACATGGAGACGATCCCTGCCTGCTTCCTGATGGAACTGATGCATATGCATTAGCAAAGAAGGTGGGGCGTTATAAACAAATTAAAAGGACTGAAGGCGTATCAAGCACAGATATAGTAGGTATTATTTATCTCCTTGACACCCTCTGGCAAACATGTTATGTTTAATAGGTATTACACCTTCACGTCAATTAATTATATATGATACATTTGAATACAGTCCTTTTGAATTACAAATTAGTGCTTAGACCACTATCTGATATACTTCTATATTATGACTTTCATATCATCGTAATTGGTGTGATGGTGGTGTAAGACTATTTTGAATAAATTATCTAGAGTACCAGCTCTTATTATGTTGCATTCTCATGACATCTTTGTTTTATTTAGGTAGGATTTTATCTTTATTAAAGAACACAAAAGTTGATGGTGCCTTTGTTGATAACGAAGAAGCTTGTGTTAAGTCACACATGTCTAATTTTCTTCTTACGTCCAGACGGATTGTGCAATTTTCAAATGGGAAGGTGTGTTGTTTCTTCTTATTTTTGATGATAAGTTTCTATAAGAATTAATGCCAATAGCGGTAAGTAGACAAAATGACCACTACCATTATCTTATAATAATGATGACAATTACTCGTTTTCGTCTTTCTTTGATCGATTTCTATCAATGATTGATGGCAAAAATGAATTATTTCGACGATCCTTTAATTTTACATTCCAAAGTTGTTTTTTATTACTTTTCTTTTGAACTTGATAATTCCCTCATTTACAATGCTTAACTTTGGTTCAGAATAAAAAATCTTGCTGCATATATAAAGGACCAACATATTATGTCGGTCAACCCTTAAAGTTAATTGTTTCGGTTGTTAAATAAGTTGGATAAGTTTAATGTATACTTTTGGTCAGGATTCAACCTCAGGGTATTAAGAACGGTAAAAGACCAATATCGAGGAATAATCATCTAGAAATGATAAACACGCTAACAAATTTTAGATTAGAAATGGTGGCTAACTCATTGCTCATCATCTTCCCATCCAACAGCTTTCAGTATAAAGCTCGAAGACTCCGAAAAATCTCACATTTCCTCTTTTGGATCTTCTACACTTAGATTGGGTTACCAACTGTTGGTATAAAATGAAAGTTTGGTATTTATGGTATTCCCATACCAACGAGTAATTTGATCAGTCTATTTGCAAAATGCTGTTTGAACTATTGTACTGCCCGAATCAATTGCAGTCATAACAATTCATTTTGACTGCTAGACAATATCACAAACAATTGGAAGATCAAAGATTTATTAGTCGGTATATAGTTATGCTTTAAAGTGTGCTGTTTTATTATTCTTGAATGAATGAATATGCTTAAGATTTTCCATTTGAACTATTCTGCTGCCCGAATTAATTGCAGTTATACAACACTTCATTTTCAACTGTTATCTTTCATGTTTCTCAGGCACCTGGACCGAATTCCCGAGTGGTGTATATTGACGGTGTCTTTGATCTCTTTCATGCTGGACATGTTGAGGTACTTATATACAATTTTACATATTCTGCACTAGTTTGATTCTTAGGTTTCTTTCGTGGTCCTTGACGGTTTGATTGCACTGAATATTTCATCAAATGTAAAAATTACCATTCCTTGGTTTGTTCATAGGAACATTTTTGTCTCATAATATAGACCAACAGTTTGGAAATGTTAATTTTGGAAATGTAAAAGAGAAATTTATGCATAATTTGTGTAGCATATTTCTGAAGATGATCTGGATTTGTCAATTGATAATTTGTGCTATTAAAATTGATCTTTTGAAACATAATCTGTAAATATATTTAGTCTTACTTGACTTGTAATTAAAGAGAAATGTTATCATGTGCCCTGTTAAGGATGTAAAATTACCTGAGTTGTCTCCTGAATTCTACCTGTTAACTTTTGTTTATGGATAAATGAGGTATTTCAAAAAGTTTTTTTTTGTCTTTGCTAACCTGTGCCCTTAGGACCTATGTTAACAATATCCATTATTAAATACTTCATCTTTTATGGTTAATTATGATTGTGGATAAAGAAATATATACAGAGTTCTACTTCTGGAATCTGAATATCGCTTGAGAACCAACAATATAGGTTGATCAGTAGCAAATGAGGATGTGTATAGGTTGACTAGCAGCGACTGATGTTTCTGATTATTATTTTTGGTTCATGTCCCTTGAAGGAATACTTAAGTATTTTAGCATCATCTTTGCTGTGGTTTATGATATTTCAATGTAAAAACTGTGGCCATTTCTTGGGATGTTACAAATACTGCATGAATCTATATGTAGATGTCATATTATCATGGCATGGAATTGTTTGTCAATACTATGCAATTAGTAGAAGTTGATATGATCTTCACCTCCATGCTCAAATTGACATTACTAACATATGCTTATAGGCCTAGACGTTAAAACGTAGACTAAAAATCCATTTAATCAATCATTCAGCTTGGCAGTCAGTGAGCTAAGTATTTATTGAAGTTGACAGTAGTGGTCTGAAGTAGCCTGTGAGATCTGTTTAGAAATTTGTGTACGATTACCTTTGTACAAAGATGATTGTTTTGAATTATGATCTTTCTTGAATAACGAATGGTAGGAGTTTTTACATACACCATTGGACCCTCTCGGTTTGTGCTATCTTTCTATTTGACATTGTTTGTTGAACTTGAAGTTTTGACCCTTTGCCTTCAATGCTTGTCATAAGTATTATGATATTATAGTTATAATAAACACTTCATTGTGTCACCAGTAGATTAGCCAATGAGTGGAAGAAGTGTATTTTTTGTCACTTAAGACGCATAATGAAAATGCAACAATATTTGTGTACTTAATGGGGTTTGTTTTCTTTTGCTAACTTATCAAGCCATAAATCTAATTTGAAAAGAAAAAAAAATGTACCTGTTAGGCTGTTACATTTGTTCAATTGGATTCTTTTGAAGGAATGTCCTTTTTAAGGTCATCCTGGCGCCCTTCCTGATCATTTATGTTCTAAGTCATGAAGTTTGATTGAGTACTACTTTCTGCCTTGACATGTGCTAGACGACTTCGTGCAGATACTAAGGAGTGCTAGACAGCTTGGAGACTTTCTTCTTGTTGGTATCCATAGTGAAGAAACCATTAGGTAAACATCTTAATCATTTTGCTGTGTTTTTAAGTAGCCATTTTAAATTTGAAGCTTAGAGGATATACTTATTTCCATTGCCACTGTCTTGCAGTCAAATGAAAGGATCTCGTCCTATTATGAACTTACATGAGCGTAGCTTGAGTGTGCTTGCATGCCGATATGTTGATGAAGTAATTATTGGTGCACCGTGGGAAGTCACTCGAGATATGGTGAGTGTATTCGAATTTCAAACTATTTAGTTGGGCTTTTTCCAAACTTAAGCAGTCTATTGTTATTTTTATGGGGGAGCCAAAGTAAAATATACAATCTCAGATTTCAATCAAAAGGGGACATTTATTTCACGAAGATACGGTGAATACTTATCATTATGTGATATATATATTTTGAATCATTTAGTCGGCTTTGTTCAAATTTAAGCAGTATATTATCGTTTCTATGGGGAAGCGAATTAAACAATCTGAAATATCAACTACAAGAGCATGGTAGCTGGTTGTAAACAGTTTTGAAATAAGTGCGGAGCACAGTTTTTCGTTTAACCGCTATTTTGATATTTGCTTCTTTTGTGACTTTTTACTTCTAAAATCCAGTATTGGTTTATAATTTACATGTACAAATTTGAGTTTTTTTCTCTCTTATAATTTCTGTTGCGTGCAAACTAGTTTTACTGGTATTTATTCTTTATTATTAAATGCATCCTTTAAGATAAAATGATTTAATTACCAACTTATACCGGCTTGCTTATATGCAGATAACTACTTTCAACATCTCTCTAGTTGTGCATGGAACAGTAGCTGAGAGCACTCGTTCTGTAAGTCACTAGTGGTGTAATCTGTTATATTTATATAGGTTTATAATCATAAAAGATGCAAAGCTGATAATTGCAATCCACATTATATAAAAAAAAGGTAATATAATGGTTGCTTTTACAGGGAGAATCTATTGACCCTTACAGAATTCCTAAAAGCATGGGCATATTTCGGTCAGTTCAAAGTCCTAAAGATATAACATCTGCATCAGTAGCAAAAAGAATCGCGGATAGCTGTGAAGCTTACAAGGTAACAAACAACTCGTTAAATTTTAAAATTTCATTGATACTATCAGTGTATCAATATAATCCGTGAAACTTTTGTAAAACACTCCAAGTTTCAAAATACACGGCCGTCCCTGCGAAAAAACATGTTATAATTTTTAATCTCAGCCGAACTGTAAATATTTGCGGTATAAACTGCAAATATTTGCATTTACGCAAAAAAAAAAGGTTTGTTTCGGTCTTAGAATTATGCGAGTAAATGCAGAGTCGATTTTGGGAGAAAAAAAGAACAAAAAAAAAAAGAAACTGAAAATAATTATAAATATGTAATTTAAAACATGTTGAATTTTGAAAATAAGGAACGGATCCTAATTTCCAGCATAATCTGTATCATGCAGAAAAGGAATATGAAAAAGAAGGCGAGTGAAGATAGATACTACGAGGAAAAGAAATACGTCTCTGGCGATTGATTCCTCCTGCTTATAATCAACAACAAATAACTGAGAAAGAAGGGCTTTTATGTATATTGGGCAATTGAGATCTAATTAATTTTTAACCTGGAGAGGAATGTGCCTTTTTCCTCCAATTTTACATGATATAGTTTGGCGATGAGTTTATAACATAAACACCCTGTCAGTTATAGGAATTTACGGTGAAGTTGTTCATTGTAAAACAGGGAAGTGTGTGGTGTCACCATACATATTTTTTTTGTTGATAGTTTTCATGTGTATTATGTTGAAACATATTTTCTCTGAGTTATTATTATTATTATCATTGTTGTTATTATTACTTCAACTCATATGATATCATCATTTCTCTTTCTTTTTGCAATTAACATGAGAAAATCAGAAATCTGCCACTATTATTTTAATCAAAACTTCGAGTCATAGCCATTAAAATCGTCAGAATGTTTCAAGTTAACAAATCAAGATTTTCTCCTCCACGCCAACTACAGCTTAATATCCACCTTATCCTGTTTTGACTTGTAGGACCTTCTTATCCTCAATGTTAGATATTTTATTCTTCTCTGTTTTCACAAGTTCTGGCCATAAAGTCTTGGATTACAACTTCACATGGCCCCATGGTTGGGTCTCCCAGACTGCTCTGCACCAGTTTGGACTAGTGGCCTGGGATGACTGAAACATCCCACATTCATATACCGAAGATTTGCCTCAATTTGTTGGGGGCAGTCTGATCCAAACTCAGTCTCAAGCTTGTCAGTAAGACTAATTATCTTACACTTCATAACAGAATAAATATAGTTTAAAATTTATATGGCAACTTTTGACCTACATTTCACCCGAACATTTCATAACGTCACACACATATTGTTAAGTGTTATGCAAATCAAATCAGTTTTACCAAGTTAACAAAAACCTATTAGGTTTCATAGATCAACTAAAAACATATCAATTTTGCACCACCATGTGTTTTTCAGGGTGGCCGTTAACCTATTAGTTTCTCAGCTTTGGGTTTCCATATTATCAAATCCGAAGTTTCTCACCATTAATTTTTGTATTAGCAAGCTCTAAATTTCACACTATTGTTGGTTATTTAGGATCACCGCTAGACTTAAGATTCATACCAATGTTGGTCTTTAAGGATCACAACCAAACTTTCCAATTCTCACTATTACGGTTTTGTAACATCTACCCGAAATTCGTTTTATGTCTTTCAAATCTTTTGGATGCAATTCTAATCATATAAGAGTTTTTCCAAATCTTAACCACCATTTGAACAACCATAACAGTTTATCTAATCCAAACCCAGTTTTGTGTACTAGGTAATTTTATATGCAACAGCCCGTGAAATACCACCTAGTTTAATTGATTATTTGTTAATTAATAAGTCAAGTAAAATTAGGTATTAAAAATGTAAGGGAATTTGGACTTAATTCTTTTATCATTGCATAGATCATTTCGAGTAGATGAAAAATGTATTGTTGACTAGATTTGTTGCCAACATTGTAATAGTGATTAATGAAGGTCTTTAGTGAAGATTACTTACTAAAAACTTTCTCAGAAATGTAAAATGAGAAATTAACGTAGGTAAAATTTGGTGCAATTGAATAAACAACATCAAATATTGAGCGGTTTGATCTAGAAAAGATATGTGTTTACTATGGTTTCTTATCTTATTGGTTTTAAGCTTTTAGTTACAAGAGATATTTAATGGCTTTATTCAAGAGCATAAAAAAGAAAGAAAATATGTCTCAAATGAAGAGAATTCAATCCAAGTACAAGTGCATAAGATCTCCTAATTATAGTGGTGGAGATCATATCTTGAAAGTTTAGGATTGATGCCTTGGATGACAAGTTTCTCTAGTCATTGGTTGCGATTTGCGGTATAGATGTGGTCAGCTCGGACATCACATGGATAAAGTGGTCCAGATGTATGCTAGCTGACAGACCATATTGTGGCGTGCTTGCGTTAGAGGATCAATATGATGTAATGGTTGTTGTACACTGGCGCCTTGGCCAGAGGGGAAATAAAGTATAGAGAGTAGTTGTGCCACAGTGGTACTTCTGTCAAATGAATAAAACGGTCATGGTGCTTCTTTCAGAAGAACAATATGCAGTCGATGCCTCCTTCTACAAGGGAAACCAAAATCTTTTGTCAGATTTCTGTCTGCATATAACAATATGAAGCGGGTAGAGGAGCTGGTCGATGAGAGTTTGACAAACAGAGGAAGGTACAGTCAAAACCATAAGCATATAAATGGGTTCAAGAGTTGGCATCACATGGACGACTTGGATGTTGGTGGGTAAGATGCAAAGGTGTATAAAGAGTGGGATGAAGGTGATGTGCGATGAGGCTTATGGGCGACCATTATCTTTGAGGAAGATACAAGCATGATTCCAAGTAGAGGTCATGAGACGGATAGGACTTGGGAATGAGGCTTACTATGCAAATAGATGGTTGGGCCATGAGAGATACTGGACAACAATAATTAAGCGGGCTTTGCTGTTGGGCTTTGTGCGTAATGGGCCTAGTTATGCTTTTGCAAGAAAAACGAGCAATATTTTCTCCTCAAGTTCGCATCTATGGAAAAGAGTAGACTTGTCTTATTCATAATTATTGTATGACATATGGCGTGTTCTCATTGGTTGCGTTGGTTCATATCTCGAGATGGTTTCAACGATTCTACATTTGGTTTAATGGTGTACTTGAGTAATATCCTATGGTCCAGATTGTTTCATGCTCGTTCCATCCAATGTTTGAGATTTGAGACAAAAATCTATAAAAGGAAGGGGAGTTCTCCTTCTTTCCCTTTACCAACTTTCTTAACAAATCCGCTGTTACTGATCTTCAAGCTTCTTAACAACTTTATCGAGTCCTCTTTTGTTATCACTTTAGAAAAAATGAGTAGCTTCCATCCTCTTTTCTTCTACTTTTCACCATGCTTACTGTTGTTTTAAAGTAATTTTGTCGAAGTCTTTGTTTATTTCATGTCATTTTTAGTTGCTTTTTAGGACTTTTTACCCAAGTATTTTAAATCTAGACAGTGTAGAGTGTTAACCAAAGTTCATCGGTAGTTCAATGGTTCTAAGGCAGAAGTTTGCCCGAGTCCCTGCCTTGAACTTAAGAGAAAAGTGTTATATTACTAAACTGCCCCCTCCTTTTAGGGAAGAAGATAGTAGATATGATACTGATACAAGGGCACGCTAACTCCATTAAAACACCATTTTAAGTAAATGGGTCACATGGCCGGGCCGCTATATTTAAGACTTGTAACGACGACTTAGGTGTGTGTGGGGTGGTCGACTTTGTGTTTATGGGAAGCCTCTTTGGAGCATGTTGGAGTCGTGGTCGACCACCTCTGTGCGGGGGAATGTTTGCCTCCAAGTCGAATGTTTTCCCTTAACTTTTCATAGGGTGGTTCAATAACCAGGCATACTTGTGTTTTTACAAATAGTTATAGGAAAGGAAAGAAAGATGCTTTAGATGGTGCCTTTGTATCCGGTCTCCCTTTTAAATGCATCCCCTTCAATTTGCAGGAGGATTACGACGACCTTGTATAAGCCTTCGCAAGGCACGGTGTCAAGAGTATCGTCTCGCAATTTCCACTACACGAGGATTGGGCCAATGGGCCTCCATCAGGCTCTTTCACATGGGCGCTCCCCTACATGAGATATGACCCATCCCTACTAATTTATCCATTCTTTATTTTCTTCTTGAACGCACACTCTATGGTGGCTATAGTTTGTTAGTAAGCCTGTATATAATATCCAGAGACTTGGATCCCCCAAAACCTTCCCCTCTCTTTATCCAGGCCATGTACAAGCTCCCAGACTAGCCAATTTTGATAATGGATGATAGTACTATCTGTTACACCCATTTTTCTCATATGATATGTAGAGTGCAGATTCAAATGTATAAAGCCAAGGAACTATGTTAGCCAATAAGAAGACAAAAACATGCCACATCTACATTAAAAAGTAACTGCGCATATTCCAAAAATAACATATGAAGCACAACAAATGCCTTCAATGCAACCAAACAATATGCAATTCATGTACAACTATTAACGCAACATCAAACTTAGATACATTACATAAGGAAAACCAATACGGATCAACAGAACAAACTACTTTGACATGACCCAAACAGTACTGGTCACGTTAATTATTACGAGGCACCACAGTTCCAAATATACACAAACTGTGCACCAATCCATAAGCCAAACTGTACTTCCCAAGCTAAAGCAATAACATGGCACAACATCTAGTAGTCGCGTCCTCACAAAGCAGCGCAATCACAGACTGTACATGCACAAAGCAAACTCGTAGTAAGGAGCCAATATAGAACGATGAAAGCAAGCTCTACTAACCCAGATGGATAAGCCGCGTAAGCATAGCTAAAACCAAACTACGTAAATATATATGGTATAGAACTGCACCAACCTATAAAAGGAAGACTATACCATCATGATCTATCTAGAATGTGCTGCCATAGCCTATCTAAACTACACTGTCACAGTTATACCAGATTGCGCCGCCATAGCTCAACCAGTAAACACCATCATAGCCTATATATGTTGCGACACCATAGCCCAATCATTCTTTGTGATATGTCCAAGCATTCAACTACATGATCTTATGGCATGAGAATGGGAGCAAACCTTACAACATGATCTTATGGCATCGGGAGCTACTTTTACTGATTTTGACTTAGTATCATGAATTTTAAACTCTTTGACTGAGAATGTGAAAGAAAAGTACTTGCTATTGAAGAAGCTAATGATCTTTCCACACCCAAAGTCGAAGAATTAATTGAAAATTTAATGTCATATGAAGCAAACCTACAAGCTAGAAATGAACTAGCCCGAGAAAAACATAGTATTGCCTTCCTGGTTGATGATGATGACAACTCGAAACTAGATGAAGAAGATGTTGTATTTATTACAAAAATTATGATAATTTCAGGAAATTCAACAAAATGGTTCAGAAGTAAAAATTTGATAACTCAGATGATACTTCTTCTTTCAAATGACATGAATGTGATAAATTTGGACATATGAAGAAAAATTATCCTGAACCAAACAAAGAAGAATTTCAAAAAGAATTTCAAAAATGAAAAGATCTCAGAGAAGAACAAGCAGACTTTTTAAGTAACATGGGATGATTCATCTTTAAGTGATAGTGATGGAGCGAAATCAAATGTGTGCTTTATAACAACTAAGGATGAGGTATATTCTAATCTTTCTTTTAATGATATTATAGAAATAGCCTTAGAATTAGATGATAAATATAGGAGCTTAAGAACAGCTCATAAAGAATGTCCTGAAAATATAAGTAGATTAGAACTAGAAATGCTTAAAGATGAAAAAGCGATTTAGAAGAAGAAATTTTAAGGTTACAAAATTTATGCAAGAATTCTAAAAACTCGGAATTTAGTGAGGAAATACAAGTTGTTAAAAAATGAGAATTTATCTAATGAAAACAGTGAATTAAAAAGGACAATAGATCTTTTGAAAAATAAAGTAAAAGATTTAGAAAATAATAATGGTAGTTTGTCAAATGATAAAAATATTGTAGAAAGTAAAAGAGTTATCTACTGGTATTTCAAAATTTAATCAAGAAAAGGAAAATTTGTCTCATTTAATAAGCATTTCAAAATTTGCTGGTAATATGATAGTTTAGGATTTAAAAAATTAAATAAACCAAAATCAAAATTTAAGTATGCTACATTGTATACCAACTTTAGGAAATCCAAAAATAATCAACCAAAAGTAGAAAATAAAATGACTATTAAAGTTTGGCCTTTCTTTCGCCAGCAATGGCTCATGACTCTTAACATTTCTCGTTGTCGAGAACGATGCGGGTGGCATCTACAGCTCGGGTCAACCACTCTTTTTCATTTATGGTTTCGTATCTCAACAAGTGCAAAGGGGTTCCAAAAACAAACAATAACTTAAATAGGCAAAATTACATAGATAAGTTTTAACAGAAGTTCACCTTAATAGTAATTTTCATTTTAAAGGTTTTACCAAACCCCCTGTAACGACCTATCTTTCGTCCCCCAAATGTCGATACTAATATATTCACAATATTCATATGTCGAGCACTCAAGTACTGGAAAGACAGATTGTTAGAGTGAAAAGAAAAAGAAAAAAGAAACACAATATCTAAATCTCACAGCAGAATGATAACATATAATATTAAAAGACAGTACAAACTCTCACTCTAAGATACATATCATTTCAGAGTAACAATCCTAAGTATTATCATCAGCCTGGACAGTTATAACAGCATGTCCTCACAAATGCTGATAAATACATAATGTTAGTGCAACAAAAATAAGAATATTATGGTTGGTGAAAGCATCCAGCTCGACTCCTTGAGCTCCAAAGAATATCAATGAAAACCTGCATTTTTCAAACTACTCGAAAGTGCGTTCGAGGGATTAACGAATCATAAGTTTGGTATGAGAAACTCAAGAAATATATGGTCAACATATAACAATACTTTGAGATCATTCAAATCACAATAACGGTTATCCCCTTAAAAGAACAAAGCCTATCTAATAAGTACATAAGGTGATATAATAGATAGTGTCTAGGGTATCGAATATTAATCAAAAAATAGCTGTGCTGCTTGTATCTCACAACGCAACAATATTAGAAGTAAAACTAAAACCGCTAAGGTACGTTCGTATATGGATTTCCGCAGAGGTCTCCTCAGTAAACCGAAGCCAACCTCCATGACAAGGATCATAAACTACCCTTCAAGCGTCATATATCTCTAGATAAAATATACCATAAGGTAAACACAATTGGCCCACGCTCGAACACATGATATCGAATATCATCAACTCATGCTAGGAACATCGATAAGCATCTTTAGATATGGAGTTGATATATCCTCTTAGGTTAGCTAAACCTCATAGATATGCATCCTACTCTGTCTTTTATCATTTTCCGATGGTGAAGTCACGTTCGAGATCTCAACACACGAGTCTTCATCACTTGAACAGATCTCGAATCTCTCCATGGATTCCGGCATCTCGAACAGTTCATGAACCTCTCCATGGATTCCGGCATCTCGAACAGTTCATGAACCTCTCCATGGATTCCAGTATAAGTCGTCCTATGAATGCTAACTCTATCATCTCTCTTGGAATCAACCTCAAGATAGATAGTACCCTCGCTAGCATTATTTGAAATGTTAACCCTGGCCTTTCCCTTGGACTTAACATTATGATAGACGGTTCAACTCTATAACATTTCGCTCCATAACCACTTCCAAAACATAGAACTCGTACATCAATTTTTAAAGTTGTTTTCAGTAAGTAATACAGTTATCCGATCTCGGATTCTTTAAAACTAAGTCGATGAATTTTCAGGTAACTCAATTTTGGTTATTTAAGAAATGAATGAATGATATAAAGGAGTCCTCCCTAGGGGATCTCGTATATATACGTTCTTAAAGCAAATAAGTCCTTCCCAAGGGATCTTAAACCATATCAATACGTGATGCTTACATTATACTTTCAAAGTTAATTTGGTCAAATTCGATAGTCGACTAATTGACTACCAATTACAAAAGGAAAACGATTGCATATGAAAAGCAAGTTTAAGATAGTGTTACTTAGATTATTTTCAGTACTTATATTTTATTTTCTTCCGCCGTGAGATCTAAAATTGTAGAATTTTATAAAGTTATAATTATCTCTATACCATGTAAACCATTTTAAAACCTAACGATGCATAATTCTTCGCATGACGACGGTCCAAAAGCTACTTTTAGGCTTTAAATCAATGTGTTTGGAGGTGCGGGTTGTTGCATTTGGTATCAGAGCATAGGTTCAGAATTCCTTAGGAATTAGCATGTACTGGGAGAATGTATTTGTAATTTTCTATTATATATATATATATATTTATTAATTTATACGTCACACCCTATAAATTTTGATTTATATGGTAGTTGTTGGCTTGTCCCCTTATATAAGCAAATAGCTGTGAGCCAAACTAAATGTTATGATTATAACAATTTGGAGTGACGTACAAATCCATCATATTTATTATAATTACTCCATGAAGAAAAGCTAATATAGGTTCCCTATATCAGCTGACAGTGGTGAGTAAATTTTGGGTCTAAGGATGAAGAGAAACAAATGTAATACCCTTGTACCTATAGAAAATAAGTGTTGATAAGGCGTACTGGGGTTATAATAGAAGGACTCCTTAAGGCTAGGGTACATCTCCTCAGTAAAAAGAAGTCCTATTCTTATGTTGGAGATAGTTATAGAAAACCCATTGAGTAGCTAAGTATGCCAACATGAGGGTTTAACACTGTATTGGAGGATAAACTTGAGCTAGCCATTTTTGAAGAAGAAGCGCTAAAACCCTATGCACTTAAAATACTGTTATATGAACTAGTCGGGTTTGTGTAAATTCGGTTGTCTTTATCTACTCCAATTCAAGTGATAAACCATTGGAAATGTTTTCTACAAAGTTAGAAGCCTTAGATGTATGATATCTTCTAGAAAAAGATTGATAAATGAGTTAGAAACTTTAATGTTTGAAATTTTTAGAAAAGTATATAATTTGAAGTTTGAATCAGTGACCCCTTATTTTAAGCTTCAAACATGAAAAAATATAATAAAAAGTAATTTTCCATAATTATTCTAAAGTTTTCATTTTTTTTTAAAAGTTAGTGTAAGACATAATCTATGCAGTAAAGCCCCAATAAGCCCGTAAAATCCCCGCTAAAGTGCGTGGCGCTCTTCAACCGCTACGGTTTTTCAATATAACGCTAGTGAATAGTAGATCCGCTTTAAGTCCCATTATTTTCCGCTACACCCGCTAAATCAAGACTTTTTAGCACCCGTTTTAGCAACATTTATATAAAAAAGTTGATTTGGGTAGTTTTTTTAAACCAAATCAACAAAGTTAGGGTAATGACCTAATATTAAGGAAAAAGTGCTTAATATAAGTTAGAAATTTATTGTAGTCAACAAATCTAGATTGCATAAATCATGATATTCTTCAGTTTTATTATATAAGATTAAATAATATTTATTTTTCCTACAAAAATGATGTGAGAATGAGAATAAATTAATTTTAAATACTTGGTTTTATATACAATTAAGGTTTTTACACCTCCCTATTTTCTGCTATATCCCCGCTATAACCTTTTGTACCTCCACTGCTGTGGAACCACTAAGCACTTTAACTGCACATGTCATATTATTGTACTTATCTTTTGATATGTACTTTACTTTTGGACAATGGAACTTTTAAAAGGTAAACAAAAAAAAAGCAGTAAGTAAAACTCATCTTTTTGAAAATAGTTCTATCGCACTTAAAAAAAAACTATATAAATTAAAATAATACTTTTCATTTAAAGTACGCTTTTGTGAAGATTTTTTGTTTACGATGGGAAGATCAGAAAGATACATTTTACGTATCATTTTCGAAGCTAAGTTGAACCATTTGACTAAAAATATAAATTGAGAAAAAGTGTCATGATTTTTGCCAAAAGGGAAGGTTTGCTAAAATTAGCAGAGATCTTATAATTTTTGGAGCTTACTAGTTTTTGTGAAAAATAAGATTTAGGAATCAAAGATTTTGAAAAAAAAGAAGAACTTTTCACTTGGAATTTGATTGGAGTTAGAAGAATTACACGGCCTATAAAATTTGGATTTATTAGGGTGAACTAACTTGATTAGCAATATGCTAAGGACTTGCCAATATTGAGAATTATGGAATTGTGAGCATTGGATATTTGGGTTAAAACAAGAAAATAAAATAGAGATTTGGTGACATTTTGAATCAACGTTTGAATTGGAAGGGTAGAGTACCAAATCAATTTTTTTATAATAATAAAGAGTGAACACCCCTTGTGTTTTTCTACCTAAATATGGTTTGAGTTGTCGAAGCTTTACACAATAAAGGTTGGAAGGTGTGATTTGGATAGAACATATTTGATTCTAGGGTAAGGAAAGAATAAACCAAGATATTTTACTTTACTAAATGATACTGTAGAGATAAGAAGTTTTCCTTGTTTAGCTGGATATTATAATTAAGTCCCTAAAATATTGTTGTTTGAGCATCGCCGAAAGAGGAAGACGAATTGGATTGTTTTATGGATAGGTTCCACTGATCCGACATTTTGAGTGATGTTACACCACACATGTTGATTTTGACTTGGCGAATTATAGGTAACCATGCAAGTAGATAGTTGTCTTACCACACATGTTCTACGATGATATTTATAGAGGGTTGGTAATTGAGTTGTCGTCGCAACTACAAGTACATTATTTGGGACTGATGTGACATGAGATCCATATCAAGTGTACTAGACTAGGACATCGTCCATTTAGATGTTCCTTGATGTGATTTTGGGTACTATACTAACTAAGTATTGAACATTATGTCTATTGGATTAATATAGCAAGACACCATTCCATCTTGAGTTGTCTCGGCCATAAAACAGTTGGAATAAGAATGATGAGAAATTATGTTTGGGAAAAGTTCCACTAATGGAATTGCAATAAAGAAAGAAACAAAAATGGGAATGGACTGGATGACTATGGAAGATACTAGATTGTGATAGGAAGGTGGTTCATTTGAGTACTTGCAGAGGATGCAACCTAAATGTTTACTGCGATCCCAAGTGTTCAATTATGTTGAGTTACCTATATTCTTTTGACCTGTCATATAATGAATTCGCTTCTGTACCTATAGTCCGAGATCACACCAAAATTTGGATTTGGAGATTTTGGCAAGATTTTGTAGAGAGGATTTCCAATTATCCCTTGGATTGGAAAGAGACTATGAGAGATTATTTATCTAAGTGTTCATAGTTTGTGTTGCAAAACAGTTCACATGAATGATGTATCACCTAGTCGATTACCTCTAATACTAAGAAAATTTTATGTTAGAATTTCGCTTAAATTTGGGACTCCACTTAGACTTAGGATTTTAGTTCATAGGTTTGAATAGGTGAGTAGATTAGAATTACCTTACTGGAATTCCTGAATGTTTACTTGCCTGTATGTCAAAGAACTTAGGATTGAATTTTCTACAAACTAAAAATATGGCACCTTGGTATCACAGTTGTTGGAAGATTGGAAGAGTGATATAATAAATATAAAGGATATAGCTTAAGTTGGATCGAAATTGGAAAAGAAGTTATGCTATTTTCACTAGTTTGAGAGATCATCAGATTTTGGTATATATGTTTGGGTGAAAATGAGGAATAGAAAAAGATCTACTATGAGGGACACCGTCCACTTTCGAGTTGTTTTACTCTAGTATATAGAGGATGAAGTAATTGGTATACTACTGGGATGATTTAAGGCATTGTGTATGTGCATTAAGGGTTGCACAAGGCTACATTTTCGTTAGAGCATACTTATGCTCAAGTTATCTGTTATGGTGCATGTCGACATTATTTTATTTGAGTTGGTAGCAAGGATTGCAGAGGTTTTCTATGCACATACATTTGGATTGAAGTTACATACCAGTAGTAAGGTCGATAAATTGAGGTTGGAAGAACGATCCAGTTGAGATAACTTGGAAAGTGGAGGAGAGAGTCCGATCTTTTCATTTCGACTCTTTAATAAAAGGTTTTTTCATAAACGGAGGGAGACTGCACAAGATGGGTATAAATCATATGCTGAGAAGAGATGCATAGAGTCGGAGTTCACAGTGGATGGCATAGTCTTTGTGAAGATCTCGCCGTTTAGACACGTCATGAGGTTGGTAGTTCGAGAAAGTTTGCACCAAAATTTGTAAGGCCTTTTCCGATTTTGGATAGAGTAGGGAAGTTAGCTTATAGAGCGGAGCGTCCTGAAGGGTTGGCGAGAGTTCATAATGTTTACCCTGTGTCACATTTGTGGAAGCGTTTACACGATTTAGCTACCATGGTCTAGGAGAGTCAGTTAGAAGAAGTAGAAAGTGAGTCAATTGTTTGCCATGCACCTACCCGCATTGTTGAGCAGGGGGCAGAGCAACTCCGCAATAAAGTAATTAGACTAGTTAGAGTCCAGTGGGGAGATGATCTAGATGAGAGTGCTTAGGAGCCCCGAGGAGAAAAATCCGAGCTACCCATCTAGAGCTCTTTTCTGGAAATTCTCTATTTAGGATAACTATAATTGCTTAGATGCACAAAATTTACCTTAGTGTATCCCATAGGTAGGTAGGTATATGTATGTTAAGAATGGATGTAGACATATCATTAGAACTTGTTTTGGATGATGGTTGCTAGATGTATTTTATTAGCTAGGATTACATATATGAGCTAATATGTTCATATTACCCTACGATATACATCACCTTGTCTATTTTTGTATCGGTAGAAAGGCATAATAATGGTTTTTGCATATGTATTGAATGATCAAATAGAATTGCAAGTATAGGAATTGCATACATTTTGGATACATGACATAAGCACTTGCGTTTCAGGAGGTCAACTAGTTCAAGAAACTACCTACTTTTGCACTACCTGTATGTTTCATATGCATTCATTAACTACATGTTCATGCTGCATTGGAAATCCGAAATCAAGGACAATGTTTGCATGTGGTTGATGGTTGAGTTGATGGTTGTAGATATTGGTTGCATGAGCGAATTACATTTTTCTATCCTTGGAGATTTCGAGGACAAAATCTTTTTAGGGGGAAGAATGTAACACCTCGAATATTTTAATGATAAATTAAATGCGATTAAGGGAAAAAATGCAACTTTACATAAAAGGACAAAATAATAATTTTTTATAAAAGTTGGAATTAGGCCTCGAGACTTGTGTCGTTGCATCCGAAACGTCTTTTATAGTAAGAAATATATATAACTTGCTAGTTTTGATAATGCAGAGTGCAAAAAGTGAAAAATGTAGCCAACGACAACTTCTTAAATATGCATTTCGTAAATTAGCCTAGAAACCCTAATTCTCAACAATAAATAAAGGCATAAACATCCACTCTTCTCACTCAGAAACCTAGTCTCCGCCTCCTAAACATTTCTTTTTCCTCTTCTCCTTCCTCAAAAAGAAATTATAATTTCAGAAAAAATAAAAGAAAATCAAATAAAATAGAAAAGAGAATAGAGAAAGAAGAACACAACAACCAAAGCTAGGGGAGAATCCATAGGACAGAGAAGAGGAAAAGCTAAAAAGGTGACTGGATTTTATCCACGAAATGCGTATGATGGAAATAAGTAATTAATTTTCAATTACATACCTTTTATTAATATAAACATGATTTCTCTTCTTGAATCTATTTGTTATTCTAAATTGTTGAATTGAAATAAATTGGGAATAAGTAATTGATTTTTGTTTATACACCTATTAGAAATAAAAACATAATTTTTATTTGTGACTTCTATTTTTGAATCTATTAGTTATTCTAAACAAATTAATTGAAATGATTGTAAAATCCTATGAAATGATAGATTTAATCATTGAATTGACAAATGAAAGTAAAACTCTCTCTAATCTTATAAATCTAAATTGTATAACAAGTTTGGAATTGATTTTGATAAATAAGAACTTGTTTTGAATTGAAGCTACCTTTAGTCTTATAGATCTGGTTTATATAATGAATGGATTGGTTTTGAGTAAATAAAGTATATACGTTGGAATTTATTTAGATAGGATTCAATTTACATTGAAATATACACTATAATGTATTCAAATATATGCGGATGATTCCTTGAATTATATATAGATAAGCGACTGAAAAGCTATGTACAAACGTTGGAATAAATTATTATAAGATGGTAGAAAATAGAAGAAACTATATCAATGATACTATGAAGATAAACTCTGAAATCTATATTCAAATCTACGAAGAAGATGATCGAAATAAAAAAGTAATTAAATCTGGAAAACAAACCAGATGTAACACCCTGTACATGTAACAATCGAATATTTAAACGATTAATTAAAATGTTTAATCGTTAATTAATGGAACGTCCATTATATTTGATTTTTCAAAGACGGATGAATTGGGTCTCAAAACACCCATAGTTGAGACTACTTTTCCGACATGAGAACAATGAGCATAAACTTAGCTGTGTTTGGAGTCGATTAATTTTTGGAGTGAATAGTGATTTCTTGAGAAAGAAATGAATTGGGCTAAGGCCCATGAGTTAGCCATAAGTTTTCCTATTGGCTAATCCTTCATTTCATTTCAACATCACTTTTCTTCCTCTTCTCCTAATATTTCTCTAATTACTCGTTAATCCCCTCTTAATCTCCAAGCCCTAAATCCATTCAAATAATTTCCAAAATTCAAACTAAAATAACCTAATTCCTCTTTACTCGTTCCTCACATAACCCATGAAGGAATTAGCAACAGGTGGAGTTTGGAACAAGATCTTAACTTTAAAGAGAGCATGAAATGAGTTTTTGGTGGTTAAAGCTTGATTTGGTGAAGGAGAAGGTGAGTGGTATGATTCTCCATCTATATTTATGTTTTAATCTTCGTATTTTCTTTTATTGATATAGAATTATATGAAGTGATTTGGGGATTTTTTGGGCTGATTTAGACTTGTATTCTTTTTATAAATATTCTTATATTAACTCATTATTTGTTTAAGACCTTAATAACTATTTTTGAAATAATTAGTAAGCTAAGAATTTGGTTTGGCTTAATTGAACGATTATATATGATGTTGTGATAGATTAGAGACTAATTACATGATATAAGTAAGTGCAAGTCATTAGTTAGTAATAATGAAACTAATTTAATTTGTTTTATAAAAGTTAGCAAGCTAATAATTTGGTTTTGGGTTAATTGAACGATTATATGTGATGTTGTGATAGATTAGAGACTAAGTACATGATATAATTAAGTGCATGTCATTAGTTAGTAATAATGAAACTAATTTAAGTGGTTTTAGAAGAATTAGTAAGCTGACTGACCCTATAATTACTATAAAGTGGTTAGAGGGTTAACGATGCCTAACTAGCACTTGTGAATATTATTTAAAAATAAAGAAACGATCTTTATTAACGAATAGTTTACTTATAAATATTATTTAAGAGAAGAAATGATTTTTATAAGTAAAAGAGGTATTTTATAAAAATGGTATTTTATAAAATAGTATGAATGAAGCTTAATTAGTATTTATAAAATGGTTATATGATTTTATAAATTAAGTGCATATTTTATAAAATGGAAACGAGATTTTACAAAATAGTAATATGATGCATGCTTAACTTTAATGAGGCAATTAAGTATTTAAAGGCTTAAAAATGACTAATAAGCTAATAATATATTTTATAAAATAGTGTGAAATAATATTGACTTTTATTGAAAAGATTTAGTAAATAAAAGTAAGATTTGACAAAGTAAGAAATGAATTACTTGTTTAAATATAAATGTATGTATATGTATATGGGCAAGTATACATGTACGTGTATTTGAAGATATATAACAATCAAGATAATTTGCATATTGTAATTAGAATTGTTGTGTATGTTTGTTTGAATATGTGTGTATGTAAGTTTATATGGATATGTATAAACACATTTGTATATAAGTGCATTACGGGGCTGTCACGTAGTCATAGCGACTATCGAGTGCGCTAAGTTGCTTGAGAGTGGGTTGAGTAATCGCTCCGGTGAAGCTCAAAACGTGATTTGTGAAGTTTTACGTGTTTACGTATATGCGTGTGCGTATGCGTGCACGAGCGGTTTTATCGACACACATGTGAGCATCACGTGAGGCAAGAGGGTTAGTTTAGTTTACTTAGGCATGTTAGAGGAGCTTAGGTCATTGGAATCATCTCGAGGGGACTCTATACGAAAAAGAGTGGGATTCGTATCGAAATCGGTTTTCAAATAATTAAGAAACCACTTTCAAAATATCAACCAATGAACTCCGAAAGAGGCCCGATGTGGCGAAAGCAGGCTAGGGGAGCTAGGCAACTCATCAGCCGAAGCGACGAAGAAGATGGGGGCTTAATTGGCGGCTCAAAGGCTACCTGCTTAGGCTTTACTGACCAATAGGCAGCCAACGGTTGATTGGTGGTAGATCACTGATCCACTTGTGGTGTACTGGCCTGGGCAGTAAGGCCCAAGCAGTGTGTCATTTTTCGAGGATTTTTCCCTGGATCCAAATGGAACTTTATTTGAGGCTTTGGCATGACTTCAGGCTACTTAAGAAAGTGGGATGCAAGGCGAAGTTTAGGATTCAAATGCAATGTATGGTGACACGTGTGCGATCAATAATGATTAGATGCGATATAGATACAGTGATTGGTTGCACGGTCATGTTTGGCAAGTGTGTACGATTGAGTGGAGTTAGTCTATGCCCCTTGGCTTTGACCTTGGGCTAGATATGTTTGAGGAGTGGTATTGGCCTTATATTAGTGGCCGTGCCTATTATTGGCTTTATATTAGTGGTCATATGGTCTATAGTATAGGTCATCCATGTAGATAGACGATGATGAGATGTCGGCCTTCATTTGTAATAGGTGTATACGTGATGTAAATTGATAAACACACACACACACACACTTGATATCATGTTCGTTTGTGGTCTCGATAACGTATTACATGAGACAGGAGCGTCGTCTTTCTAATAGAGGCGTATACAAATAATTGGAGAAATTCATGATGTCCTAGAAGGGGATGATGACAATCATATACTATGGGATCATTAAACACCAAAGCTTGTTTTAGAGGGTAAGGTGTGATCCGTAAAGGGTTTAGGTATTTAGAGCAGATTGAATATCACCAAAGCCTGCTTCAGAGGGTACAGTGACTATTTATTATTAGGACTGGGTTTCAGGTATATAGAGTAGGTCATATATCACGCATGCTTAGTTTAGAGGTTACAGTGAGATCTACACAAGACCTAGCTTTCAGGATGTGGCTCGGGTCTATGGTACAATTCAGTACTAATTCTGTTTATCTTGAACCCTCGAAGGGATCATTGAATCGCGATAGATGTCTATAATGGACTTCACTCATCCGGAACGACGAGTATCAATTTGTATTCTTTGGTTGTCTTTCATTGTTATGTTGCATGTATTATTAGTTGGCTTATGTTATTGTGGTTGCATTTATTATCATTGTGTACTTCGCGATAGACTTATATTATGATTACCCTAGTTTTTGGATATTGGGTTGCTTTTATCATAGTATGTTGTGACACTTCAGTCGCATTATACTGGTGGTGTCAACTCGTTGATTAAAGGAGAAGAGTAGGTTATGGTATGATTCCCTACTTTTGTTATGGGTTTACTTTACTTGTTTATGGGCAGTCCGGATTATCCCTGAGCTATGTTTGTGGAGAGGACCGACTGTACTTTAGTAGTTCATGTTCTATGATATATAATTTTGATATAGTATTTTGAGATAATTCCCCTCACAGCCGGCTTTAAGTCCGACCCGCGTTTTTTCTTTGTCTATTTATGCCATGGAAACTCTCGGGTCTCGATTGAGTAGTTTGGGAGTCAGGTGCTTTTTGGGATACGCTATCATGATGCACAACTGGAGCATTTTGAAGGCATAGCATCGATATTTTGAATATGTATACTTGATATTTTAGTAGTACATGATGGACCTGCTATGAGTCCTATTGCATTAGATATTTATTAAGGACTCCATGTTGTTGGAAGTTGATGTATTCTGACTTTCTGTATTTATATTTATTTATTAGTTGCTTTCGCTAGTAAGGTCTCTTATATATTGTCATCTTATTCTGTTCATGTATATTCAGTTTATTATATGTTATCATTCTATTAGAGATCCTATCGATGTCTTCGTTTAGTGGTTCATTCTATTTTTACCCCGACGATCTATCTTTTAAGGTATTCGAAAGTCAATCGTTGATGTAATAATGATTTTTGGGTATTTTGAAAGATGGATTGTTACATTTGGTATCAAAGCCAGGATTATAGAGAGGTCTGTCTATACCTTAGTAGTTCCTATTCTATTCGTATATAATTTGGTATACAATATTTTGAGATAGCTCCCCTCACACCAGGCTTTAAGCCTGACTCGCATTTGGTCTTTGTCTATTTATGTAATGACAACTCTCGGGTACTCGATCGAGTAGTTTGAAAGTTAAGTGCTTTTAGGGATACACTATCAGGATGCATAACCGGAGCAGTTTAGAGGCATGGCATCGATATTTTGGAAATATATAATTGATATTTTAGTAGTACATAACAGACCTATTATTTTTATATGAGATATGTTGTATTAGATATTTATTAAGAACTCTGTGTTGTTGGAAGTTGATGTATTCTGACTTTCTATATTGATATTTATTTATCAGTTGCTTCCCCTAGTGCGGTCTCTTGTATATTTTCATACTGCTCTGTTCATGTATATTCAGTATGTTATATGTTATCATTTCGTTGTGAGATCCTATCAATGTCTTGGTTTTGTGTTTCGTTCTAATTTTACCCTGACAATCTATCTTTTGTGTTATTCAAAAGTCGGTCGTTTATGTAAGACGATGATTTTTGGGTATTACATAGGACGGGTTTTTACACCAGATTCTAGAAAAGCAATCAGACATATGAAAATTATATTTAGTCATCTGGGTTTTAGGAAATCAAACCCGAGAGTCTTAGGTTGAAATCTGACTTAGATCAGACATTTGAACCCATTTTTAGACGTCTGAATATTTAGGTCAGACGTCTGAAAAGTGTAGCTAGGCGTCTTAATACCTAAAAAATAGTTTTTTTATAATAGTAGGCAACTAGATGTCTGAATTGTATTTTTAGATGTCTGAATTACTGTGTCAGGCCCAGGTTGAACCTGAACCTGGAACTGGCCTAGTAGGAAGGATTCGGGAAACTTGTTCCCACTACTTGTTACTCGGGAGTGTAGGCAGTTGAATGCGGTTTGGCAGCAAGCTGGAAATGTACCACCTTTGGTAAAATCCTAGGCTCTCGCTTCATGAAGTTGGAACGTGACACTCAACGTGGCGGGCAGTTATATCACAAATAGAAGTTTTATCATTCGTAACTGGTCCCAGCCACATATTAGCAAAAGCTGAAAAGAGTGGACGAAGTTGTTCGTTAATAAAGGATCAATGAATCCTAGAAGAGGGGAAGATCAACCCTTTATTGCTACTTGTGTAACGATATAGAACTTAGGAAGCGGACTAGCAAGGAATGCCTCAATGCAAGATGGCAAGAGCTGTTGGGTAATGATCCAACAAATAGGTTGGACATTGAATGCATAATCCACTTAGTACATCATGCAAGCTGGCAAGAACTGTCGGACCGTGATTCGATGAATGGGTCGGGCATTAGATGTATACTTGGTTAGGAGCACCATTGCATAGATGGCAAGAACCATCGAACAGTGATTCAATGAACGAGTCGGGCACTAGGTGTATATTCAGATATGAATAACCTTAGCAACTGGTACTAAAGATGTTAATTGATGTATAGTTAGGTGGTCTAACATTGAGACCACGCACCAGAGATGCCTCTGGGAATTACTCTATTTTAGTATACTCCACCCATGAGTGGAATTTTCATAAACCATAATTGGACATTTTGAAAGTCTACAGGATCTTTTTAAGTAATGCAACTTATATATATATATATATATATATATTTACGTATGAGAGTGTATATTACTAATTATATTAAGCAGAGAACAATAATTGAATATAAATAAGATAAATAATAAAAGCGATCACACCATATATTTTATACTGGTTCAGACCTCCCATCCTACGTTCAGTCCTGAAGCTCCCCTTCGGTATTTCCTTTACCCAACTAACTCTCGCGTCGTCCGGAGGAATAGGCTAATACAAAAGTATATCTTTGACAATCTTGTGTTCCAAATAACACGAATTTTGACTGATAGTACAAATCTTCCTATGATCTCCTTTGAGTATGTGAATGTGAGTGCTTTGAGTTGTAGGAAGTGGTTTAACCAAAATTATATTTTGGTTATGATAGATTGAGAGTATGTAAGCAATGTATGCACAAGAGAGTAAGAAATTAAGAGAAAATAAGTTCAATTAATTCTATTCAGTTAATTCCTAAATCTCAATCATGGTAGTATTTATAGATTCAAAAAGATGCAGATGAAGAGTTGTTACTGTTAGATAAGTTCTATTCATTTTAATGGCTACAACCTTTCGATGAAGAGTCGATTTCTATCCATATAAAGAAGTGTCTATTCAGAGTTTTGCAGTTTTTCAAATGATAGACGTCTGTGGGGAAACCTCAAACGTCTGTGCCTTTAGGAAATAATTTTCCCAAGTATTGTCATAGGCGTCTGTGGTTTTTACTCAGACGTCTATGGATAATAAATCCAGTTTTCCAATTTATGTTAGTGTATATAAAATCGTGTGTGCATATATATACTCAAGGAGACCTTACAATGTTTTATCTAAGACTCTTAATACAATAGAATAACCTTACTAATCATAGCATGGTCCATAGATCTTTGTTTGTCTTCGAGTCCCAATATATTTGAGCATGATGTTCTCTTGTAGTATATACCTGTAAGTTTGATAAGATGTATAATATATATGATTGTATAGTTGTTGTCATTGAAACATAGAATGGAGGTTCTAAATCCCCCCTTTTGATGATGACAACTATACAATCAAAATAGAAGAAATATTATAGTCATTCATAATAGAGAATGTTCTCATAAAGTAGATTTTATCTCCTTCTATGTATATGCATAAATATCTCCCCCTTCGTCGTTATCAAAACAGAAGAAAAGACAGTATGTACGCATTCTCATGGTATGTGTAAGATTCTAGTATGTTATAGATATGAGTATGAATAATTGAAAGTAAATATGGACAAGTAAGGCCAAGCAAAACACAGAGACTAAAGTATTGTAGCAGGAGTTAAAAGTTAAATAGCAAGGTTCGGTAAAAAAAAAACAAGCATAAACATAAATGCTAAATAGTTGAAAAAAGGTGCCAAACATAAACATAAACAAGCATAAACATAAATTAGCTGAAAAAAGAATGCTAGATGTACTGACCGGAAGAATAAGAAAACCCACCATAATTTTCATAATACTCCCAATAAGACGAAGGATCTTAGTCGTATGCTCCTGGCCAGTTGGTTTAATCGTTGTACTCCTCATTTTCTTGAATGGAAAGTCCTTGAAAAGCTATGTATGGTTGATGCTGAAATTGCTGAAGATCAGACAAGGACATATCATCACTATCTTCTTCCTCCTCCTCAGGTTATTCTTGTATAATAGTCTTCCCTCTGTCGTGAGAAGTTCCTTCCGGAGAAGTATGAGACTGATAAACTGGTGTTCGTGCTCGAGGAGGTAGTGTAGGTGAAAGCGAAGATGAAGAACGAGAAGATGATCTGCCATGGTCTTTTCTCATAACTTTTCCTAAAGTGGAAACTACTTTTTCTAAAGTCTTTTTCCATTTTAGTCATCCTCGTCGAAAAAGAACGTTCCAAACCTGTCGTCTTTTTGTTCAAATCCGCTGGTTGATCGTGATTAACTTTTGATTTTTAAGTGCTAAATCATGAAGCGATTCGTTTTGCAACGGTTCAATGCGAGCTTCTTGAATTTTCAAATCCGAATAATATTAGATAGCATGACTGGAGGAGGCAGGTTGTTGTGAAGGACGAGGTGAATAAGTATGTTGAGGAGCAGGAGTGGGCGGAGGACCATGATGCACTTGTTGTTGCCGCCATTGTTCTAGGGGGGCAATCGGGGGTGGTAGTTGGGGAAGGTGCATTAAAGATAAAAATCTTATTCCGCTCTCTTTAATCGGGATTTCTTCAAAGCGAGAGATATAAGAGGGTACCCCAAGAGCATTTAAGAGACGCATAATATACGGAGCATATATAATAGTGCGTCAATGATGAGACCATAAGCTTTTTATTTCATGATGGATGAACTTAGCCCAATTTATTTGTATCCCACCAAAAATAGCATAAAGGGCTTTGTGGTCGTTCTCATAGATTTACTCATGACTTCCTAGGCGTGGAATTATCGTATTGATAATCATACGGTTTAACAACCTAGTCTTTGGACGTAAGTAAACTGATTTTCACCATGACATCCTATCTTTCCAAATTTGATGAGTTATTTCATCTCGCGGTAAATTCATGTGGTCAGGAACTTCTTCTAAATTGATTCCGGATGAAGAACAATTAAGTATACCACCAATGGTGTTTACGTTAATCTTTAAAACACGTCCGTAAACACTCATTCATAACCAACCATCGTCATTATTAGGAGTTACACAAATTGGCGTAAAAAAGAAATATTGCCAATTGATCGATTTGTACCTCATTTTCGTTGAAATTGATTAAATCCCGACATTCGGAGGTGACAGTAAGTTCTTGAATGCCATATTCGCCAAACTTGCATAATCTGTAGAATGGCCCGGAATGAAGCTTCTTTTGTTTGAGCTCGTCAAATCGCTTGTTAACAATCGTGCTATTGCGAAGTCATTCTTGTTAACATCAGTGACTGAGGAGTTGTTAGGATGATTGACTTTTCTTGGAGCGTTTGTTAACTAGAATTTTTGTTTTGGGAGCCATTAGTGAGAAATTTGAGGTTTTAGAAACTAGGGTTTGTGTGTAAATTTAGAATAGGCTGGTGAAAAGTTGATAAATGGATAAAATTATATATATATAGGGCTATTGAAAAAAGAAGTTCAGAGCAGTGACAGACGTCCGTGGGGGTGCCTTAGACGTTTGTGGTTTCAGCAAAAATTAATCTAAAACATATGACAGACGTCTGTGAGTTTCCATAGACGTCTGTGGTTTCAGGAATAAGTTTCCTAAAACATGTGACAGATGTCTGTGGGATATCATAGACGTCTAAGGTTTTAGAAAAATGTTTTCCTAAAACCTTTGACAGACATTTGCGATGTAGTCACAGACGTCTGTGGTCTGTTTTCTAAGAAATTTTGCCTTCAAATTTAAATAACAATCTTTATTTATTGAAATATCAAGAGAATAAAACAAAATATATATTAAAAATTACAAAAGAAACTTATTTTGATAAAATGCTTAGCATAAATTTAGTTTTTGTCCGAGAGGTTAGAGTTTTTAATTTGTCGTATATCGCATGAATTCGGTTCAACCTTTGTGTCGTCAATTAATGGCTTTAGTTGAGACCAACTTGGACGAGCTGGTGTGTCAATCCAATCTTGGTTTGATGGTCCCGGCTTGCATAGATTTCTTGGAGAAATGTTATATGCTTTTATAGGAGTTTCCTGAAAGCGAGGAGATTTTTTATGTATGCAATTTTTTATTGGTGAATGACCACAAATTGCTAGAATACATTTTTCGAGAAAATTTAGATGGGATCTTTGACGTCGTTGCTCGTAATACATTTCATGTTGAACTCCCATCATTTCTTGTTGATAGTGATATATTTCATCAACTTTGTCGGTGAGAGATGTTGATTGTAGATCAATTGACTGTTTGGCTTTCTTTTCCTTAGGAGAAAAGACAGTGTGATATGTAGGTGATGCAACAATGTTCAGAGAGGCTGAGTGAATTGATGGAGATGTGGATTTAGTTGGTGAAACGTAGGTGCTATTTGATGAGGGTGATTTATAGTCGACAGATGAAAAAGTGGAGTCGTGATCGGAAGTCCTTTTAAATAAAAATGGTCTTAAAAAGTTATTTGTATTTAGTTAGGAGAAAAACTGATTTATTTATATGAGTGGGTTTCACTAAACATAGAAGTTTGTTGGAATAATAAGTTTAACCATATAAAATGAACAGAAGTTAGTTAATTTTTATGTGGTTAAAAATTATTTTGCGATTAAGTGTACAAATCTTATTTTGTGTAGTTTATATGAGTTAAATTTTTTAAGTGTACAAATCTAATATTACCGATTTAGTTTACCAATTCATTGTAAGAACATATTTCTAGATCTCGTCTTAATTTAATAAAAGTTAGTTTGCTTAATGGTTTAGCAAAAATATTAGCTATTTGATTTTCAGTATTTACAAATTCTAGTGATATAATTCCTTTTTTCATATTATCTAATAGAAAATGGTGACGAATATCAATATGTTTTGTTCGAGAATGGTTAATAGGATTTTTTGATAAATTTATGGCACTAGTGTTATCACAATATATAGATGAATTTGTTATAATTTTACTGAAATCTTGAAGAGTTTGTTGCATATAGATTATTTGTGCACATGCTAAAGCCGCCGAGATGTATTCAGCTTCAGATGTCGAGAGCGAAACACAGTTTTTCTTTTTACTAAACCATGAAACTAAAGACTGACCAATGAAATGACGTGTGCCACTTGTGCTTTTTCTATCCGTTTTACAACCCCGAAATCAGCATCACTATATGACACGAGTTCGAACGAGCTTCCTTTTGGGTAGAAAAGTCTATAATCTTTAGTGTTTGTTTAACATCTTAAGGTTTGTTTTACTGCTCGATGATGTGATTCTTTTGGCTGTGCTTGAAACCGAGCACATAAACATACACTTACCATAATATTCGGTCTACTAGCCGTTAAGTATAATAGAGATCCTATCATACTTAGATATAATTTTTGGTCCAAACCTTTTCCATTTTCATCTTTATCTAAATGTAAAGTAGTACTCATTGGAGTTGGTTTACTTGAAATATTTTCCATTCCAAAACGTTTTAATAAATCTTGACAGTATTTTTCTTAATTTATAAAAATTCCATTTTCTAGTTGTCTTATTTGCAAACCCAAGAAATAGTTTAATTCACCCATATGTAACATTTCAAATTCATTTTTCATTATGTTAGAAAATTCAGCATACAATTTTTCGTTAGTGGATCCAAATATAATGTCGTCAACATATATTTGTACGGCTAAAATATTATTATTTTCTTGTTTTGTAAATAAAGTGGAGTCAATTTTGCCAATTTGAAAACCGAAATTTTGTAAATGAGTTTTTAATCTTTCATACCAAGCACGAGGTACTTGTTTTAATTCATATAAGGCCTTTTTAAGTTTAAATACATGATCAGGATATTTCTCGTGAACAAATAAAGGTGGTGTTCAACATACACTTTTTCTTTTATAAATCCATTTAAAAATGCACTTTTTACGTCCTTTTGAAAAAGTTTAAATTATGATGACATGCAAAAGCCAGTAATGTTCGTATTGCTTTGAGACGTGCTACATGGGCAAATGTTTCATTATATTCTTCTTGATTATATCCTTGATGTACTAACCTTGCTTTATTTTGTTCAATATTTCCATTTTCATCTGCTTTATTTTTAAAAACCAATTTCATTCCAATTATAGATTGATCGTTTGGTCTCGGTACAAGTTCCCAAACATCATTTCTTTCAAATTGATTAAGTTCTTCTTGCATTGCACAATAATCCAAAAATCATCTTTTGATGCTTCTTTATAATTTTTTGGTACAAAATTTGATATATATGCAACATGACTCATTTAATTTAACTATTTTCTGGTTGATACTCTTGTATTTAAATCCCCGATAATATTATTGATAGGATGGTCTCTTAATATTCTAAGTGATGATGTTATCATATTATTGTTATTAACATTATTATTATTATTATTATTATTATTTTCGTGTATAGGTATACTAGTTTTATTTATAATTTCTTCATCATCGTCATTTTTATTATCTTTAAAGTTTTCATCAAATGAGACATGAAGACTTTCTTCTATAATATTTGTTCGTTTATTAAAGATTCTATATGCTTTACTTCGATCCGAATAACCGATAAAAAATCCTTCATCGGTTTTAAAATCAAATTTTCCTAGATAATCTTTAGTGTTTAAAATGAAGCATTTTGATCCAAATATGCGAAAATACAATACTTTCAGTTTCTTGTTAAAAAAATTTCATAGCATGTGCTTTTAGTTATTGGTCCAAGTGTTATATGATTTAATACATAACAAGCAGCGACAACGACTTCGACCAAATTTTTTTGGTAGGTTACTACTATTTAGTAGAGTTCGTGCACATTCTTGTAAAGTTCGATTTTTTTCTTTCTAGAACATCGTTTTGTTGTGGTGTTCGAGGAAATGAAAAATTATGGCTAATATTTGTAAATAGTTCGTTTTCAAATTCACCTCCGTGATCACTTCGTATACTTTTAATTTTATATTCATTTAGCAAAAATTTTGAACATTTCAAAAGTGCCATTTTTATGTTTTAAAAATAATATCTAAGTATATCTTGAAAAATCATCAATAATTACAAAAATGTATTTATTGTGATTTATTTAACATACTTGAGTTAGTCCAAATAAATCTATATGGAGCGATTTGAGAGGTTGCTTTGTGGAAATTTCCTTTTTAGATTTAAAGGAATTTTTCTTTAATTTACCAGCATTACACAGGTTTTTAACCTTGTAGTTGATATTTAGTAATCCTCTAACTAATTCATTTTTAGCTAGTTTGTTGATATTCTTAAAATTTACATGATAAAAACGTTTATGCCATAACCATGGATCATCATGATTTGCGGCTAAGCATAAATTAGTATTGTTTTTACATTCATGTTTAAAACATATATATTTCAACTTCTAAATCCTTTAAAAATTAATTTTATTTTGATAAAAAATATTGCATTTATTTTCTAGAAATCAATTTTGAATCCTTTATCACATAATTGACTTATACTTAATAAGTTATGTTTCAAAGTTTCTACCAATAAAACATTAGTAATTATAGGAGAGTTAGAAATACCGATATTGATGACTTCTCTAATGTCGATGACAAACTCTTTATAGTTATCTTTGGATGTCACGGTATCATCATCGATATATGTTATATTCGATAATATATTAGCATTTCTAGTCATGTGTTTAGAACAACCGATATCGAGTATCCATTTCTCTTTATTTTTTATTTTACTTTTGGGTACCTGCAAAATAAGAAAATTTTAATTGGTACCCACATTCTTTAATTAGGGTCCTACGTGTTAGTGGAAGAAGGTATCCATATCCATGAGGATTTGTTTCCTTTAGAAATGTAATTATTGTTATATACAACCTTCTTTAAATATTCATCAATATATTTTTGTCTAATTAGTTTATTATTTGTTTTTAGAATCCATATTTTGACCATATTTCTATATGAATTCTTAAACTTAGGGCCTGTTTGTTTTCGTTTTGAGTTTTGCGTTTTGTGTTTTCAACATACACTACAAAATACAAGAAAATGAGAGAAATCCTTTTACAATTCTTAGCCATTAGGACGATCGACGGGAAATGGAGAAGATGAATTGTTTTCCGTTCTTTTGTTATGTCTCAAAACATGAAAAATCAAATAAACTTATTTTCTATTTCCTATGTTAATTTCATTTTTCAAAATTGCGTGTTTTCCAACAATGTATAAGAAATGCGCATTTTTGTTTAGACGAAAACACAAAACTAAAAACAGCAAACCAAACGGGACCTTAGTTTCTAACTTTGGCTTTTTGAATTTTGTGTATAATGTGCTATATTTCTTTGACTTTTGTTTGTTTACAAAACCTAATCCATTTTGATTTCCTAGATGGTTTAGATATCATAATCAAATTTTCTAAATTTTTTTTCCTTTGTTGAATTTTGTCACATTATTTGTTATTTTATTTAACTTACTTTTAAGATCACAAATTTCAATATTTCTAGAATCTAAATTTGCTTGTAATTCTAGTTTTTCTTTTTTCAGATTAACTTTTTCTAACTTATAATTTTCTAAATCATTTAATAATTTGTCATTTTGACATAATAACGTTGCATATTTTTTTTAAACAATTTCTAATTCTTCTTCTAAGATGATTTTTTCATCTTTTAATAACCCGATTTCTAATTCTGATCTAGTTAAC
Source organism: Allium fistulosum (assembly GCA_030737815.1). Lineage (NCBI taxonomy): Eukaryota > Viridiplantae > Streptophyta > Magnoliopsida > Asparagales > Amaryllidaceae > Allium > Allium fistulosum. The sequence continues at coordinate 234,939,676 of CM060906.1, read as the reverse complement.
TTTCCTACATATTCCTTATTTAATTTTTTTATTCCCTATATTTATCATCTAATTCAATGTTTATTTCCATGATGTCACCATAAGTAAGTTCAGGACGTACCTCATCAGCGTTAACCATAGAAGACACATTTTCCTGTTCCGAGTCGCTTTCACTATCACCATCTGAAGAAGAAGATGAATCTAAATCATCCCATGTTACTTGAAAAGCTCTTTTCTTTTTCTTGAATTTCTCAAATTTGTTTTTCTTTTTATCATTATTGAGCTGTGGACAATCCTTCTTCATGTGGTCAAAATTTTCACACTCATAGCATATAATTGATGTTTGATTTGAGAAGTTTGGTTTGCCACCATTTTCAAATTTGTTCATCTTCTTGAACTTCTCGAATTTGTTGTAGTTCTTGGCAATAAAGATAATTTCATCTTCATCTAAGTCTAAATCTTCGTTACTTGCTTGGAATGCTATGTTTTTCTTTTCATAATTTTGTACCTTTCTAGCCTGCAAGTTAGCTTCATACAACATCAGATTTCCTATCAGCTCTCCGACTTTAAGTTGAGAAGGATCATTCGCTTCTTCGAAGGATAATTTTTTTTTCCCATTCATTTGTCAAAGAGTTTAAAATTCGCGTGACTAAATCAAAATATGTGAATTTGACTCCAAGTGCCATGAGATCGTGTTGAATGGTTTGAAATCTTGCATACATATCAATAATTGATTCACTTGTTTTCATTTTGAAAGATGAAAACTGGTTTTATAAAATCAAAATTTTAGTTTGCTTGACTTTATTCGTGCCTTCATGTGTGATTTGTAAAGTGCGCCATATATCATATGTAGTCTTGTAGAGCATGACACGTGAAAACTCATTTCTATCAAGTGAGCAAAACAATACATTCATAGCTTTGACATTGTTAGATGCCTCTTCTTTTTATGCATCGGTCCATGTGTCAATATCGGTGTTAGGTGCTTCATATTTATTTTGAGTTGCTAGCCATATTTCTAAACCATTGGCTTCCATAAAAATTCGCATACGTACATCTGAACTGAATTCTTTTTGGTTAAAGAATCTCTTTCTAGTTGCTCTGGTGTTGACCAATATGCATAATTAGAACCAATAAATAGTGGAGGACCAGCAGTTGATTGGCCTTCTTGAAATGTGCTTGCCATTTTAATGATTTTTCAATTATGTGTTACTATAGATTGAAATAACCTAGCTCTGATACCAAATGAAAGTCTGTAGGATCAGAAGAGAATACAACTCTAAAGTGTTAATTACTTTCCCAAATACGATCACAAGAATTTAACCAAGGCATCCCATACTACCCGGTGAAATTTGAGTATTCGTTAATAGGCTAGTAAATTCCACTCAAATATTCTATTCATTGAGTTATACCAATTTGTTTGTTTGTTTGCCATGGGTTTTGAGTACAATCACTGCGATTGTTTTGGACGATCATTACGATCGGTTTGGATTAAGATCTCTTGGATTCTGGGACTGTTATGTGTTCGTGAAATATGTATATATTCTTGTGTCGTGTGTTCGTGAAATAAATATATGTTTTTATGTCTTGTGATGGATGTTAAGTTAATTCTAATATTTTGTGTTTAGTGACTAGTTCGTGTTTGTGATGCAAACTTATAACCTTGTACTGAGTTAATCACTGATATTTGCGTGCTTAGAGATATCGTGTTTTGTTCTGTGAATTCAATCCTGAACATCTGTATTTACTTATATGTTGTTTGTTCTTATGCTATATCTTGTTCTCACCCTATTTGATATTTAGAGATAGTCTGATCCGGGTGTTATTTTGCTCGGGTCAGGCCGAGACTTTTCGGGTTACAGGACAGGTTGACCTTTGAATGGTTGTGCTAGCAAGGAGATAAACATTTGGACTTTTAGTTTATCCTATTTAGGAATTTGGACCTTGTATATAAAATGTATAATTGAGATTAGAATTGTTAAATTTGTATAACAATCGAGTTTAGTATTTCATTTTGTAAATAATTTGTATTGTATAAGTTGAGATTTATTCAACTTTGATCTGTGACTGTTATTTATATGATATATTGTTATGATTCTAAAAAATTGATGTGTCTATTACTTTGTATTAATATTGTACACGTCAAATTCAGTTCAGATATTAAGTGAAAAGGTATAAATGACGTGTCAGCATTAGTATAAAGATATATTCACATTCGATCGCCTTTAACAAGCCGTATTCTCCAGATTAGCAGACGACATTACTTGTAATGTTCTTTGCTAATCTGGGCATCGCGGTGGGGTTGTTACAGTTTGGTATCAGAGCAAATATCGCGGTGGGGTCGTTACAGCTAGAAATGTGCTTGCCATTTTAATGATTTTTCAATTACATGTTACTGTAGATTGAAATAACCTAGCTCTGATACCAAATGAAAGTCTGTAGGATCTTTTTCAAGTAATGCAATTTATATATATATACATACACGTTTGAGAGTGTATATTACTAACTATATTAAGTAGAGAACAATAATTGAATATAATAAGGTAAATAATAAAAGCGATCACACCAGATATTTTATACTAGTTCGAATCTCCCGTCCTACGTCCAGTCCCGAAGCTCCCCTTCGGTATTTGCTTACACCAACTAACCCTCGCTTTGTCCGGAGGAATAGGCTAATACGAAAGTATATCTTTGACAATCTTGTGTTCCAAATAACATGGATTTTGACTGATAGTACAAATCTTCCTATGATCTCCTTTGAGTATGTGAATGTGAGTGCTTTGAGTTGTAGGAAGTGATTTAACCAAAATTATATTTTGGTTATGATAGATTGAGAGTATGTAAGCAATGTATGCATAAGAGGGTAATAAATTAAAAGAGAATAGATTTAATTAATTCAGTTCAGTTAATTTCTAAATCTCAATCATGGTAGTATTTATAGATTCAAAAAGATGCAGATGAAGAGTTGTTACTATTCATTTAATGAAGTGTCTATTCATAGTTTTGTAGTTTTTCAAATGATAGACGTCTGTGGGGAAACCTCAAATGTCTGTGCCTTTAGGAAATAATTTTTTCGAGTATTGTCACAGACGTCTTTGGTTTTTCCTCAGATGTCTATGGATGATAAATGCAGTTTTTCAATTTATGTTAGTGTATATGAAATTGTGTGTGCATATACACACACACACACACACACACATACTCAAGAAGACCTTACAATGTTTTATCTAAGACTCTTAATACACTAGAATAACCTTATTAATCATAGCATGGTCCATAGATCTTTGTTTGTTTCGAGTCCCAATATCTTTGAGCATGATGTTCTCTTGTAGTATATACATGTAAGCTTGATAAGATGTATAATATATATGATTGTATAGTTGTTGTCATTGAAACATATAATGGGGGTTCTAACACATTTAGGATTGTTAACCTAAATTGTAAAATAACTAACTCCTTATATAAGTATGTATGTATATAATACACCGAGGAACACCCCTAGGTGTAGGATATAACTGAATTTTAATCACTTGTTAATACCATACCACTAGTGATATAATCCATTAACCAGATTTTGTCCGATTCCCTTCATTTCTTCCTTATATTACCTATTACTAGAGAACAGGGCAATAGGTGAGGTGATTTGGTCAAGGAGCATAGAGAAGACGACATGACGTTGGAGATATATTTGTTTACAGTCTTTTTCTATGTACCTCATTGTATTTATTAGGCAGACTAATATTATGGTATTATTTCAGGACTTTACCTTTATTAGACATATGTTGTATTGTAATTCAAAGACTTTGTTTTTTAATTTATTGTATGGACCATGGTTATTCTGAGACCGTGTTACTTAAATTATTTTTAGTACTTATTTTTCATTACCTTCCATTGTGAGATCTAAAAGTGTATAATTGTGTAAAGTTATAATTGTCTCTGTACCACATAAACCATTTTTAGACCTAGTGATTCGTATTTCTTGGCACAATGAAAGTTCATAAGCCACTTTTGGGCTTTGAATCGATGTGTCCGGAGGTGTAGGTTGTTACAAACTTTTCCTATTTGATTATGTCCTTACGTTTGGTTAATCCCATCAATGGGAATGACATTCTCGGATTATGGTGCACTGACTTTGATTTAGACTTGTATGGACATTTATTTGCTTGCGACTCATATGTGTTTAAATCCTAAGGTACATGGTGATTTTGGGTATGGAATGTTAGTGCGTAATGATGCTAAAATTTACCGTGCAGATAAGATTATCACCGTATGAAATCCAAAGGAAGGAGAAATAATAATGGTAGCATTGGACGTTATGAAGGAGAAGTCAAACTTGATGCTATGTGTTATGGAAGATCAAGAAGATTGTATCAGTATAGTACGTGTAGTTTGAGAATTTGCAGATGTTTTCAAACCCGTAATGGGATTACCATCGAGAAAAACAATCGAGTTCCGAATATATTTTATGCTGAGGGCGTAGCCTGTTAGTAGACCACCTAGTAGAATGCTGCCCAAGGAGATGAAGGAATTAAAGAACCTGCTAGTGGAACTTGAGGATAAAAGTTTCATTAGGTTGAGTAGTTCACCGTGGGGAGTGTACGTGGTATTCGTAAAGAAGTCAAATGGATCTTTATGGACGTTCATTGACTATCAGAAGCTGAATGAATTGACAGTGAAGAATCGTTATCTTTTGCCCAGGGTAGACGACTTGTTTAGTCAGTTGAGTGGCGCTCGGGTTTTCTCACAGTTAGACTTGGCAACGGGTTTCCATCAACTAAGAGTAGTTGAAGTTAGCGTTCCATTGATAGCGTTCTAAATAAGGTACAATTCATATGAGTGGCTAGTAATGCCGTTTGGACTGACCAATGCCGTTGCGTTCTTTGTCGACCTTATGAACCGAATCATTCGTGATCAGTTGGATAGATTCATGTTGGTCTTCATTGATGATATCTTGGTATACTCTAAGGAAGAAAGAGATCATAAAGTCTATCTTAGATCGATGTTGGAGATGTTGAGGCAACACAAGTTGAAGGTGAATTTTTGGAAACTGGAGGTGAAGTTTCTTGGGCACGTGGTTTTAGAAAATGGATTAGCCATGGATCCATCAAAACTACTCATGGTTGGAAGATGCGAGAGACGATCACAGAGATGATAATTTTCTTGGGATTGACTGGCTATTACTGTAGATTCATTAAAGATTTCTTGCGTATAGCAGCACCCTTAACTAAGTTGACCTGGAAGAACGAGAAGATCGTGTTGACTAATAAGTGCGAAAGATCATTCTGGGAGTTGAAGAAGTTATCGACGAACACTCTATTGTTGATTGTGCCTGAAGGGAATCAGGATCTAGTAGTGTATTCCGATGCTTGTGGAACGGGCTTGGGAGTGGTATTGATGTAAAGAGGGCGAGTGATTATCTATACATCAAGGCAATCAAGGCCACATGAGGTTATATATCCAACTCATGACGGAGTTGGCAGTAGGGGTGTTTTCGTTGAAGATTTGGAGACATTACTTATTGGGATAACCGTTTGAGTTGTATACCGACCATAAGTCCCTTAAGTATTTATTCTCTTAGAAGGAGTTGAATATGTGGCAGTAGAGATGGCTGGAATTCTCGGCGGCATATGATTTTGGAGCAGAGAAGGCTTTGAGTAGGAAGCATCATAATGGAGTGTTGTCCATGATTGAAGAATGGAAGATGTTAGAGAGGTTTTCCTCTTGCGGAGTGCATTATAGGCAGAATACTGGATCAAGTAGAGATCTGAGCATGTTAACAAGTTTGGAGGTACATCCAACAATTATGGATAAGATCGCTGCAAGGTAGAAGGAGGAACTACTAGTTGCAGAAAGGATTAGGCGATTAGAGATAGGGGTAGATGATGAGGATTTGAAAGGGTTCAAGGTAGATGCGAAGGGATGGCAAAGAAAGAAAGGGAGAATGTGATTTTCGGATGTAGGAGACCTTCAGAAGGAAGTGTTGGAGGAAAATCATTGGTCGAAGTTTACTATTCATCCCGGGGCACGAAAATGTATCATGACATGAAAAGAGTCTTCTTTTGGAAAGGGATGATGAGAGATATAGGAGAATGTGTGAAGAAGTGCTTTATCTATTAGCAAGTGAAGACTGAGCATCAGAAATCAAGCGGATTACTTCAACCTTTGTAAGTACCGACTAGGAAGTGGGATTCAATGTCCATGGATTTTGTTGATGGATTGCCAAGGTCGAGGATGGAAAATGATAACGTCTGGGTGATAATCGATAGACTGACTAATAGTGACCACTTTACCCCAGTAAAGTCGACAAGGACGGTAGCTAGCCTAGCGAAGCTATATATATAAAGAATGTAGTGAGACTACATGGGATATCAAGCAGTATCATTAGCGATAGAGACCCATTGTTCGTCAATGAGTTCGGGAGAATTTTGCAAGGTACATTGGGTATGGAGTTGAACTTAAGCACGGCTTACCACCCATAGACTGACAGACAAATTGAGAAGGTGAACCGTGTACTTGAGGATTTGCCGAGGGCATGTATCTGGATTCATAGGATCTTGGGAAAATCACTTGCATTTGGTAGAGTTTTCCTACGATAATATTTACCAATCGAGCATTGGGATGGCACCATTTGAGGCACTGTATGGTAGACCATGTAAGTCACCAGTTTGTTGGTTGGATATGGGGGATAGACTTGTGTTAGAACCCGATTTGGTAAGAGATGCTACTAAGAAAGCAGAACTGGTTCACTCCAGGATGAAGGCAAAGGAATCAAGGAAGAAAAGTAATGCCAATAAGTGAAGGAAAGAGCTTGAGTTAGCAGTGGTGATTAAATGTTTGTGAAGGTTTCTTCGATGCGAGGAGTTATGCAGTTTGGGAAGGTGAGGGAGTTTTCACATAGATATGTAGGACCTTTTCTAATGATCGAGCAGATTGGTAAACTCGCATATCGAGTCGAGTTACCAAGTAGTTTGGTGGGTGTGCATAATGTTTTTCATATATCACATTTGAGGAGATATGTGCATGACCCAAGTTCAGTAATGGAACCGAGGGCATGTAGGATTTATTTGTAGAGCCAGATTTGACATATGTGAGATGGTCGAAGGGAATAGTAGGCATGGATATAAAGGAGTTGGGGAACAAAGTTGTTAGACTTGTTTACGTCCAATGGAGTGATGATAAATAAAATCGTACGTGGGAAGTAGAGGATAGGATTGGGACCATCTATCCCGAGTTGTTTCAGACATACATACATACATACATACATACATACATACATACATACATATATAGCAGGGTGCCTTGTTTGTCAATTGTAGAGACTAGTAGGGTACTAGTATACTCATATATGATATGGATGTGTATTAGTAGTTGTACTAATACTTTTTGTTTGATGATTGATTGTTCGCATTAGTAGGGTACTAGTGTAATCTTTTGTACTTGTGTGTAGTTATATGCTGATAACATTGCACTTTCAAGGTGTTAGTGTAAATCTTGTTATCCCTATCGAAATTTCGAGGAAGAAATTTTTATAAGGATGGTAAACTATAACAGACCATATTTTGATATGTATTAGTAGTTGTACTAATACTTTTTTTGATGATTTGTAGTTCGCATTAGTAAGGTACTAGTGTAATCTTTTGTACTTGTGTGTACTTATATGATGATAACTTTGCACTTTCAAGGTGCTAGTGTAAATCTTGTTATCCTTATCGAAATTTCGAGGAAGAAATTTTTATAAGGATGGTAAACTGTAACACACCATATTTTGGAGGGTACATAATATGAGAAATTAAATTAGATTAGCAATAAAGAATTATTAAAAGATGGATAAAATAATTTAATTGCAAGAATTGCCTAAGAGAGATTTGATTAATTGAGTGTGAGACACTTAAAAGGTTAATTAAATAAATTATGGGTAATTAGAGCAATTAAGGTTGGCCTTGTTAATGAAAATAAACAATCTAAATATTAAATGGGAAAGATAGTGTTAAAGTATGTGTAATGGTGTGATTAGGCTAGAATGAGATATTAGCCCAAGCAAAAAACAAAAGCGCACTTTCTTTTGCCACATCCCCTCATCTCACCTTTATTTTATTTTCCAAAACAAATTCCTAAACTTCAAACCAGGGCCGACCACCATTTTTCTAATGATAAGAGGAAAGTCAAGCTAGAAGATCATGCTTTTAAATTTAAGGAAAAAGAAGATTAAACAAGCCTTTCTAAATCAAAAGTGAGTAAAAATTTTCCTAAAACCTTCATAACCTATTTAGGTTTGGATTTAATCTCATGTGTGAATGTTTTGACAATAGCAAACATGTTTAAATGATTAAGACATTATTTGGCTATGTTTGGAAATTTTAATCGAGTGAGTTTGTTCATGTTTTAGGGTAAACCATGGATTAATCTGAGTTAAATGATTTGAAATTGAAATACGACGTTTATAATTGATGAAATAAAGATGGGTTTATAATTTCATAATTTTTGGAATTAATTTGGAATTATTATGAATTTTCTAAGTTGAGAAAATGGTTAATTTCAGGAAATTAATTATTAAAAATAGTTATTTGATTTGAAATTTTAGGATAATGTAAAATATGATATATTAGATATTTAGTGAATTTTTGAGATTTTTCTCATCAATTTTTGATTTTATATGAATTTATTAGTAAAGGAAAGAATTGATTAATTCAGGAAATTTTTTAATAATTAATTGGGTATGTACTTAGCCAATTCTGAAAAGTAATTATGAAGAAGGAAATTAACCAATGAAAACTCGACACCAAATTAGATTGGTGGAAAGTTAATATTTAGTAAGGAAATGAATCAATTTTCAATAAATTTACGAATATACAGTTTAAAACTCATGATAGTGCCTATATGTTTAACCCACGATGGCTAATATAGAAATAACATTTGAAGGCTTGGGAAAGATAACACACGAGGGCTTTAGGAAAGATAAAACACGATAGTTTTGGGAAGTCGTGACACGAAGGCTCTTCGAGATTACCCTCGAAAGCTATCAATACGAGAAGGCTATTTGATGTTTGCATGCGATGGCTATGGAGAAGTTAGTGCATAATGACTATAGAAGATTTAGTACATGCGATGGCTATAAGAGAATCTACCCACAACCACTACTTGAATTTTAATACGCGATAGCTCCTAAGGAGTTAACATGCGAAGGCTACCAGGGAGATTACACGTGATGGCTATAGAGAGGTCAATACGTGATAGCTTAGGAAGCTATCAACCCACGAAATCCCTTAAGAAGCTAACACATGATAACTAAGGAAAGAAAATAAACTAGTGAAGGCCTAGAGAAAATTAATACACGATGGTTATGCGATAGCCAACACATAATGACTAGGCTCAACGTTCGGGAGCGATGAGAGATGGCTAGCATGTGATAACTAAAGTCAATTTGAGATAGCTTGGGAAGTTATATTTTTCTAAGTAAAAAAAGAATACTTAGGTTACTTTTGAAGACAGTTTCCAAGTGTTAATAAACTATTCCATAGGAATGAAATAAAATAGGAGTTTTAATACGTTAAAATTATGTCAACTTATTTTGAAATGAAGGAAAGCTTTAAGAAGCTAATAAATGATAGGGTATCATTTAAATTGAAAGATAAAGTTGTTTTATCTTAAGAGAGTATAAGGAACACTATAAATAAATGGAAGAAAGGGGTTGAACTATGATCATAAAGTTACATCGGCTCATGGAGTTATTGGATGGCAGGGTGCCTTTACTATTAGTCTAAAGTCTAATCGTATATGGTAGGGTGCCATGATGGGGTTCAATCCTAAATGATTTATAAACTCTAAAAGGGAGTTAAGGCAGGGTGCCAAAACATTAGGGTGGTGTTATAACTAAAATAAATAATTTGACAATGTGAACGATCGTGGTTCAGGGACTAAGAGGGGCTATTGACGCGTAGTAAAGACACTTACTAGAATGTATTCAGGGTTCTTATATTCAACCTCTTAGGAGAGTCAGGGTGGTTCTAGTCATGGTGGCTTCTATTAACGGAATTAGTGTCCATTTCATTAGGTGACGTTGTTCGAGAAATGATGAATTAGTGATAGACATGCTTAGTGAGGTAATCACTTAATGAGTTAATGATAAATTAACAACGAAAGCCTAAAACAAGAGATTATGTGATGTTTGATTGGATGATGAATGATTGTAGGCCATGGTTCATAACGGATTGATAAGTATAGGGTATACCTGATTAGAATTGATATATGACATGGTTCATGAATGGATAGTAAGTGTAGGGTGCACCTCTTGATTGTATATGCACATAGTTGCTTTTTATTTAATGTTGTTTACATATATGATGTACCTTGATGATCATGGAGTAAGGGGAAAACCCATTCCACGTTAGCGGGCATGGTCTCACTATGAGTGACTAGGGTAAAGATTCTACTCATACTGTTAACCGACCTTTTTCTAAGGCAGTAAACATGCGGATTTAACCCTACGGACTTCATGATTATCAAGGCCGATGAGTCCAGAGCAATGATTGTAGGACCCAGAAATAAAGTAAAAATAGTAGTATCAAGTCGAGATTGAATGAAATTGATAGATATGCAAGGAAGAATGCTCAAAGTATGGAATATAGCTCAGTGGATGGAAGGAATCGACATGGGTTGGCTCGTTGAGAGGGATCGACATACCTCATGAAGGAGGGATCGTCATGGTTGGATAGACGAGGGATCAACATGGTTGGATAGACAAGGGGTCGGCATGGTCGAAGCAAGAAAGGGATCGACGTAGATGAAAGTAGATGGATCGACATGGCTTGGTAGTACCATAGGGATCGGTATGAATGGATAGACAAGGGGTCGGCATGGTAGAAGCAAGAAAGGGATCGACGTAGATGAAAGTAGATGGATCGGCATGGCTTGGTAGTACCAAAGGGATCGGTATGGATGAATAGACAAGAAGTTGGCATGGTCGAAGTAAGAAAGGAATCAGCGCAGATGAAAGCAGATGGATCGGTATGGTTGGATAGATAAGGGATCGACATAGCCTATGAAAGATGGATCGGTGTAGCATATGAAGGAAAGGATCGGCATAGCATGTAGATAGATGGATCGGCATACGTGAGTCCACCAAGGAGGGTCGACATATGTCAGAAACCAAGTTCATTCTTGATTCTAACGTTCAATATCTTAGGATCTAGAAGTCCAAAGCAAATGAAATTTGGAGGGCAAGTAGCTAACATCATGGGGAATCACCCAGAGGGATCGCACCCCATTTGGACACTAAAATAGGGATCGGTACCGATCCCTAATGTGGGCCCCAATGGGCCTGGAAATATTTGGGTGGCCTCGTCTGGGTCTCCCAAACCTTCTGTCAAAATTTCAGCTCGATCCGTGCACGTCTTCTCCTATAAATACAATAGGCATGGCGTTAGAAAAGGGATCTTCTTTCTACTTCTCTTTATCTTCAACTTCAACTTCGGCTACACTCTGTCAGTTTGATTCTTGGATTTTAGATTGTAACTGTAAACAAATTTCAGTATAATAAAAAAAAATATTCTGGAGTGGACGTAGGCCGGAGTTAGCTGAACCACTATAAATCTGCATCTCTATTTACTTACTTTTTTATTGATTTAATTTCTTTCTTCATTTAATTCTCTTCATATTTCTGTGATCGGATTGGATATTGGTGCTTTCTTACAACTTGGTGTTGGTGGCTAATTTTGACGCCAACATTTTGGTGCTTTCACCGAGAAGACTTGCACCTACGGATTGGAAGCTAGGATCTTAGATTTGGAGGCTTGGATACTTGGATTTAGAAAGCAATGGCTAGGAAATCAATAAGGAGAGGGCTACCGGGAAGGAGCCACCATGTGGGGAGTCAAGAGGCTTCCTCAGGAGCTGGAGCTAATCAAGTATCTATTTAGATCACCAGAGATGAAATAGAAATGATGATGGATGCTATGCTTTAGAGAATGCTGAAAAAACAGGAGGAGATGATGCAGGATTTACTCCAATAGATTAGACAAGCTGGAGCACAGAATTAAGGAGTTGAAGCAGCAAGAATTGCTGGAAATCAAAACCGGGAACATGAAAATGGAGCCAATAGACAAAGGAATAGAATAGAGCAGCCGGGGGCAGTCCCCTACCAACCTAGAGGGATCGGCACCGATCCCTCCAAAAGGATCGGTACCGATCCCCAAAGGCTAGGGGGCATGCCCTTCGGGTCTGATTGATCGTGATGCTGGAGGACCTGCGATCAATCCCATATAGCTTAGTGAGAATAAGAATTTGGATGCTTGTCCGGAGGAGTACGTTCCAGAATTCCCTCATAGACTCGGGGGCAGCTTGGACATGATGATAGGAGACAACCATTGGAAGACAATGACAGGTTTGCAGAGATGATAAGGCGAGCTATGCGTGGAGGATTGGTGAACATGGATCTGGAGAACATAAATAGAAGTCCATTCGCTCATATTATCAGAATGCTAGGAATCCACCAGAATTCAAACTACCAACACTGGAAGCTTATAATGGGAAGTCGGATCCAACTATGCATATGATGAGATATATATGACACATGGAAGTACTAGGGGCATTGGAAGAAGTCTTGGCACAGTGCTTCCCCTTGTACTTAACGGATGTAGCTACGCTATGGTTCAGACAATTGGAGAGCGGTTCTATTAGCACATGGACGAAATTGGTCGAAAGATTTATGAAGCAGTTTCGGGTTCACATTATGAGACCCAAGAATGTGACAACATTGACATCAGTAAAGCAGTGTGTGGGAGAATCACTCAAGAATTTCTTAACCAGGTTCAATGCGGCAGTTGTTTCAGTGGATCGACCAGATCCATCGATGGTTTTGATGGTGGCAGTGTCAGAAGTTGCAGATAATTCAGATTTTAGGATATCACTGATACAAGAACCACTGATGGATCTCGGGGAATTCTATCATGAAGCAGAGAGGTTTCCATGACAAGAAGATGCGAAAGATGATAAAAAGGCAATGGAAGTTAATACAGTACGGGGTGGAGAATCGCTCGGTGAAAGCTCAAGAAAGGACAATGGTAAACAGAACATGGATAATAACTTCGATGGATTGAAGTGACAGAGGGGGGAATCCAAATTTTCTTCTTACTTGGAATTGAATGAAACCCTAGAACGGATATATATGGATACTCAAGGGTGTCTTCCATATCGAAGGCCGGCAAGTAGGGAACCCTCCGAACGCGAACGGGCATCAGGAAAGCGTAGCCTATTCCATGAGCTGGATGGGCACAATACAAATGACCGCAGCATTTGAAGGACATCATTAAGGAACACTTGAGGAATGGTTAGTTACAACAATACGTAAGGACTCGGGCTACGGCGGTGGAACAGGAGCAGCTACCATCCACCTCGAATGAAAATGGCACCTTAGGGCATCATCATCAACCTGTCATCAATTGATTGGGATGGCATGGAATAAGTAGCAAACTCCGTAGTAGGACGTTAAGTCACTTAGACATGTATGGGATCGAGGACGGTCCCTAGGCATGCTCTGAGATGATGATAAACCATAGTGCTCGTGTTTGTGAAATTAGTTTTTCGTTTTCTTATCTTTTCTTATAGTTTGCTTTGAACTCTAGTTTATTGGTTGTATGGACTCTTATTTTATGGACTTGGGAATGCTTAAATTTGGATCGATGTAATGGATAACACAGGTCGTCAGGTATGGACTATGCCTGGTAAGGGGTAGGGCGCTTCGCCCGAACGCGATGGATCAACCTACTCAGGTCATCGTGTATGGATTGTGCTCGGCAAGGATCCGAAGAGATCAAGGTCGTCAGGTATGGACTATGCCTGGCAAGGGGTAGGATGCTTCGCCCGAATGCGATGGATTGACCTACCCAGGTCATCGAGTATGGATTGTGCTCGACAAGGATTCGAAGAGATCAAGGTCGTCAGGTATGGACTATACCTGGCAATGGGTAGGTCGCTTCGGTTGAATGCGATGGATCGGCCTGCTCAGGTCATCGAGTACAGATTGTGCTCGGCAAGGATCCGGTGAGACCATGGATTTGGATTAGGACAACAACCCAGAGAGGTTATGGATTTGTATATCAGCTTCGAACAACTATGGATTTGGATATGGGCCTAGAGTAGTTTAGGATTTGGCTAATGACCCGGTGACGTCGAGGATTTGGATAAAATGATTCAGAGAGATCGTGGATTCATAATGGGATATTGACTCGGAATGGTCATGGATTTCACTAATGGTCCGGAATTATCATGGATTTGGACTGGTAATGGATTGGATAATATGGCTATCGATGGATTATGGACTTCGGATTTTGAATTTATAGCAATTCAAAACACGCCTTCCTATCGCAAGGCATGTTTAGGGGGCAATGTATTAGCCCACCTTTTTCCAAGGCAGTAAAAATACGGATTTAACCCTACGAACTTCACGATTATCAAGGCCGATGAGTCTAGAGCGATGATTGTATGACCCAGAAATCAAGTACGGATAGTAGTATCAAACCGAGATTGAATGAAATTGATAGATATGCAAGGTAAAATGCTCAAAGTATGAAATATGGCTTAGTGGATGGAAGGGATCGACATGGGTTGGCTCATTGAAAGGGATCAGCATACCTCATGAAGGAGGGATCGACATGGTTGGATAGACGAGGGATCGACATGGTTGGATAGACAAGGGGTCGACATGGTCGAAGCAAGAAAGGGATCAGCGTAGATGAAAGTAGACGGATCAGCATGGCTTGGTAGTACCATAGGGATCGATATAAATGGATAGACAAGGGGTCAGCATGGTCGAAGCAAGAAAGGGACCGGCGTAGATAAAAATAGATGGATCAACATGGCTTGGTAGTACCATAGGGATCTGTATGGATGAATAGACAAAGGGTCGGCATGGTCGAAGTAAGAAAAGGATCAGCGTAGATGAAAGTAGATGGATCGGTATGGTTGGATAGACAAGGGATCGACATAGCCTATGAAAGATGGATTGGTGTAGCATATGAAGGAAAGGATCGACATAGCATATAGATGGGTGGATCTGCATACATGAGTCTACCAAGGAGGGGTCGACATATGTTAGAAACCAAGTTCATTCTTGATTCTAACGCTCAATATCTTGGGATCTAGAAGTCCAAAGCAAATGAAATTTGGTGGGCAAGTAGCTAACATCACGGGGAATCACCCAGAGGGATCGCATCCCATTTGGACGCTAAAATAGGGATCCGTACCGATCCCTGTTGTAGGCCCCAATGGGCTTATAAATTTTTGGGTGGCCTCACCTTGGTCTCCCGAACGTTCTGTCAAAATTTCAGCCTGATCCATGCACGTCTTCCCCTATAAATACAGTAAGCATGGCGTTAGAAAATGGATCTTCTTTCTACTTCTCTTTATCTTCAACCTCGGCTACACTGTCAATTTGATTCTTGGATTTCGGATTGTAACTGTAAACAAACTTTAGTATAATAAAAAGAATTATTCTGGAGTGGACATATGCCAGAGTTCACCGAATCACTATAAATCCACGTCTCTATTTACTTGCTTTCTGATTGTTTTAATTTTGTTCTTTATTTATTTCTCTTCATATTTCTGTGATTAGATTGGATATTGGTGCTTTTTTACAATTGGGTGTTGGTGACTAATTTTTATGCCAACACATACAATACTTTATGTCTGATCTATGTTTTTATTATTTTCCATAAACTCATGGGTACTCGTTCGAGTAGGATGAGTTTATGGAATAGACGGGTATCTGTTTGAAGGACGAATAAAGGTTTAGAAGATGAAGCATAAGGCTTATCTTGTGAATAAAAATGTTTTAAATTTCCATTATGTAAAACCAGGCATTATAATTGGTTACCTGTTGTGTTGGTGTCTTCATATGTCAGACATGATAGAGTTAAGGGTATGCCCTAGGGGCAATTATGTATTTTGTTACATATATCTAACTCGTTGACCAATCTTGTTCAAAATGAAAGGTATTTTCTTCCTATTATATACTTGATATAATGTGATTATATTAATTAATTAACTTAATTAAAAGTATATTTAATAGAAAAATCCATAAATGGTATATTTTGTGATAGTAGTTACAAAGTGTTGTAACCATGAGTAATTTATCATAATGAAACAAATATACCATTTTAAATGTTCATAGTCAAGATGCATCGAAATTGGATATTGATGTATCCGTTGAGACTGGAGTACGTAACGCTCTCCAAATGTTGGGCAGTGTATTACTCATGACTGCTGGGGGGCACATAGGGGTTACGTACTAATAGTTATTGGATAACTATGGAACAACCCACTCGATAGTTTTCTGTTGGTTAATATAAGTAAGGTCAAACAAAAAATATCGATGTGACTGATTTACACAGTTCTCTCGACTTGAGAATACAGTGGATCTTTAGTATAAAAGCTCTGCTTTGATTATAGCCAAAAATCATGGCATGGCGTCCATCAAGTGACTGTAGTTGGGTCGAGTGGAAGTATTGGAAGTGAAACACTATTCAAGAGAGGATTCGTCTCCTCGGTTATATGCGGTTTGTACACAGTCAACTCGAAGTCAAAGTCTCTGGCCAGATTATTTCAGTTAATAATAATTGTTATTATTGAACGACGGACTTTGTATTTGGACTATAAAGTTAAATGTGGATGAGGTTTGAATTTTGACCATTACCAAATTCCATAAGTCCAAAGTGATATAGTTTTGACGAAGAGAATTGGTGTAAACAAATGTCACAACCGGGTAACGCTTATTAAACAAAAATTGGATTTTACCGAAAATGAGTAAGCGATAAATTTGGCCATAATGTCACACCACCTGCTAAGTGACGTATGAACGTTAACATTAGAATAGTTCGATGTTAATCGCCGAACAAATTTACACCCAAGAGTTACATAGCCGAAATAATGAATTCCCTTAAGACATTAGAATAGGGAATTGGCTTAGAGATAATGGGTTGAGATCAAGTGAGAATGGGTAAAATGATTTTCCTCGTTTCTCTCTAATACAACCCTTTGTATATATATATATATGTATGTATGTATCTCTAAAATAAAAAATAAAAAAACCTTTTTTGGCCGCCAATATTATACATTGCTGGTTAAAACATAGCTCTCAATCCACTCCAAAATTATCAAATATATTTCAAATTAAAATAATACTATTCGATAGTTAGAGGTCGGTGATTCCGGACTTGCAATCTAATGAATCAAGAACAGTAAAAGGAAGGGAAGTCATTGCTTCAACGTGGATTCAAAGGCATCATTAAATTGGTAATTTTAATTCATATTATAGTAATTAAATTATATTCTATGATCCTATAATGAGCAATTTCATATCTGTTTAAATATATTGCTACTATATGTTTAGTTAGGTGAGATTTTTGTAAGTAGATGTGGTTGTCACAAATCAGTTTGGTTATGTGCATAATTTGTTTATTATACTATTTTATTTATGTATAGACAAATGTTGTTTACTATACAAAATCGATTTTTGTCATTAATAATTGTTTTATATATACTTATTAATAAATTCATATATATATATATATTAGTGTATATTTCTCTCTCATAATAGCATATATGCATATATAAGATATATATATGATTTAAAAAATTTAGTACACTTATATATATATAATATGAATTTACAAATTCTAAAATTAATTATCGTACATATATTCATATTTTTAAATTAACATTTATTGAATTTTTGAATTGTTTGTTATATATAAAATAATTATTACATTAAAAATTCAATTATATATTTTTTAAAAATGTTATATCATTTCAGAAACATATAGAAAAAATTTAGGAATTTTTTAATAAAGTTTATTATTTATAATAATTAATATTATTTTGGAATTTTTTTTATGATTTATTAAAAATAATAATTTAATTGAAAAATTCTTTAAAATTTTTGTAACCTTACATTCATGATCCTAGAATTTTTGAAATTTTATAATTTGTGTTTTTAATAATATATTATTTTATATTAAATAATTATTGCCGAAATCAATGTATTTGTTTTTTAAAATAATATTTCAACTTTGAAAAATCTCCAGATTTTTTCTAAGCTCTATTTTATGATCCTAGATTTTTAACAATTGTAAAATTTGAATTTTCATCAAAATATTATTTTATGTTATTTATTTATAGATGAAAACATTATTTTATTCATAATATATACAAATTAAAATACTAAAATTATTATGTTTGCAAAACTAAGTTAATTTTAAATTATAAATAATTTTTAATAATTGTTCTCTCTCTTTCTATATATATATCTATATATAAATGTTTTATGTTCATATATTATATATAATATATTTATACATACATGTGTGTGCGTGTGTTGTAACACATATACATGCACATATTTGGACAACATACATGACATACAAAATGAGCTAATATGTCTGTTGTGATATAAATCCCAACATCTACATATGGACATATTATACCTTTCATGGATTATTATGTTACACATGCACTCACACATATATGTATGTGATACATTTATGTATAAACTAAATCAAATAAAATTAATTTCATATCTTAATATATTTGAATTTAAATAAAATAAAATTAATTTCATATCTTAATATATTTGAATTTAAATAAAATAAATGATTTTATTTAAATGAAATTTAGAAATGTTCTAATTCAGTTGGACTTCATTGGCCCGATAAAAGATCTAGTAGGGTAATTTTTTTGAAATTCACCTATTGTAACGACCCGATATTTTGGACCATTCGCATCCATTATAAGTGTATAGGTAGACACTCATGCCGGAGTTGAATTGTTCAAAATACCGCATTGTTAATTTAAATTGGCAAAACTGAACATATACAGTAAATAAATAATCACAGATCACAGACACAGAGTAATAAATGCAGCGGAAATAAAAGAGATAGTAGTTCATGAAGCTACTATATAAATGTATAAGTTACATCAGAGTTAAACCAGATACAACGGAAGAGTAATACGATACATCAGATACAAATCAGAATACATCACTAGAATCATCGAATACTGAAAGCAGAATAGATGGCTGGATCTTCAAGCAAGCTCCAACTTCAAAGGTGAGTCTCGAATACTGGTACACTCAGTCTGACCCGAGCGTAAAGCAAAAACACAAGACACTCGAGTCAGGATTAACATTCTTATATTAATAAATCCAACTCAAGTGAAATAGCAATTGAAATACAAGTAACTCAAAGGATGTTGGAATAACCATCCTTTAAGGATCCGTTAAACTATCTACTATGTAGTAGTGTACGATAAGTAGATAATGTCTATTAGTAATATAAGATATCAAAATAGTGTTAAGGCGTTACCATTATCCCCCTTAACACATTTTATATAAACATTATAGTCTATGCAGCACTGTAAACTCCACCGTAAACTAGTGGGATATCAGGGAGTACTCCATAGGTATAACGCAAAACAAATTCGTAGTGGTCGCGTATATAGGGATCCAAGTATGACAAGGCACATGAGGCAATACCCAAGGTAGTGAAACTACCGTTTGCCTGATCCGGACTGGTGAGAACGCATCGCCGCAGCGACCGCAACACCGCGAAACAACACTCCCAAAATCAAGGGTGCTCCAATCGACAACAAGTATAAGTAGTTCGAAGAAGTGTGTTCGCTTGAGGTAGCTGACCTCCATTGGCCCGGCACGGCTCCTGTTTTAGTCATTTCAAATTTGACACAAGTGTCAAGGCTATCCATTATCGTTCTCTTTCTTCAGTCATCACGAACATCATTCCAACCACTTCATTTTGGATCACCACTCCGCGTATAGTTATTAAAGTGGTTTTCAGTTTAGACAGAGAGTATGTCCATAACCGATTCCGGTCTCTTTAATAACTTTCATAATTATTACACCGATTGGTCGTTTGTTTTTTTCAAAACCAAATCAATTTCAATTTCAAATAGAATTCATAAATCAACATTTCGTTTGTCTTTCAAAACCAATTTCCAATAATTTACGTTTCAAAACTTCCAAATTATCATTTCAAAATCTTATAATTCAATTTCAATCTTTATTTAAAACCATTCAAATATTGATTCAAGTTCGTATATAAGTTTCATTTCGAAAACATTTAAATTAATTTAATTTAACATTCAAATCAATTTAAATTCATTTATCGATTTCATTCAATATTCGTCAAGTAAATTTTCCATTCAAAACAATTTCTATTAAATTTCCAATTCATTAAACCCATTATTTAAATTCAACTTCATTATATCAAAACTTACAAATTTGATTAAATTAAATTCATCAAACTAAATTCTTTAAATTTCAAGTCTTACATTAATTTCAATAAATCACATTTTATTTCTTGTTAAAGAAATTCAATTTCACTTATTTACTTACTTACATAATTTTCCAAAAACTTAATTAATAAAGAAACTCAATTTCAATTATTTACGAAGTAAAATTCACTTATTCAAAAGTTCAATTTCTCTTATTAAAGAATCCAATTCAATTTAATCATTAAATAATTCAATCTTATTTAATTATTAAATAATTCAAAACTTAATTATTAAATAATTTCAAAGTTTAATAATTTCAAACTTAATTATAATTTCAAACTTAATTATTAAATCATTTCAAAGTTTAATAATTTCAAACTTAATTATATCATTTCTCAAATTAAACATCATTCTTTCATCAATTACATCGTTAATATTGTGTTTCAGATTATTAAATATTAACATTTTCTTTCATTAAAAATTCAAATTTCACTTCATTTCAAAACCATATTATTTATTCAAATAGAATCTTCGTTTTATTTTTAAATCAAATTATTGACCAATCGGGTTTTATTTAATTTTCTATCCTAGGTCAAAGTTCAATTTGGGTATTTATCTTTTCAACCCGATTCCAATTCAATTCAAAATCAAAGCATAGTAAAGGGAACTTGCAGTGTGATAACTGGGATGGTGTCAAAGTAAATAAACAAGCAATAACAACAATCAATAACAACAATCCAATAATCAATTCAAATAATCCCAAAATAACCGTATTAATTCACATTGTTACTTGTGCGAATTAATATAATTATTTCTAGAATCTACACTATCATTTCATGTAGATTAAAGATTATTATACTAATATTTATACGGTTCTTCAATTGTCATTCGATTTCAATTTTAACACTACAATAATTAATCAGATATACGTTCAATGGTTCAAAGTGTAATTATCACTATTCTACATGTCAATTAATTTAACAATTAAAAGGGGTCATATTCAACTAATCAAATTTAACATATAAATCAGTTTTAAAATCGTTAATTATCCTATATCCATTTCAATTTGGCATACTATTTATCATTTAACACTAACAATTTAACGTCCAATATAAACATCAACAATCAATCAATTATCAGCCAAACTGTATTATCATCGCATAAATAATTAACAGATAATGGTGTCAGATGTCACAGGTGAACTGATACAGGTAATAGCATATATAACAGTGTAATTAACTAACAACAGTAAATTTCAATTGTCGTTTCAATTGAAATCAAATTTAATAAATAAAAGAACGTTAATCGTGAGTGATTGCTCACCTTTCGAGGCTAGAGGATGGACAGCGAAATCGAGTTACGAAATCCAGGCACGAATTCCAAAACAAGCTAGATGAACACGATTCGACGATCAAGCTGAAAATAGGAATAGACGAATTAAATCAGGATTGGATCGAGGAAGATACATAGGATGAGTGAGCTTTATATACAACTATATATCGATAAAATTATATTCTAAATCCAACATATTTTTAAATTAAATATACATGTATTATATTTATTTACAAATTGATTTAAACACATGTTAGCTAAGTATATATATTTCAAATCATTTTTTTAGCCAAAACACATATATTAAAAGTCAATAATAGAATTATACCCGTATAAAAGTCAAAGTATTTTATATTTCCAAAACAACCCACTTAAATTAAAACTAATAACCTATGTACCCACCTACACTAAACAAGACTCGAACAATTACCGTAATATAATATATATAATACTTAAATTTCCTCTCAGCTGAAGGTAGGCAGTAAAGCAGATGTACATTTTTTTTTATAAATAAGTTGGGCATTATACTTTCCTATATACACGTACGAAATCATTTATACTTAAGGTCACTACAATAATAACATATATATTACTATATTATAAATATAACAGACGTATTAAACTTTATAAAAAAACAACTGATTTTAAATTTGTATATATAACCGGCTTATATACATAACAACAGATAGTGTGCAACCATATGATAACAAAAGCTTATAACAAAGTATACAATAAACTAGAAAAGCAAAAGTTTAAAAACATTTAATTTTAAAATAAAGTCACATATATAACCGAAACTATATATAATATATATCATAATCGTACTATAGATTTCAAACTTGTTTAACTAACATATATACAATTCATATAACTAATATATAATACCATCACAACATACCTCATACAACGTGCTCTGTGCATATATATAGGTACTCAAAAGTTTACAAAATTTATCAGAAAACAGCTTTTTAAATAAACTTCAAAACATATATATACTGATAGTAACCCATTTATAACTACAAGTTAAAAATATATAATACATCTAACATGAGACCTCAGTAAAACAAAATAGCTTATACAACAGCAATTGAAACTGCTAACAACTTATACATTTTTTTATTATTATATATAACCGAAAATATCAACAACAATTGAAAATATCACTAACTTTATATATATATATATATATATATATATATAACAATCATATAAAGTATGTAAGACTGCGGTAAACATTTATATTTTATAAACTTACATATATATACAACAACTCACCCAACATTCATTCACAGGCTTTATATAAAAATCATTATACTCTATATATAAATACACGTATAATATAACTTACTTTTTAAACAGAGGGTCTCGGCTGAGCTTGGTCAAGTTCGTCAAGAGACCGACGTTAGGCGATGAGAGGAGCCGGAGGACGGTTGCATGGCAGCACGTGGTGGTGAAGCAACGAGGCTTCGGCTGCCACTCGGGAATGGTGGTGCGGCTTGATGGGAAGGCGAGTTCGGAGGTGAGGACAGAGAGTAGAGGCGCGGAGGCGGGCGTTGGGTCGAACGGTGGAGGAGGAGGAGAGCGGTTCTCGGTCAGGCGTTGGTTCGGAAGGGAGGAGAAAAGATCGACCGAGATGAAGGGGAGGCCTGACTGGATAGGCTAGGCGCGAGATCACGTGGTGGAGCGAGGGTACGGCGTTTGTCGGTGGTGGAGATGGAAGACTCGCGGAGAAGTGTGGTGGTGTACGTGTGCTGTAGGAAAGGAATTAGCAAAGAAGAAAAAAAAGAAAGAATGGAATAATGGGTTCAGAAGGATGGAATGCAAACGTGAGCAGCAGGGGAGAGAAATAATGAGCCAACAAAATTTTGGAACCAAGTGAAATATTAAGAGGCAGAGAATTGGAAATAATGAATGGACCATAAATCTATGGAAATAATGGAATAGTAATGGCTCACCATTGATTCGGCAAAAATAAAAATGTTAGTAGCCGTTTGAATTTGAATGGGCATAACTATCAAAAGGTTGAATTTCGTAACCGATGCGGCTATCCGTTTCACGGTTTTCGTAGCGAACCGGACTTCAAAAAGCAGAAATAAATATACCGTAGAGATCAACACGAAGAGACGATCAAAACGGTATACAGATATTGGCAGTACGGTTGAATTATAAAAACTCGAAATTTCCTACTACGGAAAATGCAAGAAAAACGTAAGTAAATAAGACCGACGGAGCCAAAGATGCCCGAATTTGGAAAAACGACAAACTAGCATCTTGCTCAGAAGATGGTTTAGAATTTTTCTATGTAAAAATATTTTGGTTTTGAAAACATTTTATTTTCATCATTTTTTAACTGATTAAATTGAAGTAAATTTACGCGCGAAATAAACTTTCGTATTTTCGGACGAAAATTTACCAGTTGCCATGTTTAACTAGACGCATTCCAAATATCAAATTTATATTTCAAAATTTTATCGTTTTAAAATTTCACAAAATTTCAACTAATAACGTTATTAAAACCAGTTAAATATACGGGTTGTTACACCTATAACTTCCACTGCGGGTTAGTCCAGTTCCAACATGACATAATATTGCTCTTATTTTCTGTTGTATTTACCCTTGTATGGGAACAAATTAGGTTAAAAATGATATAATGAATTACGTAATTCAAATTGATCTAACGAAAAATTTATTTAGCCATTCTATTTACTTATGTTGTGCAAAATAATACATATCACTTTGTCACTTGAAAATAATTCTGATGATGACTGCAGCAACATCAGTGTCTATTTTTGGATTTCAGAGTGAGGAATGTTACAGGAAGAAACTTCGAATGGACAAAGTAATGCAAAGCTGCTTTTGAGGTGTTAAAGGATCACTTAGCCAATCTACCCATACTTTCAAAGCCAGTCCTGGGTGAGGATCTATTTATATACTTGTTTATAACTAATCAAACTATGAGCGCGTAGTAGTGCAAGAAGAAGCAATTGTACAAAGGACAATATACTTCACCAGAAAGCGTTTAAATGGAGCTAAATTAAACTATTCCGTTATAAAGAAGTAAGCATACAACATGCTACTTACATCCAGAAAACTGCGACTATATTTCCAAGCATATCCCATTAATATATCGATAGACAAACCACTAAAGCAAATACTGTAGAAGCCCAAGACATCTGGCCACCTCTTAAAGTGGGCCATTGAACTAAGTTAATATGACATCGTCCACTGCCCTCGAAATGTCATCAAAGGTCTGGCTCTGATCTATTTCATCATGGAATGCACAACTCCAATAATACAACCAAACGAGGAAATGGAAGAGCCTCCATAGGTTTGGCAACTCTATGTAGATGGTGCATCAAATGAACATGGGGCATGAATTGTGTATGTACTTGTTACTCCAAATAAGTAGAAACTACATGGGGGAGTTCAGCTAGAGCTTAAGGCAACAAATAATGTCGCAGAGTATGAAGCACTCACTACTGCGCAAAAAATAGCACAGGTAATGAAAGTAACTCATATTACTATCCATAGTGGTTCCCAATTTGTTGTAAATAAAGTGCAGAGAAATTACCAAACTACATAACCAACTTTAGCCAAATACGTGGAACCGTCGAAAGAGTTGTTAGCTCAATATGAACAATTTGATATATGATAGATTCCCAGGGAGAAAAACTCTTCAAAAGATTCTTTAGCTAAGCTTGCCGGCAATAAAGTTGCGTAGGATATGAAGGCAGTATTTGTAGAACATTTAACTGAGCCAAGTATCTCTAAAATGCAACAGATTCTTATGCTGATGCAAGCTCAACGAGCAAGAGATCAGATAGCCACAGTTCAAGAAGAATGTAACGTCCTACCTCTATACCCATACTACCAAAGAGTATTGCAGAGTAATTATCTAGTAATACGGAGAATGAGGCTTGTTAAGAGCAATCACACGTAAATATTCCCTTGGGCTAACACCGATACGTTTTTTCTCATATAATACACAAATATACGTAGTCGGTATCGTCACAAAGAAATCAACACATGGGTTAAACATGAAAGAACGATACATAATAAATTAAAGGACATAGAGTCATAAAACAGAGTGAGAAAAATATAATATCACAACATACATATCATAATGCAGGTCTACAACATAAAGTATCTGACCTACTACAAAATATATACATCGATACAGGACAAATGTCATATACATCTTAATCTCATCACATATATACATACATGGAGACACAAAAACAAAATATATAACAAACTCCCGAAATATAGTGTAATCTATAATCTTCTCCTCAATAAGCACGATCGTCCAAGTAAGGCTAATGTCAATGTACTTGAAAGGTCTCGGACTGACCCGAGTATTGTAAATAATAAGCGGGTCAAGCTATGTCTAGCTTAAATGCAAGGTCATCATAATGATACACATAATCATAGAGATAATGAAATACTGAATGGGATTCATATTTTACAGAATAAATGCCATAAACACTCAAAATAAACCCCTATCCACATTGAATTACATATATGATGTCATAATATATGAGTCATATCTCTATTTAATATGATCACAATCACAAATCTACTCAATTATGATTACACTCATATCACAGTTAATAAGGGTCATGTTATTAACATCTACTCATTAAAAATTGATCGTAGTTTGTTTATTTAACTCATTGAGTGTAAAACACACTCTTTCAGACGCTGACCGAGCAAACACATGATCTTTTTCGTCCGTGTTTACCTTAACCAGAACTATGGGTGCCCCCACATAACCTATTTGCTGTACTAATCTCTAATGCGTGGGCGCCATCGTCTTTATCCAATATACTACATTCACGTCACCGTTGGTGTGCTCATATAGCAGTTCGTTGGACCTATGACAAATAGGCTAAAATGTCAGTCGATTCCAAATAGGATGGATTTAGCCTATCTAGTACATCTTCTCATTTGATCAATTCATTTTATTTTACATATTCTCGTTAAGATAACAACCCTCCTAACCGTCGTTTAACCTAGTGTCACTAGGGGTAATTAGTTTATTTTAATGTTTAATACTCATAATATCATACCATATTCTATACAATGAGTCAGAAGAATAACCAAAGAAATATTACCGAATGTCCTACACCGCTGGTATTATAACCTCGTTTATTCAAAATTATCATCATATAGAAGTTCATGCATCTCATATGATTCAACCATTTATTGATTCAGAAGGGTTTTATTTTATAATACTCATTTCCAAAATATCCATTATAATCTAAAATATCAATAGTGAATTTAAAGAGATTTAATTTGGAAATTTCCATTCTTCTCCAAAACCTTAATTAATTTAAAAAATCCATTATTTGAACCTCTTAATTTAATTTCAAATAATTCGACATTCTTAATATCCTCTGAATAACAAATTTCCAAATTCCTTTTAGTAAAACGATGCATACCACATAAAGTCCCTTATTAATACTATAAAAATAATATAAAAGGTATTTGTAACTTAAGAAATCTTTTAAACACCAAATTCAAATTTATTATTTTTCCACCAAAATAATGACAATCCCAAATTATTTCCAAAGAGCAAATATATTTAATCTCAAAATAGATTTACAATCCTTAATTACTTTCAAACCCTTTTAAACCACCTCTGGAAAATATTACATACACTTTTATAATATTTCAAATAGTTCCCTTCATACACTCTTATAATAATATTTAAAAAAAGTATTTAAATTAATTTCCTTGCTACTAAAAGATGATTAAATATATAAAACAAATTACTTCTAAAAACTTTTACTTAACAAACTATAATAATAAGGTCTCATTAAACATATTTCCATACAGTAAATAAATAGCCTTTAAACTTATTATTACTTCAGAAAATATACTTTTTCAGAATTCTACATTTAATTCAAGTGCATTAAAATATACATATCAATTTGGAATACAATCATGAGTCCCATTCAAATATTTTTAGTCATATATATATATATTCCATTTGGAAACAAATTCTATAATTTCAACCTTTACGTATTAACTACTTTCCAAAAACCCAGAAATATTCGTATTTGAATTTACTTATATGCGTGTGTGTCTATGCAGTTAAAGCCCCACAAAATCCCCACTATAGCCTCGTAGTCCTCTTCGTGCATTAGGTGTGTTCAATTTAGCGCTATTAAACGGTAGATCAACTTTAAACCCCGCTATTTTCCACTGCACCCACAATATCAAGGCTTTTTAGCACCCGCTTTAGCTACATTAATAATAAACGGTTGATTTGACTATTTCTGTTTTAAATCATATCAATAAAGTTAGGTAAAGATCTAACGTTAAGGCATAAGTACTCAATATAAGTTAGAAACCTATTGTGGTCACTAAATTCGGACTGTATAAATCATGATTTTCTTCATTTTTGTTATATAAGATTAAAAAAGTATTTCTTTTTTCTACGCAAATGATAGAGAATGAGAATAAATTAACTTAAAATATTTTTTTCTAATGGAGCTTTTTTCACATATGTTATTGACTTATTTCCCACTATATCCCCGTTTTATCCCCACTCTAACTTTTTGCACCTCCATCACTATAGAACCTCTAAATGCTTTAACTAGATAGGTGTGTGTATATAAATATATTCTTTTACAAAATCCTTTTATATAATCAATTCAAAAATATTTTCTTCAAAAATCATAGATTTTCGTTAAAATCTTCCTTTATATGAAACACACACACACATATGCTTTTTCCAAAATCAATTAACTCAATTTTCCTTTCTAATCAATTTCAAATGCTGCATACGACCAATTTCAAATTATAATCAAACATGCAACTATCGCAATACAACACATAATAATTCAACACAAATTGACCTCGGTTTATTCAAATATAAAGGGTAATTCATCATAGAATATTCATTCAAATCAACAATTCACCACATTCAACCAAACTGCATCACAACAACAATCAAACAATGACATGCAAAGGAGATGTCAATGATAAAAATCATAGATGTGAATAAATAAATTTACTCACCTAAATTTCCAAGCCAAATCTGTCACTAAAACTTCTTTCACCTTCCCTAAACAAATGCAAATGACCAGGAGAAACACACAAGCACCCAATCATCATGCTCCTCATGAAGCCCTCAGTCGAGTTCGTGCGCTAGCCTGAAGTAGTCCCCGTTCCTCTCATGCCTACTCCTAACATTGTTTGCACATTTCTCTTCTCAACAATGCACGTAGCCATCAAATGAACCTTTTCCCCTTCAGTTGATGTTGCGCCAACCTCCGTGCAAGCTGCCATTGTCGTCACCTCTGGCATACCGCCTGTGCACAATTCCTCTTTTTTTTATTCCGCAATTTCAAGATTGGGAGTTGCCAAGCACTTTTGTGATTAGGGTACAAGATGTGGACAAAGGGATGTAGGTTTGGGCTGACAATGATAATGGAGATAACCAGAAGAAAACAAATTTGAGTTCCGTTTGTTACAATGGGCTTTATTTTCATTTTTTTCAATTAAGCCCATAATCAAAATAATTTTTTCTGTTAAACTCCTTTATTTATATTTAAACAATTTAACAAATACTTATAAATATGTTTTCAATTCAATTTGAATTGGCCTATTATATATGTCTCTATACACACATACACATATTATGAAAATTTAACAATATATTTGAATTCGATGATTACGTTATCTTCGTTGTTTTATTTATTTTTACTAATATCGAAATAATATAACCTTGATATATTTCAATTATATGAAAAAAATTACAATCTAAAAATAATTTATATTCATCGTAAATATTCTATTCGAGTGCAATATTTTTTCTGAAAATAATTTATTACTTAATTCATTTTATTAAAACAAACATTTTACAAAATAAGTTTTAATTCAATAGGAATATTATCAAAAATAAAATTTATCCATAACTGAACTCGAACATTTTATTTTAATTCAATTTTTTTATGACGTAGAAAGTAGGGTTGTTACAAACTTCACCCTTATGAAAATTGTGTCCTCGCGGTTTCTTATAGGAAGAGGTCAAACACTACGTATACCTTAACTTTCTTTGTACAATGACAATCTTCTATCCATTTTATAAACATTTGATCCTCCATGCGGCTCTTCTCAATGAAGACCAAATGCTCTCCTTATTATATTATCATATGGTATAATATTAAGTAGATTTGTTTAACAACTTTCTATTTTCGAATACGATAAAATCATATGAATTTTTTTCTAAGTGTCGAATTATGGAAAATTTCAGGAGAGCTCCTTTGTACAAGAGCCTTTCGAGCAATTATAATATGAATATATAAGTATACACGATTTAAACAAGATCGGATTCACAATATATCACATAACATCATATATTTCGATATATAAGCATAAAACATACCTTGTTTTGTAATATTAAGCGAAGCTACTTACTTTTAAAGCGAGAAAAGTGAGCTAGCACCACAAAATAATCTAAATAGCAACTTGTGTACCTATTCTCAACTCAAAATAAGCTTATAAGCTTCCATACAAAAATATTTAATAAGTATGGCATTTAAGTCACAAAAACTATATTACATTCTTATATCAACAATTTTCCGACTAACTTGTTAAAAACACCAAATTAGTACATGTGTTTTAGGCTAAAGTCATAGCATAACTTATGAACTTTTCAAAATATTTTATGGATCACAAAAATATGGTATACAATATAAGTTAGTTTGGCTTTACTAAGCTTTGTAAAATATGAAATTGGTTTTTGATACACAGGCCCATCTCATTAATATGCAGTTTTAGCCTAAAAGACATCAAAGTTTTGCAAAACTCATAAAATAACAGTTTATCCTTATCTCTAAGCTTTCCATAAAGTATTAGAACGTCGAAATTGGATAAAAGACATAAAAGTTATGGTCAAAATACTATGTGCTAAAATTTTGGAAATACAAGCGCAGGTGTGACAACCCGGAATTTTAAGCAATATCAATTTAATAATCTATATTGAATATTAAATTGATTTGATATATCTTTGTTAATAAGATTTGAATTGATTTAATAATCTTCTTTAAAATAAATATTTAACTGATAATTTATCTTTTAAAAGCTAATAAATTATTTTCTATTTATAATGCATATATATATTTGTATATATTGTAAATAGATAAGTTTTGTTTTAAATTTAATAAATAAAGGCATGTTTTCTAATTTTAATATTTTTGGTAATTTGGAAATTTGATTTAATTTAATATTAAATAAATAACCATATGATTTTAAAATACTCAAGATAAAAGTTTATTTGTCTAAAATGATATTGGCTTAAGTTTAAATTAAACAAAAGGTTGTTTTAATAGCTTGATAAAATAAGTAGTTTATTAATAAAGAGATAATTTCTTTTATAAATTATTTTAAAATTTAATAATGAGCTATATTAATAATGTAATGTCTTTACAAATGGATTTTTTTATAGAAATGGTTATTTCAAATTTATTTATACATTTATATGTGTATTTGGAAGAAGCTATGGGTTGAAAGTTTAAAATAAAGTTTTTCAAAAATGTTGAAAATAAAATAAGCCTTTTAAATATTTAAACATAAGTATAAATCAATTATATAGTCATAAATATAAGTATAAGAAATTATGATATTAACATAAGTTAATAATTTATATCAATAACTAAAATAAAGTATACATATGTATGTGCCTGAAAAATAATTAGGCAAAAATAAACAATGTATAAAAACAAACCTGGTAAGAATAAATTAGTTATGTAAAGTAAGGCAAGTAAAACAAAATATCTATGAACATAAGATAAACTTTAAAATATAACTTTATAGAAGCTTAAAGTAGAAGACATATATTTGCAGGCAAGTATATACTATAGCAAGGTAGATATGTAAGACAAGAAAACACACAAGTACATACGAATTGAAATAAGGGGATAGGTAGGACATGTTAATAAACGTTTGTACAAATTGCTCTCATATCAGCCCCCATACCCAAAATAAAAATCTCTGATCGAATTTTAAAGATCTTATACCAGCCTGAATACTTGTTTCCTATATATCAATCTAGCTTCCTTTTCCTTTTGTTCATTAAAAAAAAAATTACAAAACCTGTAACCAAGGCTTCATTTTCAAATTGCAACCTGGAATGTCAAAGAAATCTTCTCAACAACACAGTATTTCAGTTTTAAAGGAAATCAAAGTCTTAAAGCAATATCAAGTAGATTTCAGTAAACAAGATCTAAGCATTCAAGTTTTCAAAAATCAAAGTTTCCTGGAATCAAGCATTTTTATCAAAGCCATGCTCATCTTTTTGTTCAGGTGAGTAAACCTTAATTTTTAAAACAGTTTAAAATCTGTGATCATAACTAGATATATGTGATGCTTATGTGGGAATATGTTGTTTATGTTCATGTGTACGAATGTATACATGGATATATATGTGATGTACTGTGTATATTTATTTGTATGCATGCCTGTAGAATGAATTTCAACTCTCTGCCTTTTCAAAAAGGTGAGTAAACTAGATTTTTTTAAAACAGTTTAAAATCCTGATCATAACCTGATGCATATGATGTGTGAATATGGTTGTTTATGTTTATAAGAATGAATGTATGTGTATATAGTGATTGAGTGGGCTGTGTTTGTCTGGAAAATCAGACATATGATCTTGTTCCAGGTTTCAGGCATTAAATTTGTTCAAAAATCTTTTCCCATCTCTCTGATTTATTTAATCAACAGATTCTAGACAAAGATGATAGATTTAACAATAATTAAAATCTTAAAATGTAGATTAAAGTAAAATTTAGCAAAACTTCTCAGGAAGTTTGGAATTACAGACAAAAATCAAAATAAGTTAAAAATTCAAACATCATAGTTTGGTGTTCCAAGATTATAACTTGAATCTATTTAGAAAGTTATGATTTTTAAAACTTAAATCTCAATTTTTAATAGTGCAGTGAGGTAGCATTTTGGGTTTGACTGGGATTTGAATTTGTGGTCTTCTCTAGCGATCAAGGGGAATATGAGACACGGGGTTTCTACTGGAGGTAGATGGTGTTACAGGGTGTTTAGGAAAAATGCCTGAAGTCGTTCGCAATCGTCGAGGCGACAATGAGAAGGGGATTTAAGATTTAACCCTAGTTTTGGTCGATCTTGTTAAATGGATGACTGCGTCGTCGTCGTGTGATCGAGTCTTGCGATACTTGGTGGAGTGCAGCGTGGAGGGATTAGGAAGGTGTGGCTAGAATTTCTGGCGCCTCGGTGAACTACGTCGGCGGTACGAGACGTTTCTGGTGAGGGGTACTGGTACCGGTTTCATCGGCATGACGTGATTCTGATAGAGAGCATGTGTCTGGGTTTCGATGATCGTAGAGTGTTGCTGCGAAGTTAGTTGACGTGTTGTGAGAGCTGTGGATGGCCGGAGTTGTCAGCGGCGATGGTGCATGTGCACCAGTGAAGTTTGTATCAGTGGTTGTTGGAGAAGGGATGATCTCGAGTCAGTCTCGAGGAGATGGTGTGGCTGACTCAAAGTATTGTGTGAGTTGGTTGTCTCGAGGCAAGCATGAGGTTGTGGAAGGATTGGCTCGGGTTTGTTCAGTTGTGTTGATCTGGGTTTAGTAAACCAGTGTTTTTGTAAAAAAAAAAGAAAATCAGGTTTTAAGTAAAGTAAAAGTGAAGTCTTGTAATAAGAAGTCAAGTAAGATTTTGAACTTTAAAACAAAATTGGTTAAAAACTTTCTTTATAAAATTACTTTATAAACATCAATTGTTTTCTTAACATTTGTTAAGAAGTTTTAAATTTTTGTTAATCTAAATTTTGTTAAGCAAGGTTAATGGTAATGATAAAATACTTTAAAATGAAATAATAATTATGTCATTTATTAAGATAATGGTTTATCTTAAGATAATTTAAGTTTTAATGATGTGGGGATTAATTAAGTTAATTAAGGATTTAGGTATAATTTATCTATTTAATTAATTAAGTAATTAATTAAGAATAATTAATTAATTTAGTTGTCTAATGAATATGATTGATAAATTAATGATTAAGAGATTAATTAATTAGTAATTAGAAGATTAATTAACTTATAATTAGAAGTACGTAAATTGTAATTAAGTTGTATTAATTAATAATTAGGCTTTATTAATTAACAATTAAGAAATAATTAATCTAAAGATTATTAAGGGATAATTAATTGATTTATTTAGGATTGATTAACTGATTTATTTAGAAGTAATTAATCTGTTATTAAGTCTTATTAATTTATAATTAAGGTTTATTAATTAATAATTAAAAGAATAATTAATCTATAATTAAAGATTAATTTATTTTAAGGGGTAATTAAGGAATGAATTACCCAATTGTAATTAATCAAATGAATGTGATCAATTTAAGATAATTAATTGATTGATTAATTAAAGATAATCATTTGATGGTTGATTAAGTATGAATACTTAATAAGATTGATAAGTATAATTACTTAGCGAAGTAATTAAGGTATAATTACGGATGTAATTAATTAAAGGAAATTACTTTATGGGAAGTAATTAGAGGGTATTTACTTGGAAGAAGTAATTAAGGATTTATTTCTTGGTGTAAATAAATCAAAGGATTTATATAATTAATTAAGAAGTTAATTAATTAAGGTAAGTAATTACAAGGTGGTAATTTCTATTTATGATTAAGGTTGGTTAATGAAGTGATTAATTAAAGTTAATTAATTAATGTAATTAATTAAGGATTAATGTAATTAATTATAGTTAATTAATTAATGGAAGTAATTAATTAAGGATCATTTATTAATGTTATAAATGAAGTAAGTAATGGTTAATTACTGTGAATGGTTAAGGATAATTAATTTGTATAATTAATTAAAGGCTAATTACTTGAAATAATTAAGAATAACTAATCTACATGATTAATTAAAATGGATAAGTAGATGATAATTGATTGATTGATTGATTTGTAATTAATTAATGGTTATGTAAGCAGGATTTATAATGATGAAGTAATTAATTTAATTCACTTTAAATTAATTAGAGATGCAAGTAATTAATTTAATTCATTTTAAATTAATTATAAATGGTGTGATTATTAATCCTTGCTTATATATGATGGACGATATTGATTTCCTTAGGTGGTTTGAAATCTCAAATATGAGATAAGTAATGCTGTGTGATATGGATGTTTGGTTGAAATTTGATGATAATGTAGATTATCTATTTATGATGATATGTGAATTATCTATCTGCGATATTATGAATTATCTATCTGTGTGTATATAGATAATAAAATTGAATTGTTTTAACTTTAAAACAACTTGGACCTAAAAGATGGCGATTTGGATTTCGATGAGACCGGGATTGAGTTTCCAGATTTGGATATCCGAAAACCACATCGATCCAAATTAACGATAGGTCGTGAATCTCAAGTGAAGATGAAGATTCAGAGTGCAAGGGTTATTGTCGTTAACTCTGAGGATGATTCCAAAATGAGTGTAACGGGATAATGCCTTCGGTTTCGTTCGAACCCGGAACGGACTTGTATGGATTGAATGCTTTCAGAACATTGTCAGGTGGACGATGAGCATTCTAAGAGATGTGTTCTCTAAAGGTAATCGTAGCCTCAAACCTCATCAACCGAGAATGGCTAAAACAGGGGAGGTGCAGCAAGGCTTCGTGGGTAGCACCCACTTGAGAGCGAAATATACCCCTGTCTAGAGTCCCTTTTTATTCGGCTGTGTGGGTGGTTGAATAGCTACAACCGTCGGGGTTATCTTGTTTGGGACTGTCCAGTAAGGGATGGTTTCAGCCTTGTGTTGCAGAGGACTTAGGGTGGGTCCTCGGTACGCTGATCTAGGCCAGGTACTGTGACGGGCGGTACCCCAGTAGCCCTGCCATTGTATGGAATCCAATCTCCAATAAGTGCCGTACGTATTAGTTGTGCCCAACTATGTTGGAACATGAGATGTAAGCATTCCAGCTATTTCTGTATTTTACTTGAAAACCCTAGACACTATTATAATATCACTGGATTTCCTATCAAATGTTGGGTTAGCGTAAGGTAAAAACTTTTCCATGTTTATGTGTGGGAAGTCTTACGTGATATCTTTGTTTCAAAAGGTTTTTAAAGTTAAGCAGCTTTAACCGTTAACTCATACCAGACCCATGTCTGACCCGGAGTTTATTCCTGTTTTTCTTAAACTCTCGGGTACTCAAATTTTTACGAGTAGCCAAGAGATTCAGGTTAGCTTTGACGAATTCTGGAGGAGCAATGGAGCAGGAGGCTTCAGCGTATAGATATATAGTGGTTCCGCTGTGTTAGTGTTTATCTGTATTTCCGCTGTGTTGTATCTCTATATTGTATTGAGTTGCATCAAGTTGTATTAACTAGACAGGTGTTTATAACTGTCTAGTATGTGTTGTATTATCTGTGTAACTGTGATGTATATGATACTATGTAATCTCTTATGTGATATATTATATTTCATTCGTTCCGCTGTTGAGATTTTGATGTTGTTTCTTCTTTCTTCTTTATCTTTTCTCTTTTCTATCCCTTTCTTTCTTAAAGATGATGCGACTTTCTGGTAGTAGAAAGTCGGGTCGTCACAGCAGGTCATAATTTTTCCCAAATTCAACCATGTTTTACCACTAATAAACTTCAAAATTATAGAACACGGTGAACATGAAAGTTAGTCCATATTAAAATATTTTCCAGATGAAAAAGATTCACCAAAATCGGACCATAGAATTAAAAGTTATGTCTATAAGGATAAAATACGTCCCATGATGATTACCCCAGTAATGATCGTGTACTCCTACTATCATTTTAGTATAGAGTATCTACCTCTCACCCAAGAAGAAACAAGGACTCTAAGACACTGTAAGACCAAAACTCGCGTTATATATATATATTCTATATTGTTCTGAACTTGCTCCGATACCAACTGTAATGCCTCACCTCTAGACTCATACTACCAAAGAGTAATGCAGAGTAATACTATATGGTAATACAGAGAATGAGATTTGTTAGGAGCGACCATACATGAATATTCCCTTGAGCTAACACTGATACATATTTTTTCCTCATATAATACACAAATATACATACTCGGTATCGACACAAAGTAATAAACACATGGGTTTACTAGAAAAGAAAAATATACCATATAATCAGAGGACACAGAGACGTAAAATGTAATGAGAAAAATATAATACCACAACATACATATCACAAAGTAGGTCTACAAAATAAAGTATCTGACCTACTACAAAATATATACATCGATACAGGACAAATGTCATATACATCTCAATCTTATCACATATGCACATACATGGAGATATAAAAAGAAAATATATATAATAGACTCCCAAAATACAATATAGTCTATAATCGTCTGCTCAATAAGCCCAATCATCTAAGAAAGGCTAATGTCCATGTACCTATGAAGTCTCGGACTGACTCGAGTATTAGGTAAATAATAAGCGGGTCATGCCATGTCTAGAATTAAATGTAAGGTCATCATGATGATACACATAATCATAAAGATAATGATATACTAAACATGATTCATAACTTATAGAATGAATGCCATACACACTCAAGATAAACCCCAATCCCCGTAGAATTATATATATGATGTCATAATATATGAGTCATGTCTCTATTAAATGTGACTGCAATCACAAATCTACTCAATTATGATTCACTCATATCACAATTTATAAGGGTCGCGTTATTAACATCTACTTGTTATAAATTGATCATAGTTTGTTTATTTAACTCGTTAAGTGTAGAATACACTCTTCCAGATGCTGATCAAGCCAACACATGACCTTTTTCATTCGTGTACTCCTTAACCATAATTGTGGGTGCCTCCACACAACCTATTTTCCGTACCAATCTCTACTGCGTGGGCGTCATCGTATCCATCAAATACACTACGAGCCCATCATCATTAGTGTGTCCATACATCAGGTTGCCGGACCTCTGACAAATAGGCTAAAATGTCACTCGGTTCAAACTAGGATGGACCTAGCATGTCTAGTACCTCTTCTCATTTGATTAATTCATTTTATTTTACATGTTCAATACCCACAATATCATACCATATTATATACAATGAGAAAAAGAATAACCGAAGAAATATTACCGAACGTCCTACACCGCTGGTATTATAACTTCATTTATTCAAAATTCTCATCATATAGCACTGCACCAAAACATAGGATTCCTAATGAGTATAAGCGTTGCCAAGAGTTTCGGTAACACTTATATGTGTCGCTATAGGGGCATGGGCATTTATCTGCAACGCTTATAAGCGTTGGAAGATTTTTTTGGCTAAAGCTTATAAGCGTTGGGAAAATAGATTTTCCAACGCTTATAAGCGTTGGGAAAAAATATCTTCCAACGCTTATAAGCGTTACAAATAAATACAAACAAATAAACACTTATCAGTAACATGAATGTTAAATGATATAATGGTTTGAATGTTAAAAGATATAATGTAGACTATATCTAATATGAAATATTATCTTAATTTAGCAAATTATAACCCAATCAATATCAATAAATAATATTCATAATCAATAATAAAATAGAGTATCAATTAACTAAAGAGAAGTTCCATACATAATTAAGTTATCAATACATAGTTTACCAATTCCATACTAATACCAATTGCAATAACAAAAGATAAGACAGTTCATAGTTACATTCTACAAATACCGAATACGAAACTCTGGCCATATAACAAAGCCTCCATCAAAAAATTCACATAGCTTGTACATTCAATTTTGAGGACCATCATAAACTGGTGCATCTGGTTCAAGAACTTCAACCACCCAAAAAACTTCAGAAATTGGATCATTTTCAAGGTCTTCTACTTCACCATTACCACTAGAACTATCATCCAATTTCCTCTTTTCTTCTGCTTCTTCTATAAGTACCTACATGCATTCAATATCATATTAAATTGAATTTTATACTAAAAAGAATGACAAATAGTAATCAAGGTGATAACATATGATTTAACAATAAAAGGAAATTAAATAAAACAAGCAAATATGCAAGGACGATAATTTGAAATTAAGAACTTCATATATGCAATGACATGTTTGGATTTTTGAGGTGGTAAATCCAAAACGGGTCAGATGGTTTTTTAATTTTTTTATTAACAGAACTGGTCATATATGCAATTAAATTAAGCTAACATTTCCTCAGTTTAAACAACTGAGGCCAACAATGGCCTCGGTATATACTTAATATAAGTATCTAGGAAAAAGCAAAAAGTGGTTACAAATGACCACTTTGTATAATGACCATTTTGTAAATTTGATACCCTCCATATAATGCTTTTCTGTAAATTTGAGGCGCATCAAAAAGTGGATAAGTATGGAGGGGTAAAAAGTGTCCAACAAAACATTTACAAATGTAACCTTAATATCCAAATTGCTTTATTCTAAAAGCACTATGATGCTTTTTGTAAGGAATGTAACTAAGTATTTTGACTTCTATCTTAGTCATACATTATATCCAAATACTCAAGTTCACGTTCATATCATATAACATATCAAAATTCAAAAGCGATTGCATTATACTGAATTTATTAACTAAAAATTTCTAGAAAAAGAAAACATTACCTGAAATGATTTGATGTTGCTGAACAGGTGTTCGATGATGGAATTTCTATCGAATTAGAAAATCCTCGAACGAATTTTGAAATAAAAATAACCGCAAGCGCACGGCGTACTATTGAAGTACGTGGCGAGTATGGGTCGATCCGTAGGGAATTGATGATTTTAAAAATCTATTCAATCAAATTAAACCAAAGTCAAGTGAAAAGTTAAGCTAGAGAATTAAATAACTAACTAAAAGAAAAGAAATGCAAATATAAGAGTTAAATGACAATTTAGAGAATAAATCCACTCTCTAGATCATGTAGTTCAACATATATGAAATCATAATCTCTCTTTTATGGTCATTAGTGTTTTAATTGGTGTGCTTATCATAAGTATGGCATATTTGTGCTATTGGTTAGCCAACATAAGTCATTAAACTATAACACACCCCTTAAACCACTTACTAACTTTCATGAAATTTGACAATGAAAATGAAAATGAAATCTATTTTAAGTATGGCCTATTAACTATTGATTAGAAATATAGACCATCAAATTTTAATTTCAAATCACTTTCTTTTGCCATAATCATATTTTGATGAAGAGGCATTTGTGTTAGTGATTGTTTAAGTATAGTCTATTTGGTGTCAACAATATAGACTATCAAATTCAAGGCAAAAACAATAATTAAACCACTTCAATCATTCTTCATTAAGCACAAAAAGAGAGCATGAATTAACAGATAGTAGAAGCTACATAATTAGAGAGCTTCATTACCTCTAAATTGAAGGGGTTTAGCCTCTCATATTTGTCATTTGATTAACAAATGTAGCTTGCAACATGAAAGCAAAAATAAAGAAAAATGAAAGCTAAATGAAAGAAAACTATTCTACTTGCATGGAAAAGAAATCTACACTACAACATGAAAGGAAATGAACATGTAATTAAAAGGAAACAATAATTAACATTGCATAAAAAGAAAATAAGATTACATAAAATAAAAATGGCTAAGTAGCCATGAAAAGAGAAAGAGAGCTTTCTTTTATTTGATCTAAACTAAACTAAATAGAAGGAGGGCTAAGAGAGACTAAGGGAGAGAAGGGTTACATGAAACATAAGGGGTACTTATACATGTGTTAAACCCTAATTCATATTTTTGGGGAATGCCCAAAATACCCTTGAGAAAGTGTAGAGGCCAAGTAATCATTAGCTTCTACTAATCATCATTTAAGTGTACATGAAGCCATTAATTCCATAAGCATGTGCATTAGCCTCTAATTTGTACATTAAGGTAGGTGGGTAGGTGGGGTCCTCCATTATCTTCACTTTGAATTATTTCCATCTTCATTTGTTCTCTTCACTCTTGTGCATGCATATATCATCATGTAACCACTTGTATATGAAGCCAAATTCCTATAAAAAAATATAGAAATTTCTAATTAAATTTTCTCAAATTAATATATGCACAAAAATAACCATTTTGCCCTTGGATGAAGATG
Organism: Allium fistulosum; assembly: GCA_030737815.1. NCBI lineage: Eukaryota > Viridiplantae > Streptophyta > Magnoliopsida > Asparagales > Amaryllidaceae > Allium > Allium fistulosum. The sequence goes on along the minus strand of CM060906.1, from coordinate 234,898,974 downwards.
AATATGTGACGATTTGAAAATAATATGAATTTTGGTTAAAAAAAGTTAAAATACCTGATATGATCATTTATTTAATTTAAATAGATTAAATATGGTGGTAAAAATATGCACATTTACGTGCACATCAAATACCCCCACACTTATCTTTTTATTCGTCCTCGAATAAAGAAAAAAAATTAAGATAAATCCGTATTCATAGGAAGCACGATTGCATTGAGCGTATGCAACAAGCCGTTAAACCTCTGGGTGTCCCCAGTAGGATGAGTGTTGTCTCGTGAGGGTTTTCAGCGGATACTACCCACAAAATCCGAATGCGATATGAAAATATTTACAAAATGCAAGATTTATTTACAAAGAGATGAATGCGAGCTTTTGAAAATATTTACAAATGAAGGATTTATTTTTAAATTGACACAAATAAGTTAAATATAGGTTTTGGTTATTATCTTGAAAATTTAAGTCATTTTATTTGTCAAAACATCCAACAAAAATCAAGTTATCAAAGCAAATATACTACAGTTTAACTCGTTGTTTCGGTTGATAACAAAGTGTAACTATGAAATGGATCCTTAGTTGATTATCAATGTTTATCAAAGTGGTTTTTTCATTTCTTTTCAATAACAAGTCAAATCAAATAAGTTAAAATAGTGCTTGGATTCAATTAGCTTACTCTCTCCATTTTTTATTTTGAAAATTTATTGATATTAACAATATTTACATATGCCTAACTCAGATAAACTGAGGCCAGATATATTACCCATGCACTGCCTTACGGACTGATGTGAGGGGAATACAGAGCGTGGCGAGTGAACACACGAGGGTGAACACTTATTGACTGTAGGCGTTATTAGTAAAATAATTTTTATATACACACCTAACTCAGATAAACTGAGGCCAGATATACCGATCGTGCACTGTCTTTCGGGCTTACGTGAGAAGAGTACATAGCATGGCGAGTGAACACACGAGTGTGAACACATGACTCTAGGTGTTTATTAAGAAAATATATACATATATACAAGAAATATTTTTTTGTATTTTGTTTTTTTACGAAGAGAGAGTTTTGCAAAATCATCTTAGCACCATTTAACTTAAGAAGACAAAAAAATGTCATATCCTTTACTTTAAATTCACCACTTTTTTTAAACAAAGATTTTCAATTAGGATATTTCATAATTAACACGTATGAATCTTCCTGTATACTAGTTAAACTATCATTATTTGTAATCAAACTTCATTTTTATTTTTGTTAAGACAAATAAATTTTCAAAAATTTCAATTTAGTAAACCGAAACCATATATTTATCTTATAGTGTTTCTTTAAAAATAAATCAAAATGCTTTAAAAAAATTGTTTTTTGGATTTTTTTTGAGTTTTTAAAAGAAAAGGCAAAAATAAATCATGAAAAATTAAAAATGAAGATGAGTCTCCTCCCACACTTGATTTTGACTGTGTCCCCACAGTCAACCTAAGTGGAAGGAGAAAAATAAAAATAAAAACATGACCTTTATTTAAATGAAAATTAACGGTATTTACACGAGATCAGAAAGTATATCGTCTAAAAGTAAATGAAATGGTCTTCCAAAGACCGATTCATTTGTCTCGTCAAGTATGCGAGATACAGCTTAAGCTTGAAAAACCAAACCATAAATGATTTCAAAGTTGAACGTTGATTTGGGAAAACGAATGTCATTTTATTAAAAATCTTACGGGTTGTTTTATTTTCGATGATTTTTGAGGTTGATAGAATAATTGATTGAAATTCAAATTTATTATCACCAAGTTGAAGTTCAAACTTATCATTGAAAACTTCTTCAAAATTATCGATTTCAAAATCAAAATGGTGATGTAAATCTTCCCCTTCAGAATTCGACAACTCATTTTCGAAAAGTCCAAAGAAATTGTGTTCATTGAATTCGTCTTCCTTATTTGGATTATCAACAACTTCATCGTATATATTAAGTTCAAAATCCAAAGTTGTTGTATTTAATTTTTTAGAATCGAGAAAAGGAAGGTCGAATCTTAAATTTGGTTCCACACCCTCGAAAGAATTGAAATCCAACTCAATTACCGTGTTTTCAACAACTTCATTAAGATTGTTATTTTCAATTTCAAAAGTTGTTACTTGAAAATCATCGATTTGGGTAAAAGATGGATTGTCACTTGACTTGTCACACATTGGTATTTGATTTTGTTTCTCACGTTGTTTCATATATGTTTCAAACAACGAATCCGTGTGATCATCGTAAATTTCGTTCATTTGCTCAACAAAGTCTAATTTATAATTATTAACATGAGGATTTTCACTTTGAAATTGTTGAGAACAAAGATTTTCAACCGTAACGTGGTTAAGATTATTCCCACTGCCAAATTCGTTTGAAAAGTTATTTCCATTTTCATTTTGAGTTTGAAATTCATTTTGGAGTTCGAAATTGAATTGGCATGAGTTATAATCGAAATCGTTGGAATTTTGAATTGAATTCAAATTTTGAAATCCTAGACTCGAGTTATTACACAAATAAGAATTACACAAATCATTTATCTCATGATTTTGTTGTGTAGAGAATTCAAGTAAAGATGAAATGCAATTTTCAAGAGTTGAGGGTTGTTCGTCATTTTGAAAAATTTATGGTTCAAAATTCGAATCGTTTAAACAATAGTTGTTGTTGATATATCCATAAAAATTTGAAGTGAAATTATATGGATTATATTGATTTTCACAACTATCATAAAATTCACGTAAGTGGGGAAACTCAGACCTTTTCAAGAATTTTTTTTATATAAAGGAAAAATATTTATAGATAGAATTTATTTTTCAAAAGGGAAATTGATATTTGTTTTGTTTTTGGTTTTTCAATTTTTTTTTGTTTTTGAAAAGGTTTTATAATTTTTTTTTGGATTTTGGTTTTTCTATATTTTTTTGGATTTTTGAAATTTCAAAGGAAATGGATTTAAAAATTTCAAGGGAAAACGAATATTTACAATTTTTTTTAGTTTTGGATTTTTGAATTTTTTTTAAATATGCATGAACTAATGCAACTAAATGAATGCAAGGGTTAATTACAAATGATTTATCCTATGTTAACCCAAAATTGTATAATCACACATTGTCTTAGATAAACAAGATAGTTCTCAGCCAGGTAACAGACAGGATTTATCGGTGCACCACGAATCACCGTAGCAATGCAGCCGAAGGTTTAAGTACCTTCAGAGGAACAACCACTATAATATTTACGAATCACCGTAATATTTATAAATGGTTATTACTCTGCCGTAGCCTAGACACCAAGAAATTAAATTGTTCAAAGAAGACAACTTGTCAATATACAATTAAGTGTGTTATTATTAATCAAATTCTAAGATGAAATGCAAAACAGAAATTAAACGTGTATTAACAATGCAACTACGAATGGAATTTTGTTTTGTTTTTGAAATTTTTTAAGTTTTTTTTAAATGCAAGCAATCAATAATGCAAAGCAATAAAACAATAGATAAGGGTGCAAAAAAATATTTTTATAAGCAAGCAAGTAGTTTTTTTTTGCCAAGCTTAGCGGCGCAATCCCCTTATTCTTCCTTATCTGCTTCTACAACCTGAAAATAAAAACACGATATATAAAAATTTATTATATATATATATATCAAAGAAAAATGAAAAACTATAACAACAAAATGAAAATAAATTCAAAACAACCCTTTTTTTTTGAAATTGTAATTTTTTTTTTATTTTTTTTGAAAAGGAAACTTAAAAGTGAAGTTTTACTTAAAAAAAAATTTAACAAGCTAAACCAAATTCTTATCAACCAAACAAAATAAAACAAAAGACTCAACTCAAAAAAAACAAGTGATTACAACAAAACAAACTAAACGAAATAAACTTAACACAACAAATAAACTAATATATAAATAAATAAATATATATATATATATATATATATAATACTTGACCCAATAAGAAACCCAACAACCCGCTACCCATTCCTCTTTTTTTTTAAACTGTGAACTTAAGATTTGATTCACTTGAAAGTAAACTTCAGAAATTTCTCTTTTATTTCTTCTTTTAAATCCACAGCCTCTCTTCTATATAAAAAAATTCAAATGAAACGAAAATTCAATTTGGTGCTAATTGAGTTAGCAAATGGAGACATTCAGATTCGCGATTGCGTTGGTGATGATGTTGCTCAAGGCGATTATTTCAGATGTTTGATTTTGGGGTTGTAGATTTTCATGAGTGATCTGGTTGATTGAGAGGTTCGCATAGTGGTTTGTGGTTGAAATTCAAGATTGAGGTTGAGAATTTGGGTTAGGGTTGCAGGAGCTTGGTCGAGGCTGGTTGCTGGTTGGGTGAAGGCGGTGTAGTTGGGCTGCTCTGAAGTTGAATGATGCTTTGCAGGCAGGCAGGGGTCGGCGATTGAAGGGAGGAGTTTGTGTAGTTGCAGGGCAAGTTTATTGTAGAATGTTGTTGCTTTGCAGTCGTGAATGTTTGTTGCACTGTTGTGGGTAGTTACAATATGAAGGCACTATTGTGATGGAGCTGCAAAGTTTGTTCGAGGTTCGAGGGGATGTTGTTCAGGTCGAAGTTGGAGGATGTAGGAGTGGCTTCAACGGTGTTGTATTATGGTAAGACTGTATTGCGGTGAGTGTTTAATGGTTCTTCTTCCTTTTTGTATACTGCTGGTATGGTTGATTGAATGGTGTATTGTGGTGGTAGCAAAATTGGTTGTTGAAGTAGTTGTCACAGCAGGTCAGTGATGGAAGAACTTGTTCGGCAGCTGTGTGGCAATTGACCGTCTTGTGTGGCTTTGGTGAATGAAGTCGTAGTTACTGATGTATTTGGTGGATTGGTGAATGGTTTGACTGGGTGCGTGATGGTATGGGTTGTTTGTGGAGTTTTGATTGAAGAAGTGGTTGACAGGGGATAGGCAGGTGTGTGCAAATTGCTGGCTTGTAGGTAGTGAATGGTAGAGTTAGTTGACAGTTGTGAAGAAAAGGGTAGTTTGAAGTATGCAATGCTGGTTGGTGAAGAGGATTCAGGTATCAAAGTAGAATTTTTGTGGTTTGGGCGTGAGCAGCAGAAGTTGATGATGTGGTGATGTAGAAGGCTAGGGGGATGTTTCAGGGCACAGTGGCAACTTGGTTGTTGGTAGGAGGATCAGTGGATTGTTGATGGCCAAGCAATGCAGTGATGTAAGATTGATGATTGACTGTATGGCAATGACAAAGTGTGAAATTTGAAGTTTTTGTAGTTTGAATGTGGTCTGCTATTGTATTTGTAGAGTGATAGGGGGTGATTGCAACTTTGAAGAGTTTGTTGTTGGTTGCTTTGATTTGCAGGCAAGTGAGCGGCGACGATTTGATGTTGTGTGGTAGCAGTATATGTTTTGATGCTGTATGAATTGGTTTGGGGATCAAGGAAGGTTGTTTGATGGCAAGTTAGTGAATGTTCAGGTGGTTTGTATGAAATGAAGATGTGGCTACTGGTGGTGATATGAATGTATCACTGTACAGGCAGGGATGTTTTGTGGAGGTTGACAGAGAAAGTTGGCCGAAATGTTAATGGTGGAGGATGTGTGCACAGATGGAATTGGAAGCAGTTGGGATGAAGGGGAATGGTAGAAGCAATGCAACAATGAAGTTTTTGTCTTAGATGGCAGCAGACAACTCAAAACAAAATGTAAGGTTGAAGTGAAATTGAATAGAGAGTAATGTGAGCAGTGAACAGTGTAATGTAAATCAAATAGCAATTGTAAAGTCAAAACAGAATGCAAATGAATTTTTTTAATTTATGTATATTTTTTAAAAATAGAACTACAAATGCACATAGAACTAAAACAAGCACACAACATGATCAACACAAGAAAAAATCACAAAACAAACACACAACCAAAATGTTTTTTTTGTAACTACAAATTAACACAACAACAAACACACAACGAAAATCAAACGAAAAATAATTCGAAGAATAGAAAATTGAAATCAAAACAATTCCCCGGCAACGGCGCCAAAAACTTGTTCGACGACGAAATTTCTATCGAATTAGAAAACCATCGAATGAATTTTGAAATAAAAATAACCACAAGCGCACTGCGTACTATTGAAGTGCGTGACGAGTACGGGTCGATCCGCATGGAATTGATGATTTTAAAAATCTATTCAATCAAATTAAACCAAAGTCAAGAGAAAGTTAAGCTAGAGAATTAGAGAATTAACTAACTAACTAAAAGAAAAGAAATGCAAATATAAGAGTTAAATAACAATTTAGAGAATAAATCCACTCTCTAGATCATGTAGTTCAACATATATGAAATCATAATCTCTCTTTTATGGTCATTAGTGCTTTAATTGATGTGCTTATAATAAGTATGGCATATTTGTGCTATTGGTTAGCCAACATAAGCCATCAAACTATAACACACCCCTTAAACCACTTACTAACTTTCATGAAATTTGACAATGAAAATGAAAATGAAATCTATTTTAAGTATGGCCTATTAACTATTGACTGGAAATATAGACCATCAAATTTTAATTTCAAATCACTTTCTTTTTCCATAATCATATTTTGATGAAGAGGCATTTGTGTTAGTGATTGTTTAAGTATAGTCTATTTGGTGTCAACAATATAGACTATCAAATTCAAGGCAAAAACAACAATTAAACCACTTCAATCATTCTTCATTAAACACAAAAAGAGAGCATGAATTAACAAATAGTTGAAGCTACATAATTAGAGAGCTTCATTACCCCTAAATTGAAGGGGTTTAGCCTCTCATATTTTTCATTTGATTAACAAATGTAGCTTGCAACATGAAAGCAAAAATAAAGAAAAATGAAAGCTAAATGAAAGAAAACTATTCTACTTGCATGGAAAAGAAATCTACACTACAACATGAAAGGAAATGAACATGTAATTAAAAGGAAACAATAATTAACATTGCATAAAAAGAAAAGAAGATTACATAAAATAAAAATGGCTAAGTAGCCATGAAAAGATAAAGAGATATTTCTTTTATTTGATCTAAACTAAACTAAAGAGAAGGAGGCCTAAGAGAGACTAAGGGAGAGAAGGGTTACATGAAACATAAGGGGTACTTATACATGTGTTAAACCCTAATTCATATTTTTGGGGAATGCCCAAAATACCCTTGAGAAAGTGTAGAGGCCAAGTAATCATTAGCTTCTACTAATCATCATTTAAGTGTACATGAAGCCATTAATTCCACAAGCATGTGCATTAGCCTCTAATTTGTACATTAAGGTAGGTGGGTAGGTGGGGTCCTCCATTATCTTCACTTTGAATTATTTCCATCTTCATTTGTTCTCTTCACTCTTGTGCATGCATATATCATCATGTAACCACTTGTATATGAAGCCAAATTCCTATAAAAAAATATAGAAATTTCTAATTAAATTTTCTCAAATTAATATATGCACAAAAATGACCATTTTGCCCTTGGATGAAGATGAATATGTGACGATTTGAAAATAATATGAATTTTGGTTAAAAAAAGTTAAAATACCCGATATGATCATTTATTTAATTTAAATAGATTAAATATGGTGGTAAAAATATGCACATTTACGTGCACATCAACAGGTAATCGTTGCGCGAACTGCCTAAAATGGTAAAACAGCAGGAAAAAATTAGAAATTTATTGAAAACAAAGTGAAAAATCAAACATTTTATAGCTCAAGAAGGTAAGTACTACAACTAAAAAGTACATCCACTGGAGAAGCAGAATATAGTGTGCAACTAAGTGTGTGTGTGTGTAATATTAAATATAAATAAAGTGACATGATCGGAAGAGGTACGTGGTATCATGTTAACTTGTTTATTCGATTATAATGTGATGTCCAATTATCTGCAAATGTCCAATTACCATCAATCTTATTTAGCATACACTTATTAGGAAAGCATGATATTATAGTACCATATACATTTAATAATGGATTTTTAATTTCATCTTTTCTGATAATAGCAGCAAAACCTGTACCTGGAAAATATTGCAGAGAGCCAAATAAAATCTGGACCACTTCCACTGCATATATTTGGTATTTTAGCAAGGAGTTTACGAGTAGATCATTTTGTTAGTGATGTGGGAGATGCGGTTTATTATCAAACCGATCCTCGCTTAATGGTGGAACCCTATGCACGAGGCTCCCATACGATAGCGGGCTCTGGAGATGCCGGATAATGTACGCAGTATTTCTCTCGCATTGCGAAGAGGCTGTTTTCGAAAACCGATCCTCGCTAAATAATGATAAAAAATCCGAGGATACTTGATATTTTCTTTCCTTTTTATTTATTTCATATACCAGAATTAACCCTATAACTTAGCAACATTTCTTGCGATCATAATTATAAAAAAATAGACTAATCCTATTCCCAAAAATATTGAAAATATTTAAGAAGACCTTGATGAATAGTAAAGGCAAGTATAAAATTCCATATTTTCTCAACTGCTTTTAATCCAACTCTAACATACGAATTTAAGGTATTTATAATAGCTAAATTGTTTTTACAACTTTTGGTAATTATTCTACACATCAAATGCTAATTATAGCACAACCACTATAAGAAGTTAAATCATTTTTGTATTTCTATAGACTAAAATACCAACATTGGTACCAAGTTTCATCAATAAGGACGATTATCAGAAATAATTGCATTTTTTTGAGTCAACATGCACCCTGGTAGCTCAAGATTTCAGATTATTCATGTTGGCTAAAACTAACCACAAAGTTATAATTTCCTTGATAGCCAAATTATATCCCCAACGTAATGATTACTAAAAATAGTTCAAACATTTGTATAAACGATATTAGTTAGAAAGATAAAATTACTAAAAAGGTAAAATACAATTCAAAAGTTGAATAATTTGGATAATTGGAACCAGTTCATGATAATAATCAATTCATTGAAAACAAAAATGATAATAATCAATTTAAACATAGGAAACCAACCACTTAAACTTGACTCCTTTGGATAGTTACCTTCCTCGAACATGATAAAAGCATTATATTGGCTTATTTTTCTATTCAGTTCTTTTTTATTTTGAATTTATTTCCACGTTTTACATCATATCCATATAGGGTATTTGGGATGAAAGAATAAGTGTTCGAAGAAAATGAATAATAAATACTCAGTCTTAAAGATGAAAGTAGTAACGTAAGATTAATGGTTCAAATCTATCACAGAAGGATAAAACTAACCTAATCAACTTTAAATTACTTGTTATGCATGCATCTTCTTCAGACCTGAGTCATCAACTCCACAAAGCTACTTGTCTCTCCTTCCAAAGTTGCTTGGAAATGTCATTTACGTTGTACCTGTAGGCTGTATAGCACAATATGTTGCCCATAACAAATAAAATATACTATAGGCCAAAATTCCCGTTTTAACTACACGTGACAATAAATAAATAGTTATATAATACTCACCTCAATAAGTCTTCCTGTGTGATACATTATCTTCCACTGTTTCATTTTTTAAAAAAATGTAAAGGATATTCAATTCCAATTGTTTTAGAGAAGTCATTAAATGGCAAAAAAATATTTGGAAATTTCTAACATTATCGACCAAAAATATCTCTTTTCAATACGTGACATATTTGCTATGAAATGACTACTTTTGTAATAGAGTTTTGTTTTAATGGCTAAGATATATATCTTTCAGAAGGAAAATTCTAGCATAGAACAATATTTTTTTTCCTTTTTTCTTTTGTAGCGTTTATTTTTTGACATAATATTTAGTACACATTTTGCGCTCTAAAACTGTAAAATTCAGAGTAGTTTATAGTGTACATTTAACTTATATTATTTATTTATGATACATTTATACACCTAACTTATTTGTATCATATAAAATATTTATCAAGTGCATGGAAAAAAAGTGAAGAAGCTAAATTGAATATAAATTTGAATAGCTAATTTAGGATCAATAACCAAAGGGGTTAATAAAATTTATATGATGCATTAATTGCTATAAAAATCAATAAAATAGGCATTTACCAATTTTGCACCCAATATTTCTATATTTTTCATCCTCTATAAATGTAAACCTAATCAAAATAATTTTTACAACCAATTACATAAAAGAATAATTTTTTAAGATGGTATATACTTTAAGAAGCAACAAAAAGCAGGAAAAAATCATGGAGTAATAAATGTATAAATTAATTTTTTAAGAAATAAATAAAAGAAGATGAAATATTTGAATTATAGGAATGTAAGCCAATGAGACATGGTATATCAAGGCTGTTATGGAGCTCCTCTACTCTAGGCTATGCATATATACAAATGCATAGTTTCAAGTTGTTTTATATTACTTTCTTCACATATTTATCACATTCATTCAATTATATGTCATGTAAATAATGTAACCAATACTTAAAGGGAATGTAACCTTTTTTAACCCCTATTGTATAACGGATAAATTTGTAATAAATACAAAATAACAACCCCAGTAAGGACTCCAAAGAATGGTAAGAAAATAAATTAATAAAATATATGTCATGTAATAGCTGAGCACATATAGTATAGGTAATCTGCATATTGTTATACGTGTTACAATAGGTACATTGGTAATGGTAATAAAATCACATTCCTATGAGGACTCCAAGGGTTGATAGGAAAACATAGAAAAATATATGTCAACAGCCATACAACCTACATCTCACTCACAATTCAAGAAAACTTTTGGGAATTTAAAATTAATATTCATTATTAATAACTAAAAACCTTCACTAGCTTTCAGGACTATGCATTCATATCATTAAGAAGATATAAAGATAAAATTATATGCATATTAAATTCATATGAAGAGAACAACTACTTTTAATTAATCAATATATACAGAGATCAATATTTTTCTCCTATATAGAAAATTGTATCTATTCAGGCTTGGCAGTAGGCTTTTTATGATTAGGATGACACTATGCATATCACTTAAAACTTTTTCAAGATGGTACGTACTTGTGTTTGCACAAACTAGTAAGGTCATAAAAATAACTAAAAATACACACTTTGAATAACGACCACACTAGCTTTGGCACTATTTGCTAAATTTATGCACCGGTGGAACTTTTGACTGTTACCCCTTAATAATATTAATTAATTTGTAAAAATGGTGATATATATTAGAGGCATTTTTATTTGCCTTTAATAACATCAATAGAGGTCATACTTATATGTGCCTCTAATTAATTATCATTTAAGGCATTACATTATATTTGCCTCTAAACAAGAGTCCCTAATATGTGAGAAATGCGGATTAAGGATCTTAAGACTAGAATTAACACTAGAAGGGGGGTGAATAGAGTTTTAAGAAATTTGTTAATCTTTTTGAGTTTATCTTAATTTGTTAACAATGTATACACTAATCAGACACAGATATGAACACAGAATCAAACACAGATGCAAATATAAAGTAAAAGCAGTAAAGGAAAGAACACACCGAATTTTATACTGGTTCGGAGTTACCCTACATCCAGTCCCGCAACACAATTATGGATTTCCTTTCAACAACAATTCAACAATTACAACCCTCGGTTTCAAGGCTACGAGGTACACCCTCCAGAATGACAATCCTCTGGGTAGAGATACTTGATTTCCGGGGCAACAAGTTCACCCAATTGATTTCCAGGGCTACAATCACACCTTCTCTCGCTCAATTGATTTCCAAGGCTACAATCACACATTTTCTCGCTAATATATTACAAAGAAGCCTATAACTCTGAATAGCACTGAGAACCTTGTAGAGATAGTGATGGAGAATCAAACTAGAAGTAATCGAGTATGATTCAATGTTGATTTCGGGAGAGCAATGGTATGATTTTGTATTAAGAAATGTGGAAGAAGAAGAGAAGAGAAAACCAGAAAAAGTGATTAAAAATTCGTTGAAACTGACCCCTATTTATAGAAGATCAACAACCATGACCATTCATGAAGAGTTATGGCGAATAGACACTTCTTTTGAAATTTGAATTTTGAATAAAACTGTCACCATGTCGACATGATGCCTATGGGCATGTCGACATCCCTCAGCCAAAATTGATGTTTTGAATTTCTATAAAAATAATATTTATCATATATAAAAACTATTTAAAACTTTATAAATATACTTGAATATAGTTGAAATTCATAAGTAAATATAAAGAACAATATATACATAATTTAACTATAATTTTATATTTAAATCTAAGTATAAATATTTAAACGTTAAATATATTATTTGAAGATAGTTTAAAATCAGGAGTAATTTGACTTTGAAATTAAAGATGTTTTTGAGGCTAAAATTATTTAAAATCAGGATAGAGAGTTTTGAATCTTTTAAAAGGAAAGTTCTGAAATCATTTTGAAAACAAGATAATTTTGTAAAATCATTTGAATTAAAATTAGTGGATACAAAACAATGTCCCACTAGATTTTCGTAGGTTCCATCCTACTTAGGGTTCCATCCCTTTAACGGGCTCGAAGTGGATTCCATTCCACGAATAAATTGGATATTAAGATGCCAGTGCTTTTCTACGAGTTTTAACAAATATTCCTAATAAAACAAACTTAACCTTGAAATCTTGAACTCTTGATAATCTTGATACTCATGAGTCTTCTATCTCTATATCTTGAATCTCTATACTGTACAGTCTTCATTCTTGATACCTGCATGGTTAGATCCTACATATACATATATATCTAAACTTGTAATGTTAGTATTTATATTATATAATCTATTCTAAGGTTGTTGTCATCAAAACCATCATCTCATGGACTAACAATCTCCCCCTTTTTGATGATGACAACATTTGTTTATAAAATATTCCTTCTATCCTAATAACTCCCCCTAAAACTAACAACTCCCCCTTAATCTATGCCTAACTACCCTATTTTATATTTCTCCCCCTTTGTCATCAACAAAAAATTAACTCTAAACTAGATAACTCCAAACTATATAACTCCCCCTTAAAACTTATCACTCTATGACGTGTGATTATAATGATAGTGTTATCATAAATAATTAACACTTAAATCTAATACAGAAATATAATCCTAAACTATTAACTATCCTCACTAAGAATTCACAATAATACTAACACATATAAGAACACGAGTTTATTTATTACGAGTATGGTTGTATTTACATTTGCATTTGAAAAACATAAAAACATAAATAACAACGAAAAGAAAGAGAAGAAACTAATGTGTGTTTCTGAACATAGGAGATTTATGAATTAAATAGTTTGGATAGTGGAAACAGAAATTTCCACGTTGTTCGACAAGATTCCCATTTTTGTCAAAACACACTTCTCCAACGCATACTACTTGGTCATTATCCCCCTCGTGTGCTTCTTCCATTGGTTCTTCTTCTTCTTCGTCGCTGACCTCATGTTCTTGGTTGAGTGAAGAGTCTTCATCGATCAAGATAGGGTTAGCCTGGTTATCCATTAGGAATTTTTGTATATTCCTAAGAATCTTGCCTTGCCTTTCTTTCTCTTTCGCCATACGAAGTTGAGTCACTTGAATTTCAGTCAACATCTGAAGAGTATCCTTCATAGACTCCTCCAATTTAGTTACACGTGCGAGAGTAGAGCATTGGAATGGACCAGAAGTAGGAGAGGGGAATGAGAAAGTTGATTTTATGTTTGATTTAGAGGAAGATGCCATTATTTTATATATTTCAGAATAGAAAATGAAGAGAAAACAGAGAGGATGAATAAGAATTCGAAATAGAGAAGAATATATAACTAAATTTTTGAATTTTGGTGGGAAAATTTAAAAAAATAAAAACGTTACATGTCGACATGTCTTCCTAGGGGATGTCAACATGGTCCTTATATTTTAACTCTATGATTTATTTTAATATTAATTATTAATTATACTTGTTATATATATTTTATATTTCAGTTATAGAACAAATACCTAATTCTCTTCTTAATTTAGTAAATATAGATTCATTTAATGGTTTTGTTAAGATATCAGCAATTTGATTCTCAGAGTTTATATATTCGAGAGTAATTACTTCTTTAGTTATATTATCTCTAAGAAAATGATGTCGAATATCAATATGTTTAGTTCGAGCATGATGAGTAGGATTTTTAGATAAATTTATTGCACTTATTATCACAATAAATTGGCGATTTTGAGATATTTAATCCAAAATCTCTTAAGGTTTGTTGCATATATATTACTTGAGAACAAGCCAAAACAGCAGAAATATACTCTGCTTTAGTTGTTGATAAAGAAACTGTATTTTGCTTTTTACTAAACCAGGAAACCAGAGAATGTCCCAAAATGTGACAAGTTCCACTTGTACTTTTTCGGTCTGATTTACATCCAGCATAGTCAGCATCACAGTATGATATTAAATCAAATGAATCATTTTTAGGATAAAATAAGCCATAATCATAGGTGTGTTTAATATATCTTATGATACGTTTTACAGCTTTTAAGTGAGTTTCTTTAGGATGAGATTGATATCTTGCACGGAGACATACACTATGCATGATATCAGGTCTACTAGCAGTGATATAGAGCAATGATTCGGTCATTCCTCTATACAACTTTTGATCTACATCTTTCAAGAAATCTTCTTTACTTAGATATTCATTGGTTGCCATGGGAGTAGGTTTTCCACTCACAGTAGTCAAACCAAATTTATTGACTAGTTCTTTAGCATATTTTTCTTGACTAATAAAAATACCATTATCTAACTGTTTTATTTGCAATCCTAGAAAGAAGTTTAATTCACCCATATGACTCATCTCAAACTCTTTTGTCATTGTTTCAGAAAATTCTTTATTCATTTCGAAGTTAGTTGAACCAAAAATGATATCATCTACGTATACTTGAACTAGTTGAATATCATTTTTATTTCTTTTAATAAAAAGAGTATTATCTATTTTACCAATTTCAAATTTTGATTGTAATAAATAAGATCTTAGTCTATCATACTAGGCTCTAGGAGTTTGTTTTAGACCATATAAAGCTTTCTTAAGTTTGTACACATGGTTTGGTAAATTTTCATCTTCAAAAAGTGGTGGTTGTTCAACATATACTTCTTCTTTTACAAATCCATTTAAAAATGCACTTTTAACATCCATTTGAAATAATTTGAAATTATTATGATTTGCGAAAGCAAGTAGAATCCTAATGGATTCTAATCTTGCTACAGGAGCAAAGGTTTCGTCACAATCTATACCTTCTTCTTGACAATAACCTTGGGCGACTAATCGTGCTTTATTTCTAACGACCTCACCTTGTTCATTCATTTTATTTTTATAAACCCATTTAGTTCTAATTATAGTTTATCTTCAGGTCTAGGAACAAGTTCCCAAACTTCATTTCTAGTGAATTGATTTAATTCTTCTTGCATAGCCAAAATCCATGAATCATTAGTTGATGCTTCTTTAGGATTTTTGGGTTCAATAGTTGATATAAAAGCTACATTACTCATTTGACTTAGTTGGTTTCTAGTTTTAACAACAGATTGCATATCTCCAAGTATATTTTCTATAGGGTGATCTTTTAAAAGTCTAATCCTTTTATTAGGATGATTTAATTCATTATTAGTTTCAGTTGACTCTTGGTATTGAGTAATTAAATCCTCTTCATCATTTGTAATTTCAAAATCTTTTAAATTTTCATCAAACGAAACATGCATTGTTTCTTCGATGGTGTTAGATCTTAAATTTAAAACTCTATAAGCTTTACTTCTATTAGAATATCCGATAAAGGTTCCTTTGTCGGATTTAGGATCAAATTTATCCAAATTATCTTTTGTATTGAAAATAAAGCATTTACTTCTAAAAATTCTAAAGTATGATACCTTAGGTTTCTTTCCATAAAGAAGTTCATAAGGTGTCTTATCAGTTAAAGGTCTAATTAAAATTCTATTAAAAATATAACAGGCGGTAGCAATAGCTTCTGCCCAAAAGTATTTTGGTAAATTACTATCTAAAAGCATAGTTCTCGCACACTCTTGTATCGTTCTATTTTTACGTTCAAGTACTCCATTTTCTTGTGGAGTTCTTGAAAATGAGAAATTGTGAGTTATTCCCTTCTTATTGTAGAATTCCTCAAACTTTTCATTTTCAAATTCACTACCGTGATCACTACGAATAGTTATAATTTTTAAAGATAATTGATTTTGAATCCTTTTTGTAAAGTTTTTAAAACATTCAAAAGTATCATTTTTATGTTTCAAAAATATTGTCCATGTAAATCTAGAATAATCATCTACAATTACAAAAACATATTTACTATGATTTATTGACTGAATTTGAGATGGACCAAATAAATCAAGATGAAGTAACTCAAGGGGTTTTGAAGTTGAAGTCATATCTTTTAATTTAAAGGAACTGTTTCTAAGCTTTCCTAATTGACATGCATCACATAAACTATCTACTTTAAAATTCATTTTAGGGAGACCTCTTACTAGATCATGTTTTGACAGTCTAGATAAGAGTTTGAAATTCAAATGTCCAAATCTCTTATGCCAAATCCAAGGGTCACTTGTATTTGCCAAAAGACATAGGTTATCATTTGAAACTTTCATACTAAGAATATAAATATTCTTTTTCCTTGTTCCCTCGAATATTATGGTTGAGTTATTATCTTCAATATGACATTTATCTTTTTCAAATTTATTTTTATATCCTTTATCACATAGTTGACTTATACTTAGCAGATTGTGTTTTAGATTATAACTAGCAAAACATTAGTAATAATAGGAGTTTCAGAGTTACCGACATTGCCGATGCCAATCACGTATCCTTTCGAGTTGTCTCCAAAGTTAACCAGTCCCCCGTCTTTGTATATAATATTATTCAGCATATTCAGATTACCAGTCATGTGTCTAGAGCATCCACTATCAAGTATCCACTTATTCCTTTTGATCTGCACAGATTGTCCATTGTGGATTGATTCCTTAATACCCATAAAGCATCTTTCCTGCACATTATAAAATTTGGGTAGACAACTAGAATTTGAATAACATTCATATGCAGACTCATGGAACAATGATAATTTAAACAATTCTAAACTAGTTATAACAGATTTTTCAAAAATAGCCATTTTAAAATTTTTCAAAATTCAGATTATGAAACTTTTGAAAACAAAGCTCTGATACCAAATGTGAGAAATGCGGATTAAGGATCTTAAGGCTAGAATTAACACTAGAGGGGGTGAATAGTGTTTTAAGAAATTTGTTAATCCTTTTGAGTTTATCTTAATTTGTTAACAATGTATACACTAATCAGACACAGATATGAACACAGAATCAAACACAGATGCAAATATAAAGTAAAAGCAGTAAATGAAAGAACACACCAGATTTTATACTGGTTCGGAGTTACCCTACATCTAGTCCCGCAACACAAGTACAGATTTCATTTCAATAACAATTCAACAATTACAACCCTCGGTTTCAAGGCTACGAGGTACACCCTCCAGAATGACAATCCTTTGGGTAGAGATACTTGATTTCCGGGGAAACAAGTTCACCCAATTGATTTCCAGGGCTACAATCACACCTTCTCTTGCTCAATTGATTTCCAAGGCTACAATCACACATTTTCTCGCTAATATATTACAAAGAAGCCTATAACTCTGAATAGCACTGAGAACCTTGTAGAGATAGTGATGGAGAATCAAACTAGAAGTAATCGAGTATGATTCGATGTTGATTTCGGCAGGGTAATGGTATGATTTTGTATTAAGAAATGTGGAAGAAGAAGAGAAGTGAAAACCAGAAAAAAGTGATTAAAAATTCGTTGAAACTAACCCCTATTTATAGAAGATCAACAGCCATGACCATTCATGAAGAGTTATGGCGAATAGACACTTCTTTTGAAATTTGAATTTTGAATAAAACTGTCACCATGTCGACATGATGCCTATGGGCATGTCGACATCCCTCAGCCAAAATTGATGTTTTGAATTTCTATAAAAATAATATTTATCTTATATAAAAACTATTTAAAACTTTATAAATATACTTGAATATAGTTGAAAGTCATAAGTAAATATAAAGAACAATATATACATAATTTAACTATAATTTTATATTTATATCTAAGTATAAACATTTAAAAGTTAAATATATTATTTGAAGATAGTTTAAAATCAGGAGTAATTTGACTTTGAAATTAAAGATGTTTTTGAGGCTAAAATTATTTAAAATCAGGATAGAGAGTTTTGAATCTTTTAAAAGGAAATTTTTAAAATCATTTTGAAAACAAGATAATTTTGTAAAATCATTTGAATTAAAATTAGTGGATACAAAACAATGTCCCACTAGATTTTCGTAGGTTCCATCCTACTTAGGGTTCCATCCCTTTAACGGGCTCGAAGTGGATTCCATTCCATGAATAAATTGGATATTAAGATGCCAGTGCTTTTCTACGAGTTTTAACAAATATTCCTAATAAAACAAACTTAACCTTGAAATCTTGAACTCTTGATAATCTTGATACTCATGAGTCTTCTATCTCTATATCTTGAATCTCTATACTGTACAGTCTTCATTCTTGATACCTGCATGGTTAGATCTTGCATATACATATATATCTAAACTTGTAATGTTAGTATTTATATTTTATAATCTATTCTAAGGTTGTTGTCATCAAAACCATCATCTCATGGACTAACATAATACTCCTATATTTGGTAGTGCTAGTAGGCTAATTAGCTAATGAAATTAGCTATGACATAGCGTGTATTATCAAGATCTTTGCTTCCAGGAATATGTCTGATGAAAGGGGTTATTTACGCATGCCTTATTTTATCTTAGGATTATAACTAGTATATTATAGTTGAATATAAGTATGAAGTTCTGATATGAAATAAGTGACATAATAATTGCTGTTTATCAAAACATTTGCAAGGGAGCATATTACTTACAGTAGTGGTTGTCTTCAATGCTTGTGGCCTAAAAAAAGTTTTTCCGCAACCATTGCTTTTGAGGAGAATACAACTCTCGACTTCTTCTTCATTGATACCTCTTGCAATATTCTATAGCCAAGATCTAACAAAAATATAGTCAATAATAATGCCAATAGTCCATCTGGTACTAAACAATGATTTTGACATGTTTTCTTGTAGATGTTATTTATGTTGAAAAGATACAGATTTTCTTTTACTGCATTGCACCACAAGGATATATAAATTTGAAATGACAAATAACAGGAATCAATTCACATTGCTCTACACCAAGGTCTGATAAACAAGTGCAAACAAAAACATCATCATGCTTATAGCCATATACGATGGCATCCGAATTAAACAAAAGATTCTATATCATCCTTCAGTAACCCTTTTTCTTTACTATGGTTTGAAAAAAAAGTAAGTAACTGAATGGTAAATTTGAAGTTAGCTAGATATGTTTTTAACCATCAGGAATGCGCATATGTAGAGTATATGAATTAGAGGTTACAGTTAAGTTTGTTCAAATACTGTACATTGTTTAGGACATAATTCTAGCATAACTTTCATAAGTATTATGAATTTTGCTTTCAAAATGGTGACACTAGAATAACTTCAACAAAAATCAACCAAAATGAATTTAAAAAGCATTCAGTTCATATTTCATACAATCTAGTTTATTAATTGAAGTTAAACGTCCATTCAGTCCATACAAAAGTTTACACATTAAGTTTATGGTGAATGAAAAATTATTGTCGGTATATACCTGGTATTCACACCATAAAGCTCTTATAACTTTTCTACGGAGTATGGCAGGAGATCTCTGATTGTATTAACACTAGGATCACTTTGTAAGGTGTTACCAAGTTTTCCTCCAAGTTGCTTCCTTAAAAATATAAATACATGTAGAAAACTGTTATTCTTGAGTTACAGGATCGATTATAATCACTGAAACTGATTCAAACAAAGAAAATAATTGATTACATTTTCTTAAGTGGAAACGTAGCTAGCAAGTCTTTTACGGAAGAAGTTGGAACAACTGTTTGTTGTGCAGCTTTATGCATTGCGCTTGCAAGTTTTGCTAACATATGCAAAACATGTAAGACAAAAAATTATCCTTAAGATTTTTGTATAATAGTAAAGCATAAGTTTTTCCCCCTCCCCTCATCTCCCATAAATTCCTACTAATATTTTCATTTGAATCTTCCACATTCAAATTTTTCATCCATTTTAATCTCCTTAATAATGTTTTCATTTAAATTCCCATAACAAGTGATACTATATCTTTCCCTCTTGTGAAAATGCCCATGCTATTTATAAGCAATACTGTTGCAACACCGAGTTGCAAGTTGCAACTGCAACTCAGTTTTAAAACTGAGTTGCTAAGTTGTGCCACGCAATTTTAAAAATGAGTTGCTAAGTAAAACAAAGACCAACTATCTTTATGAATTTTTGTTGCCATATTTCAAGTTCAATAATAAGTAAAAGATAAAAAATGAGAAACTATTGAAAGAATTAACAGTTAGTTTCAGATAATCTAATTATGTTTCAAATCCACTTCGATTGCAAGTTTATTAAATAATCAACTTTATATGGGTTTAATTCACAGATAAGTGACTTTGTATAGACTTACGTCCATGCAAATATAACACTTTGAACTAAATAATATAAACCTGGGGTGTGCGGTGAGGATATATAAAAATCTAATAATTCAAACACAACTACTTTTAGAAAAAAGGAAGATTTCAAAATCAAATAAGTACTTATGAAACTGTTTTATCATAGTTCACCAAACATATTTTAATTCTTCATGAACAAAATTTAGTCCAAATCTTTGAGAATAGTCAAGAAAAATTTCACTGGTATTGGGAAAAAGTCCTAATGTGAAAACAAAACATAAAAAATTGATAAAATTCCAAAAAGAATAATTTGCCAATTCATCTAAATTCATTAACGTAACTTAAAATTTTTCCATGGTTTAAAACAACAATTAAAAGCAATAAATGAATACGTTTAAATGCTTCGGCTAATTAGTCTTACTTTATCAGTTTCTTCAATTCAAACTGAGAAAACATGACTCGGTTACATAAAATATAGCGATCATCATTAGTAGATTCACATTTGACCATGCGTTTTCAATCTGAAAGCAGAACAAAAATAGACTGAAAGAAAACTACTTGAACCGAAATTCAAACAACAATTGGAAACCCTAGACTCTGATTGTATGAGGCGGAGGCTGACATAACAGGGCGGAGGCGATGACAAATTAAGGCAGAGGAGAGGACAAAACGAGACGGAAGCGATGTCTGAACGATGCGAAGGTAGTAACCCTGGACTGAAAGAGTGGGGAGGAATAATGAAATGAGAAAAGCATATGCGTCAGAAATGGGATTGGAAAAAATGAAATATAAATTACAATTCTATCCATTTAGTTTTGTCTATTTATAAAATTGTCGTCTTTAGTAACAGTAATAACCATTGTAATTCTTTATAACGGAAATAACCGTGGGTAATTGGTAATAGTAATAACCGTTATAAATTGAAGACAAAAAAGTGTTGCAAAATGGCCTATTTGGTGTTGGGTAGAAGTTCACACATCTTATATGATTCAACCATTTATTGATAAAGAAAGTATTTTATTTTATAATACTCATTTCCAAAATATCCATTATAATCTCAAATATCAGTACTAAATTTAAAGAGATTAAACTTGGAAATTTTCATCTTATCCTAAATCTTAGTAATTGAAAAAATCCATTATTTAAACCTCTTAATTTTTTTTTAAATAGTTCAACATTCTTAACTTCCTTTGAATTACAAATTTCCAAATTCCTCTTAGTGAAATGATGCATACCACTCAAAATCCCTTATTAATACTATAAAAATAATATAAGAGGTATTTGTAATTTAAGAATTCTATTAAACACCAAATTCAAATTTATTAAAATTATTTCCAAAGATCAAATATATTTAATCTCAAAATAGATTTACCATCCTCAATTACTTTCACCTCTTTTAAACCGCCTTTGAAAAATATTACATACATTGGTATTTTTTGAGTCGGGTTATATTTATCCCATAATCCCCTATTGCTTTATTATTACCCTATTGCATTTTTATAATATTGATTTATTTTTATCATAGTGTTTTATATATGATAATTGTTATGGGTGTCGTATTGGTTTATAAATGATACTCTGGCTTGATTTATTTTATCATATTGTTTTATATATGATAATTGTTATGGGTATCGTATTGCTTTATATATGACACTTTGACTTGATTCTTTACTATCATACTATTTTAATGTGACAATTGTTATTGTTCGTTATCCATAGATCTTACTTCATCCACACTAGAAATAGTTTGACCCATGTGATTTTTTTTATCCTCGAGTCAGTCTAAGGATTTTATTAGCAGGATATGTTAGCATGGACTACAGCAGCACTTTTATCCTTTTCCACATTTTGGGGTTTTGGACTTTACAGCTTGGACATAGGAGTAGTTAGTATATATATTATGGTATGTATGTTATTATGTATTTTGGGAGTGGTATTATGTACTATGGACTATGTATTGTGGACATTACTATTATGCTATGTATTATGTATTCTGCTTTTATTGTGCTGAGCTGTATGTTATATTATATTCTGTACCATGTAACCTGGGAAAAATTAACCTTGTACCATTGCTTTGAACCGAGATTGAGCACGAATGGTAAGTAAAAAAAATCATAAAATTTCTCATGCCAGTGTTAGTTCAGGGGAATGAGTACATCATTTAGCTCTATCAAGTCCCATTCACCGTGCTTTCTGACAGTAATACTTAGTATTGCTCTTGGTTGGCATGGGTATAGGGGCCGGGCATTACATTGTATCAATTATTTTCGAATTGATATGAATTTTGTACCAAAAGTCACTGCTGTTGTAAAATCTGGGCAAATATATCTTAATAAACAACCGATTTCATCCACCAAATCACAATATTTTGCAGTGAATTTTTTGTAGAGTATGTGCCTTTATGTAAAGAACAACATATCCAAAATTTAGCAATTTAGAATTTTTCCACAATTTCTTATGATTTTTAGATTAGTTGTTGTTTCAGTAATACAACAAACAAATCCTCATTTTCAAGTTTCAACAAACCCAAATTGGTCTAAATAGCGATCAAAACTCATATTTACAGTAAGATAAATGAGAATTTTACAAGAAGGAAAAAGGAGATAAATACCATTCACTCAAAATTAGAGGCTAATTTTTAAATTAAGAACATAAATTCCATATTACTCACCTTTAACTCCAAATTAGCAATGTTTAAGTTCTTTAATAACTAGCCCTTCGATTGCTTCCCCTTTTTCCTTCTTTCAATTGTTCGGGAATTAGGAATCTTCTCTTTTAGTCATTGATTGCAGAGTTTGATTTTGTTTGGATGAGAGGAGTATGTTTTCAGGTTTCTGCTTTTACTTTTTAGAAGGTTTTTGTATCTACAGTAACAGAATAAGGAGGAAGGGAGTAAGTGGGCTGAGTTTTGTATTTGAGGCTCTCTCTAGAATTTTCTTAGGAAATATTTTTATTTCCTTATTTTCTTCCTTTCTTTTGTTTCCCTTTTTTTTAATCAAACATAATGACTACACTTTGTTAAGATATTTTCATTTTCCTATCTTATTAAATTTGCTTCTAGACTTTTCCTACATGATAGAATTTTGGGAATACGTCTAGGAAAGCCGTTCAAAGGCTTCGAGTCGGTTCTTGAGGTCCAATCTTGGATTCATACGTGTGAGCGCATCTTCTCTCACATTGATCTTTCTGATCACGATAGAGTTCTTGTAGCATCCAGCATGTTATAAGAGCGTGCTCTTGATTGGTACGAGCTATTCACTGCCGAGCTCGACGAGTCTACTCTTACATGGACTCAGTTTTGGGAACGATTCGAGCTTTGATACCAAGCTATAATGCCCCACTCTAAGACCCACATTAGCAAAGAGTATTATAAGGTAATATCGTCTGCTAATACGGAGAATAGAGCTGGTATTAGAGCTGAGTTCAAAAAAAATATGATAAACACAGAATAGAAACACATATTGTGGTATATCAAGGTGAGTTACCGCTCACAATTGCTAGCTGAAGCAAAAGCTTCAAAATGCCAAAATCTAACCGAAAATAGCTTCAATACATTGATATTATGTTCATATTGTGTTTTTGATGAAATCTGAGTTTGTATGTCACTTTGCACATCATTTTCTCACAATTCCGGCAACGAAATGCTGCCAGATTTTCTTCAGTTGATAGCCTATGTGTTGTAGTATATGCATGCCAAATTTCATTGCAAAACATATTCTTTTGATGCTTGAAAACTGCACTGCAAAATCAATGCACAGCCTGTAAATCACTTGTACACATTTTGTTGTGTTGCTGCAAACATGGCTGAGTCCATGTTTGAGACATCATAACTTTCTCATAATTTATCCAAATTGAGTGATTCTTTTTGCAGTTTGAATTAGGAGCGTTAAATTACATTCCTGAAAATTTTCATGACAATCTGGGTTCGTTTGGTATTTCGAAACTACTGTCGAACTTGTACTCGCAACTTGCTGTAATTCAGTGTTTAAAACCTTGTTTTGGTCCAACTTTGAAATGATGCAAATTCTTCGTTTCAAATCGGATTTGAATGATTCTTTTTGTAGATTGAAGTAGGAATGTTGAAATACATTCTTGAAAAATTTCAAGTCATTTTGACACTGTTAGCTTGTTCAAACCTGCTGTCGAATATTGAGTCGCAGCTTGTTTTAAACGGATAATACGGGGTAATTTCCGTTATTTCGATGTTTTCTTGATATTTCTTTCTGGATTTCATACACATGTATTATAATGTGTTTTAAAAAAAAGTTCAAATAAATGAGCTTTTGAAATTATTGTTATATTTTATTTTTTATATAAAAATTATATACTCTATAATAAGAGAATTTCAAAGGCAATTTCTAAAGCGATTTCGAAACGTTCCTAACTCATTTTGTACTTCGAGCGAAAAGGGAGGAGAATTAAAT
Source organism: Allium fistulosum (assembly GCA_030737815.1). NCBI lineage: Eukaryota > Viridiplantae > Streptophyta > Magnoliopsida > Asparagales > Amaryllidaceae > Allium > Allium fistulosum. The sequence goes on along the minus strand of CM060906.1, from coordinate 234,874,016 downwards.
GATTAGATAAAATGCGTGCTATGAACATATGCGTTTATCTTTTCAGTTAATTCCTAATCTATTCGTTTGATCATTTTGACCTTCGGGTCAGGTTTACCGATGAGATGAGGTAAACTTTGTACTGCTTCGAGTGTGGAATTGACTAACAGTTAGTAAACCGTTTAGTGCGAACGTGTGGTATGGGACACACGTTAACACTTTGCGGGTTCCTATCCGAGGGGTTTGTGACACATATTGCCAGTTAGTGGTGTCCAGTACTGGGTCTCCGGACCTTCGTCACTACGGTTTGTTGCCTTCGGGTTTGTGCCTTCGGGTTTATTGCCTTCGGGTTGTGCCTTCGGGTTTGTTGCCTTTGGGTTTGTTGCCCTATAGTATCGCTTTTGGAGTTGGTCCTTCGTCACTGCTCGAGAGATACTTGGGTTTATCGCCTTCGGGCTTGTGGATCTTTGTTTATATAGTACTGAGCACGTGCATCCTTTGTTTCTTTGATATTTATATTTCCCTATAGTATCGCCTTTCGGGGTAGGTCCTTTGAACCACACGACATATAGCGATTACCTTGTGGAAACTTGTGTTACCTTTATTAGTATTTGTTATTTGCCTTTTTGGCTTGATTTGGGATATTCATATCTTTTGTTTATTTGAATTGCCTATGATATGAGGCTTGTTATGATTCATCTTTTGTTAGATGATCAAGTTATCTCTTTTAGAGATATTTGTGGTACTTTATGACCTTGCATGTTCATTATCATTTAGCTTATATAACTGATTTGTTTAGCTAGACTGACCCGTGTATTTTATACTCGGGGTCAGACCGAGGTGTTTCAGGTTAGGTACATTTAGACTTAGCCTATTCTGCTTCCACATGGACTATTCTGCTAGCTCGTTTTGTTATAGATTTTTGTGCAGTCCTTTTTGGTTGTAACTCTGTTATGTATATTCTTTTGACTCACCTGTATATTATGGTTGCTACACCACTTGACATGTATCATTTTGTATACTCTGTGATGTATCTGTATATGCGTATATGTATGTGATGATCTATTGTTCTGTGATGTGTTTTACATTTGAGTTGTTATATTTTGTTCTGTTAGATCTTATAGCCATTATAGTTTTATATTAAATATCTATTGGATATGTTGATCCACATGAAAAAAAATATGCTACATTTATCGACGCATTCAGTAGATAGTTAAGACAAGGCTATAGATGGTCGCTCCTATCCAGCTCTATTCTCCGTATTAGCAGACGGTATTATCTTGTAATACTCTTTGCTAATGTGGGTCTCAGAGTGGGGCATTACAGCTTGGTCATCGACGAGCTTCTTCATACACTTCTATAATAATATTAAAAAAAGAATTTAAATCAATTTCCTTACTACTAAAAGATGATTGGATATATAAAACAAATTACTTGTAAAAGTATACACTTAACAAAGTATAATAATAATATGGTTTCATTAAACATATTTTTATACAATAAATAAATAGCCTTCAAACTTATTATTACTTCACAAAATATCGTTTTTCAGGATTCCACCTTTAATTCAAGTGCACTAAAATAAACATATTAATTTGGAATATAATTGTCACGACCCATTTTTCTGTACCCTTTGAATCGACAATAAACCACACATGTCCAACTCAAATTGCACGAAAATACGGAACATGAAGGGTAATAAAGAAAAATAGACAGAACAGAATCTCACACGAACGGAATAATATATAATATTGAACCAATATCTTTATAGCGGAAAACTTTTAAATACATATATCAGAGTCTAACCTAAATTCATCTTGGACAGTTATAAACATCTGTCCTTACAATTGCTGACAAACATCAACTAAAACAAACTAAGTACATCGGATAATAGAATACGTCCATACGTAGATGAATATCTCCAGCTCTCCTTTGGAAAACTCCAATCGTCTTCGACTAAACCTGAAACTACTCAGATCTGATGCGAGTATTGAAAACACTCGGATCAGGCTTGATAAACCAGCGTGAGAAAAACTCAATAATAAATGACAGTGTCATATATCAGTCTTTAGATAAAATCCTTTGGAAAGAAAGAGTATCTCATAGGACCACGCCCACACATAAACACAGACAGGTTTTTACTTTATGATAACTAAAACACTTTTATATCAAAACATTTGATATTATTTCTAATGACATCTCTTTGAAAACCTTTGCAAATAAACTTATTAATCTTATCCCAAATGGTTACCCATATATCATTTCGAGGCTATTCATTACGCCAATACAAAAAAAACCATAGGTTCTTATTGGAGGATGGATTTCCATACAAATGACCAGGTGAAGGATCTACCTTCCGAAATGAGTACACCTCTAAATGGATGTCCCGAGAAACCATCACAAAGCTTCTCAACCAACACAAGAGTGGCCTACCTCTATAACTAGATAGTACCGAATATGTCATCCCCCGATCGTTACCGACCTTTAACCGAGCGCTCGTTTTCCATACACCACATTAATTTAGCATCCCGAACGTCATAGCGGGAAGAAATATATCTAGAAGGGAATGATCATACCCTAATTGGGAATGACCCACTTAGCCTTACCGCATCTAATCCTGTTTCGGTCATTTTAGGTTGGATGAGGCTTAAGGTTACGATTACCTTTTCACAAAGCACATATCACATCTTTGAATGCCACATTGCCATTTCCGTTAACTACTAATTGCCTTCCACAAAAATACAACCCTTGAGCTCGTATGTCTCAAGGAGGGTGTAAAGCTAAGAGAAGTTGCCTTCTCCGCCATCACTGATGTACGTTTGTAAAAAAAATGTACATAATCTTTAGAAATGCAATGTTAGACAAACATCCATACAAGTTGTCCAGGAACAGGACAAACCGAAGGCACTCTCCTACTACCACTAGTAGCGAGTAGTCCTTGCAATCCGAAAAAATCTCCACAACGAGGAGACCACTGCTATATATAACTCTGTAATGGGTGCGACCCCGAGCAAATCAACAAGCAGTCCTCACGCTTTGAAGATCCACGGTCTTCTATAATCTTCATCTTCAACAAGTCTTCACGTTCGAACGTATACATTGGTTCGAAGTGGTTTTCGGATAGGAATCACCCAAATCCGACCCTGGTTCCTTCGAAATCCAATTATCGATAAAAAGTGAATATGAGCATACAGGATTTATTAAGTCTCTTTTCACTTTAATTCTTTTCGGATGATTTCGAAATCTCTTTCTTTTGACTTAGAATAATTCTAAGTAATTCATTCTTTTGCATTGGAAAATGTCTCGAATTTCAATACTTAACTCTTTGATCCAAATTCCTTAACTTTTAGACGAGTAAAAAACAATGTTATTTAAGACGTCGTTTATGATAAACGCTAAAATAAATCTTAGCAAACATTTTTGAGTAAACAGAAATCATTCATTTTGGAGATTGCTTAAATTTTGGATAATACCACTCTTCTTTTATTTTGGAAAACTTAACAGAACCTTTTTATTCAAGAGCATCCGGGCTTTCCTTTCGATCTGTTCCACCCCTCGCCTAAGAAAAGAAAACATAGGCCAGGTAAGTTTAGGGCACTGGTTGCTCCATCCATAACCTTAGTTAAACACCTTGTTTTATCTTCCCAGATCTCACAGGCGGGACAAATGTACTAGTCGTTTCCGCATACTCAATTATCAACTTTATTTTGGAATTGATCATAAAGATTCCAATTTATCGTTTAAACACTTAATTTTCCTTTTAAAAACATCCTCAATTGATTCAGGGAAAAACCGTTACATTTAAATTTATTTTCAAAAAGTTATACCATTCGCAGCATAAAAGTGCTGCGGAAAGTGCTATATAAGCTTATTTGTTTAAATAAACTTTTAAACATTTGATAACTCATATTTTTCAATCCAAATCTCTTTCAAATCATTTAAATAGATTTATCAAATTTATTTCATATTCTTCCGTAATTAAAAACGTTCATTTAAACAGATTTCCTGTTATGGTCACTTAAGTGCACTAGCGCGATTTTTCTAGAAAATTGATTTGAACTTAATTCAAAATCTACAAAACGAAATCTTGATTTTCTTTCTTCGTTTAGAAGATATGGATATAATAGTCCGGAATTTTCTTGTCTCGAAGAATTCTGAGCTATATTCCACTCTACACATTCATTTGAACTTTTCGACGTGAAATCGCGAACTACCGTTGCGCGACGCATCTAGTTTTAACTTATTTTTCAATATTTGAAATAATATATTCAAATTGGATTTTAACACTTATAAAATCATTACTAATCATTTTAAATCAATCTTTTCACTTTTTAAAGTATTTAAAATGTATTTTCACTATTACCATATTATAATATTATTATATTCCTATTATTTTAATATTAAATTCCAATTTCAATTCAATTTAAATTCTAATTTCAAATTAAACTTATTTAAAACTTAGATTTCAAATCTAATTTCAATTTAAACTTCAATTCAACCTTAATCCCAACTTCAATTTTTCAAAATCGATTTTAATTTCAATTTCACTATTCATCTTAATTTCAATTTCTATTTAACTATCCTTTTCAAATCCGTTTCACTTCAAATTTCAAATTCTCTTTTATTTTAACTTTAATTACACTTCTAAATGAAAAGAGACTTATTTTTCCAAAATATCTCATATCACTAAAATTTGGTCTTATTAACAAAGTGATTATTTAAATCAAAATGAACATATCCAATATTCATATTTATCACTAACATAACATCCATTCAACCAATCACATAACATATGATTTCAAATCTAACGTTCACTATAAATATCATAACGGGACATATTATCACAATTAAATTAATTAATTAACTGTCAAATCATCCATATTAACAATCAAATAAACATTCATATGTCAAAAGTGTGTAAATGTGATTGTTTTATCATAACTAAAATATACATCCAAAAGCAATGAGAATTTCTCACCTTCATATCCACTCCGTCAATCTTTTTTTTCTGAATTAGCGTGCTTTTGTTTTCTCAAACGTCTCGTGGTTGTCGTTTCCTCTCTTATTCTTTTTCCTTTCTTTTTCTTTTTCTCTCTTCTTTTTTTTATTTGTTTGGCCGTGAGTTTTTTTAGAGGGGAATGGGTGTACGGCCTTGGATATGTGGAGTATTGGCTTGGGTAAGTTGCTTTGGACTTGGGTATGGTGGGATATAGGTTCGGCCTTGGTGTGTATGAGGAGTTTTGGGCTCGGGTTTGAGGAGGTGAGGCTCGGCCTTGGTTGAAAGGAAGGTGGGTGTGTGGGTATTGGACTGGACCGTGGGTTGTAGGGGGTGTGTAGGCTTAGGTAGAGGTGTGTACGGTTTGGGGTGGTGGAGTATGGCTCGAGTATGTGAGTATGGAGGTGGGTAGGGTGTTTTGGAGAGGGGTAAGGTGGTTTAGGTGATGGTGTGGTGATGTGGAGGTGGTATCTTGAAGGTAGAAGGGAAATGGAGGAAGTAGAGAAGAATTTTGGAAATTTTGTGAAAGGAAAGTGAAGTGAAAATGAAGAGGTTTGAGGTTGTATTTATAAGTGAAGATTTTGGTGGTAAATGACATTAATAACCTTGTTTACTTTTGCATTTGATTAGCCTTTGATTTGAGTTGCATTTAATGTGTGGAATGATGTTTATGAAAGAGTGTGTTAAGAGGTGAAGAGGTGTCACCATTTTGTGGTTTGTAAATATTTATATATATAATTTAGCTCCTTTCCTATGAATTCACATAATATCTCATTAATGAGATGAGATATAAGTAATGATGTTGTTTAAAAAGTTTTTAAAATTAATTTAAATTTGTCAAATCATAACTTTTCACTTTTTATATAAATATTTTTAAACTTTCCTAATATAAGTGTTTTGTCTTATATGCTAAATGTAAAGTGTTTAAAAGTTTGTAAAGTTGTATTAATGTGTTAGAAAATGTATCAAGTTGCAACAACTTGTCGACAACTTGTTTCGGTTGAAAACGGTGTTTTTTGTCGACAAGTTTTACAATCAAAATTTGACGTTTTTGTTAAGCTATATATTGATGTAAACCAAATTTTAAAATGAACTTTTTACTTCTTTAAATAAATTAAAACATGTATCTTTATATTTAAAAATCATATTTAATTAATATCAAAATCTCTAATTTTACAGTGTATGTAAAATTGACAAAATTCGACAGATTTTGGTTATTTTTGTAAAACGATTATTAACATATTTTTAAATATATTAATATACTTTTATTATCTTCATTAAGTGTTTTAAATCAGATTTATCATTTTAAATAAATATTTAAACCTATTTATTTGCCTTTATTTATTTTTAACAAAACTTAACTTTTGTTGATTTGTTCTAAAATCCAAATTTATACTTTTTAATTTTATTAACTATAAGAATAGATAATTATTTATTATATATAACATATTTATTTAAAAATTTAAATTCCTTTTAAATTAAAAATAAACGAAATCTCTCATTTTCGAAGAAGCGAAATTACGGGTCGTTACATTAACTATGAGTTTCATTCAAATATTTTTAGTCATATATATATATATTCCATTTGTAAGCAAATTCTATAATTTCATCCTTTACATATTAATTCCTTTCCAAAAACTCAAAAATATTCGTTTTTAAATTTATCTATATGTGTTTATATATATATATATATATTCTTTTACAAGATCCATTTATATAATCCTCCAAATATTTTATTCTATAAATCATAGATTTTTGAAAAAATATTCCTTTATATAAAATACACACACATATATACTTTTCCAAAATCATTTAACTCGATTTCCCTTTCTAATCAATTTCAAAATTCTGCATACGACCAATTTCAAAATATAATCAAATATGCAACTATCGCAATACAACACACAATAATTCAACACAAATTGGTTTTTTTTTATTTGAATATAATGGGTAATTAATCACAAAATAGCCATTCAAATCAACAATTCACCACATTCAACCAGCTGCATCACAATAACAATCAAATAATGACATGCAAAGGAGATATCGATGACAAAAATCATAGATGTGAGTAAATAAATTTACTCACCTAAATTTCCAACCTAAATCCCTCACTAAAACTTCTTTCACCTTTCTCAAACAAATGTAAGCCAGTAGAAGAAACACACAAGCACCTAATCACTGTACTCCTCTTGAAGCCGCGAGTAAAGATCTCGTGCCAGCATGAAGCAGTCGTTGTTCCTTGCATGCCTATTCCTTACATTTCTTGTGTACTTCCCTTCTCAACAATGCACGTGGCCACCAAATGACCTTCTGCCCCTTCAATTGATGTCGTGCCATCCTCCACGTGAGCTGCTATTATCGTCGCCTCATGCACGCCGCTTGTAAACATTTCCACTTTTTTTATTCCGCGATTTCAAGATTGGAGAGGCCATGCCCTTTCATGATTAGCGCAAAATATGTGGACAAAAGAATGTGGGTTTAGGCTGATGATGATAATGGAGATAACCAGGGGAAAACAAATTGCGGTTCCGTTTGTTACAATAGGCTTCATTATCATTTTTTTTAGTTAAGCCCATAAACAAAATAAAATATTCCTTTAAGCTCCATTATTTATATTTAATTCATTTTTGTTTTATTCATAAGCAAACAATTTAACAATATTTATAAATACATCTACAATTCAATTTGAATTGGCCTATTATATATTTCAATACACACCCACACACATATACATACATACATACATACATACTTTGAAAATTTAATAATATATTTGAATTCACTAATTACTTTATCTTTATTTTCTTATTTGTTTTTACTAATATCGAATAATATATCCTTTGATATATTTCAATTATATGAAAGAATATTACAATCTAAAAATAATTTATATTCATTGTAAATATTCTATTCGACATCAATATTTTTTATGAAAACAATTAATTAGTTAATTCATCTTATTAGAAAAAACTTTTTACAAAATAAGTTTTTATTCAATAGGAATATTATCAAAAATAAAATTTACCCATAATTAAACTCGAAAATTTTATTTCAATCCATATTTATTTTATTATTTTTCGACGACATAGAAAGTAGGGTTGTTACAAGGAAACAAGTGAGTTTAGGATAATTGTACCCTACTAGTAATGAATCAAGAAGAAGCTGAATCTTGGATGACTTCTATTAAATGTTTCTTATTGGAAGGAACTTTACTAGCAGATAAGAATGCAGCAAGGAAAATTAGATATCAGGCTCCCTACTTTACATTCTTTGATGGGATACTTTATAAGAGGGCTATTCAACCCTCTGTCTAAGTTGTGTGACAAAAGAAAGAACTAGGGTCATGACAGAGGTTCATGAAGGATGTTGTGGAGATCATTTAGGAGGTACAAAGTTAACTAAGAAAATATTAAGTCAGGGCTACTTTTGGCCAACTATGTTAAGTGAGCACAAGAGTTCGTTCGAAGATGTGATAGGTGTCGAAGGTTTGCTAGTATCCCAATATTTCCATCACATGAACTTTGCCCCATGACCAGCCCATCGTTGTTCGATAATGGGGAATTGAATTGACATGCCCACTCTCAATGTCCAAAGAGTGGGGCAAGATGTGCAGTAGCGACTGTAGATTATTTTAACAAGTGGGTGGAAGTTGAACTGCTTGCAACCATAACTTTAAAGAAAATAGTCACAATTGTGGTTAGGGATATCGTCGTCGAATTTGGGATCTCATACAAAATAATTTCTGACAATGGAATGCAGTTCGAAAGTAAAGAATTCTTGGATCTTTGCGAGAAAAATGGCATAGTCAAAAGTTTCTCCTAAGTAACTTACTCACAAACAAATAGGTAGGTTGAAGCAGCAAATAAAAAGATAAAGAAGCTACTAAAAGAGAGACTCATGAAAGCCAAGTGAAAATGGGAAGAAGAGCTGCCTTTATTTTTATGGGCATACAAGACATCCACGAGTCTCCTTTTGGTCATGCCCCATTCTCTCTAACATATGGTTATGAAGCTATGTTGTCGGTTGAAGTAGATGTTCCATCACATTGGAATTTATCATATGTGACCAAACAAAATTCATGCTTGAAAGAACATGCCTTAGATTTCATACATGAAAGAAGGGATGAGGCAATAGTTTAAGTCCATAGTCTATAGGCAAAGAATGGCTAGGACTTATAGTTCGTAACTTAGAGAAAGGAAGTTCCATAAGGGAGATCTTGTCCTAAGAAAAGTAATAGCTAACATAAAGGACCCAACGGATGGAGTGCTTTGACCGAATTGGGAGGGACCATCATAGTTACTAAAACACTCTCAAACGGTGCATATCGCCTCTCTAGACTTGATGGGAAATGATCCCAAGGGCATGGAAATCAGAACACCTCCAACCTTACTTTGTTTAATATTTCATTTCTTATAACAAAGTATGATGTACACAATTGTGATTGAAATAGGTTAATAAAAAATAAACTGGATTTATTGATATTAGATGGCCTGAACGAGCATAAAAATCTACTTGTCAATTTTACTCTCTTATAAATCACATAAGAGTTATATCGACATAACTCGGCTTTTCAGCCAAAACTTCACTAGACGTAGGGATATTAGATTTCCCAAGCCAATACACAAAATCATGCATACAAAATAAGAGGTTGTAAACACACAACCTAACTTCACAGTCGAAACACAAAAAATCTTCACCTCAAAGTAGGGCAGATCATGCCAAGTGCATTACAAAAAATTATGTCACATTTAGAGTTAAGAGTTGCCATGAAAAGAAGAAAAGGAAATTTATGCAGTATGGGTTAAGGAAAAATCTAAAGAAAATCTACGCGAAGCTCAAACAGGTACGCATACAAATCTATAATTTCTTTCCAAATTACATTACCATTCGAGATAAAATGCTAAACATGTACAAAGGAAATACACATTATAAGTTCAGATTCCATGAAGCAGCTAAAGAGCACCGTAGTCGGACTCTGAATCTCTCTCCTTAGGAGCTTTCTTTTCTTGCTAGAAGCTTGAGAAGTATGGGACGAAGGTATATCAGTTATAACAACTGAAGAACGACAAGGCACATTTACAGTAGCAAGCCTCGGGTCATAGTTTGCACTAGCCCAAGGATTACCTTGGCCTTTCCTCCTAAAAACATAACGTGATCGATTATAAAGAAAATTTAAGTCTGATTTCGGCAAGAAATGGTTAAAGACATCAACTACACTCTTTACAGCTATGTCAGTCCTAATGTGCCTAACCTTCTCTTGTCTGATTTTTTCTGTTAAATCAGGCTACATTGGTCCAGGAACTCTAGGCGTTAAAGAGTGCAAGCGCGGGGAAGTCATAATTAAGGATTGCATGTTGGGATCTGATTTAGATATTTGATATTCCAGCTTGTTGACTCGTTCAATAGCTATACGCCGCACCCTTACTAGATCATCTGAAACTTCTACCTGTGTATTCTTGGTTTTCTTTAAGAACACATCAACTAATTTATAAGCAGATGAATATCCTTCCACCTTCCTTTATTAAAATCCCTCAATCTCTTTTCGTAGATAGCCATCAACTTGTCAATTTTGTTTTAATAATAAGCTGCAAATTCTTTTTTCCATTGTAAGGCTGCTTCGCTATCCAAAGTAGAAGAAGGAGCCGGAGGTTCCCTAGAATTAGATGCCTTATGAGGAACAATATCATAAGAAGGATTGCCTTCTTCGCCTAGTTGATGAACAACTTGCTAGGATAGCTCCTTGACAGTTTTTTTGAGCTTCCTAATCCCATCCTCAAAGGAAACTCTATACGACCCTTCAACATCTTTTAACAACTTCTTCAATTCAGCAATGCAGTCTTACGTAGTCTTTAGCTCCTTTTCTTGCTCTTGTATTTTATTTTGTGCAGATGCTAAGTCAGCTCTTTGTTTTGTGATGCAATTATAATTTTGAACGTTGGACTACTTAGATTCTTCAAGTTTTCACATTTGTTCTTTGTATTCCATGCTCGGTTCATCTCGAACGTCATCAGCAATCAACTCTTTTACTTTAACGATGTATGCATTGGTGATCTTAATTAATTTAATTCGAGTTTCATAACTCTCAAAGACATTTGATGAAGCCTGCTCCCTTAGGAAAGAACTGCAAAGAATGAGAGGATGGCTACTATTTCCATGAAGAGCAACAAGGGAAGTTTCAATTGAAAGAGTAAGGATAGCCTATGGATATAAGACAACCAAGGAAGAAATCGACGAACAATCAAACAAAGCAAACATAAAAAATGTGTGCATGATAAAAAAAAATACAAAGGTACCTAAGTCATGAAAATGTTTTATTCAATAAAGGAAAAAAGCACATAAAAAGGCACTACTCCTGCCTGCGACTAAGTCTATTTTTAAACCATAATAAATGAGGATGTCCTAAAGAAAGCAGTTCACTTTTTAACGAAGGACCCCATTTGCATAGTATTAGGTCATAAAGCACATCCCTCTCATGAATAACTTGTCTAATTTTGAATAAGAGTTCCTGAGATTCCCTCTTTAGTTGGGTAATGACTTTTCCAGCTCAGTTTCTCTCCTACGAACAAAGGCAGTCCTCTTTGATAATCTTTCTATAACTTGTTCTTCTAAACTTTCAACATACCCTTTTGAATATTAAACTAGGTTATTTTCATACATTTAGGTAGGAATCATTATAAATGGAAAATAATATCAATTTAAGCACACCACTATATCCAACGAGAACACTAAAAATTAGAAATCATAGTAATGCGTAGACAATAAAAGTTAGGTCAAATCTTCAAGCACCCAAATCCATTCATCAATTACAAACTTTTCACAAAAACCACAATAACAGCTAAAAGTATGGTATTATTAAAAATATTATTAAAAATTTCAAAAAACGTAAGTAACAACAAAAGATAATAAAGCCAGGGTTCAAGGATTTACTTCAGCATAACGGGATGCCTCATTGGTATGATTAGCTTTAGAGTCGTCCTTAGAATCGGAGTTAACAGATAGCTCATCATGTACAAAGGTTGAGGGGGAAGCTCCTCTGTATTCCTTGGCTCATACTTAGGATAATGCTCTTAGGCAGACTTGGTGAGTTTTGGGTTACTCAAGAACTCGAAGCTTAATTCTGCATTAGGGTCGTTGAGATGCTCCATAAAAAATTGTCTCTTAATCCACGCACAGATCTTATAAAGAACATTAAAAGTAGTGACTTCAGCATCTTTTATCATTCTAGCCAACTTCCTTTCCTACTACTTCCCTTTTTTCTCTGCTTCAATAAGCACATACTCCTCCTTTGTTTCATGAATCTCCATCTCTCTATATTTTTCATTAAGCTCATCAAGCTATTTCTTGTAGTTCACTTCCCTTTGGCCTCCAATCTCAATGTAAAATATGACCACACTCAAGTCTCTCTTTAGTTTTTAAGCCTTAGCTAGTGTGCTTGCCAAAGCAGGCTCAGAAGTCTCAATTCAACGGTGCAGTTCCATGGCCAGGGCACATCCCTATAAGAAATAAATAAACAACTGAATGAAAAAGTAACAAAATGAACAATAACCCAGTAGACGAAAATCTAGATAAGTTTATAGAAGTGATAATGAACTATTACATAAAATAAGCTTTTATAAAGACTCTAGAAAACCTCTTAAGTAGGAGGCTCTAAAGCTGGGAGAAGTAGTAGAGGCAAAGGATTAGAGTCAAGGATCAAAACATCATCGATTACGAGCTACACCATTTGCTTGGCCAAAGCAGAAACAACCCCACCCTTTTGAAGAGGTAAAAAGCGTTAAGAAGCTAGGAGCATGTAGAGGGGAGGCACGAACATGGCATGAGTGTTGGTAGAGGACACGGAAGAAGGAGGAAAAGAACCACCTATAGGTGATTCACCTCTACCATCACCCTAAGGGTGTCACTTTTCCTTTTCTTATGCGACTTCTTTGTCTTAAATGCATCAAGTATCTCAAACATTATACCTATATAATTTAGTCAACAACATATTTTAAAACACATATGACAATAAATAAGAAATGACTAAAATTAGATCGACTATCACTCGAACACATATGGAGATACACATATATCACAACAAATGTACAATAACATGTTTACATAAGTAATATTAGTAATATATATACCGTGTGGTGTAGAAATAACAAAAAATAAACGAACATTAAATAAGAAAAGCGATGTTGTTGGCATAAGAAATCATGCTTGTGCAGCACAGCTTCAGTAAAGATGTTAGAACCATTGTGAGTGTCTTTATCAAGCCTAAGCACATTGGCTCTGCATATCGAAAATGAATCTCGATCCACGTTGGAGAAGTTAGGGAATTTACCTAAAAAAGATAAAAGAATAGCAAGTCGGTGTAGTATAAAGAAAAGAAGTAAAAAAAGAATAGAAACAATACCAAGAGATTAAAAGGAGAAAATAAAGCCATCTCGATTAGAAACGTAGAAAAATTGATCTACCCACCTCTGAGTTTTGTGGGGAGCAATTAAACAGATAGATTTCATAGCTTGAACATAATGAAAACTATTGCAGCCTGCAGCCTGCAGCGTGCAACAACATTTTCACAAACCGAAAATAGGAATAACAACTCTTAACAAGTGGGCACAATTAAGTGCTCAGCATACAAAATGAAAATACATGTAAGCAAATAATAGGAGATGGTAGACAATTGAATCAAAGATAAATTTATAGCAATTAACCATTTCCTAATAATGGAATGACGTGGAAGATAGAACTCATTTCTGATGTGTTCAGATATAATAGAAACAAACCCTTCTAGGGGCATATGGATGCGACCAGAAGGGGTAGGAATCCTTAATATATAATCCCTAAACCAAAATGGTTGAGAATCCCCTTCGATAGGCTATATTTATAGATAGTCGAAGTCAATTTATTAAAAGGGGCTGAGCTCCAACCCAAAGTACATGGAAGATCGTTAGTGGCCATAATAACTAAAAGAGAAATTGAAATATAGTGGGAGGGTGCTTTTAGGATCTTTAACCAAAATAAAATGAAATTTTTATTCAACATCGAATCATAAAAAAAGTACTAATAAATCAACTTAATTCAGGAACGAATAAAGATCGATATCGTCTAAGTGTTGAATCAACGAATAATCCATATAGACATTTCAGCAAACACATTAAAGGCATGAGTATACATATAATATAAATAAAAAAAGGAAAGGAGAAAGATATGAAAGAAAGTATACATTAAATAAAAGAAAAAAATGGCAGAGAAGAATCTAACTTACAGCTTAAGATGGGTCGAAAGCTTGAAACGAGAGAACAATGTTAAGGAAAGAAAACCACAGTGATTCAAAGTTGCATTTTTCTAGTAAGTAAAATGGAAATTAGAAGGAGAAGAGGAAACTTATATAGTTTTTGGCAAAGGAATCTTAGCCCTAAAGTTCTAACGACATGAAAATCAATAACCATTATATATTAATAACGACAACCCCAAATACATTACAAACGAAGTGAAATTACTGGGATTCGAAACGATTTGCATGCAAATACTCAAAAAAGTAGCCACTCGTGATGAGAAATGTTTAAAGAACATTAAATGAGAAGTGATTAAATAAACAACTGAAAAAAGAAAAACTAGTAATGAATATGACAGGTCAGCCCTAATATACATTAGCGCAGATTTAGGAGGCAATTGTTATATCCATTTTTCTCTTGCAAACATATATAGTGCAGGTCCATGATCCAAATATAAGAAATAAACAAATCACACAAGTAGAATGAAAAGGCAAGACAAGCGGTAGCTTCGTCAAAAAAAAACTACCCAAAATATGATGCACGAAGCCCAACTTTAACATCCCCCACTTGGAGGCCCAAAACTAACTGCTACGGATGCTGCAATCATCCATAGTCATTAATTTTCGGTGATCAAATGTGGTAATATTAGATACATTGATATCATAGAAACACATGAATATGAAAAAAATTAAACTCTTAAAACAAATTTCTCATTCCACTTCAATCTCTTTTCAAATTCATTACGTAGTCCCAATTTCGTAAACCACGTTCAGAGAAATATAATTATTACAAAATACGCCAAGAGCAACATATGAAGATGCCCCCTTCGATGATCAGAGTTTAAACATAGGCAATTAAACAACTTTTCCATTACAGCCAAAATACAGCAGAATCAAACAGAAAGAACTCTTAATAGTTAGATTGCCTTCTGCATGTCTGCGGAAGCTTATTCGTCTAAAGGAGAACCTGAAAACCTTAACTCTCAAACTATTCAAAATCAATTGAGCACCCGAGAGTTTAAGGGGAAAACAGAAATTTCGAGTTAGACAAAAAGTCTGGTATGAATAATAACCTACCATCTTGAACAATATAGATGTCTAGTGAGACCACGCCGCTTAGCGGAACGGGTTTTCCCCTCACTAGTAACTTAAATCAATTTATAATAACCATATACTATGCACCTGCATCCACAATGGTTAAAACATAACATAATAAAAGGTATTATGATGATATGCAAACATGCAATATGTTCTGGATTTCCCATCCCCATTTATCTGATTATCTGTCTCAATTTATAGTTTCTAGGGTTACTATTAACCTATTAGTTTTCATGGGCTGACTAATAGCCGGTTAATTCTTTATGGAATTCCTATCCACTTTCACAGTTTTCATGGGGTCACTATGAACTTATTGGTTTCTACCAATACTATCATCCAATCATAGTTTTCATGGGATCTCTATGAACCTATTGGTATCTACCAATAACTTTCTCCAATCATAGTTTTCATGGGTTTACTATGAACCTATTGGGTTTTCCAATAACTTCTCTCATGTCATAGTTTTCATTGGATCACTATGAACCTATTGATCTCTTTCAATAACTTAATCCAGATATAGTTTTCATGGGATCACTAAGAACCTATTGGCCCCTGCCAATAACTATTTCCATACATAGTTTTCATGGGCTTACTAAGAACTTGTCTAAATAATAGCCCTTTGATTAATCTTTGGCATCCTATACTATGGTCTGCCTAACCTCCTTGATGCAAATCTACTCACACGGGAGTTAACTCAATGTATCACTACTGGGTCAATCTAACTGGTTATTCATCCCTTAACACCCCCAAAATGTAGTTATGGGTTAATTATTAAGTGAATATGTTTGAAAAAGCATACATGATAACTGATCAATATAAACATCCATGATTTAACTTCCTTGCAATCTTCTTTCTAATATGGTTAATACCCTTAACCCACTATCGTTAGCAAGGAAAGCTTCTTCAAAAGCTCCAAAGTTAAATGTCATTTCAAAGCTCTTTTATATTGCCATGGTTTACTTTTAAAAATTGAGATTGGGTTTCTTGTTTGAAGACTAAGGCTTTTGAAACCTTAGGCCTTTTCTTTCAAAATCATTAAAAACATAACTTTCGAAAGTATTCAAACCTCCTTTTCAAAACATTTAACACATTCCTTTCGAAACCATTAAAAGTTTACCTTTCGAAACATTTGAAGCTTACCTTTAGAAGATACTTAGTTCAAGTAAAATTAATGAAAGCATAGCTTCGAAACCATTTAAAAGTATCTCTTTCGAAATCATTGGGTTAACATTAAATAAAACTTCTGGGTCAAAGAAAATGAAAGTAACCCTTTCGAAAGTATTGATTTTAATTAAAAGAATTTGGGGAAGAGGATAGTTTCAAAACCATTGCCTCCAAATCTCTTATTAAAAGCGGCTCAAACTACCATTTCGAAAGCATTGAGAAGGCGGCTTCAAATTTTACAAGGGGCAAAGCTACCCTTTCGAAAGCATTGATTTACAACTGATTCAAAAGACATGAATACGGCGGCTAGGTTTCGAATAGGTTCAACAGTAGCTACCCTTTTGAAAGCTCTTTTTCAAAACTAAATATACGGTAAATCATTCGAAAGCTTCTTTTAGAACAAATGCAAGTGGCAATTCATTCGAAAGCTTCCATTAAAACAAAGGCACGTTGAAAGCTATTTAAAAGTAGCCTCAACCCCTTCGAAAGAAAGCCTTCAACACTGTCCCCTCCGCCTTTCTCCAATACACTACATACCAATTTTTTGATACCCCGTGCATTGGTTTTGAATGGGTTCGAAAGGCCTGCTGGGCATGGTTTCTGAAGCAAGCAAATGGAAGTGGAAAGGTTGTAATTCGAAACAAAACTGAATTTTAGCCTTTAAAAGAAATTCCTTTTCACCTAACTGTCCTAATTTATCAAAGTAGGATTGGTTTCTAATCCTTTATCAAAATACTTTCCTAAAAAAGGCTGCCGAATTCATCAATTAATAATTGAAAATGCTTTAGCAAATAAGCCCTTCTCCTTAATAAAATAATTAAAATGTTTAAGTCCCCAAACTTAACTAATTTAATTTCCATAGTAAATCACTTAGGGAAAATCCCCTAAAATCACAGTAATTCATTTTTAATATCTTTTCTATTATACATAAATTTTTAGACCCAAAAACATTACATTATTGCCTTAACAATTTAAACCCAAAATAACTATTTCTTCCATTCAAAATTCATAATAAATTATCCATAGCTTGGAATATTATGAAAATTTAAACCCATCTCCAAAATAATTTTACATAACATATTCAACCATCATGGCATTCGAAACCCATTTTATATGATTTTTACCTTAAAATCGAATTATACCTTGACATAAAAATCCCTGTTTAAATCAAAACATGACATATAATCAAAGCATATTATCAGTCAATCCATCCAAACGGTTTCAAACCTTAAACCCAAAATTTAAAATGTTCAATAAAACATATATGAGATAGTTTAGATTATTATTTACCATGTTTGGATAAAGAACTTGAGATTTGTTCTTGCTTAATTCTTCCTTGCTTGAATCTTAGCTTCTAATTGATTTTGATCTCCTTTTCTCCTAGGGTTATGGTCGGCCTTGATCTCCTTTTGTTTATGTTTTTGTTTTTATGAAAGTATGAATGAGAATGAAGTAAGGGTTAAGGGTTATGTGGTTATATACATCTATTCTCATATTACCCTTGCCTTATTCCTTTAGGTATTTAACTTATAAAACCATTTTATAAACCCATTTAGTTAAGGCATGACCCTATTTAGTTTTCAAATCTCAGTCCCCTTAACACTCTAGTCTCTACATTATTCTACTTAATTTATCTAATTAAATCTCCTAAATAATATTATTTAAACTTAGAGGTGTTACACCAACAAGCAACGTTCAAGTAGAACCAAATAGTCTGAAATTCGTACGCAGCCAGTAGCACCTCCCTTTAAAGAAAAAACAAGCTAATTCAGCTTTGTACAGGCATGCAACATGGATCAAACTTAAAAGCCTCACTTTTTAAAGCAACGAACCCACATATTGCGCGCGCATACACAGAGACAAATCCAAGGTCAGAGGTTAACTTAATACGACAACATCAAACTTTGCCAATACAGCCAAATGGGATGCGCAAACAATGCTAAAGCAAAAATTAGCATGAACTATAACCAAACTAGTACTGGATAACCTATTCCCCCATCATAGATAAGACTGCACCGGTATCTCCTAAAAGACTTTGCCATTACCTATAAAGGGATTGCGCCGTCACATCTAAGAAAACACTGCATTGACTCTTTAAAGAAGACTACAATCCCACTTTAAGCCACACCCATGTAGCCATAATCCATGTCAACTACAATGCTATAAACAAGTTAAGCGTAGCTTTCAGATCGAACTCAGAAGTAAACCTGTAATAACCCTATTACACCCATATTTCCAGAACTCTATTGAATGCAAGATGAAGCAAGCACCAAACCAAAAGACTGCTCCTACAATAAGTTAGGCTATAAGAAAAGGAAACAAAGAATAAGGCGAAGTTCATGGAATACTGCGCCCAAAAATCTTAAGGTGACAACAAAGACCGAGCTGATCTCCCAATTCCGACATTACATTATGATACTGAGTCAGAAAAGACGAAGTGGTTACAATGTGTAGGAAACGATATGCAACCCTAATACTTATAATGACAACACTACTCTCGAGCCTGCACCACAATCTTACGTCAACATATACAGCTATGGGGATGCACCGCCATCTCTATCTGACTTCAAAATGAAAAAACCATGCTGCAATTTTAAGGGAGTTCTGCCCAGAGCTAATAAACTGCACTAGACATATCCTATCCTTCCGAAAACTCTAAACCCAGGCAAGGAAAATTATGCTGGAAAATCACTGATGCTTGGTTTAGACAGAATCATAGCGGACTGCATAAACAATATGCTCAACCCTTCATTAATACATATTCCTGAGTCACTCCAAGCAAGCCATAGACCTATGATACGCTTACTAAGGACTCTTTAAGCAGTACCATGATAAATCAAAAGCATTCCAAGGGCTGCACATAGGGTTACCCAAGCATCGCTCCATCATAATTCTTCACTTGTTAAAAAACAACAAAGGCACAAGCAGCCCTTATCAAACAACTTGCGCATATCGACATCAAGAGCAGCTCAAAACAAATTCATACAAATATTGAGCTAACACCACAGGTTGGGGCAAAGCAACTCAATTCCATTTATCCTTAGCACAATGTCAAACAAACATTATAGACTAGGCAAGACAACTTAATTCTAACCATCCCTAGGGCAGTATCATACAAATAATGTAGCTCTGCTCCATATATATCAACGATACCCCAAAACAATACAAAGGAATAACTCTCAACATCTTTGTGGTAAGAGTGCTACAAATGACGTAGTGGCACTAAAGAAAAGGGAACGTCTCTCATTCACACACAGGGGTAGTAAACGAGCCATTCGCCCCTCGGATCAGAAGTGCATGGTCCATTCAAATTTTAGTTTCTCGCCTCAATTTCTGATGTTCCTGCTTCAATTTCAAACTTCCTACCATTGCCCAGGATTCAACGGCTCAAATTGAGGTTTCCTGCCAATGACACGTTAGTAATCCATGCACACCAAACAAATGTGACAGATGGATGGCACATGGTAGAATCAAAAGATGGAAATTAAAACAGCAGGAGAAGAGTGATGGTGATCCACGTGCATGTCTATACTATAAATAGAAAAGGCACTATAGCAAGGAGGAGGATCTTTTTCCCGATTTGATGCTTTTGAGGTTAATAACAAAAAGTTTTGTATTCTCCGCCATTAATGCTTGTACGAGGAATATAAAAGAAAAAAGTGATATTCCCCCTATAGACGTAGGATTCTTCAACATTCGAACCACGTAAAATTCTTTATGTCTTTATTTTTTCCTGCATTTTACCTACCTAGATTTCAGTGTTAGATTCTTTTCTACTATGTTCTCTTTCTTTTACTCGAATTGGATATAAACCCATGTTGACATTTTAACATGCAGTTAAAGTGCAACTACATAATTGTGTAAGCTCTCAGCAACACAATTACTACCTAAAGGCAAATTTAATATTAACCCACTCTTGTTGAAGTAAACAACCCAATCTGCCCACGATGATGACAAAACCACTTCTAAGGGGGATTCGTCCGAGATGAACCTAGGGGAAAATGAGATCCAATAGTTAAAGTCTCACATAGAACAACTGCCAGGCTTTGCCAACAAAATACTAGGGAAAAGTTTAGGGAAGAAGGCTCTTCCCCATTCAGTGAAACTATTATAGAAGCGGATTTTTCGGACAACTTTAAAGCCCCATCGATCAACAAATTTGATGGACCTACCAATCCCGATGATCACATCTGCACTTTTGAGTATTACATGGACATTTTGAAGGTAGGAAGGATGGCCAAATGTAATATTTTCCCTGTTTAACTAGCCGGTGCAGCCCTTCGATGGTTCAAGAGATTCGGACCAGGGGAGGTCCATTCATGGAGACAGCTATCCGCAGATTTTCTAAGGCAATTCAATTCGGGAAGGGAAGCCACCCCAAACATGAACACACTGTCATGCAAAAAGTAGGGACAAAATGAAAGCATGCCCAACTTCATAAAGCGCTTCATATCTGAAGCACTCTGTACCGGAGTAACCAGTGAAGAAGCGCTACTTATAGCGATCCACGCCGTGATAAGAAAAAACGCACCAATATGGGACAAAAACAGTAGAAAACCATGTCATAGTATAAAGGCTTTCTATAAAATGGCTAGTGGCTATATTAGAATGGAAAAGTCCAAATCTGCATTGCAACCTCAAAGAGCATCTACCCCCAGCTATGACAAGAAAAGGGGGCAGAAGGATATCATCCACCCGCGAAACGACAAAAGGAATCGAACCCGTTAACCAAATTTATGATCAACACCTCAAAACTATTCCAGCTAATGTGGTTAGTCTGGTTTGAATGAAGGGCTTGATAGCCTTAAGGATTTCCTTTGTAATTTGCTTGTATATGTCTTTCGAATCAGACCTTTCGATGCCGTCGAAAGGTTAGGTACTTGCTTGAGTTTGATTCTTTTCGTCCTAGTTAAACTTATATGTGGTCTCCCTTTTGGGCTAAATTGGATTCCACTGATTTTATCCTTTTAAGGGTGGGAGCTACCTTAAGGTTTAAGCTAGTTATCAAATTCCTTGTTGAATATGCAGTAGCTTTCGACCTTGCAGAAAGGTTTGTTAGCTTGTATGAAGTTGGATTCAACCTAGTCGAAAGGTTTCTTAATGATCTCCTTCAACTTTGACCTTGCCGAAAGGTTTGATGGCTAGGATTATAATGTTGAAAGGTCATTAGGATTGTTACAGTAAAAGAGCTGTCAACCTAGTTGGAAGGTTTAGGGCTCTAAGTTAATCTCTCCGGAAGGTTGAAGTTAGTATTTGGACTAGATGCATTATTAATCTCGTCAAAAAGTTTAGTCCTTTGATTCAATGATTTCAGAAGGTTTAATGACAGTTGAACTGATTTGGTCCTCAACTTAGTCAAAAGGTTCTGATTGGAGAGTTGGAGTCTTCGAAAAGGTTGAGATAGTTACTTATGACTGAAGTATTGTTGATCCAGTCGTTAAGAACCTTCTGCAGTGGTTTAACCTGAAAATAAGAGTTAATCCAATGATGATTCAAGTAAATAGAAAAGTAATTAATTAAGTTTAAGTCTTCCCTCTTTATCCAAGAAAAAGCTTTATTTATCAAATTCCCCAAATCAACATTCAATTAGGGTTACAATGCTCTAATTAAGAAGATACAAGACTAGAATGGAAGAAATTGGATCCTCAAAACTGGACCCCTTGGGTCTTATTTATAGATGCAGGCGGCCCTCCTTTCGACTTCATGCTCTCGACTGGGTCGGAAGGTCTCCCTTTTATATGCCGCCATAAACCCTTCGTCTTCATCGAAAGGTTTGCCTTCTCATCTGCTATTATGAACCTTCCACCTTTGTGGGAAGGTTTGTTACTCTTATGTCTCCATGATCCTTCTGCCTTTATTGAAGAGTTTGTCTTCTTTATACTGTTTATTGTGAACCTTTTGACCTTGTCGGAAGGTTGCTCTTCTTTTGGTTGTTGTGAGCCTTTTCGATGTTGTCGGAAGGTTTTTCTTCTCTTGTTTACTGTGAACCTTTCAACGCTGTCGGAAGGTTGTTCTTATGTTGTCTATTGTGAACCTTTTGACCTTGTCGGAAGATTGCACTTCTTCAATGATGTCGAAAGGTTGACTTCCCTTCTTTGTTGACTTGTGAGTGCTGCTTTCTTCATAAACTTTTCATCATTGTCGAAAGGTACCCTAGATGTGCTTCAACTGGTTAGAAAGGTTTATTATGCTTTCTAAAAGGTCATTAAGTGCTTGCTCACACTTGCTTTGACTTTTTCATCCTCTTCGGAAGGTAAGAACACTTTGAATGCTGAGAGATGAAACCTTTTGACTCCTTTGAAAGGTTTGGGACTGCTATACACTGTTGATTGCATCACTTCGACTCTTTCGAAAGGTTTGAACTGAGCTCCTTTTCTTTAACCTTTGTCGAGATACCTTTCATCTTAGATGGAAGGCTGATTTTTAGTGTAACAGAACCTAACCACAAAAACTCCCCTTACTCATTCTCCTAGGCAGATATATGAGATGACCAGGACCGAACTTCGATACAACGTACCAAGCAAAGGGAAGAAAGCAGAACATAATTTGGTGGAGCATACTGCCACTTTCATAGAGCCATCGGCCACCATACTGACAACTGCAGACATTTAAAGAATGAGATAGAAAGACTGATCCAAAAAGGATACCTAGGTAACTTTTGAAAAACCAACAATGAGAACAGGACCAGAGACCTCACTTCTGACCTGAATGAAAACCAGGTAAGGAACCCCTCCAACCTCATAGCTTCAATTCATGGAGGATTGCACCTCGTTGTAACAACCAAAAAAGCCTGAGAGAAATATGCACAAGAGGCTAAGGCGCAACAGAAGACGGTCTTCCGTATTAAGAAAATGCCAACAAAGGAAATAGTCTTCACCACAGCTGATGCAGCATGAGTTGTTTTTCCACACCAGGACCCTCTCATAGTCACGGTGCAAATTTTGAATTGCACCATGAAAAATGTATTTGTAGATTATGGAAGTTCAGACGATGTAATTTTCAAGTCAGCATACAACCAGATGAAGCTTCCATCTGAGATTCTAAGACCTAGCCCTAAGCCAATTTACGGCTTCAACAACACAGCAACCGTCCATGTTGGGTTAGCACGCCTGCTCATCACAGCCGAAATAGCCCTCTGCATAAATCCTTTTATGCAAGTTTCTTGTTTATTAACCATCCATCATCATACAATTCCTTCCTAGAAAGACCTATGCTGATAGATTTGTGGGCAATTATCTCTCTGACAAAACCTGCTTATGAAATTCGACACTCCTGCGTGGATAGAATCAGTGAGAGGAGAACAATTTTTAGCTAGCAAACTATATAATGTAAATCTTAACTCTAGCAATAAAATTGGTCAAAACTACTCTGCTGTCTCTTCTGATATTTGCGATGATAGCAATAAACAAAAAATCAAACCAGCTCAAGAAACTGTGTCAGTACCAAATGCCAGTACTGATGCTGAAATAAGTCATCCTACAACCATAAAAAGAGAGAAAATGAGTCGGCACTAACGAATATTATTCGCGTTACACATAGTACTTCTTCGAAGAGGCTTAAAAACAAGCACTCTCAGTCAGTTCTTAGCCCGAGAAGGAAATAGAAAATGAGATAGACCAGAGATTAGAAGCGACAAAAAAATAATTGGAGCCAACAGATGACCTTGAAGATGTATTAATAGATACGAAAGACCCCATAAAAGTTCTCAAGATAGAGAAGAATCTCAGTGCAGAAGCTCGAGTTAAGCTAATGAAATTTCTAAAGAGATCAATGGACATATTTGCCTGGACACATTTAGATATGGTAAATAATAGACCCCGCCATCATCTGTCATGCACTCAACATCGATCCTGATGGCCATCTAGTCAGACAAAAGCACAGAACCTTATATCAAGAAAGATATAACGCTCTGCATGAAGAAGTCAAAAAGTTAAAGGAAAATGGATTCCTTAAGGAGGTATATTACCCAAAATGGATTGCTAACCCAGTGCCTGTAAAGAAACCTAATGGACAATGGAGGACTGCATAGATTATACCAACCTCAACAAGGCTTGTCCGAAGGATAACTTCCTCTTGCCAAAAATTGATTAATTAATGGATGCGACCAGTGGGCATGAACCGCTCTCATTCATGGGCGCATACTCAGGGTATAATCAGATACCTATGTTCGAGCCAAATCAAGAGCATACTGTTTTGTGATAGACAAAGGCTTGTATTGCTACAAAGTCATTCCATTCGGGCTAAAGAATGTTGGGACAACCTATCAAAGGCATGTTAATATGATGTTCTAGGATCAGATCAAAAAAATATATATTTAGGTGTATGTAGATGACATGCTGGTTAAGTCAAAAGTAGCATCAAACCACGTTCGGAACCTGGGAGAAACATTTGACGTCCTGGGACAATATGATATGAAGCTGTACCCATTGAAATGCACTTTTTCTATTTAGTCGAGAAAATTCCTGGGATATATAGTAAGCGCTTGGGGAAATGAAGCAAACCCAAAGAAGATTGATGCCATAAGAAAAATGGAAATCCCAACAAGCCGAAGGATCCCATGAACTTAAATGGTAGGGTGGCCGCACCGAGCAGGTTCGTCCTAAAAGCAACCGACAAGTGCATACCATTCTTCAATCGGGTAAATAAAGGGCGAAATTTCGAATAGATGGAGGAATGTAAAACCGCGTTCCAAAATCTGAAGGACCATATGTGTAACGATCCGCATTTTACATATCGAAGGATCGTAAAATATTTTTATTTTATTAATATGAGGTCGTATGACTCTATGATTTTGGAAAGTGACCCTTAGGGACATTTTTCATATCTATTATTTTTTCTGAATTTCTATGTGACTATTTTGACGCTGAAAATCTTGTTTGGACTATAACTTTTGATAGGAGCCAAATTAGGGTCTCAAACTGCATCCATTGCTTTAGGATAATGGTTTCCCATTTCGTAGAATGGTCATAATAGAAAAATGGACCTGTCATATGAAAGTTGTGGCAGTTTCAAGTTTTGGCTGCAGCTGACCAATTTTAGTGGGTAATTTACTAAGCCCATGCTTAGGCCCACTAACCTACTTCGAATTTTGTACTAGCAGAAGGCTATAGGAACTGACCCAAGTCATTTTCTTCTTCCTTTAAATAGATCTAAACCTCCTTTAGCCCCAATTTCATCAAAAATCACACATTTTCCCGACTAATCTTAGTTAAATCATTGATTAGAAAGTGGATTAGCATAAGAAAACTTAAGATTATCATTTTTGTTGATTGGGTTCATCTCCTTTGCTATTTTCTTCATATTTGAGGAGAAAAATTGGTATTTTAGGTAATTGGTAAGTGGTTCTTGGCCTCTCACTCTCCTATACTTGTTTATATAGTTAAAATGATAGTTTTAAACATGTTTTTGGATCTAAAATGGTTTTCTAACTTTAATCACTTATTCATGTATGGTTATGACCAAAAATATGACATTTTTAAATGATTTTAGAAATGGGTTTTGTAAACTATTAACACCTATTCACTTGCTAATGTAATCTCTATCACTCATATGCATATGTTAGTGTACAACTTAGAGTTAGGGAAAAACTAGTTTGATTATCATATCTTCAAATATTGATTGTATGAATGGATGTATATGCATGTTACCACATGATTGTATGTTGTGATTTGATTTTTTTTGCTAATGTTTTGGATGTTAGGAAGATTGGTTGAGAAATCGGGGAAATCAGAGGCAAAACTAGTCGGAATTGGACGAGACTTGAAAGGCAGAACCTAGAGCATAGGTGGAGCTCGCAGTTCAAACGGCAAGCTCTAATTCGCAAAGTATAGAAGTCGGTATCGATTTTTGTAGCTTGCTCCAAGTCAGCAGCGACTTGGGGAGGTGGAAGGTGCTAGCTAGTAGAGGTCGTCTATGAAGTTGGATCAGAGATTGGCTAAGTATAGAAGGTAGCATCGACTTGTTTCTAGGATGCAGAGTAGGGTGTTTGGAAGACATGATGACATGAATTAGGGCAGAGCTGTCGGGGTTCAAGCACCAAGGCATGAAGTACTATAGGAAAGAAGTAGGATGGGAAGAGACTTGACCATCAGTTGGCCAATTATAGAAGTCGGTGCTGACCCCTTAAAGTCGGTACTGATTTCTCATCCTTGGTCCTATGGGGACCTAATTTCTGGAGCATGGTTCTGGAGTTCTGGAGGTCATGTTGGTTTGTTAGTATAATGACTAACAACAGTATAACAACATGATGAAAGTTAGAGTCTTTGGATAGTAACTTGATGATAAATGGAGTTAGGTTTCGAAGATAACGACTCGATAAAGAAAGGAGTGGTAGAGTGGTGAATGTAGAATAGTTTCTCAAGAATAACTTCTCGATGAAGAAAGGAGTCATTAAGTGGAGGGATGAAGAATGGTTCCTCCAAGATAATGGAAGTTAATTAGAGCAAAGGAAGGGCTCGAATACGCATACTAAGGGATCTTTGGTACTCGAAGCATTTTCTTTTGGACTCAAAGCAGGGGTATCGTGAGGACGCTCATGGGTAGTGAAGAATGCCTACCCCGAATCGAAATAATGGATCCATGTACCTCAGATAACAGTATAACAGCATGATGAAAGTTAGAGTCTTCAGATAGTAACTCGATGACGAATGGAGTTAGGTTTCTAAAATAACAGCTCGATAAATAAAGGAGTCGTAGAGTGGGGAATGTAGAATGGTTCCTCAAGAATAATGTCTCGATGAAGAAAGGATTCGTTAAGTGGAGAGACGAAGAATGGTTCCTCCAAGATAATGGAAGTTAATTGGAACAAAGGAAGGGCTCGGATACACGTACTAAGGGATCGTTGATACTCGAAGTGTTTTCTTTTATACTCAAAGCAGGGTTATCATGAGGACGCTCATGGGTAGTGAAGAATGGCTATCCCGGATCGAAAAAATGGATCCATGTACCTCAAACTGGAAGAATGGGTCTAGTACCAGCTTTAGGCTAAAGAGAGTACAATTGAAAGCTGGGAGTTCCAATAGTCCATGGTAGAAGAATGATCATACGAGTTATCATATATCTCGAGTATGCTAAGTGAGAGTTAGTATTGTTTGATGGATGCTATGTCTGTTATGGTTGCTTCACTAGTCACCTATCACTCTAGGGTTGTCATCGGAGATAGGTAGTGGAGATAGGGACACCTAGACACCCTTTATCACACTTGGTTGTGTTATACTTTTATGATATGTAGAATAGCATATTATGTTGTTATGTGCTAACTCTTTGGTTGCAGGACATGTCAGGTATAATTTATATACCTTGTGCCTTATTATATCGACTTTTATAGTATTTTGATTCATTTACCTCTCACACCAGACTGTTCTCTGACTCGAGGTTTTGTGCTTTGCTTCTTATTATCTTGGGTGCTCTTAAATGAGTACGTAGACTAGATAGCAGGTCTAGGTGCAACATAGTAGCTATGCAGAGGACGAGCTAGAGGGAGCTATCTCATATTGTATATTGATTTCTATGCTTATTCCACTGTGCAACACTATGGAGCCTTGGCAGTGTTCACTTATTATTAGTAGTATAAGACGGTTATTCGAGTTTATTTCTGTTTTGTAAACTCTATTTCATGATGTATAACTCTGTGCATCTGTACTCTGATACCTGGATCACTTAGTTATTATTGTCTCTCTTTTTTATATCTATGATATTATATTTTATTCCATACGCTGTAAGATGTATTACAAGTTCTGTGATGTTTTGTTTCATTTTTAAACCTTGATGGTCGCTCTACATCGACCGACACGATAGGAGCGCACTATCTTATGTATATTGGGTATTGGTAGTGTAGGGCGGTCGTTATATTTGGTATCAGAGCTTAGGTTGTGTTGTTTAACCTAAAGGATACCGTGGCTCGGTAGAGATAGGAAAGGAGTTCTCACCCTAGACTGAATCAAGAGAGTATATATATATATATGAGAGCGCGTACTTGTTATATATTTTGATTTTCAAAACTATATAGTAGTATATATAGAGTATAAACCGCATACACACATGAGTACCATTGACACGGTTTTCTTTTTTGAGAGACTGATCATTCTTGTTACAGATCGAGAATGAGGCAGCAAACAAGAAACACCGTTAGGAACTTCCTCTCAGGAGTTGAGCAAGGAGTGGGTTCGGGGGCTGCTAATCCTAACTTGTAAGCTATGTTCAATACGATGATGGTGAACATGCTTCAGGCCCAAGCGCCCGCTCCGAATGTTGTTGTTGGTGCTCAAGTACAAGCGCCGAGGGCTGACTTCGCCAAGCTATGCAAAGATTATTGTACTTTGGAAGGCAAGTCATTCCTTGGAACGGTGTCAACCATTGAAGTGCAGGATTGGTTGGACACCTGCGAGTGTATTTTTGGTGATATGGAGATTGATGATGCCATGAAAAAAGATTGGCTTCTAGACAACTTCAAGGGCGGGCCATGAACTGGTGAAATGCTATCACTGTTGCTACACCCGAGAATCAGTTTACTTGGGATAAGTTCAAGGCTAGGTTTGAGGAGAAGTTTGTTCCGGCTGATCAGAAGTCGGTACTATTCGGGAGATTCACTGATTTAAAGCAAGGAGATATGTCAGTTACTTAATACATTGCTAAGTTCGATGCTTTGTCGAAGTATGGGATGTCTTTCATCAATACTCCATTGAGAAAGAATGAGAAGTTCATTATGGGTTTGGACGACTATTTAGGGGATTAGCTGGTGAGTCATATTGATGAGCCATTTGATAGACTCGTCGAGAAAGCCCTTCGCCAGGAGAGTTTATACCCTAAGTTCAAATCAACTGTTGTTGTTATGGAGGAGCTGAAACCGCAACAAAGTGGTGGAGGCAAAAAGAAGAAATGGTTTGCAAAGAGGAAGCAGTCTCGGGAAAAGAACGAGAAGGATGCTCAGAAGAAGGTCAAGTGGGACCATGTTTGCTATGCTTGCAGAGAAAAGGGTCACATGATCAAAGACTGCCGGACCGACAAAAAAAAGTGTTATAACCACGGAAAGCTCGACATATACTGAAGCATTGTCCCAAATCATTGCAGCAAAAACTGGTTGTGAAGGCATATGGTTTAGACGCTGTTTCGACTTCGTCAAGTGCTCCCTCGGGGAAAGAGAAGGGGAAGGGCGTTGTTATTCAAGGTATGCTTTCCCTTTATGATGTTCTCATACATGTTTTATTCGATACCAGGCCTTCACATTCCTTTATATCTAGTGAACTAGTAGATAGGGTAGAATTGAAACTCGAAATAGTTGATCGACCGTTGATTGTGATGAACCCTATGGGAGGCTCCACTGGCCTGTGTATGGTTTGGTCTTATTGAGTCATGGATGCTCTTTTATTTGTGATTGTTTTTTTCTGAACTTCATTGGGTTTGGGATTATCTTGGGAATGGACTAGCTAAGAAAGTATGCGGTAGTAGTAGATTGTGAGAAGCAGTTAGTGAAAATTGGGGATCTAGAAGGGCAAACGATAGTGATTGGCTACCTTCCAGAGGATGAGATTATGGTTATCTTTCTTTATTTTCTTGAGATTACATGGGATGAGTTGTCATCTGTGCCTATTGTTAGAGAGTATCCGGACATATTTAAGGAGGTGACCGGACTACCACTGCATAAAGAGATCGAGTTTCATATAGACTTGACAAGGGATGTCAGACCTCTAGTTATCTATTGAGACATATGACACCTAGAGAGCAAAAGGAGTTGGAGATGCAATTGAATGACCTGTTGAGAAAAAGGTTCATTCATAGGAGTATATCCGAGTGGGGTGCACCTGTAGTATTCACCACTAAGCCGAATGGCTCTCTTAGATTATGTGTTGATCACCGTGAGCTGAATTAAGTGATGAGGAAGCACAAGTACCTACTCCCACGTATTGATGACTTGTTCGATCAGCTCCATGGTGCAAAGGTGTTCTCCCAATTGGATTTGGCCGACGGGATTTCACCAATTGAGAGTAGTAAAGGAGGGTGTGCCTAATCACTATGTTTCGTACACTGTCTGGTTTCTATGAGTGGTTGGTTATGCCGTTCGGCTAACCAATGCTCCGGCATACTTTGTTGATCTCATGAACCACGTCTTCAGGTATCAGCCCAACAAGTTCGTACTTGTGTTCGTGGATGACATCCTCATCTATTCTAGGACAGAGGAGGAACACAAGGCTCACTTGAGGATTGTGCTCGAAGTGTTGAGGAAGCACAAGTTGAAAGCAAAGCTTTCAAAGTGTCACTTCTGGAGAAGGGAAGTGAGGTTCTTGGGTCACGTCATCTCTGAGCAGGATATCGCAGTAGACCCTGCCAAAGTGGCGCCAGTTTAGGATTGGAGCTGACCCAAGAATGCTACTAATGTGAGGAGTTTCTTAGGACTTGCGAGATATTATAGACGCTTTATAAAGGACTTCTCAAAGGTAGTCGCGCTATTAGCTAATATGACAAAGAAAATTACGACTATTACTTGGGATGCGAGATGTGAGCAGGCATTTGTGAGTCTGAATGAGAGGTTGATGAGCACACCTTTATTGACCATTCCGAGTGGGAATGAGGAGCTAACAGTATACACAAAAGCATGTGGTACTATATTTGGTGTAGTATTGATGTAGAAGGAAAAGGTTGTCGCCTACGCTGGTCGATAGCTGAAGCCGCACGAGAGGAAGTATCCAACTCATGATTTAGAGTTGGCGACAATAGTATTTGCTTTGAAGATTTGGAGGCATCACTTATTAGGTGAGAGGTTTGAGCTGTTCACAAACCACAAATCCTTAAAGTACCTTTTCTCTCAGAAGGATCTCAACCTTCGACAGCAGCGATGGTTGGAATTCTTACCCTCCTATGACTTTGGCATTTCCTATGTTCTTGGTAAGGGGAATGCAGTCGCCGATGCACTGAGTAGAAGACATACCAGTTTGGGAGCGATGTTCATAGAGTGGAAACGGTTGGAGTATATTGCTGGTTATGACTTCAGACCTCATTGCGAGTTAGAGCAGAGATGTCGGCAAGCTTTACCATTAGGCCTACTCTTATAGAGCGGATTGATACTACTCAGAGGCATGATGTCAGCTTAGCCGAGATCATTTCCAAGATTGAAGCGGGGGTAGAGTTTGAGGACATGAGATAGTACGGACTCAAACCAAGACGGTTAGCTTCGTAAGAGTGGAAGATTGGTTATTCCTGATGTTAACGAATTGAGAAATGAAGTGCTTAGAGAGTGCCACCATTCCAAGTTGACCATACATCCCAGCATTAATAACATGTACCGTGATATGAGATAGATCGATTATTGGTAATGGATGAAGAAGGACGTTCGGGACATTCATATCGAAGTGTATGAACTGCCAGTTGGTAAAGGCGGAACAAAAGAAACCAAGTGGTCTTTTGCAACCACTTGAAGTTCTCGAGTGGAAGTGGGAGTAGATATCGATGGATTTCATAGATGGACTGCCAAGGAATCGAGCAGGGTACGACAACATCTAGGTCATAGTAGATTGGTTGACTAAGAGCGCTAGATTTATACCCATCAAGTCAAGTAGAACGGCAACCAAACTGGCCGAGTTGTATATGATATGGATTGTACGATTTCATGGTGTGCCGAAGAGCATTGTGAGCAACCGAGACCCATTGTTCACTAGTGTGTTCTGGAAGAGCTTATAGGAGGCGTTGGATACCGAGCGACATCTTAGTACAACTTATCACCTTCAAACTGATGGCCAAACCGAGAGAGTGATCGTATCTTAGAAGATCTCTTGTGAGCTTGCATTCTTGATTTTAGAGGCTCGTGCGATGATCATATGCATTTAGTAGAGTTTGCATACAATAACAGTTATCATTCTAGTATTGGTATGGCAACATATGAAGCATTGTATAGCCGATCGTGTAATGCCCCTTCATGTTGGTGGGAAGCAGGTGAGAAACTGATACTTAGGCCGGATATGGTTAGAGAGACCTTAGAAAAGATAGATATCATTCGGAAACCAATGAAAGCTATGCAGGATAAGCAGAAGAGTTTCAAAGATAAAAGGAGTAGAGATTTAGAATTCTCCATCGGAGATACGGTATTCACGAAGATTTCTCCTTTGAAGAACGTTATTTGGTTCGGTGGTAGAGGAAAGTTGGCACCAAGATTTGTTGGTCCTTTTCCGATATTAAAGAGGATTGTGAACCTTGCTATAGAGTTGACTTACCTCAAAGAATGGCGGGAGTGCACAATGTCTTTTACGTCTCCCATTTGCGGAAATTTGTGCATGACTCATGCGTAACTATCGCATTGAATCAGCTTGATGTTATCGAGATTGAACCAGAAGCTTCGAGACCTGGTAGACTGGTTTGTATTATCGGACGCGATACAAAATAGCTTAGGAGGAAGACGGTGGAGTTAGTGAAAGTTTAGTGGGGCGGAAGTGAAGGCGATTGCACATGGGAAACTAAGGATAGTATGAAGACCACATATCCAGAGCTCTTAACATTGTAATGCCTATTGATTATCGCATTTTACTTCCACTTTCAATATCATATAGCATAGTTTAGTATCACACATGTTAGGATAGGTTTACCTATATTATTGATTGCATGGTTGCATGTTTGACATGTTTGATGATGTACATGATTGTTAGGCATGCGGGATAACTATGATTAATTTTCTGTGTTTGTTTGAGGATTTCGGGGGCGAAATTCCTAAAGGGGGAGAGTATAACGACTCGCATTTTACGTATCGGAAGATCGAAAAATATTTTTATTTTATTCATATGAGGTCGTATGACTCTAAAATTTTGGAAAGTGTCCCTAGGGATATTTTTCATCTATGATTTTTTCTGAATTACTATGTAACCATTTTGACCCTAAAAATCTTGTTTGGACTATAACTTTTGATAGGAGCCGAATTAGGGTCTCAAACCACTTCCATTACTTCAGGATGATGGTTTCTCATTCCATAAAGTGGTTATATAAGAACAGCGGACGTGTCGTCTGAAAGTTATGGTAGTTTCAAGTTTTAGCTGATTTTTAGTGGGTAATTCACTAAGCTCATGCTTAGGCCCCCTAACCCACTTTAAATTTTTTGCTAATAGAAGGTAGTAGGAACTGACCTATGTCATTTCCTTCTTTCCCAAAATAGATCTAAATCTCCATTAGCCCTAATTTCATCAAAAATCACACTTTTTCCTTACTAATCTTGGCTAAATCATTGATTAGAAAGGAGATTAGCATAAGGAAACTTAAGATTATCATTTTTGCTTATTTGGGTTCATCTCCTTTATTGTCTACTTCAGATTTAAGGAGAAAAACTGGTATTTTAGGTATTTGGTGAGTGGTTCTTGGTCTCCCACTCTCCTATACTTGTTTATATAGTTAAAATGATTGTTTTAAACATGTTTTTGGATCTAAAATGGTTTTCTAACTTTAACCACTTGTTCATGTATGTTTATGACCAGAAATATGAGATTTTTAAATGATTTTAGAAATCGGTTTTGTAAATTATTAACACCTATTCACTTGCTAATGTAATCTCTATCACTCATATGCATATGTTAGTGTAAAACTTGGATTAAGGGCAAAACTAGTTTGATTATCATATCTTCATATATTGATTGTATGAATGGATGTATATTCATGTTATTCCATGATTGTATGTTGTGATTTGATGTTGTTTGCTAGTGTTTTGGATGTTAGGTAGATTGGTTGAGAAATCGGGCAAATCAGAGGCAAAATTGGTCGGAATTGGACGAGACTTGAAAAGCAGAACCTAGAGCATAGGCAGAGCTCGCAGTTCAAACCACAATCTCCAATTTGCAAAGTATATAGGTTTGTATCGAGTTTTGTGGCTTGCTCCAAGTCGGCAGCGACTTGGGGAGGTGGAAGGTGCTAGCTAGTAGAGGTAGTCTATGAAGTTGGATCAGAGATTGTCTAAGTATAGAAGGTAGCACCGACTTTTTTCTAGGTTGTGAAGTTGGGTGTTTGGAAGACATGACGACTTGAATTAGGGCAAAGATGTCGAGGTTCAAGCACCAAGTCATGAAGTACTAGAGGAAAGAAGTAGGATGGGAAGAGAATTGACCATCAGTTGGCCAAGTATAGAAGTCGGTGCCGATCCCTTGAAGTCGGTACCGAGTTCTCGTCCTTGGTCCTATGGGGACTGGATTTCTAGAGCATGGTTCTGGAGTTCTAGAGGTCATGCTGGAGATATTGGTTCGTTCGTATGATGACCGACAACAGTATAACAACATGATGAAAGTTAGAGTCTTCGGATAGTAACTCGATGACGAATGGAGTTAGGTTTCGAAAATAACGGCTCGATAAATAAAGGAGTCGTAGAGTAGGGAATGTAGAATGGTTCCTCAAGAATAATGTCTCGATGAAGAAATGATTCGTTAAGTGTAGAGATGAAGAATGGTTCCTCCAAGATAATGGAAGTTAATTGGAGCAATGGAAGGGCTCAGATACGCGTACTAAGGGATCGTTGATACTCGAAGTGTTTTCTTTTATACTCAAAGCAGGGGTATCATGAGGACGCTCATGGGTAGTGAAGGATGGCTATCCCAGAACGAAAGAATGGATCCATGTACCTCTAACTGGAAGAATGGGTCTAGTACTAGCTTTAGGATAAAGAGAGTACAATTTAAACCGGGATTTCCATTAGTCCCTGGTAGAAGAATGATCATACGAGTTATCATATATCCCTAGTACGCTGAGTGACAGTTAGTATTGTTTGATGGATGCTATGTCTGTTATGGTTGCTTCACTAGTCACCTATCACTCTAGGGTTTTCATCAGAGATAGGTAGTGGAGACAGGGATACCTAGACACCCTTTTTCACACTTGGTTGTGTTACGCTTTTATGATATATAGAGTAGCATATTATGTTGTTATGTGCTAACTCTTTGGTTGCAGGGTAGGTCAGGTATGATTTATATACCTTGTTTCTTTCTATATCGACTTGTATAGTATTTTGATTTATTCACCGCTCACACCAGACTTTTGTCTGACTCGAGGTCTTATACTTTGCTTCTTATTATATCGGGTGCTCTTAAATGAGTAGACTAGATAACAGGTCTAGGTGCGACATAGTTGTCGTGCAGAGGACGAGCTGGAGGAAGCTATCTCATATTATATATGGGTTTCTATGCTTATTCCGCTATGCAACACCGTGGAGCCTTGGCAGTATTCACTTATTATTAGTAGTATGAAATAGTTATTTGGGTTTATTTCTGTTTTGTATACTCTATTTCATGATGTATAACTCTGTGTATCTATACTCTGATATCTGGATCACTTAGTTATTACTGTCTCTCTTGTTTTATGTTTGTGATATTATATTTTCTTCCATGCGCTGTGGGATATATTACAGATTCTGTGATGTTTTGTTTAATTTTAAACCTTGATGGTCGCTCTACATCAATTGACACGACAGCAGCGCACTGTCTTATGTATATTGGGTGTTGGTGGTGTAGGGCGGTCGTCACAATATGGTCAATGCTCCAATTTTATCTAAACTGGTAACAGATGAGGACTTCGAGAAGACGAAATGACCCAAAGGCCATCTACTTCACAAGCAAGCGTTTCTCAGGAGCAAAATTAAATCACTCAGTCATTGAGAAGCTAGCCTACAACTTCCTCCTCACGGCAAGAAAACCACGAGCTTATTTCCAAGCACATCCCATCAAAGTCCTCACTAATAAATCCTTAAAACAAATACTATAGAAGCCAGAGACATCGAGCCGCTTGTTAAAATGGGCAGTGGAGCTCGGCCAATATGACATCACCTACTGTCTAAGAAAAGCGATCAAAGGTCAGGCATTAGCAGACTTGTTGCAGAATCCACACTTCCAGTCGAGCCCCAACCAGAGGAAGAAATGTTCACGCTGCAGTTCTAGAAACTATTTGTAGATGGAGCTTCAAATGAACAGAGGGCAGGAATTGGATATATGCTAGTCACTCCAGATAAACAAAAATTGTATGGAGTAGTGCAACTTGGGTTCAAGGCAACCAACAATGTGGCAGAGTATGAAGCTCTCCTTGCATGCATGAGAATGGCTCAAGTAATGAAGGTAACCCATATAAAAATTTACAGCGATTTCCAATTAGTTGTAAATCAAGTGCTGCGAAATTACCAAGTAAAGGAGCCAACCTTAGCCAAATATGTTGAACTTTCCAAGTACAAGAGCAGTTTGAGTAATTTGGTATAGAACAAATTCCACTTGAGAACAATTCTTAGCTAAACTTGCGAGCACCAAAGTGGCACATGAAATGAAAGCTGTTCCAACAAGGCATCAGGTTGAACCGAGCATCACAGAAGCTAACCAAATACCGTTCCTAACCTAAGCCCAACGGGCAATGATCCAGGGATCTTAAGACCAGGACACCAAGAAAAATCGAGGACATTCCCCAATTGAACCCACGCTTTAGCAAACTAAGGAAAACACTTGGATGACCCCTATAAAACAATTCCTGTTAAATGGAGTCTTGCCCCCAAACTGAAATAAAGCTCAAGAAATAAGGTATCATGCTCCTTATTACTCCTTTAGTAGCGCATTATACAAGAGAGGGTACTCAACCCCTTATCTTAGGTGTGTTTCAAAATCAGATGGGATACAAGTCATGAGAGAAATGCACGAGGGACAGTGCAAGGATCACTCATGGGGAGCCAAATTAGCAAAAAAGGGATTGAGGCATGGTTAGAAAACACGAGTAAGATACACACCATGAAATAGTGTATTTTCATGTTTAGAGAGATTCTTAGGAAAAGTTCATCCAAAATGGCTTGAGACCAATTTATGTTGTATTGACCATAAATTGTGAAAAGAGCTTTGAAAATATTTTGAGTCAAGGTATTATAATTACCCATCCTAGGAGTGATACTTTGTTACAATAGATGGATTAAATTTCTTGCTTTTGGATGCATTTTTTATTTTTAAATTCAAAATCATCATCATTTTCAAAAATATCATGAATTACTTCACGATTCTGAAAATCAATTTGAAAAGATGAAAGGTCTATTCCACTAGATTTGCATCCAAGAATGTGATCCAAAAGTTCACAATTTAAAACAATTTGTGTCCCTTTGACACTACTTCAAACTTCTCCTTCTCTACCATTATAAAACTTTCTTTTCAAATTTGCACAAAACATTTTTACTAATTTTGGATAACAAACAAAATCATTTTCAGAAGCATCGATTAAACCAAGAATTTCATTTTGCAAACAAAGATTGAAAAGACCATAAGTACGAAAATTTTCAAAAATTGCAAACCTTCCGAAAAAGATGTTTCCGAAAGATAGATACTCTATATAGGCTTGAATGGCTTCTTGATCATTAAAAAGATATGCTTTTATTTTCTTAGAATGCCTCATGGTTGTCTTAGTATTACTTTAGGATGTTATTGAAGAATAGTTTGAAGGAATAAGAGAGTTTATGATTTTTGAATTTAAAAATGAAAGTGAGAGATGAATGGATAGAGATAGGTAAGTAAATAGAGAATCAAAGGACATGTTCTCTAGTCAAAAGGAAACTTTTTAGAACAAAGGAGTTGGTGAAAAGGTGGAGAGAAATTTAAATTTTGAATTTGAAATTGGAATTCAAATTCTGTCTGCATATGTCGACATATGCTTGTGGGGTATGTCAAAATATAGGTCGAAATTTTCAAAAATAATTTTTGTTTAACTATATTCTATTTTATTATATAGATTTATTTATTGTTAGTCTATTTTCAGAATAATAATTTTAAATATATTTTATATTATTATTTATTATTAAAATATATAAAATAT
The DNA here is from genome assembly GCA_030737815.1 of Allium fistulosum. NCBI lineage: Eukaryota > Viridiplantae > Streptophyta > Magnoliopsida > Asparagales > Amaryllidaceae > Allium > Allium fistulosum. The sequence continues at coordinate 234,835,737 of CM060906.1, read as the reverse complement.
TTATCTTTACTACTAATAACGAGAATTCCTTGAATAGGAATTCAACCGTGTTTTTTTGAAATACCAGAAATACCCCTTATTATAATAATGGAAATCGTTCACTCTATCTTTACTACTAATAAAGAGAATTCATTGAATAGATTTACTCGGTGTCTTTTTGAAATTCCAAATATACCCTTATACAACTTATAGAGAAATAGTATTCAAATATGGGAATATAGCCTGTTATTTTCTAAGTACAACTGTCAGTCGACATGGAGAACTACAGTGTACGTTCACAAGATGAAGTATCCGAGTGTTTCATATTGTCCGTAATTTAGGTGGGAGTTAATCGGTCGAAGTCTCACCGGATTCCGAGTTAGTATGAAGAAAATATTGCAGTCTGAACAAAAAAAATAGCGGCTTCTGCACTAGGCGGAGTTCAAATATGGGGATGTGTTAGCCTGTTATTTTCTAAGTACAACTGTCAGTCTCCATGGAGAACTACAGTGTGCGTTCATAAGATGAAGTATCTGAGTGTTCCATATTGTCCGTAATTTAGGTGGGAGTTAATCTGTCAAAGTCTCGTCGGATTCCAAGTTAGTATGAAGAAAATATAGCAGTCTGAATAAAAAAAATAGCGGCTTCTGCATTAGGCGAAGTTCAAATATGAGGATGTTGTGCCATGTTATTTTCTAAGTAAACTGTCAGTCCCCTTGGAGAACTACAATGTGCGTTCACAAGATGAAGTATCCGAGTGTACCATACTGTCTGTAATTTAGGTAGGAATTCATCGGTCGAAGTTTTGCTTGATTCCGAGTTAGTATGAAGAAGTTATTGCAGTCAGAACAAAAAAAATAGCGGTTTCTGCCTAGGCAACGTTCAAATGTGGGGATGCTACTATTAGGGCTGCACACAACCCATATCCAACCCGACCCAACCCACCAACCCGACCCAACCCACATAAACCCAACCCAACCCATCCTAGTTCGGGTCGGATATGGGTTACAATTTGTAACCCATACTATATATGGGTCGGGTGTGTTATTTTGTTCAACCCAACCCTACTTTAACCCAACCCAACCCTATATTAAAAACCTAATTTAATATCAATACACTTAAAATTAGAATAGTCTAATCCTAGAATAATGTTTATGTATCCTATAGTAAATATACGAAAAAGCATATTTTATGTCAACCCAAACAAGATAGAATTTAGCAAAGATATTCCAAAGGGCATTTTAATGTATTTTAAAATGAAACACTTGTTCTACTATGTAGTGAATTAATTTCATATGATGTGTTTTACAATGAAATTTTAATAAAATATATGTTATAATGAATTAGTTAGTTTAGCGTTATGCTAGCTAAAATCTAATATATTATGTTGAACATTTTAATGTTATTTTTTGAAAATATTCCCTTATATTCTCATTTTTTATTAGATTCATGCAACCCAACCCAACCCTACTAAACCCGACCCAACCCATACTTCGACCCAACCCATATCCAACCTTATATAGGGTTGGATACGGGTTGAGCTACCTTAAACCCATACCTATGCGGGTCGGATGAAATATTTGGTCTGACCCGACCCAACCCATACTTTGTGCAGCCCTAGCTACTATCAAATCTACTTCCACAGGTACAAATAAAAATGCATGCACATTGTGGTTAAATGCAGGCCCACCTGGACGTGCATATGTACTCGTATTTAAATTATAACCACACAATATTCAACCAATATTTTTATTAATCTATAGGATATTCCAACCAACCAATAAAGCAGCCAAAAGAAAAGAAAAATTCATTCAAGAAATTAGAAAACTTTTGATATATTATATGCGTCCTTTTTTTGATCCATTTCACCATATTGTTCTGAATTATGTATTGTTGTGAAGCACATGTTAGCAATTTCTGTTTCTGACTCGTTATCACTTGAGGATATATTTGAATCGTCTAATGTTACAATATAGACTCTTCTCTGTTTTCTGGTTGAATCAGTGTTTGGTTTAGTTTTCATTTTATCCGGATGTGGACAGTCTCGTTTTAAGTAACCAATGTCATCGCAGTTATAACATCTAATTTCATTTATGTTTCCACTTTCTCTTCCTAGATTTTTGTTATCGTTTCTTTTGAAATTGTTCATCTTCCTATATTTTAGAAATTTTCTAGAAATTCCTTGTCATGGAAGCAATTTCTTCATCTTCATCGCTGTCTGAATCCAGATTATCCGTCATTGCATTAAAAGCTATAGATTTCTTCTCTATTGCTTTGCTTTCTCTCCTGCCTTGCATTTGTGCTTCAAAAGACATTAAATTGCCAATTAACTCTTCAATTTTTAAAGTGTAATGTCATTAGCCTCTTCGATTGCAAGAGTCTTTTGATTCCATTCAAGAGTAAGTGAATAGAGGATTTTATTTTAACTTGATCCTCTTCAGAAAAACTTTTACCCAGCGCAATAAGTGAGTGTACTATATCTTGGAATCTACTATACATATCAGATATGGACTAATTTGGACTCGTTTTGAATAATTGAAACTAGTTTGTTAACATGGAAATTTTGGTCGGTTTGACCTTACTTGTCCTTTCATGTGTAACTTGCAAAGTTCTCCAAATTTCAAATGCAGACTTACATATAGATACTCTATAAAATTCATTTCTATCTAGTGAACAAAATAGTATATTCATAGCTTTAGAGTTACTTTGTGCAACTGCTTTTTGGTCAGCAGTCCACTATGCAAATTTGTCTCGGGTTCAAGTGTACTCAGTTTGTGTGATATTCCAAGTGTCTAAACCAATTGAATGTAAATAAATTTTCATTCTACATGATCAATATGCGTAATTACTCCCATTAAAAAGTGGAGGTCCAGCAGTAGATTAGCCTTCGACAAATGAGTTACTAACAAGTGTATTAACAGTGTTACTAACAGTACTATTACCAATGTTGGTAGCCATTTAAACTTTTTCAAAAATCAGATGATGAATAACATTGAAAACCAATGCTTTGATACCAAATGTGAGTCGACGGAATAGGGATCTTAAGGTTAAATTAATACTAGCGGGGAGCTGAATAGTGTTTAATGGATTATATGAATAATATTCAAATTCTTTTAGATTTTACTTGGAATGATGGAATTAACAATCACATAATCAAAGTACAAATAAAAGTAAATGCAGTAAAAGTAAAAAAGGAAAGAACGCACCAGGATTTTATACTGGTTAGGAGTTACGTACATCCAGTCTCGCACAATTTCTTGTACGGATTTCTTTTCCACTAGTAAATGCAAATACAATCTCGATTTCAAAGCTACGAGACACTCCCTTAAGGCCTCTAGGTAGAGCCACTTGATTTTCGGGCTACAAGAACACTCAATTGATTTAAACAGGCTACAATCACACCTACTTGGATTTCAAGGATACCAAGCATACGACATAGTATAAGAGTATGATTAGATAGAGTTTATAGACTCAGATCTTCGATAACTCTTGAGTAGCGCTTTGATCTTGAGAGGAATGAGAGAAATTAGAGAGTATATGAAAGAGAATCAAACTAGAAATGATTGAATTTCGGCAGAGTTTCGATAGAAATTGCTTTAGAAACCAAGAGAGTGAAAAGAGGAGAGAGAAATAAGAAAGTTAATCAGAATTCGTTTGGAAGTTTGGTATATATAGGAAAACAACAGTGTCAATTCACAAAGAGATATGACGAAAAGACACTTCCATTCAAATTTGAATTTTGAAAAGTACGACTAGTTTGTCGACATACTTGTAGCGGATATGTCGACATATCCCTTTGTATTTTGAAATCACTTAATAAAAATTATTTTGAAAATATTAAGTTTTATAAAATATTTTAAACTTTGTACAAACATTTAAACATAGTTTATACATATTTTAATAACATTAAAACTTAATAAAACTTTATAAAATAATTTTGAAAGATTTAATAAGAATATTCAATATAATGTAAATAATATATATAAAATCAATATAGTTATAAATTATTAAAGCATAAACAAAAATTCAATATATATATATATAAACTTAAAACATTAAAATAATATCTTTATTAGTATTAGAGATTTGAAAGTCATTTTGGAAAATATTTTGAAAAGATTATTTAAAAATAGTATATTTGAAAAAACAATTTAAAATAAAATTAGAGAAGGTAAGAGAGACCAGGAAAGTGCTATCAAGGTTTTAACATAAATTCTATGACTCTATAACTTTTCTAGAATATCTTGAAATCTTGAACTCTTAAATACTCTTGAGTCTTCATTCTTGAACTCTTGAAACTTTATATCAGCATCTTGAATCTACTTTTGATATCAGCATCTTGATATTGTATAGTCTTCTTAATCAAAACTTATCTAATATCCTGCACTATATGCTATATGTATCTTGATAAAACATTAGTATCTATATTTTATATAAATGTTCTATAGTTGTTATCATCAAAACCAATACCTAAGGTACTGACAGGTACCGTAGTAGAGAAAAGAAATTTTGACAGTTTCACTAAATTCCATACTAAATATACTTACACTCTCAGCCATTAAAAGTTTTTATCAACAAGAAGAATATAAGAAAAGCTTTGATCTATGGACGCTGGATTCCTTAAAATCTGAACCACATAAATTTCTACGTCTCTTCCTTTTTCTACACTTTTTATTTGTTATTTTCAGTATTAGGTTCTCTTTGATCTTACTTAAATTGGATATAAGTTGAACATTACATTTTAACAAACAGTTAAAGTGCCACAATGTAATTGTGTAAGCATACAACAACATAATACTACCCTTAAGGTGAATTTAATACTACTTAAATTTATTAATTCACAAGTACGTAAGCATTCAACACCGTAACTACTTCATAATTATTTTGGTGTTATGAGCCAAAAAATCTCGCTAACATGTAATGTAGCATATATAACAATTTATATTGTCGATGCATAAGGAATCTATCCCATATGCTTCATATAAACATTTTAATATAGTGTCTATGTATATCGATTGGAACAATCCCAACTTCCTCTTATACCAAGTACATAGAATGCCACTTTCAAATTCTTCATCGAGAATTAAACAACCAAGCTTTAACTGATTTAATTTCATTACCAATTGGTAGCATGATGTTTACTTGTAATATTTGAAATGTCTTAGTACCTTTTATTTTGTTTCTAATAAACACACGCTTCTTCTAGATTTTGACTAAAAGAAAACTCTTTGATTTCTCTATTAAAATACATGCTCAACCTCTAGATGCTTATTTAAAATCATATCTTAAAAAATCTGCAAGCTTTGTTATCGTTCCTACTAACTTCGAAACACTTTGGCTATGATGTGCAAACAGTTTCATCCAAATCATCATTATGAAGTTTTGTTTCAACATAAATATGCCAAAGCTCATAGTCATGTTGTGTAATAATATGCAAGTAGAATCTAAATGGACTTAAGCACAATGACTGGTGAAATTGCTCCACTAATTTAAATAGTTGGAATTGATGTGGTTTTTTCCCATTAATCTTGCTTTATAAATTTCAAAACGCATTGATCTTCTCCTCAAAGACTCACTTGCGACCAATGGATCGAATACTTTTAGCTACAATTTCCAAATTGAGTTTTGTCGATGTACATGGAATCCATTTTGGATTTAAAGCATCACACCGTGTGACAGAGACTATGTTGTCCACTGCTTGTTGACAACTAAATGATTATTATTGCTAACAATCCATTTTCTCGATATCGATAAGAAAGTCGTAGTTTCTCTTCAACGTGTGAGGTTCCCTATTAGACATTGCAGTGAGTTGTGTCCTTTTGGGCTTGGTTAAATTTTTGTCCTATATATAATTTGTTTCTGTGTCAAAATCTTGGATTATAACCAAATCCGTCACACTACAACTAAAGTCTCAAGAACGATATGAAGGTGGTATGTCTTAAAACAATAGTTTGTTTCTTAATGCAATAGAATATATATTCAGAACATTTTATGAACTACTTGTAGACTTAGATAAAACGGAATTCGTTTTGAGTTCACGAATTTACAAACATAACGTAGGTCAGACAACCATATATCTTAAACTATTTAAGATGGTGTTTCTGTATCATTCATATCTTATATGGAATCGTAATCTCGGCTTTAAATGAAACCAAAGTCAATATATATGCTTACTCTTAAGTACATATCCATTTAGAAAAGGTAACCAAACTTCACTTGTTATCAATCATACTTTATCTAATAAGTTTAATTACTCATTATCGATACAGCATTATTGATTTAAGAGTGAATCGTATTTTCTTTTAGGTAATATTAGATCTCTTATCCAAGATACTCACCTACTTGATCAAATCAAGTTGTTTTAACTCCTTTGCATGTTATATTTTTAACTTCCATTTTATATTCTATGAACTTTTCATTTATATCTAACTTGTGTATCGAATACGTGTTCATATCCGAAAAATTCATCAGTAAACTAAATGAAGCAAATGGATCCGCTTTCATTAAGATTAGGCCTTGGATTGCATATATCAATATGTACTAACCCAAAGAGTTTGTTAACACCTTTGTCGCTCCAACATAATGGGTGTTATGTCGTTTATTATTTGAGATATAATTCATAAGTACCATATGATTCCCAATCATATGATTAAAGAAAAATTTCTCAAAGATATGGCTCAGTCTATGATTCCAAAAATATTTGTTATAATTTAGATGCTTTTGTATTTTCTATAGCTAACACATCACTGTTGTTATGAAAACAAATACCATCATCAATATACCAAAAACAAAATTTTATGCATGGTCAAAATTGGAAAGTTTTATTATTTCACAAATAATATTAGGTATACATGATAGTAATTTTTTAAAACTTGATGTGTCCATTAGCAATGGTTATATTGTATGCTCTCACTATTTCTATTGTTACATTAACAATATTTGAAATACAAAGCTTCATTCAATCACTTACTCAGGGCTAATTATTTCTTCTACTGTAACTAATTTATATAGTCATGAGTTTTAGATTAAGTATCTCGAACTCAAGAAATAGATCATAGAGAGAACAATTTTTTATAAGAAAAACAATAAGAATATAAAACATATTTCTTGTTCCTTATTAAGCATCTACAAATATTTTATACAATTCCATTTCTGATGTCTCTTCATAAAGCAGAGGTGACCATTCACCATCTCTTCATCCCAACTATATCTATGTTGTGGGAAATGGTGGTACTAATGTGGGAGGATCTTAATGCTACTTTAACATTAGAGGGGGGGTTGAATAGTGTTTTAAAACTTATATGGAACTTTTCTAAATTATTTCAAGGTTTAATTTAAACACAAATAATCAACATAGATATATACTAATAGGCAGTCACAGATATATATAAATGCAGCAAAAGTAAAGTAAAAGTAAGATTGGTGACACCATGAGTTTTATACTGGTTCGGATTAACCAATCCTACGTCCAGTCATGTACAGTGTATGTATAGATTTCCTTTCCAACGTCTACTTTAAACACTTAGCAAGTAAACTAGAATACAGTCTTGATTTCAAGGCAACGAGATACACACTCCTGATTTTCCGAGTTCAGGGTAAACTCTTCTGATTTAATTGGGCAACAAGATCACCCAGCTTGATTTAAACGAGCAACAAGCATACCTACTAGATTTGAACGTGTAACAAGCACACCCACTTGATTTGAACGGGCAACAAGCACACCCAAATAAATAATAGTAGAGAGGTGTTGATTCCAAATACAAATAGTTGTACTTTGGATACACAATATCATATAGCCCTTTTGATAGCACTTTGATCTTTGAATTGATGAGAGAATACTTTCAAATCAGTGAGTAGATTATAGAGAATGAATGTAGTAAATAGGGATTGAATTTAAGTGAATTTGAAGAGTATATAAAGTGGATTTTGTGAAATATATAATGAGAATTTAGAGTAAGAAGAATGTAGAGAAAGTAGTTAATAAAATACATTCACCAGTCCCCTTTATATAGTGTATGAAGAGACAAGTCTATTCGCGAAGAGATGTAACCCAAAATCACAACTATTCAAAATTCAGAACACACCTCTTCAATGGTACATATGTCGACATACCATGTAGTCTATGTCGACATACCCTTGTTAATTTTAAAAAATAATAATCCATTTAAAGTGTTTATAAAATTCTAATAATTTTAAAAACTTTAAACATAGTTTTTATATAAAACTCTTATAACATAATTGTCGAAGTATATTTTGAAAATAAATAAATATTTAGATAATAAAATAAATAATTTGATAAGACAGTATTCAAAGAAAAGAAAGTTGCTATTCAAGGACTTTAACAAGTTTATCTATTGTCTATTAACTATAAACTATAGTTTTGAACTCTTCGTGTCTTTTGTCTCAAAACTCATGAGTCTTCAAATATCTTGATTATCTTTGAATCTTGATCTCTAGTCTTTTTACTAATCAGTCTTTAAACTCGATTATCCTGTACTTGTATAAACCTGTACAATTTTTTGTAAATTATTCTATACAACTTGGAAAAATATCAGTACCTATACGTATATGGTTGTTGTCACCAAAATCAATATCTATGGTATTAACAATCTCCTCCGTTTTGATGATGACAACCACCTAAATATATTTATTATAAAATATAATGCAACTCCCCTTATTTTGTACAACTCCCTCTTAGTATATGCATACATTGTATTTTATATTTTTCTCCCCTTTATCATCAACAAAAATGTGTAAAGAAAAATAAACTCCCCCTAAATGTGATATATATTAAATACTATTAAATGTGATAATATTATAGAGGTATCAAAACCAATACTAAGTGCAAAACAATATTATAATTCACAATATAATTATAACTACATATGTTTTAACCATACTTTCAAGACATATCATTCATATTAATTAATCAAACCAAACCATGTTATTAATCCAAGTCAAACATTTAAACACACCACTTACATAAGTTAAAAGCATAAACCAAACTATACAATCAAACTTAAACAACCTTATAAAACTAAACAAACAATCAACCCTAAAGTGAATACAAACCCAAACCATTCATTATTTATACAATTTTAATGTTTTGGTTTAACTATAGGAGATTTGTGGATAGAACAATTTGGGTAGTGAAGACAGAAATTCCATTTCTGTTTTACCAAATTACCATAAGCATCGTAATGGACCTCTCCTATGTAAGGAACTCCATCTTCATCTTCATCCTCATTAGCACTAGTATCCTTTTCTTCATCTTCCTCTTCATCATCTTGATTCAAAGAATTATAAATTCTAAGATTCGGTTGAGAGTCCTTTACGACGATGATTGGACTTGCTTCATTATCCAATGCATGCTTTTGTAGATTCCTTAATATCCTCTCTTGTCTTTCTTGCACATTTTTGAAACGAATTTGCAAGACTTCAATTTCAATAAGCATGGTGAGGACATGCTTTAATTCTTCTTCAATTTTGCTGAGTTTGGAGAATGTGAAAACACGGAAGGGGCTAGATTCTTCTCTAGGGCGTTTGGAATTAGATGGATCCATGTTTGATTTTTTTCATTTTGAGTTTTTAGAAGGAAGAAGATGAGAAAATAGGTTTGGAGTCGAAATTTTAGTGGTTATATAATTAGATTTTAAATTTTGATAGAAGGGAAAAACAGTTTTTTGAAAACAGCCAGGTATGTTGACATAGGCTACCTTGATATGTTGACATATACAGGATATTTTTGTTTTCATTTTTCTTTATATATGTAAATAATAAAATTTATTATTTCTTGATTTTTATAAATGAACATATTCCTAGCTCTATTCTTAATTTATTAGAAGTATTTTGTGCTAATGGTTTTGTTAAAATATCAACCATTTGATTTTCTATATTTATAAATTCTAGTGCAATAATTTCTTTATTTATGTTATCTCTTAGGAAATGGTGCCTTATATCTGTATGTTTTGTCCTAGCATGATGTGTTGGATTTTTATATAGATTTATTACACTAGTATTACCATAACAAATTGGTGACCGTTTTAAATTTAAACTGAAATCTCTTAGAGTCTGTTGCATATGGATAATCTGTGAATAGGCTAATGTTGTTGATATATATTATGCCTCTGGTGTGGATAGAGATACATAATTATGCTTTTTATTGAACCAAGATACAAGTGAGTGTCCATGAAAATGACAGGTTCCACTCATACTTTTTCGGTTAGATTTGCATTCAGCATAATCAGCATCACTATAAGATATTAAGTCAAATGAATCTTCTTTTGAATAGAAGAGCCCATAGTCTAATGTGTTGTTAACATATCTTAAGATGCATTTTACAACTTTAAGACGTGTCTCCTTAGGTTGTGACTAATAACTTGCACATAGACATACACTAAGCATGATATCGAGTGTATTGGTTATGATATAGAGTAAAGATCTTATCATACTCTATATAGTTTTTGATCAGTGTCTTTTGAATTGTCTTCCTTATTAAGTCTCTTACTAGTTGGCATGGGTGTTGGTTTACCGCTTGTGTTAGTCATTTCAAATTTCTTTACTAATTCTTTAGTGTATTTTTCTTGACTTGTAAATATTACATTGTTTGATTATCTAATTTGTAAACCAAGAAAGAATGTTAATTCTCCCATGTGACTCATTTCAAATTATTTAGTCATTATATCAGTAAACTCTTTATTTAGTTGTTCATTTGTCGACCAAACATACTATCGTCTACACATATCTGTATAAGTTGAATATCATTGTTAACTCTTTTTATAAATAACGTAGTATCTAGTTTACTTATTTCAAAATTAGATTGTATTAAGTATTATTTGAGTCCTTCATACCAAGCTCTGGGTGCTTGTTTTATACCATATAACGCCTTTTTTAATTTGTAAACATGATTAGAGAGTTTTTCATCTTCAAAAATTGGGGGTTGTTCAACATATACATCTTCTTTAATAAAACCATTTAAAATGCACTTTTTGGCATCCATTTGAAATAAGTTAAAATTGTTATGGTTTGCAAAAGCGAGTAGAATTCTTATGGCTTCTAATCTATCAACATGGGAAAAGGTTTCATCAAAGTCTATTCCTTCTTCTTGGTTATATCTTTGTGCGACTAAATGTGCTTTATTTTATATGACTTCTCCTTGTTCATTTAATTTATTTCCATAAACATATTTAGTTCCAACAACAGGTTGATTTTCCAATCGTGAAACAAATTTCCAAACATCAGTGAACTTATTCTGTTCTTCTTGCATGACAAAAATCCATGAATCATCTATTGATGCTTCTTTTGGATTTTTGGTTCGTTAGTTGAAATAAATGCTACATTACTCATTTTATTTAGTTGATTTCTAGTTCTTACAACTGATTCTATACTTCCTACAATATTTTCCTTAGGATGATCTTTCAAAATTTTCATTATTTTAGTTGGTTTTGAATTATCAGTATTGTTAGTAGTTTCATTGTTTGTAGTTTTGTTATTCGCACTAGGATTAAGATTTTATTCCTCATCATTACTAATATAGGCTACTTTAAAATTTTCAACAAATAAAATATGTAAAGTTTCTTCAATAGTACTAGTTCTAGTATTTAAAACTCTATATGCCTTTCTTCTATTTGAATAACCAATAAATATACCTTTATCTGGTTTAGCATCAAATTTATCTAGATTTATTTTAATTAATATAAAATATTTACTATCAAAAACTTTAAAATAAGATACTTTGGGCTTTTTATCAAAAAAATTCATAAGGTGTTTTCTTATTTAATGGTTTTATTAAATTTCTATTCAAAATATAATATGTTGTAACAACTGCTTCAGCCCTAAAAATATTAGTAAATCACTATCATTTAGCATGGTCCTAGCGCATTCTTGTTTAGTTCTATTTTTACATTTACAACTCCATTTTGCTAAGGAAATCTAGGAAAAGAAAAGTTATGTGTAATTCCTTTCTTATTACGAAAGTTTCCAAAATTTCCGTTTTTGAATTCTCCTCCATAATTACTCCGTATTTTTTTAATTTTAATTAACTTTTGATTTTGGATTTTCTTAGTGAAACTTTTGAACATTTCAAATGCATCACTTTTATGTCTAGGAAATATTGTGCAGGTATATCTTGAAAAATCATCTATTATTACAAAAACATATCTACTATGATTTACTGATTGAACTTGTGATGGTCCAAAAAGATCTAAGTAAAGAAGTTCTAAAGTATGTGTAGTCAAAATCTTGTCTTTTGATTTAAATGAAATTTTGTGAAGTTTTCTGAGTTGACAATTATCACAAAGGTTATTTACACTAAAACTCATTTTTGGAAGTCCTCTGACAAGTTCATATCTAACTACTTTGGATAAATGTTTAAAATTTAAATGATCAAATCATTTATGCCAAATCCAAGAGTCGCTTGATTCTGCCGAAAGAAAGAGATTATCATTAAAAACTTTCATACTCAAAATATAAATGTTACCTTTCCTAACTCCTTCAAAATTAATTCTAGACTCATTATCCTCGATGTGGCAAATGTCTTTTCCAAATTGAATTTTGAAACTCTTGTCACATAATTGACTAATATTAAGAAAATTATGTTTTAAATTCCTAACTAGCTAAACATTAGAAATAATAGGAGTTTTAGGGTTACCGACGTTGCCGATGCTGATGACGTATCCATTTGAGTTATCTCCAAAGTTAATTGTTCTTCCATCTTTGTAAACAATGTCCTTTAAGATCTCTGGATTTCCAGTCATGTGTCTTGAGCATCCACTGTCTAGTATCCATTTGTCCTTTTTGATTTGTGATTATGGTTATCAGGTGTCTTTTCAGTATCTTCCATATAACATATATGTTCCAGCAAATTTACTTTATACACTTCCAAATAATCAAGTGACTTTTCAATATTATTAGTTCCTAATATATTTGAGGGTATCATATAGACTTTACAACTTTATTTTTCTTCAAAAATGTACTACCAGTGTTGCTTGTCATCTATACTTTTCAAAAATCAAATAACGAGTTTTTAAAAACCTAATGCTCTAATACCAAATATAGAAAACGATGTAGTACTAATTTGAGGGGGTCTTAAGGCTACTTTAACACCAGAGGGGGTGAATAGTGTTTTAATATGGAACTTTTCTAAATTATTTCAAAATTTAAATTCAAACATAGATAATCAACATAGATATATACTAACGGGCAGTGATAGATAGATATATATAAATGTAGTAAAAGTAAGGGAGATGACACTAGGAGTTTTATACTGGTTCGGATTAACCAATTCTACGTCCAATTCGGAATAGTGTATGTACAAATTTCCTTTCCAATGCCTACTTTAAACAAGTAGCAAGCAAACTAGAAAACTGTCTCGATTTCAAGGCAATGAGATACACCCTTCTGATTTTCTAAGTTTAGGGTAGAATCTTTTGATTTAATCGGGCAACAAGATCACCCACCAGATTTAAATGGACAAAAAGTGCACCCACTTGAATTGAACGGGAAACAAGAACACCCACTTGATTTGAACAGGCAACAAGCACATCCACTTGATTTGAATGGGCAACAAGCACACCCAAACAAATAATGGTGGAGAGTTGTTGATTCCAAATACAAACAGTTGTACTTTGGATACAGAATATCCTATAGATCTTTTGATAGCACTTTGATCTTTGAATTGATGAGAGAATACTTTCAAATCATTTAGTATATTATAGAGAATGAATGTAGTAAAGTAGAGATTGAATTTGAGTGAATTTGAAGAGTATAGAAAGTGGATTTTGTGAAATATATAATAAGAATTTGGAGTAAAAAGAAAGTAGAGAAAGTAGTTAATAAAATTCATTTTCCAGTCTCCTTTATATAGTGTATGAAGGGACATGTCTGTTTGCGAAGAGATGTAACCAAAAATCACAGTTATTCAAAAGGCACCTCTTCAATGGTACATATGTCGACATACGTATGTAGCCTATGTTGACATACCCTTGTTAATTTTGAAAAACAAAAATCCATTTAAAGTTGTATAAAATTCTAATAATTTGTAAAACTTTTAAACATAGTTTTTATATAAAACTCTTATAAAATATTTGTAGAAATATATTTTGAAAATAAATAGTATTCGAATGAGAGAAAGTCGCTATTCAAGGACTTTAATAAGTTAATATATTATCTATAAACTATAGTCTTGAACTCTTCGTGTCTTTGTCTCTAATCTCATGAGTCTTCAAATATCTTGATCATCTCTGAATCTTGACCGCTAGTCTTTTAACTGGTCAGTTTTCAAACTCGAATATCTTGTACTTGTACAAACCTATATAATATCTTGCAAACTATTCTATAAAACATGGAAAAATATTGGTACCTATATTTATATGGTTGTTGTCATCAAAATCAATATCTATGGTATTAACATATGTTACTTTCACTCTTAAACTTTTGCTTTCTCTTTTGAATGGTCAAATAGTTCAATAAAGAAACACCATACTACATGACTACACCAGATTTCTTTACAAAAATGCAATTAATCATTCTTAGCATGTTAAGGAGACTAAATAAGTTTCACTCCAACAAACGAATCAAAAATGATACTTCAATGATCGAGTTCTTAGGTATGTCTTTAGTCCTTGGTTTAGTTTTAATTCCCATACAATAAGGTCCTTATTGTATTAAATCATATTGAACACAAGATCTTGCACTATGGTTTACTTGATCATTTCAAATGAAACAATTTCATCAAAATTATATATATTATGAATGCGGCTGTTTACCATGTAGCTTTTGTATATGGTCAAATATGGATCGAATATCCATACTCTTGTATTGTTTTAGAGTTCAAAACTCATAGATTGTGATACATGATCTTGGGAAAATTCACACTTAATTGACCAAGACAACAAGTGTTAATGGTTGTATTATTTGGATCTTACAAGGGTGTTGATGTGACAAAATGACAAAAGATGTATTGGTAAGTTAATATTTATGTTTCTTTGTCAACATTTAAATCAGTTCATTTAGTATATTTTAATCGACAACCAATTTTACTAGTTACAATAGCTGTGCAAATTTGAAAACGTGAATTATTTTAATACGACATATCTTCTATGCTTATTAGAATGGTTTGTTTATATTTTTCTAATGAGGCTCTCACTAGATTTCACATCTCTTGGAAAACCTAAATGAGATGTTGGAAATTTGGAAATTCCTATAGTGAATGCTAAGATCCAATAGTTGTGTTGCTACAAATTTGAAGGTGCTAAAAAATTGTAGACCCCATAAATGGTAAATAACACGTCACTAACTATATCTCGTATATAACTTCTAACTACGTATTCTTTGCACCTAATCATTTTTATGACCTTGAGGGTGCTCAACAAATCATTAAGTACCTTAGATACCTATAACCCATAATTTGCTATATCCTAAAGAAACTTTTATAACTCTTAAGGGTGTTCAACAATTACAAAATGTTGTTATCTATTTAGGGGCAATATAAACATCATCATAAATATTTTATGCCTTTAAGGTACTCAACAAACATAAGTATGGACAATACTCTATTTAAATTTTAATTGATAGAGAGTAACATTATTTTAAATTCATAATATCAAAACAATAAAAATAAGTATTAGATCTAGAAGGAAAAATGAGTATTCACAACAATTAATGATATCATTCATCATTATATATATAGTTAATATACATATATATTAATTCCTTATAACTATTATGGGTTTAATTTCAATTTAACTTTTAAAATCATTTTATATTATATTTTGTATACATTGTATAAGATTCTCTTATTTATTTATAGCATCTGTAATTTAATATTAAATCTTATATTTAGGTATATAATGTTATCCATCATTTAAATTGAGCTACTTTTAAGTGAATATGGACTTCGGGACGATGATGAAATGGATTAAGCACTTAAGGGTTTTCTTGGGATTATGGGATGATGGATCACAAGAAGTTGCAGTGAAGTTGGAGCATATCAAATATGGTCGATACCGATCGCAATCATGTCGATAATGAGATGATCTTATAAGGAACCCACTTCTAAAAAAGTAGGTGAATCACTCAAGTACTTTGCAGAAAAGGACAAGTCTCATATAAGACAAATCATGTCGATACTGACATGATTTGATGGAGCAATTTTTAGAACGAGGCTTGGAAACTTGAAGATTTGAGCAAGTAAGAAGAAAAAGCAATACATCGAGCAAATATGATCGATATAGACCATACTATGGTCTATACAGACATGATTAATGTTACATATTGCTTGTTTTTCCTTCCAAATCTCATGGATCAGAACTCTAACATGATGTTCCGCAAGCTGGCGACTTCAGTGGGTGGATTCTTCTATAAATAACCACCTTAGAGAAATGAAAAGAGGGATCTTGATTTCCATTCTCTCCCCTAATTTAATTTGGCGACGAATTACTATAAACTCATATTTACAAGGTTTCTAGATTTAAAAGCTTGTAACTTGTTTATATTCGTGCCTAACCTATTGAAATAAAACTAAAGTGGACGTAGGAATTAATTTAAGGCTGAACCACTTTCTGGTGTTGTGTCAATTTTTACCCTAACATTTTTGGTGCTTTAACTGCGAACCGAGATTCTAAGATGATGATCTAGCTTGGAAATTTGGATTTCAAACATCTAGAAATTAGAAGTAGAATTGATTGTAGTAGATCTGAAGTTACTTATATTTGAAGAAGAATCTGCATCAGAAATGATAAGAAATGCTCAAAAAGAGCTACTTTTAAGTCTGGAGTGAATGTTGAAGGAGCTCATGAAGGATCCCATCATGCGGGAGAAGAAACGATTCAACCATTGCCTCTTCCAGGATTGTCATCTCACTCGGCTGAAGTTATAAAAAAGATTAACTTTATAGAATGATGGCTAAGATGAATAGAAAGATATTGCAAAATCATAAGGCTCTAATGGAAAAGCTAGAGAAAGGCTTTACATTGAGGTCCCAACAACCCCAAAGGCATGGGAGAACCCATGGAGATTCCTCATGTGACGACCACCCTAGACCACCGACACCTAATATACCTATATAGTGCCCTGTAGCGATGTCCGGCCAATGCAAGATGAACATCAAGGGTTGTAAAGTAAATAAAACAACACA
Organism: Allium fistulosum; assembly: GCA_030737815.1. Lineage (NCBI taxonomy): Eukaryota > Viridiplantae > Streptophyta > Magnoliopsida > Asparagales > Amaryllidaceae > Allium > Allium fistulosum. Next base: position 234,818,624 of record CM060906.1, on the reverse strand, counting down.
GAACTTGTCATATATCTCACAACACATCGAATAAAATATAACAGTAAACATCTAAAATATAAAACAGATGAGATAGTAAATAACTGAATGAATGACATAATCAAAGTAATAGATCCATACAGTATGCATCATAAGAAATAGAGTTATACATCAAATAATAACTCATAAATAACTATCTCCAAATGATAAAGGCATTAACATGCTCCATAGTGCTGTGCAACGGAATAGAAAATTAGTAAATATAATAATACGTAAGAATATCCTTCTACTCGCCACTTGTCCTGCTCCACGTGCTCACGAGACCTGATACCCCTAGTCTACTCATTTTAGAGTACCCAGAGTAATAGGAAGCAAAGCATAAAACCTTGGGTCAGAGAACAGTCTATTGTGAGCGGTAATAAATCCCTAAATATTAATATACCACTATAATAAAACAAATGGTGTAAAGGATCGTACCTAACATGTCCCTACGTCCAAAGAGTCAGCACATATACAAAATATACGCTACTATACATCACAAACATCATGGGTGTACTATACATCAAGGTATAAGGGGTGTCCAAATATATACATTAATAATATCGGCATCAGGTGGCATCCATAGGGTGATAAGCAATCAAACAAACATAGCATCCATCATCCACCCTCACATTCACTCACTTGGTGCGTTGGATGTAAGATCACTCGCTGACCTATCACGATCAAGATCAGACTATCCATCACAATAGCCCACATCTTGGTTCCTAAGTACTCAAATTCATGCCACTCAGTTGGCCAGGAAATAGACTAACCATCACGTCAGTTCGGGGTAAACAAATGTCATATCCAGAAAAAGAGCCATCACGCACCAGAACCATCACATCCCCAATGTATACCTCAACCTCATGAGTACCCTACGAACCCTTGAGTATCAACCATCCTTTTGCACACATCATCTATAGCAGAATACATCCTAGAAATGATCTTATGACTCCCATCGCAAAGTCACCACGGTAGGGATGATCCTCTACAGTCATCATCAATCGTAGAATACCATCATATGTCCCATAGCCTTCCTCCAACAATTCACGACTCATAGTCCACTACTCTGCGCCTTAAAGTATAGCTATCCATCATCAAAGCCATCATTTCACATCATAGAATCATCTTCGTTGGGTCATGAATCGTCGTCGAAAATCATTGAAAAGGTCGTCGAAAAATCAACTCATAATTTGCCTAGGTTCTGGCCCAAAGCAGAGCCCGAGAATTCCTAGGTTTGGCCCGAAGAAAATCATAGGCCGAAGTTGTGCTCGGGTAATTTTAGAAAATAACCAAAGCATGCCCAAGGATCGGTATCGATCCCTGACTTAACTCATTTTTCCTCTTGTCTTCACCAGTCTGAGAATGCCCTGGGTCAAGCCCAAAGTTTCTACCTTGCTAGCCTAAAGCGTGCCTAGGGATCAGTACTAATCCCTGACTTAACTCATGTTTTTCCTCTTACATTCTGAGTATGCCCCAAGTCAAGCCCGAAGTTTCCCTGTTGGCCCGACGCACAGCCTACACCAATCCATCTTCACCGATATGAACTTCCCGAAGCTATAACTCGACCATAACAACTCCAAACAACTTGAAATTTGAAACGTAGCTTTAGAGGGTCCTTCTTGACCTACCCTATGGATCACATGTCATTTGGACAATATGACCTTTATGAGTCATCACCGATCCACCAACACCGATCCATCTTCAATCGACCATAACTCGAGCAAACGAACTTCGAATGACGTGAAATTTGAAACAGTCTTATGGGGCCTTCCTTGTCACCCCATATTGATTGCATGACATTTGGGACAAAAATCATGGATCGATACCGATCCCTGTATACCAATCCCTAACTTGTTTCTAAAGCTAATTCGACATTCAATCGGCATTTTCAACCATTGGATCAACATACATTCAAGCAAACACCATATATAGTCTATTCTAACAAGCATACATCCATGCATATCAAAACAAAGCCTAAATCTATAGGTACTGTCCATAAGGACACATGAGATCCATAAGAACATGAATTTACAAAACTTATCCAAATTACTTGAAATTTACATATGTTGTTTAAAATGGTTTAAAACGTATTTTAAAGTTTGAAATAATTTGAAAAAAATAATTAAACATCATTTAGAGGTTAATTAGTGAGTAGAGGCTTAAAACCACTCACCCAAATCCAAAGCAATCCAATCCATGCGCAAAGATGCGCAAATCCTGAGATGAACAGCATCTCTAAGATGATCTCCAGCAGCAAATCTCCAATCCAAGGTGCTAATCTCCTTCTAATGATCCGTTTACACTAATTAAAGTAAGGATTAGGGTGACATTTTAGGTAAGAGATTGTTAATGAGGGTTTCTCTATATTTTTGAGAAGCGTGGAAAGATGGAATAGAGTCCCATCAGCTCTAACCTCATGCTAATCTCGAAATGGACTTTGGGCCTACCCATTATCATACTAATTACCCATTAAGCTGTATAAAATCGTGTGGAACTTCAAACAACCATATTTCCTTAATAGTAAGCCATTTCCTATTATGACCACTCCACGGAAATGGAAACCATCATCTAGATCTAATAGAAGTAGTTTCAAACCCTAATTCAGCTTCTACCAAAAGTTATAGGCTATACAAAATTCTCAGGGTCAAAATGGTCACATAGAAATCCGACAAAAATCATAGATGTGGAAAATGTTCCTAAGAGTCATTTTCCTAAAATTTTAGAATCATACAACCTCATATTAAAATAAAATTAATATTCTAAGATTCTCAAATATGTAGAATACGGGTCGTTACATTCTCCCCCTTTAGGATTTTCGCCCCCAAAATCCAAAAAAAAAAATCAATAGGGTCATCCCGCATGCCTAACAACTATACATAAGCATATGCAACCATCACACATCAAACATGCATACATGGCAATCAAATGGAAAAAGGAAAACATCCAAACCTATCCTAGCATGCAGGATACTATACTAAGGTATATACTTCATGGTTCCACAAGGGAAAGTAAAAGCAATAAATAAGAAGTCTCACCAAGTAAAGAGCTATGGTTAAGCTATCCTCACGCTCTCCCCAGTTTCCCAAGTGCAATCACCTTCACGTTCGCTCCACTGAACCTTCACCAAATTCACTATATTCCTCCTAAGCTGCTTCGTATCACGTCCGACTATAAAAATAGGTCTACGAGGTCTCAAAGCCTCTGGTTCAATCTCGATATCACCTAGTTGATTCGGTGCGATAGTTATGCCTGAGTCGTGCATGAATTTCTACAAGTGAGAAATATGGAACATATTATGCACTCCCACCATTCTTCGAGGTAAGTCGACTATGTAAGCAAGGTTCTCAGTACTCTCTACTATCGAAAAAGGGCCTACAAATCGCAATGCCAACTTTCCTTTACTATCAAATCGAATTACATTTTTCAATGGAGAGATCTTAATAAATAGCATGTCGCCGACAGAGAACTCTAAATCTCGATGTCTCTTATCAGCATAACTTTTTTGTCCATGTTGTCGAATGATCTCGATCTTCTTCAAAGTTTCTCTAATCATATCAGGCCCAAGTATCAGTTTCTCGCCAGCTTCCCACCAACATGAAAGAGTGTTGCATGGTCGGCCATATAATGCCTCAAATGGTGCCATACCGATGTGGATTGATAACTGTTGTTGTATGCGAATTCAACAAGATGTAACTGATTATCCCATGAGCCTCCAAAGTCTAGTATGCAAACACGTAAGAGATCCTCTAAGATATGATTCACTCTCTTAGTTTGGCCATCAGTTTAAGGGTGATAAGCTATGATGAGGTGCAGCTCTGTCCATAATGTTTCCTGTAAGCTCTTCGGGAACCCACTAGTGAACAATGGGTCTCAGTCACTTACAATGCTCTTCAACACACCATAGAATCGTAATATCCATTTCACATGCAACTCGGCCACTTTGGCTGCCATTCTACTTGACTTTATGGGTATAAATTTGACGCTCTTGGTCGACCATGACCCAAAAATTATTGTATTATTCTTGAGTCCTTGGTAGTCCATCGATGAAATCCATCAATACTTGTTCCCATTTCCACTCAGCAACTTCTAGCGTTTGCATCAGACCACTAGGCTTCTTCTATTCTGCCTTAACCAACTGGCAGTTCATGCATTTCGAGATGAATGTCCCAACATCTTTCTTCTTCCCTTCCCAATAGAAGGCCTGCCTCATATCATGGTACATCTTGTTACAACCGGGATGAATAGTCAACCTCGAATGATGGCACTCTCGTAGCAACTCATCCCTCAACCCATCGACATCAGGAACGAACAATCTTCCGTCTTTACGGAGCCAACCATCTTGGTCGAGTCTGTACTATTTCATAACTTCAGACTCTACTTCAGCTTCAATCTTAGCAATACCTTAGCTAATCTAGCAATGCCCCTTTGACTAGTCCCAATCCGCTCGATCAGAGTAGGCCTGATAGTCAAGCTCGCCAATATCACTGGCTCTAGCTTACATCTCGGTCGAAAATTATTACCAGCAATATACTCCAACCATGTCCACTTTAGGAACATAGCTCCTAAGCTGGCATATCTCCTACTCAAGGCATCAACAACTGCATTACCTTTACCTGGTATATATACAATGTCAAAGCTATAGGAGGTTGGGAACTCTAACCATCCCTCATGGCGAAGGTTAAGATCCATCTACGAAAAGAAGTAATTTAATGATTTATGGTCAGTGAACAGCTCAAACATCTCTCCCAAAAGATAGTGCTTCCAAATCTTCAACGCAAACACAATCGCTGCTAACTCTAAATCATAGGTCGGGTATTTTTTTTCTCATGTAGCTTCAGTTGTCGACTAGCATACGCAACAACTTTGCCTCTTTACATCAATACCACACCCAATTAGGTACCACAAGCATCATTGTATACCGTCATTTCTTCAATCCCTCTTAGAATGGTCAATACTGGTACACTCATTAAGTTTTCCTTTAGACTCACAAATGCATGTTCACACCTCATATCTCAAGTAAAAGTCTGATTCTTTTTTGTCAACTAAGTCAACGGTGCAACTACTTTGGAGAAGTCTTAGATGAATCGTCTATAATATCCAGTTAACCCCAAGAAACTTCTCAGATCCGTAGCGTTTTTGGGTCTAGTCCAATCTTGGACTGCTGCAACTTTTGCAGGATCCACGGCAATGCCCTACTTAAAAACAACATGACCCAAAAATCTCACTTCCCTCCTCCAGAAGTGGCACTTTGAAAACTTTGTCTTTGGTCGGTATTTTCTCAACACCTCAAGCACGATCCTTAAATGTGTCTTGTGTTCTTCCTCTGTCCGTTGGGTAGACAATAATAACATCAATGAACATAAGCATAAACTTATTTAACGGACCCTTGAAACACGGTTCATGAGATCAACAAACTATGTCGGAGCATTGCTTAGCCCAAATGGCATAACCAACCACTCATAGAAACCAAATGGCATACGAAACACTGTAATCGGCACAATGTCCTTTGCTACTCTCAGTTAGTGAAATCTCATCGTAAGATCTAATTAAGAAAATACTCTAGCACCGTGAAGTTGATCGAACAAGTCATTAATGCGTGGGAGTGGATACTTGTTCTTCTTTGTCGCTTTATTCATCTCACAGTAATCAACACAAAATCTAAGGGAACCATCCGCCTTTGTGGCGAATACTATAGGCGCTCCGCACTCATAAATACTCCTGCGAATGAACCCTTTTCACAAAAGGCCATTCACTTATACCTTAAGCTCTCTCCGCTCTCTAGGTGCCATCCTCTTCAATGGCATCACTATCGATCTGACATCTTTAACTACATCAATACGGAACTCAATTTTTCTGGGTGGCGGAAGTCCAGTCACCTACTCAAATATATCCGGATACTCCCTAGCAATATATACTAATGGTAGATCATCGAGTAAGGGCATCAAGCGAATGTAGAAAATTGATCATCATGTCATCGTCAAGACGGTACCCTAACACTACCGTCCGCCTATCATCTACCCTTATCATCACTAACGACTTCTCAAAATCCACCATCACTCCGTACCTATGAAGCAGTACATTCACAAAATAATACCAAACCCAATGAAACCCAAAACAAAGCAATTACAATTAAAAGAGCATCCATGACTCGATAAGACCAAACCACAACAAGCCATACACAGGCTAGTGGAGCAACTAATAGAGTTCGTCATAATCAAAGGTCGATCGAGCATTTCGGGTCTCATTCCCAGTCTACCTACTGGTCACTAGATATGAAGGAATGTGAAGCTCCGGTATCAAATAAAGCTCATACAGGAACATCATAAATGGAAAGTATACCTTGAATAACGATGCCTTTCCCCTTCTCTTTCGCGGATGGAGCTGTTAGTCCATGAGTTGATGGTTTTGATGACAACAACCTTAGAATAAGATTATAAAATATAAATACTAACATTATAAGTTTAGATATATATGTATATGCAGGATTTAACCATGCAGGTACCAAGAATGAAGACTGTACCGTATAGAGATTCAAGATATCAAGATTGAAGACTCATGAGTATCAAGAATATCAAGATTATCAAGAGTTCAAGATTTCAAGATAAGTATTGAGTCTAGAATTATGTTAAAACTTCATAATAGCACTGAAATCTTCACTCCATTTTTCTTTTGGGATGGAACCCATTTCTACCTTTTTAGTGGCTTACAAACCCACGGCAAGTAGCTTACAAACCTACGACAAGTGGCTTACAAACCCACGAACATCCTGGTTTTATACAAGTTCTCGAGTCCTGACATGATGAGATATTCTGCAGGAAGAAGCTTGCAAAACTACTTCAAAATGTTTTTCAAAACTACTTCAAAATGATTTTCAAAACTGTTTTCAAAATGTTTTAGCCTTAAAAATTATCTTTTCAAATGATTTTCAAAAAAGATGTTTTAACCTTAAATATTCTTGTTTTTAAACTTTGTTTATTTTAACCTATCTTTTAAATATAATATATTTATACTTAGATTTAAATATAAAATTATAGTAAAATTATATATATATATATATTATTCTCTATATTTATCTATGTATTTTATCTATAGTCAAGTATATTTATAAAGTTTAAAATAGTTTTAATATAAGATAAAGGTTATTTTCAAAGAAAAACAAATCAACAAAATTTCCTTTGGGATGTCGACATACCCTAGTACCCCATGTCGACATAGTGTCAGTTAGAACCAAAAATTTTTATTTCAAAAGAAGTGTCTATTCATTATAACCTTTCACGAATGGACATGATTGTTATTCTTCTATAAATAGGGGTTAGTTTCAACGAATTTTTAATCAGATTTTCTGGTTTTTCATTTCTCTTCTTCTTCCACATTTTCTTATTCAAAATCATATCATCACTCTGCCGAAATCAACATTAAATCTAACTAGATTATCTCTAGTTTGATTCTCTATCACTATCTCAACAAGATCTAAGTGCTATTTAGATTTATAGGCTTCTTTGTAATCTATCTAGCGAGAAAATGTGTGATTTTAGCCTTGGAAATCAATCAAGCGAGAAAAGGTGTGATTGTAGCCTTAGAAATCAATTGGGTGAACTTGTTGCCCCGGAAATCAAGTATCTCTACCTAGAGGATTGTGATTCTGGAGGGTGTACCTCGTAGCCTTGAAACCGAGGGTTGTAATTGTTGAATTGCTTTTGAAAGGAAATCCGTACTTAGTTGTGCGGGACTAGATGTAGGGTAACCCCGAACCAGTATAAAATCTGGTGTGTTCTTTCCTTTACTGCATTTACTTTATCTCTGCATCTGTGTTTGTTTCTCTGATTATATCTGTGTCTGAATGTTACATACATTTGTGTTCAAATTAACATAAACTCAAAAATATTTAGTAAATTCTTAAAAACACTATTCAACCCCCCTCTAGTGTTATTCCTAGCCTTAAGATCCGTAATCCGCATTCCTCTCATTTGGTATCAGAGCAAGGTTTTCAAAAGTTTCATAATCTGAATTTTGAAAAGTTTTCAAAATGGCTACCAACACTGGTACTGTTATTAACACTAGTATCCCTATCACTAGTTCATTTGTAGAAGGTCAGTCTACTGCCAGACCCCACTTTTTAATGGCAGTAACTATGCATATTGGGCATGTAGGATGAAAATATATTTACAATCTATAGGATTAGATACTTGGAATATCACACAAACTGAATATTCTAAACCCACAACTAATTTTGCACAGTGGACTACTGAGAAAAAGACTGTTGCACAAAATAATTCTAAGGCAACGAATATTCTGTTTTGTTCACTTGATAGGAATGAATTTAATAGAGTGTCAGTTTGTAAGTCTGCATATGAAATCTGGAAAACTTTGCAAGTGACTCACGAAGGAACAAGCAAAGTTAAACAGACCAAAATTTCCATGCTCACAAATCAGTTTTAGTTATTTAAAATGAATACTAATGAGTCTATTTCAGATATGTATAGTCGATTTCAAGATATTGTGCATTCTTTAATATCCTTGGGAAAGGAATTTTCGGAAGAAGATCAAGTTTGAAAAATTTTAAGTTCTCTCACTCCAGAATGGGATCAAAAGACACTTGCAATTGAAGAGGCAAATGACATAAGTACCTTAAAGATAGAAGAATTGATTGGAAATCTAATGTCGTTTGAAGTCCAAATGATCGAGAGAAGAGAAAGCAAAGCATCTGAAAAGAAATCAATGGCATTCAATGCATTAACCGACGAATTAGACTCAAACAGTGATAATGATGAAGAGATAGCATTTATGACCAGGAATTTTTGGAAATTCCTGAAATACAGAAAGATGAATAATCTGAAGAGAAACAACTATAAGAATTCTGGAAATCAGAATGCAGTGCCAAACAATGTCAAATGTTTCAACTGTAATGAACCAGGCCATATCAAAAGAGACTGTCTGTATCCAGAAAGGCAAAATCCTCCTATACACAATGAATCAGTAAAGAAACAGAAGCGTGCATTTACTGCTACTCTAGATGACTCAGACTCGTCCTCAAGCGATGATGATCAGAAGAAAGATAATTCAAATTTGTGTTTCACGGCAGTTCACGACTTCAACGAATTCAAGGAAACGGACTCAGAAAAAGGTACACATTTACAATACAATTGATTGAAATTGCATGCTTAGAATTAGATGATTAATTGCTTGATTGATTGATTTTGAATTGGTGTGTTGATTGAATTTATATTTATTTTTTATTATTATTTTATTTTTATTATTTTTTAATAATATAATAATATTTTCTAGAATATACTTTAATTCTAATAATATTCCAGATATATACACATATATATAGACATTAAAATAATAAGTATATATATATTAGAATTCTTAAGAAAAATAAATCATAGAAATTCACAGGCATATGTCGACATGGTCCCTAGCCTGATGTCGACATAGGTACCAGAAATTGAAATTAAAAATTTGAATTCAAATGGTTGAATTTCCCTCCACCTTTTCACTTCATTCAATACTCTGAAAAGGCATCTTTTGACTAGAGAACATGTCTTTCAAAAATCTATTTATTCACTATCTTTTATCACAACTTTTCACTTTCATTTTCAAATTCAAACTCTCTCTTCAAAACTTCAAGTTCTCTACTCTCTACTTAATGGCTTCTTCAAGCAACCCCTCCACCATGAGACTTTCCAGAAACTTGAAAGAGAAACTCCTCAATAATCTGGAGGCCATAAAAGCATACATCAATTATGCTAATTATGGAAAAGTTCATCCCGGAAAGTTTGCTATTTTTCAAGATTTTGTTTCTTATGAAATTGATACTCTTTTTGCAAACAATCATACTCTTAGTCTTGTTGATGCTTCTCAAAACGATTTTGTTTGTTATCCAAATCTTGTTAAAATTTTCTATGCAAATCTCAATCGAGAATTTTATCAAGGAAATGATAATGAAATTTGGAGTAGTGTCAAAGGCACTAAACTTGTTTTGAATTGTGATCTTTTGGGTACCATTCTCAATTGCAAAAGCACGGGAATGGATCTTTCTAGTTTTCAAATCGATAAACATGATCGTGAGACATTTCATCATATTTTTGAAGGAGAAGAAAACTTTGAATTTAAAAACCGAAACTTTCATCCTAAAGTAAGAATTGTCAATCTTCTTTTACAACATACTTTGACCCCAAGATCGGGAAATTTTAACAATCCTACTTCAAAGTGTGCAAAGCACTTTTTGCTATTTTCGGAAATTATGATATCAATTGGGCGCAAGTTATTTTGGATGAACTTCGTCTTAAAAATTTTGAAATGGGAGAAAACATTTTATACCATGGAATTTACCTTACTCGGATTTTCAATTATTTTGGAGTAAATTTCAAAGGAGAAGGATTTATTTCAAGACAAGTTTTTAATATCTCAAACATTTCTCTCATGAAAATCTCATATGTTTTTCAACCTTATGAGACTCTTGTCGAAAAGGAAGAGCGTTTGGCTCATGAAGAAATGGAAGAGGAGGAAGAGGAAGAAGAAGAAGAAGAAGGGGATGAAATGGAAATAGAAGAAGAAGAAGAAGAAGGTGAAACATCCCTAGAAAGTATTGAATATCCATCCAATCCTACCAACAAAACCCTTCTCAAAAACCAAAAGATTATTGTTGAGAATCAACGGGTTCTTAAAAGATCCGTTAGTAAGAAGTTGGACAAAATATCATCCAAGATGAACAAGTTTTTCTCTAAAGTCAGCAAGAAACTTGGATTATCTTCATCTTCATCATCCTCTAACTAGTTATATATTTTCATATCATGTCAAATTAGTTTAAGTTTGTTTTAATTTGAGTGTTTATGTAGTTGTTTATGGTTAATCATTGTATTATCCTATTATGCAATGAAATTGAATTTCCTTTCTGTTATCTAGCTTATCTTATCTCTTGAATAAATGTTAGTATATTATATAGAAATATATATATATATACACCATTATTCACAAAATAAAATTATCATCAAATTTCACTAACCCATGTCGACATCCCCCCTTTGACCATGTCGACATGTACTGGTCAGAAATGACACTTCATTTTGAATTTGAAATTTGAATAACTACCATGTGTCTATTCATTTCAAACTAATTTCTACACTATATATACCCATTTCTTCCAGAATTCATTACTGAATATTATTTCTCATCTATTCTATCTTTCATTCTTCTCACAATTTCAAAAATGGCTAATCCAATTCATAACTTATCCGAGAATCTTGAAGAAACTCTTAATTCATTCAAGAATATTCTCTCGTTCATTCTTCGTAACCAGCGACACTTAGAACTGAGTCAAATGCAGATGATCAAGGAGCAAGAAATGCATTTCGATGCAATTATATGGATGATTTCTTCTCTGCACAAGGATGATAACGAAGCACATCCTCCTGTCTCTCTCACAAATGACAATGAAAATTGGGATGCCATTAAAGCAGACCCTATTTTCGGAGAAGAAGGATGGGTGGAAGTTCCCTGTAACATTTAATTTGTTTGTTTTATTACTTTGTTTAAATTGATTGTTTTGATTGAAATTAGTTGTTTTTATTGATTTGATTTATACTTGGTGTGGTCTGATGATTTTATAAATATACATTGATATATTTATAATCGTAGATTGAATGTCATGTCTATAAGTATATTTATTTCTTAATATACTTTATTATATAGTTTATTAATGCAGGTACTTCAATACAAGAGTGAGGGGGAGTTATATAGTTTAGTGTTTGTTTGTTTTTGTTGATGACAAAGGGGGAGAAATATAAAATAGGAGAGTTAGACATAGATTAAGGGGGAGTTATTAGATTTAGGGGGAGTTATTAAATTTAGGGGGAGTTATTAGGATAGAAGTAATATTTTATAAACAAAGGTTGTCATCATCAAAAAGGGGGAGATTGTTAGTCCATGAGTTGATGGTTTTGATGACAACAACCTTAGAATAAGATTATAAAATATAAATACTAACATTATAAGTTTAGATATATATGTATATGCAGGATTTAACCATGCAGGTACCAAGAATGAAGACTGTACAGTATAGAGATTCAAGATATCAAGATTGAAGACTCATGAGTATCAAGAATATCAAGATTATCAAGAGTTCAAGATTTCAAGATAAGTATTGAGTCTAGAATTATGTTAAAACTTCATAATAGCAGTGAAATCTTCACTCCATTTTTCTTTTGGGATGGAACCCATTTCTACCTTTTTAGTGGCTTACAAACCCACGACAAGTAGCTTACAAACCTACGATAAGTGGCTTACAAACCCACGAACATCCTGGTTTTGTACAAGTTCTCGAGTCCTGACATGATGAGATATTCTGCAGGAAGAAGCTTGCAAAACTACTTCAAAATGATTTTCAAAACTGCTTTTCAAAATGTTTTAGCCTTAAAATTATCTTTTCAAATGATTTTCAAAAAAGATGTTTTAGCCTTAAATATTCTTGTTTTTAAACTTCGTTTATTTTAAACTATCTTTTAAATATAATATATTTATACTTAGATTTAAATATAAAATTATAGTAAAATTATATATATATTATTCTCTATATTTATCTATGTATTTTATCTATAGTCAAGTATATTTATAAAGTTTAAAATAGTTTTAATATAAGATAAAGGTTATTTTCAAAGAAAAACAAATCATCAAAATTTCCTTTGGGATGTCGACATACCCTAGTACCCCATGTCGACATAGTGTCAGTTAGAACCAAAAATATGAATTTCAAAAGAAGTGTCTATTCATCATAACCTTTCACGAATGGACATGACTGTTGGTCTTCTATAAATAGGGGTTAGTTTCAACGAATTTTTAATCAGATTTTCTGGTTTTTCATTTCTCTTCTTCTTCCACATTTTCTTATTCAAAATCCTATCATCACTCTGCCGAAATCAACATTGAATCTAACTAGATTATCTCTGGTTTGATTCTCTATCACTATCTCAACAAGATCTAAGTGCTATTCAGAGTTATAGGCTTCTTTGTAATCTATCTAGCGAGGAAAGGTGTGATTGTAGCCTTGGAAATCAATCAAGCGAGAAAAGGTGTGATTGTAGCCTTGAAAATCAATTGGGTGAACTTGTTGCCCCGGAAATCAAGTATCTCTACCCAGAGGATTGTGATTCTGGAGGGTGTACCTCGTAGCCTTGAAACCGAGGGTTGTAATTGTTGAATTTCTTTTGAAAGGAAATCCGTACTTAGTTGTGCGGGACTGGATGTAGGGTAACCCCGAACCAGTATAAAATCCGGTGTGTTCTTTCCTTTACTGCATTTACTTTATCTCTGCATCTGTGTTTGTTTCTGTGATTATATCTGTGTCTGAATGTTACATACATTTGTGTTCAAATTAACATAAACTCAAAAAGATTTAGTAAATTCTTAAAAACACTATTCACCCCCCTCTAGTGTTATTCCTAGCCTTAAGATCCGTAATCCGCATTCCTCTCAGGAGCATTCGACGAATTCAAAATGGCATTGATAGCATATGCTTTCACCGCCTGCTTTTACTTTGATAGCTCTGGATAGGCCTTCTGAATGTGCCCAAGCTTGTTACGGTTGTAGCATTTCTTTCCCTCAGCTTTGTAGCCTCTACTATAGTGGCCTTTGTCACCATAGTTATAACAAACGAGTATGGCCTTACTCTTCTTCTGGTCGCCATTGTTTTGAAACTACTTCCTCTTATTATTGTAGTTCTTCTTACCTCCCCCGCCCAATTGCTGCTTCGGCTCTTCTTTGGGAACAATGGTCCTCGGCTTTGAATAAAGGCTTGCATGCCCCAAGGCCTTCTCAACTAACATCTCGAACGACTCGTCAATGTAGCCTATGAGCTTCCCTCCCAATTAGTCATCTAAGCCGGTGATGAACTTCTCATTCTTCTTTAATGGAATGTCGATGAAGGACATCCCACATTTAGACAGGGCGTCGAACTCAGCAACGTACTCGGAGATAGTCATATCTCCTTACTTCAGATCCACAAACTTACGGAATAAGATCGACTTTTGAGCTATCTTTATAAACTTCTCTTCAGAACGGGCTTTGAACTGATCCCAAGTAAAATAATCCTCAGGTGTACCAACTTTCACGGCGTTCCACAAGTTCATCGCCCTTCCGTGAAGTTGACGTGAGGCCAGCCCCCTCTTCATAGCATCATTGAATTCAAGATTATTAAATATCCACTCACAAGTATCGAGCCAATCCTGAACTTCGAATGCTGATTCTGTTCTAAGAAACTGTCTGCCTCTAAAACTAGTAAAGTATTTATTCAGCTTGGCAAAATCAGCTTTCGGTGCCTACACCAGAGCACTACCATCAACAACAACATTTGAAGCGGCTACTTGAGCATTTTGCAGCATGTTCCACATCATGGTATTGAACATAGTCTATAGATTAGGATTAGCAGCTCCCAAGCCAACTTCTTCTTTGAATCCAAAGACGGAGTTCCTAACAGCATTCCTTGTTTGAAGACTCATCCTTTAATTTGTGATAAGGACGGCCATTGTCTCTATAAGGAATCTTACTTAGGTATTACTCATGTGTGTAGTGCGACTTATATACTATATAGTTTTGAAAACAAATATATATAACAAGTACATGCTCTCATATATATACACACACTCTCGATCTAGTCTAGGGTGAGAACTCATATCCTATCTCTACTAGATTACGGTATCCCTTAGGTTAAACAATGCAATCTAAGCTCTAATACCAAATGCGATGACCGCTCTACACCCTGGCACCCAATATACTTTCGTAGTGCGTTGTAGACGACGTAGGATGACCATTAAGGGTTGAAAAGTAAATAAAACAGCACAGAACCTGTCATATATCTCACAACGCATTGAATAAAATATAATAGTAAACATCTCAGATATAAAACAAGCAAGACAACAAATAATTAAATGAATCAAAAAATCAGAGCAATAGATTTATACATCAAATAATAACTCATAAATAACAGTCTCTGGGTAATAAAGACACTAGCAAGCTCCATAGTGTTGTGCATTAGAATAACAAATGAGTAAATATGATAATACGAGAGAATAGCCTCCTGCTCGCCACCTCCCTGTTCCATGTGCTCACCTGACCTGATACCCTTAATCTACTCATTTAAGAGAACTCACTCACTCACTTAGTGTTGTGGATACATCATCCATCCTCACATTCACTCACTCAGTGCATCGAATATAAGGTCACTCGCCGACCCACCATGGTCAAAATCGGACTATCCATCATGATAGCCTACTTCCTAGTTCTTCGGTACTCAAATCCATGCCACTTAGTCGGCCAGGAATTAGACTAACTATCATGTCAGTCCGGGGTAAACAAATGTCATATATGGAATAAAGAGCCAACTCACTCTAGGAACCATCACGTCCTCAGTGTATACCCCTACCTCATGAGTACCCTACAAACCCTCCAGTTTCAACCATCCTTTTGCATACGTCATCTATAGCAGAATACATCTTGGAACTGATCTCACGACTCCCATCATGAACTCACCGCAGTAAGGACGATCCTCTATAGTCATCGTCAATCGTAGAATACCATCATATGTCTCGTAGCCTTCCTTCAACATTTCCTTTTATTCGACTCATATCCACTACTCTATGCCTCAAAGTATAGCTATCCATTGTCAAAGCCATTACTTCACATCATGGAATCATCGTCGTTGGGTCATGAGTCGTCGTCATTGAAAAAGTGGTCGAAAAACTCAACTTAAAATTTGCCAAGGTTCTAGCCCAAAGCAAAGCCCGATAATTTCTAAGTTTGGCCCGAAGCAAACCTTGGTCCAAAGTCGTACCCGGGTAATTTCAGAAAATGCCCAAAGCATGCCCAAGGATCGATAGAGATCCCTGACTTAACTCATTTTTCCTCTTGCCTTCATCGATCTGAACATGCCCTTGGTTAATCCTGAAGTTTCTACCTTACTAGCCCAAAGCATGCCTAGAGATCAGTACCAATCCCTAACATAATTCATTTTTTCCTCTTACCTTCACCAATCTGAAAATGCCATAAGTCAAGCTCAAAGTTTCTTCCTTGTTGGCACAAAGCACCACCTACACCGATCCAACTTCATCAATCTAAACTTCCCTAGGCCATAACTCAACCATACCAACTTCAAACAACTTGAAATTTGAAACGTAGCTTTATGGGGTCCTTCTTTGGTCATCACCGATCCATCTTCAATCCGCCATAACTCGAGCAAACGAACACCAAATGACTTGAAATTTGAATCATAGTCTTATGAGGCCTTCCTTGTAACCCCATATCGACCGCACAACATTTAGGACAAAATCATAGACTGGAATCGATCCCCGTATACTGATCCTAACTTGTTTCTAAAGCTACATCGCCATTTGATTGGCGTTTTCAGCCATTGGATCAACATACATTCAAGAAAACACCATATATAGTCTGTCCTAACAAGCATACTTCCATGCATATCAAAACAAAGCCTAAATCTAAGGATAGTATCTAGAAGAATAAATGAGATCCATAAGAACACGAATTTACAAAACTTATCCAAATTACTTGAAATTTACATATTTTGATTAAAAGGATTTAAAATGTATTTTAAAGTTTGAAAATCATTTAAAAACTTTGTTAAACATCATTTAGAGCTAATTAGTGAGTAGAGGCTTAAAACCACTCATCGAAATCCAAATCAATCCAATCCAAGCCCAAAGGTACACGAATCCCGAGATGAACAGCAGCTCCAAGATTATCTCCAACAGCAAATCTCAAATCTAAGGTGCTAGTCTCGCTAATCTCCTTCCAGTGACGCGTTTAGTTTAATTAAAGTAAGGATTATGGTGAATTTTTAGGTAAGAGATTGTTAATGGGGGTTTCTCTCTATTTTTGGAAAGCGTGAAATAATGGAAGAAAGTCCCATCAGCCCTAACCCCATGCTAATCCCAAAATAGGATTTAATAATACTCATTAACTTACTAATTACCAATTAAGTTGTCCAAAATCGAGTGGAACTTTAAAAAACAATATCTCTCCAATGGAAAGTCCGTTTTTCTATTATGACCACTCTATGGAAAGAGAAACCATCATCCCGATCTAATGGAATGGTTTTAGACCACAATTCAGCTCCTATCAAAAGTTATAGACCATACAAAATTCTCAGGCTCAAAAATGGTCACATAGAAATCCGACAAAAATCATAGATATGGAAAATATCCATAAGAGTCGTTTTTCAAAATTTTAGAATCATACGACCATATATGAAAATAATATTAATGTTATACAATCCTCTGATACGTAGAATATAGGTCATTACACAACACCTTTAGATTCTTAGGAAGAGAGTTCATCTTTATCAAATCAGAATCAAAGAGATGACAAACAAAAAATGAAGAGAAAGGCCGTTGGAACATCAAGGAATAAATTGAAAGAGATGGATTCAATCAAGCAAAGAACAATTTGGTCGATGCTGACCAAAATCAACTTGGTACCGAGTTGTTAAGGGATATAGATACTAACATGAATGCTAATGTAGTGAATTTGTTTGACAGTGAGGGACATTTGCAGGATGTTGGCGCCAATGAAATACAAGATACTAGCACATAGAATTATGGTGTTTCAGCGAATGTCACATAACCAAAAAGGCATCGTAGAGGGACTTGATGAATGGTTCTCCAAGTGACAAGGGAGCCCAGATGTCATACAACTAACCGAGAGCGTAGTCAAACATTTGGGGATGTTCCTAATGATGTCGTCCAACTTCCTAGATCAATGAAGAGTATATTACAAATATGGTAAAGAGATTGATGAATGAAAATCAACATAGAAGTAATGACGAGTTGGGTTCATCTCCTAACCGGATCCTATTCAATGATATCTTATGATGGAATGAATGATCCAAGATAGCATCTTCTTAAGTATGGATGGCAGATGGATGGCGCACGAGCTACTGATGCAATAAGATGTAGGTGCTTTCTATATTCTTAGACGAAGTTGTCATGACGTGGTTCGCTCAGCTTGCACCAAGGTCCAAATCATCCTTCGACCATCTAGCAAAGAAGTTTATGTAGAAGTTCAGACTCTATACTACTCGAACAATAATGTGATGTCCTTGTTGAGTGTCCATCAGAGTTCCGGAGAGACTCTAAATGATTTCTTGAAGCGAATTAATATTGCAGTGACGGAAGTAAGTAATCGGAGGGAAGAGATTGTCTTGATGGCAATGATTCGAAGGGTTCACCTAGTACGGACTTTGGTAGATGGCTTAAATGAAAGTAGCCACCTACCATTGAATAGTTTTATCGAAAGGGGTCCTAGTTTCTATGCTTGGAAGAGACAGACCTAGACGTAGGAACGATTAGTAGTAGAGGGTCAAATAATGTAGTAAAGAACAACGTTGCTACCAAATCGAGCGATGATAGTTTTAGAAATGTTGCTGTGAATGTTTGAAATAGTAATCCGAAAAGGAAAAACCAAGGTGCTACTGGGAAAAAGCAGAACACCAAGAAGTGCATGGGGTATATAAGATCGGGAGATTACACTCCCTTGAATGATTCTGTTAAAAACATATACTTTGCCATGCAAGGAACTGAAATTATAAGAAGCTTCCTCGAAGGAAGGCAACTAAAGAGGAAAGGTGCTTGGGGAAGTATTTTTGCTTTCATGAAACTCATGTGCATAATACCAATGAGTGTCATCATTTAAGGAATGTCACTGAAGACTTAATTAGAAAGAAAAGGTTGCAACAGTATGTGAGGAATCGGCATGCTGGCGAACATATGAATGGTAGACCCCAAGAGCAGAATACCCATCCAGTAGAAAAAAAATCTGGATTGTTATAAATGATAGACCCCAATAACATATGAATGATAGAACCCAAGAACATATGAATGGAGAGGGACTAAGACAGCCTGAGAGAAGGATTGTTATGAATAATATATCTGGAGGATCCTATCCAGTAGAAAAAATATGGAATGAGATAAAGAGGTATGGCATTTCATTGAGGCATGTGCCTTAAGACACATGATTTGTCATAGAGGATAAGACTCCAACAAAGCAACAGAGGATGATGAACGATGACATCATTTTTGTAAATAGAGATGTTGATAGGATCAAAGTTCCGACACTTGATCCCATGGTGATAACGGCTATTGTAGGAATAGCTACAGTATAATATGTTCTGATTGATTGTGGAAGCAAGGTTAATATCTTCGTTAAGAAAACTCTTAATTAGATGAAGATCACCGAGAAGGATCTAAAGCCTTGTAAATCTCGTATTCAACGATTTACCAGATAAACTAAGGGCTTTGTAGGTTGTATTGATTTGCCTGTGGAATTAGGTGAAGAAGATTGCAAGAAAGTGCGGGCCTAGGCCTTTGTTGTGGTCAATGGATTTAGGCATATAATGCCTTCTTGTGCTGACCAGCCCTTGTCAATTTCATGATAGTTAATGGTGAAATTCCTCGCCGAGAATGGAGTATGAGCCATTCAAAGCGGCAAGAGTAGTGGTCGAGAATGCTATGTTGCAAAGCTCAGAGAGACAAAGTGACACGAGGAAGAAAAGAGTGCAAAGAAGGTCCTTTGCGTCAAAACTATGAATGCATAGCAACCACTTTCCAAGCTCTGGCTCGAGTCCCATAGCAAGTTCTATAAACCTATAGACCCCTGATAAGAGCCAGACGATGCAAGGGTGGCACCGACGGAGCTGACGATTAACATCCTGATTGATGATGTCTCATTAGGGTTCTTAAGGTCGGATCTCATCTTGTCATAAAGATGAAAAAGGAATTGTTAGGGTTTCTATGGGAAAATTGGACGTGTCTGCCTGGAAACATTTTGATATGTGTGGAATTTACCGAAGATAGTCTGCCATGCATTAAATGTGGATCCAAGATACCTTCTTATGAAGCAGAATAGACGTGGTCTAGGTCCAAAGCGATCCACTGCACTAAAAAAAGATGTGGATATGCTAATGGCAAATGGCTTCATCCGTGATGCACTATACCCTAAATGGGTATCAAATCCTATATTGGTTAGCCAAATGAAAAGTGGCGGACATGCATTGATTATTCAGACTTTGATAAAGCATTCCCGAAAGAGACAATTTCCTGTTACCAATGACTGACCAACTTGTGGATGCAACAACTAGACATGAATTGCTATCCATTATGGATGCATACTCCAGTTACAACCAAATAGCAATGCATGTTCCATATCAGGAGCATATGAATTTCATCACTGATTTTGAGTTGTATTGTTAAGTGATGTCATTTGGTGAAGAACACTAAAGCAACATACCAACGATGGGTAAATGCAATATTCAAAGATCAGTCCGTACGGACTATTGAGGTCTATATGAACGATATGCTTATGAAGTCATGGTGATTGATGAATCACATGGAAAACCTCTCAGAGATGTTCTATGTGCTACGGAAGTATGGAATGAGGCTTAATTCACTAAAAATTTCTTTGGATTTGCATCGGGCGAGTTTTTGGGCTTTATTGTAAACTCAAGGGGCACTGATAGATCAGAGCATTGACAGAGGTTACTACCCAAAGGACAAGAAAGGAGATACAAAGTTTGAGTGGGAATATCGCCGCACTGATTCGATTTGTCTCGAAAGCGATGAAAAAATGCATACCGATCTTTGATGCCCTCAAGAAGGAGAAAGAAAGTTTGATTGGATGAAGGAATGTTAGGAAGATTTCCAGAATTTGCTAAGGCATATGGAGAGAACATCGGTTTTATCAAAGCCTTTGGAAGGAGAAGATCTATTCATTTACTTAGCAACATCTTCTCACTCACTGAGTGCAGCCTTGGTACAAGAGGAGTCTAGAGTAAAAAGGCCAGTGTATTATATCAACAAATAGTTCACTAGAGTAGGAAAGAATTATCCGAATCTACAGAAGCTGGCGTACTGCTTGTTGATTACTTCAAGGATGTTGAGGCCATACTTCCAAGCTCACTCGATAAAAGTACTAATTGGTCAGCCGTTGAGGCAAGTACTACATTGATCCGAGAATTCGAGGAGATTACTAAAGTGAAATATCGAGTTGAGTCAATATGACATAACCTATCATCCTAGACAGGTGATACGAGGATAGGCATTGGCTGACTTCATAGCTGAGTTCACCGTCCAGGATGTTGAAGTGGAAGAAGATGTGGTCCAACTGTCCCAATGGAAATTGTACGTATATGGATCCTCTAACGAGCGTAGTTCCAGGGGAGGAGTGATTCTAGTAACCACAAAGAGACAAATGATATGCTATTCTTTGAAGTTATAGTTTCCTATGGTAAACAACGAAGACAAATATGAAGCGTTGATTGTGGAACTCAAGATAGCAAGAGAGCTGGGAGTCAAGACCCTGCAGATATTCAGTGACTCTCAGTTTGTGGTTTATCAAGTTAAGAAATAATTTTAGGATAAAGGAGTGAGACTTGCCCATTACCTGATGAAAATTCTAGAATTATTAAATGACATTAAGCACTATACGATAACGCACATTCCCAGAGAAGAGAATATGAAAGCTAATTCATTAGCCAACTGGCCAGTTCTGGAGATGCATGACTTATGAGACTCGTTCTAAGAGAGGTTTTATCGGCTTCGAGAATCGATATGATGGATGTTGATTAGATCTTGGAGGCCGAAGATTAAAAGGAGTCATGGATGACTCCAATAAAGGATAGTATGTTGAAGGAAACTCTCTTGAATAGAAGAAATGAACGACGAAAACTCCTATATAAGGTACCATGATTTATTATGCAAGAAGGAGTGTTATATAGGAGAGGATTCTCAACCCTT